>JAWDJE010000003.1:252454198-254854198 GCA_035047345.1 Bradypodion ventrale
CAAAATTCCCTACAAATAAGGGAATCTTGACGGGGGAGAAATTTTCCTGAAAATACGGGATACTTGACAGGGGGAAAATTTTCCGGCAAATACGGGAAACTTGACAGTGGGAAAATTTCCCGGCAAATACGTGAAACTTAACAGGGGGAATTTCCGGGCAAATATGGGAAATTTGACAGGGGGAAAATTTCCCAGCAAATACGGGATACATGACAGGGGGGAATTTCCTGGCAAATACGGGAAACTTGACAGGGTGGAAATTTCCTGGCAAAAACAGGAAACTTTACAGGGGAAAAATTTCCCGGCAAATACGGGAAACTTGACAAGGGGAATTTCCCGGAAAATATGATAAACTTGACAGGGGAAAATTTCCCAGCATATACGGGATACTTGACAGGGGGGAATTTCCCAGGAAATACGAGAAACTTGACAGGGGGAAATTTCCCGGCAAATACAGGAAACTTGACAGTGGGCAAATTTCCCGACAAATATGGGATACTTGACAGGGGGAATTTCCCGGCAAATACGGGGTACTTGACAGGGGGAAATTTCCCAGCCGATATGGGGTACTTGACAGGGGAAAATTTCCTGGCAGATACGGGATACTTAACAGGGGAAAAATTCCCACCAAATACGGGAAACTTGACAGGGGGGAATTTCCCGGCAAATATGAGAAATTTGACAGGGGGGAAATTTCCCAGCAAATACTGGATACTTGAGAGTGGGAATTTCCCGGTAAATACGAGAAACTTGATAGGGGAAAATTTCCCGGCAAATAGGGCAAACTTGACAGGAGGGAATTTCCCGGCAAATATGGGAAACTTGACAGGGGGAAATTTCCCAGCAAATACGGGAAACTTGATGGGGAATTTCCCAGCAAATATGGGAAACTTGACAGTGGGAAAATTTCCCGGCAAATACGGGATACTTGACAGGTTGGGAAATTTCCCACCAAATACAGGGTACTTGACAGGGATGAATTTCCCGGGAAAAATACGGGATATCTGACAGGGGGGAAATTTCCCAGCAAATACTGGAAACTTGACAGGAGTAAATTTCCTGGAAAATACAGGAAACTTGACAAGGGGAAATTTCCCGTCAAATACGGGATACTTCACAGGGGAAATTTCCCGACAAATATGGGAAACTAGACAGGGGGAAATTTCCCTGCTAATAAGGGATACTTGACAGGGGGTAATTTCCCGGCAAATATGGGAAACTTGACAGGGGAAAATTTCCTGGCAAATACATTTATCCTTGAGAGGGGAAAATTCCCCACCAAATACTGTAAACTTGACAGGGAGGAATTTCCCGGAAATACGGGAAACTTGACAGGTGGGAAATTTCATGGGAAATATGGGAAACTTGACAGGGGAAAATTTCCCGGCAAATATGGGATACTTGACAGGGGGAAATTTCACAGCAAATATGGGAAACTTGACAGGAGAGGAATTTCCCTGCAAATATGGGAAATTTGACAGGGGGAATTTCCCGGAAAACATGAGAAACTTGACAGGGGAAAATTTCCCAGCAAATACGGGATACATGACAGGGGGGAATCTCCTGGCAAATACAGGAAACTTGACAGGTTGGGAAATTTCCCACCAAATACAGGGTACTTGACAGGGATAAATTTCCCGGGAAAAATACGGGATATCTGACAGGGGGGAAATTTCCCGGCAAATACTGGAAACTTGACAGGAGTAAATTTCCTGGAAAATACAGGAAACTTGACAGGGGGAAATTTCCCGTCAAATATGGAATACTTCACAGGGGAAATTTCCTGACAAATATGGGAAAATAGACAGGGGGAAATTTCCCTGCTAATATGGGATACTTGACAGGGGCTAATTTCCCGGCAAATACGGGATACTTCACAGGGGAAATTTCCCAACAAATATGGAAAACTAGACAGGGGGAAATTTCCCTGCTAATATGGGATACTTGACAGGGGGAAATTTCCTGGCAAGTACATTGATCCTTGAGAGGGGAAAATTTCCCACCAAATATGGTAAACTTGACAGGGAGGAATTTCACGGCAAATACGGGAATCTTGACAGGGGGAAATTTCATGGGAAATATGGGAAACTTGACAGGGGGAAATTTCCCGGCAAATATGGGATACTTGACAGGTGGGAAATTTCACAGCAAATACGGGAAACTTGACAGGGGAGAAATTTCCCTGCATATACGGGAAATTTGACAAGGGAGAATTTTCCCTGCAAATACGGGATACTTGACAGGGGGAAAATTTCCCGGCAAATACAGGAAACTTGACAGGTGGGAAATTTCCTGGCAAATACGGGATTCTTGACAGGGGGAAAATTTCCTGGCAAATACATTGATCCTTGCCAGGGGAAAAATTCCCACCAAGTACGGGAAACTTGACAGGGGGAAAATTTCCCGGCAAATATGGGATACTTGACAAGGGGGGAAATTTCACAGCAAATACGGGAAACTTGACAGGGGAGAAATTTCCCTGCAAATACGGGAAATTTGACAGGGGAGAATTTTCCCAGCAAATACGGCATACTTGACAGGGGTAAAATTTCCCGCCAAACACAGGAAACTTGACAGGTGGGAAATTTCCTGGCAAATACGGGATACTTGACAGGGGGAAAATTTCCTGGCAAACACATTGATCCTTGCCAGGGGAAAAATTCCCACCAAGTACGGGAAACTTGACATGGGGAAAATTTCCCGGCAAATATGGCAAACTTGACAGGGGGAATTTCCCGGCAAATACGGGAAACTTAACAGGAGGAATTTCCCGACAAATATGGGAAATTTGACAGGGGGGACATTTCCTAGCAAATACGGGATACTTGAGAGGGGGGAATTTCCAGGCAAATACGAGAAACTTGACAGGGGGAAATTTCCCGGCAAATAGGGGAAATTAGACAGGGGGGAAATTTCCATGCTCATATGGGATACTTGACAGGGGGTAATTTCCCGGCAAATATGGGAAACTTGACAGAGGGGAAATTACCCGGCAAATACAGGATACTTGACAGGGGGATAATTTCCTGGCAAATACAGGAAACTTGACAGGGGAGAAATTTCCCTGCAAATACAGGATACTTGACAGGGGGAAATTTCCTGGCAAATACGGAAAACTTGACAGGGGGGAATTTCCCGGTAAATACGAGAAACTTGACAGGGGGAAATTTCCCGGCAAATAGGGGAAACTTGACAGGGGGATTTTCCCAGCAAATACGGGATACTTGAGAGGGGGGAATTTCCCGGCAAATACGAGAAACTTCACAGTGGGAAATTTCCTGGCAAATAGGGGAAATTAGACGGGGGAAATTTCCATGCTCATATGGGATACGTGACAGGGGGAAATTTCCTGGCAAATACGGAAAACTTGACAGGGGGGAATTTCCTGGTAAATACGAGAAACTTGACAGGGGGAAATTTCCCGGCAAATTGGGGAAACTTGACAGGGGGGAATTTCCTGGCAAATACAGGATAGTTGACAGGGGGAAATTTCCCGGCAAATACAGGATAGTTGACAGGGAGGAATTTCCCGGCAAATATGAGAAACTTTACATGGGGAAAATTTCCTGGCAAATATGGGAAACTTGACAGTGGGGAAATTTCCCGAAAAATACGGGATTGACAGAGAGAATTTCCAGGAAAATACGGGAAACTTGACAGGGGAAAAATTTCCTGGCAGATATGGGGTACTTGACAGGGGGAAATTTCCCGGGAGATGTGGGGTATTTGACAGGGGAGAATTTCCCAGTAAATACAGGAAACTTGACAGGGGTAAATTTCCTGGGAAATACAGGAAACTTGACAGAGGGGAAATTTCCCGGCAAATACGGGAAAGTTGACAGCGGGGAAATTTCCCACCAAATACGGGAAACTTGATGGGGAATTTTCCAGCAAATATGGGAAACTTGACAGTGGGAAAATTTCCCGGCAAATACGGGATACTTGACAGGTTGGGAAATTTCCCACCAAATACGGGGGACTTGACAGGGATGAATTTCCCGGGAAAAATACGGGATATCTGACAGGGGGGAAATTTCCCGGCAAATACTGGAAACTTGACAGGAGTAAATTTCCTGGAAAATACAGGAAACTTGACAGGGGGAAATTTCCCATCAAATACGGGATACTTCACAGGGGAAATTTCCCAACAAATATGGGAAACTAGACAGGGGGAAATTTCCCTGCTAATATGGGATACTTGACAGGGGCTAATTTCCTGGGAAATACATTGATCCTTGAGAGCGGAAAATTTCCCACCAAATACGGTAAACTTGACAGGGAGGAATTTCCCGGCAAATACGGGAATCTTGACAGGGGGAAATTTCATGGGAAATATGGGAAACTTGACAGGGGGAAATTTCCCGGCAAATATGGGATACTTGACAGGGGGGAAATTTCCCGGCAAATACGGGAAACTTGATAGGGGAGAAATTTCCCTGCAAATACGGGAAATTTGACAGGGGGAATTTCCCGGAAAATATGAGAAACTTGACAGGGGAAAATTTCCCAGCAAATACGGGATACATGACAGGGGGGAATCTCCCGGCAAATACGGGAAAATTGACAGGGTAGAAATTTCCTGGCAAAAACGGGAAACTTGACAGGGGGGAATTTCCCGGAAAATATGAGAAACTTGACGGGAAAATTTCCCAGCATATACGGGATACTTGACAGGGGGGAATTTCCCGGGAAATACGAGAAACTTGACAGGGGGAAATTTCCCGGCCGATATAGGGTACTTGACAGGGGGAAAATTTCCTGGCAAATATGGGATACTTGTTGTTGTTCAGTCGCACAGTCGACTCCGACCCTTTGCGACCCCATGGACCATTTTCCTCCAGGCGCCTCTGTCCTCTACCACCCCCCTCAGTCCTCCCAGCTCTGTGCGCATTGTGTCTATAATACCATCTAGCCATCTCATCCTTGGCCTCCCCCTTCTTCTTTTGCCCTCCACCTTTCCCAACATCAATGCCTTCTCAAGTGAATCCTCCCTTCTCATTTGATGTCCAAAGTATTTTAGCTTCATCTTTACTATTTGACCTTCCAGTGAGCAGTCAGGGTTAATTTCTTCTAAGATTGACCTATTTGTTCTCCTCGCTGTCCAGGGGACTCTCAAAACCATCCTCCAACACCACATTTCAAAGGCATCTATTCTTCTGCGTTCAGCCTTCCTAATTGTCCAGCTCTCACATCCATACATTACTACTGGAAAAACCATTGCTTTGACGATTCTAATTTTTGTTTGTAATGTAATGTCTCTGCTTTTCCCTATGTTCCCCAGGTTTCTCAACGCTTGTCTCCCAAGAATCAGTCGCCTTTTTATTTCATGGCTGCAATCCCCATCTGCAGTAATCTTTGATCGTAAGAAAGTAAAATCTGTCACTGCTTCTACTTCTTCCCCGTCTATTTTCCAGGAACTGATGGGGCCTGTTGCCATTATCTTGGTTTTCTTGATGTTAAGTCTCAGGCCAGCTTTTGCACTCTCCTCCTTCAGCCCAATCAAGAGATACTTGACAGGGGGAAAATTTCCTGGCAGATACATCAATCTTTTTTTTATTATTATATAATTTTTATTAAAATTTTTATTTTTATTAAATTAAATTTTTAAGACATACAAAAAAAGAAAAGAAGACAATGACTAACAATACAATACACAAACAAATACACAGTATCATCTTAACAAACATTACTAAATATTAGCACATAACAATATCTAAACTCATTAATTACTATGTAATCACCGGATATTAAAAACCATTATTTCCAGATCGAAAATAATAAGAACTTTCTGTGCAACTACTAATCTTTGGATAAATAATAATCACCCTGTGAGTATATACATTGCACGGAGAGTTTATACATCAATCTTTGACAGGGGAAAAATTCCCACCAAATACAGGGGGAAATTTCCCGGCAAATATGAGAAATTTGACACGGGGGAAATTTCCCAGCAAATACGGGATACTTGAGAGAGGGAATTTCCTGGTAAATACGAGAAACTTGATAGGGGAAAATTTCCTGGAAAATACGGGAAACTTGACAGGGGGAAATTTCCCAGCAAATACGGGAAAGTTGACAGCGGGGAAATTTCCCAGCAAATACGGGAAACTTGATAGGGAATTTCCCAGCAAATATGGGAAACTTGACAGTGGGAAAATTTCCCGGCAAATACAGGATACTTGACAGGTTGGGAAATTTCCCACCAAATACAGGGTACTTGACAGGGATGAATTTCCCGGGAAAAATACAGGATATCTGACAGGGGGAAAATTTCCCGGCAAATACTGGAAACTTGACAGGAGTAAATTTCCTGGAAAATACAGGAAACTTGACAGGGGGAAAATTTCATGGGAAATATGGGAAACTTGACAGGGGGAAATTTCCCGGCAAATACGGGATACTTGACACGGGGAAAATTTCCCGGCAAATACTGGAAACTTGACAGGAGTAAATTTCCTGGAAAATACAGGAAACTTGACAGGGGGAAATTTCATGGGAAATATGGGAAACTTGACAGGGGGAAATTTCACAGCAAATATGGGATACTTGACAGGGGGAAATTTCACAGCAAATACAGGAAACTTGACAGGGGAGAAATTTCCCTGCAAATACAGGATACTTGACAGGGGGAAAATTTCCCGGCAAATACAGGAAACTTGACAGGTGGGAAATTTCCTGGCAAATACGGGATACTTGACAGGGGAAAATTTCCTGGCAAATACATTGATCCTTGCCAGGGGAAAAATTCCCACCAAGTACGGGAAACTTGACAGGGGGAAAAATTTCCCGGCAAATATGGCAAACTTGACAGGGGGGAATTTCCCGGCAAATACGGGAAGCTTAAAGGGGGAATTTCCCGGCAAATATGGGAAAATTGACAGGGGGGACATTTCCCAGCAAATACGGGATACTTGAGAGGGGGGAAATTTCCATGCTAATATGCGATACTTGACAGGGGGTAATTTCCCAGCAAATATGGGAAACTTGACAGAGGGGAAATTACCCGTCAAATACAGGATACTTGACAGGGGGATAATTTCCTGGCAAATATGGGAAACTTGACAGGAAGAAATTTCCCGGCAAATTTTGGATACTTGACAGGCGGAAGTTTCCTGGCAAATAAGGGAAACTTGACAGGGGGAAATTTCCTGGCAAATACGGGATACTTGACAGGGGGACATTTCCCAGCAAATACAGGAAACTTGACAGGGGAGAAATTTCCCTGCAAATACAGGATACTTGACAGGGGGAAATTTCCTGGCAAATACGGGAAAGTTGACAGGGGGGAATTTCCCGGTAAATACGAGAAACTTGACAGGGGGAAATTTCCCAGCAAATAGGGGGAACTTGACAGGGGGGAATTTCCTGGCAAATACAGGATACTTGACAGGGAGAAAATTTCCCGGCAAATACGGGAAACTTGACAGGGGAGAAATTTCCCTGAAAATACGGGATACTTGAAAGGGGGAAAATTTCCCGGCAAATACAGGAAACTTGACAGGTGGGAAATTTCCTGGCAAATACGGGATACTTGACAGGGGGGAAATTTCCTGGCAAATACAGTGATCCTTGCCAGGGGAAAAATTCCCACCAAGTACGGGAAACTTGACAGGGGGAAAATTTCCCGGCAAATATGGGATGCTTGACAGGGGGAAATTTCACAGCAAATACGGGAAACTTGACAGGGGAGAAATTTCCCTGCAAATACGGGAAATTTGACAGGGGAGAAATTTCCCTGCAAATACGGGATACTTGACAGGGGGAAAATTTCCCGGCAAATACAGGAAACTTGACAGGTGGGAAATATCCTGGCAAATACGGGATACTTGACAGGGGGAAAATTTCCTGGCAAATACATTGATCCTTGCCAGGGGAAAAATTCCCACCAAGTACGGGAAACTTGACAGGGGGAAAATTTCCCGGCAAATATGGCAAACTTCACAGGGGGGGAATTTCCCGGCAAATACAGGAAACTTAACAGGGGGAATTTCCCGGCAAATATGGGAAATTTGACAGGGGGGACATTTCCCAGCAAATACGGGAAACTTAACAGGGGGAATTTCCCGGCAAATATGGGAAATTTGACAGGGGGACATTTCCCAACAAATACAGGAAACTTGACAGGGGAGAAATTTCCCTGCAAATACAGGATACTTGACAGGGGGAAATTTCCTGGCAAATACGGGAAACTTGACAGGGGGAATTTCCCGGTAAATACGAGAAACTTGACAGGGGGAAATTTCCCGGCAAATAGGGGGAACTTGACAGGGGGGAATTTCCTGGCAAATACAGGATACTTGACAGGGGGAAAATTTCCCGGCAAATACGGGAAAATTGACAGGGGAGAAATTTCCCTGCAAATACGGGATACTTGAAAGGGGGAAAATTTCCCGGCAAATACAGGAAATTTGACAGGTGGGAAATTTCCTGGCAAATACGGGATACTTGACAGGGGGAAAATTTCCTGGCAAATACACTGATCCTTGCCAGGGGAAAAATTCCCACCAAGTATGGGAAACTTGACAGGGGGAAATTTCCCGGCAAATATGGGATGCTTGACAGGGGGAAATTTCACAGCAAATACGGGAAACTTGACAGGGGAGAAATTTCCCTGCAAATACAGGAAACTTGACAGGTGGGAAATATCCTGGCAAATACGGGATACTTGACAGGGGGAAAATTTCCTGGCAAATACATTGATCCTTGCCAGGGGAAAAATTCCCACCAAGTACGGGAAACTTGACAGGGGGAAAATTTCCCGGCAAATATGGCAAACTTGACAGGGGGGAATTTCCCGGCAAATACGGGAAACTTAACAGGGGGAATTTCCCGGCAAATATGGGAAATTTGACAGGGGGGACATTTCCCAGCAAATACGGGAAACTTAACAGGGGGAATTTCCCGGCAAATATGGGAAATTTGACAGGGGGGAAATTTCCCAGCAAATACGGGATACTTGAGAGGGGGGAATTTCCTGGCAAATACGAGAAACTTGACAGGGGGAAATTTCCCGGCAAATAGGGGAAACTAGACAGGGGGGAAATTTCCATGCTAATATGGGATACTTGACAGGGGGTAATTTCCCGGCAAATATGGGAAACTTGACAGAGGGGAAATTACCCGGCAAATACAGGATACTTGACAGGGGGATAATTTCCTGGCAAATATGGGCAACTTGACAGGGGGGAATTTCTCTGCATATACGGGAAATTTGACAGGGGAGAAATTTCCCTGCAAATACGGGATACTTGACAGGGGGAAAATTTCCCAGCAAATAGAGGAAACTTGACAGGGGAAAAATTTCCCGGCAAATATGGCAAACTTGACAGGAGGGAATTTCCCGGCAAATACGGGAAACTTGACATGGGGGAAATTTCACAGCAAATACGGGAAACTTGACAGGGGAGAAATTTCCCTGCAAATATGGCAAACTTGACAGGTGGGAAATATCCTGGCAAATACGGGATACTTGACAGGGGGAAAATTTCCTGGCAAATACATTGATCCTTGCCAGGGGAAAAATTCCCACCAAGCACGGGAAACTTGACAGGGGGAAATTTCCCATCAAATACGGGATACTTCACAGGGGAAATTTCCCGACAAATATGGGAAACTAGACAGGGGGAAGTTTCCCTGCTAATATGGTATACTTGAGAGGGGCTAATTTCCTGGCAAATACGGGATACTTCACAGGGGAAATTTCCCGACAAATATGGGAAACTAGACAGGGGGAAATTTCCCTGAAAATATGGGATACTTGACAGGGGGTAATTTCCCGGCAAATATGGGAAACTTGACAGGGGGAAATTTCCTGGCAAATACATTGATCCTTGAGAGGGGAAAATTTCCCACCAAATACGGTAAACTTGACAGGGAGGAATTTCCCAGCAAATACGGGAATCTTGACAGGGGGAAATTTCCCGGCAAATATGGGATAGTTGACATGGGGGAAATTTCACAGCAAATACGGGAAACTTGACAGGGGAAAAATTTTCCCTGCAAATACGGGAAATTTGACAGGGGAGAAATTTCCCTGCAAATACGGGATACTTGACAGCTGGAAAATTTCCCGGCAAATACAGGAAACTTGACAGGTGGGAAATTTCCTGGCAAATACAGGATACTTGACAGGGGGAAAATTTCCTGGCAAATACATTGATCCTTGCCAGGGGAAAAATTCCCACCAAGCACGGGAAACTTGACAGGGGGAAAATTTCCCGGCAAATATGGCAAACTTGACAGGGGGAATTTCCCAGCAAATATGAGAAATTTGACAGGGGGAATTTCCCAGCAAATATGAGAAATTTGACAGGGGGGAAATTTCCCAGCAAATACGGGATACTTGAGAGGGGGGAATTTCCCAGTAAATACGAGAAACTTGACAGGGGAAAATTTCCCAGCATATACGGGATACTTGACCGGGGGAATTTCCTGGGAAATACGAGAAACTTGACAGGGGGAAATTTCCCGGCAAATACAGGAAACTTGACAGTGGGCAAATTTCCCGACAAATACAGGATACATGACAGGAGGGAATCTCCTGGCAAATACGGGAAACTTGACAGGGTGGAAATTTCCTTGCAAAAATGGGAAACTTGACAGGGGAAAATTTCCCGGCAAATACGGGAAACTTGACAGGGGAAAATTTCCCAGCATATACGGGATACTTTACAGGGGGAATTTCCCGGGATATACGAGAAATTTGACAGGGGGAAATTTCCCGGCAAATACAGGAAACTTGACAGTGGGCAAATTTCCCGACAAATACGGGATACTTGACAGGGGGAATTTCCCGGCAAATATGGGGTACTTGACACGGGGAAATTTCCCAGCCGATTTGGGGTACTTGACAGGGGGGAAATTTCCTGGCAAATACGGGAAACTTGACAGGGGGGAATTTCCCGGTAAATACGAGAAACTTGACAGGGGGAAATTTTCCGGCAAATAGGGGGAACTTGAAAGGGGGGAATTTCCTGGCAAATACAGGATACTTGACAGGGGGAAAATTTCCCGGCAAATACGGGAAACTTGACAGGGGAGAAATTTCCCTGCAAATACGGGATACTTGACAGGGGGAAAATTTCCCGGCAAATACAGGAAACTTGACAGGTGGGAAATATCCTGGCAAATACGGGATACTTGACAGGGGGAAATTTCCTGGCAAATACATTGATCCTTGCCAGGGGAAAAATTCCCACCAAGTACGGGAAACTTGACAGGGGGAAAATTTCCCGGCAAATATGGCAAACTTGACACGGGGGAATTTCCTGGCAAATACGGGAAACTTAACAGGGGGAATTTCCCGGCAAATATGGGAAATTTGACAGGGGGGACATTTCCCAGCAAATACGGGAAACTTAACAGGGGGAATTTCCCGGCAAATATGGGAAATTTGACAGGGGGGAAATTTCCCAGCAAATACGGGATACTTGAGAGGGGGGAATTTCCTGGCAAATACGAGAAACTTGACAGGGGGAAATTTCCCGGCAAATAGGGGAAACTAGACAGGGGGGAAATTTCCATGCTAATATGGGATACTTGACAGGGGGTAATTTCCCGGCAAATATGGGAAACTTGACAGAGGGGAAATTACCCGGCAAATACAGGATACTTGACAGGGGGATAATTTCCTGGCAAATATGGGCAACTTGACAGGGGGGAATTTCTCTGCATATACGGGAAATTTGACAGGGGAGAAATTTCCCTGCAAATACGGGATACTTGACAGGGGGAAAATTTCCCAGCAAATAGAGGAAACTTGACAGGGGAAAAATTTCCCGGCAAATATGGCAAACTTGACATGGGGGAATTTCCCGGCAAATACGGGAAACTTGACATGGGGGAAATTTCACAGCAAATACGGGAAACTTGACAGGGGAGAAATTTCCCTGCAAATATGGCAAACTTGACAGGTGGGAAATATCCTGGCAAATACGGGATACTTGACAGGGGGAAAATTTCCTGGCAAATACATTGATCCTTGCAGGGGAAAAATTCCCACCAAGTACGGGAAACTTGACAGGGGGAAATTTCCCGGCAAATATGGCAAACTTGACAGGGGGGAAATTCCCGGCAAATACGGGAAATTTGACAGGGGAGAAATTTCCCTGCAAATACGGGATACTTGACAGAGGGGAAATTTCCCGGCAAATACAGGAAACTTGACAGGTGGGAAATTTCCCACCAAATACAGGGTACTTGATAGGGATGAATTTCCCGGTAAAAATACGGGATATCTGAGAGTGGGTAAATTTCCCGGCAAATACTGGAAACTTGACAGGAGTAAATTTCCTGGAAAATACAGGAAACTTGACAGGGGGAAATATCCCATCAAATACGGGATACTTCACAGGGGAAATTTCCCGACAAATATGGGAAACTAGACAGGGGGAAATTTCCCTGCTAATATGGTATACTTGACAGGGGCTAATTTCCCGGCAAATACGGGATACTTCACAGGGGAAATTTCCCGACAAATATGGGAAACTAGACAGGGGGAAATTTCCCTGCTAATATGGGATACTTGACAGGGGGTAATTTCCCGGCAAATATGGGAAACTTGACAGGGGGAAATTTCCTGGCAAATACATTGATCCTTGAGAGGGGAAAATTTCCCACCAAATACGGTAAACTTGACAGGGAGGAATTTCCCGGCAAATACGGGAATCTTGACAGGGGGAAATTTCCCGGCAAATATGGGATAGTTGACATGGGGGAAATTTCACAACAAATACGGGAAACTTGACAGGGGAAAAATTTTCCCTGCAAATACGGGAAATTTGACAGGGGAGAAATTTCCCTGCAAATACGGGATACTTGACAGCTGGAAAATTTCCTGGCAAATACAGGAAACTTGACAGGTGGGAAATTTCCTGGCAAATACAGGATACTTGTAAAAGTCAGTAAGGATGTGGCCAACCGGTATGTAACAAGTGAAAGAGGAAAAACCGATTGAGGCTATATTGGGTCACCAACAATATTTTTATACTGATTGCAGTCATATCTTCAGTAAATAATAATATCTGTGTAGACTCCAAAAAGTTTATTCATGAGTTTTTATCTTCAAAGAGTTTATTCAAGAGTTAAAAAGTCCTCCGGATTAGAAACTTTTTTCGAATACATTCTTCATCAGAACAATATTGACTGTAAATACAAAAGTGAAGAAAATGATGTGCCAAGTATTTTAAAAAAGACTGCATGAGACAATAATGGTGATAAAACCCATAGAGATACATGACTGTATAAATATAAAAATATTGTTGGTGACCCAATATAGCCTCAATCGGTTTTTCCTCTTTCACTTGTTACATACCGGTTGGCCACATCCTTACTGACTTTTACAAGATTTCTTGGCTTCATGGCATTTCACACAGCTGCTTCTCCCATACAACTGATTATTAATGTTATGACCTTATTGCTAACCCAAACAGTCATTCCTGCAACTTGAGACTCTCCAGGCAAAAGTACCAAACTACAGTTTCAATCATTGGAAAGGAGTTGGATTCAATATCTACTATGTTATGAAGAAGTTCATCATATACAAGACTGAGAAGATTATTCTGTAGGACCTATGTATTAGACTCTTAGGGTTTTTTCAGCAATGTGGTCTGTCTCCTTTAAGGGTAACTTCTCCTTTTGTGAACACTCTATATAAGAGTTTCAGATAGTAATTCTAGTCATTCAGCCTGATAAGAGAACAAGCTGAGATAGGCATGGAAAGCAATTGAATGTAAACAATTTAAGAAAATAACTAAGGTATGTTATTCTGTCAATTTAGACAAGCAGTAGGAGTTAGCAGCTGTATTTCATATATGATACTTGGCTTGTTATTAAACTATAAACTTTGTAAATATTATTCAGAATATCTTTGTGTAGTATTTTTATGGGCTTCATGTGGTACTTTATGAGGAACATTAGTTAGTGCAGTTCTTTAGCCTGAAAACTGAATTAGTTCCTTAGCACAATAAGAGTAAAGCTATAGAGAGGCATGGAACTTGAGATAAGTTGAGAGAGGGAAGGAATGCACTCAAACTAATAATAATAATTATTAATATAATAAAATAAATGTATATATCTATAAACTTTGTAAACATTATTCAACATGTCTTTGTGCAGTATTTTTATGGGCTTTATGTGGTACTTTATCAGGAACATTAGTTAGTGCAGTTCTTTAGCCTGAAAACTGAATTAGTTCCTTAGCACAATAAGAGTAAAGCTATAGAGAGGCATGAAACTTGTGATAAGTTGAGGGAGGCAAGGAATGCACTCAAACTAATATTAATATTAATAATAATAATAAAATAAATGTATATATCCCAGAAGCCTAGAATAAAGAATATGTGTATTGCATGTGTAGCATTATAACATATTTGTATATACCTTAATATGTTTCAGTCATGTATCTCTATGGGTTTTATCACCATTATTGTCTCATGCAGTCTTTTTTAAAATACTTGGCACATCATTTTCTTCACTTTTGTATTTACAGTCAATATTGTTCTGATGAAGAATGTATTCGAAAAAAGTTTCTAATCCGGAGGACTTTTTAACTCTTGAATAAACTCTTTGAAGATAAAAACTCATGAATAAACTTTTTGGAGTCTACACAGATATTATTATTTACTGAAGATATGACTGCAATCAGTATAAAAATATTGTTGGTGACCCAATATAGCCTCAATCGGTTTTTCCTCTTTCAAATACAGGATACTTGACAGGGGGAAAATTTCCTGGCAAATACATTGATCCTTGCCAGGGGAAAAATTCCCACCAAGCACGGGAAACTTGACAGGGGGAAAATTTCCCGGCAAATATGGCAAACTTGACAGGGGGAATTTCCCAGCAAATATGAGAAATTTGACAGGGGGGAAATTTCCCAGCAAATACGGGATACTTGAGAGGGGGGAATTTCCCAGTAAATACGAGAAACTTGACAGGGGAAAATTTCCCAGCATATACGGGATACTTGACCGGGGGAATTTCCTGGGAAATACGAGAAACTTGACAGGGGGAAATTTCCCGGCAAATACAGGAAACTTGACAGTGGGCAAATTTCCCGACAAATACAGGATACATGACAGGGGGGAATCTCCTGGCAAATACGGGAAACTTGACAGGGTGGAAATTTCCTTGCAAAAATGGGAAACTTGACAGGGGAAAATTTCCCGGCAAATATGGGAAACTTGACAGGGGAAAATTTCCCAGCATATACGGGATACTTGACAGGGGGAATTTCCCGAGATATACGAGAAATTTGACAGGGGGAAATTTCCCGGCAAATACAGGAAACTTGACAGTGGGCAAATTTCCCGACAAATACGGGATACTTGACAGGGGGAATTTCCCGGCAAATACGGGGTACTTGACACGGGGAAATTTCCCAGCCGATTTGGGGTACTTGACAAGGGGGAAATTTCCTGGCAAATACGGGATACTTGACAGGGGGAAAATTTCCTGGCAGATACATCAATCTTTGACAGGGGAAAAATTCCCACCAAATATGGGAAACTTGACAGGGGGGAATTTCCCAGCAAATATGAGAAATTTTACAGGGGGGAAATTTCCCAGCAAATACGGGATACTTGAGAGGGGGAATTTCCAGGTAAATACGAGAAACTTGACAGGGGAAAATTTTCCGGCAAATAGGGGAAACTTGACAGGGGGGAAATTTCCAAGCAAATACGGGATACTTGACAGGGGGGAAATTTCCTGGCAAATACATTGATCCTGAATAAACTTTATTTGGGATGGAAGCAACATTATGAGATGGCGTTTGGTACTTCAAAAGCAAGAGGGGTGGCAATTATGATTTCTAGGAAGTTGGGATTTGAAATTACAAAAAAGATTGTTGATCAAGAGGGTAGATATCTGTTGCTAAGAGGAAAATTAGAGGATGAGGAAATTATGTTAGTAAATATTTATGCCCCGAACGACCATCAAGCAGAGTTTCTTGAAAAAATTCGGAAAATAGTGGAGTTGGAAAATGTTGCAAAAACTATTGTGGCTGGTGATTTTAATTTGATAAGGTCAGGATTGGATTGCACAAACATAGCTAGAAGTGGAATTGGTTTGAAAGGGAAGGTGTTGGATAATTGGATGGATGTTATGGGCTTGAAGGATTCGTGGAGAGAGTTTAAGGGCTCGGAAAGAGCATATTCCTTTTTTTCACGCGTCCATGGGACCTACTCAAGAATAGATTATGTTTTACTTTCGGAAAATTTAATTGGGGATATAGAAGGTACGGAAATTGGGATTATTAAGGAATCGGACCATGCTAAAGTATATTTGGAACTGAAAGCACAAAAAAATATTCGAAGAGTAAGAAATTGGAGGTACGATCCTAATTTGTTTAAAGATCAGAAAAGTAAAGAGGCAATTATGGAAAGTTGGAAAGAAAGTTGGCAGTGGAACGATAATAATGAGGTTAATTTTAACGTTGTATGGGATACCATGAAGTCAGTTTTTAGGGGGGAAAGTATAAAATTGGCAAGCTTTAAATATAAAAAATATAAAGCAGAACAGGCAGAAAAAGAAAGAGAAATAAAACAATTACAGGAGGAGCATGCAAAAAACAAAGATAAATTTTTTTTTACGAAATTACAAGGACTTAAGGCAGAAGTAATGGGTAAGGATATTGATAAAGTTAAAAGAGACTTGATTTACCTAAATAGAGAATATTTTGAATTTAGTAATAAGAATTCAAAATTATTAGCAAGAGCAGCCAAGGTTAAAAGGGAAAAAAGAGAAATTGGGGTATTGGTTGACAGGCAAGGTTCAAGGTGTAACAAGAATAAGGACAACTGTAAAATTGTTAGGGAATTTTATCAAGTATTATATGCAAAAAAGGAAGTAGATTTGGAGAAGCTTAAAAAGATACTGGAGAGACAGTTAGGGAATGGAATAAAACAAGAGCATAGGGAGAAAATGGAGGAAAGGATAACTGATAAAGAGGATAAGGAGGTAATAAGCGGACTGAAGATAGGGAAAGCCCCGGAGGGTGATGGATTATCGACAGAGTTTTATAAAGAATTTAAAGAGGTGGTGGCCCCGAAACTGGTGAAGTTATATAATTACATACTAGATGGAGGATCAATTCCGACTTCATGGTATAACACTACAATCGTTCTTTTGCCAAAGCCTGGTAAGAATTTGGAAAGAGTGGATTTATACAGACCAATTTCACTTATAAATCAAGATGCGAAGATCTTCACAGCAATATTGGCTAACCGTTTAAATAGTTTCATGGGGGAATATATAAATGTTGATCAAGTTGGGTTTTTAAAAGAACGACTCATGGCGGATCTGACTAGAAGTGTATTAGATTTAATAGACAGCGTTAATCAAACAAAGGAAAAGGTGGGATTATTATCATTGGATATTTTTAAGGCTTTTGATTCATTGCAGTGGTCTTCAATTAAGGAAATAGTTAAGAAATATGGATTTGGGGACAAATTCAACAGGGTTATAGATTTACTATATCAAAAAGGAAATGCTAGGGTTAGAGTAAATGAGGAGTTTACGGATGTGGTAAAGCTAGAGGCTGGTACTAGGCAGGGCTGTCCATTATCTCCTATCCTGTTTATTATGGCAATGGAGATTTTAGCTAAAAGCATAAGGGAAGATCTAAACATAGAAGGGATTATGGGTAATAAAGTGAGTATGTATGCAGACGACACACTGCTTATGGTGAAGCGCCCGGAGCTGGTAATGGACAGGATTAAAGATCATTTACAGGTATTTCAAGCTATAACTGGATTAAAGATAAATTGGGATAAATCAGAACTGATGTTATGTAATTTGAAACCAAGTGAGATGGGTAAGATAGTGTCGACACTTAATATACAAATTAAAGACAAACTGAAATATTTGGGGATAATTATTTCAAACAAATTAGAAGAACTTAAATGATTGAACTATGACAGCTTGAAAATGGAATTTAAGAACAAAATACAAGAACTTCAGAAGTTAAAGCTGTCATGGTTCGGAAGGATTGCTATGTGTAAAATGATATTGTTACCAAAGATTAACTTTTTATTTGATACAATAGCGATCCATCTGAAAGAGAAAGAAATTAATGAGTTTCAAAAGATGTTCAATGGCTTTTGTAATGGAGGCAAAAAATCTAGGCTCCCAAAGAAGCTATGGTACCTGTCTCAAAAGAAAGGGGGTTTGGGTATGCCAAATTTGCTAGCATATTATTGAGCTTTTCAAGTTAAGAATGTTGTGAAGATTTTGGCAAGAGAAAAGACAATCTGGGAGCAATTGGAGATGAAGGAATATAGAAATATTGGAAATATGATTTTTTTGGGAATAAAGGATAGGGGGAAAAGGTCAAATAATACTATGATGAGAGGTCTCATGGAGGTATGGAAGAAGGTAAAAAAGGACATGGTCCCAAATCTCTCTCCAATTGTGGATTTGACCGACATGATGTGTTTCCCAATAAAGTTAGATAAGGAAAAAATGGAAATATTGGATAAAAATGGGATACTTTTATTGAAGGATTGGTTAAAAACTTGTGATTCTGATGTGGAGCGGAAAAAAATATTTGAGATATTAAACTTGAATTGGTTTCAGAAGTTGAAGGTGGACAATTGGAATAAAAAATATAAAAAAGAAGTAGGGTTAGATAGAATACACACAGAATTTGAGGAGTTGGTAAGGAAGATTAGAAAAGGGGAAAGTAGTATGAAAGGTCTTGTAAGTAAGCTTTGTAACATACTGAATAGAGGTGCAGATCCACAGGAGGATTTGAAACGGAAGTGGGAACAAAATTTGAATATAACAATTGGGGAGATTGAGTGGAAAAACAAATGGAAAAAGAGGATTATGAGAACAATGTCCGTAAGAATTAAAGAACATA
This sequence comes from Bradypodion ventrale, assembly GCA_035047345.1. Lineage (NCBI taxonomy): Eukaryota > Metazoa > Chordata > Lepidosauria > Squamata > Chamaeleonidae > Bradypodion > Bradypodion ventrale. The sequence goes on from JAWDJE010000003.1 coordinate 252,473,061, forward strand.
ATTTCTAAATGTTGTGGCAATGGTACTTGACGCCATTAAGACTTTACCAGATGGATAATAAAAGAGATAAGTTATGCTGGAGATGTAGAGAATCCGACGGAACATATGAACATATGTGGTGGAGCTGTAAAAAAATAAGGGATTTATGGGGAAGAATAGAAGGTGAGCTAGGTGAAATACTGGGTAAAAGTGTTAAGCTGGTGTCAAGTACCATTCTTTTAACGAATGTGGAAGGTTTGGGTTTAAACAAGGAGGAAAAAGAATTATTGGAAATTGTATTGACAACGGGTAGACAATGTATAGCTAGAAATTGGAAAAATGATATTGATATACAGATTGGAGAGTGGTATAAAGAAATGTGGAGTTTAGCACTGAATGATAAATTGACATGGGAGATTAAAGTGAAAAGAGATAACTTAAAAGAGGATAGATTTTGGAATATATGGAAACCATTTGTGGACCATTCTTGTATGGCAAATGATAGTTCAGGACCAGTACCATCTCAAAGAAGTTTCTGGAGATGAGCAGAAAATAAACTCTCCGGGCAATGTATATATTCACAGGGTGATTATTATTTATCCAAAGATTAGTAGTAGCACAGAAAGTCCTTATTATTTTGGATCTGGAAATAATGGTTTTTAATATTTGGTGGTCATATAGTAATTAATGAGTTTAGATATTGTTATGTGCTAACATTTAGTAATGTTTGTTAAGATGATACTATGGATTTGTTTGTGTATTGTATTGTTAGTCATTGTCTTTTTTTCTTTTTTCTGTATGTCTTAAAAAATTCAATAAAAATTATAAAAAAAAAATACATTGATCCTTGACAAGGGAAAATTTCCCACCAAATAAGGGAAACTTGACAGGGGGAAAATTTCATGACAAATACGGGAAACTAGAAAAGGGGAAATTTCCCGGCAAATATGGGATACTTGAAAGGGGGAAAATTTCCCGGCAGCTACGGGAAACTTGACAGAGGAGAAATTTCCCTGCAAATACAGGAAATTTGACAGGGGAGAAATTTCCCTGCAAATACGGGATACTTGACAGGGGGAAATTTCCTGGCAAATACGGGATACTTGACAGGGGGAAATTTCCTGGCAAATACGGGATACTTCACAGGGGGAAAATTTCCTGGCAAATAGGGGAAACTTGACAGGAGGGAATTTCCCGGCAAATATGGGAAACTTGACAGGGGGAAATTTCCCAGCAAATACGGGAAACTTGATGGGGAATTTCCCAGCAAATATGGGAAACTTGACAGTGGGAAAATTTCCCGGCAAATACGGGATACTTGACAGGTTGGGAAATTTCCCACCAAATACAGGGTACTTGACAGGGATGAATTTCCCGGGAAAAATACGGGATATCTGACAGGGGGAAAATTTCCCGGCAAATACTGGAAACTTGACAGGAGTAAATTTCCTGGAAAATACAGGAAACTTGACAAGGGGAAATTTCCCGTCAAATACGGGATACTTCACAGGGGAAATTTCCCGACAAATATGGGAAACTAGACAGGGGGAAATTTCCCTGCTAATATGGGATACTTGACAGGGGGCAATTTCCCGGCATATATGGGAAACTTGACAGGGGGAAATTTCCTGGCAAATACATTGATCCTTGAGAGGGGGGAATTCCCCACCAAATACGGTAAACTTGACAGGGAGGAATTTCCCGGCAAATACGGGAAACTTGACAGGTGGGAAATTTCATGGGAAATATGGGAAACTTGACAGGGGGAAATTTCCCGGCAAATATGGGATACTTGACAGGGGGAAATTTCACAGCAAATATGGGAAACTTGACAGGAGAGGAATTTCCCTGCAAATATGGGAAATTTGACAGGGGGAATTTCCTGGAAAATATGAGAAACTTGACAGGGGAAAATTTCCCAGCAAATACAGGATACATGACAGGGGGGAATCTCCCGGCAAATACAGGAAACTTGACAGGGTGGAAATTTCCTGGCAAAAACGGGAAACTTGACAGGGGGTATTTCCCGGAAAATATGAGAAACTTGACAGGGGAAAATTTCCCGGCAAATACAGGAAACTTGACAGTGGGCAAATATCCTGACAAATACGGGATACTTGACAGGGGGAATTTCCCGGCAAATATGGGGTACTTGACAGGGGGAAATTTCCCGGCCGATATGGGGTACTTGACAGGGGGGAAATTTCCTGGCAAATACGGGATCCTTGACAGTGGGAAAATTTCCTGGCAAATACGGGATACTTGACAGGTTGGGAAATTGCCCACCAAATACAGGGTACTTGACAGGGATGAATTTCCTGGGAAAAATACGGGATATCTGACAGGGGGGAAATTTCCCGGCAAATACTGGAAACTTGACAGGAGTAAATTTCCTGGAAAATACAGTAAACTTGACAGGGGGAAATTTCCCGTCAAATACGGGATACTTCACAGGGGAAATTTCCCGACAAATATGGGAAACTAGACAGGGGGAAATTTCACTGCTAATATGGGATACTTGACAGGGGGCAATTTCCCGGCAAATATGGGAAACTTGACAGGGGGAAATTTCCTGGCAAATACATTGATCCTTGAGAGGGGGAAATTCCCCACCAAATACGGTAAACTTGACAGGGAGGAATTTCCCGGCAAATACGGGAAACTTGACAGGTGGGAAATTTCATGGGAAATATGGGAAACTTGACAGGGGGAAATTTCCCGGCAAATATGGGATACTTGACAGGGGGAAATTTCACAGCAAATATGGGAAACTTGACAGGAGAGGAATTTCCCTGCAAATATGGGAAATTTGACAGGGGGAATTTCCTGGAAAATATGAGAAACTTGACAGGGGAAAATTTCCCAGCAAATACAGGATACATGACAGGGGGGAATCTCCCGGCAAATACAGGAAACTTGACAGGGTGGAAATTTCCTGGCAAAAACGGGAAACTTGACAGGGGGTATTTCCCGGAAAATATGAGAAACTTGACAGGGGAAAATTTCCCGGCAAATACAGGAAACTTGACAGTGGGCAAATATCCTGACAAATACGGGATACTTGACAGGGGGAATTTCCCGGCAAATATGGGGTACTTGACAGGGGGAAATTTCCCGGCCGATATGGGGTACTTGACAGGGGGGAAATTTCCTGGCAAATACGGGATCCTTGACAGTGGGAAAATTTCCTGGCAAATACGGGATACTTGACAGGTGGTGAAATTGCCCACCAAATACAGGGTACTTGACAGGGATGAATTTCCTGGGAAAAATACGGGATATCTGACAGGGGGGAAATTTCCCGGCAAATACTGGAAACTTGACAGGAGTAAATTTCCTGGAAAATACAGTAAACTTGACAGGGGGAAATTTCCCGTCAAATACGGGATACTTCACAGGGGAAATTTCCCGACAAATATGGGAAACTAGACAGGGGGAAATTTCCCTGCTAATATGGGATACTTGACAGGGGGCAATTTCCCGGCAAATATGGGAAACTTGACAGGGGGAAATTTCCTGGCAAATACATTGATCCTTGAGAGGGGGAAATTCCCCACCAAATACGGTAAACTTGACAGGGAGGAATTTCCCGGCAAATACGGGAAACTTGACAGGTGGGAAATTTCATGGGAAATATGGGAAACTTGACAGGGGGAAATTTCCCGGCAAATATGGGATACTTGACAGGGGGAAATTTCACAGCAAATATGGGAAACTTGACAGGAGAGGAATTTCCCTGCAAATATGGGAAATTTGACAGGGGGAATTTCCTGGAAAATATGAGAAACTTGACAGGGGAAAATTTCCCAGCAAATACAGGATACATGACAGGGGGGAATCTCCCGGCAAATACAGGAAACTTGACAGGGTGGAAATTTCCTGGCAAAAACGGGAAACTTGACAGGGGGTATTTCCCGGAAAATATGAGAAACTTGACAGGGGAAAATTTCCCGGCAAATACAGGAAACTTGACAGTGGGCAAATATCCTGACAAATACGGGATACTTGACAGGGGGAATTTCCCGGCAAATATGGGGTACTTGACAGGGGGAAATTTCCCGGCCGATATGGGGTACTTGACAGGGGGGAAATTTCCTGGCAAATACGGGATCCTTGACAGTGGGAAAATTTCCTGGCAAATACGGGATACTTGACAGGTTGGGAAATTGCCCACCAAATACAGGGTACTTGACAGGGATGAATTTCCTGGGAAAAATACGGGATATCTGACAGGGGGGAAATTTCCCGGCAAATACTGGAAACTTGACAGGAGTAAATTTCCTGGAAAATACAGTAAACTTGACAGGGGGAAATTTCCCGTCAAATACGGGATACTTCACAGGGGAAATTTCCCGACAAATATGGGAAACTAGACAGGGGGAAATTTCCCTGCTAATATGGGATACTTGACAGGGGCTAATTTCCCGGCAAATAGGGATACTTCACAGGGGAAATTTCCCAACAATAATGGGAAACTAGACAGGGGGAAATTTCCCTGCTAATATGGGATACTTGACAGGGGGAAAATTTCCTGGCAAATACATTGATCCTTGCCAGGGGAAAAATTCCCACCAAGTACGGGAAACTTGACAGGGGGAAAATTTCCCGGAAAATATGGCAAACTTGACAGGGGGAATTTCCCGGCAAATACGGGAAGCTTAAAGGGGGAATTTCCCGGCAAATATGGGAAATTTGACAGGGGGGACATTTCCCAGCAAATACGGGATACTTGAGAGGGGGTAAATTTCCATGCTTATATGGGATACTTGACAGGGGGTAATTTCCCGGCAAATATGGGAAACTTGACAGAGGGGAAATTACCCGGCAAATACAGGATACTTGACAGGGGGATAATTTCCTGGCAAATATGGGAAACTTGACAGGAAGAAATTTCCCGGCAAATTTTGGCTACTTGACAGGCGGAAGTTTCCTGGCAAATAAGGGAAACTTGACAGGGGGAAATTTCCTGGCAAATACGGGATACTTGACAGGGGGACATTTCCCAGCAAATACAGGAAACTTGACAGTGGAGAAATTTCCCTTCAAATACAGGATACTTGACAGGGGGAAAATTTCCCGGCAAATACGGGAAACTTGACAGGGGGAATTTCCCGGTAAATACGAGAAACTTGACAGTGGGAAATTTCCCGGCAAATAGGGGAAACTTGACGGGGGGAATTTCCTGGCAAATACAGGATACTTGACAGGGGCAAAATTTCCCAGCAAATACAGGAAACTTGACAGAGGAGAAATTTTCCTGCATATACGGGAAATTTGACAGGGGAGAAATTTCCCTGCAAATACGGGATACTTGACAGGGGGAAAATTTCCCGGCAAATACAGGAAACTTGACAGGTGGGAAATTTCCTGGCAAATACGGGATACTTGACAGGGGAAAAATTTCCTGGCAAATACATTGATCCTTGCCAGGGGAAAAATTCCCACCAAGTATGGGAAACTTGACAGGGGGAAAATTTCCCGGCAAATATGGGATACTTTACAGGGGGGAAATTTCACAGCAAATACGGGAAACTTGACAGGGGAGAAATTTCCCTGCAAATACGGGAAATTTGACAGGGGAGAAATTTCCCTGCAAATACGGGATACTTGACAGGGGGAAAATTTCCTGGCAAATACATTGATCCTTGCCAGGGGAAAAATTCCCACCAAGTACGGGAAACTTGACAGGGGGGAAATTTCCTGGCAAATACGGGATCCTTGACAGTGGGAAAATTTCCTGGCAAATACGGGATACTTGACAGGTTGGGAAATTGCCCACCAAATACAGGGTACTTGACAGGGATGAATTTCCTGGGAAAAATACGGGATATCTGACAGGGGGGAAATTTCCCGGCAAATACTGGAAACTTGACAGGAGTAAATTTCCTGGAAAATACAGTAAACTTGACAGGGGGAAATTTCCCGTCAAATACGGGATACTTCACAGGGGAAATTTCCCGACAAATATGGGAAACTAGACAGGGGGAAATTTCCCTGCTAATATGGGATACTTGACAGGGGCTAATTTCCCGGCAAATAGGGATACTTCACAGGGGAAATTTCCCAACAATAATGGGAAACTAGACAGGGGGAAATTTCCCTGCTAATATGGGATACTTGACAGGGGGAAAATTTCCTGGCAAATACATTGATCCTTGCCAGGGGAAAAATTCCCACCAAGTACGGGAAACTTGACAGGGGGAAAATTTCCCGGAAAATATGGCAAACTTGACAGGGGGGAATTTCCCGGCAAATACGGGAAGCTTAAAGGGGGAATTTCCCGGCAAATATGGGAAATTTGACAGGGGGGACATTTCCCAGCAAATACGGGATACTTGAGAGGGGGTAAATTTCCATGCTTATATGGGATACTTGACAGGGGGTAATTTCCCGGCAAATATGGGAAACTTGACAGAGGGGAAATTACCCGGCAAATACAGGATACTTGACAGGGGGATAATTTCCTGGCAAATATGGGAAACTTGACAGGAAGAAATTTCCCGGCAAATTTTGGCTACTTGACAGGCGGAAGTTTCCTGGCAAATAAGGGAAACTTGACAGGGGGAAATTTCCTGGCAAATACGGGATACTTGACAGGGGGACATTTCCCAGCAAATACAGGAAACTTGACAGTGGAGAAATTTCCCTTCAAATACAGGATACTTGACAGGGGGAAAATTTCCCGGCAAATACGGGAAACTTGACAGGGGGAATTTCCCGGTAAATACGAGAAACTTGACAGTGGGAAATTTCCCGGCAAATAGGGGAAACTTGACGGGGGGAATTTCCTGGCAAATACAGGATACTTGACAGGGGCAAAATTTCCCAGCAAATACAGGAAACTTGACAGAGGAGAAATTTTCCTGCATATACGGGAAATTTGACAGGGGAGAATTTTCCCTGCAAATACGGGATACTTGACAGGGGGAAAATTTCCCGGCAAATACAGGAAACTTGACAGGTGGGAAATTTCCTGGCAAATACGGGATACTTGACAGGGAAAAATTTCCTGGCAAATACATTGATCCTTGCCAGGGGAAAAATTCCCACCAAGTATGGGAAACTTGACAGGGGGAAAATTTCCCGGCAAATATGGGATACTTTACAGGGGGGAAATTTCACAGCAAATACGGGAAACTTGACAGGGGAGAAATTTCCCTGCAAATACGGGAAATTTGACAGGGGAGAAATTTCCCTGCAAATACGGGATACTTGACAGGGGGAAAATTTCCTGGCAAATACATTGATCCTGGCAAGGGGAAAAATTCCCACCAAGTACGGGAAACTTGACAGGGGGTAAATTTCCCGGCAAATATGGCAAACTTGACAGGGGCGAATTTCCCGGCAAATACGGGAAACTTAACAGGGGGAATTTCCTGGCAAATATGGGAAATTTGACAGGGGGGACATTTCCCAGCAAATACGGGAAACTTAACAGGGGGAATTTCCCGGCAAATATGGGAAATTCGACAGGGGGGAAATTTCCCAGCAAATACGGGATACTTGAGAGGGGGGAATTTCCTGGCAAATACGAGAAACTTGACAGGGGGAAATTTCCCGGCAAATAGGGGAAACTAGACAGGGGGGAAATTTCCATGCTAATATGGGATACTTGACAGGGGGTAATTTCCCGGCAAATATGGGAAACTTGACAGAGGGGAAATTTCCCGGCAAATACAGGATACTTGACAGGGGGATAATTTCCTGGCAAATATGGGAAACTTGACAGGGGGGAATTTCTCTGCATATACGGGAAATTTGACAGGGGAGAAATTTCCCTGCAAATACGGGATACTTGACAGGGGGGAAATTTCCCGGCAAATACAGGAAACTTGACAGGGGAAAAATTTCCCGGCAAATATGGCAAACTTGACAGGGGGGAATTTCCCGGCAAATACGGGAAACTTGACATGGGGGAAATTTCACAGCAAATACGGGAAACTTGACAGGGGAGAAATTTCCCTGCAAATATGGCAAACTTCACAGGAGGGAAATATCCTGGCAAATACGGGATACTTGACAGGGGGAAAATTTCCTGGCAAATACATTGATCCTTGCCAGGGGAAAAATTCCCACCAAGTACGGGAAACTTGACAGGGGGAAAATTTCCCGGCAAATATGGCAAACTTGACAGGGGGGAATTTCCCGGCAAATACGGGAAACTTAACAGGGGAAATTTCCCGGCAAATATGGGAAATTTGACAGGGGGGACATTTCCCAGCAAATACGGGAAACTTAACAGGGGGAATTTCCCGGCAAATATGGGAAATTTGACAGGGGGGACATTTCCCAGCAAATACGGGATACTTGAGAGGGGGGAATTTCCTGGCAAATACGAGAAACTTGACAGGGGGAAATTTCCCGGCAAATAGGGGAAACTAGACAGGGGGGAAATTTCCATGCTAATATGGGATACTTGACAGGGGGTAATTTCCCGGCAAATATGGGAAACTTGACAGAGGGGAAATTACCCGGCAAATACAGGATACTTGACAGGGGGATAATTTCCTGGCAAATATGGGAAACTTGACAGGGGGAATTTCTCTGCATATACGGGAAATTTGACAGGGGAGAAATTTCCCTGCAAATACGGGATACTTGACAGGGGGAAAATTTCCCGGCAAATACAGGAAACTTGACAGGGGAAAAATTTCCTGGCAAATATGGCAAACTTGACAGGGGGGAATTTCCCGGCAAATACGGGAAACTTGACATGGGGGAAATTTCACAGCAAGTACGGGAAACTTGACAGGGGGAAAATTTCCCGGCAAATATGGCAAACTTGACAGGTGGAAAATTTCCCGGCAAATATGGCAAACTTGACAGGGGGGAATTTCCCGGCAAATACGGGAAACTTAACAGGAGGAATTTCCCGACAAATATGGGAAATTTGACAGGGGGGACATTTCCCAGCAAATACGGGAAACTTGAGAGGGGGGAATTTCTGGCAAATACGAGAAACTTGACAGGGGGAAATACCCGGCAAATAGGGGAAACTAGACAGATGGGAAATTTCCATGCTAATATGGGATACTTGACAGGGGGTAATTTCCCGGCAAATATGGGAAACTTGACAGAGGGGAAATTACCCGGCAAATACAGGATACTTGACAGGGGGATAATTTCCTGGCAAATACGGGAAATTTGACAGGAAGAAATTTCCCGGCAAATTTTGGATACTTGACAGGGGAAAGTTTCCTGGCAAATAAGGGAAACTTGACAGGGTGAAATTTACTGGCAAATATGGGATACTTGACAGGGGGACATTTCCCAGCAAATACAGGAAACTTGACAGGGGAGAAATTTCCCTGCAAATACGGGAAACTTGACAGGGGGAAAATTTCCTGGCAGATATCGGGTACTTGACAGGGGGAAATTTCCCAGGAGATGTGGGGTACTTTACAGGGGAGAATTTCCCAGTAAATACAGGAAACTTGACAGGGCGAAATTTCCTGGGAAATACAGGAAACTTGACAGAGGGGAAATTTCCCGGCAAATACGGGAAAGTTGACAGCGGGGAAATTTCCCAGCAAATACGGGAAACTTGATGGGGAATTTTCCAGCAAATATGGGAAACTTGACAGTGGGAAATATGGGAAACTTGACAGTGGGAAAATTTCCTGGCAAATACGGGATACTTGATAGGTTGGGAAATTTCCCACCAAATACAGGGTGTTTGACAGGGATGAATTTCCCCGGAAAAATACGGGATATCTGACAGGGGGGAAATTTCCCATCAAATACGGGATACTTCACAGGGGAGAAATTTCCCTGCAAATACGGGAAATTTGACAGGGGAGAAATTTCCCTGCAAATACGGGATACTTGACAGGGGGAAAATTTCCTGGCAAATACATTGATCCTTGCCAGGGGAAAAATTCCCACCAAGTACGGGAAACTTGACAGGGGGGAAATTTCCTGGCAAATACGGGATCCTTGACAGTGGGAAAATTTCCTGGCAAATACGGGATACTTGACAGGTTGGGAAATTGCCCACCAAATACAGGGTACTTGACAGGGATGAATTTCCTGGGAAAAATACGGGATATCTGACAGGGGGGAAATTTCCCGGCAAATACTGGAAACTTGACAGGAGTAAATTTCCTGGAAAATACAGTAAACTTGACAGGGGGAAATTTCCCGTCAAATACGGGATACTTCACAGGGGAAATTTCCCGACAAATATGGGAAACTAGACAGGGGGAAATTTCCCTGCTAATATGGGATACTTGACAGGGGCTAATTTCCCGGCAAATAGGGATACTTCACAGGGGAAATTTCCCAACAATAATGGGAAACTAGACAGGGGGAAATTTCCCTGCTAATATGGGATACTTGACAGGGGGAAAATTTCCTGGCAAATACATTGATCCTTGCCAGGGGAAAAATTCCCACCAAGTACGGGAAACTTGACAGGGGGAAAATTTCCCGGAAAATATGGCAAACTTGACAGGGGGGAATTTCCCGGCAAATACGGGAAGCTTAAAGGGGGAATTTCCCGGCAAATATGGGAAATTTGACAGGGGGGACATTTCCCAGCAAATACGGGATACTTGAGAGGGGGTAAATTTCCATGCTTATATGGGATACTTGACAGGGGGTAATTTCCCGGCAAATATGGGAAACTTGACAGAGGGGAAATTACCCGGCAAATACAGGATACTTGACAGGGGGATAATTTCCTGGCAAATATGGGAAACTTGACAGGAAGAAATTTCCCGGCAAATTTTGGCTACTTGACAGGCGGAAGTTTCCTGGCAAATAAGGGAAACTTGACAGGGGGAAATTTCCTGGCAAATACGGGATACTTGACAGGGGGACATTTCCCAGCAAATACAGGAAACTTGACAGTGGAGAAATTTCCCTTCAAATACAGGATACTTGACAGGGGGAAAATTTCCCGGCAAATACGGGAAACTTGACAGGGGGAATTTCCCGGTAAATACGAGAAACTTGACAGTGGGAAATTTCCCGGCAAATAGGGGAAACTTGACGGGGGGAATTTCCTGGCAAATACAGGATACTTGACAGGGGCAAAATTTCCCAGCAAATACAGGAAACTTGACAGAGGAGAAATTTTCCTGCATATACGGGAAATTTGACAGGGGAGAAATTTCCCTGCAAATACGGGATACTTGACAGGGGGAAAATTTCCCGGCAAATACAGGAAACTTGACAGGTGGGAAATTTCCTGGCAAATACGGGATACTTGACAGGGAAAAATTTCCTGGCAAATACATTGATCCTTGCCAGGGGAAAAATTCCCACCAAGTATGGGAAACTTGACAGGGGGAAAATTTCCCGGCAAATATGGGATACTTTACAGGGGGGAAATTTCACAGCAAATACGGGAAACTTGACAGGGGAGAAATTTCCCTGCAAATACGGGAAATTTGACAGGGGAGAAATTTCCCTGCAAATACGGGATACTTGACAGGGGGAAAATTTCCTGGCAAATACATTGATCCTGGCAAGGGGAAAAATTCCCACCAAGTACGGGAAACTTGACAGGGGGTAAATTTCCCGGCAAATATGGCAAACTTGACAGGGGGGAATTTCCCGGCAAATACGGGAAACTTAACAGGGGGAATTTCCTGGCAAATATGGGAAATTTGACAGGGGGGACATTTCCCAGCAAATACGGGAAACTTAACAGGGGGAATTTCCCGGCAAATATGGGAAATTCGACAGGGGGGAAATTTCCCAGCAAATACGGGATACTTGAGAGGGGGGAATTTCCTGGCAAATACGAGAAACTTGACAGGGGGAAATTTCCCGGCAAATAGGGGAAACTAGACAGGGGGGAAATTTCCATGCTAATATGGGATACTTGACAGGGGGTAATTTCCCGGCAAATATGGGAAACTTGACAGAGGGGAAATTTCCCGGCAAATACAGGATACTTGACAGGGGGATAATTTCCTGGCAAATATGGGAAACTTGACAGGGGGGAATTTCTCTGCATATACGGGAAATTTGACAGGGGAGAAATTTCCCTGCAAATACGGGATACTTGACAGGGGGGAAATTTCCCGGCAAATACAGGAAACTTGACAGGGGAAAAATTTCCCGGCAAATATGGCAAACTTGACAGGGGGGAATTTCCCGGCAAATACGGGAAACTTGACATGGGGGAAATTTCACAGCAAATACGGGAAACTTGACAGGGGAGAAATTTCCCTGCAAATATGGCAAACTTCACAGGAGGGAAATATCCTGGCAAATACGGGATACTTGACAGGGGGAAAATTTCCTGGCAAATACATTGATCCTTGCCAGGGGAAAAATTCCCACCAAGTACGGGAAACTTGACAGGGGGAAAATTTCCCGGCAAATATGGCAAACTTGACAGGGGGGAATTTCCCGGCAAATACGGGAAACTTAACAGGGGAAATTTCCCGGCAAATATGGGAAATTTGACAGGGGGGACATTTCCCAGCAAATACGGGAAACTTAACAGGGGGAATTTCCCGGCAAATATGGGAAATTTGACAGGGGGGACATTTCCCAGCAAATACGGGATACTTGAGAGGGGGGAATTTCCTGGCAAATACGAGAAACTTGACAGGGGGAAATTTCCCGGCAAATAGGGGAAACTAGACAGGGGGGAAATTTCCATGCTAATATGGGATACTTGACAGGGGGTAATTTCCCGGCAAATATGGGAAACTTGACAGAGGGGAAATTACCCGGCAAATACAGGATACTTGACAGGGGGATAATTTCCTGGCAAATATGGGAAACTTGACAGGGGGAATTTCTCTGCATATACGGGAAATTTGACAGGGGAGAAATTTCCCTGCAAATACGGGATACTTGACAGGGGGAAAATTTCCCGGCAAATACAGGAAACTTGACAGGGGAAAAATTTCCTGGCAAATATGGCAAACTTGACAGGGGGGAATTTCCCGGCAAATACGGGAAACTTGACATGGGGGAAATTTCACAGCAAGTACGGGAAACTTGACAGGGGGGAAATTTCCCGGCAAATATGGCAAACTTGACAGGTGGAAAATTTCCCGGCAAATATGGCAAACTTGACAGGGGGGAATTTCCCGGCAAATACGGGAAACTTAACAGGAGGAATTTCCCGACAAATATGGGAAATTTGACAGGGGGGACATTTCCCAGCAAATACGGGAAACTTGAGAGGGGGGAATTTCTGGCAAATACTAGAAACTTGACAGGGGGAAATACCCGGCAAATAGGGGAAACTAGACAGATGGGAAATTTCCATGCTAATATGGGATACTTGACAGGGGGTAATTTCCCGGCAAATATGGGAAACTTGACAGAGGGGAAATTACCCGGCAAATACAGGATACTTGACAGGGGGATAATTTCCTGGCAAATACGGGAAATTTGACAGGAAGAAATTTCCCGGCAAATTTTGGATACTTGACAGGGGAAAGTTTCCTGGCAAATAAGGGAAACTTGACAGGGTGAAATTTACTGGCAAATATGGGATACTTGACAGGGGGACATTTCCCAGCAAATACAGGAAACTTGACAGGGGAGAAATTTCCCTGCAAATACGGGAAACTTGACAGGGGGAAAATTTCCTGGCAGATATCGGGTACTTGACAGGGGGAAATTTCCCAGGAGATGTGGGGTACTTTACAGGGGAGAATTTCCCAGTAAATACAGGAAACTTGACAGGGCGAAATTTCCTGGGAAATACAGGAAACTTGACAGAGGGGAAATTTCCCGGCAAATACGGGAAAGTTGACAGCGGGGAAATTTCCCAGCAAATACGGGAAACTTGATGGGGAATTTTCCAGCAAATATGGGAAACTTGACAGTGGGAAATATGGGAAACTTGACAGTGGGAAAATTTCCTGGCAAATACGGGATACTTGATAGGTTGGGAAATTTCCCACCAAATACAGGGTGTTTGACAGGGATGAATTTCCCCGGAAAAATACGGGATATCTGACAGGGGGGAAATTTCCCATCAAATACGGGATACTTCACAGGGGAAATTTCCTGACAAATATGGGAAACTAGACAGGGGGAAATTTCCCTGGTAATATGGGATACTTGACCGGGGGTAATTTCCTGGCAAATACATTGATCCTTGAGAGCGGAAAATTTCCCACCAAATACGGTAAACTTGACAGGGAGGAATTTCCCGGAAAATACGGGAAACTTGACAGGGGGAAATTTCATGGGAAATATGGGAAACTTGACAGGGGGAAATTTCACAGCAAATACGGGATACATGACAGGGGGGAATCTCCCAGCAAATACGAGAAACTTGACAGGGGGAAATTTCCCGGCAAATAGGGGAAACTTGACGGGGGGAATTTCCTGGCAAATACAGGATACTTGACAGGGGGGAAATTTCCCGGCAAATACGGGAAACTTGACAGAGGAGAAATTTCCCTGCATTTACGGGAAATTTGACAGGGGAGAAATTTCCCTGCAAATACGGGATACTTGACAGGGGGAAAATTTCCCAGCAAATACAGGAAACTTGACAGGTGGGAAATTTCCTGGCAAATATGGGATAATTGACAGGGGAAAAATTTCCTGGCAAATACATTGATCCTTGCCAGGGGAAAAATTCCCACCAAGTACGGGAAACTTGACAGGGGGAAAATTTCCTGGCAGATATGGGATACTTTACAGGGGGGAAATTTCACAGCAAATACGGGAAACTTGACAGGGGAGAAATTTCCCTGCAAATACGGGAAATTTGACAGCGGAGAAATTTCCCTGCAAATACGGGATACTTGACAGAGGGGAAATTTCCCGGCAAATACAGGAAACTTGACAGGTGGGAAATTTCCTGGCAAATACGGGATACTTGACAGGGGGAAAATTTCCTGGCAAATACATTGATCCTGGCAAGGGGAAAAATTCCCACCAAGTACGGGAAACTTGACAGGGGGAAAATTTCCCGGCAAATATGGGATACTTGACAGGGGGGAAATTTCACAGCAAATACGGGAAACTTGACAGGGGAGAAATTTCCCTGCAAATACGGGAAATTTGACAGGGGAGAAATTTCCCTGCAAATACGGGATACTTGACAGGGGGGAAATTTCCCGGCAAATACAGGAAACTTGACAGGGGGGAAATATCCTGGAAAATATGGGATACTTGACAGGGGGAAAATTTCCTGGCAAAAACATTGATCCTTGCCAGGGGAAAAATTCCCACCAAGTACGGGAAACTTGACAGGGGGTAAATTTCCCGGCAAATATGGCAAACTTGACAGGGGGGAATTTCCCGGCAAATACGGGAAACTTAACAGGGGGAATTTCCCGGCAAATATGGGAAATTTGACAGGGGGGACATTTCACAGCAAATACGGGAAACTTAAGAGGGGTAATTTCCCAGCAAATATGGGAAATTTGACAGGGGGAAAATTTCCCAGCAAATACGGGATACTTGAGAGGGGGGAATTTCCTGGCAAATACGAGAAACTTGACACGGGAAAATTCCCGGCAAATAGGGGAAACTAGACAGGGGGAAATTTCCATGCTAATATGGGATACTTGACAGGGGGTAATTTCCCGGCAAATATGGGAAACTTGACAGAGGGGAAATTTCCCGGCAAATACAGGATACTTGACAGGGGGATAATTTCCTGGCAAATATGGGAAACTTGACAGGGGGGAATTTCTCTGCATATACGGGAAATTTGACAGAGGAGAAATTTCCCTGCAAATACGGGATACTTGACAGGGGGAAAATTTCCCGGCAAATACAGGAAACTTGACAGGGGGAAAATTTCCCGGCAAATATGGCAAACTTGACAGGGGGGAATTTCCCGGCAAATACGGGAAACTTGACATGGGGGAAATTTCACAGCAAATACGGGAAACTTGACAGCGGAGAAATTTCCCTGCAAATATGGCAAACTTGACAGGTGGGAAATATCCTGGCAAATACGGGATACTTGACAGGGGGAAAATTTCCTGGCAAATACATTGATCCTTGTCAGGGGAAAAATTCCCACCAAGTACGGGAAACTTGACAGGGTGGAAATTTCCCGGCAAATATGGCAAACTTGACAGGGGGGAATTTCCCGGCAAATACGGGAAACTTAACAGGGGAAATTTCCCGGCAAATATGGGAAACTTAACAGGGGGAATTTCCCGGCAAATATGGGAAATTTGACAGGGGGGACATTTCCCAGCAAAACCGGGATACTTGAGAGGGGGGAATTTCCTGGCAAATACGAGAAACTTGACAGGGGGAAATTTCCCCGCAAATAGGGGAAACTAGACAGGGGGGAAATTTCCATGCTAATATGGGATACTTGACAGGGGGTAATTTCCCGGCAAATATGGGAAACTTGACAGAGGGGAAATTACCCGGCAAATACAGGATACTTGACAGGGGGATAATTTCCTGGCAAATATGGGAAACTTGACAGGGGGGAATTTCTCTGCATATACGGGAAATTTGACAGGGGAGAAATTTCCCTGCAAATACGGGATACTTGACAGGGGGAAAATTTCCCGGCAAATACAGGAAACTTGACAGGGGAAAAATTTCCTGGCAAATATGGCAAACTTGACAGGGGGAATTTCCCGGCAAATACGGGAAACTTGACATGGGGGAAAATTTCACAGCAAATACGGGAAACTTGACAGGGGAGAAATTTCTCTGCAAATACGGGAAATTTGAGAGGGGAGAAATTTCCCTGCAAATACGGGATACTTGACAGGGGGAAAATTTCCCGGCAAATACAGGAAACTTGACAGGTGGGAAATTTCCTGGCAGATACCAGATACTTGACAGGGGGAAAATTTCCTGGCAAATACATTGATCCTTGCCAGGGGAAAAATTCCCACCAAGTACGGGA
The DNA here is from genome assembly GCA_035047345.1 of Bradypodion ventrale. Taxonomy (NCBI): domain Eukaryota; kingdom Metazoa; phylum Chordata; class Lepidosauria; order Squamata; family Chamaeleonidae; genus Bradypodion; species Bradypodion ventrale. The sequence continues at coordinate 252,489,859 of JAWDJE010000003.1, forward strand.
AACTTGACAGGGGGAAAATTTCCCGGCAAATATGGCAAACTTGACAGGTGGAAAATTTCCTGGCAAATATGGCAAACTTGACAGGGGGGAATTTCCCGGCAAATACAGGAAACTTAACAGGAGGAATTTCCCGGCAAATATGGGAAATTTGACAGGGGGGACATTTCCCAGCAAATACGGGAAACTTTAGAGGGGGGAATTTCTGGCAAATACGAGAAACTTGACAGGGGGAAATACCCGGCAAATAGGGGAAACTAGATAGATGGGAAATTTCCATGCTAATATGGGATACTTGACAGGGGGTAATTTCCCGGCAAATATGGGAAACTTGACAGAGGGGAAATTACCCGGCAAATACAGGATACTTGACAGGGGGATAATTTCCTGGTAAATTCGGGAAATTTGACAGGAAGAAATTTCCCGGCAAATTTTGGATACTTGACAGGGGAAAGTTTCCCGGCAAATAAGGGAAACTTGACAGGGTGAAATTTACTGGCAAATATGGGATACTTGACAGGGGGACATTTCCCAGCAAATACAGGAAACTTGACAGGGGAGAAATTTCCCTGCAAATACGGGAAACTTGACAGGGGGAAAATTTCCTGGCAGATATCGGGTACTTGACAGGGGGAAATTTCCCGGGAGATGTGGGGTACTTGACAGGGGAGAATTTCCCAGTAAATACAGGAAACTTGACAGGGGGAAATTTCCTGGGAAATACAGGAAACTTGACAGAGGGGAAATTTCCCGGCAAATACGGGAAAGTTGACAGCGGGGAAATTTCCCAGCAAATACGGGAAACTTGATGGGGAATTTTCCAGCAAATATTTGAAACTTGACAGTGGGAATTATGGGAAACTTGACAGTGGGAAAATTTCCCGGCAAATACGGGATACTTGACAGGTTGGGAAATTTCCCACCAAATACAGGGTATTTGACAGGGATGAATTTCCCCGGAAAAATACGGGATATCTGACAGGGGGGAAATTTCCCGGCAAATACTGGAAACTTGACAGGAGTAAATTTCCTGGAAAATACAGGAAACTTGACAGGGGGAAATTTCCCATCAAATACGGGATACTTCACAGGGGAAATTTCCTGACAAATATGGGAAACTAGACAGGGGGAAATTTCCCTGGTAATATGGGATACTTGACCGGGGGTAATTTCCTGGCAAATACATTGATCCTTGAGAGCGGAAAATTTCCCACCAAATACGGTAAACTTGACAGGGAGGAATTTCCCGGCAAATACGGGAAACTTGACAGGGGGAAATTTCATGGGAAATATGGGAAACTTGACAGGGGAAAATTTCCCGGCAAATATGGGATACTTGACAGAGGGGAAATTTCACAGCAAATACGGGAAACTTGACAGGGGAGAAATTTCCCGGCAAATACGGGATACTTGACAGGGGGAAAATTTCCCGGCAAATACAGGAAACTTGACAGGTGGGAAATTTCCTGGCAAATACGGGATACTTGACAGGGGAAAAATTTCCTGGCAAATACATTGATCCTTGCCAGGGGAAAAATTCCCACCAAGTACGGGAAACTTGACAGGGGGAAAATTTCCCGGCAAATATGGGATACTTTCCAGGGGGGAAATTTCACAGCAAATACGGGAAACTTGACAGGGGAGAAATTTCCCTGCAAATACGGGAAATTTGACAGGGGAGAAATTTCCCTGCAAATACGGGATACTTGACAGGGGGAAAATTTCCCGGCAAATACAGGAAACTTGACAGGTGGGAAATTTCCTGGCAAATACGGGATACTTGACAGGGGGAAAATTTCCTGGCAAATACATTGATCCTGGCAAGGGGAAAAATTCCCACCAAGTACGGGAAACTTGACAGGGGGAAAATTTCCCGGCAAATACGGGATACTTGACAGGGGGAAATTTCACAGCAAATACGGGAAACTTGACAGGGGAGAAATTTCCCTGCAAATACGGGAAATTTGACAGGGGAGAAATTTCCCTGCAAATACGGGATACTTGACAGGGGGAAATTTCCCGGCAAATACAGGAAACTTGACAGGGGGGAAATATCCTGGCAAATATGGGATACTTGACAGGGGGTAAATTTCCCGGCAAATATGGAAACTTGACAGGGGGGGGATTTCCCGGCAAATACGGGAAACTTAACAGGGGGAATTTCCTGGCAAATATGGCAAATTTGACAGGGGGGACATTTCCCAGCAAATATGGGAAACTAAACAGGGGTAATTTCCCGGCAAATATGGGAAATTTGACAGGTGGAAAATTTCCCAGCAAATACGGGATACTTGAGAGGGGGGAATTTCCTGGCAAATACGAGAAACTTGACACGGGAAATTTCCCGGCAAATAGGGGAAACTAGACAGGGGGGAAATTTCCATGCTAATATGGGATACTTGACAGGGGGTAATTTCCCGGCAAATATGGGAAACTTGACAGAGGGGAAATTACCCGGCAAATACAGGATACTTCACAGGGGGAAAATTTCCCGGCAAATACAGGAAACTTGACAGGGGAAAAATTTCCCGGCAAATATGGCAAACTTGACAGGGGGGGATTTCCCGGCAAATACGGGAAACTTGACATGGGGGAAATTTCACAGCAAATACGGGAAACTTGACAGGGGAGAAATTTCCCTGCAAATATGGCAAACTTGACAGGTGGGAAATATCCTGGCAAATACGGGATACTTGACAGGGGGAAAATTTCCTGGCAAATACATTGATCCTTGCCAGGGGAAAAATTCCCACCAAGTACGGGAAACTTGACAGGGGGAAAATTTCCCGGCAAATATGGCAAACTTGACAGGGGGGAATTTCACGGCAAATACGGGAAACTTAACAGGGGAAATTTCCCGGCAAATATGGGAAATTTGACAGGGGGGACATTTCCCAGCAAATACGGGAAACTTAACAGGGGGAATTTCCCGGCAAATATGGGAAATTTGACAGGGGGGACATTTCCCAGCAAATACGGGATACTTGAGAGGGGGGAATTTCCTGGCAAATACGAGAAACTTGACAGGGGGAAATTTCCCCGCAAATAGGGGAAACTAGACAGGGGGGAAATTTCCATGCTAATATGGGATACTTGACAGGGGGTAATTTCCCGGCAAATATGGGAAACTTGACAGAGGGGAAATTACCCGGCAAATACAGGATACTTGACAGGGGGATAATTTCCTGGCAAATATGGGAAACTTGACAGGGGGGAATTTTTCTGCATATACGGGAAATTTGACAGGGGAGAAATTTCCCTGCAAATACGGGATACTTGACAGGGGGAAAATTTCCCGGCAAATACAGGAAACTTGACAGGGGAAAAATTTCCTGGCAAATATGGCAAACTTGACAGGGGGAATTTCCCAGCAAATACGGGAAACTTGACATGAGGGAAATTTCACAGCAAATACGAAAAACTTGACAGGGGAGAAATTTCTCTGCAAATACGGGAAATTTGACAGGGGAGAAATTTCCCTGCAAATACGGGATACTTGACAGGGGGAAAATTTCCCGGCAAATACAGGAAACTTGACAGGTGGGAAATTTCCTGGCAAATACGGGATACTTGAAAGGGGAAAAATTTCCTGGCAAATACATTGATCCTTGCCAGGGGAAAAATTCCCACCAAGTACGGGAAACTTGACAGGGGGAAAATTTCCCGGCAAATACGGTACTTGACAGGGGGAAATTTCACAGCAAATACGGGAAACTTGACAGGGGAGAAATTTCCCGGCAAATACGGGAAATTTGACAGGGGAGAAATTTCCCTGCAAATACGGGATACTTGACAGGGGGAAATTTCCCGGCAAATACAGGAAACTTGACAGGGGGGAAATATCCTGGCAAATATGGGATACTTGACAGGGGGAAAATTTCCTGGCAAATACATTGATCCTTGCCAGGGGAAAAATTCCCACCAAGTACGGGAAACTTGACAGGGGGTAAATTTCCCGGCAAATATGGCAAACTTGACAGGGGGGAATTTCCCGGCAAATACGGGAAACTTAACAGGGGGAATTTCCTGGCAAATATGGGAAATTTGACAGGGGGGACATTTCCCAGCAAATACGGGAAACTAAACAGGGGTAATTTCCCGGCAAATATGGGAAATTTGACAGGGGGAAAATTTCCCAGCAAATACGGGATACTTGAGAGGGGGGAATTTCCTGGCAAATACGAGAAACTTGACACAGGAAATTTCCCGGCAAATAGGGGAAACTAGACAGGGGGGAAATTTCCATGCTAATATGGCAAACTTGACAGGTGGAAAATTTCCCGAAAAATATGGCAAACTTGACAAGGGGGAATTTCCCGGCAAATATGGGAAACTTAACAGGAGGAATTTCCCGGCAAATATGGGAAATTTGTCAGGGGGTACATTTCCCAGCAAATACAGGAAACTTGAGAGGGGGGAATTTCCTGGCAAATACGAGAAACTTGACAGGGGGAAATACCCGGCAAATAGGGGAAACTAGACAGATGGGAAATTTCCATGCTAATATGGGATACTTGACAGGGGGTAATTTCCCGGCAAATATGGGAAACTTGGCAGAGGGGAAATTACCCGGCAAATACAGGATACTTGACAGGGGGATAATTTCCTGGCAAATACGGGAAATTTGACAGGAAGAAATTTCCCGGCAAATTTTGGATACTTGACAGGGGAAAGTTTCCCGGCAAATAAGGGAAACTTGACAGGGTGAAATTTACTGGCAAATATGGGATACTTGACAGGGGGACATTTCCCAGCAAATACAGGAAACTTGACAGGGGAGAAATTTCCCTGCAAATACGGGAAACTTGACAGGGGGAAAATTTCCTGGCAGATATCGGGTACTTGACAGGGGGAAATTTCCCGGGAGATGTGGGGTACTTGACAGGGGAGAATTTCCCAGTAAATACAGGAAACTTGACAGGGGGAAATTTCCTGGGAAATACAGGAAACTTGACAGAGGGGGAATTTCCCGGCAAATACGGGAAAGTTGACAGCGGGGAAATTTCCCAGCAAATACGGGAAACTTGATGGGGAATTTTCCAGCAAATATGGGAAACTTGACAGTGGGAAAATTTCCCGGCAAATACGGGATACTTGACAGGTTGGGAAATTTCCCACCAAATACAGGGTATTTGACAGGGATGAATTTCCCCGGAAAAATACGGGATATCTGACAGGGGGGAAATTTCCCGGCAAATACTGGAAACTTGACAGGAGTAAATTTCCTGGAAAATACAGGAAACTTGACAGGGGGAAATTTCCCATCAAATACGGGATACTTCACAGGGGAAATTTCCTGACAAATATGGGAAACTAGACAGGGGGAAATTTCCCTGCTAATATGGGATACTTGACCGGGGGTAATTTCCTGGCAAATACATTGATCCTTGAGAGCGGAAAATTTCCCACCAAATACGGTAAACTTGACAGGGAGGAATTTCCCGGCAAATACGGGAAACTTGACAGGGGGAAATTTCATGGGAAATATGGGAAACTTGACAGGGGGAAATTTCCCGGCAAATATGGGATACTTGACAGGGGGGAAATTTCACAGCAAATACGGGAAACTTGACAGGGGAGAAATTTCACAGCAAATACGGGAAATTTGACAGGGGGAATTTCCCGGAAAATATGAGAAACTTGACAGGGGAAAATTTCCCAGCAAATACGGGATACATGACAGGGGGGAATCTCCCGGCAAATACGGGAAAATTGACAGGGTAGAAATTTCCTGGCAAAAACAGGAAACTTGACAGGGGGAATTTCCCGGAAAATATGAGAAACTTGACAGGGGAAAATTTCCCAGCATATACGGGATACTTGACAGGGGGGAATTTCCCGGGAAATACGAGAAACTTGACAGGGGAAAAATTTCGTGGCAGATACATCAATCTTTGACAGGGGAAAAATTCCCACCAAATATGGGAAACTTGACAGGGGGGAATTTCCCGGCAAATATGAGAAATTTGACAGGGGGGAAATTTCCCAGCAAATACGGGATACTTGAGAGGGGGGAATTTCCCGGTAAATACGAGAAACTTGACAGGGGAAAATTTTCCGGCAAATAGGGGAAACTTGACAGGGGGGAATTTCCCGGCAAATATGGGAAACTTGACAGGGGGAAATTTCCTGGAAAATACGGGAAACTTGACAGGGGGAAATTTCCCGGCAAATACGGGAAACTTGACAGTGGGGAAATTTCCCAGCAAATACAGGGTACTTGACAGGGATGAATTTCCCAGGGATAATACGGGATATCTGACAGGGGGAAATTTCCCGGCAAATACTGGAAACTTGACAGGAGTAAATTTCCTGGAAAATACAGGAAACTTGACAGGGGGAAATTTCCCGACAAATATGGGAAACTAGACAGGGGAAAATTTCCCTGCTAATATGGGATACTTGACAGGGGCTAATTTCCTGGCAAATACATTGATCCTTGAGAGCAGAAAATTTCCCACCAAATACGGTAAACTTGACAGGGAGGAATTTCCCGGCAAATACGGGAATCTTGACAGGGGGAAATTTCATGGGAAATATGGGAAACTTGACAGGGGGAAATTTCCCGGCAAATATGGGATACTTGACAGGGGGAAATTTCACAGCAAATACGGGAAACTTGACAGGGGAGAAATTTCCCTGCAAATACAGGAAATTTGACAGGGGGAATTTCCCGGAAAATATGAGAAACTTGACAGGGGAAAATTTCCCAGCAAATACGGGATACATGACAGGGGGGAATCTCCCGGCAAATACGGGGAAATTGACAGGGTAGAAATTTCCTGGCAAAAACGGGAAACTTGACGGGGGGAATTTCCCAGAAAATATGAGAAACTTGACAGGGGAAAATTTCCCAGCATATACGGGATACTTGACAGGGGGGAATTTCCCGGGAAATACGAGAAACTTGACAGGGGGAAATTTCCCGGCCGATATAGGGTACTTGACAGGCGGGAAATTTCCTGGCAAATACGGGATACTTGTTGTTGTTCAGTCGCACAGTCGACTCCGACCCTTTGCGACCCCATGGACCATTTTCCTCCAGGCGCCGCTGTCCTCTATCATCCCCCTCAGTCCTCCCAGCTCTGTGCGCATTGTGTCCATCTAGCCATCTCATCCTTGGCCTCCCCCTTCTTCTTTTGCCCTCCACCTTTCCCAACATCAATGCCTTCTCAAGTGAATCCTCCCTTCTCATTTGATGTCCAAAGTATTTTAGCTTCATCTTTACTATTTGACCTTCCAATGAGCAGTCAGGGTTAATTTCTTCTAAGATTGACCTATTTGTTCTCCTCGCTGTCCAGGGGACTCTCAAAACCCTCCTCCAACACCACATTTCAAAGGCATCTATTCTTCTGCGTTCAGCCTTCCTAATTGTCCAGCTCTCACATCCGGACATTACTACTGGAAAAACCATTGCTTTGACGATTCTAATTTTTGTTTGCAATGTAATGTCTCTGCTTTTCCCTATGTTCCCCAGGTTTCTCAACGCTTGTCTCCCAAGAATCAGTCGCCTTTTTATTCCATGGCTGCAATCCCCATCTGCAGTAATCTTTGATCGTAAGAAAGTAAAATCTGTCACTGCTTCTACTTCTTCCCCGTCTATTTTCCAGGAACTGATGGGGCCTGTTGCCATTATCTTGGTTTTCTTGATGTTAAGTCTCAGGCCAGCTTTTGCACTCTCCTCCTTCAGCCCAATCAAGAGATACTTGACAGGGGGAAAATTTCCTGGCAGAAACATCAATCTTTTTTTTATTATTATATAATTTTTATTAAAAAAAATTATTTTTATTAAATTAAATTTTTTAAGACATACAAAAAAGAAAAGAAGACAATGACTAACAATACAATACACAAACAAATACACAGTATCATCTTAACAAACATTACTAAATATTAGCACATAACAATATCTAAACTCATTAATTACTATGTAATCACCAGATATTAAAAACCATTATTTCCAGATCGAAAATAATAAGAACTTTCTGTGCTACTACTAATCTTTGGATAAATAATAATCACCCTGTGAGTATATACATTGCCCGGAGAGTTTATACATCAATCTTTGACAGGGGAAAAATTCCCACCAAATACAGGGGGGAATTTCCCGGCAAATATGAGAAATTTGACACGGGGGAAATTTCCCAGCAACTACGGGATACTTGAGAGAGGGAATTTCCCGGTAAATACGAGAAACTTGATAGGGGAAAATTTCCTGGAAAATACGGGAAACTTGACAGGGGGAAATTTCCCAGCAAATATGGGAAAGTTGACAGCGGGGAAATTTCCCAGCAAATACGGGAAACTTGATGGGGAATTTCCCAGCAAATATGGGAAACTTGACAGTGGGAAAATTTCCCGGCAAATACGGGATACTTGACAGGTTGGGAAATTTCCCACCAAATGCAGGGTACTTGACAGGGATGAATTTCCCGGGAAAAATACAGGATATCTGACAGGGGGGAAATTTCCCGGCAAATACTGGAAACTTGACAGGAGTAAATTTCCTGGAAAATACAGGAAACTTGACAGGGGGAAATTTCATGGGAAATATGGGAAACTTGACAGGGGGAAATTTCACGGCAAATATGGGATACTTGACAGGGGGAAATTTCACAGCAAATACGGGAAACTTGACAGGGGAGAAATTTCCCTGCATATACGGGAAATTTGACAGGGGAGAAATTTCCCTGCAAATACGGGATACTTGACAGGGGAAAATTTCCCGGCAAATACAGGAAACTTGACAGGTGGGAAATTTCCTGGCAAATACGGGATACTTGACAGGGGGGAAATTTCCTGGCAAATACATTGATCCTTGCCAGGGGAAAAATTCCCACCAAGTACGGGAAACTTGACAGGGGGGAAAATTTCCCGGAAAATATGGCAAACTTGACAGGGGGAATTTCCCGGCAAATACGGGAAGCTTAAAGGGGGAATTTCCCGGCAAATATGGGAAATTTGACAGGGGGGACATTTCCCAGCAAATACGGGATACTTGAGAGGGGGGAAATTTCCATGCTAATATGGGATACTTGACAGGGGGTAATTTCCCAGCAAATATGGGAAACTTGACAGAGGGGAAATTACCCGTCAAATACAGGATACTTGACAGGGGGATAATTTCCTGGCAAATATGGGAAACTTGAAAGGGGGGAATTTCCCGGCAAATACGGGAAGTTTAACGGGGGAATTTCCCGGCAAATATGGGAAATTTGACAGGGGAGACATTTCCCAGCAAATAGGGGAAACTAGAGTTGGGGGAAATTTCCATGCTAATATGGGATACTTGACAGGGGGTAATTTCCTGGCAAATATGGGAAACTTGACAGAGGGGAAATTACCCGGCAAATACAGGATACTTGACAGGGGAAAAATTTCCCGGCAGATACGGGAAACTTGACAGGTGGGAAATTTCCTGGCAAATACGGGATACTTGACAGGGGAAAAATTTCCTGGCAAATACATTGATCCTTGCCAGGGGAAAAATTCCCACCAAGTACGGGAAACTTGACAGGGGGAAAATTTCCCGGCAAATATGGGATACTTGACAGGGGGGAAATTTCACAGCAAATACGGGAAACTTGACAGGGGAGAAATTTCCCTGCAAATACGGGAAATTTGACAGGGGAGAAATTTCCCTGCAAATACGGGATACTTGACAGGGGGAAAATTTCCCGGCAAATACAGGAAACTTGACAGGTGGGAAATTTCCTGGCAAATACGGGATACTTGACAGGGGGGAAATTTCCTGGCAAATACATTGATCCTGGCAAGGGGGAAAATTCCCACCAAGTACGGGAAACTTGACAGGGGGAAAATTTCCCGGCAAATATGGGATACTTGACGGGGAAATTTCACAGCAAATACAGGAAACTTGACAGGGGAGAAATTTCCCTGCAAATACGGGAAACTTGACAGGGGAGAAATTTCCCTGCAAATACGGGATACTTGACAGGGGGGAAATTTCCCGGCAAATACAGGAAACTTGACAGGTGGGAAATATCCTGGCAAATATGGGATACTTGACAGGGGAAAAATTTCCTGGCAAATACATTGATCCTTGCCAGGGGAAAAATTCCCACCAAGTACGGGAAACTTGACAGGGGGAAAATTTCCCGGCAAATATGGCAAACTTGACAGGGGGGGAATTTCCCGGCAAATACGGGAAACTTAACAGGGGGAATTTCCCGGCAAATATGGGAAATTTGACAGGGGGGACATTTCCCAGCAAATGCGGGAAACTTAACAGGGGGAATTTCCCGGCAAATATGGGAAATTTGACAGGGGGGAAATTTCCCAGCAAATACGGGATACTTGAGAGGGGGGAATTTCCTGGCAAATACGAGAAACTTGACAGGGGGAAATTTCCCGGCAAATATGGGAAACTTGACAGAGGGGAAATTTCCCGGCAAATACAGGATACTTGACAGGGGGATAATTTCCTGGCAAATATGGGAAACTTGACAGGGGGAATTTCTCTGTATATACGGGAAATTTGACAGGGGAGAAATTTCCCTGCAAATACGGGATACTTGACAGGGGAAAATTTCCCGGCAAATACAGGAAACTTGACAGGGGAAAAATTTCCCGGCAAATATGGCAAACTTGACAGGGGGAATTTCCCGGCAAATACGGGAAACTTGACATGGGGGAAATTTAATGGCAAATACGTGAAACTTGACAGGGGAGAAATTTCCCTGCAAATATGGCAAACTTGACAGGTGGGAAATATCCTGGCAAATACGGGATACTTGACAGCGGGAAATTTCCTGGCAAATACATTGATCCTTGCCAGGGGAAAAATTCCCACCAAGTAAGGGAAACTTGACAGGGGGAAAATTTCCCGGCAAATATGGCAAACTTGACAGGGGGGAATTTCCCGGCAAATACGGGAAACTTAACAGGGGGAATTTCCTGGCAAATATGGGAAATTTGACAGGGGGGACATTTCCCAGCAAATACGGGAAACTTAACAGGGGGAATTTCCCGGCAAATATGGGAAATTTGACAGGGGGGACATTTCCCAGCAAATACGGGATACTTGAGAGGGGGGAATTTCCTGGCAAATACGAGACACTTGACAGGGGGAAATTTCCCGGCAAATAGGGGAAACTAGACAGGGGGGAAATTTCCATGCTAATATGGGATACTTGACAGGGGGTAATTTCCCGGCAAATATGGGAAACTTGACAGAGGGGAAATTACCCGGCAAATACAGGATACTTGACAGGGGGATAATTTCCTGGCAAATACGGGAAATTTGACAGGAAGAAATTTCCCGGCAAATTTTGGATACTTGACAGGGGAAAGTTTCCCGGCAAATAAGGGAAACTTGACAGGGTGAAATTTACTGGCAAATAAGGGATACTTGACAGGGGGACATTTCCCATCAAATACAGGAAACTTGACAGGGGAGAAATTTCCCTGCAAATACGGGAAACTTGACAGGGGGAAAATTTCCTGGCAGATATCGGGTACTTGACAGGGGGAAATTTCCCGGGAGATGTGGGGTACTTGACAGGGGAGAATTTCCCAGTAAATACAGGAAACTTGACAGGGGGAAATTTCCTGGGAAATACAGGAAACTTGACAGAGGGGAAATTTCCCGGCAAATACGGGAAAGTTGACAGCGGGGAAATTTTCCAGCAAATACAGGAAACTTGATGGGGAATTTTCCAGCAAATATGGGAAACTTGACAGTGGGAAAATTTCCCGGCAAATACGGGATACTTGACAGGTTCGGAAATTTCCCACCAAATACAGGGTATTTGACAGGGATGAATTTCCCGGGAAAAATACGGGATATCTGACAGGGGGGAAATTTCCCGGCAAATACTGGAAACTTGACAGGAGTAAATTTCCTGGAAAATACAGGAAACTTGACAGGGGGAAATTTCCCATCAAATACGGGATACTTCACAGGGGAAATTTCCTGACAAATATGGGAAACTAGACAGGGGGAAATTTCCCTGCTAATATGGGATACTTGATCGGGGGTAATTTCCTGGCAAATACATTGATCCTTGAGAACGGAAAATTTCCCACCAAATACGGTAAACTTGACAGGGAGGAATTTCCCGGCAAATACGGGAAACTTGACAGGGGGAAATTTCATGGGAAATATGGGAAACTTGACAGGGGGAAATTTCCCGGCAAATATGGGATACTTGACAGGGGGAAATTTCACAGCAAATACGGGAAACTTGACAGGGGAGAAATTTCCCTGCAAATACGGGAAATTTGACAGGGGGAATTGCCCGGAAAATATGAGAAACTTGACAGGGGAAAATTTCCCAGCAAATACGGGATACATGACAGGGGGGAATCTCCCGGCAAATACGGGAAAATTGACAGGGTAGAAATTTCCTGGCAAAAACAGGAAACTTGACAGGGGGAATTTCCCGGAAAATATGAGAAACTTGACAGGGGAAAATTTCCCAGCATATACGGGATACTTAACAGGCGGAATTTCCTGGGAAATACGAGAAACTTGACAGGGTGAAATTTCCCAGCCGATATGGGGTACTTGACAGGGGGGAAATTTCCTGGCAAATACGGGATACTTGACAGTGGGAAAATTTCGTGGCAGATACATCAATCTTTGACAGGGGAAAAATTCCAACCAAATATGGGAAACTTGACAGGGGGGAATTTCCTGGCAAATATGAGAATTTTTTTTTTTAATTTTTTTTATTAAGTTTTTAATAAACATACAGAAAAAGAAAAGAAAACATTAACAATACATTAACAATACATTACACTAACAAGTCCGTAATATCATACTAACAAACATTACTATATGCTAGCACATAACAATATCTATATTCATTAACTACTATTTAACCACCAAATATTAAGAACCTTTATTTCAAAGTCCAAAATAATAGAGAAAAACTTTCTGTACTACCACTAATCTTTTTAACCAGTAAAAAAAAAAAAAAACACCCTGTGAATATATACAATGCCCGGAGAGTTTATTTTCTACTCAAGTCCAGAAACTTCTTTGGGATGGTACTGGTCCTGAACTATCACCTGCCATAATAGAGTGATCCACGAACGGTTTCCATATGTTCCAGAATGTATTCTCTTTTAAATTATCTCTTTTGACTTTAATCTCCCATGTCAATTTATCATTCAATGCTAAACTCCACATTTCTTTATACCATTCTCCAACCTGAATATCTACATCGTTTTTCCAATTTCTGGCTATACATTGTCTACCCGTTGTCAATACAATTTCCAGTAATTCTTTTTCCTCCTTATTTAAACCCAGATCTTCCACATTCGTTAAAAGAATAGTACCCGACACCAACTTAACACTTTTACCCAATATCTCACCAAATTCATTTTCTATTCTTCCCCAAAAATCCCTTATTTTTTTACAACTCCACCACATATGTTCATATGTTCCTTCAAATTCTTTACATCTCCAACATATCTTATCTCTTTTATTATCCATCTGGTAAAGTCTTAATGGTGTCAGGTACCATTGCCACAACATCTTGAAATTATGTTCTTTAATTCTTACAGACATTGTTCTCATAATTCTCTTTTTCCATTTATTTTTCCATTCAATCTCCCCAATTTTTATATTCAAATTTTGTTCCCACTTCCGTCTCAAATCCTCCTGTGGATCTGCACCTCTATTCAATATATTATAAAGCTTACTTACAAGACCCTTAATACTACTTTCCCCTTTTCTAATCTTCCTTACCAGTTCCTCAAATTCCGTGAGTACTCTGTCTGGCCCTAGTTCTCTTTTATATTTTTTATTCCAATTGTCCACCTTTAACTTCTGAAACCAATTCAAATTTAATATCTCGAACATTTTTTTCCGCTCGGCATCAACATCACATGCTTTTAACCAATCCTTCAATAACAACGTTCCATTTTTATCCAATATTTCTATTTTTTCTTTGTCTAATTTTATTGGGAAACAAATATGAGAAATTTGACAGGGGGGAAATTTCCCAGCAAATACGGGATACTTGAGAGGGGGGAATTTCCCGGTAAATACGAGAAACTTGACAGGGGAAAATTTTCCGGCAAATAGGGGAAACTTGACAGGGGGGAATTTCCCGGCAAATATGGGAAACTTGACAGGGGGAAATTTCCTGGAAAATACGGGAAACTTGACAGGGGGGAATTTCCCGGCAAATACGGGAAACTTGACAGGGGGGAAATTTCCCAGCAAATACGGGAAACTTGATGGGGAATTTTACAGCAAACATGGGAAACTTGACAGTGGGAAAATTTCCCGGCAAATACGGGATACTTGACAGTTTGGGAAATTTCCCACCAAATACAGGGTACTTGACAGGGATGAATTTCCTGGCAAATACGGGATACTTGTTGTTGTTCAGTCGCACAGTCGACTCCGACCCTTTGCGACCCCATGGACCATTTTTTCCAGGCGCCGCTGTCCTCTACCATCCCCCTCAGTCCTCCCAGCTCTGTGCGCATTGTGTCTATAATACCATCTAGCCATCTCATCCTTGGCCTCCCCCTTCTTCTTTTGCCCTCCACCTTTCCCAACATCAATGCCTTCTCAAGTGAATCCTCCCTTCTCATTTGATGTCCAAAGTATTTTAGCTTCATCTTTACTATTTGACCTTCCAATGAGCAGTCAGGGTTAATTTCTTCTAAGATTGACCTATTTGTTCTCCTCGCTGTCCAGGGGACTCTCAAAACCCTCCTCCAACACCACATTTCAAAGGCATCTATTCTTCTGCGTTCAGCCTTCCTAATTGTCCAGCTCTCACATCCGGACATTACTACTGGAAAAACCATTGCTTTGACGATTCTAATTTTTGTTTGCAATGTAATGTCTCTGCTTTTCCCTATGTTCCCCAGGTTTCTCAACGCTTGTCTCCCAAGAATCAGTCGCCTTTTTATTTCATGGCTGCAATCCCCATCTGCAGTAATCTTTGATCGTAAGAAAGTAAAATCTGTCACTGCTTCTACTTCTTCCCCGTCTATTTTCCAGGAACTGATGGGGCCTGTTGCCATTATCTTGGTTTTCTTGATGTTAAGTCTCAGGCCAGCTTTTGCACTCTCCTCCTTCAGCCCAATCAAGAGATACTTGACAGGGGGAAAATTTCCTGGCAGATACATCAATCTTTTTTTTATTATTATATAATTTTTATTAAAATTTTTATTTTTATTAAATTAAATTTTTTAAGACATACAAAAAAAGAAAAGAAGACAATGACTAACAATACAATACACAAACAAATACACAGTATCATCTTAACAAACATTACTAAATATTAGCACATAACAATATCTAAACTCATTAATTACTATGTAATCACCGGATATTAAAAACCATTATTTCCAGATCGAAAATAATAAGAACTTTCTGTGCTACTACTAATCTTTGGATAAATAATAATCACCCTGTGAGTATATACATTGCCCGGAGAGTTTATACATCAATCTTTGACAGGGGAAAAATTCCCACCAAATACAGGGGGGAATTTCCCGGCAAATATGAGAAATTTGACACGGGGGAAATTTCCCAGCAACTACGGGATACTTGAGAGAGGGAATTTCCCGGTAAATACGAGAAACTTCATAGGGGAAAATTTCCTGGAAAATACGGGAAACTTGACAGGGGAAAATTTCCCAGCAAATATGGGAAAGTTGACAGCGGGGAAATTTCCCAGCAAATACGGGAAACTTGATGGGGAATTTCCCAGCAAATATGGGAAACTTGACAGTGGGAAAATTTCCCGGCAAATACGGGATACTTGACAGGTTGGGAAATTTCCCACCAAATACAGGGAACTTGACAGGGATGAATTTCCCGGGAAAAATACAGGATATCTGACAGGGGGGAAATTTCCCGGCAAATACTGGAAACTTGACAGGAGTAAATTTCCTGGAAAATACAGGAAACTTGACAGGGGGAAATTTCATGGGAAATATGGGAAACTTGACAGGGGGAAATTTCACGGCAAATATGGGATACTTGACAGGGGGAAATTTCACAGCAAATACGGGAAACTTGACAGGGGAGAAATTTCCCTGCATATACGGGAATTTTGACAGGGGAGAAATTTCCCTGCAAATACGGGATACTTGACAGGGGGAAAATTTCCCGGCAAATACAGGAAACTTGACAGGTGGGAAATTTCCTGGCAAATACGGGATACTTGACAGGGGGAAAATTTCCTGGCAAATACATTGATCCTTGCCAGGGGAAAAATTCCCACCAAGTACGGGAAACTTGACAGGGGGGAAAATTTCCCGGAAAATATGGCAAACTTGACAGGGGGGAATTTCCCGGCAAATACGGGAAGCTTAAAGGGGGAATTTCCCGGCAAATATGGGAAATTTGACAGGGGGGACATTTCCCAGCAAATACGGGATACTCGAGAGGGGGGAAATTTCCAAGCTAATATGGGATACTTGACAGGGGGTAATTTCCCAGCAAATATGGGAAACTTGACAGAGGGGAAATTACCCGTCAAATACAGGATACTTGACAGGGGGATAATTTCCTGGCAAATATGGGAAACTTGAAAGGGGGGAATTTCCCGGCAAATACGGGAAGTTTAATGGGGGAATTTCCCGGCAAATATGGGAAATTTGACAGGGGAGACATTTCCCAGCAAATAGGGGAAACTAGAGTTGGGGGAAATTTCCATGCTAATATGGGATACTTGACAGGGGGTAATTTCCTGGCAAATATGGGAAACTTGACAGAGGGGAAATTACCCGGCAAATACAGGATACTTGACAGGGGGATAATTTCCTGGCAAATATGGGAAACTTGACAGGAAGAAATTTCCCGGCAAATTTTGGATACTTGACAGGCGGAATTTTCCCGGCAAATAAGGGAAACTTGACAGGGGAAAATTTCCTGGCACATACGGGATACTTGACAGGGGGACATTTCCCAGCAAATACAGGAAACTTGACAGGGGAAAAATTCCCACCAAATACAGGGGGGAATTTCCCGGCAAATATGAGAAATTTGACACGGGGGAAATTTCCCAGCAGCTACGGGATACTTGAGAGAGGGAATTTCCCGGTAAATACGAGAAACTTGATAGGGGAAAATTTCCTGGAAAATACGGGAAACTTGACAGGGGGAAATTTCCCAGCAAATATGGGAAAGTTGACAGCGGGGAAATTTCCCAGCAAATACGAGAAACTTGATGGGGAATTTCCCAGCAAATATGGGAAACTTGACAGTGGGAAAATTTCCCGGCAAATACGGGATACTTGACAAGTTGGGAAATTTCCCACCAAATACAGGGAACTTGACAGGGATGAATTTCCCGGGAAAAATACAGGATATCTGACAGGGGGGAAATTTCCCGGCAAATACTGGAAACTTGACAGGAGTAAATTTCCTGGAAAATACAGGAAACTTGACAGGGGGAAATTTCATGGGAAATATGGGAAACTTGACAGGGGGAAATTTCACGGCAAATATGGGATACTTGACAGGGGGAAATTTCACAGCAAATACGGGAAACTTGACAGGGGAGAAATTTCCCTGCATATACGGGAATTTTGACAGGGGAGAAATTTCCCTGCAAATACGGGATACTTGACAGGGGGAAAATTTCCCGGCAAATACAGGAAACTTGACAGGTGGGAAATTTCCTGGCAAATACGGGATACTTGACAGGGGGAAAATTTCCTGGCAAATACATTGATCCTTGCCAGGGGAAAAATTCCCACCAAGTACGGGAAACTTGACAGGGGGAAAATTTCCCGGCAAATATGGCAAACTTGACAGGGGGAAATTTCCCGGCAAATATGGGATACTTGACAGGGGGGAAATTTCACAGCAAATACGGGAAACTTGACAGGGGAGAAATTTCCCTGCAAATACGGGAAATTTGACAGGGGGAATTGCCCGGAAAATATGAGAAACTTGACAGGGGAAAATTTCCCAGCAAATACGGGATACATGACAGGGGGGAATCTCCCGGCAAATACGGGAAAATTGACAGGGTAGAAATTTCCTGGCAAAAACAGGAAACTTGACAGGGGGAATTTCCCGGAAAATATGAGAAACTTGACAGGGGAAAATTTCCCAGCATATACGGGATACTTGACAGGCGGAATTTCCTGGGAAATACGAGAAACTTGACAGGGGGAAATTTCCCAGCCGATATGGGGTACTTGACAGGGGGGAAATTTCCTGGCAAATACGGGATACTTGACAGGGGGAAAATTTCGTGGCAGATACATCAATCTTTGACAGGGGAAAAATTCCAACCAAATATGGGAAACTTGACAGGGGGGAATTTCCTGGCAAATATGAGAAATTTGACAGGGGGGAAATTTCCCAGCAAATACGGGATACTTGAGAGGGGGGAATTTCCCGGTAAATACGAGAAACTTGACAGGGGAAAATTTTCCGGCAAATAGGGGAAACTTGACAGGGGGGAATTTCCCGGCAAATATGGGAAACTTGACAGGGGGAAATTTCCTGGAAAATACGGGAAACTTGACAGGGGGGAATTTCCCGGCAAATACGGGAAACTTGACGGGGGGAAATTTCCCAGCAAATACGGGAAACTTGATGGGGAATTTTACAGCAAACATGGGAAACTTGACAGTGGGAAAATTTCCCGGCAAATACGGGATACTTGACAGTTTGGGAAATTTCCCACCAAATACAGGGTACTTGACAGGGATGAATTTCCTGGCAAATACGGGATACTTGTTGTTGTTCAGTCGCACAGTCGACTCCGACCCTTTGCGACCCCATGGACCATTTTCCTCCAGGCGCCGCTGTCCTCTACCATCCCCCTCAGTCCTCCCAGCTCTGTGCGCATTGTGTCTATAATACCATCTAGCCATCTCATCCTTGGCCTCCCCCTTCTTCTTTTGCCCTCCACCTTTCCCAACATCAATGCCTTCTCAAGTGAATCCTCCCTTCTCATTTGATGTCCAAAGTATTTTAGCTTCATCTTTACTATTTGACCTTCCAATGAGCAGTCAGGGTTAATTTCTTCTAAGATTGACCTATTTGTTCTCCTCGCTGTCCAGGGGACTCTCAAAACCCTCCTCCAACACCACATTTCAAAGGCATCTATTCTTCTGCGTTCAGCCTTCCTAATTGTCCAGCTCTCACATCCGGACATTACTACTGGAAAAACCATTGCTTTGACGATTCTAATTTTTGTTTGCAATGTAATGTCTCTGCTTTTCCCTATGTTCCCCAGGTTTCTCAACGCTTGTCTCCCAAGAATCAGTCGCCTTTTTATTTCATGGCTGCAATCCCCATCTGCAGTAATCTTTGATCGTAAGAAAGTAAAATCTGTCACTGCTTCTACTTCTTCCCCGTCTATTTTCCAGGAACTGATGGGGCCTGTTGCCATTATCTTGGTTTTCTTGATGTTAAGTCTCAGGCCAGCTTTTGCACTCTCCTCCTTCAGCCCAATCAAGAGATACTTGACAGGGGGAAAATTTCCTGGCAGATACATCAATCTTTTTTTTATTATTATATAATTTTTATTAAAATTTTTATTTTTATTAAATTAAATTTTTTAAGACATACAAAAAAAGAAAAGAAGACAATGACTAACAATACAATACACAAACAAATACACAGTATCATCTTAACAAACATTACTAAATATTAGCACATAACAATATCTAAACTCATTAATTACTATGTAATCACCGGATATTAAAAACCATTATTTCCAGATCGAAAATAATAAGAACTTTCTGTGCTACTACTAATCTTTGGATAAATAATAATCACCCTGTGAGTATATACATTGCCCGGAGAGTTTATACATCAATCTTTGACAGGGGAAAAATTCCCACCAAATACAGGGGGGAATTTCCCGGCAAATATGAGAAATTTGACACGGGGGAAATTTCCCAGCAACTACGGGATACTTGAGAGAGGGAATTTCCCGGTAAATACGAGAAACTTGATAGGGGAAAATTTCCTGGAAAATACGGGAAACTTGACAGGGGGAAATTTCCCAGCAAATATGGGAAAGTTGACAGCAGGGAAATTTCCCAGCAAATACGGGAAACTTGATGGGGAATTTCCCAGCAAATATGGGAAACTTGACAGTGGGAAAATTTCCCGGCAAATACGGGATACTTGACAGGTTGGGAAATTTCCCACCAAATACAGGGAACTTGACAGGGATGAATTTCCCGGGAAAAATACAGGATATCTGACAGGGGGGAAATTTCCCGGCAAATACTGGAAACTTGACAGGAGTAAATTTCCTGGAAAATACAGGAAACTTGACAGGGGGAAATTTCATGGGAAATATGGGAAACTTGACAGGGGGAAATTTCACGGCAAATATGGGATACTTGACAGGGGGAAATTTCACAGCAAATACGGGAAACTTGACAGGGGAGAAATTTCCCTGCATATACGGGAATTTTGACAGGGGAGAAATTTCCCTGCAAATACGGGATACTTGACAGGGGGAAAATTTCCCGGCAAATACAGGAAACTTGACAGGTGTGAAATTTCCTGGCAAATACGGGATACTTGACAGGGGGAAAATTTCCTGGCAAATACATTGATCCTTGCCAGGGGAAAAATTCCCACCAAGTACGGGAAACTTGACAGGGGGGGAAATTTCCCGGAAAATATGGTAAACTTGACAGGGGGGAATTTCCCGGCAAATACGGGAAGCTTAAAGGGGGAATTTCCCGGCAAATATGGGAAATTTGACAGGGGGGACATTTCCCAGCAAATACGGGATACTCGAGAGGGGGGAAATTTCCAAGCTAATATGGGATACTTGACAGGGGGTAATTTCCCAGCAAATATGGGAAACTTGACAGAGGGGAAATTACCCGTCAAATACAGGATACTTGACAGGGGGATAATTTCCTGGCAAATATGGGAAACTTGAAAGGGGGGAATTTCCCGGCAAATACGGGAAGTTTAACGGGGGAATTTCCCGGCAAATATGGGAAATTTGACAGGGGAGACATTTCCCAGCAAATAGGGGAAACTAGAGTTGGGGGAAATTTCCATGCTAATATGGGATACTTGACAGGGGGTAATTTCCTGGCAAATATGGGAAACTTGACAGAGGGGAAATTACCCGGCAAATACAGGATACTTGACAGGGGGATAATTTCCTGGCAAATATGGGAAACTTGACAGGAAGAAATTTCCCGGCAAATTTTGGATACTTGACAGGCGGAATTTTCCCGGCAAATAAGGGAAACTTGACAGGGGGAAATTTCCTGGCACAAACGGGATACTTGACAGGGGGACATTTCCCAGCAAATACAGGAAACTTGACAGGGGAGAAATTTCCCTGCAAATACAGGATACTTCACAGGGGGAAATTTCCTGGCAAATACGGGAAACTTGACAGGGGGGAATTTCCCGGCAAATACGGGATACTTGACAGGTTCGGAAATTTCCCACCAAATACAGGGTATTTGACAGGGATGAATTTCCCGGGAAAAATACGGGATATCTGACAGGGGGGAAATTTCCCGGCAAATACTGGAAACTTGACAGGAGTAAATTTCCTGGAAAATACAGGAAACTTGACAGGGGGAAATTTCCCATCAAATACGGGATACTTCACAGGGGAAATTTCCTGACAAATATGGGAAACTAGACAGGGGGAAATTTCCCTGCTAATATGGGATACTTGATCGGGGGTAATTTCCTGGCAAATACATTGATCCTTGAGAACGGAAAATTTCCCACCAAATACGGTAAACTTGACAGGGAGGAATTTCCCGGCAAATACGGGAAACTTGACAGGGGGAAATTTCATGGGAAATATGGGAAACTTGACAGGGGGAAATTTCCCGGCAAATATGGGATACTTGACAGGGGGGAAATTTCACAGCAAATACGGGAAACTTGACAGGGGAGAAATTTCCCTGCAAATATGGGAAATTTGACAGGGGGAATTGCCCGGAAAATATGAGAAACTTGACAGGGGAAAATTTCCCAGCAAATACGGGATACATGACAGGGGGGAATCTCCCGGCAAATACGGGAAAATTGACAGGGTAGAAATTTCCTGGCAAAAACAGGAAACTTGACAGGGGGAATTTCCCGGAAAATATGAGAAACTTGACAGGGGAAAATTTCCCAGCATATACGGGATACTTGACAGGCGGAATTTCCTGGGAAATACGAGAAACTTGACAGGGGGAAATTTCCCAGCCGATATGGGGTACTTGACAGGGGGGAAATTTCCTGGCACATACGGGATACTTGACAGGGGGAAAATTTCGTGGCAGATACATCAATCTTTGACAGGGGAAAAATTCCAACCAAATATGGGAAACTTGACAGGGGGGAATTTCCTGGCAAATATGAGAAATTTGACAGGGGGGAAATTTCCCAGCAAATACGGGATACTTGAGAGGGGGGAATTTCCCGGTAAATACGAGAAACTTGACAAGGGGAAAATTTTCCGGCAAATAGGGGAAACTTGACAGGGGGGAATTTCCCGGCAAATATGGGAAACTTGACAGGGGGAAATTTCCTGGAAAATACGGGAAACTTGACAGGGGGGAATTTCCCGGCAAATACGGGAAACTTGACAGGGGGGAAATTTCCCAGCAAATACGGGAAACTTGATGGGGAATTTTACAGCAAACATGGGAAACTTGACAGTGGGAAAATTTCCCGGCAAATACGGGATACTTGACAGTTTGGGAAATTTCCCACCAAATACAGGGTACTTGACAGGGATGAATTTCCTGGCAAATACGGGATACTTGTTGTTCAGTCGCACAGTCGACTCCGACCCTTTGCGACCCCATGGACCATTTTCCTCCAGGCGCCGCTGTCCTCTACCATCCCCCTCAGTCCTCCCAGCTCTGTGCGCATTGTGTGTATAATACCATCTAGCCATCTCATCCTTGGCCTCCCCCTTCTTCTTTTGCCCTCCACCTTTCCCAACATCAATGCCTTCTCAAGTGAATCCTCCCTTCTCATTTGATGTCCAAAGTATTTTAGCTTCATCTTTACTATTTGACCTTCCAATGAGCAGTCAGGGTTAATTTCTTCTAAGATTGACCTATTTGTTCTCCTCGCTGTCCAGGGGACTCTCAAAACCCTCCTCCAACACCACATTTCAAAGGCATCTATTCTTCTGCGTTCAGCCTTCCTAATTGTCCAGCTCTCACATCCGGACATTACTACTGGAAAAACCATTGCTTTGACGATTCTAATTTTTGTTTGCAATGTAATGTCTCTGCTTTTCCCTATGTTCCCCAGGTTTCTCAACGCTTGTCTCCCAAGAATCAGTCGCCTTTTTATTTCATGGCTGCAATCCCCATCTGCAGTAATCTTTGATCGTAAGAAAGTAAAATCTGTCACTGCTTCTACTTCTTCCCCGTCTATTTTCCAGGAACTGATGGGGCCTGTTGCCATTATCTTGGTTTTCTTGATGTTAAGTCTCAGGCCAGCTTTTGCACTCTCCTCCTTCAGCCCAATCAAGAGATACTTGACAGGGGGAAAATTTCCTGGCAGATACATCAATCTTTTTTTTATTATTATATAATTTTTATTAAAATTTTTATTTTTATTAAATTAAATTTTTTAAGACATACAAAAAAAGAAAAGAAGACAATGACTAACAATACAATACACAAACAAATACACAGTATCATCTTAACAAACATTACTAAATATTAGCACATAACAATATCTAAACTCATTAATTACTATGTAATCACCGGATATTAAAAACCATTATTTCCAGATCGAAAATAATAAGAACTTTCTGTGCTACTACTAATCTTTGGATAAATAATAATCACCCTGTGAGTATATACATTGCCCGGAGAGTTTATACATCAATCTTTGACAGGGGAAAAATTCCCACCAAATACAGGGGGGAATTTCCCGGCAAATATGAGAAATTTGACACGGGGGAAATTTCCCAGCAACTACGGGATACTTGAGAGAGGGAATTTCCCGGTAAATACGAGAAACTTGATAGGGGAAAATTTCCTGGAAAATACGGGAAACTTGACAGGGGGAAATTTCCCAGCAAATATGGGAAAGTTGACAGCAGGGAAATTTCCCAGCAAATACGGGAAACTTGATGGGGAATTTCCCAGCAAATATGGGAAACTTGACAGTGGGAAAATTTCCCGGCAAATACGGGATACTTGACAGGTTGGGAAATTTCCCACCAAATACAGGGAACTTGACAGGGATGAATTTCCCGGGAAAAATACAGGATATCTGACAGGGGGGAAATTTCCCGGCAAATACTGGAAACTTGACAGGAGTAAATTTCCTGGAAAATACAGGAAACTTGACAGGGGGAAATTTCATGGGAAATATGGGAAACTTGACAGGGGGAAATTTCACGGCAAATATGGGATACTTGACAGGGGGAAATTTCACAGCAAATACGGGAAACTTGACAGGGGAGAAATTTCCCTGCATATACGGGAATTTTGACAGGGGAGAAATTTCCCTGCAAATACGGGATACTTGACAGGGGGAAAATTTCCCGGCAAATACAGGAAACTTGACATGTGGGAAATTTCCTGGCAAATACGGGATACTTGACAGGGGGAAAATTTCCTGGCAAATACATTGATCCTTGCCAGGGGAAAAATTCCCACCAAGTACGGGAAACTTGACAGGGGGGAAAATTTCCCGGAAAATATGGCAAACTTGACAGGGGGGAATTTCCCGGCAAATACGGGAAGCTTAAAGGGGGAATTTCCCGGCAAATATGGGAAATTTGACAGGGGGGACATTTCCCAGCAAATACGGGATACTCGAGAGGGGGGAAATTTCCAAGCTAATATGGGATACTTGACAGGGGGTAATTTCCCAGCAAATATGGGAAACTTGACAGAGGGGAAATTACCCGTCAAATACAGGATACTTGACAGGGGGATAATTTCCTGGCAAATATGGGAAACTTGAAAGGGGGGAATTTCCCGGCAAATACGGGAAGTTTAACGGGGGAATTTCCCGGCAAATATGGGAAATTTGACAGGGGAGACATTTCCCAGCAAATAGGGGAAACTAGAGTTGGGGGAAATTTCCATGCTAATATGGGATACTTGACAGGGGGTAATTTCCTGGCAAATATGGGAAACTTGACAGAGGGGAAATTACCCGGCAAATACAGGATACTTGACAGGGGGATAATTTCCTGGCAAATATGGGAAACTTGACAGGAAGAAATTTCCCGGCAAATTTTGGATACTTGACAAGCGGAATTTTCCCGGCAAATAAGGGAAACTTGACAGGGGGAAATTTCCTGGCACAAACGGGATACTTGACAGGGGGACATTTCCCAGCAAATACAGGAAACTTGACAGGGGAGAAATTTCCCTGCAAATACAGGATACTTCACAGGGGGAAATTTCCTGGCAAATACGGGAAACTTGACAGGGGGGAATTTCCCGGCAAATACGGGATACTTGACAGGTTCGGAAATTTCCCACCAAATACAGGGTATTTGACAGGGATGAATTTCCCGGGAAAAATACGGGATATCTGACAGGGGGGAAATTTCCCGGCAAATACTGGAAACTTGACAGGAGTAAATTTCCTGGAAAATACAGGAAACTTGACAGGGGGAAATTTCCCATCAAATACGGGATACTTCACAGGGGAAATTTCCTGACAAATATGGGAAACTAGACAGGGGGAAATTTCCCTGCTAATATGGGATACTTGATCGGGGGTAATTTCCTGGCAAATACATTGATCCTTGAGAACGGAAAATTTCCCACCAAATACGGTAAACTTGACAGGGAGGAATTTCCCGGCAAATACGGGAAACTTGACAGGGGGAAATTTCATGGGAAATATGGGAAACTTGACAGGGGGAAATTTCCCGGCAAATATGGGATACTTGACAGGGGGGAAATTTCACAGCAAATACGGGAAACTTGACAGGGGAGAAATTTCCCTGCAAATATGGGAAATTTGACAGGGGGAATTGCCCGGAAAATATGAGAAACTTGACAGGGGAAAATTTCCCAGCAAATACGGGATACATGACAGGGGGGAATCTCCCGGCAAATACGGGAAAATTGACAGGGTAGAAATTTCCTGGCAAAAACAGGAAACTTGACAGGGGGAATTTCCCGGAAAATATGAGAAACTTGACAGGGGAAAATTTCCCAGCATATACGGGATACTTGACAGGCGGAATTTCCTGGGAAATACGAGAAACTTGACAGGGGGAAATTTCCCAGCCGATATGGGGTACTTGACAGGGGGGAAATTTCCTGGCACATACGGGATACTTGACAGGGGGAAAATTTCGTGGCAGATACATCAATCTTTGACAGGGGAAAAATTCCAACCAAATATGGGAAACTTGACAGGGGGGAATTTCCTGGCAAATATGAGAAATTTGACAGGGGGGAAATTTCCCAGCAAATACGGGATACTTGAGAGGGGGAATTTCCCGGTAAATACGAGAAACTTGACAAGGGGAAAATTTTCCGGCAAATAGGGGAAACTTGACAGGGGGGAATTTCCCGGCAAATATGGGAAACTTGACAGGGGGAAATTTCCTGGAAAATACGGGAAACTTGACAGGGGGGAATTTCCCGGCAAATACGGGAAACTTGACAGGGGGGAAATTTCCCAGCAAATACGGGAAACTTGATGGGGAATTTTACAGCAAACATGGGAAACTTGACAGTGGGAAAATTTCCCGGCAAATACGGGATACTTGACAGTTTGGGAAATTTCCCACCAAATACAGGGTACTTGACAGGGATGAATTTCCTGGCAAATACGGGATACTTGTTGTTCAGTCGCACAGTCGACTCCGACCCTTTGCGACCCCATGGACCATTTTCCTCCAGGCGCCGCTGTCCTCTACCATCCCCCTCAGTCCTCCCAGCTCTGTGCGCATTGTGTCTATAATACCATCTAGCCATCTCATCCTTGGCCTCCCCCTTCTTCTTTTGCCCTCCACCTTTCCCAACATCAATGCCTTCTCAAGTGAATCCTCCCTTCTCATTTGACAGAGGGGAAATTACCCGTCAAATACAGGATACTTGACAGGGGGATAATTTCCTGGCAAATATGGGAAACTTGAAAGGGGGGAATTTCCCGGCAAATACGGGAAGTTTAACGGGGGAATTTCCCGGCAAATATGGGAAATTTGACAGGGGAGACATTTCCCAGCAAATAGGGGAAACTAGAGTTGGGGGAAATTTCCATGCTAATATGGGATACTTGACAGGGGGTAATTTCCTGGCAAATATGGGAAACTTGACAGAGGGGAAATTACCCGGCAAATACAGGATACTTGACAGGGGGATAATTTCCTGGCAAATATGGGAAACTTGACAGGAAGAAATTTCCCGGCAAATTTTGGATACTTGACAGGCGGAATTTTCCCGGCAAATAAGGGAAACTTGACAGGGGGAAATTTCCTGGCACAAACGGGATACTTGACAGGGGGACATTTCCCAGCAAATACAGGAAACTTGACAGGGGAGAAATTTCCCTGCAAATACAGGATACTTCACAGGGGGAAATTTCCTGGCAAATACGGGAAACTTGACAGGGGGGAATTTCCCGGCAAATACGGGATACTTGACAGGTTCGGAAATTTCCCACCAAATACAGGGTATTTGACAGGGATGAATTTCCCGGGAAAAATACGGGATATCTGACAGGGGGGAAATTTCCCGGCAAATACTGGAAACTTGACAGGAGTAAATTTCCTGGAAAATACAGGAAACTTGACAGGGGGAAATTTCCCATCAAATACGGGATACTTCACAGGGGAAATTTCCTGACAAATATGGGAAACTAGACAGGGGGAAATTTCCCTGCTAATATGGGATACTTGATCGGGGGTAATTTCCTGGCAAATACATTGATCCTTGAGAACGGAAAATTTCCCACCAAATACGGTAAACTTGACAGGGAGGAATTTCCCGGCAAATACGGGAAACTTGACAGGGGGAAATTTCATGGGAAATATGGGAAACTTGACAGGGGGAAATTTCCCGGCAAATATGGGATACTTGACAGGGGGGAAATTTCACAGCAAATACGGGAAACTTGACAGGGGAGAAATTTCCCTGCAAATATGGGAAATTTGACAGGGGGAATTGCCCGGAAAATATGAGAAACTTGACAGGGGAAAATTTCCCAGCAAATACGGGATACATGACAGGGGGGAATCTCCCGGCAAATACGGGAAAATTGACAGGGTAGAAATTTCCTGGCAAAAACAGGAAACTTGACAGGGGGAATTTCCCGGAAAATATGAGAAACTTGACAGGGGAAAATTTCCCAGCATATACGGGATACTTGACAGGCGGAATTTCCTGGGAAATACGAGAAACTTGACAGGGGGAAATTTCCCAGCCGATATGGGGTACTTGACAGGGGGGAAATTTCCTGGCACATACGGGATACTTGACAGGGGGAAAATTTCGTGGCAGATACATCAATCTTTGACAGGGGAAAAATTCCAACCAAATATGGGAAACTTGACAGGGGGGAATTTCCTGGCAAATATGAGAAATTTGACAGGGGGGAAATTTCCCAGCAAATACGGGATACTTGAGAGGGGGGAATTTCCCGGTAAATACGAGAAACTTGACAAGGGGAAAATTTTCCGGCAAATAGGGGAAACTTGACAGGGGGGAATTTCCCGGCAAATATGGGAAACTTGACAGGGGGAAATTTCCTGGAAAATACGGGAAACTTGACAGGGGGGAATTTCCCGGCAAATACGGGAAACTTGACAGGGGGGAAATTTCCCAGCAAATACGGGAAACTTGATGGGGAATTTTACAGCAAACATGGGAAACTTGACAGTGGGAAAATTTCCCGGCAAATACGGGATACTTGACAGTTTGGGAAATTTCCCACCAAATACAGGGTACTTGACAGGGATGAATTTCCTGGCAAATACGGGATACTTGTTGTTCAGTCGCACAGTCGACTCCGACCCTTTGCGACCCCATGGACCATTTTCCTCCAGGCGCCGCTGTCCTCTACCATCCCCCTCAGTCCTCCCAGCTCTGTGCGCATTGTGTGTATAATACCATCTAGCCATCTCATCCTTGGCCTCCCCCTTCTTCTTTTGCCCTCCACCTTTCCCAACATCAATGCCTTCTCAAGTGAATCCTCCCTTCTCATTTGATGTCCAAAGTATTTTAGCTTCATCTTTACTATTTGACCTTCCAATGAGCAGTCAGGGTTAATTTCTTCTAAGATTGACCTATTTGTTCTCCTCGCTGTCCAGGGGACTCTCAAAACCCTCCTCCAACACCACATTTCAAAGGCATCTATTCTTCTGCGTTCAGCCTTCCTAATTGTCCAGCTCTCACATCCGGACATTACTACTGGAAAAACCATTGCTTTGACGATTCTAATTTTTGTTTGCAATGTAATGTCTCTGCTTTTCCCTATGTTCCCCAGGTTTCTCAACGCTTGTCTCCCAAGAATCAGTCGCCTTTTTATTTCATGG
This sequence comes from Bradypodion ventrale, assembly GCA_035047345.1. Lineage (NCBI taxonomy): Eukaryota > Metazoa > Chordata > Lepidosauria > Squamata > Chamaeleonidae > Bradypodion > Bradypodion ventrale. Next base: position 252,519,288 of record JAWDJE010000003.1, read on the forward strand.
CTGCAATCCCCATCTGCAGTAATCTTTGATCGTAAGAAAGTAAAATCTGTCACTGCTTCTACTTCTTCCCCGTCTATTTTCCAGGAACTGATGGGGCCTGTTGCCATTATCTTGGTTTTCTTGATGTTAAGTCTCAGGCCAGCTTTTGCACTCTCCTCCTTCAGCCCAATCAAGAGATACTTGACAGGGGGAAAATTTCCTGGCAGATACATCAATCTTTTTTTTATTATTATATAATTTTTATTAAAATTTTTATTTTTATTAAATTAAATTTTTTAAGACATACAAAAAAAGAAAAGAAGACAATGACTAACAATACAATACACAAACAAATACACAGTATCATCTTAACAAACATTACTAAATATTAGCACATAACAATATCTAAACTCATTAATTACTATGTAATCACCGGATATTAAAAACCATTATTTCCAGATCGAAAATAATAAGAACTTTCTGTGCTACTACTAATCTTTGGATAAATAATAATCACCCTGTGAGTATATACATTGCCCGGAGAGTTTATACATCAATCTTTGACAGGGGAAAAATTCCCACCAAATACAGGGGGGAATTTCCCGGCAAATATGAGAAATTTGACACGGGGGAAATTTCCCAGCAACTACGGGATACTTGAGAGAGGGAATTTCCCGGTAAATACGAGAAACTTGATAGGGGAAAATTTCCTGGAAAATACGGGAAACTTGACAGGGGGAAATTTCCCAGCAAATATGGGAAAGTTGACAGCAGGGAAATTTCCCAGCAAATACGGGAAACTTGATGGGGAATTTCCCAGCAAATATGGGAAACTTGACAGTGGGAAAATTTCCCGGCAAATACGGGATACTTGACAGGTTGGGAAATTTCCCACCAAATACAGGGAACTTGACAGGGATGAATTTCCCGGGAAAAATACAGGATATCTGACAGGGGGGAAATTTCCCGGCAAATACTGGAAACTTGACAGGAGTAAATTTCCTGGAAAATACAGGAAACTTGACAGGGGGAAATTTCATGGGAAATATGGGAAACTTGACAGGGGGAAATTTCACGGCAAATATGGGATACTTGACAGGGGGAAATTTCACAGCAAATACGGGAAACTTGACAGGGGAGAAATTTCCCTGCATATACGGGAATTTTGACAGGGGAGAAATTTCCCTGCAAATACGGGATACTTGACAGGGGGAAAATTTCCCGGCAAATACAGGAAACTTGACAGGTGGGAAATTTCCTGGCAAATACGGGATACTTGACAGGGGAAAAATTTCCTGGCAAATACATTGATCCTTGCCAGGGGAAAAATTCCCACCAAGTACGGGAAACTTGACAGGGGGGAAAATTTCCCGGAAAATATGGCAAACTTGACAGGGGGGAATTTCCCGGCAAATACGGGAAGCTTAAAGGGGGAATTTCCCGGCAAATATGGGAAATTTGACAGGGGGGACATTTCCCAGCAAATACGGGATACTCGAGAGGGGGGAAATTTCCAAGCTAATATGGGATACTTGACAGGGGGTAATTTCCCAGCAAATATGGGAAACTTGACAGAGGGGAAATTACCCGTCAAATACAGGATACTTGACAGGGGGATAATTTCCTGGCAAATATGGGAAACTTGAAAGGGGGGAATTTCCCGGCAAATACGGGAAGTTTAACGGGGGAATTTCCCGGCAAATATGGGAAATTTGACAGGGGAGACATTTCCCAGCAAATAGGGGAAACTAGAGTTGGGGGAAATTTCCATGCTAATATGGGATACTTGACAGGGGGTAATTTCCTGGCAAATATGGGAAACTTGACAGAGGGGAAATTACCCGGCAAATACAGGATACTTGACAGGGGGATAATTTCCTGGCAAATATGGGAAACTTGACAGGAAGAAATTTCCCGGCAAATTTTGGATACTTGACAGGCGGAATTTTCCCGGCAAATAAGGGAAACTTGACAGGGGGAAATTTCCTGGCACAAACGGGATACTTGACAGGGGGACATTTCCCAGCAAATACAGGAAACTTGACAGGGGAGAAATTTCCCTGCAAATACAGGATACTTCACAGGGGGAAATTTCCTGGCAAATACGGGAAACTTGACAGGGGGGAATTTCCCGGCAAATACGGGATACTTGACAGGTTCGGAAATTTCCCACCAAATACAGGGTATTTGACAGGGATGAATTTCCCGGGAAAAATACGGGATATCTGACAGGGGGGAAATTTCCCGGCAAATACTGGAAACTTGACAGGAGTAAATTTCCTGGAAAATACATTGATCCTTGAGAACGGAAAATTTCCCACCAAATACGGTAAACTTGACAGGGAGGAATTTCCCGGCAAATACGGGAAACTTGACAGGGGGAAATTTCATGGGAAATATGGGAAACTTGACAGGGGGAAATTTCCCGGCAAATATGGGATACTTGACAGGGGGGAAATTTCACAGCAAATACGGGAAACTTGACAGGGGAGAAATTTCCCTGCAAATATGGGAAATTTGACAGGGGGAATTGCCCGGAAAATATGAGAAACTTGACAGGGGAAAATTTCCCAGCAAATACGGGATACATGACAGGGGGGAATCTCCCGGCAAATACGGGAAAATTGACAGGGTAGAAATTTCCTGGCAAAAACAGGAAACTTGACAGGGGGAATTTCCCGGAAAATATGAGAAACTTGACAGGGGAAAATTTCCCAGCATATACGGGATACTTGACAGGCGGAATTTCCTGGGAAATACGAGAAACTTGACAGGGGGAAATTTCCCAGCCGATATGGGGTACTTGACAGGGGGGAAATTTCCTGGCACATACGGGATACTTGACAGGGGGAAAATTTCGTGGCAGATACATCAATCTTTGACAGGGGAAAAATTCCAACCAAATATGGGAAACTTGACAGGGGGGAATTTCCTGGCAAATATGAGAAATTTGACAGGGGGGAAATTTCCCAGCAAATACGGGATACTTGAGAGGGGGAATTTCCCGGTAAATACGAGAAACTTGACAAGGGGAAAATTTTCCGGCAAATAGGGGAAACTTGACAGGGGGGAATTTCCCGGCAAATATGGGAAACTTGACAGGGGGAAATTTCCTGGAAAATACGGGAAACTTGACAGGGGGGAATTTCCCGGCAAATACGGGAAACTTGACAGGGGGGGAATTTCCCAGCAAATACGGGAAACTTGATGGGGAATTTTACAGCAAACATGGGAAACTTGACAGTGGGAAAATTTTCCGGCAAATACGGGATACTTGACAGTTTGGGAAATTTCCCACCAAATACAGGGTACTTGACAGGGATGAATTTCCTGGCAAATACGGGATACTTGTTGTTCAGTCGCACAGTCGACTCCGACCCTTTGCGACCCCATGGACCATTTTCCTCCAGGCGCCGCTGTCCTCTACCATCCCCCTCAGTCCTCCCAGCTCTGTGCGCATTGTGTCTATAATACCATCTAGCCATCTCATCCTTGGCCTCCCCCTTCTTCTTTTGCCCTCCACCTTTCCCAACATCAATGCCTTCTCAAGTGAATCCTCCCTTCTCATTTGACAGAGGGGAAATTACCCGTCAAATACAGGATACTTGACAGGGGGATAATTTCCTGGCAAATATGGGAAACTTGAAAGGGGGGAATTTCCCGGCAAATACGGGAAGTTTAACGGGGGAATTTCCCGGCAAATATGGGAAATTTGACAGGGGAGACATTTCCCAGCAAATAGGGGAAACTAGAGTTGGGGGAAATTTCCATGCTAATATGGGATACTTGACAGGGGGTAATTTCCTGGCAAATATGGGAAACTTGACAGAGGGGAAATTACCCGGCAAATACAGGATACTTGACAGGGGGATAATTTCCTGGCAAATATGGGAAACTTGACAGGAAGAAATTTCCCGGCAAATTTTGGATACTTGACAGGCGGAATTTTCCCGGCAAATAAGGGAAACTTGACAGGGGGAAATTTCCTGGCACAAACGGGATACTTGACAGGGGGACATTTCCCAGCAAATACAGGAAACTTGACAGGGGAGAAATTTCCCTGCAAATACAGGATACTTCACAGGGGGAAATTTCCTGGCAAATACGGGAAACTTGACAGGGGGGAATTTCCCGGCAAATACGGGATACTTGACAGGTTCGGAAATTTCCCACCAAATACAGGGTATTTGACAGGGATGAATTTCCCGGGAAAAATACGGGATATCTGACAGGGGGGAAATTTCCCGGCAAATACTGGAAACTTGACAGGAGTAAATTTCCTGGAAAATACAGGAAACTTGACAGGGGGAAATTTCCCATCAAATACGGGATACTTCACAGGGGAAATTTCCTGACAAATATGGGAAACTAGACAGGGGGAAATTTCCCTGCTAATATGGGATACTTGATCGGGGGTAATTTCCTGGCAAATACATTGATCCTTGAGAACGGAAAATTTCCCACCAAATACGGTAAACTTGACAGGGAGGAATTTCCCGGCAAATACGGGAAACTTGACAGGGGGAAATTTCATGGGAAATATGGGAAACTTGACAGGGGGAAATTTCCCGGCAAATATGGGATACTTGACAGGGGGGAAATTTCACAGCAAATACGGGAAACTTGACAGGGGAGAAATTTCCCTGCAAATATGGGAAATTTGACAGGGGGAATTGCCCGGAAAATATGAGAAACTTGACAGGGGAAAATTTCCCAGCAAATACGGGATACATGACAGGGGGGAATCTCCCGGCAAATACGGGAAAATTGACAGGGTAGAAATTTCCTGGCAAAAACAGGAAACTTGACAGGGGGAATTTCCCGGAAAATATGAGAAACTTGACAGGGGAAAATTTCCCAGCATATACGGGATACTTGACAGGCGGAATTTCCTGGGAAATACGAGAAACTTGACAGGGGGAAATTTCCCAGCCGATATGGGGTACTTGACAGGGGGGAAATTTCCTGGCACATACGGGATACTTGACAGGGGGAAAATTTCGTGGCAGATACATCAATCTTTGACAGGGGAAAAATTCCAACCAAATATGGGAAACTTGACAGGGGGGAATTTCCTGGCAAATATGAGAAATTTGACAGGGGGGAAATTTCCCAGCAAATACGGGATACTTGAGAGGGGGGAATTTCCCGGTAAATACGAGAAACTTGACAAGGGGAAAATTTTCCGGCAAATAGGGGAAACTTGACAGGGGGGAATTTCCCGGCAAATATGGGAAACTTGACAGGGGGAAATTTCCTGGAAAATACGGGAAACTTGACAGGGGGGAATTTCCCGGCAAATACGGGAAACTTGACAGGGGGGAAATTTCCCAGCAAATACGGGAAACTTGATGGGGAATTTTACAGCAAACATGGGAAACTTGACAGTGGGAAAATTTCCCGGCAAATACGGGATACTTGACAGTTTGGGAAATTTCCCACCAAATACAGGGTACTTGACAGGGATGAATTTCCTGGCAAATACGGGATACTTGTTGTTCAGTCGCACAGTCGACTCCGACCCTTTGCGACCCCATGGACCATTTTCCTCCAGGCGCCGCTGTCCTCTACCATCCCCCTCAGTCCTCCCAGCTCTGTGCGCATTGTGTGTATAATACCATCTAGCCATCTCATCCTTGGCCTCCCCCTTCTTCTTTTGCCCTCCACCTTTCCCAACATCAATGCCTTCTCAAGTGAATCCTCCCTTCTCATTTGATGTCCAAAGTATTTTAGCTTCATCTTTACTATTTGACCTTCCAATGAGCAGTCAGGGTTAATTTCTTCTAAGATTGACCTATTTGTTCTCCTCGCTGTCCAGGGGACTCTCAAAACCCTCCTCCAACACCACATTTCAAAGGCATCTATTCTTCTGCGTTCAGCCTTCCTAATTGTCCAGCTCTCACATCCGGACATTACTACTGGAAAAACCATTGCTTTGACGATTCTAATTTTTGTTTGCAATGTAATGTCTCTGCTTTTCCCTATGTTCCCCAGGTTTCTCAACGCTTGTCTCCCAAGAATCAGTCGCCTTTTTATTTCATGGCTGCAATCCCCATCTGCAGTAATCTTTGATCGTAAGAAAGTAAAATCTGTCACTGCTTCTACTTCTTCCCCGTCTATTTTCCAGGAACTGATGGGGCCTGTTGCCATTATCTTGGTTTTCTTGATGTTAAGTCTCAGGCCAGCTTTTGCACTCTCCTCCTTCAGCCCAATCAAGAGATACTTGACAGGGGGAAAATTTCCTGGCAGATACATCAATCTTTTTTTTATTATTATATAATTTTTATTAAAATTTTTATTTTTATTAAATTAAATTTTTTAAGACATACAAAAAAAGAAAAGAAGACAATGACTAACAATACAATACACAAACAAATACACAGTATCATCTTAACAAACATTACTAAATATTAGCACATAACAATATCTAAACTCATTAATTACTATGTAATCACCGGATATTAAAAACCATTATTTCCAGATCGAAAATAATAAGAACTTTCTGTGCTACTACTAATCTTTGGATAAATAATAATCACCCTGTGAGTATATACATTGCCCGGAGAGTTTATACATCAATCTTTGACAGGGGAAAAATTCCCACCAAATACAGGGGGGAATTTCCCGGCAAATATGAGAAATTTGACACGGGGGAAATTTCCCAGCAACTACGGGATACTTGAGAGAGGGAATTTCCCGGTAAATACGAGAAACTTGATAGGGGAAAATTTCCTGGAAAATACGGGAAACTTGACAGGGGGAAATTTCCCAGCAAATATGGGAAAGTTGACAGCAGGGAAATTTCCCAGCAAATACGGGAAACTTGATGGGGAATTTCCCAGCAAATATGGGAAACTTGACAGTGGGAAAATTTCCCGGCAAATACGGGATACTTGACAGGTTGGGAAATTTCCCACCAAATACAGGGAACTTGACAGGGATGAATTTCCCGGGAAAAATACAGGATATCTGACAGGGGGGAAATTTCCCGGCAAATACTGGAAACTTGACAGGAGTAAATTTCCTGGAAAATACAGGAAACTTGACAGGGGGAAATTTCATGGGAAATATGGGAAACTTGACAGGGGGAAATTTCACGGCAAATATGGGATACTTGACAGGGGGAAATTTCACAGCAAATACGGGAAACTTGACAGGGGAGAAATTTCCCTGCATATACGGGAATTTTGACAGGGGAGAAATTTCCCTGCAAATACGGGATACTTGACAGGGGGAAAATTTCCCGGCAAATACAGGAAACTTGACAGGTGGGAAATTTCCTGGCAAATACGGGATACTTGACAGGGGGAAAATTTCCTGGCAAATACATTGATCCTTGCCAGGGGAAAAATTCCCACCAAGTACGGGAAACTTGACAGGGGGGAAAATTTCCCGGAAAATATGGCAAACTTGACAGGGGGGAATTTCCCGGCAAATACTGGAAGCTTAAAGGGGGAATTTCCCGGCAAATATGGGAAATTTGACAGGGGGGACATTTCCCAGCAAATACGGGATACTCGAGAGGGGGGAAATTTCCAAGCTAATATGGGATACTTGACAGGGGGTAATTTCCCAGCAAATATGGGAAACTTGACAGAGGGGAAATTACCCGTCAAATACAGGATACTTGACAGGGGGATAATTTCCTGGCAAATATGGGAAACTTGAAAGGGGGGAATTTCCCGGCAAATACGGGAAGTTTAACGGGGGAATTTCCCGGCAAATATGGGAAATTTGACAGGGGAGACATTTCCCAGCAAATAGGGGAAACTAGAGTTGGGGGAAATTTCCATGCTAATATGGGATACTTGACAGGGGGTAATTTCCTGGCAAATATGGGAAACTTGACAGAGGGGAAATTACCCGGCAAATACAGGATACTTGACAGGGGGATAATTTCCTGGCAAATATGGGAAACTTGACAGGAAGAAATTTCCCGGCAAATTTTGGATACTTGACAGGCGGAATTTTCCCGGCAAATAAGGGAAACTTGACAGGGGGAAATTTCCTGGCACAAACGGGATACTTGACAGGGGGACATTTCCCAGCAAATACAGGAAACTTGACAGGGGAGAAATTTCCCTGCAAATACAGGATACTTCACAGGGGGAAATTTCCTGGCAAATACGGGAAACTTGACAGGGGGGAATTTCCCGGCAAATACGGGATACTTGACAGGTTCGGAAATTTCCCACCAAATACAGGGTATTTGACAGGGATGAATTTCCCGGGAAAAATACGGGATATCTGACAGGGGGGAAATTTCCCGGCAAATACTGGAAACTTGACAGGAGTAAATTTCCTGGAAAATACAGGAAACTTGACAGGGGGAAATTTCCCATCAAATACGGGATACTTCACAGGGGAAATTTCCTGACAAATATGGGAAACTAGACAGGGGGAAATTTCCCTGCTAATATGGGATACTTGATCGGGGGTAATTTCCTGGCAAATACATTGATCCTTGAGAACGGAAAATTTCCCACCAAATACGGTAAACTTGACAGGGAGGAATTTCCCGGCAAATACGGGAAACTTGACAGGGGGAAATTTCATGGGAAATATGGGAAACTTGACAGGGGAAAATTTCCCGGCAAATATGGGATACTTGACAGGGGGGAAATTTCACAGCAAATACGGGAAACTTGACAGGGGAGAAATTTCCCTGCAAATATGGGAAATTTGACAGGGGGAATTGCCCGGAAAATATGAGAAACTTGACAGGGGAAAATTTCCCAGCAAATACGGGATACATGACAGGGGGGAATCTCCCGGCAAATACGGGAAAATTGACAGGGTAGAAATTTCCTGGCAAAAACAGGAAACTTGACAGGGGGAATTTCCCGGAAAATATGAGAAACTTGACAGGGGAAAATTTCCCAGCATATACGGGATACTTGACAGGCGGAATTTCCTGGGAAATACGAGAAACTTGACAGGGGGAAATTTCCCAGCCGATATGGGGTACTTGACAGGGGGGAAATTTCCTGGCACATACGGGATACTTGACAGGGGGAAAATTTCGTGGCAGATACATCAATCTTTGACAGGGGAAAAATTCCAACCAAATATGGGAAACTTGACAGGGGGGAATTTCCTGGCAAATATGAGAAATTTGACAGGGGGGAAATTTCCCAGCAAATACGGGATACTTGAGAGGGGGAATTTCCCGGTAAATACGAGAAACTTGACAAGGGGAAAATTTTCCGGCAAATAGGGGAAACTTGACAGGGGGGAATTTCCCGGCAAATATGGGAAACTTGACAGGGGGAAATTTCCTGGAAAATACGGGAAACTTGACAGGGGGGAATTTCCCGGCAAATACGGGAAACTTGACAGGGGGAAATTTCCCAGCAAATACGGGAAACTTGATGGGGAATTTTACAGCAAACATGGGAAACTTGACAGTGGGAAAATTTCCCGGCAAATACGGGATACTTGACAGTTTGGGAAATTTCCCACCAAATACAGGGTACTTGACAGGGATGAATTTCCTGGCAAATACGGGATACTTGTTGTTCAGTCGCACAGTCGACTCCGACCCTTTGCGACCCCATGGACCATTTTCCTCCAGGCGCCGCTGTCCTCTACCATCCCCCTCAGTCCTCCCAGCTCTGTGCGCATTGTGTCTATAATACCATCTAGCCATCTCATCCTTGGCCTCCCCCTTCTTCTTTTGCCCTCCACCTTTCCCAACATCAATGCCTTCTCAAGTGAATCCTCCCTTCTCATTTGACAGAGGGGAAATTACCCGTCAAATACAGGATACTTGACAGGGGGATAATTTCCTGGCAAATATGGGAAACTTGAAAGGGGGGAATTTCCCGGCAAATACGGGAAGTTTAACGGGGGAATTTCCCGGCAAATATGGGAAATTTGACAGGGGAGACATTTCCCAGCAAATAGGGGAAACTAGAGTTGGGGGAAATTTCCATGCTAATATGGGATACTTGACAGGGGGTAATTTCCTGGCAAATATGGGAAACTTGACAGAGGGGAAATTACCCGGCAAATACAGGATACTTGACAGGGGGATAATTTCCTGGCAAATATGGGAAACTTGACAGGAAGAAATTTCCCGGCAAATTTTGGATACTTGACAGGCGGAATTTTCCCGGCAAATAAGGGAAACTTGACAGGGGGAAATTTCCTGGCACAAACGGGATACTTGACAGGGGGACATTTCCCAGCAAATACAGGAAACTTGACAGGGGAGAAATTTCCCTGCAAATACGGGATACTTGATAGGTGGAAATTTCCCAACAAATACGGAAAACTTGACAGGCGGAAAATTCCCGGCAAATACGGGAAACTTAACAGGGGGAATTTGCCAGCAAATAAGGGAATTTTGACAGGGGGAAAATTTCCCAGCAAATACGGGAAACTTGACAAGGGGAAAATTTCCTGGCAAATACGGGAAAATTGAGAGGGGATATTTCCCGGCAAGTATGGGATACTTGACAGGGGGGAAATTTCCCAGCAAATAAGGGAAACTTGACGGGGGGAATTTCCCGGCAAATACGGGAAACTTGACAGGGGGGAAATTTCCTGGCAAATACAGGAAACTTGACAGTGGGCAAATTTCCCGACAAATACGCGATACTTGACAGGGGGTAATTTCCAAGCAAATATGGGAAACTTGACAGAGGGAAAAGTTCCCGGAAAATACAGGATACTTGACAGTGGGGAAATTTCCTGGCAAATACATTGATCCTTGGCAGGGGGAAATTTCCCGACAAATACGGGATTGACAGATGTGGGGTACTTGACAGGGGAGAAATTCCCAGCAAAAATGGGAAAATTTCCCGACAAATACGCAATTGACAGATGTGGGGTACTTGACAGGGGAGAAATTCCCAGCAAATACAGGAAACTTGACAGGGGGGAAATTTCCCGAGACATACAGGAAACTTGACAGAGGGGAAATTTCCTGGCAAATACGGGATATTTGACAGGGGCAAAATTTCCAGGCAAATTATTGATCCTTGACAGGGGAAAATTTCCCACCAAATACGGGGAACTTGACAGGTGGAAAATTTCCTGGCAAATACAGGAAACTTCAGAGGGGGATATTTCCCGGCAAATATGGGATACTTGACAGGGGGGAAATTTCCCACCAAATACGGGAAACTTTACAGGGAAATTTCCCAGCAAATATGGGAAACTTGACAGGGGGGAATTTCCCGGCAAATACGGGAAGCTTAACGGGGGAATTTCCCGGCAAATAATGGAAATTTGACAGGGGAGACATTTCCCAGCAAATAGGGGAAACTAGAGTTGGGGGAAATTTCCATGCTAATATGGGATACTTGACAGGGGGTAACTTCCCGGCAAATATGGGAAACTTGACAGAGGGGAAATTACCCGGCAAATACAGGATACTTGACAGGGGGATAATTTCCTGGCAAATATGGGAAACTTGACAGGAAGAAATTTCCCGGCAAATTTTGGATACTTGGCAGGGGGAAGTTTCCTGGCAAATAAGGGAAACTTGACAGCGGGAAATTTCCTGGCAAATACGGGATACTTACAGGGGGACATTTCCCAGCAAATACAGGAAACTTGACAGGGGAGAAATTTCCCTGCAAATACAGGATACTTGACAGGGGGAAATTTCTCGGCAATTTTTGGATACTTGACAGGGGAAAATTTCCCGGCAAGTAAGGGAAACTTGACAGGGGGGAATTTCCCAGCAAACACGGAAAACTTAACAGGGGGTATTTGCCGGCAAATACGGGAAATTTGACAGGGGGGAGATTTCCCAGCAAATACGGGATACTTGAGAGGTGGGAATTTCCCGGCAAATACGGGAAACTTGACAGGGGAAAATTTCCCGGCAAATACAGGAAACTTGACAGGGGGAATTTCCCGGCAAATATGAGAAACTTGACAGGGGGAAATTTCCTGGCAAATACATTGATCCTTGACAAGGGGAAAATTCCCACCAAATACGGGAAACTTGACAGGTTGGAATTTCCAGGCAAATACGGGATACTTGAGAGGGGGAAAATTTCACGGCAAATACGGGAAACTTTACAGGGGGAAAATTTCCTGGCAAATACTGGAAACTTGACAGGAGGAAATTTCCCAGCAAATACGGGAAACTTGACAGGGGGAAATTTCCTGGCAAATATGGGAAACTAGACAGGGGGGAATTTCCATGCTAATATGGGATACTTGACAGGGGGTAATTTCCAAGCAAATATGGGAAACTTGACAGAGGGAAAATTTCCTGGCAAATACATTGATCCTTGACAGGGGAAAATTTCCCACCAAATACGGGAAACTTGGCAGGGGGAAATTTCCCGACAAATACGGGATTGACAGATGTGGGGTACTTGACAAGGGAGAAATTCCCAGCAAAAATGGGAAACTTGACATGGGGAAATTTCCCGACAAATACGCAATTGACAGATGTGGGGTACTTGACAGGGGAGAAATTCCCAGCAAATACGGGAAACTTGACAGGGGGGAAATTTCCCGGGACATACAGGAAACTTGACAGAGGGGAAATTTCCCGGCAAATACGGGATATTTGACAGGGGCAAAATTTCCTGGCAAATACGGGAAACTTGAGAGGGGGATATTTCCCGGCAAATATGGGATACTTGACAGGGGGGAAATTTCCCACGAAATACGGGAAACTTTACAGGGAAATTTCCCAGCAAATATTGGAAACTTGACAGGGGGAAATTTCCTGGCAAATAAGGGAAACTTGACAGGGGAAATTTCCTGGCAAATACGGGATACTTGACAGGGGGAAAATTTCCCAGCAAATACAGGAAACTTGACAGGGGAGAAATTTCCCTGCAAATACAGGATACTTGACAGGGGGAAATTTCTCGGCAATTTTTGGATACTTGACAGGGGAAAATTTCCCGGCAAGTAAGGGAAACTTGACAGGGGGGAATTTCCCAGCAAACACGGAAAACTTAACAGGGGGTATTTGCCGGCAAATACGGGAAATTTGACAGGGGGGAGATTTCCCAGCAAATACGGGATACTTGAGAGGTGGGAATTTCCCGGCAAATACGGGAAACTTGACAGGGGAAAATTTCCCGGCAAATACAGGAAACTTGACAGGGGGAATTTCCCGGCAAATATGAGAAACTTGACAGGGGGAAATTTCCTGGCAAATACATTGATCCTTGACAAGGGGAAAATTCCCACCAAATACGGGAAACTTGACAGGTTGGAATTTCCAGGCAAATACGGGATACTTGAGAGGGGGAAAATTTCACGGCAAATACGGGAAACTTTACAGGGGGAAAATTTCCTGGCAAATACTGGAAACTTGACAGGAGGAAATTTCCCAGCAAATACGGGAAACTTGACAGGGGGAAATTTCCTGGCAAATATGGGAAACTAGACAGGGGGGAATTTCCATGCTAATATGGGATACTTGACAGGGGGTAATTTCCAAGCAAATATGGGAAACTTGACAGAGGGAAAATTTCCTGGCAAATACATTGATCCTTGACAGGGGAAAATTTCCCACCAAATACGGGAAACTTGGCAGGGGGAAATTTCCCGACAAATACGGGATTGACAGATGTGGGGTACTTGACAAGGGAGAAATTCCCAGCAAAAATGGGAAACTTGACATGGGGAAATTTCCCGACAAATACGCAATTGACAGATGTGGGGTACTTGACAGGGGAGAAATTCCCAGCAAATACGGGAAACTTGACAGGGGGGAAATTTCCCGGGACATACAGGAAACTTGACAGAGGGGAAATTTCCCGGCAAATACGGGATATTTGACAGGGGCAAAATTTCCTGGCAAATACGGGAAACTTGAGAGGGGGATATTTCCCGGCAAATATGGGATACTTGACAGGGGGGAAATTTCCCACGAAATACGGGAAACTTTACAGGGAAATTTCCCAGCAAATATTGGAAACTTGACAGGGGGAAATTTCCTGGCAAATAAGGGAAACTTGACAGGGGAAATTTCCTGGCAAATACGGGATACTTGACAGGGGGAAAATTTCCCAGCAAATAGGGAAAACTTGATAGGGGAGAAATTTCCCTGCAAATACAGGAAACTTGACAGGGGAGAAATTTCCCTGCAAATACAGGAAACTTGACAGGGGGAAATTTTCCTGGCAAATACGGGATACTTGACAGGGGGGAAATTTCCCAGCAAATACGGAAAACTTGACAGGCAGAAATTTCCCGGCAAATACGGGAAAATTAACAGGGGGAATTTGCCAGCAAATAAGGGAAATTTGACAGGGGGGAAATTTCCCAGCAAATATGGAAAACTTGAATGGGGGGAAATTTCCTGGCAAATATGGGAACCTTGACAGTGGGAAATTTCCCGGCAAATACGGGAAACTTGACAGGGGGAAATTTCCCGGCAAATACGAGAAACTTGACAGGGGGAAATTTCCTGGCAAATACATTTATCCTTGTCAGGGGAAAATTTCCTACCAAATAATGGGAAACTTGGCAGGGGCAAATCTTCCTGGCAAATACGGGAAACTTGACGGGGAAATTTCCCAGCAAAGATTGGAAACTTGACAGGGGGAAATTTCCCTGCAAATACGGGAAACTTGACAGGGGGAAATTTCCTGGCAAATACAAGATACTTGACAGGGGGTAAATTTCCTGGCAAATACATTGATCCTTGACAGGGGGGAAATTTCCAGGCAAATACGGGCTAGTTGACAATGGGAAATTTCCCAGCAAATACGGGAAACTTTACAGGGGTAATTTCCCGGCAAATAAGGGAAACTAGACAGGGGGAAATTTCCATGCTAATATGGGATACTTGACAGGGGGTAATTTCCCGGCAAATATGGGAAACTAGACAGAGGGGAAATTTCCCGGCAAATACAGGAAACTTGACAGAGGAATTGGCCAGCAAATAAGGGAAATTTGATCCTTGACAGGGGTAAATTTCCCACAAAATACGGGAAACTGGACAGGGGGAAAACTTCCTGGCAAATAGGGGAATCTTGACAGGGGGAAATTTCCCGGCAAATTTTGGATACTTGACAGGCGGAAATTTCCCGGCAAATAAGGGAAACTTGACAGGGGGAAATTTTCCTGGCAAATACGGGATACTTGACAGGGGGAAATTTCCCAACAAATACGGAAAAATTGACAGGCGGAAATTTCCCGGCAAATACGGGAAACTTAACAGGGGGAATTTGCCAGCAAATAAGGGAAATTTGACAGGGGGAAAATTTCCCAGCAAATACGGGAAACTTGACAGGTGGAAAATTTCCTGGCAAATACGGGAAAATTGAGAGGGGATATTTCCCGGCAAGTATGGGATACTTGACAGGGGGAAATTTCCCAGCAAATAAGGGAAACTTGACGGGGGGAATTTCCCGGCAAATACGGGAAACTTGACAGGGGGGAAATTTCCTGGCAAATACAGGAAACTTGACAGTGGGCAAATTTCCCAACAAATACGCGATACTTGACAGGGGGTAATTTCCAAGCAAATATGGGAAACTTGACAGAGGGAAAATTTCCCGGAAAATACGGGATACTTGACAGTGGGGAAATTTCCTGGCAAATACATTGATCCTTGGCAGGGGGAAATTTCCCGACAAATACGGGATTGACAGATGTGGGGTACTTGACAGGGGAGAAATTCCCACCAAAAATGGGAAACTTGACATGGGGAAATTTCCCGACAAATACGCAATTGACAGATGTGGGGTACGTGACAGGGGAGAAATTCCCAGCAAATACAGGAAACTTGACAGGGGGGAAATTTCCCGAGACATACAGGAAACTTGACAGAGGGGAAATTTCCTGGCAAATACGGGATATTTGACAGGGGCAAAATTTCCAGGCAAATATATTGATCCTTGACAGGGGAAAATTTCCCACCAAATACGGGAAACTTGACAGGTGGAAAATTTCCTGGCAAATACAGGAAACTTCAGAGGGGGATATTTCCCGGCAAATATGGGATACTTGACAGGGGGGAAATTTCCCACCAAATACGGGAAACTTTACAGGGAAATTTCCTAGCAAATATTGGAAACTTGACAGTGGGGAAATTTCCTGGCAAATACTGGAAACTTGACAGGAGGAAATTTCCCAGCAAATATGGGATGCTTGACCGGGGGTAATTTCCAAGCAAATATGGGAAACTTGACAGAGGGGTAATTTCCTGGCAAATACAGGATACTTGACAGGGGGAAATTTCCTGGCAAATACATTGATCCTTGAAATGGGAAAATTTCCCACAAAATATGGGAAACTTGGCAGGGGGAAAACGTCCTGGCAAATACGGGAAACTTGACGGGGAAATTTTCCAGCAAATATTGGAAACTTGACAGGGGGAAATTTCCCAGCAAATAATGGAAACTTGACAGGGGGAATTTCCTGGCAAATACGGGATACTTGACAGGGGGAAATTTCCTGGCAAATACATTGATCCTTGACAGGGGAAAATTTCCCACCAAATACGGGAAACTTGGCAGGCGGAAATTTCCCGGCAAATACGGGAAACTTAACAGGGGGAATTTGCCAGCAAATAAGGGAAAATTGAGAGGGGATATTTCCCGGCAAGTATGGGATACTTGACAGGGGGGAAATTTCCCAGCAAATAAGGGAAACTTGACGGGGGAATATCCTGGCAAATACGGAAAACTTGACAGGGGGGAAATTTCCCAGCAAATACGGGATACTTGACAGGGGGAATTTCCCGGTAAATACGGGAAACTTGACAGGGGGAAATTTCCTGGCAAATACAGGAAACTTGACAGTGGGCAAATTTCCTGACAAATACGCGATACTTGACACGGGGTAATTTCTAAGCAAATATGGGAAACTTGACAGAGGGAAAATTTCCCGGAAAATACGGGATACTTGACAGTGGGGAAATTTCCTGGCAAATACATTGATCCTTGGCAGGGGGAAATTTCCCGACAAATACGGGATTGACAGATGTGGGGTACTTGATAGGGGAGAAATTCCCAGTAAAAATGGGAAACTTGACATGGGGAAATTTCCTGACAAATACGCAATTGACAGATGTGGGGTACTTGACAGGGGAGAAATTCCCAGCAAATACAGGAAACTTGACAGGGGGGAAATTTCCCAAGACATACAGGAAACTTGACAGAGGGGAAATTTCCCGGCAAATACGGGATATTTGACAGGGGCAAAATTTCCAGGCAAATTATTGATCCTTGACAGGGGAAAATTTCCCACCAAATACGGGTAACTTGACAGGTGGAAAATTTCCTGGCAAATACAGGAAACTTCAGAGGGGGAAATTTCCATGCTAATATGGGATACTTGACAGGGGGTAATTTCCTGGCAAATATGGGAAACTTGACAGAGGGGAAATTACCCGGCAAATACAGGATACTTGACAGGGGGATAATTTCCTGGCAAATATGGGAAACTTGACAGGAAGAAATTTCCCGGCAAATTTTGGATACTTGACAGGGGGAAGTTTCCTGGCAAATAAGGGAAACTTGACAGGGGGAAATTTCCTGGCAAATACGGGATACTTACAGGGGGACATTTCCCAGCAAATACAGGAAACTTGACAGGGGAGAAATTTCCCTGCAAATACAGGATACTTGACAGGGGGAAATTTCTCGGCAATTTTTGGATACTTGACAGGGGAAAATTTCCCGGCAAGTAAGGGAAACTTGACAGGGGGGAATTTCCCAGCAAATACGGAAAACTTAACAGGGGGTATTTGCCGGCAAATAAGGGAAATTTGACAGGGGGGAGATTTCCCAGCAAATACGGGATACTTGAGAGGTGGGAATTTCCCGGCAAATACGGGAAACTTGACAGGGGAAAATTTCCCGGCAAATACAGGAAACTTGACAGGGGAATTTCCTGGCAAATATGAGAAACTTGACAGGGGGAAATTTCCTGGCAAATACATTGATCCTTGACAAGGGAAAAATTCCCACCAAATACGGGAAACTTGACAGGTTGGAATTTCCAGGCAAATACGGGATACTTGAGAGGGGGGAAATTTCACGGCAAATACGGGAAACTTTACAGGGGGAAAATTTCCTGGCAAATACTGGAAACTTGACAGGAGGAAATTTCCCAGCAAATACGGGAAACTTGACAGGGGGAAATTTCCTGGCAAATATGGGAAACTAGACAGGGGGGAATTTCCATGCTAATATGGGATACTTGACAGGGGGTAATTTCCAAGCAAATATGGGAAACTTGACAGAGGGAAAATTTCCCGAAAAATGCGGGATACTTGACAGTGGGGAAATTTCCTGGCAAATACATTGATCCTTGACAGGGGAAAATTTCCCACCAAATACGGGAAACTTGGCAGGGGGAAATTTCCCGACAAATACGGGATTGACAGATGTGGGGTACTTGACAAGGGAGAAATTCCCAGCAAAAATGGGAAACTTGACATGGGGAAATTTCCCGACAAATACGGGATTGACAGATGTGGGGTACTTGACAAGGGAGAAATTCCCAGCAAAAATGGGAAACTTGACATGGGGAAATTTCCCGACAAATACGCAGTTGACAGATGTGGTGTACTTGACAGGGGAGAAATTCCCAGCAAATACGGGAAACTTGACAGGGGGGAAATTTCCCGGGACATACAGGAAACTTGACAGAAGGGAAATTTCCCGGCAAATACGGGATATTTGACAGGGGCAAAATTTCCTGGCAAATACGGGAAACTTGAGAGGAGGATATTTCCCGGCAAATATGGGATACTTGACAGGGGGAAATTTCCCACCAAATACGGGAAACTTTACAGGGAAATTTCCCAGCAAATATTGGAAACTTGACAGGGGGGAAATTTCCCGAGACATACAGGAAACTTGACAGAGGGGAAATTTCCCGGCAAATACGGGATATTTGACAGGGGCAAAATTTCCAGGCAAATTATTGATCCTTGACAGGGGAAAATTTCCCACCAAATACGGGTAACTTGACAGGTGGAAAATTTCCTGGCAAATACAGGAAACTTCAGAGGGGGAAATTTCCATGCTAATATGGGATACTTGACAGGGGGTAATTTCCCGGCAAATATGGGAAACTTGACAGAGGGGCAATTACCCGGCAAATACAGGATACTTGACAGGGGGATAATTTCCTGGCAAATATGGGAAACTTGACAGGAAGAAATTTCCCGGCAAATTTTGGATACTTGACAGGGGGAAGTTTCCTGGCAAATAAGGGAAACTTGACAGGGGGAAATTTCCTGGCAAATACGGGATACTTACAGGGGGACATTTCCCAGCAAATACAGGAAACTTGACAGGGGAGAAATTTCCCTGCAAATACAGGATACTTGACAGGGGGAAATTTCTCGGCAATTTTTGGATACTTGACAGGGGAAAATTTCCCGGCAAGTAAGGGAAACTTGACAGGGGGGAATTTCCCAGCAAATACGGAAAACTTAACAGGGGGTATTTGCCGGCAAATAAGGGAAATTTGACAGGGGGGAGATTTCCCAGCAAATACGGGATACTTGAGAGGTGGGAATTTCCCGGCAAATACGGGAAACTTGACAGGGGAAAATTTCCCGGCAAATACAGGAAACTTGACAGGGGAATTTCCCGGCAAATATGAGAAACTTGACAGGGGGAAATTTCCTGCAAATACATTGATCCTTGACAAGGGAAAAATTCCCACCAAATACGGGAAACTTGACAGGTTGGAATTTCCAGGCAAATACGGGATACTTGAGAGGGGGAAAATTTCACGGCAAATACGGGAAACTTTACAGGGGGAAAATTTCCTGGCAAATACTGGAAACTTGACAGGAGGAAATTTCCCAGCAAATACGGGAAACTTGACAGGGGGAAATTTCCTGGCAAATATGGGAAACTAGACAGGGGGGAATTTCCATGCTAATATGGGATACTTGACAGGGGGTAATTTCCAAGCAAATATGGGAAACTTGACAGAGGGAAAATTTCCTGGCAAATACATTGATCCTTGACAGGGGAAAATTTCCCACCAAATACGGGAAACTTGGCAGGGGGAAATTTCCCGACAAATACGGGATTGACAGATGTGGGGTACTTGACAAGGGAGAAATTCCCAGCAAAAATGGGAAACTTGACATGGGGAAATTTCACGACAAATACGCAGTTGACAGATGTGGTGTACTTGACAGGGGAGAAATTCCCAGCAAATACGGGAAACTTGACAGGGGGGAAATTTCCCGGGACATACAGGAAACTTGACAGAAGGGAAATTTCCCGGCAAATACGGGATATTTGACAGGGGCAAAATTTCCTGTCAAATACGGGAAACTTGAGAGGGGGATATTTCCCAGCAAATATGGGATACTTGACAGGGGGAAATTTCCCACCAAATACGGGAAACTTTACAGGGAAATTTCCCAGCAAATATTGGAAACTTGACAGGGGGAAATTTCCTGGCAAATAAGGGAAACTTGACAGGGGGAATTTCCTGGCAAATACGGGATACTTGACAGGGGGAAAATTTCCCAGCAAATACGGAAAACTTGATAGGGGAGAAATTTCCCTGCAAATACGGGAAACTTGACAGGGGAGAAATTTCCCTGCAAATACAGGAAACTTGACAGGGGGAAATTTTCCTGGCAAATACGGGATACTTGACAGGGGGGAAATTTCCCAGCAAATACGGAAAACTTGACAGGCAGAAATTTCCCGGCACATACGGGAAAATTAACAGGGGGAATTTGCCAGCAAATAAGGGAAATTTGACAGGGGGAAAATTTCCCAGCAAATATGGGAAACTTGAATGGGGGGAAATTTCCTGGCAAATATGGGAACCTTGACAGTGGGAAATTTCCCGGCAAATACGGGAAACTTGACAGGGGGAAATTTCCCGGCAAATACGAGAAACTTGACAGGGGGAAATTTCCTGGCAAATACATTTATCCTTGACAGGGGAAAATTTCCTACAAAATACGGGAAACTTGACGGGGAAATTTCCCAGCAAAGATTGGAAACTTGACAGGGGGAAATTTCCCTGCAAATACGGGAAACTTGACAGGGGAAAATTTCCTGGCAAATACAGGATACTTGACAGGGGGTAAATTTCCTGGCAAATACATTGATCCTTGACAGGGGGGAAATTTCCCGGCAAATACGGGATAGTTGACATTGGGAAATTTCCCAGCAAATACAGGAAACTTTACATGGGTAATTTCCCGGCAAATAAGGGAAACTAGACAGGGGGAAATTTCCCACAAAATACGGGAAACTGGACAGTGGGAAAACTTTCTGGCAAATAAGGGAAACTTGACAGGGGGAAATTTTCCTGGCAAATACGGGATACTTGACAGGGGGAAATTTCCCAACAAATACGGAAAACTTGACAGGCGGAAATTTCCCGGCAAATACGGGAAACTTAACAGGGGGAATTTGCCAGCAAATAAGGGAAATTTGACAGGGGGAAAATTTCCCAGCAAATACGGGAAACTTGACAGGGGGAAAATTTCCTGGCAAATACGGGAAAATTGAGAGGGGATATTTCCCGGCAAGTATGGGATACTTGACAGGGGGGAAATTTCCCAGCAAATAAGGGAAACTTGACGGGGGGAATTTCCCGGCAAATACGGGAAACTTGACAGGGGGGAAATTTCCTGGCAAATACAGGAAACTTGACAGTGGGCAAATTTCCCGACAAATACGCGATACTTGACAGGGGGTAATTTCCAAGCAAATATGGGAAACTTGACAGAGGGAAAATTTCCCGGAAAATACAGGATACTTGACAGTGGGGAAATTTCCTGGCAAATACATTGATCCTTGGCAGGGGGAAATTTCCCGACAAATACGGGATTGACAGATGTGGGGTACTTGACAGGGGAGAAATTCCCAGCAAAAATGGGAAACTTGACATGGGGAAATTTCCCGACAAATACGCAATTGACAGATGTGGGGTACTTGATAGGGGAGAAATTCCCAGCAAATACAGGAAACTTGACAGGGGGAAATTTCCCGAGACATACAGGAAACTTGACAGAGGGGATATTTCCCGGCAAATACGGGATATTTGACAGGGGCAAAATTTCCAGGCAAATTATTGATCCTTGACAGGGGAAAATTTCCCACCAAATACGGGGAACTTGACAGGTGGAAAATTTCCTGGCAAATACAGGAAACTTCAGAGGGGGATATTTCCCGGCAAATATGGGATACTTGACCGGGGGGAAATTTCCCACCAAATACGGGAAACTTTACAGGGAAATTTCCCAGCAAATATGGGAAACTTGACAGGGGGGAATTTCCCGGCAAATACGGGAAGCTTAACGGGGGAATTTCCCGGCAAATAATGGAAATTTGACAGGGGAGACATTTCCCAGCAAATAGGGGAAACTAGAGTTGGGGGAAATTTCCATGCTAATATGGGATACTTGACAGGGGGTAATTTCCCGGCAAATATGGGAAACTTGACAGAGGGGAAATTACCCGGCAAATACAGGATACTTGACAGGGGGATAATTTCCTGGCAAATATGGGAAACTTGACAGGAAGAAATTTCCTGGCAAATTTTGGATACTTGATAGGGGGAAGTTTCCTGGCAAATAAGGGAAACTTGACAGCGGGAAATTTCCTGGCAAATACGGGATACTTACAGGGGGACATTTCCCAGCAAATACAGGAAACTTGACAGGGGAGAAATTTCCCTGCAAATACAGGATACTTGACAGGGGGAAATTTCTCGGCAATTTTTGGATACTTGACAGGGGGAAATTTCCCGGCAAGTAAGGGAAACTTGACAGGGGGGAATTTCCCAGCAAATACGGAAAACTTAACAGGGGGTATTTGCCGGCAAATAAGGGAAATTTGACAGGGGGGAGATTTCCCAGCAAATACGGGATACTTGAGAGGTGGGAATTTCCCGGCAAATACAGGAAACTTGACAGGGGAAAATTTCCCGGCAAATACAGGAAACTTGACAGGGGGAATTTCCCGGCAAATATGAGAAACTTGACAGGGGGAAATTTCCTGGCAAATACATTGATCCTTGACAAGGGAAAAATTCCCAGCAAATACGGGAAACTTGACAGGTTGGAATTTCCAGGCAAATACGGGATACTTGAGAGGGGGAAAATTTCACGGCAAATACGGGAAACTTTACAGGGGGAAAATTTCCTGGCAAATACTGGAAACTTGACAGGAGGAAATTTCCCAGCAAATACGGGAAACTTGACAGGGGGAAATTTCCTGGCAAATATGGGAAACTAGACAGGGGGGAATTTCCATGCTAATATGGGATACTTGACAGGGGGTAATTTCCAAGCAAATATGGGAAACTTGACAGAGGGAAAATTTCCCGGAAAATACGGGATACTTGACAGTGGGGAAATTTCCTGGCAAATACATTGATCCTTGACAGGGGAAAATTTCCCACCAAATACGGGAAACTTGGCAGGGGGAAATTTCCCGACAAATACGGGATTGACAGATGTGGGGTACTTGACAAGGGAGAAATTCCCAGCAAAAATGGGAAACTTGACATGGGGAAATTTCCCGACAAATACGCAATTGACAGATGTGGGGTACTTGACAGGGGAGAAATTCCCAGCAAATACGGGAAACTTGACAGGGGGGAAATTTCCCGGGACATACAGGAAACTTGACAGAGGGGAAATTTCCCGGCAAATACGGGAAACTTGAGAGGGGGATATTTCCCGGCAAATATGGGATACTTGACAGGGGGGAAATTTCCCACCAAATACGGGAAACTTTACAGGGAAATTTCCCAGCAAATATTGGAAACTTGACAGGGGGAAATTTCCTGGCAAATAAGGGAAACTTGACAGGGGGAATTTCCTGGCAAATACGGGATACTTGACAGGGGGAAAATTTCCCAGCAAATACGGAAAACTTGATAGGGGAGAAATTTCCCTGCAAATACGGGAAACTTGACAGGGGAGAAATTTCCCTGCAAATACAGGAAACTTGACAGGGGGAAATTTTCCTGGCAAATACGGGATACTTGACAGGGGGGAAATTTCCCAGCAAATACGAAAAACTTG
Organism: Bradypodion ventrale; assembly: GCA_035047345.1. Taxonomy (NCBI): domain Eukaryota; kingdom Metazoa; phylum Chordata; class Lepidosauria; order Squamata; family Chamaeleonidae; genus Bradypodion; species Bradypodion ventrale. Next base: position 252,543,235 of record JAWDJE010000003.1, read on the forward strand.
ACAGGCAGAAATTTCCCGGCAAATACGGGAAAATTAACAGGGGGAATTTGCCAGCAAATAAGGGAAATTTGACAGGGGGAAAATTTCCCAGCAAATATGGGAAACTTGAATGGGGGGAAATTTCCTGGCAAATATGGGAACCTTGACAGTGGGAAATTTCCCGGCAAATACGGGAAACTTGACAGGGGGAAATTTCCCGGCAAATACAAGAAACTTGACAGGGGGAAAGTTCCTGGCAAATACATTTATCCTTGACAGGGGAAAATTTCCTACAAAATACGGGAAACTTGACGGGGAAATTTCCCAGCAAAGATTGGAAACTTGACAGGGGGAAATTTCCCTGCAAATACGGGAAACTTGACAGGGGGAAATTTCCTGGCAAATACAGGATACTTGACAGGGGGTAAATTTCCTGGCAAATACATTGATCCTTGACAGGGGGGAAATTTCCCGGCAAATACGGGCTAGTTGACATTGGGAAATTTCCCAGCAAATACGGGAAACTTTGCAGGGATAATTTCCCGGCAAATAAGGGAAACTAGACAGGGGGAAATTTCCATGCTAATATGGGATACTTGACAGGGGGTAATTTCCCGGCAAATATGGGAAACTAGACAGAGGGGAAATTTCCCGGCAAATACAGGATACTTGACAGAGGAATTGGCCAGCAAATAAGGGAAATTTGATCCTTGACAGGGGTAAATTTCCCACAAAATACGGGAAACTGGACAGGGGGAAAACTTCCTGGCAAATAGGGGAATCTTGACAGGGGGAAATTTCCCGGCAAATTTTGGATACTTGACAGGCGGAAATTTCCCGGCAAATAAGGGAAACTTGACAGGGGGAAATTTTCCTGGCAAATACGGGATACTTGACAGGGGGAAATTTCCCAACAAATACGGAAAATTTGACAGAGGGGTAATTTCCTGGCAAATACAGGATACTTGACAGGGGGAAATTTCCCGGCAAATACGGGAAACTTAACAGGGGGAATTTGCCAGCAAATAAGGGAAATTTGACAGGGGAAAAATTTCCCAGCAAATATGGGAAACTTGACAGGGGGAAAATTTCCTGGCAAATACGGGAAAATTGAGAGGGGATATTTCCCGGCAAGTATGGGATACTTGACAGGGGGAAACTTCCCAGCAAATAAGGGAAACTTGACGGGGGGAATTTCCCGGCAAATACGGGAAACTTGTCAGGGGGAAATTTCCTGGCAAATACAGGAAACTTGACAGTGGGCAAATTTCCTGACAAATACGCGATACTTGACAGGGGGTAATTTCCAAGCAAATATGGGATACTTGACAGTGGGGAAATTTCCTGGCAAATACATTGATCCTTGGCAGGGGGAAATTTCCCGACAAATACGGGATTGACAGATGTGGGGTACTTGACAGGGGAGAAATTCCCACCAAAAATGGGAAACTTGACATGGGGAAATTTCCCGACAAATACGCAATTGACAGATGTGGGGTACGTGACAGGGGAGAAATTCCCAGCAAATACAGGAAACTTGACAGGGGGGAAATTTCCCGAGACATACAGGAAACTTGACAGAGGGGAAATTTCCTGGCAAATACGGGATATTTGACAGGGGCAAAATTTCCAGGCAAATATATTGATCCTTGACAGGGGAAAATTTCCCACCAAATACGGGAAACTTGACAGGTGGAAAATTTCCTGGCAAATACAGGAAACTTCAGAGGGGGATATTTCCCGGCAAATATGGGATACTTGACAGGGGGAAATTTCCCACTAAATACGGGAAACTTTACAGGGAAATTTCCTAGCAAATATTGGAAACTTGACAGGGGGAAATTTCCTGGCAAATAAGGGAAACTTGACAGGGGGAATTTCCTGGCAAATACGGGATACTTGACAGGGGGAAAATTTCCCAGCAACTACGGAAAACTTGATAGGGGAGAAATTTCCCTGCAAATACAGGAAACTTGACAGGGGAGAAATTTCCCTGCAAATACAGGAAACTTGACAGGGGAAAATTTTCCTGGCAAATACGGGATACTTGACAGGGGGAATTTCCCGGCAAATATAGGAAACTTGACAGTGGGGAAATTTCCTGGCAAATACTGGAAACTTGACAGGAGGAAATTTCCCAGCAAATATGGGATACTTGACCGGGGGTAATTTCCAAGCAAATATGGGAAACTTGACAGAGGGGTAATTTCCTGGCAAATACAGGATACTTGACAGGGGGAAATTTCCTGGCAAATACATTGATCCTTGAAATGGGAAAATTTCCCACAAAATATGGGAAACTTGGCAGGGGGAAAACGTCCTGGCAAATACGGGAAACTTGACGGGGAAATTTTCCAGCAAATATTGGAAACTTGACAGGGGGAAATTTCCCAGCAAATAATGGAAACTTGACAGGGGGAATTTCCTGGCAAATACGGGATACTTGACAGGGGGAAATTTCCTGGCAAATACATTGATCCTTGACAGGGGAAAATTTCCCACCAAATACGGGAAACTTGGCAGGGGAAAATTTCCCGACAAATACGGGATTGACAGATGTGGGGTACTTGACAGGGGAGAAATTCCCAGCAAAAATGGGAAACTAGACATGGGGAAATTTCCCGACAAATACGCAATTGACAGATGTGGGGTACTTGACAGGGGAGAAATTCCCAGCAAATACGGGAAACTTGACAGGGGGAAATTTCCCGGGACATACAGGAAACTTGACAGAGGGGAAATTTTCCGGCAAATACGGGATATTTGACAGGGGCAAAATTTCCAGGCAAATAGATTGATCCTTGACAGGGGAAAATTTCCCACCAAATACGGGAAACTTGACAGGTGGAAAATTTCCTGGCAAATACGGGAAACTTGAGAGGGGGATATTTCCCGGCAAATATGGGATACTTGACAGGGGGGAAATTTCCCACCAAATACGGGAAACTTTACAGGGAAATTTCCCAGCAAATACAGGATACTTGACAGGGGGAAAATTTCCCAGCAAATACGGAAATCTTGATAGGGGAGAAATTTCCCTGCAAATATGGGAAACTTGACAGGGGAGAAATTTCCCTGCAAATACGGGAAACTTGACAGGGGAAAATTTTCCTGGCAAATACGAGATACTTGACAGGGGGGAAATTTCCCAGCAAATACGGAAAACTTGACAGGCAGAAATTTCCTGGCAAATACGGGAAAATTAACAGGGGGAATTTGCCAGCAAATAAGGGAAATTTGACAGGGGGGGAATTTCCCAGCAAATATGGGAAATTTGAATGGGGGGAAATTTCCTGGCAAATACGGGAACCTTGACAGTGGGAAATTTCCCGGCAAATATGAGAAACTTGACAGGGGGAAATTTCCCGGCAAATACAAGAAACTTGACAGGGGGAAATTTCCTGGCAAATACATTTATCCTTGACAGGGGAAAATTTCCCACAAAATATGGGAAACTTGGCAGGGGGAAAACTTCTGGGCAAATACGGGAAACTTGACGGGGAAATTTCCCAGCAAAGATTGGAAACTTGACAGGGGGAAATTTCTCTGAAAATACGGGAAACTTGACAGGGGGAAATTTCCTGGCAAATACAGGATACTTGACAGGGGGTAAATTTCCTGGCAAATACATTGATCCTTGACAGGGGGAAATTTCCCGGCAAATACAGGATAGTTGACATTGGGAAATTTCCCAGCAAATACGGGAAACTTTACAGGGGTAATTTTCTGGCAAATAAGGGAAACTAGACAGGGGGAAATTTCCATGCTAATATGGGATACTTGACAGGGGGTAATTTCCCGGCAAATATGGGAAACTAGACAGAGGGGAAATTTCCTGGCAAATACAGGATACTTGACAGGGGGAATTTGCCAGCAAATAAGGGAAATTTGATCTTTGACAGGGGTAAATTTCCCACAAAATACGGGAAACTGGACAGGGGGAAAACTTCCTGGCAAATAGGGGAATCTTGACAGGGGGAAATTTCCCGGCAAATTTTGGATACTTGACAGGCGGAAATTTCCCGGCAAATAAGGGAAACTTGACAGGGGGAAATTTCCCGGCAAATATGGGAAACTTAACAGGGGGAATTTGCCAGCAAATAAGGGAAATTTGACAGGGGGAAATTTTCCCAGCAAATACGGGAAACTTGACAGGGGGAAAATTTCCTGGCAAATACGGGAAAATTGAGAGGGGGATATTTCCCGGCAAATATGGGATACTTGACAGGGGGGGAATTTCCCAGCAAATAAGGGAAACTTGACAGGGGGAATATCCTGGCAAATACGGAAAACCTGACAGGGGGGAAATTTCCCAGCAAATACGGGATACTTTTTTTTAAAAAAAATTTTTTAATTGAGTTTTTAATAGACATACAAAAAAAAGAAAAGAAAACATTAACAGTACATTAAGAATACATTACACTAACAAATCCATAATATCATACTAACAAACATTACTATATGCTAGCACATAACAATATCTATACTCATTAACTACTATTTAACCACTAAATATTAAGAACCATTATTTCAAAGTCCAAAATAATAGAAAAAACTTTCTGTACTACCACAAATCTTTTTAACCAATAATAATCACCCTGTGAATATATACAATGCCCGGAGAGTTTATTTTCTACTCAGCTCCAGAAGCTTCTTTGAGTGATCCACGAACGGTTTCCATATATTCCAAAATCTATTCTCTTTTAAATTATCTCTTTTGACTTTAATCTCCCATGTCAATTTATCGTTCAGTGCTAAACTCCACATTTCTTTATACCATTCTCCAATCTGAATATCTACATCGTTTTTCCAATTTCTGGCTATACATTGTCTACCCGTTGTCAGTACGATTTCCAATAATTCTTTTTCCTCCTTGTTTAAACCCAAGTCTTCCACATTCATTAAAAGAATAGTACCCGACACCAACTTAACACTTTTACCCAATATTTCACCAAACTCATTTTCTATTCTTCCCCAAAAATCCCTTATTTTTTTACAGCTCCACCACATATGTTCGTATGTTCCATCAAATTCTTTACATCTCCAACATAACTTATCTCTTTTATTATCCATCTGGTAAAGTCTTAATGGTGTCAGGTACCATTGCCACAACATTTTGAAATTATGTTCTTTAATTCTTACAGACATTGTTCTCATAATTCTCTTTTTCCATTTATTTTTCCATTCAATCTCCCCAATTTTTATATTCAAATTTTGTTCCCACTTCCGTTTCAAATCCTCCTGTGGATCTGCACCTCTATTCAATATATTATAAAGCTTGCTTACAAGACCTTTAATACTACTTTCCCCTTTTCTAATCTTCCTTACCAATTCCTCAAATTCCGTAAGTACTCTATCTGTCCCTAGTTCTCTTTTATATTTTTTATTCCAATTGTCCACCTTTAACTTCTGAAACCAATTCAAATTTAATATCTCAAACATTTTTTTCCGCTCGGCATCAACATCACATGCTTTTAACCAATCCTTCAGTAACAACGTCCCATTTTTATCCAATATTTCTATTTTTTCTTTGTCTAATTTTATTGGGAAACACATCATATCAGTCAATTCCAAGATTGGGGAGAGATTCGGAACGATATCTTTTTTTACCTTCTTCCACACCTCCATGAGACCTTTCATCATAGTATTATTTGATAATACAAATAATACAAATATGGGATACTTGACAGGGGGAATTTCCCGGCAAATACGGGAAACTTGACAGGGGGGAAATTTCCTGGCAAATACTGGAAACTTGACAGAAGGAAATTTCCCAGCAAATATGGGATACTTGACCGGGGGTAATTTCCAAGCAAATATGGGAAACTTGACAGAGGGGTAATTTCCTGGCAAATACAGGATACTTGACAGGGGGGAAATTTCCTGGCAAATACATTGATCCTTGAAATGGGAAAATTTCCCACAAAATATGGGAAACGTGGCAGGGGAAAAACTTCCTGGCAAATACGGGAAACTTGACGGGGAAATTTTCCAGCAAATATTGGAAACTTGACAGGGGGAAATTTCCCAGCAAATAATGGAAACTTGACAGGGGGGATTTCCTGGCAAATACGGGATACTTGACAGGGGGAAATTTCCCAGCAAATACGGAAAACTTGACAGGGGAGAAATTTCCCTGCAAATACAGGAAACTTGACAGGAGAGAAATTTCCCTGCAAATACGGGAAACTTGACAGGGGGAAATTTCCTGGCAAATACAGGATACATGACAGGGGGAAATTTCCCTGCAAATACGGGAAACTTGACAGGGGAAATTTCCTGGCAAATACAGGATACTTGACAGGGGGTAAATTTCCTGGCAAATACATTGATCCTTGACAGGGGGGAAATTTCCCGGCAAATACGGGATAGTTGACATTGGGAAATTTCCCCGCAAATACGGGAAACTTTACAGGGGTAATTTTCCGGCAAATATGGGAAACTAGACAGGGGAAAATTTCCATGCTAATATGGGATACTTGACAGGGGGTAATTTCCAAGCAAATATGGGAAACTAGACAGAGGGGAAATTTCCCGGCAAATACAGGATACTTGACTGGGGGATAATTTCCTAGCAAATACAATGATCCTTGACAGGTGTAAATTTCCCACAAAATACGGGAAACTGGACAGGGGGAAACTTCCTGGCAAATAGGGGAATCTTGACAGGGGAAAATTTCCCAGCAAATTTTGGATACTTGACAGGCAGAAATTTCCCGGCAAATAAGGGAAACTTGACAGGGGGAAAATTTCCTGGCAAAGACAGGATACTTGACAGGGCGAAAATTTCCCAGCAAATACTGAAAACTTGACAGGCGGAAATTTCCCGGCAAATACGGGAAACTTAACAGAGGGGAAATTTCCTGGAAAATACGGGAAACTTGAGAGGGGGATAGTTCCCGGCAAATATGGGATACTTCACAGGGGGAAATTTCCCAGCAAATAAGGGAAACTTGACAGGGGGAATATCCTGGCAAATACGGAAAACTTGACAGGGGGGAAATTTCCCAGCAAATACGGGATACTTGACAGGGGGAATTTCCCGGCAAATATGGGAAACTTGACAGGGGGAAATTTCCTGGCAAATACTGGAAACTTGACAGGAGGAAATTTCCCAGCAAATATGGGATACTTGACAGGGGGTAATTTCCAAGCAAATATGGGAAACTTGACAGAGGGGAATTTCCTGGCAAATACAGGATACTTGACAGGGGGAAATTTCCCGGCAAATACGGGAAACTTAACAGGGGGAATTTGCCAGCAAATAAGGGAAACTTTACAGGGGTAATTTTCCGGCAAATAAGGGAAACTAGACAGGGGGAAATTTCCATGCTAATATGGGATATTTGGCACGGGGTAATTTCCCGGCAAATATGGGAAACTAGACAGAGGGGAAATTTCCCGGCAAATACAGGATACTTGACAGGGGGATAATTTCCTAGCAAATACAATGATCCTTGACAGGGGTAAATTTCTCACAAAATACGGGAAAATGGAGAGGGGGAAAACTTCCTGGCAAATAGGGGAATCTTGGCAGGGGGAAATTTCCCGGCAAATTTTGGATACTTGACAGGCGGAAATTTCCCGGCAAATAAGGGAAACTTGACAGGGGGAAATTTTCCTGGCAAATACGGGATACTTGACAGGGGGAAATTTCCCAACAAATACGGAAAACTTGACAGGCGGAAATTTCCCAGCAAATACGGGAAACTTAACAGGGGGAATTTGCCAGCAAATAAGGGAAATTTGACAGGGGGAAAATTTCCCAGCAAATACGGGAAATTTGACAGGGGGGAAATTTCCTGGCAAATACGGGAAAATTGAGAGGGGGATATTTCCCGGCAAATATGGGATACTTGACAGGGGGGAAATTTCCCAGCAAATAAGGGAAACTTGACAGGGGGAATATCCTGGCAAATACGGAAAACTTGACAGGGGGAAATTTCCCAGCAAATATGGGATACTTGACAGGGGGAATTTCCCGGCAAGTACGGGAAACTTGACAGGGGGAAATTTCCTGGCAAATACTGGAAACTTGACAGGAGGAAATTTCCCAGCAAATATGGGATACTTGACCGGGGGTAATTTCCAAGCAAATATGGGAAACTTGACAGAGGGGTAATTTCCTGGCAAATACAGGATACTTGACAGGGGGGAAATTTCCTGGCAAATACATTGATCCTTGACATGGGAAAATTTCCCACAAAATATGGGAAACTTGGCAGGGGGAAAACTTCCTGGCAAATACGGGAAACTTGACAGGGAAATTTTCCAGCAAATATTGGAAACTTGACAGGGGGAAATTTCCAAGCAAATAATGGAAACTTGACAGGGGGAATTTCCTGGCAAATACGGGATACTTGACAGGGGGAAATTTCCCAGCAAATACGGAAAACTTGACAGGGGAGAAATTTCCCTGCAAATACGGGAAACTTGACAGGAGAGAAATTTCCCTGCAAATACGGGAAACTTGACAGGGGGAAATTTCCTGGCAAATACAGGATACATGACAGGGGGACATTTCCCTGCAAATACGGGAAACTTGACAGGGAAATTTCCTGGCAAATACAGGATACTTGACAGGGGGTAAATTTCCTGGCAAATACATTGATCCTTGACAGGGGGATAATTTCCCGGCAAATACAGGATAGTTGACATTGGGAAATTTCCCCGCAAATACGGGAAATTTTACAGGGGTAATTTTCCGGCAAATATGGGAAACTAGACAGGGGGAAATTTCCATGATAATATGGGATACTTGATAGGGGGTAATTTCCCGGCAAATATGGGAAACTAGACAGAGGGGAAATTTCCCGGCAAATACAAGATACTTGACTGGGGAATAATTTCCTAGCAAATACAATGATCCTTGACAGGGGTAAATTTCCCACAAAATACGGGAAACTGGAGAGGGGGAAAACTTCCTGGCAAATAGGGGAATCTTGGCAGGGGGAAATTTCCCGGCAAATTTTGGATACTTGACAGGCGGAAATTTCCCGGCAAATAAGGGAAACTTGACAGGGGGAAATTTTCCTGGCAAATACGGGATACTTGACAGGGGGAAATTTCCCAACAAATACAGAAAACTTGACAGGCGGAAATTTCCCGGCAAATACGGGAAACTTGACAGGGGGGAAATTCCCAGCAAATACGGGATACTTGACAGGGGGAATTTCCCGGCAAATATGGGAAACTTGACAGAGGGGTAATTTCCTGGCAAATACGGGAAACTTGAGAGGGGGATATTTCCCGGCAAATATGGGATACTTGACAGGGGGAAATTTCCCAGCAAACAAGGGAAACTTGACAGGGGGAATATCCTGGTGAATACGGAAAACTTGACAGGGGAGAAATTTCTCTGCAACTACGGGAAACTTGACAGGGGAGAAATTTCCCTGCAAATATGGGATATTTGACAGGGGAAAAATTTCCCGGCAAATACGGGAAACTTGCAGGGGGAAATTTCCCGGCAAATACGGGAAACTTAACAGGGGGAATTTGCCGGCAAATAAGGGAAATTTGACAGGGGGAAAATTTCCTGGCAAATACTGGAAACTTGACAGGAGGAAATTTCCCAGCAAATACGGGAAACTTGACAGGGGGAAATTTCCTGGCAAATATGGGAAACTAGACAGGGGGGAAATTTCCATGCTAATATGGGATACTTGGCAGGGGGTAATTTCCAAGCAAATATGGGAAACTTGACAGAGGGGAAATTTCCCGGCAAATAAAGGATACTTGACAGGGGAGAAATTTCCTGGCAAATACATTGATCCTTGACAGGGGAAAATTTCCCACAAAATATGGGAAACTTGGCAGGGGGAAAACTTCCTGGCAAATACTGGAAACTTGACGGGGAAATTTCCCAGCAAATATTGGAAACTTGACAGGGGAAAAATTCCCAGGAAATAAGGGAAACTTGACAGGGGGAATTTCCTGGCAAATACGGGATATTTGACAGGGGGAAATTTCCCAGCAAATACGGAAAACTTGACAGGGGAGAAATTTCCCTGCAAATACGGGAAACTTGACAGGGGGAAATTTCCTGGCAAATACAGGATACTTGACAGGGGGTAAATTTCCTGGCAAATACATTGATCCTTGACAGGGGAAAAATTCCCACCAAATACGGGAAACTTGATAGGGAGGAATTTTCCGGAAAATACGGGATACTTGACAGGAGGGGAATTTCCCGGCAAATACGGGATAGTTGACATTGGGAAATTTCCCAGCAAATACGGGACACTTTACAGGGGTAATTTCCCGGCAAATATGGGAAACTAGACAGGGGGAAATTTCCATGCTAATATGGGATACTTGACAGGGGATAATTTCCCGGCAAACATGGGAAACTAGACAGAGGGGAAATTTCCCGGCAAATACAGGATACTTGATAGGGGGATAATTTCCTAGCAAATACAATGATCCTTGACAGGGGTAAATTTCCCACAAAATATGGGAAACTGGACAGGGGGAAAACTTCCTGGCAAATAGGGGAATCTTGACAGGGGGAAATTTCCCGGCCAATTTTGGATACTTGACAGGCGGAAATTTCCCGGCAAATAAGGGAAACTTGACAGGGGAAAAATTTCCTTGCAAATACGGGAAACTTGACAGTGGGAAATTTCCCGGCAAATACGTGAAACTTGACAGGGGGAATTTCCCGGCAAATACGAGAAACTTGACAGGGGGAAATTTCCTGGCAAATACGTTTATCCTTGACAGGGGAAAAATTCCCACCAAATATGGGAAACTTGACAGGGAGGAATTTCCCGGCAAATACGGGATACTTGAGATGGGGAAAATTTCCCGGCAAATATGGGATAGTTGACAGGGGGGAAATTTCCCGGCAAATACGGGAAACTTTACAGGGGGAAAATTTCCTGGCAAATACTGGAAACTTGACAGGAGGAAATTTCCCAGCAAATACGGGAAACTTGACAGGGAGAAATTTCCTGGCAAATATGGGAAACTAGACAGGGGGGAATTTCCATGCTAATATGGGATACTTTTTAAACAACTGGCCTCTTTGGCTTTTTTAAAAAATATTTTTATTAACTTTTTGACAGACATACAAAAAGAAAAAAACATTAACAATACAATATAATGATAAATCAAAAACAACATCAATACATTGTTAGCTCAAATTCATAGGAGTTAGCACATAATAATACTTAAACTAATTATTTACCATATAACCACCAATACTAGATACCACATTGTAAATTATTACACAATCATAACAATAAAAGCTTTCTGTGCTACCACTATTATTATTTTTTAATAGTTATACATCACCCTGTGAATATATACAATGCCCGGAGAGTTTAGTTTCTATTTCAACTCCAAAAACCTCTTTGAGATGGTACAGGTCCTGAACTGTCATTTACCATAAGAGAATGATCCACGAACGGTTTCCAAATATTCCAAAACCTATTCTCTTTTAATTTATCTCGTTTTACTTTGATCTCCCATGTCAATTTGTCGTTCAATGCTAAACTCCACATTTCTTTATACCACTCTCCAATCTGTATATCAACATCATTTTTCCAATTTCTAGCTATACATTGTCTACCCGTAGTTAATACAATTTCCAGTAATTCTTTTTCCTCCTTATTCAAACCCAAACCTTCCACATTTGTTAGAAGAATGGTACCTGACACCAACTTAACACTTTTACCCATTATTTCACCAAACTCCCCTTCTATTCTTCCCCAAAAATCCCTTATTTTTTTACAACTCCACCACATGTGTTCATATGTTCCATCCGTTTCTTTAAATCTCCAACATAACTTGTCTCTTTTATTATCCATCTGATAAAGTCTGAGTGGTGTCAAGTACCATTGCCACAACATTTTAAAATTGTGTTCTTTAATTCTTACAGACATTGTTCTCATAATCCTCTTTTTCCATTTATTTCTCCATTCAACCTCCCCTATTTTTATATACAAATTTTGTTCCCACTTCCGTTTCAAATCTTCCTGTGGATCTTTACCCTTATTCAATATAGTGTAAAGTTTGCTTACAAGACCGTTAATGCTCATTTCCCCTTTTCTGATCTTTATTACCAATTCTTCAAATTCAGTCTTTGTTCTATCTATCCCTACTTCTCTTCTATATTTTTTATTCCAGTTATCCACCTTTAATTTCTGAAACCAATCCAAATTTAACTTCTCAAATATTTTTTTTTCTCTTAGTATCATCATCGCAAGCTTCTAACCAGTCCTTCAGTAAGAACATCTCAGTTTTATCCAAAATTTCCTTTTTTTCCTTAATCCTTGACAGGGGAAAATTTCCAACCAAATACGGGAAACTTGACAGGGGGGAAATTTCCTGGCAAATACGGGAAACTTTACAGGGGGAATTTCCCGGCAAATACGGGATACTTGACAGGTGGGAAATTTCCCAGAAAATATGGGATACTTGACAGGGGGAAGTTTCCCGGCAAATACGGGATACTTGACAGGGAGGAATTTCCCGGCAAATACGGAATACTTGACAGGGAGGAATTTCCTGGCAAATACAGGATACTTAACAGGGGGAAATTTCCCTGCAAATACTGGGTACTTGACAGGGGAGAAATTTCCCAGCAAATACAGGATACTTGACATGGGGGTTTTTCCCGGCAAATATGGGAAACTTGACAGGAGGAAATTTCCCGGCAAATACGGGAAACTTGACAGGGGGAATTTCCCGGCAAACACAAGATACTTGACAGGGGAAAATTTCCCGGCAAACACGGGGTACTTGACAGAGGGTGAAATTTCCTGGCAAATACAGGATCCTTGTTGGGGGGCATTTCCCATCAAATATAGGATACTTGACATGGGGAAATTTCCCGGCAAATACAGGATACTTGACAGGGGAGAAATTTCCCGGCAAATACAGGATACTTGACAAGGGAGGAATTTCCCGACAAATATGGGATACTTGACAGGGGAGAAATTTCCCAGCAAATACAGTATACTTAACAGGGGGAAATTTCCCTGCAAATACTGGGTACTTGACAGGGAAGAAATTTCCCAGCAAATACAGGATACTTGACATGGGGGAAATTTCCCAGCAAATACAGGATACTTGACAGGGGGAAATTTCAGGGCAAATACGGGATACTTGACAGGGGAGAAATTTACCGGCAACACGATTCACCCGAGGCGCTGGTTGACTTGTGGAACAGGATGACAACAGCAGCCTTGGATGAAATCGCACCACTACGGCCTCTCATAACTCCTGGAGCTAGGTCATCTCCGTGGTTCACCGAAGAACTGCGGGAGCTCAAACGCACATAGAGACGCCAAGAGCGCCGCTGGGTGTAGACCCAGAGAGACTCCAATTGGAACTAACCAGAGCCGGTATTAGGGCCTATCTAGCAGCGATGGGGGTGGTGAGCCGGCAATACGGGGGGAAATTTCCTGGCAAATACGGGATACTTGACAGTGGGGGATTTTCCCGGCAAATACGGGAAACTTGACAGGGGAAAATTTCCCGGCAAACACGGGGTACTTGACAGAGGGTGAAATTTCCTGGCAAATACGGGATCCTTGTTGGGGGGCATTTCCCATCAAATATGGGATACTTGACATGGGGAAATTTCCCGGCAAATACAGGATACTTGACAGGGGAGAAATTTCCCAGCAAATACGGGAAACTTGACAGGGGGAATTTCCTGGCAAATACAGGAAACTTGACAGTGTGAAATTTCCTGGCAAATACGGGATACTTGACAGGAAGAAAATTTCCAGGCAAATACAGAATACTTGACAGGAGGGAATTTCCCGGCAAATTCCGGAAACTTGACAGGGGGAAATTTCACAACAAATACGGGATACTTGACAGGGGGAAATTTCCCGGGAAATACAGGATACTTGATAGTGGGGAATTTCCCGGGAAATACGGGATACTTGACAGGGGGTAATTTCCCGGCAAATACGGGATACTTGACAGGGGAAGATTTCCCAGCAAACACAGGATACTTGACAGGGGGTGAAATTTCCCAGCAAATATGGGAAACTTTACAGGGGGAAATTTCCATGCAAATACGGGATACTTGACAGGGGGAAATTTCCCAGCAAATATGGGAAACTTTACAGGGGAGAATTTGCCGGCAAATATGGGTTACTTGACAGAGGGAAATATCCCCGCAAATACGGGAATTTAATTTAAAATTTAATTTAATTGTCACATTTATATACCACTCACTCAGCCAAAGCCAACTCAGGGCGGTTCACAATAAAAATTAAAAAACACATGTTAAAAGTAGTTAAAACTACCCACCCCCTAAAAACAAGGGCTGCAGGATCCAAAGGCACCATGGGGAAGAGTTCTTCTACACCAACCACTCAATGGAGGTTACCCTTCCACCTGCACCCCACACTTGACCCGCCAGCCAGGTTTTAAGTTCTTTTCTCAAAGGCAGCAATTCCGTCCGAGACGTAGCTCTGTTGGCAGGAGGTTCCAGAGGGCCGGTGCAGACACGGAGAAGGCGAGCCCCTCTGGCTGATGGAACAATTAGAGAGCCCCTCTGGTCCGCTCTGGTTGGACGGACAGACACTCTTGGGACGATGCGGTCTCTTAGGTAACCCGGCCCACTACCATATAGGGAAACTTGACAGGGGGAAATTTCCCAGAAAATATGGGAAACTTTACAGGGGTAATTTCCCGACAAATATGGAAAACTAGACAGGGGGGAAATTTCCCTGCTAATATGCGATACTTGACAGGGGGTAATTTCCTGGCAAATATGGGAAACTTGACAGGGGGAAAATTTCCTGGCAAATATATTGATCCTTGACAGGGGAAAATTTCCCACCAAATACGGGAAACTTGACAGGGAGGGATTTCCTGGCAAATACGGGATAGTTGACAGGGGGGAAATTTCCCGGCAAATACGAGAAACTATACAGGGGGGAAATTTCCTGGCAAATACGGGAAACTTGACAGGGGGAAATTTCCCTGCAAATAAGGGACACATGACAGGGGGAAAGTTCCTCGCAAATATGGGATACTTGACATGGGGGAAATTTCCCAGCAAATACGGAAAACTTGACAGCGAAGAAATTTCCCTGCAAATATAGGAAACCTGACAGGGGAGATATTTCCTTGCAAATATGGGATACTTGACAGGGGGGAAATTTCCCGGCAAATACGAGAAACTTTACAGGGGGAAATTTCCTTGCAAATATTGGAAAATTGACAGAAGGAAATTTCCCGGCAAATACGAGAAACTTGACAGGGGAAATTTCCCGGCAAATATGGGAAATTTTACAGTGGGAAAATTTCCAAGCAAATACGGGATACTTGACAGGTTGGGAAATTTCCCGGCAAATACAGGATACTTGGCAGGGGGATATTTCCTGGCAAATACGGGATACTTGACAGGGGGAAATTTCCCAGCAAATACGGGAAACTTGACAGGGGGTAATTTCCCGGCAAATACAGGAAACTGTTTTTTAAAAAAATCTTTTTATTAAATTTTTGACAGACATACAAGAAAAGAAAAACAATAACAGTACAATATAATAATAAAACAAAAACAACATCAATACAATGTTGGCTCAAATTCATAAGAGCTAGCACATAATAGTACTTAAACTAATTATTTACCATATAACCACCAATATTAGATACCACATTGTAAATTATTACATAATCATAACAATAATAGCTTTCTGTGCTACCACTATTATTATTTTTTAATAATTACACATCACCCTGTGAATATATACAATGCCCGGAGAGTTTAGTTTCTACTTCAACTCCAAAAACCTCTTTGAGATGGTACAGGTCCTGAGCTATCGTTTACCATAAGAGAATATCCACAAACGGTTTCCAAATACTCCAAAACCTATTCTCTTTTAATTTATCTCGTTTTACTTTGATACGGGAAACTTGACAAGGGGAATTTCCCGGCAAACACAAGATACTTGACAGGGGAAAATTTCCCGGCAAACACGGGGTACTTGACAGAGGGTGAAATTTCCTGGCAAATACGGGATCCTTGTTGGGGGGCATTTCCCATCAAATATGGGATACTTGACATGGGGAAATTTCCCGGCAAATACAGGATACTTGACAGGGGAGAAATTTCCCAGCAAATACGGGATACTTGACAGGGAGGAATTTCCCCACAAATACGGGATACTTGACAGGGGAGAAATTTCCCAGCAAATACGGGAAACTTGACAGGGGGGATTTCCTGGCAAACACAGGAAACTTGACAGGGTGATATTTCCCGGCAAATACGTGATACTTGACAGGGGGAAATTTCCCAGCAAATATGAGAAACTTTACAGGGGGAAATTTCGCTGCAAATACAGGATACTTGACAGGGAGGATTTTGCCGGCAAATATTGGTTACTTGACAGGGGGAAATTTCCCGGCAAATACGGGAAACTTGACAGGAAGAAAATTTCCAGGCAAATACAGAATACTTGACAGGGGGGAATTTCCCAGCAAATATGGGAAACTTTACAGGGGAAAATTACGCTGCAAATACAGGATACTTGACAGGGAGGATTTTGCCGGCAAATATCAGTTACTTGACAGGGGAAAATTTCCCACCAAATACGGGAAACTAGACAGGGGGAAATTTCATGGGAAATACGGGAAACTTGACAGGGGAAATTTCCCGGGAAATATGGGATACTTGACAGGGGGAAATTTCCCAGCAAATACGGGAAACGTGACAGGGGAGAAATTTCCCTGCAAATCCGGGATACATGATAAGGGGGAAATTTCCCGGCAAATACAGGGTACTTGACAGGGGGAAATTTTCTGGCAGATACGGGATACTTGACAGTGGGAAAATTTCCTGGAAAATACATTGATCCTTGACAGGGGAAAATTTCCCACCAAATACGGGAAACTTGACATGGGGAAAATTTCATGGGAAATACGGGAAACTTGACAGGGGGAAATTTCCCGGCAAATATAGGATACTTGACAGGGGGAAATTTCCCGGCAAATACATGAAACTTGACAGGGGGAAATTTCCTGGCAAATACGGGATACTTGACAGGGGAAAAATTTCCTGGCAAATACATTGATCCTTGACAGGGGAAAAATTCCCACCAAATACGGGAAACTTGACAGGCTGAAAATTTCGTGCGAAATAGGGGAAAATTGACAGGGGGAAATTTCCCGGCAAATAAGGGAAACCTGACAGGGGTAAATTTCCTGGCAAATACGGGATACTTGACAGGGGGAAAATTTCCCAGCAAATACGGAAAACTTGACAGGGGAGAAATTTCCCTGCAAATACAGAAAACTTGACAGGGTAGAAATTTCCCTGCAAATACGGGAAACGACAGGCAGGAATTTCCCGGTAAATACGAGAAACTTGACAGGGGGAAATTTCCTGGCAAATAGGGGAAACTTGACAGGGGGAATTTCCCGGCAAATACAGGAAACTTGACAGGGGGAAATTTCCCAGCAAATATGGGAAACTTGACAGGGGGAAATTTCCGGGCAAATAGGGAAACTTGACAGGGGGGAAATTTCCCGGCAAATACGGAAAACTTGACAGGGGAAATTTCCCAGCAAATATGGGAAGCTTGACAGGGGAAATTTCGTGGCAAATACGGGAAACTTAACAGGGGGGAATTTCCCAGCAAATACGGGAAACTTGACAGGGGGAATTTCCTGGCAAATATGGGAAATTTTAAAGTGGGAAAATTTCCTGGCAAATACAGGATACTTGACAGGTTGGGAAATTACGGGATACTTGACAGGTTGGGAAACTTGACAGGGGGGAAATTTCCCTGCAAATACAGAAAACTTGACAGGGGAGAAATTTCCCTGCAAATACGGGAAACGACAGGCGGGAATTTCCCGGTAAATACGAGAAACTTGACAGGGGGAAATTTCCCGGCAAAAAGGGGAAACTTGACAGGGGGAATTTCCCAGCAAATACGGGAAACTTGACAGGTGGAAATTTCCCAGCAAATATGGGAAACTTGACAGGGGGAAATTTCCCAACAAATACAGGAAAATTGACAAGGGGAAAATTTCCCGGCAAATACGGGAAACTTGACAGGGGAAATTTCCCGGCAAATATGGGAAACTTGACAGGGGGGAATTTCCCGGCAAATACGGGAAACTTGACAGGGGAAATTTCCCAGCAAATACAGGAAACTTGACAGGGGGAATTTCCCGGCAAATATGGGAAATGTTACAGTGGGAAAATTTCCCGGCAAATAGGGGAAACTTGACAGGGGAAATTTCCCGGCTAATATGGGAAACTTGACAGGGGGAAATTTCCCGGCAAATATGCAATACTTGACAGGGAGGAATTTGCCGGCAAATACGGGATACTTGACAGGTGGGAAATTTCCCAGAAAATATGGGATACTTGACAGGGGGAAGTTTCACGGCAAATACAGGATACTTGACAGGGAGGAATTTCCCGGCAAATACGGAATACTTGGCAGGGAGGAATTTCCCGGCAAATACAGGATACTTAACAGGGGGAAATTTCCCTGCAAATACTGGGTACTTGACAGGGGAGAAATTTCCCAGCAAATACAGGATACTTGACATGGGGAAAATTTCCCAGGAAATACGGGATAGTTGACAGGGGGAAATTTCAGGGCAAATACGGGATACTTGACAGGGGAGAAATTTGCCGGCAACACGATTCACCCGAGGCGCTGGTTGACTTGTGGAACAGGATGACAACAGCAGCCTTGGATGAAATCGCACCACTACGGCCTCTCATAACTCCTGGAGCTAGGTCATCTCCGTGGTTCAACGAAGAACTGCGGGAGCTCAAACGCACATAGAGACGCCAAGAGCGCCGCTGAGTGAAGACCCAGAGAGACTCCAATTGGACACTAACCAGAGCCGCTATTAGGGCCTATCTAGCAGTGATGGGGTGGTGAGCCGGCAATACGGGGAAAAATTTCCTGGCAAATACATTGATCCTTGACAGATGGGAATTTGCCGGCAAATATGGGTTACTTGACAGGGGGAAATTTCCAGGCAAATACGGAAAACTTGACAGGGTGAAATTTCCCGGCAAATACGAGATACTTGACAGGGGGAAATTTCCCAGCAAATATGGGAAACTTTACAGGGGGGAATTTCCCGGCAAATACGGGATACTTGACAGGTGGGAAATTTCCCAGAAAATACGGGATACTTGAAAGGGGGAAGTTTCCCGGCAAATACGGGATATGTGACAGGGAGGAATTTCCCGGCAAATACGGAATACTTGACAGGGAGGAATTTCCCGGCAAATACAGGATACTTAACAGGGGGAAATTTCCCTGCAAATACTGGGTACTTGACTGGGGAGAAATTTCCCAGCAAATACAGGATACTTGACATGGGGGAAATTTCCCAGCAAATACGGGATACTTGACAGGGGGGAAATTTCAGGGCAAATACGGGATACTTGACAGGGGAGAAATTTGCCGGCAACACGATTCACCCGAGGCGCTGGTTGACTTGTGGAACAGGATGACAACAGCAGCCTTGGATGAAATCGCACCACTACGGCCTCTCAGAATTCCTGGAGATAGGTCATCTCCGTGGTTCACCGAAGAACTGCGGGAGCTCAAATGCACATAGAGACGCCAAGAGCGCCGCTGGGTGATGACCCAGAGAGACTCCAATTGGACACTAACCAGAGCCGCTATTAGGGCCTATCTAGCAGTGATGGGGGTGGTGAGCCGGCAATACGGGGAAAAATTTCCTGGCAAATACATTGATCCTTGACAGATGGGAATTTGCCGGCAAATATGGGTTACCTGACAGGGGGAAATTTCCAGGCAAATACGGAAAACTTGACAGGGTGAAATTTCCCGGCAAATACGAGATACTTGACAGGGGGAAATTTCCCAGCAAATATGGGAAACTTTACAGGGGGGAATTTCCCAGCAAATACGGGATACTTGACAGGTGGGAAATTTCCCAGAAAATACGGGATACTTGAAAGGGGGAAGTTTCCCTGCAAATACGGGATATGTGACAGGGAGGAATTTCCCGGCAAATACGGAATACTTGACAGGGAGGAATTTCCCGGCAAATACAGGATACTTAACAGGGGGAAATTTCCCTGCAAATACTGGGTACTTGACTGGGGAGAAATTTCCCAGCAAATACAGGATACTTGACATGGGGGAAATTTCCCAGCAAATACGGGATACTTGACAGGGGGGAAATTTCAGGGCAAATACGGGATACTTGACAGGGGAGAAATTTGCCGGCAACACGATTCACCCGAGGCGCTGGTTGACTTGTGGAACAGGATGACAACAGCAGCCTTGGATGAAATCGCACCACTACGGCCTCTCAGAATTCCTGGAGATAGGTCATCTCCGTGGTTCACCGAAGAACTGCGGGAGCTCAAATGCACATAGAGACGCCAAGAGCGCCGCTGGGTGATGACCCAGAGAGACTCCAATTGGACACTAACCAGAGCCGCTATTAGGGCCTATCTAGCAGTGATGGGGGTGGTGAGCAGGCAATACGGGGGGGAAATTTCCTGGCAAATACGGGATACTTGACAGTGGGGGATTTTCCCGGCAAATATGGGAAACTTGACAGGAGGAAATTTCCCGGCAAATACGGGAAACTTGACAGGGGGAATTTCCCAGCAAACACAAGATACTTGACAGGGGAAAATTTCCCGGCAAACACGGGGTACTTGACAGAGGGTGAAATTTCCTGGCAAATACGGGATCCTTGTTGGGGGGCATTTCCCATCAAATATGGGATACTTGACATGGGGAAATTTCCCGGCAAATACAGGATACTTGACAGGGGAGAAATTTCCCAGCAAATACGGGATACTTGACAGGGGGAATTTCCTGGCAAATACAGGAAACTTGACAGTGTGAAATTTCCTGGCAAATACGGGATACTTGACAGGAAGAAAATTTCCAGGCAAATACAGAATACTTGACAGGAGGGAATTTCCCGGCAAATTCCGGAAACTTGACAGGGGGAAATTTCACAACAAATACGGGATACTTGACAGGGGGAAATTTCCCGGGAAATACAGGATACTTGATAGTGGGGAATTTCCCGGGAAATACGGGATACTTGACAGGGGGTAATTTCCCGGCAAATACGGGATACTTGACAGGGGAAGATTTCCCAGCAAACACAGGATACTTGACAGGGGGTGAAATTTCCCAGCAAATATGGGAAACTTTACAGGGGGAAATTTCCATGCAAATACGGGATACTTGACAGGGGGAAATTTCCCAGCAAATATGGGAAACTTTACAGGGGAGAATTTGCCGGCAAATATGGGTTACTTGACAGAGGGAAATATCCCCGCAAATACGGGAATTTAATTTAAAATTTAATTTAATTGTCACATTTATGTACCACTCACTCAGCCAAAGCCAACTCAGGGCGGTTCACAATAAAAATTAAAAAACACATGTTAAAAGTAGTTAAAACTACCCACCCCCTAAAAACAAGGGCTGCAGGATCCAAAGGCACCATGGGGAAGAGTTCTTCTACACCAACCACTCAATGGAGGTTACCCTTCCACCTGCACCCCACACTTGACCCGCCAGCCAGGTTTTAAGTTCTTTTCTCAAAGGCAGCAATTCCGTCCGAGACGTAGCTCTGTTGGCAGGAGGTTCCAGAGGGCCGGTGCAGACACGGAGTAGGCGAGCCCCTCTGGCTGATGGAACAATTAGAGAGCCCCTCTGGTCCGCTCTGGTTGGACGGACAGACACTCTTGGGACGATGCGGTCTCTTAGGTAACCCGGCCCACTACCATATAGGGAAACTTGACAGGGGGAAATTTCCGAGAAAATATGGGAAACTTTACAGGGGTAATTTCCCGACAAATATGGAAAACTAGACAGGGGGGAAATTTCCCTGCTAATATGCGATACTTGACAGGGGGTAATTTCCTGGCAAATATGGGAAACTTGACAGGGGGAAAATTTCCTGGCAAATATATTGATCCTTGACAGGGGAAAATTTCCCACCAAATACGGGAAACTTGACAGGGAGGGATTTCCTGGCAAATACGGGATAGTTGACAGGGGGGAAATTTCCCGGCAAATACGAGAAACTATACAGGGGGGAAATTTCCTGGCAAATACGGGAAACTTGACAGGGGGAAATTTCCCTGCAAATAAGGGACACATGACAGGGGGAAAGTTCCTCGCAAATATGGGATACTTGACATGGGGGAAATTTCCCAGCAAATACGGAAAACTTGACAGCGAAGAAATTTCCCTGCAAATATAGGAAACCTGACAGGGGAGATATTTCCTTGCAAATATGGGATACTTGACAGGGGGGAAATTTCCCGGCAAATACGAGAAACTTTACAGGGGGAAATTTCCTTGCAAATATTGGAAAATTGACAGAAGGAAATTTCCCGGCAAATACGAGAAACTTGACAGGGGAAATTTCCCGGCAAATATGGGAAATTTTACAGTGGGAAAATTTCCAAGCAAATACGGGATACTTGACAGGTTGGGAAATTTCCCGGCAAATACAGGATACTTGGCAGGGGGATATTTCCTGGCAAATACGGGATACTTGACAGGGGGAAATTTCCCAGCAAATACGGGAAACTTGACAGGGGGTAATTTCCCGGCAAATACAGGAAACTGTTTTTTAAAAAAATCTTTTTATTAAATTTTTGACAGACATACAAGAAAAGAAAAACAATAACAGTACAATATAATAATAAAACAAAAACAACATCAATACAATGTTGGCTCAAATTCATAAGAGCTAGCACATAATAGTACTTAAACTAATTATTTACCATATAACCACCAATATTAGATACCACATTGTAAATTATTACATAATCATAACAATAATAGCTTTCTGTGCTACCACTATTATTATTTTTTAATAATTACACATCACCCTGTGAATATATACAATGCCCGGAGAGTTTAGTTTCTACTTCAACTCCAAAAACCTCTTTGAGATGGTACAGGTCCTGAGCTATCGTTTACCATAAGAGAATATCCACAAACGGTTTCCAAATACTCCAAAACCTATTCTCTTTTAATTTATCTCGTTTTACTTTGATACGGGAAACTTGACAAGGGGAATTTCCCGGCAAACACAAGATACTTGACAGGGGAAAATTTCCCGGCAAACACGGGGTACTTGACAGAGGGTGAAATTTCCTGGCAAATACGGGATCCTTGTTGGGGGGCATTTCCCATCAAATATGGGATACTTGACATGGGGAAATTTCCCGGCAAATACAGGATACTTGACAGGGGAGAAATTTCCCAGCAAATACGGGATACTTGACAGGGAGGAATTTCCCCACAAATACGGGATACTTGACAGGGGAGAAATTTCCCAGCAAATACGGGAAACTTGACAGGGGGGATTTCCTGGCAAACACAGGAAACTTGACAGGGTGATATTTCCCGGCAAATACGTGATACTTGACAGGGGGAAATTTCCCAGCAAATATGAGAAACTTTACAGGGGGAAATTTCGCTGCAAATACAGGATACTTGACAGGGAGGATTTTGCCGGCAAATATTGGTTACTTGACAGGGGGAAATTTCCCGGCAAATACGGGAAACTTGACAGGAAGAAAATTTCCAGGCAAATACAGAATACTTGACAGGGGGGAATTTCCCAGCAAATATGGGAAACTTTACAGGGGAAAATTACGCTGCAAATACAGGATACTTGACAGGGAGGATTTTGCCGGCAAATATCAGTTACTTGACAGGGGAAAATTTCCCACCAAATACGGGAAACTAGACAGGGGGAAATTTCATGGGAAATACGGGAAACTTGACAGGGGAAATTTCCCGGGAAATATGGGATACTTGACAGGGGGAAATTTCCCAGCAAATACGGGAAACGTGACAGGGGAGAAATTTCCCTGCAAATCCGGGATACATGATAAGGGGGAAATTTCCCGGCAAATACAGGGTACTTGACAGGGGGAAATTTTCTGGCAGATACGGGATACTTGACAGTGGGAAAATTTCCTGGAAAATACATTGATCCTTGA
Organism: Bradypodion ventrale; assembly: GCA_035047345.1. Lineage (NCBI taxonomy): Eukaryota > Metazoa > Chordata > Lepidosauria > Squamata > Chamaeleonidae > Bradypodion > Bradypodion ventrale. The sequence continues at coordinate 252,567,191 of JAWDJE010000003.1, forward strand.
CAGGGGAAAATTTCCCACCAAATACGGGAAACTTGACATGGGGAAAATTTCATGGGAAATACGGGAAACTTGACAGGGGGAAATTTCCCGGCAAATATAGGATACTTGACAGGGGGAAATTTCCCGGCAAATACATGAAACTTGACAGGGGGAAATTTCCTGGCAAATACGGGATACTTGACAGGGGAAAAATTTCCTGGCAAATACATTGATCCTTGACAGGGGAAAAATTCCCACCAAATACGGGAAACTTGACAGGCTGAAAATTTCGTGCGAAATAGGGGAAAATTGACAGGGGGAAATTTCCCGGCAAATAAGGGAAACCTGACAGGGGTAAATTTCCTGGCAAATACGGGATACTTGACAGGGGGAAAATTTCCCAGCAAATACGGAAAACTTGACAGGGGAGAAATTTCCCTGCAAATACAGAAAACTTGACAGGGTAGAAATTTCCCTGCAAATACGGGAAACGACAGGCAGGAATTTCCCGGTAAATACGAGAAACTTGACAGGGGGAAATTTCCTGGCAAATAGGGGAAACTTGACAGGGGGAATTTCCCGGCAAATACAGGAAACTTGACAGGGGGAAATTTCCCAGCAAATATGGGAAACTTGACAGGGGGAAATTTCCGGGCAAATAGGGAAACTTGACAGGGGGGAAATTTCCCGGCAAATACGGAAAACTTGACAGGGGAAATTTCCCAGCAAATATGGGAAGCTTGACAGGGGAAATTTCGTGGCAAATACGGGAAACTTAACAGGGGGGAATTTCCCAGCAAATACGGGAAACTTGACAGGGGGAATTTCCTGGCAAATATGGGAAATTTTAAAGTGGGAAAATTTCCTGGCAAATACAGGATACTTGACAGGTTGGGAAATTACGGGATACTTGACAGGTTGGGAAACTTGACAGGGGGGAAATTTCCCTGCAAATACAGAAAACTTGACAGGGGAGAAATTTCCCTGCAAATACGGGAAACGACAGGCGGGAATTTCCCGGTAAATACGAGAAACTTGACATGGGGAAATTTCCCGGCAAAAAGGGGGAACTTGACAGGGGGAATTTCCCAGCAAATACGGGAAACTTGACAGGTGGAAATTTCCCAGCAAATATGGGAAACTTGACAGGGGGAAATTTCCCAACAAATACAGGAAAATTGACAAGGGGAAAATTTCCCGGCAAATACGGGAAACTTGACAGGGGAAATTTCCCGGCAAATATGGGAAACTTGACAGGGGGGAATTTCCCGGCAAATACGGGAAACTTGACAGGGGAAATTTCCCAGCAAATACAGGAAACTTGACAGGGGGAATTTCCCGGCAAATATGGGAAATGTTACAGTGGGAAAATTTCCCGGCAAATAGGGGAAACTTGACAGGGGAAATTTCCCGGCTAATATGGGAAACTTGACAGGGGGAAATTTCCCGGCAAATATGCAATACTTGACAGGGAGGAATTTGCCGGCAAATACGGGATACTTGACAGGTGGGAAATTTCCCAGAAAATATGGGATACTTGACAGGGGGAAGTTTCACGGCAAATACAGGATACTTGACAGGGAGGAATTTCCCGGCAAATACGGAATACTTGGCAGGGAGGAATTTCCCGGCAAATACAGGATACTTAACAGGGGGAAATTTCCCTGCAAATACTGGGTACTTGACAGGGGAGAAATTTCCCAGCAAATACAGGATACTTGACATGGGGAAAATTTCCCAGGAAATACGGGATAGTTGACAGGGGGAAATTTCAGGGCAAATACGGGATACTTGACAGGGGAGAAATTTGCCGGCAACACGATTCACCCGAGGCGCTGGTTGACTTGTGGAACAGGATGACAACAGCAGCCTTGGATGAAATCGCACCACTACGGCCTCTCATAACTCCTGGAGCTAGGTCATCTCCGTGGTTCAACGAAGAACTGCGGGAGCTCAAACGCACATAGAGACGCCAAGAGCGCCGCTGAGTGAAGACCCAGAGAGACTCCAATTGGACACTAACCAGAGCCGCTATTAGGGCCTATCTAGCAGTGATGGGGTGGTGAGCCGGCAATACGGGGAAAAATTTCCTGGCAAATACATTGATCCTTGACAGATGGGAATTTGCCGGCAAATATGGGTTACTTGACAGGGGGAAATTTCCAGGCAAATACGGAAAACTTGACAGGGTGAAATTTCCCGGCAAATACGAGATACTTGACAGGGGGAAATTTCCCAGCAAATATGGGAAACTTTACAGGGGGGAATTTCCCGGCAAATACGGGATACTTGACAGGTGGGAAATTTCCCAGAAAATACGGGATACTTGAAAGGGGGAAGTTTCCCGGCAAATACGGGATATGTGACAGGGAGGAATTTCCCGGCAAATACGGAATACTTGACAGGGAGGAATTTCCCGGCAAATACAGGATACTTAACAGGGGGAAATTTCCCTGCAAATACTGGGTACTTGACTGGGGAGAAATTTCCCAGCAAATACAGGATACTTGACATGGGGGAAATTTCCCAGCAAATACGGGATACTTGACAGGGGGGAAATTTCAGGGCAAATACGGGATACTTGACAGGGGAGAAATTTGCCGGCAACACGATTCACCCGAGGCGCTGGTTGACTTGTGGAACAGGATGACAACAGCAGCCTTGGATGAAATCGCACCACTACGGCCTCTCAGAATTCCTGGAGATAGGTCATCTCCGTGGTTCACCGAAGAACTGCGGGAGCTCAAATGCACATAGAGACGCCAAGAGCGCCGCTGGGTGATGACCCAGAGAGACTCCAATTGGACACTAACCAGAGCCGCTATTAGGGCCTATCTAGCAGTGATGGGGGTGGTGAGCCGGCAATACGGGGAAAAATTTCCTGGCAAATACATTGATCCTTGACAGATGGGAATTTGCCGGCAAATATGGGTTACCTGACAGGGGGAAATTTCCAGGCAAATACGGAAAACTTGACAGGGTGAAATTTCCCGGCAAATACGAGATACTTGACAGGGGGAAATTTCCCAGCAAATATGGGAAACTTTACAGGGGGGAATTTCCCAGCAAATACGGGATACTTGACAGGTGGGAAATTTCCCAGAAAATACGGGATACTTGAAAGGGGGAAGTTTCCCTGCAAATACGGGATATGTGACAGGGAGGAATTTCCCGGCAAATACGGAATACTTGACAGGGAGGAATTTCCCGGCAAATACAGGATACTTAACAGGGGGAAATTTCCCTGCAAATACTGGGTACTTGACTGGGGAGAAATTTCCCAGCAAATACAGGATACTTGACATGGGGGAAATTTCCCAGCAAATACGGGATACTTGACAGGGGGGAAATTTCAGGGCAAATACGGGATACTTGACAGGGGAGAAATTTGCCGGCAACACGATTCACCCGAGGCGCTGGTTGACTTGTGGAACAGGATGACAACAGCAGCCTTGGATGAAATCGCACCACTACGGCCTCTCAGAATTCCTGGAGATAGGTCATCTCCGTGGTTCACCGAAGAACTGCGGGAGCTCAAATGCACATAGAGACGCCAAGAGCGCCGCTGGGTGATGACCCAGAGAGACTCCAATTGGACACTAACCAGAGCCGCTATTAGGGCCTATCTAGCAGTGATGGGGGTGGTGAGCAGGCAATACGGGGGGGAAATTTCCTGGCAAATACGGGATACTTGACAGTGGGGGATTTTCCCGGCAAATATGGGAAACTTGACAGGAGGAAATTTCCCGGCAAATACGGGAAACTTGACAGGGGGAATTTCCCAGCAAACACAAGATACTTGACAGGGGAAAATTTCCCGGCAAACACGGGGTACTTGACAGAGGGTGAAATTTCCTGGCAAATACGGGATCCTTGTTGGGGGGCATTTCCCATCAAATATGGGATACTTGACATGGGGAAATTTCCCGGCAAATACAGGATACTTGACAGGGGAGAAATTTCCCAGCAAATACGGGATACTTGACAGGGGGAATTTCCTGGCAAATACAGGAAACTTGACAGTGTGAAATTTCCTGGCAAATACGGGATACTTGACAGGAAGAAAATTTCCAGGCAAATACAGAATACTTGACAGGAGGGAATTTCCCGGCAAATTCCGGAAACTTGACAGGGGGAAATTTCACAACAAATACGGGATACTTGACAGGGGGAAATTTCCCGGGAAATACAGGATACTTGATAGTGGGGAATTTCCCGGGAAATACGGGATACTTGACAGGGGGTAATTTCCCGGCAAATACGGGATACTTGACAGGGGAAGATTTCCCAGCAAACACAGGATACTTGACAGGGGGTGAAATTTCCCAGCAAATATGGGAAACTTTACAGGGGGAAATTTCCATGCAAATACGGGATACTTGACAGGGGGAAATTTCCCAGCAAATATGGGAAACTTTACAGGGGAGAATTTGCCGGCAAATATGGGTTACTTGACAGAGGGAAATATCCCCGCAAATACGGGAATTTAATTTAAAATTTAATTTAATTGTCACATTTATGTACCACTCACTCAGCCAAAGCCAACTCAGGGCGGTTCACAATAAAAATTAAAAAACACATGTTAAAAGTAGTTAAAACTACCCACCCCCTAAAAACAAGGGCTGCAGGATCCAAAGGCACCATGGGGAAGAGTTCTTCTACACCAACCACTCAATGGAGGTTACCCTTCCACCTGCACCCCACACTTGACCCGCCAGCCAGGTTTTAAGTTCTTTTCTCAAAGGCAGCAATTCCGTCCGAGACGTAGCTCTGTTGGCAGGAGGTTCCAGAGGGCCGGTGCAGACACGGAGTAGGCGAGCCCCTCTGGCTGATGGAACAATTAGAGAGCCCCTCTGGTCCGCTCTGGTTGGACGGACAGACACTCTTGGGACGATGCGGTCTCTTAGGTAACCCGGCCCACTACCATATAGGGAAACTTGACAGGGGGAAATTTCCGAGAAAATATGGGAAACTTTACAGGGGTAATTTCCCGACAAATATGGAAAACTAGACAGGGGGGAAATTTCCCTGCTAATATGCGATACTTGACAGGGGGTAATTTCCTGGCAAATATGGGAAACTTGACAGGGGGAAAATTTCCTGGCAAATATATTGATCCTTGACAGGGGAAAATTTCCCACCAAATACGGGAAACTTGACAGGGAGGGATTTCCTGGCAAATACGGGATAGTTGACAGGGGGGAAATTTCCCGGCAAATACGAGAAACTATACAGGGGGGAAATTTCCTGGCAAATACGGGAAACTTGACAGGGGGAAATTTCCCTGCAAATAAGGGACACATGACAGGGGGAAAGTTCCTCGCAAATATGGGATACTTGACATGGGGGAAATTTCCCAGCAAATACGGAAAACTTGACAGCGAAGAAATTTCCCTGCAAATATAGGAAACCTGACAGGGGAGATATTTCCTTGCAAATATGGGATACTTGACAGGGGGGAAATTTCCCGGCAAATACGAGAAACTTTACAGGGGGAAATTTCCTTGCAAATATTGGAAAATTGACAGAAGGAAATTTCCCGGCAAATACGAGAAACTTGACAGGGGAAATTTCCCGGCAAATATGGGAAATTTTACAGTGGGAAAATTTCCAAGCAAATACGGGATACTTGACAGGTTGGGAAATTTCCCGGCAAATACAGGATACTTGGCAGGGGGATATTTCCTGGCAAATACGGGATACTTGACAGGGGGAAATTTCCCAGCAAATACGGGAAACTTGACAGGGGGTAATTTCCCGGCAAATACAGGAAACTGTTTTTTAAAAAAATCTTTTTATTAAATTTTTGACAGACATACAAGAAAAGAAAAACAATAACAGTACAATATAATAATAAAACAAAAACAACATCAATACAATGTTGGCTCAAATTCATAAGAGCTAGCACATAATAGTACTTAAACTAATTATTTACCATATAACCACCAATATTAGATACCACATTGTAAATTATTACATAATCATAACAATAATAGCTTTCTGTGCTACCACTATTATTATTTTTTAATAATTACACATCACCCTGTGAATATATACAATGCCCGGAGAGTTTAGTTTCTACTTCAACTCCAAAAACCTCTTTGAGATGGTACAGGTCCTGAGCTATCGTTTACCATAAGAGAATATCCACAAACGGTTTCCAAATACTCCAAAACCTATTCTCTTTTAATTTATCTCGTTTTACTTTGATACGGGAAACTTGACAAGGGGAATTTCCCGGCAAACACAAGATACTTGACAGGGGAAAATTTCCCGGCAAACACGGGGTACTTGACAGAGGGTGAAATTTCCTGGCAAATACGGGATCCTTGTTGGGGGGCATTTCCCATCAAATATGGGATACTTGACATGGGGAAATTTCCCGGCAAATACAGGATACTTGACAGGGGAGAAATTTCCCAGCAAATACGGGATACTTGACAGGGAGGAATTTCCCCACAAATACGGGATACTTGACAGGGGAGAAATTTCCCAGCAAATACGGGAAACTTGACAGGGGGGATTTCCTGGCAAACACAGGAAACTTGACAGGGTGATATTTCCCGGCAAATACGTGATACTTGACAGGGGGAAATTTCCCAGCAAATATGAGAAACTTTACAGGGGGAAATTTCGCTGCAAATACAGGATACTTGACAGGGAGGATTTTGCCGGCAAATATTGGTTACTTGACAGGGGGAAATTTCCCGGCAAATACGGGAAACTTGACAGGAAGAAAATTTCCAGGCAAATACAGAATACTTGACAGGGGGGAATTTCCCAGCAAATATGGGAAACTTTACAGGGGAAAATTACGCTGCAAATACAGGATACTTGACAGGGAGGATTTTGCCGGCAAATATCAGTTACTTGACAGGGGAAAATTTCCCACCAAATACGGGAAACTAGACAGGGGGAAATTTCATGGGAAATACGGGAAACTTGACAGGGGAAATTTCCCGGGAAATATGGGATACTTGACAGGGGGAAATTTCCCAGCAAATACGGGAAACGTGACAGGGGAGAAATTTCCCTGCAAATCCGGGATACATGATAAGGGGGAAATTTCCCGGCAAATACAGGGTACTTGACAGGGGGAAATTTTCTGGCAGATACGGGATACTTGACAGTGGGAAAATTTCCTGGAAAATACATTGATCCTTGACAGGGGAAAATTTCCCACCAAATACGGGAAACTTGACATGGGGAAAATTTCATGGGAAATACGGGAAACTTGACAGGGGGAAATTTCCCGGCAAATATAGGATACTTGACAGGGGGAAATTTCCCGGCAAATACATGAAACTTGACAGGGGGAAATTTCCTGGCAAATACGGGATACTTGACAGGGGAAAAATTTCCTGGCAAATACATTGATCCTTGACAGGGGAAAAATTCCCACCAAATACGGGAAACTTGACAGGCTGAAAATTTCGTGCGAAATAGGGGAAAATTGACAGGGGGAAATTTCCCGGCAAATAAGGGAAACCTGACAGGGGTAAATTTCCTGGCAAATACGGGATACTTGACAGGGGGAAAATTTCCCAGCAAATACGGAAAACTTGACAGGGGAGAAATTTCCCTGCAAATACAGAAAACTTGACAGGGTAGAAATTTCCCTGCAAATACGGGAAACGACAGGCAGGAATTTCCCGGTAAATACGAGAAACTTGACAGGGGGAAATTTCCTGGCAAATAGGGGAAACTTGACAGGGGGAATTTCCCGGCAAATACAGGAAACTTGACAGGGGGAAATTTCCCAGCAAATATGGGAAACTTGACAGGGGGAAATTTCCGGGCAAATAGGGAAACTTGACAGGGGGGAAATTTCCCGGCAAATACGGAAAACTTGACAGGGGAAATTTCCCAGCAAATATGGGAAGCTTGACAGGGGAAATTTCGTGGCAAATACGGGAAACTTAACAGGGGGGAATTTCCCAGCAAATACGGGAAACTTGACAGGGGGAATTTCCTGGCAAATATGGGAAATTTTAAAGTGGGAAAATTTCCTGGCAAATACAGGATACTTGACAGGTTGGGAAATTACGGGATACTTGACAGGTTGGGAAACTTGACAGGGGGGAAATTTCCCTGCAAATACAGAAAACTTGACAGGGGAGAAATTTCCCTGCAAATACGGGAAACGACAGGCGGGAATTTCCCGGTAAATACGAGAAACTTGACAGGGGGAAATTTCCCGGCAAAAAGGGGAAACTTGACAGGGGGAATTTCCCAGCAAATACGGGAAACTTGACAGGTGGAAATTTCCCAGCAAATATGGGAAACTTGACAGGGGGAAATTTCCCAACAAATACAGGAAAATTGACAAGGGGAAAATTTCCCGGCAAATACGGGAAACTTGACAGGGGAAATTTCCCGGCAAATATGGGAAACTTGACAGGGGGGAATTTCCCGGCAAATACGGGAAACTTGACAGGGGAAATTTCCCAGCAAATACAGGAAACTTGACAGGGGGAATTTCCCGGCAAATATGGGAAATGTTACAGTGGGAAAATTTCCCGGCAAATAGGGGAAACTTGACAGGGGAAATTTCCCGGCTAATATGGGAAACTTGACAGGGGGAAATTTCCCGGCAAATATGCAATACTTGACAGGGAGGAATTTGCCGGCAAATACGGGATACTTGACAGGTGGGAAATTTCCCAGAAAATATGGGATACTTGACAGGGGGAAGTTTCACGGCAAATACAGGATACTTGACAGGGAGGAATTTCCCGGCAAATACGGAATACTTGGCAGGGAGGAATTTCCCGGCAAATACAGGATACTTAACAGGGGGAAATTTCCCTGCAAATACTGGGTACTTGACAGGGGAGAAATTTCCCAGCAAATACAGGATACTTGACATGGGGAAAATTTCCCAGGAAATACGGGATAGTTGACAGGGGGAAATTTCAGGGCAAATACGGGATACTTGACAGGGGAGAAATTTGCCGGCAACACGATTCACCCGAGGCGCTGGTTGACTTGTGGAACAGGATGACAACAGCAGCCTTGGATGAAATCGCACCACTACGGCCTCTCATAACTCCTGGAGCTAGGTCATCTCCGTGGTTCAACGAAGAACTGCGGGAGCTCAAACGCACATAGAGACGCCAAGAGCGCCGCTGAGTGAAGACCCAGAGAGACTCCAATTGGACACTAACCAGAGCCGCTATTAGGGCCTATCTAGCAGTGATGGGGTGGTGAGCCGGCAATACGGGGAAAAATTTCCTGGCAAATACATTGATCCTTGACAGATGGGAATTTGCCGGCAAATATGGGTTACTTGACAGGGGGAAATTTCCAGGCAAATACGGAAAACTTGACAGGGTGAAATTTCCCGGCAAATACGAGATACTTGACAGGGGGAAATTTCCCAGCAAATATGGGAAACTTTACAGGGGGGAATTTCCCGGCAAATACGGGATACTTGACAGGTGGGAAATTTCCCAGAAAATACGGGATACTTGAAAGGGGGAAGTTTCCCGGCAAATACGGGATATGTGACAGGGAGGAATTTCCCGGCAAATACGGAATACTTGACAGGGAGGAATTTCCCGGCAAATACAGGATACTTAACAGGGGGAAATTTCCCTGCAAATACTGGGTACTTGACTGGGGAGAAATTTCCCAGCAAATACAGGATACTTGACATGGGGGAAATTTCCCAGCAAATACGGGATACTTGACAGGGGGGAAATTTCAGGGCAAATACGGGATACTTGACAGGGGAGAAATTTGCCGGCAACACGATTCACCCGAGGCGCTGGTTGACTTGTGGAACAGGATGACAACAGCAGCCTTGGATGAAATCGCACCACTACGGCCTCTCAGAATTCCTGGAGATAGGTCATCTCCGTGGTTCACCGAAGAACTGCGGGAGCTCAAATGCACATAGAGACGCCAAGAGCGCCGCTGGGTGATGACCCAGAGAGACTCCAATTGGACACTAACCAGAGCCGCTATTAGGGCCTATCTAGCAGTGATGGGGGTGGTGAGCCGGCAATACGGGGAAAAATTTCCTGGCAAATACATTGATCCTTGACAGATGGGAATTTGCCGGCAAATATGGGTTACCTGACAGGGGGAAATTTCCAGGCAAATACGGAAAACTTGACAGGGTGAAATTTCCCGGCAAATACGAGATACTTGACAGGGGGAAATTTCCCAGCAAATATGGGAAACTTTACAGGGGGGAATTTCCCAGCAAATACGGGATACTTGACAGGTGGGAAATTTCCCAGAAAATACGGGATACTTGAAAGGGGGAAGTTTCCCTGCAAATACGGGATATGTGACAGGGAGGAATTTCCCGGCAAATACGGAATACTTGACAGGGAGGAATTTCCCGGCAAATACAGGATACTTAACAGGGGGAAATTTCCCTGCAAATACTGGGTACTTGACTGGGGAGAAATTTCCCAGCAAATACAGGATACTTGACATGGGGGAAATTTCCCAGCAAATACGGGATACTTGACAGGGGGGGAATTTCAGGGCAAATACGGGATACTTGACAGGGGAGAAATTTGCCGGCAACACGATTCACCCGAGGCGCTGGTTGACTTGTGGAACAGGATGACAACAGCAGCCTTGGATGAAATCGCACCACTACGGCCTCTCAGAATTCCTGGAGATAGGTCATCTCCGTGGTTCACCGAAGAACTGCGGGAGCTCAAATGCACATAGAGACGCCAAGAGCGCCGCTGGGTGATGACCCAGAGAGACTCCAATTGGACACTAACCAGAGCCGCTATTAGGGCCTATCTAGCAGTGATGGGGGTGGTGAGCAGGCAATACGGGGGGGAAATTTCCTGGCAAATACGGGATACTTGACAGTGGGGGATTTTCCCGGCAAATATGGGAAACTTGACAGGAGGAAATTTCCCGGCAAATACGGGAAACTTGACAGGGGGAATTTCCCAGCAAACACAAGATACTTGACAGGGGAAAATTTCCCGGCAAACACGGGGTACTTGACAGAGGGTGAAATTTCCTGGCAAATACGGGATCCTTGTTGGGGGGCATTTCCCATCAAATATGGGATACTTGACATGGGGAAATTTCCCGGCAAATACAGGATACTTGACAGGGGAGAAATTTCCCAGCAAATACGGGATACTTGACAGGGAGGAATTTCCCGACAAATACGGGATACTTGACAGGGGAGAAATTTCCCAGCAAATACGGGAAACTTGACAGGGGGAATTTCCTGGCAAACACAGGAAACTTGACAGGGTGAAATTTCCCGGCAAATACGTGATACTTGACAGGGGGAAATTTCCCAGCAAATATGGGAAACTTTACAGGGGGAAATTTCGCTGCAAATACAGGATACTTGACAGGGAGGATTTTGCCGGCAAATATCGGTTACTTGACAGGGGCAAATTTCCCGGCAAATATGGGAAACTTGACAGTGGGAAAATTTCCCGGCAAATACGGGATACTTGACAGGTTGGGAAATTTCCCACCAAATACAGGGTACTTGACAGGGATGAATTTCCCGGGGAAAATACGGGATATCTGACAGGGGGGAAATTTCCCGGCAAATACTGGAAACTTGACAGGAGTAAATTTCCTGGAAAATACAGGAATCTTGACAGGGGGAAATTTCCCATCAAATACGGGATACTTCACAGGGGAAATTTCCCGACAAATATGGGAAACTAGACAGGGGGAAATTTCCCTGCTAATATGGGATACTTGACAGGGGCTAATTTCCTGGCAAATACATTGATCCTTGAGAGCGGAAAATTTCCCACCAAATACGGTAAACTTGACAGGGAGGAATTTCCCGGCAAATACGGGAATCTTGACAGGGGGAAATTTCATGGGAAATATGGGGAACTTGACAGGGGGAAATTTCCCAGCAAATATGGGATACTTGACAGGGGGGAAATTTCACAGCAAATACGGGAAACTTGACAGGGGAGAAATTTCCCTGCAAATACGGGAAATTTGACAGGGGGAATTTCCCGGAAAATATGAGAAACTTGACAGGGGAAAATTTCCCAGCAAATACGGGGTACATGACAGGGGGGAATCTCCCGGCAAATACGGGGAAATTGACAGGGTAGAAATTTCCTGGCAAAAACGGGAAACTTGACAGGGGGAAATTTCCCGGAAAATATGAGAAACTTGACAGGGGAAAATTTCCCAGCATATACGGGATACTTGACAGGGGGGAATTTCCCGGGAAAAACGAGAAAATTGACAGGGGGAAATTTCCCGGCCGATATAGGGTACTTGACAGGCGGGAAATTTCCTGGCAAATACGGGATACTTGTTGTTGTTCAGTCGCACAGTCGACTCCGACCCTTTGCGACCCCATGGACCATTTTCCTCCAGGCGCCGCTGTCCTCTACCATCCCCCTCAGTCCTCCCAGCTCTGTGCGCATTGTGTCTATAATACCATCTAGCCATCTCATCCTTGGCCTCCCCCTTCTTCTTTTGCCCTCCACCTTTCCCAACATCAATGCCTTCTCAAGTGAATCCTCCCTTCTCATTTGATGTCCAAAGTATTTTAGCTTCATCTTTACTATTTGACCTTCCAATGAGCAGTCAGGGTTAATTTCTTCTAAGATTGACCTATTTGTTCTCCTCGCTGTCCAGGGGACTCTCAAAACCCTCCTCCAACACCACATTTCAAAGGCATCTATTCTTCTGCGTTCAGCCTTCCTAATTGTCCAGCTCTCACATCCGGACATTACTACTGGAAAAACCATTGCTTTGACGATTCTAATTTTTGTTTGCAATGTAATGTCTCTGCTTTTCCCTATGTTCCCCAGGTTTCTCAACGCTTGTCTCCCAAGAATCAGTCGCCTTTTTATTCCATGGCTGCAATCCCCATCTGCAGTAATCTTTGATCGTAAGAAAGTAAAATCTGTCACTGCTTCTACTTCTTCCCCGTCTATTTTCCAGGAACTGATGGGGCCTGTTGCCATTATCTTGGTTTTCTTGATGTTAAGTCTCAGGCCAGCTTTTGCACTCTCCTCCTTCAGCCCAATCAAGAGATACTTGACAGGGGGAAAATTTCCTGGCAGATACATCAATCTTTTTTTTATTATTATATAATTTTTATTAAAATTTTTATTTTTATTAAATTAAATTTTTTAAGACATACAAAAAAGAAAAGAAGACAATGACTAACAATACAATACACAAACAAATACACAGTATCATCTTAACAAACATTACTAAATATTAGCACATAACAATATCTAAACTCATTAATTACTATGTAATCACCGGATATTAAAAACCATTATTTCCAGATCGAAAATAATAAGAACTTTCTGTGCTACTACTAATCTTTGGATAAATAATAATCACCCTGTGAGTATATACATTGCCCGGAGAGTTTATACATCAATCTTTGACAGGGGAAAAATTCCCACCAAATACAGGGGGGAATTTCCCGGCAAATATGAGAAATTTGACACGGGGGAAATTTCCCAGCAACTACGGGATACTTGAGAGAGGGAATTTCCCGGTAAATACGAGAAACTTGATAGGGGAAAATTTCCTGGAAAATACGGGAAACTTGACAGGGGGAAATTTCCCATCAAATATGGGAAAGTTGACAGCGGGGAAATTTCCCAGCAAATACGGGAAACTTGATGGGGAATTTCCCAGCAAATATGGGAAACTTGACAGTGGGAAAATTTCCCGGCAAATACGGGATACTTGACAGGTTGGGAAATTTCCCACCAAATGCAGGGTACTTGACAGGGATGAATTTCCCGGGAAAAATACAGGATATCTGACAGGGGGGAAATTTCCCGGCAAATACTGGAAACTTGACAGGAGTAAATTTCCTGGAAAATACAGGAAACTTGACAGGGGGAAATTTCATGGGAAATATGGGAAACTTGACAGGGGGAAATTTCACGGCAAATATGGGATACTTGACAGGGGGAAATTTCACAGCAAATACGGGAAACTTGACAGGGGAGAAATTTCCCTGCATATACGGGAAATTTGACAGGGGAGAAATTTCCCTGCAAATACGGGATACTTGACAGGGGGGAAATTTCCCGGCAAATACAGGAAACTTGACATGTGGGAAATTTCCTGGCAAATACGGGATACTTGACAGGGGGGAAATTTCCTGGCAAATACATTGATCCTTGCCAGGAGAAAAATTCCCACCAAGTACGGGAAACTTGACAGGGGGGGAAATTTCCCGGAAAATATGGCAAACTTGACAGGGGGAATTTCCCGGCAAATACGGGAAGCTTAAAGGGGGAATTTCCCGGCAAATATGGGAAATTTGACAGGGGGGACATTTCCCAGCAAATACGGGATACTTGAGAGGGGGGAAATTTCCATGCTAATATGGGATACTTGACAGGGGGTAATTTCCCAGCAAATATGGGAAACTTGACAGAGGGGAAATTACCCGTCAAATACAGGATACTTTACAGGGGGATAATTTCCTGGCAAATATGGGAAACTTGAAAGGGGGGAATTTCCCGGCAAATACGGGAAGTTTAACGGGGGAATTTCCCGGCAAATATGGGAAATTTGACAGGGGAGACATTTCCCAGCAAATATGGGAAACTAGAGTTGGGGGAAATTTCCATGCTAATATGGGATACTTGACAGGGGGAAATTTCCTGGCAAATATGGGAAACTTGACAGAGGGGAAATTACCCGGCAAATACAGGATACTTGACAGGGGGAAAATTTCCCGGCAGATACGGGAAACTTGACAGGTGGGAAATTTCCTGGCAAATACGGGATACTTGACAGGGGAAAAATTTCCTGGCAAATACATTGATCCTTGCCAGGGGAAAAATTCCCACCAAGTACGGGAAACTTGACAGGGGGAAAATTTCCCGGCAAATATGGGATACTTGACAGGGGGGAAATTTCACAGCAAATACGGGAAACTTGACAGGGGAGAAATTTCCCTGCAAATACGGGAAATTTGACAGGGGAGAAATTTCCCTGCAAATACGGGATACTTGACAGGGGGAAAATTTCCCGGCAAATACAGGAAACTTGACAGGTGGGAAATTTCCTGGCAAATACGGGATACTTGACAGGGGGAAAATTTCCTGGCAAATACATTGATCCTGGCAAGGGGAAAAATTCCCACCAAGTACGGGAAACTTGACAGGGGGAAAATTTCCCGGCAAATATGGCAAACTTGACAGGGGGGAATTTCCCGGCAAATACGGGAAACTTAACAGGGGGGATTTCCCGGCAAATATGGGAAATTTGACAGGGGGGACATTTCCTAGCAAATGCGGGAAACTTAACAGGGGGAATTTCCCGGCAAATATGGGAAATTTGACAGGGGGGAAATTTCCCAGCAAATACGGGATACTTGAGAGGGGGAAATTTCCTGGCAAATACGAGAAACTTGACAGGGGGAAATTTCCCGGCAAATAGGGGAAACTAGACAGGGGGGAAATTTCCATGCTAATATGGGATACTTGACAGGGGGTAATTTCCCGGCAAATATGGGAAACTTGACAGAGGGGAAATTTCCCGGCAAATTCAGGATACTTGACAGGGGGATAATTTCCTGGCAAATATGGGAAACTTGACAGGGGGGAATTTCTCTGTATATACGGGAAATTTGACAGGGGAGAAATTTCCCTGCAAATACGGGATACTTGACAGGGGAAAATTTCCCGGCAAATACAGGAAACTTGACAGGGGAAAAATTTCCCGGCAAATATGGCAAACTTGACAGGGGGAATTTCCCGGCAAATACGGGAAACTTGACATGGGGGAAATTTCCTGGCAAATACGGGAAACTTGACACGGGAGAAATTTCCCTGCAAATATGGCAAACTTGACAGGTGGGAAATATCCTGGCAAATACGGGATAATTGACAGGGGGAAAATTTCCTGGCAAATACATTGATCCTTGCCAGGGGAAAAATTCCCACCAAGTACGGGAAACTTGACAGGGGGAAAATTTCCCGGCAAATATGGCAAACTTGACAGGGGGGAATTTCCCGGCAAATACGGGAAACTTAACAGGGGGAATTTCCCGGCAAATATTGGAAATTTGACAGGGGGGACATTTCCCAGCAAATACGGGAAACTTAACAGGGGGAATTTCCCGGCAAATATGGGAAATTTGACAGGGGGACATTTCCCAGCAAATACGGGATACTTGAGAGGGGGGAATTTCCTGGCAAATACGAGACACTTGACAGGGGGAAATTTCCCGGCAAATAGGGGAAACTAGACAGGGGGGAAATTTCCATGCTAATATGGGATACTTGACAGGGGGTAATTTCCCGGCAAATATGGGAAACTTGACAGAGGGGAAATTACCCGGCAAATACAGGATACTTGACAGGGGGATAATTTCGTGGCAAATACGGGAAATTTGACAGGAAGAAATTTCCCGGCAAATTTTGGATACTTGACAGGGGAAAGTTTCCCGGCAAATAAGGGAAACTTGACAGGGTGAAATTTACTGGCAAATAAGGGATACTTGACAGGGGGACATTTCCCATCAAATACAGGAAACTTGACAGGGGAGAAATTTCCCTGCAAATACGGGAAACTTGACAGGGGGAAAATTTCCTGGCAGATATCGGGTACTTGACAGGGGGAAATTTCCCGGGAGATGTGGGGTACTTGACAGGGGAGAATTTCCCAGTAAATACAGGAAACTTGACAGGGGGAAATTTCCTGGGAAATACAGGAAACTTGACAGAGGGGAAATTTCCCGGCAAATACGGGAAAGTTGACAGCGGGGAAATTTTCCAGCAAATACAGGAAACTTGATGGGGAATTTTCCAGCAAATATGGGAAACTTGACAGGGGGGAATTTCCCGGCAAATACGGGATACTTGACAGGTTCGGAAATTTCCCACCAAATACAGGGTATTTGACAGGGACGAATTTCCCGGGAAAAATACGGGATATCTGACAGGGGGGAAATTTCCCGGCAAATACTGGAAACTTGACAGGAGTAAATTTCCTGGAAAATACAGGAAACTTGACAGGGGGAAATTTCCCATCAAATACGGGATACTTCACAGGGGAAATTTCCTGACAAATATGGCAAACTAGACAGGGGGAAATTTCCCTGCTAATATGGGATACTTGATCGGGGGTAATTTCCTGGCAAATACATTGATCCTTGAGAACGGAAAATTTCCCACCAAATACGGTAAACTTGACAGGGAGGAATTTCCCGGCAAATACGGGAAACTTGACAGGGGGAAATTTCATGGGAAATATGGGAAACTTGACAGGGGGAAATTTCCTGGCAAATATGGGATACTTGACAGGGGGGAATCTCCCGGCAAATACGGGGAAATTGACAGGGTAGAAATTTCCTGGCAAAAACGGGAAACTTGACAGGGGGAAATTTCCCGGAAAATATGAGAAACTTGACAGGGGAAAATTTCCCAGCATATACGGGATACTTGACAGGGGGGAATTTCCCGGGAAATACGAGAAACTTGACAGGGGGAAATTTCCCGGCCGATATAGGGTACTTGACAGGCGGGAAATTTCCTGGCAAATACGGGATACTTGTTGTTGTTCAGTCGCACAGTCGACTCCGACCCTTTGCGACCCCATGGACCATTTTCCTCCAGGCGCCGCTGTCCTCTACCATCCCCCTCAGTCCTCCCAGCTCTGTGCGCATTGTGTCTATAATACCATCTAGCCATCTCATCCTTGGCCTCCCCCTTCTTCTTTTGCCCTCCACCTTTCCCAACATCAATGCCTTCTCAAGTGAATCCTCCCTTCTCATTTGATGTCCAAAGTATTTTAGCTTCATCTTTACTATTTGACCTTCCAATGAGCAGTCAGGGTTAATTTCTTCTAAGATTGACCTATTTGTTCTCCTCGCTGTCCAGGGGACTCTCAAAACCCTCCTCCAACACCACATTTCAAAGGCATCTATTCTTCTGCGTTCAGCCTTCCTAATTGTCCAGCTCTCACATCCGGACATTACTACTGGAAAAACCATTGCTTTGACGATTCTAATTTTTGTTTGCAATGTAATGTCTCTGCTTTTCCCTATGTTCCCCAGGTTTCTCAACGCTTGTCTCCCAAGAATCAGTCGCCTTTTTATTTCATGGCTGCAATCCCCATCTGCAGTAATCTTTGATCGTAAGAAAGTAAAATCTGTCACTGATTCTACTTCTTCCCCGTCTATTTTCCAGGAACTGATGGGGCCTGTTGCCATTATCTTGGTTTTCTTGATGTTAAGTCTCAGGCCAGCTTTTGCACTCTCCTCCTTCAGCCCAATCAAGAGATACTTGACAGGGGGGAAATTTCCTGGCAGATACATCAATCTTTTTTTTATTATTATATAATTTTTATTAAAATTTTTATTTTTATTAAATTAAATTTTTTAAGACATACAAAAAAAGAAAAGAAGACAATGACTAACAATACAATACACAAACAAATACACAGTATCATCTTAACAAACATTACTAAATATTAGCACATAACAATATCTAAACTCATTAATTACTATGTAATCACCGGATATTAAAAACCATTATTTCCAGATCGAAAATAATAAGAACTTTCTGTGCTACTACTAATCTTTGGATAAATAATAATCACCCTGTGAGTATATACATTGCCCGGAGAGTTTATACATCAATCTTTGACAGGGGAAAAATTCCCACCAAATACAGGGGGGAATTTCCCGGCAAATATGAGAAATTTGACACGGGGGAAATTTCCCAGCAACTACGGGATACTTGAGAGAGGGAATTTCCCGGTAAATACGAGAAACTTGATAGGGGAAAATTTTCTGGAAAATACTGGAAACTTGACAGGGGGAAATTTCCCAGCAAATATGGGAAAGTTGACAGCGGGGAAATTTCCCTACAAATACGGGAAACTTGATGGGGAATTTCCCAGCAAATATGGGAAACTTGACAGTGGGAAAATTTCCCGGCAAATACGGGATACTTGACAGGTTGGGAAATTTCCCACCAAATGCAGGGTACTTGACAGGGATGAATTTCCCGGGAAAAATACAGGATATCTGACAGGGGGAAATTTCCCGGCAAATACTGGCAACTTGACAGGAGTAAATTTCCTGGAAAATACAGGAAACTTGACAGGGGGAAATTTCATGGGAAATATGGGAAACTTGACAGGGGGAAATTTCACGGCAAATATGGGATACTTGACAGGGGGAAATTTCACAGCAAATACGGGAAACTTGACAGGGGAGAAATTTCCCTGCATATACGGGAAATTTGACAGGGGAGAAATTTCCCTGCAAATACGGGATACTTGACAGGGGGGAAAATTTCCCGGCAAATATGGCAAACTTGACAGGGGGAATTTCCCGGCAAATACGGGAAGTTTAACGGGGGAATTTCCCGGCAAATATGGGAAATTTGACAGGGGAGACATTTCCCAGCAAATAGGGGAAACTAGAGTTGGGGGAAATTTCCATGCTAATATGGGATACTTGACAGGGGGTAATTTCCTGGCAAATATGGGAAACTTGACAGAGGGGAAATTACCCGGCAAATACAGGATACTTGACAGGGGGAAAATTTCCCGGCAGATACGGGAAACTTGACAGGTGGGAAATTTCCTGGCAAATACGGGATACTTGACAGGGGAAAAATTTCCTGGCAAATACATTGATCCTTGCCAGGGGAAAAATTCCCACCAAGTACGGGAAACTTGACAGGGGGAAAATTTCCCGGCAAATATGGGATACTTGACAGGGGGGAAATTTCACAGCAAATACGGGAAACTTGACAGGGGAGAAATTTCCCTGCAAATACGGGAAATTTGACAGGGGAGAAATTTCCCTGCAAATACGGGATACTTGACAGGGGGAAAATTTCCTGGCAAATACAGGAAACTTGACAGGTGGGAAATTTCCTGGCAAATACGGGATACTTGACAGGGGGAAAATTTCCTGGCAAATACATTGATCCTGGCAAGGGGAAAATTCCCACCAAGTACGGGAAACTTGACAGGGGGAAAATTTCCCGGCAAATATGGGATACTTGACGGGGAAATTTCACAGCAAATACGGGAAACTTGACAGGGGAGAAATTTCCCTGCAAATACGGGAAACTTGACAGGGGAGAAATTTCCCTGCAAATACGGGATACTTGACAGGGGGGAAATTTCCCGGCAAATACAGGAAACTTGACAGGTGGGAAATATCCTGGCAAATATGGGATACTTGACAGGGGGAAAATTTCCTGGCAAATACATTGATCCTTGCCAGGGGAAAAATTCCCACCAAGTACGGGAAACTTGACAGGGGGAAAATTTCCCGGCAAATATGGCAAACTTGACAGGGGGGAATTTCCCGGCAAATACGGGAAACTTAACAGGGGGAATTTCCCGGCAAATATGGGAAATTTGACAGGGGGGACATTTCCCAGCAAATGCGGGAAACTTAACAGGGGGAATTTCCCGGCAAATATGGGAAATTTGACAGGGGGGGAATTTCCCAGCAAATACGGGATACTTGAGAGGGGGGAATTTCCTGGCAAATACGAGAAACTTGACAGGGGGAAATTTCCCGGCAAATAGGGGAAACTAGACAGGGGGGAAATTTCCATGCTAATATGGGATACTTGACAGGGGGTAATTTCCCGGCAAATATGGGAAACTTGACAGAGGGGAAATTTCCCGGCAAATACAGGATACTTGACAGGGGGATAATTTCCTGGCAAATATGGGAAACTTGACAGGGGGGAATTTCTCTGTATATACGGGAAATTTGACAGGGGAGAAATTTCCCTGCAAATACGGGATACTTGACAGGGGAACATTTCCCGGCAAATACAGGAAAATTGACAGGGGAAAAATTTCCCGGCAAATATGGCAAACTTGACAGGGGGAATTTCCCGGCAAATACGGGAAACTTGACATGGGGGAAATTTCCTGGCAAATACGGGAAACTTGACAGGGGAGAAATTTCCCTGCAAATATGGCAAACTTGACAGGTGGGAAATATCCTGGCAAATACGGGATACTTGACAGGGGGAAAATTTCCTGGCAAATACATTGATCCTTGCCAGGGGAAAAATTCCCACCAAGTACGGGAAACTTGACAGGGGGAAAATTTCCCGGCAAATATGGCAAACTTGACAGGGGGGAATTTCCCGGCAAATACGGGAAACTTAACAGGGGGAATTTCCCGGCAAATATTGGAAATTTGACAGGGGGGACATTTCCCAGCAAATACGGGAAACTTAACAGGGGGAATTTCCCGGCAAATATGGGAAATTTGACAGGGGGACATTTCCCAGCAAATACGGGATACTTGAGAGGGGGGAATTTCCTGGCAAATACGAGACACTTGACAGGAGGAAATTTCCCGGCAAATTGGGGAAACTAGACAGGGGGGAAATTTCCATGCTAATATGGGATACTTGACAGGGGGTAATTTCCCGGCAAATATGGGAAACTTGACAGAGGGGAAATTACCCGGCAAATACAGGATACTTGACAGGGGGATAATTTCCTGGCAAATACGGGAAATTTGACAGGAAGAAATTTCCCGGCAAATTTTGGATACTTGACAGGGGAAAGTTTCCCGGCAAATAAGGGAAACTTGACAGGGTGAAATTTACTGGCAAATAAGGGATACTTGACAGGGGGACATTTCCCATCAAATACAGGAAACTTGACAGGGGAGAAATTTCCCTGCAAATACGGGAAACTTGACAGGGGGAAAATTTCCTGGCAGATATCGGGTACTTGACAGGGGGAAATTTCCCGGGAGATGTGGGGTACTTGACAGGGGAGAATTTCCCAGTAAATACAGGAAACTTGACAGGGGGAAATTTCCTGGGAAATACAGGAAACTTGACAGGGGGGAAATTTCACAGCAAATACGGGAAACTTGACAGGGGAGAAATTTCCCTGCAAATACGGGAAATTTGACAGGGGAGAAATTTCCCTGCAAATACGGGATACTTGACAGGGGGAAAATTTCCTGGCAAATACAGGAAACTTGACAGGTGGGAAATTTCCTGGCAAATACGGGATACTTGACAGGGGGAAAATTTCCTGGCAAATACATTGATCCTGGCAAGGGGAAAATTCCCACCAAGTACGGGAAACTTGACAGGGGGAAAATTTCCCGGCAAATATGGGATACTTGACGGGGAAATTTCACAGCAAATACGGGAAACTTGACAGGGGAGAAATTTCCCTGCAAATACGGGAAACTTGACAGGGGAGAAATTTCCCTGCAAATACGGGATACTTGACAGGGGGGAAATTTCCCGGCAAATACAGGAAACTTGACAGGTGGGAAATATCCTGGCAAATATGGGATACTTGACAGGGGGAAAATTTCCTGGCAAATACATTGATCCTTGCCAGGGGAAAAATTCCCACCAAGTACGGGAAACTTGACAGGGGGAAAATTTCCCGGCAAATATGGCAAACTTGACAGGGGGGAATTTCCCGGCAAATACGGGAAACTTAACAGGGGGAATTTCCCGGCAAATATGGGAAATTTGACAGGGGGGACATTTCCCAGCAAATGCGGGAAACTTAACAGGGGGAATTTCCCGGCAAATATGGGAAATTTGACAGGGGGGGAATTTCCCAGCAAATACGGGATACTTGAGAGGGGGGAATTTCCTGGCAAATACGAGAAACTTGACAGGGGGAAATTTCCCGGCAAATAGGGGAAACTAGACAGGGGGAAATTTCCATGCTAATATGGGATACTTGACAGGGGGTAATTTCCCGGCAAATATGGGAAACTTGACAGAGGGGAAATTTCCCGGCAAATACAGGATACTTGACAGGGGGATAATTTCCTGGCAAATATGGGAAACTTGACAGGGGGGAATTTCTCTGTATATACGGGAAATTTGACAGGGGAGAAATTTCCCTGCAAATACGGGATACTTGACAGGGGAAAATTTCCCGGCAAATACAGGAAACTTGACAGGGGAAAAATTTCCCGGCAAATATGGCAAACTTGACAGGGGGAATTTCCCGGCAAATACGGGAAACTTGACATGGGGGAAATTTCCTGGCAAATACGGGAAACTTGACAGGGGAGAAATTTCCCTGCAAATATGGCAAACTTGACAGGTGGGAAATATCCTGGCAAATACGGGATACTTGACAGGGGGAAAATTTCCTGGCAAATACATTGATCCTTGCCAGGGGAAAAATTCCCACCAAGTACGGGAAACTTGACAGGGGGAAAATTTCCCGGCAAATATGGCAAACTTGACAGGGGGGAATTTCCCGGCAAATACGGGAAACTTAACAGGGGGAATTTCCCGGCAAATATGGGAAATTTGACAGGGGGGACATTTCCCAGCAAATGCGGGAAACTTAACAGGGGGAATTTCCCGGCAAATATGGGAAATTTGACAGGGGGGGAATTTCCCAGCAAATACGGGATACTTGAGAGGGGGGAATTTCCTGGCAAATACGAGAAACTTGACAGGGGGAAATTTCCCGGCAAATAGGGGAAACTAGACAGGGGGGAAATTTCCATGCTAATATGGGATACTTGACAGGGGGTAATTTCCCGGCAAATATGGGAAACTTGACAGAGGGGAAATTTCCCGGCAAATACAGGATACTTGACAGGGGGATAATTTCCTGGCAAATATGGGAAACTTGACAGGGGGGAATTTCTCTGTATATACGGGAAATTTGACAGGGGAGAAATTTCCCTGCAAATACGGGATACTTGACAGGGGAACATTTCCCGGCAAATACAGGAAAATTGACAGGGGAAAAATTTCCCGGCAAATATGGCAAACTTGACAGGGGGAATTTCCCGGCAAATACGGGAAACTTGACATGGGGGAAATTTCCTGGCAAATACGGGAAACTTGACAGGGGAGAAATTTCCCTGCAAATATGGCAAACTTGACAGGTGGGAAATATCCTGGCAAATACGGGATACTTGACAGGGGGAAAATTTCCTGGCAAATACATTGATCCTTGCCAGGGGAAAAATTCCCACCAAGTACGGGAAACTTGACAGGGGGAAAATTTCCCGGCAAATATGGCAAACTTGACAGGGGGGAATTTCCCGGCAAATACGGGAAACTTAACAGGGGGAATTTCCCGGCAAATATTGGAAATTTGACAGGGGGGACATTTCCCAGCAAATACGGGAAACTTAACAGGGGGAATTTCCCGGCAAATATGGGAAATTTGACAGGGGGACATTTCCCAGCAAATACGGGATACTTGAGAGGGGGGAATTTCCTGGCAAATACGAGACACTTGACAGGAGGAAATTTCCCGGCAAATTGGGGAAACTAGACAGGGGGGAAATTTCCATGCTAATATGGGATACTTGACAGGGGGTAATTTCCCGGCAAATATGGGAAACTTGACAGAGGGGAAATTACCCGGCAAATACAGGATACTTGACAGGGGGATAATTTCCTGGCAAATACGGGAAATTTGACAGGAAGAAATTTCCCGGCAAATTTTGGATACTTGACAGGGGAAAGTTTCCCGGCAAATAAGGGAAACTTGACAGGGTGAAATTTACTGGCAAATAAGGGATACTTGACAGGGGGACATTTCCCATCAAATACAGGAAACTTGACAGGGGAGAAATTTCCCTGCAAATACGGGAAACTTGACAGGGGGAAAATTTCCTGGCAGATATCGGGTACTTGACAGGGGGAAATTTCCCGGGAGATGTGGGGTACTTGACAGGGGAGAATTTCCCAGTAAATACAGGAAACTTGACAGGGGGAAATTTCCTGGGAAATACAGGAAACTTGACAGGGGGGAAATTTCACAGCAAATACGGGAAACTTGACAGGGGAGAAATTTCCCTGCAAATACGGGAAATTTGACAGGGGAGAAATTTCCCTGCAAATACGGGATACTTGACAGGGGGAAAATTTCCTGGCAAATACAGGAAACTTGACAGGTGGGAAATTTCCTGGCAAATACGGGATACTTGACAGGGGGAAAATTTCCTGGCAAATACATTGATCCTGGCAAGGGGAAAATTCCCACCAAGTACGGGAAACTTGACAGGGGGAAAATTTCCCGGCAAATATGGGATACTTGACGGGGAAATTTCACAGCAAATACGGGAAACTTGACAGGGGAGAAATTTCCCTGCAAATACGGGAAACTTGACAGGGGAGAAATTTCCCTGCAAATACGGGATACTTGACAGGGGGGAAATTTCCCGGCAAATACAGGAAACTTGACAGGTGGGAAATATCCTGGCAAATATGGGATACTTGACAGGGGGAAAATTTCCTGGCAAATACATTGATCCTTGCCAGGGGAAAAATTCCCACCAAGTACGGGAAACTTGACAGGGGGAAAATTTCCCGGCAAATATGGCAAACTTGACAGGGGGGAATTTCCCGGCAAATACGGGAAACTTAACAGGGGGAATTTCCCGGCAAATATGGGAAATTTGACAGGGGGGACATTTCCCAGCAAATGCGGGAAACTTAACAGGGGGAATTTCCCGGCAAATATGGGAAATTTGACAGGGGGGGAATTTCCCAGCAAATACGGGATACTTGAGAGGGGGGAATTTCCTGGCAAATACGAGAAACTTGACAGGGGGAAATTTCCCGGCAAATAGGGGAAACTAGACAGGGGGAAATTTCCATGCTAATATGGGATACTTGACAGGGGGTAATTTCCCGGCAAATATGGGAAACTTGACAGAGGGGAAATTTCCCGGCAAATACAGGATACTTGACAGGGGGATAATTTCCTGGCAAATATGGGAAACTTGACAGGGGGGAATTTCTCTGTATATACGGGAAATTTGACAGGGGAGAAATTTCCCTGCAAATACGGGATACTTGACAGGGGAAAATTTCCCGGCAAATACAGGAAACTTGACAGGGGAAAAATTTCCCGGCAAATATGGCAAACTTGACAGGGGGAATTTCCCGGCAAATACGGGAAACTTGACATGGGGGAAATTTCCTGGCAAATACGGGAAACTTGACAGGGGAGAAATTTCCCTGCAAATATGGCAAACTTGACAGGTGGGAAATATCCTGGCAAATACGGGATACTTGACAGGGGGAAAATTTCCTGGCAAATACATTGATCCTTGCCAGGGGAAAAATTCCCACCAAGTACGGGAAACTTGACAGGGGGAAAATTTCCCGGCAAATATGGCAAACTTGACAGGGGGGAATTTCCCGGCAAATACGGGAAACTTAACAGGGGGAATTTCCCGGCAAATATTGGAAATTTGACAGGGGGGACATTTCCCAGCAAATACGGGAAACTTAACAGGGGGAATTTCCCGGCAAATATGGGAAATTTGACAGGGGGACATTTCCCAGCAAATACGGGATACTTGAGAGGGGGGAATTTCCTGGCAAATACGAGACACTTGACAGGAGGAAATTTCCCGGCAAATTGGGGAAACTAGACAGGGGGGAAATTTCCATGCTAATATGGGATACTTGACAGGGGGTAATTTCCCGGCAAATATGGGAAACTTGACAGAGGGGAAATTACCCGGCAAATACAGGATACTTGACAGGGGGATAATTTCCTGGCAAATACGGGAAATTTGACAGGAAGAAATTTCCCGGCAAATTTTGGATACTTGACAGGGGAAAGTTTCCCGGCAAATAAGGGAAACTTGACAGGGTGAAATTTACTGGCAAATAAGGGATACTTGACAGGGGGACATTTCCCATCAAATACAGGAAACTTGACAGGGGAGAAATTTCCCTGCAAATACGGGAAACTTGACAGGGGGAAAATTTCCTGGCAGATATCGGGTACTTGACAGGGGGAAATTTCCCGGGAGATGTGGGGTACTTGACAGGGGAGAATTTCCCAGTAAATACAGGAAACTTGACAGGGGGAAATTTCCTGGGAAATACAGGAAACTTGACAGAGGGGAAATTTCCCGGCAAATACGGGAAAGTTGACAGCGGGGAAATTTTCCAGCAAATACAGGAAACTTGATGGGGAATTTTCCAGCAAATATGGGAAACTTGACAGGGGGGAATTTCCCGGCAAATACGGGATACTTGACAGGTTCGGAAATTTCCCACCAAATACAGGGTATTTGACAGGGATGAATTTCCCGGGAAAAATACGGGATATCTGACAGGGGGGAAATTTCCCGGCAAATACTGGAAACTTGACAGGAGTAAATTTCCTGGAAAATACAGGAAACTTGACAGGGGGAAATTTCCCATCAAATACGGGATACTTCACAGGGGAAATTTCCTGACAAATATGGGAAACTAGACAGGGGGAAATTTCCCTGCTAATATGGGATACTTGATCGGGGGTAATTTCCTGGCAAATACATTGATCCTTGAGAACGGAAAATTTCCCACCAAATACGGTAAACTTGACAGGGAGGAATTTCCCGGCAAATACGGGAAACTTGACAGGGGGAAATTTCATGGGAAATATGGGAAACTTGACAGGGGGAAATTTCCCGGCAAATATGGGATACTTGACAGGGGGGAAATTTCACAGCAAATACGGGAAACTTGACAGGGGGGAATCTCCCGGCAAATACGGGAAAATTGACAGGGTAGAAATTTCCTGGCAAAAACAGGAAACTTGACAGGGGGAATTTCCCGGAAAATATGAGAAACTTGACAGGGGAAAATTTCCCAGCATATACGGGATACTTGACAGGCTGAATTTCCTGGGAAATACGAGAAACTTGACAGGGGGAAATTTCCCAGCCGATATGGGGTACTTGACAGGGGGGAAATTTCCTGGCAAATATGGGATACTTGACAGGGGGAAAATTTCGTGGCAGATACATCAATCTTTGACAGGGGAAAAATTCCAACCAAATATGGGAAACTTGACAGGGGGGAATTTCCTGGCAAATATGAGAAATTTGACAGGGGGGAAATTTCCCAGCAAATACGGGATACTTGAGAGGGGGGAATTTCCCGGTAAATACGAGAAACTTGACAAGGGGAAAATTTTCCGGCAAATAGGGGAAACTTGACAGGGGGGAATTTCCCGGCAAATATGGGAAACTTGACAGGGGGAAATTTCCTGGAAAATACGGGAAACTTGACAGGGGGGAATTTCCCGGCAAATACGGGAAACTTGACAGGGGGGAAATTTCCCAGCAAATACGGGAAACTTGATGGGGAATTTTACAGCAAACATAGTAAACTTGACAGTGGGAAAATTTCCCGGCAAATACGGGATACTTGACAGTTTGGGAAATTTCCCACCAAATACAGGGTACTTGACAGGGATGAATTTCCTGGCAAATACGGGATACTTGTTGTTCAGTCGCACAGTCGACTCCGACCCTTTGCGACCCCATGGACCATTTTCCTCCAGGCGCCGCTGTCCTCTACCATCCCCCTCAGTCCTCCCAGCTCTGTGCGGATTGTGTCTATAATACCATCTAGCCATCTCATCCTTGGCCTCCCCCTTCTTCTTTTGCCCTCCACCTTTCCCAACATCAATGCCTTCTCAAGTGAATCCTCCCTTCTCATTTGATGTCCAAAGTATTTTAGCTTCATCTTTACTATTTGACCTTCCAATGAGCAGTCAGGGTTAATTTCTTCTAAGATTGACCTATTTGTTCTCCTCGCTGTCCAGGGGACTCTCAAAACCCTCCTCCAACACCACATTTCAAAGGCATCTATTCTTCTGCGTTCAGCCTTCCTAATTGTCCAGCTCTCACATCCGGACATTACTACTGGAAAAACCATTGCTTTGACGATTCTAATTTTTGTTTGCAATGTAATGTCTCTGCTTTTCCCTATGTTCCCCAGGTTTCTCAACGCTTGTCTCCCAAGAATCAGTCGCCTTTTTATTTCATGGCTGCAATCCCCATCTGCAGTAATCTTTGATCGTAAGAAAGTAAAATCTGTCACTGCTTCTACTTCTTCCCCGTCTATTTTCCAGGAACTGATGGGGCCTGTTGCCATTATCTTGGTTTTCTTGATGTTAAGTCTCAGGCCAGCTTTTGCACTCTCCTCCTTCAGCCCAATCAAGAGATACTTGACAGGGGGAAAATTTCCTGGCAGATACATCAATCTTTTTTTTATTATTATATAATTTTTATTAAAATTTTTATTTTTATTAAATTAAATTTTTTAAGACATACAAAAAAAGAAAAGAAGACAATGACTAACAATACAATACACAAACAAATACACAGTATCATCTTAACAAACATTACTAAATATTAGCACATAACAATATCTAAACTCATTAATTACTATGTAATCACCGGATATTAAAAACCATTATTTCCAGATCGAAAATAATAAGAACTTTCTGTGCTACTACTAATCTTTGGATAAATAATAATCACCCTGTGAGTATATACATTGCCCGGAGAGTTTATACATCAATCTTTGACAGGGGAAAAATTCCCACCAAATACAGGGGGGAATTTCCCGGCAAATATGAGAAATTTGACACGGGGGAAATTTCCCAGCAAATACGGGATACTTGAGAGAGAGAATTTCCTGGTAAATACGAGAAACTTGATAGGGGAAAATTTCCTGGAAAATACGGGAAACTTGACAGGGGGAAATTTCCCAGCAAATACGGGAAAGTTGACAGCGGGGAAATTTCCCAGCAAATACGGGAAACTTGATGGGGAATTTCCCAGCAAATATGGGAAACTTGACAGTGGGAAAATTTCCCAGCAAATACAGGATACTTGACAGGTTGGGAAATTTCCCACCAAATACAGGGTACTTGACAGGGATGAATTTCCCGGGAAAAATACAGGATATCTGACAGGGGGAAAATTTCCCGGCAAATACTGGAAACTTGACAGGAGTAAATTTCCTGGAAAATACAGGAAACTTGACAGGGGGAAATTTCATGGGAAATATGGGAAACTTGACAGGGGGAAATTTCCCGGCAAATACGGGATACTTGACAGGGGGAAAATTTCCCGGCAAATACTGGAAACTTGACAGGAGTAAATTTCCTGGAAAATACAGGAAACTTGACAGGGGGAAATTTCATGGGAAATATGGGAAACTTGACAGGGGGACATTTCACAGCAAATATGGGATAATTGACAGGGGAAATTTCACAGCAAATACGGGAAACTTGACGGGAGAAATTTCCCTGCATATACGGGAAATTTGACAGGGGAGAAATTTCCCTGCAAATACGGGATACTTGACAGGGGGAAAATTTCCCGGCAAATACAGGAAACTTGACAGGTGGGAAATTTCCTGGCAAATACGGGATACTTGACAGGGGGAAAATTTCCTGGCAAATACATTGATCCTTGCCAGGGGAAAAATTCCCACCAAGTACGGGAAACTTGACAGGGGGGGAAATTTCCCGGCAAATATGGCAAACTTGACAGGGGGGAATTTCCCGGCAAATACGGGAAGCTTAAAGGGGGAATTTCCCGGCAAATATGGGAAATGTGACAGGGGGAACATTTCCCAGCAAATACAGGATACTTGAGAGGGGAAAAATTTCCATGCTAATATGGGATACTTGACAGGGGGTAATTTCCCAGCAAATATGGGAAACTTGACAGAGGGGAAATTACCCGTCAAATACAGGATACTTGACAGGGGGATAATTTCCTGGCAAATATGGGAAACTTGAAAGGGGGGAATTTCCCGGCAAATACGGGAAGCTTAACGGGGGAATTTCCCGGCAAATATGGGAAATTTGACAGGGGAGACATTTCCCAGCAAATAGGGGAAACTAGAGTTGGGGGAAATTTCCATGCTAATATGGGATACTTGACAGGGGGTAATTTCCTGGCAAATATGGGGAACTTGACAGAGGGGAAATTACCCGGCAAATACAGGATACTTGACAGGGGGATAATTTCCTGGCAAATACGGGAAACTTGACAGGAAGAAATTTCCCGGCAAATTTTGGATACTTGACAGGCGGAAGTTTCCTGGCAAATAAGGGGAACTTGACAGGGGGAAATTTCCTGGCAAATACAGGATACTTACAGGGGGACATTTCCCAGCAAATACAGGAAACTTGACAGGGGAGAAATTTCCCTGCAAATACAGGATACTTGACAGGGGGAAATTTCCTGGCAAATACGGGAAACTTGACAGGGGGGAATTTCCCGGTAAATACGAGAAACTTGACAGGGGGAAATTTCCCGGCAAATAGGGGGAACTTGACAGGGGGGAATTTCCTGGCAAATACAGGATACTTGACAGGGGGAAAATTTCCCGGCAAATACGGGAAACTTGACAGGGGAGAAATTTCCCTGCAAATACGGGATACTTGAAAGGGGGAAAATTTCCCGGCAAATACAGGAAACTTGACAGGTGGGAAATTTCCTGGCAAATACGGGATACTTGACAGGGGGGAAATTTCCTGGCAAATACATTGATCCTTGCCAGGGGAAAAATTCCCACCAAGTACGGGAAACTTGACAGGGGGAAAATTTCCCGGCAAATATGGGATGCTTGACAGGGGGAAATTTCACAGCAAATACGGGAAACTTGACAGGGGAGAAATTTCCCTGCAAATACGGGAAATTTGACAGGGGAGAAATTTCCCTGCAAATACGGGATACTTGACAGGGGGAAAATTTCCCGGCAAATACAGGAAACTTGACAGGTGGGAAATATCCTGGCAAATACGGGATACTTGACAGGGGGAAAATTTCCCGGCAAATACGGGAAGCTTAAAGGGGGAATTTCCCGGCAAATATGGGAAATTTGACAGGGGGGACATTTCCCAGCAAATACGGGATACTTGAGAGGGGGAAAATTTCCATGCTAATATGGGATACTTGACAGGGGGTAATTTCCCAGCAAATATGGGAAACTTGACAGAGGGGAAATTACCCGTCAAATACAGGATACTTGACAGGGGGATAATTTCCTGGCAAATATGGGACACTTGAAAGGGGGGAATTTCCCGGCAAATACGGGAAGCTTAACGGGGGAATTTCCCGGCAAATATGGGAAATTTGACAGGGGAGACATTTCCCAGCAAATAGGGGAAACTAGAGTTGGGGGAAATTTCCATGCTAATATGGGATACTTGACAGGGGGTAATTTCCTGGCAAATATGGGAAACTTGACAGAGGGGAAATTACCCGGCAAATACAGGATACTTGACAGGGGGATAATTTCCTGGCAAATATGGGAAACTTGACAGGAAGAAATTTCCCGGCAAATTTTGGATACTTGACAGGCGGAAGTTTCCTGGCAAATAAGGGGAACTTGACAGGGGGAAATTTCCTGGCAAATACGGGATACTTACAGGGGGACATTTCCCAGCAAATACAGGAAACTTGACAGGGGAGAAATTTCCCTGCAAATACAGGATACTTGACAGGGGGAAATTTCCTGGCAAATACGGGAAACTTGACAGGGGGGAATTTCCCGGCAAATACGAGAAACTTGACAGGGGGAAATTTCCCGGCAAATAGGGGGAACTTGACAGGGGGCAATTTCCTGGCAAATACAGGATACTTGACAGGGGGAAAATTTCCCGGCAAATACGGGAAACTTGACAGGGGAGAAATTTCCCTGCAAATACGGGATACTTGAAAGGGGGAAAATTTCCCGGCAAATACAGGAAACTTGACAGGTGGGAAATTTCCTGGCAAATACGGGATACTTGACAGGGGGAAATTTCCTGGCAAATACATTGATCCTTGCCAGGGGAAAAATTCCCACCAAGTACGGGAAACTTGACAGGGGGAAAATTTCCCGGCAAATATGGGATGCTTGACAGGGGGAAATTTCACAGCAAATACGGGAAACTTGACAGGGGAGAAATTTCCCTGCAAATACGGGAAATTTGACAGGGGAGAAATTTCCCTGCAAATACGGGATACTTGACAGGGGGAAAATTTCCCGGCAAATACAGGAAACTTGACAGGTGGGAAATATCCTGGCAAATACGGGATACTTGACAGGGGGAAAATTTCCTGGCAAATACATTGATCCTTGCCAGGGGAAAAATTCCCACCAAGTACGGGAAACTTGACAGGGGGAAAATTTCCCGGCAAATATGGCAAACTTGACAGGGGGGGAATTTCCCGGCAAATACGGGAAACTTAACAGGGGGAATTTCCCGGCAAATATGGGAAATTTGACAGGGGGGACATTTCCCAGCAAATACGGGAAACTTAACAGGGGGAATTTCCCGGCAAATATGGGAAATTTGACAGGGGGACATTTCCCAGCAAATACAGGAAACTTGACAGTGGAGAAATTTCCTTGCAAATACAGGATACTTGACAGGGGGAAATTTCCTGGCAAATACGGGAAACTTGACAGGGGGGAATTTCCCGGTAAATACGAGAAACTTGACAGGGGGAAATTTCCCGGCAAATAGGGGGAACTTGACAGGGGGGAATTTCCTGGCAAATACAGGATACTTGACAGGGGGAAATTTCCCGGCAAATACGGGAAACTTGATAGGGGAGAAATTTCCCTGCAAATACGGGATACTTGACAGGGGGAAAATTTCCCGGCAAATACAGGAAACTTGACAGGTGGGAAATATCCTGGCAAATACGGGATACTTGACAGGGGGAAAATTTCCTGGCAAATACATTGATCCTTGCCAGGGGAAAAATTCCCACCAAGTATGGGAAACTTGACAGGGGGAAAATTTCCTGGCAAATATGGCAAACTTGACAGGGGGGAATTTCCCGGCAAATACGGGAAACTTAACAGGGGGAATTTCCCGGCAAATATGGGAAATTTGACAGGGGGAAATTTCCCAGCAAATACGGGATACTTGAGAGGGGGGAATTTCCTGGCAAATACGAGAAACTTGACAGGGGGAAATTTCCCGGCAAATAGGGGAAACTAGACAGGGGGGAAATTTCCATGCTAATATGGGATACTTGACAGGGGGTAATTTCCCGGCAAATATGGGAAACTTGACAGAGGGGAAATTACCCGGCAAATACAGGATACTTGACAGGGGGATAATTTCCTGGCAAATATGGGCAACTTGACAGGGGGGAATTTCTCTGCATATACGGGAAATTTGACAGGGGAGAAATTTCCCTGCAAATACGGGAAACTTGACATGGGGGAAATTTCACAGCAAATACGGGAAACTTGACAGGGGAGAAATTTCCCTGCAAATATGGCAAACTTGACAGGTGGGAAATATCCTGGCAAATACGGGATACTTGACAGGGGGAAAATTTCCTGGCAAATACATTGATCCTTGCCAGGGGAAAAATTCCCACCAAGTACGGGAAACTTGACAGGGGGAAATTTCCCGGCAAATATGGCAAACTTGACAGGGGGGGAATTTCCCGGCAAATACGGGAAATTTGACGGGAGAAATTTCCCTGCAAATACGGGATACTTGACAGGGGGAAAATTTCCCGGCAAATACAGGAAACTTGACAGGTGGGAAATTTCCCACCAAATACAGGGTACTTGATAGGGATGAATTTCCCGGTAAAAATACGGGATATCTGAGAGTGGGTAAATTTCCCGGCAAATACTGGAAACTTGACAGGAGTAAATTTCCTGGAAAATACAGGAAACTTGACAGGGGGAAATATCCCATCAAATACGGGATACTTCACAGGGGAAATTTCCCGACAAATATGGGAAACTAGACAGGGGGAAATTTCCCTGCTAATATGGTATACTTGACAGGGGCTAATTTCCCGGCAAATACGGGATACTTCACAGGGGAAATTTCCCGACAAATATGGGAAACTAGACAGGGGGAAATTTCCCTGCTAATATGGGATACTTGACAGGGGGTAATTTCCCGGCAAATATGGGAAACTTGACAGGGGGAAATTTCCTGGCAAATACATTGATCCTTGAGAGGGGAAAATTTCCCACCAAATACGGTAAACTTGACAGGGAGGAATTTCCCGGCAAATACGGGAATCTTGACAGGGGGAAATTTCCCGGCAAATATGGGATAGTTGACATGGGGGAAATTTCACAGCAAATATGGGAAACTTGACAGGGGAAAAATTTTCCCTGCAAATACGGGAAATTTGACAGGGGAGAAATTTCCCTGCAAATACGGGATACTTGACAGCTGGAAAATTTCCCGGCAAATACAGGAAACTTGACAGGTGGGAAATTTCCTGGCAAATACAGGATACTTGACAGGGGGAAAATTTCCTGGCAAATACATTGATCCTTGCCAGGGGAAAAATTCCCACCAAGCACGGGAAACTTGACAGGGGGAAAATTTCCCGGCAAATATGGCAAACTTGACAGGGGGAATTTCCCAGCAAATATGAGAAATTTGACAGGGGGGAAATTTCCCAGCAAATACGGGATACTTGAGAGGGGGGAATTTCCCAGTAAATACGAGAAACTTGACAGGGGAAAATTTCCCAGCATATACGGGATACTTGACCGGGGGAATTTCCTGTGAAATACGAGAAACTTGACAGGGGGAAATTTCCCGGCAAATACAGGAAACTTGACAGTGGGCAAATTTCCCGACAAATACAGGATACATGACAGGGGGGAATCTCCTGGCAAATACGGGAAACTTGACAGGGTGGAAATTTCCTTGCAAAAATGGGAAACTTGACAGGGGAAAATTTCCCTGCAAATACGGGAAACTTGACAGGGGAAAATTTCCCAGCATATACGGGATACTTGACAGGGGGAATTTCCCGAGATATACGAGAAATTTGACAGGGGGAAATTTCCCGGCAAATACAGGAAACTTGACAGTGGGCAAATTTCCCGACAAATACGGGATACTTGACAGGGGGAATTTCCCGGCAAATACAGGGTACTTGACACGGGGAAATTTCCCAGCCGATTTGGGGTACTTGATAAGGGGGAAATTTCCTGGCAAATACGGGATACTTGACAGGGGGAAAATTTCCTGGCAGATACATCAATCTTTGACAGGGGAAAAATTCCCACCAAATATGGGAAACTTGACAGGGGGGAATTTCCCGGCAAATATGAGAAATTTGACAATGGGGAAATTTCCCAGCAAATACGGGATACTTGAGAGGGGGAATTTCCCGGTAAATACGAGAAACTTGACAGGGGAAAATTTTCCGGCAAATAGGGGAAACTTGACAGGGGGGAATTTCCCGGCAAATATGGGAAACTTGACAGGGGGGAAATTTCCAAGCAAATACGGGATACTTGACAGGGGGGAAATTTCCTGGCAAATACATTGATCCTGAATAAACTTTATTTGGGATGGAAGCAACATTATGAGATGGCGTTTGGTACTTCAAAAGCAAGAGGGGTGGCAATTATGATTTCTAGGAAGTTGGGATTTAAAAATACAAAAAAGATTGTTGATCAAGAGGGTAGATATCTGTTGCTAAGAGGAAAATTAGAGGATGAGGAAATTATGTTAGTAAATATTTATGCCCCGAACGACCATCAAGCAGAGTTTCTTGAAAAAATTCGGAAAATAGTGGAGTTGGAAAATGTTGCAAAAACTATTGTGGCTGGTGATTTTAATTTGATAAGGTCAGGATTAGATTGCACAAACATAGCTAGAAGTGGAATTGGTTTGAAAGGGAAGGTGTTGGATAATTGGATGGATGTTATGGGCTTGAAGGATTCGTGGAGAGAGTTTAAGGGCTCGGAAAGAGCATATTAATTTTTCATGTGTCCATGGGACCTACTCAAGAATAGATTATGTTTTACTTTCGGAAAATTTAATTGGGGATATAGAAGGTACGGAAATTGGGATTCTTAAGGAATCGGACCATGCTAAAGTATATTTGGAACTGAAAGCACAAAAAAATATTCGAAGAGTAAGAAATTGGAGGTACGATCCTAATTTGTTTAAAGATCAGAAAAGTAAAGAGGCAATTATGGAAAGTTGGAAAGAAAGTTGGCAGTGGAACGATAATAATGAGGTTAATTTTAACGTTGTATGGGATACCATGAAGTCAGTTTTTAGGGGGGAAAGTATAAAATTGGCAAGCTTTAAATATAAAAAATATAAAGCAGAACAGGCAGAAAAAGAAAGAGAAATAAAACAATTACAGGAGGAGCATGCAAAAAACAAAGATAAAAAAATTTTTACGAAATTACAAGGACTTAAGGCAGAAGTAATGGGTAAGGATATTGATAAAGTTAAAAGAGACTTGATTTACCTAAATAGAGAATATTTTGAATTTAGTAATAAGAATTCAAAATTATTAGCAAGAGCAGCCAAGGTTAAAAGGGAAAAAAGAGAAATTGGGGTATTGGTTGACAGGCAAGGTTCAAGGTGTAACAAGAATAAGGACAAATGTAAAATTGTTAGGGAATTTTATCAAGTATTATATGCAAAAAAGGAAGTAGATTTGGAGAAGCTTAAAAAGATACTGGAGAGACAGTTAGGGAATGGAATAAAACAAGAGCATAGGGAGAAAATGGAGGAAAGGATAACTGATAAAGAGGTTAAGGAGGTAATAAGTGGACTGAAGATAGGGAAAGCCCCGGGGGATGATGGATTATCGACAGAGTTTTATAAAGAATTTAAAGAGGTGGTGGCCCCGAAACTGGTGAAGTTATATAATTACATACTAGATGGAGGATCAATTCCGACTTCATGGTATAACACTACAATCGTTCTTTTGCCAAAGCCTGGTAAGAATTTGGAAAGAGTGGATTCGTACAGACCAATTTCACTTATAAATCAAGATGCGAAGATCTTCACAGCAATATTGGCTAACCGTTTAAATAGTTTCATGGGGGAATATATAAATGTTGATCAAGTTGGGTTTTTTAAAGGACGACTCATGGCGGATCTGACTAGAAGTGTATTAGATTTAATAGACAGCGTTAATCAAACAAAGGAAAAGGTGGGATTATTATCATTGGATATTTTTAAGGCTTTTGATTCATTGCAGTGGTCTTCAATTAAGGAAATAGTTAAGAAATATGGATTTGGGGACAAATTCAACAGGGTTATAGATTTACTATATCAAAAAGGAAATGCTAGGGTTAGAGTAAATGAGGAGTTTACGGATGTGGTAAAGCTAGAGGCTGGTACTAGGCAGGGCTGTCCATTATCTCCTATCCTGTTTATTATGGCAATGGAGATTTTAGCTAAAAGCATAAGGGAAGATCTAAACATAGAAGGGATTATGGGTAATAAAGTGAGTATGTATGCAGACGACACACTGCTTATGGTGAAGCGCCCGGAGCTGGTAATGGACAGGATTAAAGATCATTTACAGGTATTTCAAGCTATAACTGGATTAAAGATAAATTGGGATAAATCAGAACTGATGTTATGTAATTTGAAACCAAGTGAGATGGGTAAGATAGTGTCGACACTTAATATACAAATTAAAGACAAACTGAAATATTTGGGGATAATTATTTCAAACAAATTAGAAGAACTTAAATGATTGAACTATGACAGCTTGAAAATGGAATTTAAGAACAAAATACAAGAACTTCAGAAGTTAAAGCTGTCATGGTTCGGAAGGATTGCTATGTGTAAAATGATATTGTTACCAAAGATTAACTTTTTATTTGATACAATAGCGATCCATCTGAAAGAGAAAGAAATTAATGAGTTTCAAAAGATGTTCAATGGCTTTTGTAATGGAGGCAAAAAATCTAGGCTCCCAAAGAAGCTATGGTACCTGTCTCAAAAGAAAGGGGGTTTGGGTATGCCAAATTTGCTAGCATATTATTGAGCTTTTCAAGTTAAGAATGTTGTGAAGATTTTGGCAAGAGAAAAGACAATCTGGGAGCAATTGGAGATGAAGGAATATAGAAATATTGGAAATATGATTTTTTTGGGAATAAAGGATAGGGGGAAAAGGTCAAATAATACTATGATGAGAGGTCTCATGGAGGTATGGAAGAAGGTAAAAAAGGACATGGTCCCAAATCTCTCTCCAATTGTGGATTTGACCGACATGATGTGTTTCCCAATAAAGTTAGATAAGGAAAAAATGGAAATATTGGATAAAAATGGGATACTTTTATTGAAGGATTGGTTAAAAACTTGTGATTCTGATGTGGAGCGGAAAAAAATATTTGAGATATTAAACTTGAATTGGTTTCAGAAGTTGAAGGTGGACAATTGGAATAAAAAATATAAAAAAGAAGTAGGGTTAGATAGAATACACACAGAATTTGAGGAGTTGGTAAGGAAGATTAGAAAAGGGGAAAGTAGTATGAAAGGTCTTGTAAGTAAGCTTTGTAACATACTGAATAGAGGTGCAGATCCACAGGAGGATTTGAAACGGAAGTGGGAACAAAATTTGAATATAACAATTGGGGAGATTGAGTGGAAAAACAAATGGAAAAAGAGGATTATGAGAACAATGTCCGTAAGAATTAAAGAACATAATTTCTAAATGTTGTGGCAATGGTACTTGACGCCATTAAGACTTTACCAGATGGATAATAAAAGAGATAAGTTATGCTGGAGATGTAGAGAATCCGACGGAACATATGAACATATGTGGTGGAGCTGTAAAAAAATAAGGGATTTATGGGGAAGAATAGAAGGTGAGCTAGGTGAAATACTGGGTAAAAGTGTTAAGCTGGTGTCAAGTACCATTCTTTTAACGAATGTGGAAGGTTTGGGTTTAAACAAGGAGGAAAAAGAATTATTGGAAATTGTATTGACAACGGGTAGACAATGTATAGCTAGAAATTGGAAAAATGATATTGATATACAGATTGGAGAGTGGTATAAAGAAATGTGGAGTTTAGCACTGAATGATAAATTGACATGGGAGATTAAAGTGAAAAGAGATAACTTAAAAGAGGATAGATTTTGGAATATATGGAAACCATTTGTGGACCATTCTTGTATGGCAAATGATAGTTCAGGACCAGTACCATCTCAAAGAAGTTTCTGGAGATGAGCAGAAAATAAACTCTCCGGGCAATGTATATATTCACAGGGTGATTATTATTTATCCAAAGATTAGTAGTAGCACAGAAAGTCCTTATTATTTTGGATCTGGAAATAATGGTTTTTAATATTTGGTCGTCATATAGTAATTAATGAGTTTAGATATTGTTATGTGCTAACATTTAGTAATGTTTGTTAAGATGATACTATGGATTTGTTTGTGTATTGTATTGTTAGTCATTGTCTTTTTTTCTTTTTTCTGTATGTCTTAAAAAATTCAATAAAAATTATTAAAAAAAATACATTGATCCTTGACAAGGGAAAATTTCCCACCAAATAAGGGAAACTTGACAGGGGGAAAATTTCATGGCAAATAGGGGAAACTAGAAAAGGGGAAATTTCCCGGCAAATACGGGATACTTGAAAGGGGGAAATTTCCCAGCAGCTACGGGAAACTTGACAGAGGAGAAATTTCCCGGCAGCTACGGGAAACTTGACAGAGGAGAAATTTCCCTGCAAATACAGGAAATTTGACAGGGGAGAAATTTCCCTGCAAATACGGGATACTTGACAGGGGAAAATTTCCTGGCAAATACGGGATACTTGACAGGGGGAAATTTCCTGGCAAATACGGGATACTTCACAGGGGGAAAATTTCCTGGCAAATAGGGGAAACTTGACAGGAGGGAATTTCCCGGCAAATATGGGAAACTTGACAGGGGGAAATTTCCCAGCAAATACGGGAAACTTGATGGGGAATTTCCCAGCAAATATGGGAAACTTGACAGTGGGAAAATTTCCCGGCAAATACGGGATACTTGACAGGTTGGGAAATTTCCCACCAAATACAGGGTACTTGACAGGGATGAATTTCCCGGGAAAAATACGGGATATCTGACAGGGGGAAATTTCCCGGCAAATACTGGAAACTTGACAGGAGTAAATTTCCTGGAAAATACAGGAAACTTGACAAGGGGAAATTTCCCGTCAAATACGGGATACTTCACAGGGGAAATTTCCCGACAAATATGGGAAACTAGACAGGGGGAAATTTCCCTGCTAATATGGGATACTTGACAGGGGGTAATTTCCCGGCAAATATGGGAAACTTGACAGGGGGAAATTTCCTGGCAAATACATTGATCCTTGAGAGGGGGAAATTCCCCACCAAATACGGTAAACTTGACAGGGAGGAATTTCCCGGAAATACGGGAAACTTGACAGGTGGGAAATTTCATGGGAAATATGGGAAACTTGACAGGGGGAAATTTCCTGGCAAATATGGGATACTTGACAAGGGGGGAAATTTCAAAGCAAATACGGGAAACTTGACAGGGGAGAAATTTTCCTGCAAATACGGGAAATTTGACAGGGGAGAATTTTCCCTGCAAATACGGGATACTTGACAGGGGTAAAATTTCCCGCCAAATACAGGAAACTTGACAGGTGGGAAATTTCCTGGCAAATACGGGATACTTGACAGGGGGGAAATTTCCTGGCAAACACATTGATCCTTGCCAGGGGAAAAATTCCCACCAAGTACGGGAAACTTGACACGGGGAAAATTTCCCGGCAAATATGGCAAACTTGACAGGGGGGAATTTCCCGGCAAATACGGGAAACTTAACAGGGGAAATTTCCCGACAAATATGGGAAATTTGACAGGGGGGACATTTCCCAGCAAATACGTGATACTTGAGAGGGGGGAATATCCCGGCAAATAGGGGAAATTAGACAGGGGGGAAATTTCCATGCTCATATGGGATACTTGACAGGGGGTAATTTCCCGGAAAATATGGGAAACTTGACAGAGGGAAAATTACCCAGCAAATACAGGATACTTGACAGGGGGATAATTTCCTGGCAAATACAGGAAACTTGACAAGGGAGAAATTTCCCTGCAAATACAGGATACTTGTCAGGGGGAAATTTCCTGGCAAATACGGAAAACTTGACAGGGGGGAATTTCCCGGTAAATACGAGAAACTTGACAGGGGGAAATTTCCCGGCAAATAGGGGAAACTTGACAGGGGGAATTTCCCAGCAAATACGGGATACTTGAGAGGGGGGAATTTCCTGGCAAATACGAGAAACTTGACAGGGGGAAATTTCCCGGCAAATAGGGGAAATTAGACAGGGGGTAAATTTCCATGCTCATATGGGATACTTGACAGGGGGAAATTTCCTGGCAAATACGGAAAACTTGACAGGGGGGAATTTCCTGGTAAATACGAGAAACTTGACAGGGGGAAATTTCCCGGCAAATAGGGGAAACTTGACAGGGGGAAATTTCCCAGCAAATACAGGATACTTGACAGGGGGAAATTTCCCGGCAAATACGGGATAGTTGACGGGGAGGAATTTCCCGGCAAATATGAGAAACTTTACATGGGGAAAATTTCCTGGCAAATATGGGAAACTTGACAGTGGGAAAATTTCCCGAAAAATACGGGATTGACAGGGGGAATTTCCAGGAAAATACGGGAAACTTGACAGGGGCAAATTTCCCGGCAGATATGGGGTACTTGACAGGGAAGAATTTCCCAGCAAATATGGGAAACTTGACAGGAGGACAATTTCCCAGCAAATACGGGAAACTTGACAGGGGGAAAATTTCCTGGCAGATATCGGGTACTTGACAGGGGGAAATTTCCCGGGAGATGTGGGGTACTTGACAGGGGAGAATTTCCCAGTAAATACAGGAAACTTGACAGGGGGAAATTTCCTGGGAAATACAGGAAACTTGACAGAGGGGAAATTTCCCGGCAAATACGGGAAAGTTGACAGCGGGGAAATTTCCCAGCAAATACGGGAAACTTGATGGGGAATTTTCCAGCAAATATGGGAAACTTGACAGTGGGAAATTTCCCAGCAAATACGGGATACTTGACAGGTTGGGAAATTTCCCGGCAAATACGGAAAACTTGACAGGGGAAATATCCTGGCAAATATGGGAAACTTGACAGGGGAATTTCCCGGCAAATACGGGAAACTTAACAGGGGGAATTTCCCGGCAAATACAGGAAACTTGACAGGGGGAATTTCCTGGCAAATATGGGAAATTTTAAAGTGGGAAAATTTCCCGGCAAATACGGGATACTTGACAGGTTGGGAAATTACGGGATACTTGACAGGTTGGGAAACTTGACAGGGGGGAAATTTCCCTGCAAATACATAAAACTTGACAGGGGAGAAATTTCCCTGCAAATATGGGAAACGACAGGCGGGAATTTTCCGGTAAATACGAGAAACTTGACAGGGGGAAATATCCCAGCAAATAGGGGAAACTTGACAGGGGGAATTTCCCGGCAAATACGGGAAACTTGACAGGTGGAAATTTCCCAGCAAATATGGGAAACTTGACAGGGGGAAATTTCCCAGCAAATACGGGAAACTTGACAGGGGGAAAATTTCCTGGCAAATACGGGAAACTTGACAGGGGAAAATTTCCTGGCAAATACGGGAAACTTGACAGGGGAAATTTCCCGGGAAATACAGGAAACTTGACAGGGGGAATTTCCCGGCAAATATGGGAAATTTTATTGTGGGAAAATTTCCCGGCAAATACGGGATACTTGACAGGTTGGGAAATTACGGAATACTTGACAGGTTGGGAAACTTGACACGGGGGAAATTTCCCGGCAAATACGGGAAACTTGACAGGGGAAATTTCCCAGCT
This sequence comes from Bradypodion ventrale, assembly GCA_035047345.1. Classification (NCBI taxonomy): domain Eukaryota; kingdom Metazoa; phylum Chordata; class Lepidosauria; order Squamata; family Chamaeleonidae; genus Bradypodion; species Bradypodion ventrale. The sequence continues at coordinate 252,610,557 of JAWDJE010000003.1, forward strand.
AATATGGGAAACTTGACAGGGGGAAATTTCCCGGCAAATATGCAATACTTGACAGGGAGGAATTTGCCGGCAAATACGGGATATTTGACAGGTGGGAAATTTCCCAGAAAATATGGGATACTTGACAGGGGGAAGTTTCCCGGCAAATACGGGATACTTGACAGGGAGGAATTTCCCGGCAAATACGGAATACTTGACAGGGAGGAATTTCCTGGCAAATACAGGATACTTAACAGGGGAAAATTTCCCTGCAAATACTGGGTACTTGACAGGGGAGAAATTTCCCAGCAAATACAGGATACTTGACATGGGGAAAATTTCCCAGGAAATACGGGATACTTGACAGGGGGAAATTTCAGGGCAAATACGGGATACTTGACAGGGGAGAAATTTGCCGGCAACACGATTCACCCGAGGCGCTGGTTGACTTGTGGAACAGGATGACAACAGCAGCCTTGGATGAAATCGCACCACTATGGCCTCTCATAACTCCTGGAGCTAGGTCATCTCCGTGGTTCACCGAAGAACTGCGGGAGCTCAAACGCACATAGAGACGCCAAGAGCGCCGCTGAGTGAAGACCCAGAGAGACTCCAATTGGACACTAACCAGAGCCGCTATTAGGGCCTATCTAGCAGTGATGGGGGTGGTGAGCCGGCAATACGGGGAAAAATTTCCTGGCAAATACATTGATCCTTGACAGATGGGAATTTGCCGGCAAATATGGGTTACTTGACAGGGGGAAATTTCCAGGCAAATACGGAAAACTTGACAGGGTGAAATTTCCCGGGAAATACGAGATACTTGACAGGGGGAAATTTCCCAGCAAATATGGGAAACTTTACAGGGGGGAATTTCCCGGCAAATACGGGATACTTGACAGGTGGGAAATTTCCCAGAAAATACGGGATACTTGAAAGGGGGAAGTTTCCCGGCAAATACGGGATATGTGACAGGGAGGAATTTCCCGGCAAATACGGAATACTTGACAGGGAGGAATTTCCCGGCAAATACAGGATACTTAACAGGGGGAAATTTCCCTGCAAATACTGGGTACTTGACTGGGGAGAAATTTCCCAGCAAATACAGGATACTTGACATGGGGGAAATTTCCCAGCAAATACGGGATACTTGACAGGGGGGAAATTTCAGGGCAAATACGGGATACTTGACAGGGGAGAAATTTGCCGGCAACACGATTCACCCGAGGCGCTGGTTGACTTGTGGAACAGGATGACAACAGCAGCCTTGGATGAAATCGCACCACTACGGCCTCTCAGAATTCCTGGAGATAGGTCATCTCCGTGGTTCACCGAAGAACTGCGGGAGCTCAAATGCACATAGAGACGCCAAGAGCGCCGCTGGGTGAAGACCCAGAGAGACTCCAATTGGACACTAACCAGAGCCGCTATTAGGGCCTATCTAGCAGTGATGGGGGTGGTGAGCAGGCAATACGGGGGGAAATTTCCTGGCAAATACGGGATACTTGACAGTGAGGGATTTTCCCGGCAAATATGGGTTACTTGACAGGGGGAAATTTCCAGGCAAATACGGAAAACTTGACAGGGTGAAATTTCCCGGCAAATACGAGATACTTGACAGGGGGAAATTTCCCAGCAAATATGGGAAACTTTACAGGGGGGAATTTCCCGGCAAATACGGGATACTTGACAGGTGGGAAATTTCCCAGAAAATACGGGATACTTGAAAGGGGGAAGTTTCCCGGCAAATACGGGATATGTGACAGGGAGGAATTTCCCGGCAAATACGGAATACTTGACAGGGAGGAATTTCCCGGCAAATACAGGATACTTAACAGGGGGAAATTTCCCTGCAAATACTGGGTACTTGACTGGGGAGAAATTTCCCAGCAAATACAGGATACTTGACATGGGGGAAATTTCCCAGCAAATACGGGATACTTGACAGGGGGAAATTTCAGGGCAAATACGGGATACTTGACAGGGGAGAAATTTGCCGGCAACACGATTCACCCGAGGCGCTGGTTGACTTGTGGAACAGGATGACAACAGCAGCCTTGGATGAAATCGCACCACTACGGCCTCTCAGAATTCCTGGAGATAGGTCATCTCCGTGGTTCACCGAAGAACTGCGGGAGCTCAAATGCACATAGAGACACCAAGAGCGCCGCTGGGTGAAGACCCAGAGAGACTCCAATTGGACACTAACCAGAGCCGCTATTAGGGCCTATCTAGCAGTGATGGGGGTGGTGAGCAGGCAATACGGGGGGAAATTTCCTGGCAAATACGGGATACTTGACAGTGGGGGATTTTCCCGGCAAATATGGGAAACTTGACAGGAGGAAATTTCCCGGCAAATACGGGAAACTTGACAGGGGGAATTTCCCAGCAAACACAAGATACTTGACAGGGGAAAATTTCCCGGCAAACACGGGGTACTTGACAGAGGGTGAAATTTCCTGGCAAATACGGGATCCTTGTTGGGGGGCATTTCCCATCAAATATGGGATACTTGACATGGGGAAATTTCCTGGCAAATACAGGATACTTGACAGGGGAGAAATTTCCCAGCAAATACGGGATACTTGACAGGGAGGAATTTCCCGACAAATACAGGATACTTGACAGGGGAGAAATTTCCCAGCAAATACGGGAAACTTGACAGGGGGAATTTCCTGGCAAACACAGGAAACTTGACAAGGTGAAATTTCCCGGCAAATACGTGATACTTGACAGGGGGAAATTTCCCAGCAAATATGGGAAACTTTACAGGGGGAAATTTCGCTGCAAATACAGGATACTTGACAGGGAGGATTTTGCCTGCAAATATTGGTTACTTGACAGGGGCAAATTTCCCGGCAAATACGGGAAACTTGACAGGAAGAAAATTTCCAGGCAAATACAGAATACTTGACAGGGGGGAATTTCCCGGCAAATTCCGGAAACTTGACAGGGGGAAATTTCACAACAAATACGGGATACTTGACAGAGGGAATTTCCCGCCAAATATGGGATACTAGACAGGGGGAATTTCCGGGCAAATATGGGATCCTTGACGGGGGCAGTTCCCGTCAAATATGGGATACTTTACAGTGGGGAATTTCCTGGGAAATACAGGATACTTGACAGGGGAAAATTTCCCAGAAAACACAGGATACTTGACAGGGGGAAATTTCCCAGCAAATACAGGAAACTTGACAGGGTGAAATTTCCCGGCAAATACGGCATACTTGACAGGGGAAAATTGAACTTTACAGGGGGGAATTTCCCGGCAAATATGGGTTACTTGACAGGGGGAAATTTCCCGGCAAATACGGGAAACTTGACAGGGTGCAATTTCCTGGCAAATACGGGATACTTGACAGGGGGAAATTTCCCGGCAATTACAGGATACTTCACAGGGGGGAAATTTCCCGGCAAATACAGGATTCCTAAAAGGGAGGAATTTCCCGACAAATACGGGATACTTGATAGGGGGAATTTAATGGCAAATACGGGTTACTTGACAGGGGGAAATTTCCCTGCAAATACGGGGTACTTGACAGGGGGATATTTCCCGGCAAATATGGGATACATGACAGGGAGGAATTTCCCTGCAAAAACAGGATACTTTACAGGGGGGAAATTTCCTGGCAAATACGGGAAACTTCACAGGGGGGAAATTTCCCAGCAAATACAGGAATCTTGACAAGGGGGGATTTCCCGGCAAACATGGGACACTTGACAGGGGGAATTTCCCAGCAAATACTGGATACTAGACAGGGGGAATTTCTGGGCAAATACGGGATCCTTGACGGGGGTAGTTCCCGTCAAATATGGGATACTTGACAGGGGGTAATTTTCCAGGAAATACAGGATACTTGACAGGGGGGAAATTTCCCGGCAAATACGGGATACTTGACAGGGAGGAATTTCCCGACAAATACGGGATACTTGACAGGGGGAAATTTCCCAGCAAATACGGGAAACTTGACAGGGGGAATGTCCCGGCGAATATGGGAAACATGACAGTGTGAAATTTCCTGGCAAATAAGGGATACTTGACAGGGGGAAATTTCCCAGCAAATATGGGAAACTTTACAGGGGGGAATTTGCCGGCAAATATGGGTTACTTGACAGGGAGGAATTTCCCGACAAATACGGGATACTTTACAAGGGGAATTTAATGGCAAATACGGGTTACTTGACAGGGAGAAATTTCCCAGCAAATACGGGGTACTTGACAGGGGGAAAATTTCCTGGCAAATACAGGATACTTGACAGGGGGAAATTTCCCAGCAAATACGGGAAACTTCACAGGGGGGAAATTTCCCAGCAAATACAGGAATCTTGACAGGGGGAATTTCTTGGCAAATATAGGATACTTGACAGTGGGTGAAATTTCCCAGGAAATACGGGATACTTGACAGGGGGAAATTTCCCGGGAAATAAAGGAAACTTGACAGAGGGGAAATTTCCTGGCAAATACAGGAAACTTGACAGAGGGGAAATTTCCTGGCAAATACGGGATACTTGACAGGGGGAAGTTTCCCGGCAAATATGGGATACTTGACAGGAGGAAAACTTCCCAACAAATACGGGAAACTTGACAGGGGAGAAATTTCCCTGCAAATACAGGAAACTTGACAGGGGATAAATTTCCCTGCAAATACGGGATACTTGACAGGGGGCAAATTTCCCAACAAATACGGGATACTTGACAGGGGGAATTTCCCGGCAAATACGGGGTACTTGACAGGGGGAAATTTCCTGGCAGATATGGGGTACCTGACAGGGGAGAATTTCCCAGCAAATACAGGAAACTTGACAGGGGGAAATTTCCTGGCAAATACAGGAAACTTGACAGAGGGGAAATTTCCTGGCAACTACAGGGTACTTGACAGGGGAAAAATTTCCTGGCAAATTCATTGATCCTTGACAGGGGAAAATTTCCCACCAAATACGGGAAACTTGACAGGGGGAAAATGTCATGGGAAATACGGGAAACTTGACAGGGGAAATTTCCCGGGAAATATGGGATACTTGACAGGGGGAAATTTCCCAGCAAATACGGGAAACGTGACAGGGGAGAAATTTCCCTGCAAATACGGGAAATTTGACAGGGGAGAAATTTCGCTGCAAATACGGGAAATTTGACAGGGGAGAAATTTCCCTGCAAATACGGGAAACTTGACAGGGTGAAATTTCCTGGCAAATACAGGAAACTTGACAGAGGGGAAATTTCCTGGCAAATACGGGATACTTGACAGGGGAAAAATTTCCTGGCAAATACATTGATCCTTGACAGGGGAAAAATTCCCACCAAATACGGGAAACTTGACAGGGGGAAAATTTCGTGGGAAATAGGGGAAACTTGACAGGGGGAAATTTCCCGGCAAATAAGGGAAACCTGACAGGGCTTAATTTCCTGGCAAATACGGGATACTTGACAGGGGGGAAATTTCCCAGCAAATATGGAAAACTTGACAGGGGAGAAATTTCCCTGCAAATTTCCCGGCAAATTTCCCGGCAAATATGGGAAACTTGACAGGGGGAATTTCCTGGCAAATATGGGAAACGTTAAAGTGGGAAAATTTCCCGCAAATACGGGATAGTTGACAGGTTGGGAAATTACGGGATACTTAACAGGTTGGGAAACTTGACAGGGGGGAAATTTCCCTGCAAATACAGAAAACTTGACAGGGGAGAAATTTCCCTGCAAATACGGGAAACGACAGGCGGGAATTTCCCGGTAAATACGAGAAACTTGACAGGGGGAAATTTCCCGTCAAATAGGGGAAACTTGACAGGGGGAATATTCCGGCAAATACGGGAAACTTGACAGGTGGAAATTTCCCAGCAAATATGGGAAACTTGACAGGGGGAAATTTCCCAGCAAATACGGGAAACTTGACAGGGGGAAAATTCCCCGGCAAATACGGGAAACTTGACAGGGGAAATTTCCCGGCAAATATGGGAAACTTGACAGGGGGAAATTTCCCAGCAAATACGGGAAACTTGACAGTGGAAATTTCCCGGCAAACCAGGAAACTTGACAGGGGGAATTTCCCGGCAAATATGGGAAATTTTACAGTGGGAAAATTTCCCGGCAAATACGGGATACTTGACAGGTTGGGAAATTACGGGATACTTGACAGGTTGGGAAACTTGACAGGGGGGAAATTTCCCGGCAAATACGGGAAACTTGACAGGGGAAATTTCCCGGCTAATATGGGAAACTTGACAGGGGAAAATTTCCCGGCAAATACGGGAAACTTGACAGGGGGAAATTTCCCGGCAAATACGGGAAACTTGACAGGGGGAATTTCCCGGCAAATATGGGAAGTTTTACAGTGGGAAATTTTCCCGGCAAATACGGGATACTAGACAGGGGGGATTTCCGGGCAAATACGAGATCCTTGACGGGGGCAGTTCCCATCAAATATGGGATACTTGACAGGGGGTAATTTTCCGGCAAATACAGGATACTTGACAGGGGGAAATTTCCCAGCAAATACGGGATACTTGACAGGGAGGAATTTTCTGACAAATACGGGATACTTGACAGGGGGGAAATTTCCCAGCAAATACGGGAAACTTGACAGGGGGAAATTTCCCGGCAAATACGTGATACTTGACAGGGGGAAATTTCCTAGCAAATATGGGAAACTTTACATGGGGAATTTGCCGGCAAATATGGGTTACTTGACAGGGGGAAATTTCCCAGCAAATACGGGATACTTGACAGGGGGAAATTTCCCAACAAATACGGGATACTTGACAGGGGGAATTTCCCGGCAAATACGGGGTACTTGACAGGGGGAAATTTCCTGGCAGATATGGGGTACCTGACAGGGGAGAATTTCCCAGCAAATACAGGAAACTTGACAGGGGGAAATTTCCCGGCAAATACAGGAAACTTGACAGAGGGGAAATTTCCTGGCAACTACAGGGTACTTGACAGGGGAAAAATTTCCTGGCAAATACATTGATCCTTGACAGGGGAAAATTTCCCACCAAATACGGGAAACTTGACAGGGGGAAAATGTCATGGGAAATACGGGAAACTTGACAGGGGAAATTTCCCGGGAAATATGGGATACTTGACAGGGGGAAATTTCCCAGCAAATACGGGAAACGTGACAGGGGAGAAATTTCCCTGCAAATACGGGAAATTTGACAGGGGAGAAATTTCCCTGCAAATACGGGAAACTTGACAGGGTGAAATTTCCCGGCAATTCCGGGTACTTGACAGGGGGAAAATTTCCTGGAAAATACATTGATCCTTGACAGGGGAAAATTTCCCACCAAATACGGGAAACTTGACATGGGGAAAATTTCATGGGAAATACGGGAAACTTGACAGGGGGAAATTTCCCGGCAAATATAGGATACTTGACAGGGGGAAATTTCCCGGCAAATACATGAAACTTGACAGGGGGAAATTTCCTGCCAAATACGGGATACTTGACAGGGGAAAAATTTCCTGGCAAATACATTGATCCTTGACAGGGGAAAAATTCCCACCAAATACGGGAAACTTGACAGGGGGAAAATTTCGTGGGAAATAGGGGAAACTTGACAGGGGGAAATTTCCCGGCAAATAAGGGAAACCTGACAGGGCTAAATTTCCTGGCAAATACGGGGTACTTGACAGGGGGAAAATTTCCCAGCAAATATGGAAAACTTGACAGGGGAGAAATTTCCCTGCAAATTTCCCGGCAAATTTCCCGGCAAATATGGGAAACTTGACAGGGGGAAATTTCCCGGCAAATACAGGAAACTTAACAGGGGGGAATTTCCCGGCAAATACGGGAAACTTGACAGGGGGAATTTCCTGGCAAATATGGGAAATTTTAAAGTGGGAAAATTTCCCGGCAAATACGGGATAGTTGACAGGTTGGGAAATTACGGGATACTTAACAGGTTGGGAAACTTGACAGGGGGGAAATTTCCCTGCAAATACAGAAAACTTGACAGGGGAGAAATTTCCCGGTAAATACGAGAAACTTGACAGGTGGAAATTTCCCGTCAAATAGGGGAAACTTGACAGGGGGAATATCCCGGCAAATACGGGAAACTTGACAGGTGGAAATTTCCCAGCAAATATGGGAAACTTGACAGGGGGAAATTTCCCAGCAAATACCGGAAACTTGACAGGGGGAAAATTTCCCGGCAAATACGGGAAACTTGACAGGGGAAATTTCCCGGCAAATATGGGAAACTTGACAGGGGGAAATTTCCCAGCAAATACGGGAAACTTGACAGTGGAAATTTCCCGGCAAATACAGGAAACTTGACAGGGGGAATTTCCCGGCAAATATGGGAAATTTTACAGTGGGAAAATTTCCCGGCAAATACGGGATACTTGACAGGTTGGGAAATTACGGGATACTTGACAGGTTGGGAAACTTGACAGGGGGGAAATTTCCCGGCAAATACGGGAAACTTGACAGAGGAAATTTCCCGGCTAATATGGGAAACTTGACAGGGGAAAATTTCCCGGCAAATACGGGAAACTTGACAGGGGGAAAATTTCCTGGCAAATACGGGAAACTTGACAGGCGGAAAATTTCCCGGCAAATATGAGAAACTTGACAGGGGGAATTTCCCGGCAAATATGGGAAATTTTACAGTGGGAAAATTTCCTGGCAAATACAGGAAACTTGACAGGGGGAATTTCCCGGCAAATATGGGAAATTTTACAGTGGGAAAATTTCCCGGCAAATACGGGATACTTGACAGGTTGGGAAATTACGGGATACTTGACAGGTTGGGAAACTTGGCAGGGGGGAAATTTCCCGGCAAATACGGGAAACTTGACAGGGGAAATTTCCCGGCTAATATGGGAAACTTGACAGGGGGAAATTTCCCGCCAAATACGGGAAACTTGACAGGGGGAAAATTTCCCGGCAAATACGGGAAACTTGACAGGGGGAATTTCCCGGCAAATATGGGAAGTTTTACAGTGGGAAATTTTCCCGGCAAATACGGGATACTAGACAGGGGGGATTTCCGGGCAAATACGAGATCCTTGACGGGGGCAGTTCCCATCAAATATGGGATACTTGACAGGGGGTAATTTTCCGGCAAATACAGGATACTTGACAGGGGGAAATTTCCCAGCAAATACGGGATACTTGACAGGGAGGAATTTCCTGACAAATACGGGATACTTGACAGGGGGGAAATTTCCCAGCAAATACGGGAAACTTGACAGGGGGAAATTTCCCGGCAAATACGTGATACTTGACAGGGGGAAATTTCCTAGCAAATATGGGAAACTTTACATGGGGAATTTGCCGGCAAATATGGGTTACTTGACAGGGGGAAATTTCCCAGCAAATACGGGATACTTGACAGGGGGAAATTTCCCAACAAATACGGGATACTTGACAGGGGGAATTTCCCGGCAAATACGGGGTACTTGACAGGGGGAAATTTCCTGGCAGATATGGGGTACCTGACAGGGGAGAATTTCCCAGCAAATACAGGAAACTTGACAGGGGGAAATTTACCGGCAAATACAGGAAACTTAACAGGGGGGAATTTCCCGGCAAATACGGGAAACTTGACAGGGGGAATTTCCTGGCAAATATGGGAAATTTTAAAGTGGGAAAATTTCCCGGCAAATACGGGATAGTTGACAGGTTGGGAAATTACGGGATACTTAACAGGTTGGGAAACTTGACAGGGGGGAAATTTCCCTGCAAATACAGAAAACTTGACAGGGGAGAAATTTCCCTGCAAATACGGGAAACGACAGGCGGGAATTTCCCGGTAAATACGAGAAACTTGACAGGTGGAAATTTCCCGTCAAATAGGGGAAACTTGACAGGGGGAATATCCCGGCAAATACGGGAAACTTGACAGGTGGAAATTTCCCAGCAAATATGGGAAACTTGACAGGGGGAAATTTCCCAGCAAATACCGGAAACTTGACAGGGGGAAAATTTCCCGGCAAATACGGGAAACTTGACAGGGGAAATTTCCCGGCAAATATGGGAAACTTGACAGGGGGAAATTTCCCAGCAAATACGGGAAACTTGACAGTGGAAATTTCCCGGCAAATACAGGAAACTTGACAGGGGGAATTTCCCGGCAAATATGGGAAATTTTACAGTGGGAAAATTTCCCGGCAAATACGGGATACTTGACAGGTTGGGAAATTACGGGATACTTGACAGGTTGGGAAACTTGACAGGGGGGAAATTTCCCGGCAAATACGGGAAACTTGACAGGGGAAATTTCCCGGCTAATATGGGAAACTTGACAGGGGAAAATTTCCCGGCAAATACGGGAAACTTGACAGGGGGAAAATTTCCTGGCAAATACGGGAAACTTGACAGGCGGAAAATTTCCCGGCAAATACGGGAAACTTGACAGGGGGAATTTCCCGGCAAATATGGGAAATTTTACAGTGGGAAAATTTCCTGGCAAATACAGGAAACTTGACAGGGGGAATTTCCCGGCAAATATGGGAAATTTTACAGTGGGAAAATTTCCCGGCAAATACGGGATACTTGACAGGTTGGGAAATTACGGGATACTTGACAGGTTGGGAAACTTGGCAGGGGGGAAATTTCCCGGCAAATACGGGAAACTTGACAGGGGAAATTTCCCGGCTAATATGGGAAACTTGACAGGGGGAAATTTCCCGCCAAATACGGGATACTTGAGAGGGGGGAAAATTTCCCGGCAAATACGGGAAACTTGACAGGGGGAATTTCCCGGCAAATATGGGAAGTTTTACAGTGGGAAATTTTCCCGGCAAATACGGGATACTAGACAGGGGGGATTTCCGGGCAAATACGAGATCCTTGACGGGGGCAGTTCCCATCAAATATGGGATACTTGACAGGGGGTAATTTTCCGGCAAATACAGGATACTTGACAGGGGGAAATTTCCCAGCAAATACGGGATACTTGACAGGGAGGAATTTCCTGACAAATACGGGATACTTGACAGGGGGGAAATTTCCCAGCAAATACGGGAAACTTGACAGGGGGAAATTTCCCGGCAAATACGTGATACTTGACAGGGGGAAATTTCCTAGCAAATATGGGAAACTTTACATGGGGAATTTGCCGGCAAATATGGGTTACTTGACAGGAGGAAATTTCCCAGCAAATACGGGATACTTGACAGGGGGAAATTTCCCAACAAATACGGGATACTTGACAGGGGGAATTTCCCGGCAAATACGGGGTACTTGACAGGGGGAAATTTCCTGGCAGATATGGGGTACCTGACAGGGGAGAATTTCCCAGCAAATACAGGAAACTTGACAGGGGGAAATTTACCGGCAAATACAGGAAACTTAACAGGGGGGAATTTCCCGGCAAATACGGGAAACTTGACAGGGGGAATTTCCTGGCAAATATGGGAAATTTTAAAGTGGGAAAATTTCCCGGCAAATACGGGATAGTTGACAGGTTGGGAAATTACGGGATACTTAACAGGTTGGGAAACTTGACAGGGGGGAAATTTCCCTGCAAATACAGAAAACTTGACAGGCGAGAAATTTCCCTGCAAATACGGGAAACGACAGGCGGGAATTTCCCGGTAAATACGAGAAACTTGACAGGTGGAAATTTCCCGTCAAATAGGGGAAACTTGACAGGGGGAGTATCCCGGCAAATACGGGAAACTTGACAGGTGGAAATTTCCCAGCAAATATGGGAAACTTGACAGGGGGAAATTTCCCAGCAAATACCGGAAACTTGACAGGGGGAAAATTTCCCGGCAAATACGGGAAACTTGACAGGGGAAATTTCCCGGCAAATATGGGAAACTTGACAGGGGGAAATTTCCCAGCAAATACGGGAAACTTGACAGTGGAAATTTCCCGGCAAATACAGGAAACTTGACAGGGGGAATTTCCCGGCAAATATGGGAAATTTTACAGTGGGAAAATTTCCCGGCAAATACGGGATACTTGACAGGTTGGGAAATTACGGGATACTTGACAGGTTGGGAAACTTGACAGGGGGGAAATTTCCCGGCAAATACGGGAAACTTGACAGGGGAAATTTCCCGGCTAATATGGGAAACTTGACAGGGGAAAATTTCCCGGCAAATACGGGAAACTTGACAGGGGGAAAATTTCCTGGCAAATACGAGAAACTTGACAGGCGGAAAATTTCCCGGCAAATACGGGAAACTTGACAGGGGGAATTTCCCGGCAAATATGGGAAATTTTACAGTGGGAAAATTTCCTGGCAAATACAGGAAACTTGACAGGGGGAATTTCCCGGCAAATATGGGAAATTTTACAGTGGGAAAATTTCCCGGCAAATACGGGATACTTGACAGGTTGGGAAATTACGGGATACTTGACAGGTTGGGAAACTTGGCAGGGGGGAAATTTCCCGGCAAATACGGGAAACTTGACAGGGGAAATTTCCCGGCTAATATGGGAAACTTGACAGGGGGAAATTTCCCGCCAAATACGGGAAACTTGACAGGGGGAAAATTTCCCGGCAAATACGGGAAACTTGACAGGGGGAATTTCCCGGCAAATATGGGAAGTTTTACAGTGGGAAATTTTCCCGGCAAATACGGGATACTAGACAGGGGGGATTTCCGGGCAAATACGAGATCCTTGACGGGGGCAGTTCCCATCAAATATGGGATACTTGACAGGGGGTAATTTTCCGGCAAATACAGGATACTTGACAGGGGGAAATTTCCCAGCAAATACGGGATACTTGACAGGGAGGAATTTCCTGACAAATACGGGATACTTGACAGGGGGGAAATTTCCCAGCAAATACGGGAAACTTGACAGGGGGAAATTTCCCGGCAAATACGTGATACTTGACAGGGGGAAATTTCCTAGCAAATATGGGAAACTTTACATGGGGAATTTGCCGGCAAATATGGGTTACTTGACAGGGGGAAATTTCCCAGCAAATACGGGATACTTGACAGGGGGAAATTTCCCAACAAATACGGGATACTTGACAGGGGGAATTTCCCGGCAAATACGGGGTACTTGACAGGGGGAAATTTCCTGGCAGATATGGGGTACCTGACAGGGGAGAATTTCCCAGCAAATACAGGAAACTTGACAGGGGGAAATTTCCCGGCAAATACAGGAAACTTGACAGAGGGGAAATTTCCTGGCAACTACAGGGTACTTGACAGGGGGAAAATTTCCTGGCAAATACATTGATCCTTGACAGGGGAAAATTTCCCACCAAATACATCTGCCTTGGATGTAATTGCTCCACTACGGCCTCTCAGAGCCCGTGGAGCTAGGTCATCCCTGTGATTCACTGAAGAACTACGGGAGCTCAAACGTGCAAAGAGACACCTTGAGCGCTGCTGGGTGAAGACCCAGAGCGATTCCGATTGGACACTAGCTAGAGCCACTATTAGGGCCTACCTATTGGCGATGGGGGCAGTGAGGAGGCAGTACTTCACCTCCCTTATTGCCTCCACTGATAATCGGCCAGCCACCCTGTTTCGGGTGACCAGGTCCCTCCTGGGTAGGGCGGGGCCTGTGCCTGGTTGGCAGGGATCGGCTGAGGACTTTGCTGACCATCTGGTGGAGAAAATAGATCGGATCCGCTCGGGGTTCAAACTTGGCATGGACGGGGCGGGTCCGGGGAGCCAGTGCACAGTCTTGCGGTGTTACCTGGGATCAGTTTGATCCAGTTGCCCCGGATGAAGTGGACAGGCTCCTTGCAGCAGTCCGTGCCACTAATTGTCCATTGGATCCCTGTCCCGCCTGGCTGGTAAAAGCCTCTAAGACGGTGACAGGTGGCTGGGTCGGGGCTATAATTAACGCATCTTTTCGAGAGGGGATGTTTCCCGCACTGCTGAAACATGCTCTTGTGCGCCCCCTCCTGAAGAAGCCATCCCTCGATCCAGCAATCCTAACCAACTACAGACCTATCTCCAACCTTCCTTTTTTGGGGAAGGTTCTGGAGAAGGCAGTGGCACGTCAGCTGCAGGGGGTACTGGATGAAGCGGGATATCTGGACCCATTCCAGTCAGGATTCAGACCTGGATATGGTACTGAGACTGCATTGGTCGCGCTGATGGATGATCTCTGGCGAGAGCGGGATGGCGGTCATCCGTCCGTCCTTGCTCTTCTTGACCTCTCAGCGGCCTTCGATACCATTGACCACGGTATCCTTCTGGAACAGCTCTGAGGATTGGGGATCCAGGGGACGGTGTGGTCCTGGTTTTCCTCATTTCTGAGGGGCCGGAACCAGTCGGTGTGGTTGGAGAGTGAGAGGTCGAGTCCTAGGCCCCTAAAATATGGGGTGCCTCAGGGCTCGGTACTCTCTCCTCTCCTATTTAACATCTACATGAAGCCGCTGAGTGAGATCATCCGTTCCCACGGGGTGCGGTACCACCAGTATGCGGATGACGCACAGTTGTACATCTCGGCCCGTGGGGACCCCAGTGATGCAGTCAAAGTCCTTTCCAGCTGTCTGGAGGCTGTTGGGGTCTGGATGGGGCAAATGGGCTACAGCTGAATCCTAGCAAGACTGAGTGGCTATGGATAGGGGGTCCTGCATTATCCCGGGAGCTGCCATCTTTGGTTTTGGATGGGGCTGTTTTGCCCCAGACCAACCCGGTGCACAACTTGGGGGTCCTCCTGGATTCGCAGCTGCTGCTAGAAGAACAGGTGGCGGCTGTGGCCAGGAGGGCCTTCGCCCAACTTCGGGTGATTCGCCAGTTGCGCCCGCTCCTGGACCGGGACTCTTTGCTCATGGTCACTCACGCTCTGGTGACCTCCAGACTAGACTACTGTAATGCACTCTACATGGGGCTGCTCTTGATGACCATTCGGAGGCTGCAGCTGGTCCAGAATGCCGCGGCCCGGGTGGTGATGGGGTGTGGACGTTATGCCCATGCCTCACCACTGCTTCGGGGGCTGCACTGGTTACCAGTTTGTCTCTGGGTGCAATTCAAGGTGCTGGTTTTGACCTTCAAAGCCCTACATGGTAGTGGGCCAGGGTATCTTAGAGACCGCATCGCCCTAAGGACGTCTGTCCGTCCAACCAGAGCAGACCGGAGGGGCTCTCTAATTGTGCCATCAGCCAGGGGGGCTCGCCTCTCTGGCACAAGGAGGAGGGCCTTCTCCATGTCCGCACCAGCCCTTTGGAACCTCCTGCCTGTGGAACTGCGTCTCCAGATGGAGTTGTTGCCCTTTAGGAAGGAACTAAAGACCTGGCTGGCGGGCCAAGTTTGGGGTGTGGGTGGGGATGGGGGTACCGTTGGGTGGTTGGTATAGAGAAGTGTGCCTTCCCCCAAGGTCCCTTCAGTTCTTGCGCACCTTTTAAGGGTGGTTTTTTTAACTTTTAACTATTTTATCATGTGTCTTTTATGTATTTACTGTCCGCTATGTAAACCGCCCTGAGTTGGGTTGTACCTGAGTGGGCGGTATATAAGCGTGAAAAATAAATAAATAAATATATAAATAAATAAATACGGGATACTTGACAGGGGGAATTTAATGGCAAATACGGGTTACTTGACAGGGGGAAATTTCCCGGCAAATACGGGGTACTTGACAGGGGGGAAATTTCCCGGCAAATATGGGATACTTGACAGGGGAAAAATTTCCCAGCAAATACGGGATACTTGACAGGGAGGAATTTCCCTGCAAATACAGGATACTTTACAGGGGGGAAATTAACCTGGCAAATACAGGAAACTTCAGAGGGGGGAAATTTCCCAGCAAATACAGGAATCTTGACAGGGGGGAATTTCCCGGCAAACACGGGAAACTTGACAGGGGGTGAAATTTCGCAGCAAATACGGGATACTTGACAGAGAGGAATTTCCCGGCAAATACAGGATACTTGACAGGGGGAAATTTCCTGGCAAAGATGGGAAACTTGACAAGGGGAAAATTTCCCTGCAAATACGGGATCCTTGACAGGGAGAAAATTTCCCGGCAAATACGGGAAACTTCCCAGGGTGGAAATTTCCCGGCAAATATAGGAAACTTGACAGGGGCAAATTTCCCGGCAAATACAGGATACTTGACAGGGGGAAATTTCCTGGCAAATATGGGATTCCCTGACAGGGGGAAAATTTCCCAGCAAATACGGGATACTTCAAAGGGGGTGAAATTTCCCAGCAAATACGGGATACTTGACAGTGGGAATTTCCTGGCAAATATGGGATACTTGACGGGGGGAATTTCCCAGCACATATGGGATAATTGGCGGGGGGCATTTCGCAGCTAATACCGTATACTTGACAGGGCAGAATTTTCCCGGCAAAACGGGATACTTGACAGGGGGAGCTTTGCCAGCCAATATGGGATACTTGACAGGGGGAATTTTCCAGGCAAATATGGGATACTTGACAGGGGGGCATTTCTCAGCAAATACGGGATATTTGACAGGGGAAAATTTTCCCGGCCAATACGGGATACTTGACAAGAGGAAAATTTCCCGGCAAATACGGGATACTTGACAGGGGGAATTTCCTGGCAAATACAGGATCCTTGACAGGGGGAATTTCCCGGCACATATGGGATACTTGACAGGTTGCATTTCACAGCAAATACAGTATACTTGACAGGGCGGGATTTTCCCGGCAAATACGGGATACTTGACAGGGGGAGCTTTCCCAGCCAATATGGGATACTTGACAGGGGGGATAATTTCCTGGCAAATACGGGATACTTGACAGGTGGAAATTTATCGACAAATACGGAATACTTGACAGGGGGTAATTTCCCGGAATATACGGGATACTTGACAGGGGGAAATTTCCCGGCAAATACAGGATACTTGACAGGTGGAGATTTATCGACAAATACGGGATACTTGACAGGGGGTAATTTATCGGCAAATACGGGATACTTGGCAGGGGGGAAATTTCCCGGCAAATACTGGATACTTGGCATGGGGAAATTTCCCGACATATTTATTTATTTTTCACGCTTATATACCGCCCACCTAGGTAGAACCCAACTCAGGGTGGTTTACATAGCGGACAGTAAATAAATAAATAAATAAATAAATAAATACGGGATACTTGGCAGGGGGGAAATTTCCCAGCAAATAGGGGAAACTTGACAGGGTGGGAAATTTTCTGGCATATACGGGAAACTTGCCAGGGGGAAATTTCCCGGCAAATATGGGATACTTGGCAGGGGGAAACCAGCCCTCTAGGGTTACTCTCTCTCTCTTTCTCCACCCCCCCCACTGATTTGCCCCCTCTTTCTCCCCACACACACTGATTTGCCCCCTCTCTCTCCCCCCCACCGATTTGCCCCCCTCCCCCCCCCACTGATTTGCCCCTGCATATATGAAATATATTGTTCACCTAGTGTAGACTCAGCAGCAGCATAAATGAAGCTTCCCCATGACCATGTGGCTGGCAGGGAAGGGAAACAGAAACTACAAAAAGTCCCCACCACCTTCTCTCTCTCTCTCTCTCTCTCCATTTCCACAAGCAAAAAGCCACAAACGGCGAGCTCTGGTGGTTGGAAAAACATACTGCAGCTCCAGTCAGGATTTTTTATAAAAAAATAAGGGAAAATACGGGAAAATTAATAAAACGGGGTGGGGAAAGAGGGGTAAAAATAAGGGGTTTTCCCGGGGAAAATGGGATAGTTGACATGTATGCAATGGGTGTGAATATCACTGGTGAATTGACCTTAGGTAAGAGTTTAACTAACCTAGACACTTTATGTGCTGAGTCACGAAATTAGCAACAATTGTGTTACACTGGCATAAGGAAACAACAAGAGAGATTAAAGACTTGTTGTTTTCTAAATAAATAAATAGGAAACAACAAGCTTTTGATCTGTATGTCTGAAGAAATTGTTTGCAATACATCAAAGTTCACACTAAATTAAATTGGTTAGTTATAAAACTGCTGCAAGACAGTTCTTTGTTTAATATTCAATATTATATATTGAAATATGGATAATTGTTTGAAAACTCATCTTTCAGATGTTGATTACCTTCTAAAAAATTTATTATCACTATAATGTCTGATAATGTTGTGCAGGATTACCTTAACTATTTGCGTCAACTGCAGCCAACAGCCAACTGTCTCTCACAAAAGCAAAATTCTGAAGTGTTTATTGTAAGGATAGTATTTGAATTATCAAAGTGATCATATTGTACACTAGCTCAAGTGCTTCAATACCAGCAAAGTTTTACAGACCTCATAATCATAATATTCACATTGACCACCAAGATAGTGTGGGCAGCTATCTACAGGACTGAATTGTTGCTATCTTGGTTCAGAGGTCTGAAAGATTTGCTAAATTGTTTCAATTAAAGATGTCAAAAGGCCTCACATGAGGAAGGCAGCCACATTATCCAAGGTCATGCTATGGTTTTCAATTAGTAAATGGTTTCAATTGTCTTTCTTATGAAAATATGATTGTTCATTTTTGAGAAGGCTATGGCCTCACATAGTTTTGACAGATTTCATCTAGGTCACCTTACCTTGGATACCTTGGAGTCGTTATCCTCATATAAGTAGACATCTCTGTGACGACTTCCGCACAACTTTTGTCCATATCGATTTGTCCCTGGCAGTTTTTCTCCATGTTGGTTCAACATTTTTCTTGAAAAAATCTTCCCATCTGCAAGGTGCTCTTCCCCTAGGTCTTTTGCAATCTCTCAGATACCAATTCACTATTCTGGCACTCCATTTATAGTCACTGGTGCATGCAACATGGCTAGCCCATTTTAATTTGTTTGTCAGGTATTGTTACTATGTCTTTTAGCAGTGATCTAGGTCACCAGGCTTTAAAATATGTAAGTGGGAGACATCAGGCCCATCAGAAACACCATTTCCATCAGAGTGCAGCTTTTTAGTTTGTCAGACAGCTTGGAGTGGGGCCCCCCAGCACCAATTCATCCGGCCCATGCTGCCTTCATTGTATGGGTGCATTTTATGGGCATGCCGTACGGACGTGTTTTACTTCTGCTTCTGGAAGCTATGAGGGTGGCATGGGCCAGATGAATTGGTGTTAGGGCCAGATCTGGCCCACAGGCCATAGTTTGGGTACCTCTGGTTTAAGCAGAGAAAATGCATCCTGTTGCAAAACAGATTGTAAGGCACATTTTACTTCTGCTTCCAGTTGGAGGAACCACGGGACCAGCCTGCTGAACACATGACTGGCCCACTGAACCACCTGACCAGCCTGTGGCCTGAAAAGTTTGGGCACCCATGTCTTGGAGGGTTTGAACTCTGTGTGTGGAGTGGACTCCTGAATATTGTTTATATAAAGAGTCTTACTGCTTGCTCTGTTTGCAAACTGTATTTGTAATTGGTATACAGTAATACCTCATACAAAGTCCGCTTCATACAACATCGGATTCATACAACATCGCCTAATTCCTTGAAAAAAGTTGCCTCATACAAAGTTGTGTGATGTTGTATGAAGCATTGGGGTTTTCCCAGGTTTCATTGTGCCTGGGCAGTATAAAAGGCAGGATACATGCATGCATTGCTCTTTTGGGTTTTGCATGAGGCGAAGAGTGTTTAGGAGTGGTTTTGAGCACGATTTTGGATTTTTTTGGATTTTTTTGTCAGAATTTTTAGAAGTATTCCTGTGATTTTTGCAGCATTCTTCTTGGACAATCAGGGTTGTTTGACATGTTTTTGTAATGTATTTAGCCTTTAGACAATGATTTCTTAAAGTTCTGTCAGTTTCCTGTCTGTCTCCTTGACTTTGCCCTGAAGTCAAATCAAATCAAATCAAATTCTTTATTACGGCCGATGGCCAGATACATGCCCTGAAGTCTGTGCTGTTACAGTACAATGTATCTCTATGGAAACGACGTTGTATGAGGCATCGCGGCAAGGATTTGGACGTTGCATGAGGCATCTCAGCTAGGATTTTGCATGCCTCATACAAAGTCCAAATCCGTATAAAGTCCAAACTTATGGAACCAAGTTTGGACGTTGTATGAGGTATCACTGTAACTCACTCACCTAAAATTTGGATCCATAAGTTGTGTTGTTTACTTTTCTCTGCTTTGCAGAATCTGTTGCTAAATCCTGCCTAGACCTCAGACATGCTATCCATTTTTCAGTTTGGGAGAAAAATAAAGTTCCGCTTTCAGGCCCAAAAGATCTTGAGGAAGTCCAATACGGTTCAGGTTTTCTCGTAGCCCAGTTTGAAGGATGAGCTGAAGTTGTGGCACACTACCTTGAAGGGTTGTTGTGGACATGGACAGGGTTCCTTAGATTACTCTGTCCCGGGTGCTGAAGGTTTCAGTTATCTACATCCTGAAAATATTAAATGAAAACCCCTAGAAATACATCATGCATACGTATTTCCAAGATGCACCCTCAAAACTGGCCATTATAGGGAACCAGAGACAACACTGTATAAAGTGTTTGCTACAATTCTCCGTTTTAGGTGCTCATGGCAGATTTGAAACGGATTGATTTGTTGGGCCTACATACTTTCGCTTAACAATTCTAAATGTCTCAAGCCATTACATGTGCCAATTGGCAGCCAAAGGCAGTACATGTGACCTTTATTCATAGAACAGGAGCAATGGTTAACCCACAAGTTGTTTATGTCTTCAACAATGGACCTTTGTAAATAGTTGTTGTACTTGGGACTTTCCACTGGTTTTACAAAGTATAGTATGTATTTCCCCCAGCTAAACCACAAGACACCTGCTAACTGACTTGTGTGAAGAATTAAAACAGCTATTTGATATATGCTGAACAGCCAGTAGGTAAATACAGTAATGCTCCATAGCTATTTACGTAAATCTTTTTTTTTACGCAAATAGATGCATCTGGCCTGCCCTCAGCCTGCCCTGGCCAGAGGGAGAAGTGGCTGCAGCTGCCCAGGGCTCGGCAGTTTTAGGAACTTCGCCACTGTTTCGTAATGTCTCTGTTAGCCTTTGAAATGCTTTTCTCTTTGCTCTTCTATGATGTACTGTATATTGTCTCTGCGATGACATGAGTTACGTATATTGTTTCTGTGATGACATGACATTTTGACTTGTGTATTGTTATTATATGCTGCTGTATTCTATTATATTTTGTACTCTATTGTCTTGCTCAAGCAGCAGAAGACAGTCCCATCTTGAGGATGCCTGCCACCCCATCCCAGGACTTTGTTTTTTCTATGTGGTTGTGACTTTATTATTATATTATAGTATTATACTATGTTGTTATATATTATAATGTGTTGATTTTATAGATTGAATTTTGTATATTGTATTATTGTGTATTTACTTTGTGTATTGCTGATTTATGTTGTGATTTTTGTGAGCCACCCTGAGTCGGTGTATACTGAGTGGGCGGCATTCGAATCAATCAATCAATCAATCCCCATAGGGATGCATTGAAAGGGGGGAAGGAATGTAAATGGAGTGATTTTCCTACCTTTTGCATGCTGCTGCTGCTTCCTCCTGAGTGGTTTATCTGCCTGTTGGGGGAGCAGGAGCCACTGCTGCCACCAATGCTGCTGCTGCTGCCACCTCCCCTGCCGCTTCTACGGGGACTAGGAGAATGCCCCTGCATGTCTGCTCAGTTCCACTGTTCATTCAAGGCTTCTCCACAGCGTGGTTTGGCTGGGAGTGCACTTCGGATGGAAACTGCTCCATCCCGCTCTTTGTCTGAGGCTTCTCTGGGGTGCAGTTTGGCTGGGAACGTGCTTCCCAGCCAAACCATGCCCCGGAGAAGCCTCGGACAAATAGCGGAACTGAGCGGATATGCGGGGGCACGCTCCCAATACCCATAGAAGCAGCGGGGACTCTGGAAAACACAGCAAAACTACTGCAATCATCGGTGCTGCCACTGACACTGTCATGGTAAGTGATGGCTTGTGACTTCTGGTGGTGGGGTTGGGAGGCGCGGGGCGGAATTTTAGAATTTAAAATGGCAGTGGCACCATTTTAAACTCTAAAGATGCAAGTAAACCCCTTACATAAATCATTTTTTTGCGTAAATCAGGATGCAATTTCCGCAAAAAACTTACATAAGTTGATTTTTATATAGATCAATGTGTACGTAAATTGGGATTTTACTGTATAGCAGACCATATAACTTAAAATGTAGCTTACCATATATACTCAAGTATAAACTGATCCAAATATGAGCTGAGGTACGTAATTTTGACCTGAAAACCTAGGGAAATAGATTGACTTGAATATAAGCCGAGGGTGGGAAATGCAGCAGCATTCAATCCTATGGGGATTGATTGATAGTGAGTTTCAATAATCAAAGTACATGAAAATATGGTAAAATTAATTAAATTATTGGTGCATCTCAATCCGGTGTGGTTTTGGGACCCTGGTGGTCATTGACTCGAGTATAATCCATGTCCCCTTTTGGGGGCTAAAAAACTCGGCTTATACTTTAGTATATACGGTAATTATGATCTTGGCAACTGCTTCGACTTTGTAAGATAGCAATCATCTTGGTACAGATTGCAAGAAAACAGCAAGCGTGTCAAATTTTCACAGATGTAATAATGCCACAAACCATATCCTTATGTAATCTTTTAACTGCTGCGGGTTTCTAGTTAGTTTCAGGCAAGTCTCTGAAAAAATGTGTTTTCAACTCTCTATATTAAGCACACACAGGCTATGGATTAAATCATTCTTGAAGTATTCTTTCAAGGGGAATTGTCTAGTTTTCCTACATCAAAACAAGTGGGCTTTAGGAAGATCTTTCTCCCTTGACAGCACACAACCTCATGTCTCTAAATGTACATATTTAAAAAGTATTAAAGTTTAGGATTCTGAGGAGGGAGGACAGAAATGTTTCCCAGGGTCCACCCCAACCTTGCCGCAGTAAAAGCATATATACACAGAAATTCTGGCAGAACAGTTCTGTGATGTTAGGGGGGGAAAGGAGCTACTAAATAACTCTTCATATTTCATTTATTGTCAGACCACATTTTGAATGGCCTATACAGTGGTGGGCTCCAAAAATGTTTACTACCACACTGTGGGCATGGTATGGTGGGCATGGCCAGGGAGAAAGCCCTGCATTGCACCCAAATTAAAGGTAAAGGCTTCCCTTGCTCGAAAACCAGTCGTATCCGACTCTAGGGTGCAGTGCTCATCTCTGTTTCAAAGCCGAAGAGCAAGAGCTGTCTGCTTCTGCAGACATTTCCGTGGTCATGTGGCAGGCATGACTAGACACCTACTTTATTTCAAAACTTGGATGGGTGGGGCCAGCCAGAATTTCTGCTACCAGTTCTGGCAAACCGGTATGAACCTGCTGATGGCCACCACTGCCTATAGAGCTTCTTCTTCCGTGTCTGAGCCAGATGTGAAAAGTGTCAAAATGAAGCCACCTTTTGATGAATTCATTTCATAGTTCCTTTCACCTGGCCTAGTGTGAGAAAGATGAGCTGGCAGAAAGTTGTCTTTGCTTGTAGTGTGCCCGGTTGTGGTTCGAAAATATCACCATCTTCAAGGAGGCTCTTTCTGTGTACAGAACTGCCTCAATGGTATTGTCAGTGTTGCTCCCAGACATTTCAAGACACTAAAACAAGGGTTTCCTTCTCCATTGGGTTCTGTCTTTGAAATAAAGATGGCCACACATCCTGAGACTTCCTAAACCAAGATTATCACCCTCCTTTTATTCTGATGCATTTCTTGCGGCTTCAGTACGATTGGGTGAGAACACTACAGCAGGAAGAGCTGTATCAGGAGAAGTAACAGCCACACCCTACAGATACATTTTTTAAAAAAACATATGAAACAGGGGCAGGGCACTTAGAGTATATTAGGCTTCAACGTATTTAGATAACCTTTCACATTTCTTCAGTTGGGAGTCTAGTTCAGCTGGATATTGTATGGTAAGATAAATATCGCTTTCTATTTAAATATTCAAAAAAAGGAATAGCCTCAGACATTCTTTGTGCAATCTGCTGTCTTCCAAATATGTTAGACTGTAACTTCTTTTATTGGCCATGCTAGCTGGGACTGCAGTGGCTCAAATGGCTAAGACGCCGACTGGAAGGCGGGAGGTCAGCAGTTCAATTCCCGAGGACTGCAGGATGGAATGAGCTCCTGTCTTTAGTCCCAGCTCCTGCTAACCTAGCAGTTGGAAAGCAAGAAATTTGCAAGTATATCAATAGGGACCACTTTGGTGGGAAGGTAAACAGTGTTCCGTGCGCTCCGGTGTCTAGTCATGCCTGCCCCGTGACCACAGAAACGTCGGCAGAAGCAGACAGCGCTGGCTCTTCAGCATTGAAACAGAGATGAGCACTGAACCCTAGAGTCGGATACGACTGGCTTTCGAGCAAGAGAAACTTTTACCTTTACCAACTGTGGATATTGGATGGTAGTCCAGTTTATTAACTGCTAATTTGTGTCTGGAGAGCATTTTTAAAATGACATTAATTTTTTGAAGATTATGCTGTTAGAGATATTCATTTCTTTACTTCTCATCATGTGTTGCATTTTTTAATTCCACATTGCCTCAATTTGTACTAATGCAGGGACCGGAGGAAAAGAAAATACATATTTATCTTTTCTCCTATAGTATGACAGATTTAAATGGAAGTATTGATATAGTAACATGGAAACTTCAGATTAGGGACTGTGGTGGCTTAGTGGTTAAGGTTTCAGTAAATTGATGACTGGAAGGTCGGCAGGTCAACAATTCAAGAACCGACTAATACACGACAGAGTGAACTTCCACCTCTGTCCTAGCTCCTGCCAACCTAGCAGTTCGAAAGCAAGTAATTGTGAGTAGATAAATAGGTACCACTTCAGTGGGAAGATAAACAGCATTTCGTGCACTATAGTGTTTAGTCATGCCTGCTACATGTCCACGGAAATGTCTGCAGACACAGATAGCACTGGCTCTTTGGCTGTCAACAGAGATGAGCACTGAACCCTAGAGTCAGATATGACTGGCTTTCGAGCAAGGGTGACCTTTACCTTAACTTCAGCCTGCATAATGAAGAATATATTTTTATGCGGTACAGTGAGTTTCCAGTCAGATGTTGCTAACTGGACCTGTTTGTGTGAGCACACCAGATGTTATCTTCTAAGGAAGTGATGAAAAATCAGCATCAGCCCCTGTCAGCTATGAATATCTGTCTTGTCCTTGCTATCTTATTTTTGTTTTAATCTCTTTGATGTCTGACAGTCAATGCTGCTCCTATGCAAAATGCTTTCACATGGCCTGTGAAAAACCTGGACGTTAAAGGCATGCCTCTGAATTAATGTGACTGCTGACTAGGTGTAAAATGCAGTTAACAGATTTTCAGCTGGAAACAAGATCTCTGAATGTGTTCAGGTCAATTTGATCAGGATACCTTGTATATATAACACTAGTACTTTTTGCCCGGCCCTGCCACGCAGGTATAACATGTGTGCTGGTGGTTGGGGTGGTTTTGGGGGGTACACACACACAACACACACACACACACAACCACACAACACACACACACACAATACACACACACAGCACACACAACACAACCACACACTCATTCAATACACACATACAACACAACCACACACACAACCACACTCACACAATACACACACAGCACACACAACACACACACACTCACTCAATACACACACAACACAACAACACACACAACAACACACACAATACACACACAGCACACACCACACACAACACATCCACACACAACACAACGACACACACAACACACACACACACTCAACATACACACACCACAACCACACACACAACACAACTACACACACACGCCGTAGCTCCGTGGGGAGACGAGGGGCTCTTCCTCCTCCCGCACGAAGCCTCAGTGAGGACACACACACACACGCGTGCGCGCGCACACACATGATGAAGCTGAGTGGGGAGAGGGGCTCTTCCTCCTCCCCCCCCCAATCCTTGACGGGCTCCGTGCCTGCCTCCCTTCGGCGAGGACACCCAGGAGACCCTCACCGGGCGGGTGGATACGTCAGTTGGCGGCTGGGCCACCAGTTTTTGTTTCCCCTCTGCCCGATCGGTGATGGCCTCGATGCCCTTCAGCCTGATTGTCCTGTGGGGCATAAGCCCCATGTTGGGAACCACTGTACTCTAAACCAAGGCAGGTATTATGCTGATTAATTTTTTTCTCTCTCCTGTAGACAACAATGTCGTCCATTAAAATTGAGACTGTAGTGAGTGAGAAGAACAGAATGGGAGAGTGCCCTGTATGGGAAGAAAGGCAAAATTGCCTTGTTTATGTGGACATCAATTCGCAGAAAGTTTGCTGCTGGAATTCATACACCAATGAAGTCCAGTGTGTGCCTCTGGGTAAGAATTATGATTTTCTCTAAACTGTATCCTTCAGAAAGGAAAAGGCTTTTAAAAAAACTTTTTGTAGAATTGCTTCAGTCTTTTAGGAAAATGTCAAAGTCTAAGAAAATAAACTCAGATGAAGTTATTAAGATATCATAATTTTTGAATACAGTACCTTTTAGGGCTGATTCACATATGCATCTGTTGATCATTTATTATTTTATAAGTACTTTTATAAGTGCATTACTATTTAGCTATGGTTCTAGCGAGTTCAAGGTGATTGATGTCCATGTCTTTCCTCCTCAACCCAACTTTTTATGTTCTCAGTGATCTTATGGGCTAGGGAAGGCAGGGAAGGTATTAAACCAAGGCCTCCCAAGAGTTTCACTGGCTAATTGGATAGTAGAGTTTTAACCTCCCACTTTTAATAACCTAACTACACTATAAGCTTTAATCAAAACAACCCTGCTGACTGCAGAATTACAAATCACTTCTAGAGTGTGATAATTTGAAAGAACCAATCTCATGTGTCTGCCTACTATAAACATTCCTTTTTATCTGTTTGACACCTGCATGATATCTGTCAGCGTTAGGTTTATGGAAAATGTATTTGTCAGCATATGTCCAGGCTGCCAAATCACTTTACCCTTTCTTTGATAAGTGTACCTCTGCCTTCTCCTTTATTCCTGTGTTATCCCCAGATATGTTATCTTTTGCTACTGGGTATATTTTATGGTACAAGGGACTGCAGTGGCTTAGTGGTTAAGACACTGAACTTTATGACTGGAAGGTCAGCAAGTCAGCAGTTCAAGACCTGAATGCTGCATGATGGAGTGAGCGCCTATCTCTGTCCCAGTTCCTGCCAACCTAGCAGTTCGAAAGCAAGAAATTGCAAGCAGATAAACAGGTACCACTTCAGTGGGAAGGTAAACATCGTTCTGTGCACTCCAGTGTCTAGTCATGTCTGCCACATGTCCACAGAAATGTCTGCATGGCAGGTGGAAGGGTGACTTCCGTTTGGTGGCTGGTATAGTGAAATTCCAGCCCCCTCGGTCCCTGCACCCTTTTTAGTGAGGGAGGTTAGTTTTAAGCAATTTTTAATCATGTTTTTATTATGACTGTGAACCACCGTGAGTTGGCCTTTGCCAAGTGGGCGGTATAGAAATCAAAATTAAATAAATAAATAAATAAAATGGCACCTTGTCCGTTTCTTTCCTATCTGCAGAGGCGCGTGTTGGCTCAGTGGCCCTTCGGAAGAGTGGAGGATATGCAGTCACTGTAGGAACCAAGTTCGCCTTCTTGAACTGGGAAGATCAGGCACTTACTACTATTACTGATCTGGAAGCAGATAAACCAAACAACAGATTTAATGATGGAAAGGTGGACCCAAAGGGGAGGTATTTCGCAGGTATATCTGTATTACATATATACTGTATCTCATATATGTTAAATTGTACTGTTTGCTTGATTTGCCTCTTCCAAAGGGATTAGATCCAGAAACCTAATTCAGTGTCTTTCCCACAAATAAAATCCGTCACATTTCAGGGGGGAAATGGATTAATATGTTCAAGTGTATAGCGATTGCTATATTCTTTCTTTCCTATTTGCAAACTGTGATTGCTATGAATGGGACTTACTGCTATAAAATAAGTAAAAGAGGTCACTCAGCAGCCAGATTCTAGTCTAGGACATCTACTGATGGAATTGCTTCTATCAGCAAAATCAGATGTGGAGGTTAATCCTTCTTTCCCAAGCAATCATCCACATAACACCCAAAATCTGCTGTGAAGGTCTATGGCCCACCCCACCCTGCCGTAACAGAGTAGGGAACTAAGTATGGTAGTGGGGAGAGTAAGCCTATACAATTTCATTGTGCTGTACTGGTGTCATGTTGGCTTTTGGCTAGTTGGGTTGAGTACAATGGTACCTTAGTTTGCAGATTTGCTTTTGAATTATGAGTTCTAACACACAATAATCTGAATTAACCAAACTGGGATATTATGAAAAACTGGGATACTAATTGAACTGGGACCTATTCATATGTTGCTCAGACTAGATATGATAGTACAGTATTTAGTCTGAACAAAACCTGAGAACTTAAAACCTATTCATCATTTTATGATGCTTGGCCGGTCCTAATAAAGATACTGATGCACTGTATTTTTTGTTCATGTAGAGTAAAACTTTACTGTTTTGGTGAGATGTGATGAGTATAGATGAAATGAATCTCAAATAACTGTTGTTTATATAGCTATATCTGGATTTGAATGTTAGCTCCCATCGCATTTTTAAATTAGAAATTGACTTCTGTAAGCTTGTGCATAATAAAAAGAGAAAGCAGCCAGGACAAAAAGGCTAAGACAATGTGCCTGTCTGGCTCCTCTTGCACATGAGAATGACTGAAATAACCCAGGAATTACTGCTGCAAAGATGTGTATTGTTACAACCAAATCCAGATTCCTAGCTTTTCTTTTCTCTAAAAGCCAAACTATATACAGGCAACACATCACTAGAAGAAGCCGAAGTCACATTAATGGTGTGGATCATGTTTGGCAAACAAAGCCCATGTTTACCTTCCAACAAAACAGAGTTAATTTTCCTACTAAGAGATGCATGAAGATTCCTGCTGTATTAACCAAAAATTTACAACATGTTTACTCAACTGTCTTAATCTTGTTTTGAGCTGCTTGCTTTGGATCCCAGTTGTGAGAGAAAAGTGTGCTATAAGTTGAATAAATAAATTATGCTTGCTTGTAAAGAAAAAGACAGTTATTAAAGCATCCTGGGTAAACATTCGTGGAAATATAACCAGTGAGACGTGTAAGTTTCTGAATTCTTTAGTCTATAACATCAAATACTGTATGACACAGAAAGAGTGCATATCTGTTTTAACAGCAGCAAGGAAGAAAAGTTTTTCTGACTAATGAGTAGCTAACAAAATGTTTAAAAGTAAGAATGGCTGAAGCCAAATAACTTTCTTCAGACTTCTTGGGATTAAAATTGCTAACATGATATTGTTTATATGAATTGAAATAGATAACATTTCACAATAATTACCTTCCAATGCTCTGCTGAGAAGGCAGATTTGGTTAAAAAGAAACAAGCAGGGCAAGGATCAGATTGAAAAATCTAATTTCTTTAATTATGGATTCATTTTTATAGCAGTATTCTTCAACTTGGTGGCTTCATGATGCTTTTGGATGCCTCAGTCAAAATGCTCAAGGGTGATAGGTCTAAAATAGTCACTGGACACCAGGAATGGAGATTTATAGTACAGAGTATAATTATGAATGGCTATATAACACATAGCCTATATAAAAGGCTGTGTCTAATGATGGAATGATTGGTGCGGCTTTTGCAAACAGAAGTTTGGCTTAAAGATTTGGAGATTCGATCAAGGAGATCCGTAGGGATGGAGACAGAAATTATCTAGAGGACATGAAATAGCACATGAAAAGCTATCATTATAGTTCCTTCCTATAAGCTTGCAAGAAAAATAGAGATAAGGCTACTTCTTACAGTGGGGGGGGGGGGGGGGGAGAGAAAATATTCTTCTGAATGTTGCACTGATATGGAGCGCAGGGCTCCAAACTAAGGCCTTTATACTCTTCATGAGCCATCTAGCTTTCTAGGGAAAGCTATGGTAACAAAGTAGAGACCATACTGCCAGTGACTCAATGCAGAGTGTCAGGCTATGGTTAACTAATCCGACAACTCTGAGGACTAACGGCCTAGGGTGCCAAAGGCCACAGGGAAGGGTGATGGTCCCCAAGTGGATGAAATCCTACTTGAGTCCATCTTGATGGAGGGCAGCAGCCTCATCAATACTGGCCTGGGGCTACTGAGGACTTTGTGTGCCAAAAGGGCTCAGGACCAGAAAGTGACTCTCAGAACTTGATCACTGGTATGGGTGTAGTGCTGCGATGCAGAAGGCAGATGAAAGGCCACTGCATTATATTCTCAAGAAAGTATTCATGGCTGATTGCCATGATGATTGGTTATATTCGGATTCACATGACAGGTCTTTATTGTGATCCATTAAGGCTATTCGGGGGTGCAGTGGTAAATTTGGAAGGACAAGTACTCATTTTCCTCAATGGAGTCCAAAAATACTGCATCAGTCCATATCAAGAAATGGAGAGCAGACTTTTTGTCAAGTTAATGCATCTGGAATTGTCTATTCAAAACCAAAGTACCCTCAAATGCAATGCATTCTTGCTGGGTTGCAGCAATCTATTCTTCCTGGGGGAATCCCTCCACCCCCAGCTTCTGTAAGATTACCACAAAATTCAGAGGGAACAAGGCAGTCTAAGGGAAGTGGCAGATGATACTGTACTATAGTCCCCGCTACTCATATATTCTTGGAGTTTCAAACCTGTGAGCCCTGACTTCCCTACACCACTAGTGGTGTTACAATGTGAAATAGCACTACTGATTAGTGTTTCTACTATCTATGCTGTAGGTACCATGGCTGAAGAGACAGCCCCTGGAGTGAG
Organism: Bradypodion ventrale; assembly: GCA_035047345.1. Classification (NCBI taxonomy): domain Eukaryota; kingdom Metazoa; phylum Chordata; class Lepidosauria; order Squamata; family Chamaeleonidae; genus Bradypodion; species Bradypodion ventrale. Next base: position 252,641,226 of record JAWDJE010000003.1, read on the forward strand.
AGCCAGGCGCCAATGTGCGCTTTATACTCTGTTTCCGGATCATTCTGTTGTGAAACAGTTGGATCAGGTGGACATCTCCAATGGGCTGGATTGGTCGCTGGATCACAAAACCTTCTTCTACATTGACAGCCTTTCATACTCTGTGGACGCCTTTGATTACGATGAACACACAGGAAAAATTGGTACATAATCTTTCTTCAAATTAATTTCATAGCAGCTAAATGAACATATTGCAGAGAAGATTATCAGACAACTGTATAGAGTCTTTTTTTTATTTCCTGTCCATAACATGACATGTTGATACATGTGGCATATTGGGCTTTTCAGTCTTTATCAATGTAAACTACTTCTTGAGTAAACAATGGTGTCAAGAATTAATTTGTTCTGATTAGGCAAGATGTTGTCCCATAGCTTACCTTTCCATGCAAAACAGAATATTATGTTGACTCACGATGTACTTCATATATTGACTACAAAATATTTGGCAATCTTTCCCCTTTTCTCCCCCTGCATACACAAAATTATAAGATTTGAACTGGTAAAGGCTTGCAACAATTATTTTCCTTTTAAATGTGCCATCCCCCCCCCCCACCCACCCCGGCTAAATATCCTGTGCCTTTTAGGATTGCATGATAGGTACACAAATGGAGTAATTGGCTTTCCTATGACATTGACTGGAAATATTCTATCTGTGGACTTCTAACCAGGTATTCTTTCTAGGAACTAAACCACCACCAACAACAACAACAACATGTCAAGTCAGTTCTGAATTAATGGCTACCCCTTTTCAGGATTTTCTAGACAGAGAGTACTCTGAAGTGGATTATCACATTTCTTTCTTTTGGGAGTTACCCGGGAATGTGCAACGGATGTTGCCTCTCTTGGGAGGCACAACTTCCAAACTCTGGCTTGTAGCCAGTGACCGAAACCACTGAGCTCCAAATTATAGTTGGATGAAATTTCTTTACTTCTGATATAGCTGAAGTACAAGTATAAATCTAACTCTTCAATGGCTGCCTTCCTTTTTTTGGCCTTATTTACTCTGAAAAATGGGTCTGCAGTGGCTTTTTGGTTAAGACGTTGAGCTTGATGACTGGAAGGTTGGCAGGGCAGCAGTTCGAGACCTGAGTACTGTATGACGGAGTGAGCTCCCTTCTCTGTCTCAGCTCCTGCCAACCTAGGAGTTGGATAGCAAGAAATTACAAGTAGATAAATAGGGACCACTTTGGTGGGAAGGTAAACAGCATTCTGTGTACTCTGCTGTCTTGTCATGCCCGTCACATGTCCATAAAACATCTTAATATGCAGTCACTGCTGGTTCTTTGGCTGTAAACAGAGATGAACACTAAACCCTAGAGTCGGATGCAATTGGCTTTCGAGCAAGGGTGACCTTTACCTTTACTCTGAAAACCAAGAGACTAGGAAAAAACATATTTAAGATTGTGCAGAGAGCAGACTGTTCATTTAACTATCATACTTCCTGTTGGACTGCAGAAACCGATAGATTTTTTTAAATCGGAAAACGGATAGATGAGGTTGTGGAGATTGCATTTTCAAAGGTAAACCACCCACCCATCTATTCTATGCACAGATCACAGCAGTCGCAGGCCTGTGTACAAGCTGGAGAAAGAGGAAGCAATGCCTGATGGGATGTGTGTGGACATAGAAGGGAAGCTCTGGGTGGCTTGTATTGATGGTGGCCGAGTGATCCGGATTGACCCTGAAACAGGTAAACAATGAACTAGAGTGCTGCTTTAGCAGAACCAAACATGAAGGTTTGGTGTTTTACAAACTGAGTTACACAGAAAGAGCCTCCTCGAAGATTTTGGTTTTTTTGAACCACAATCGGGCATACCCTGGTAACAACAACCTTGTGTTGCCGGCTAATCTTTCTCACACTGGGTCAGGCAAAAGGAACTGCAAAATGAACTAACCCCAAGGTTCCTTTGTTTTGGCAGTTGCATGTCTGGCCTAGACATGGAAGAAGAAGAAGAACTACATTAATTAACTTAATGTTGACTCTTTAAATCAGGAGTTCTCAACCTTTTAAAGCCTGGGGCCAGGTCACACTCCCTCAGACAGCTTCGGGGGCTGGATAGCCATTTTGCCCTTCCTCCACCACATGGCACTTCTGGGTGTGGTGGAAGTGGTGGGGGACCCACATGAAATGGTGCCATGGACTGCATGTGGCCCATGGATCACAGGTTGAGAATCCTTGCTTTAAATATTTTCAAAGATTTTGAAATGCCTGAAAAAAAATGCCCCTGGGAAGGCTCACCAGAAGAGCAAACAACCCCAAATCTCTGCACTAAGTCGGAGGTTTCCTTTAATTTGGATTCCTTCACCACTGATTCCTTTCATGCTACTGTTCAAGCACCGCCACAGCTAAGGGTTGGCTCTGTACTGTCTATGAAAGTAGTAAAAATACTTCTAGTGAAACACACAGCCTTAGTTAACTTTGGTGACACTGCAATTAAACCAATAGACTTGACAATAGACTGGTGATATATGTGGATATAAGATCTCATGACTGCTATGTCTAAACATAGCAGTGAAAACTGTGAGAGATTGTGAAGAGCTCCAGAGGGATCTCTTGACACTGGGGGAGTGGGCAAAACAGTGGCAAATGAGCTTCAACACTAGTAAGTGCAGAGTGATGCACGTTGGGACAAAAAAACCCAATTACATTTATAAACTGATGGGTTCTGAACTCTCTGCGACAAACCAGGAAAGGGACCTTGGTGTTCTGGTGGACAGCTCAATGAAGGTGTCAACCCAGTGTGCCTCAGCAGTGAAAAAAGCAAACTCAATGCTAAGGATCATTAGGAATGGTATAGAAAATAGGTCAGCAAGTGTCATTTTGCCTCTTTATAAATCTATGGTGAGGCCCCATCTGGAATACTGTGTACAGTTCTGGTCGCCATACCTCCAGAAGGATATTATGGAGCTGGAAAAAGTGCAGAGAGGGCAACCAGAATGATTAGGGGACTGGAACACCTTCCTTACCATCTGAGGCTGCAACGGTTGGGCCTCTTCATTCTTGGACGACGGTGTCTAAGAGGTGACCTGATTGAAGTTTACAAAATCATGCACGGTGTGGACAAAGTAGATAAGGAAAAACTGTTTTCCCTATTGCACAACACTAGAACTAGGGGGCACTCCATGAAACTTTTGGGTACTAGTTCTCAAACAAATAAGAGAAAGTACTTTTTCACCCAGAGGATCACTGGTCTATGGAACTCCCTGCCAGAAGAAGTGGTGACAGCTGTCAGTCTTGACAGCTTTAAGAAAGGATTAGACAAGTTCATGGAGGACAAGGATATCAATGGCTATAATTATGGATTCCTAAGGACAACCTCTGGGTTGGAGAGATAGGTAGGATATCTCTCAATGCCATTTCCAGGGAATCCTAAGCAGGTGAAGGCATCTGCTTGGGAATACCCTGAAGCAAATGGTGAGCCACTGTGTGAGACAGAATGCTGGACTGGATGAGCTGTGTCCTGTTCCAGCAAGGCTGTTCTTATGTTATGTTCTAACATAATTAACAAAGTTGGTAAATTCTGCTAACAGATATGCAAAGAAATGCTAAAAGAAAACCAACTTGAGTCTTCTTCTTCCGTGTCTGGATCAGATGTGAAATTGCCAAAATGAAGGCACCTTTTGGCGAGTTCATTCCACAGTTCCTTTTTGCCAGCAACACAAGGTTGTCGTTACCAGGGTAGCCCGATTGTGGCTCTTTCTGTTAACCAACTTCAGTTAACGAGTAAGAGTAAAAGACAAGAACAATGTTCAACTATATATCTTACATGCAGTCATAAGCCTTTATTTTACTTAAACTGAATTAATTTAAACTTCTTGAACCATGGTAAACTTCATACTTATGTGGAGAGGAATTTGGGAAGGGTTGGTGTTTGCATAAATAATTTATTGATTGTATTTTCTCCCAGTTAATTTGTGTGTGAGAGAGACTGATCAACTATTTCCATATAGGGAAGAGACTTCAAACGGTGAAGATGCCAGCTTCCAGGATCACATCCTGCTGTTTTGGAGGGAAAGATTATTCTGAAATGTACGTCACATCAGCCACTGATGGACTGGACAAGGCTGAACTAGCTAAGGAAAAGCATGCTGGAGAGATATTCAAGGTAAACAAGCTTTGTTTAGTTTTTAAAGTGAATGCATGCACTGCATAATGTTGAAGTCAACATTTCTTCTTCAAGGCACAGAGGAAACCTGAATTCCCTTGATTTCTTAGAAATTTTTGTTCACTGTGTAATTCAGGGATAGACAATCTGCAACTCTAAGTTGTTATTAGGAGTGTGCTCTTTCATGTATTTGGACTGCAATCTCCATAATTCCCCAAGAATTTTGGAACATGCTGTCCATAAACACAAATTTGCACACATGTAGGCATCACTGGGAGAAACATCAACAATTGAGATATGCAGATGACACTACTCTAATGGAAGAAAGTAAAGAAGACCCAAAGAGCCTCTTGATGAAGGTGAAAGAGGAGAGTGCAAAAGCTGGCCAGAGACTCAACATAAAAAAAAATCGTGTACTGCTAAGAATTGGAAAAATGAAGTGAATATAAAAATGGAAGAGTGGTACAAGGAAATGTGGGATTTAGCATTGAATGGTAAATTAACATGGGAGATTAATAAGAAAAAGGGTATTATTAAAGAGAACAGATTTTGGAATATATGGCAGACATTTGTGGATCACTTACTTAAGGGGGAGGAAAGGAATAGACCTGTACCTGATAAAAGGAGTTTTTGGAATTAACTCATACGAAACTCTGTGCTCTCCAGGGCATTGTATAAAGCACTGGGTGTTTATATGTATTTTTATTTGTATACTTTTTTTCTTTTTTTATTAAAAGTTTCATACTATAAGTTTAAGTTTAATAATAATATTTTATAGCATTTTTAGTAGATTTATCAAATCAGGTAGTTCAGAAGAAGTTTGAATCTATATATAATGTTAACAAGGTTATAAAAATGGAAAATAGAAATTAACTACTATGTCAGAATATTGTATCAATATAAACAGTAAAAATCTTGTATGTATTGATGCTATTTTTCTTTTCTTATTTTGTTTATGTATGTTTTATTGTTGAATTATTGTATGTCTGTTTAGAAAAGTCAATAAAATTTAATTTAAAACAATATCAAGATAATGGCAACCGGCCATTATCCCTGGCAAATAGATGGGGAGAAAATGGAAGCAGTGACAGACTTTACCTTCTTGGGATCCAAGATGGCGACTGCAGCCATGAAATAAAAAGATGCTTAATACTTGGGAGGCAAGCTATGAAAAAACCCAGTAGTAATATGTGGTTGTGAGAGCTGGACCATAAGGAAGGCTGAGCGCAGAAGAATAGATGCCTTTGAGATGTGGTGCTGGAGGAGAGTTTTGAGAGTACCCTGGACAGCAAGAAGTTCAAATAAATCGATCCTGAAGAAAATTAACCCTGACTGCTCTTTGGAAGGACAAATATTGAAGTTGAAGCTAAAGAACTTTGGACACCAAGTGAGAAGAGAGGAGTCACTTGAGAAGGCCTTGATGCTGGGAAAGATCGAAGGCAAAAGGAGAAGGGGACAGCAGAGGATGAGAAGGCTGGGTGACATCGTTGATGCAATGGGTGTAGAGCTGAGCAGGCATCAGAGGATGGTGGAGGATAGGGATGCCTGGAGTGTGGCATCCCTATCCTCCACCATCCAATTGTTATCTTCTATGTATGTCTCCACAGATGGCATTTCAAAAATTTCCACTATATTTCTAGGAAGAGAAATGATTTTGGAAGGGGCTAATATTAGCTAATTTCTCTAGAGAATAGAATTTTTTAAAAAAAAATTCTCAGAAGTGGAAGAGAAGAAACAGATCCCACTACATATATATATACTAGCAGAGGTTGCCCGGCGTTGCCGGGCTGTTTAAAATGAGGGTGGGGTTGTTTTTTTTTTTTGGACCATTAGAAAGGCTGAGCGAAGAAAAATAGATGCCTTTGAGATGTGGTGCTGGAGGAGAGTTTTGAGAGTCCCTTGGACAGCGAGAAGAACAAATAGGCCAATAGTAGAAGAGATTAGCCCTGAGTGCTCATTATAAGGTCAAATAGTAAAGATGAAGCTGAAGTATTTTGGACATCAAATGAGAAGAGAGGATTCACTTGAGAAGGCCTTAATGCTGGGGAAGGTGGTGGGCAAAAGAAAAAGGGGATGGCCAAGGATGAGATGGCTAGATGGCATTGTAGATACAATGGGTATGGAGTTGTGTGGACTGAGGAGGATGGCGTTGTTTTATAATGTGTCTTTTTTCCAAAGTGTGTGTTGGTGGTTAAAGGTGGTTTTGTGTGTGCACAACCACCACCACCCATAGAATACCACTCCAATCACCAACACACATATTAAAAATTTATGGTAAGGCAGGAGTGTTGCATGTGTGTGTGTGTGTGAGAGAGAGAGAGAGAGAGACAAAGAAAGAGAAGCTGTGTGTGTGTGAGAGAGAGAGAGAGAGAAGCTGTGTGTGAGAGAGAAAGAGAAGCTGTGTGTGTGTGTGAGAGAGAGAAGCTGTGTGTGAGAGAGAGAGAGAGAAAGAGAAGCTGTGTGTGTGTGTGTGTGAGAGAGAGAGAAGCTGTGTGTGAGAGGGAGAGAGAAAGAGAAGCTGTGTGTGAGAGGGAGAGAGAGAGAAAGAGAAGCTGTGTGTGTGAGAGAGAGAGAGAGAAAGAGAAGCTGTGTGTGTGAGAGAGAGAAAGAGAAGCTGTGTGTGAGAGGGACAGAGAGAGAAAGAGAAGCTGTGTATGTATGTGTGTGAGAGAGAGAAGCTGTGTGTGTGTGTGTGAGAGAGAGAGAGCTCATTAGGGAAAGGAGCAGAAGAGGAATATGTGAGTGTGTGTGTGAGAGAGAGAAAGAGAAGCTGTGTGTGTGTGAGAGAGAAAGAGAAGCTGTGTGAGAGAGAGAGACAGAGAGAGAGAAAGAGAAGCTGTGTGTGTGAGTGAGAGAGAGAGAGAGAGAAGCTGTGAGAGAGAGAGAGAAAGATAAGCTGTGAGAGAGAGAGAAAGAGAAGCTGTGAGACACAGAGAGAGAAAGAGAAGCTGTGAGAGACAGAGAAAGAGAAGCTGTGAGTGAAAGACAGAGAAAGAGAAGCTGTGAGTGAAAGAGAGAGAGAAAGAGAAGCTGTGTGTGAGAGAGAGAGATAGAGAGAAGCTGTGAGAGAAAGAGAGAGAAAGAGAAGTTGTGTGTGTGAGAGAGAGAGAGAGAAAGAGAAGCTGTGAGAGACAGAGAGAGAAAGAGAAGCTGTGTGTGAGAGAGCGAGAGAGAAAGAGATGCTGTGAGAGACAGAGAGAGAAAGAGAAGCTGTGTGTGTGTGAGAGAGAGAGAGAAAGAGAAGCTGTGTGTGAGAGAGAGAGAAAGTAGCTGTGAGAGAGAGAGAGAGAAAGAAAGAGAAGCTGTGAGAGACAGAGAGAGAAAGAGAAGCTGTGAGTGTGTGTGTGAGAGAGAGAGAGAGAGGGGCTATCTTCCCTGGCTGGCTCGAGGTAAGGAAGCCCAGCGGGGGGTGGGTGGGTTGTGGGCTTCCCTTACCATGGGCTGCCTTGCGGCCCGCGGTAAGAAAGCCCAGCGGGGGTGGGTGGGTTGTGGGCTTCCCTTACCGTGGGCTGCCTTGCGGCCCACGGTAAAGAAGCCCAGTGGCGGGGGGGTGACTTTACTTACCGGGGGCTGGCTTCCCTGGGACGCGCCGGCTTTCTCAGTGTTCTGCGCGCTCACTGGGGATTGTATTTTTTCATTTTTGCTTTCCCTTTGTGCTTCTTTTTTCGTGCGGCTCATTTTTGATTGGCCATGCTGCGTTTCCCCACCTTCTTTGTGCTCCTGCCTCTCAGCCTGATTGGCTGTGGTGCAGCGCGGTGCAAAGAATGTTGGGAAATGAAGTTGTTTCCCTTTTTCGCGTTTGTGGGGCTGTTGCCCCACTGCCACTTTACTCAATCTTTCGTTGACCTGCGGACCCAGTCCGCCCGTGTTCCCGAAGGGTGAGTGCAGGCAAGTAGGGCCAGCCGTAGGAACCTATAGCAAGTTCCAACGGTTAACCCTTGGTTTTATAGGTTAAGATTTTACTGCTCAGTGTTGACTTTAGCTCCACTGACTACCAACATACCAACACTGGGTAACCTTGCAAATTGTCCCTGGAGGAAAAAGATCCCTTGAAATAAAAAATAGTTTTCCTTCTCCTGAGGCTGACTTGTGGATTGAATCCAAGAGGTACTACCTTTGAATCCTTGGGGTGCTCCCTGCTCCCGACATAAGCGACTATTGGTTCATCCCTGGCATATTTGAAAGAATGAGACCATTTGTAGGCTATGACTTTCTGTATTTGAAATACAGACTCTCACTTTTGGGTGGTGTTATATTTTTTAAAAAGTGTACTTGGCTAAAAGAGCTTGGCAGTTCATCAGCCCGCAGCCTGAGGCTGAGGCGAGCCTCATGAATTAGTTGACTGTGGAACTGAGATATTGCTTTGTCCTCCAGGAGTCTCTTGTACTAACCCATTCCCGACCAGTGGCTGATAATGCATACCTGTCAGCCACACATGCGGAATAAATATGGGTGTGCTGTGGATTAGCGTGGGCAGTGACACACAGATATACAACTTCAGCATGTCAGCCACATTATTAAATCACTTGTTTGTGATGAACTGCTCCACACCCTTACCTTCCATTTAAACTCACACTTTACGAAATAATGCACCCTTACTCAAAAGCCAGTCATATCCAACTCTAGGGTTCAGTGCTCATCTCCGTTTATAACCAAAGAGCCAGCACTGCCTGCATCTGCAGACATTTCTGTGGACATGTGGCAGGCAAGAATAAATGATGGCAGAGTGCATGGAACACTATTATCTTCCCACCAAAGTGGTACCTATTTGTCTACTTGCAATTTCAAACTGCTAGGTTGGCAGGAGCTGGGACAGACAATGGGTGCTCACTCCATCACGCAGCACTCGGGTCTTGAACTGCTGACCTGCCGACCTTCCAGTCATCAAGTCCAGCATCTTAACCCCTAAGCCACCGTAGTCTGAAATAATACATAGATGTGCATTAAGTTTACCTTTGTAAATTTTCCTCTCAGAAAATGGACAAAATGTCTCAAGGTATTTTGCTACTAGATGCAAAATACAGGCTGCCTGAAGTCCCTGATGAATCTTAACACTGGAGATGTGATAGACTATTCCTGAAGTTGTAGGCGTTATTTGCTGTTCCTGAGGTGGTAGGCAATTTTAGGATGTCCAAAGCAGGTTGTGTGGCACATAACTTTGGTCCTCCAACAAACAAGAGCAACTGGGAAATACAGGAAAAACAGCCAGGAGGCTGCCACTATAGTTCTTGTGCATCTGCCACCTAAATTAATCAAATAATTCTGCCTAATGGTAGGCCTGATCCAACCAGAAAGATGTATAACTTGTTTCTTTTTTCTTCTTTTTAACAGATAACAGGACTGGGAGTGAAAGGAGTCCCACAACAGTACTTCCTTGGTTAAGCGTTCATCTCCTTTACTTGGCCATAACCCATCCAAACACGGACAAGAATAGAAGAGTGAATTGCAAATGAATGAATGCACTTAATCTGCAGATTGCTTAAATTGCTTTTATATTCTGCAGATTGCTTAAATTGCTTTTATATATTCATATTTGCTTACTTGTTTTCTTTTTGTCTATAGCTGCCATAGGCTTTACCTAACAAGGCAAGGCAAGGGAGAGGAAGAATTGTCACATAACATAATACAGTGCAAAGGGAAATGAATGTAGCCTGACCTCCTCAGCCCTCAGATACATGGAGTTTGCCAGACTCCAAACAAACACATTGTTCCCGGTCCCAGGGAACTGTAACCTTTCTCTAGGAAGTAATAGTCTCTTCCATCTATGTAACCCAGTGTTTCCCAAACTTTAGTTTGTGGACTTTAATTCCCAGAAACCTAAGTCTATTCCCCAAAGCACTGGGCAGCCAGTGTACTGAATTAGGCTTCTGGGAACTGAAGTCCTTCATGGGGCGTGTGCCCCACTTTGGGAACCACTGATGTAACCCAACAGACTACCTTAATGCCCTCTAAATTGCTGTTCTTTTTACAGTGGGGCCCAAAAACCTGTGTATGCTTTCCTTATCCCAGTAGCCCAGAAACACTGTCCAAGGGGGATGTTTAATATAGGTTGTATAGCTCAAAGGCCAAAGCATACTTCCTGATAATTCCAGCACCATATTCTTTCAAGTGCTGGCCTCCTGCTCTTGGTACTTTTTTGTCTTCCTTGGTGATGTTTACCCTCTGCTGCTCTTCCAGGACAGTTTATTCTGCTCTATTCAGAAATAGTTCATCTTCTCTGATGCACTAAAGTATGGTTGGGCAGTTCTTTAGCTGCTGTATTGTCTGTTCCAGCGAAGCAATCAGTTTGCATTTACTAAAGCCGTAGCTTTCAGGCAGGCAGCAAGATGAATATCCCACACATGTTGCATGTCACAACAACACTTCCTTACCATACATGTCTTTTTATTCTGTATTGGTGGCAACACAATATTCCTGGCATTCCACTAAAATTCCCAAGTTAAATTCTCTCCCAAAATAATATTTACTCACTTTGTTTGCTCCGTCCTGTTTACTCATGGAGACTGAGGACAGTTATAGACCTGGATCCAGTCTTAGGTTGCGGTTACAAGCTTAAAAGTAGCACGCTTGCTTTGGAATTGACAATGGTGAAATTGATCTAAATTTTCTTGTTTACATGACACACTCATAATCTCACATTATATTCTCCAAACTTGGATTACCTGGGATGGTCTTGAGAGGGTTGCTTATTTTTAACTTATATTGTGTCATGTTAAATTGTACCAATCTTGTGTGTGGTACATGTTTAAACACCAGTGTGTGTGTGTGTGTGTGAATTAGTTTTAAAATAAACAATTTGCCAAGCAAGTGTAGTCATGAGTGTTGGTATTCAGCTATGGAAACAAAATCATTTGCAACATTTCATCTTGGGCACAAACATTAGTTCATATTCCATGTGACCATATATTGGTTTTTAAAAATACTGTACTGGGTTTGAATTTTATTTTATTTTTTGCATTTAACCACTCCTAGCAAAAATGTATTTTTACACTACACAGATATCAGTTTGATATCACTTTACCTCTTGTAGTTCCATCATGCAAGATACCTGGATTTCTAGCTTGCTTGGGTACTGGGAATTCACTTTTGAAGTTTAGGGGAAAAATCTTGAGTACTTCAACAAACTAAAGCTCCCATGATTCTGTAAAATGGAGCCATGACACTAAAAGTGTTAATGGAACAGCTATAATTGTTCAGTGTAGCTATACTTATAGAAAAACCAATTTAATAAATGTGAGTTAATAAGTCACAATTAAAGTATATCCCATTGTGTCCAATGGCTCCGACAATGACAAACTATGGACCTAGCCCATATTGTCTGTTGTAAATGGGCAGATCAAAACAGCATTGTTCATGAACAGAATGATTTAAGACTCAGTTACACAGAGACATTGTCTCAGGTCTTATAATCTCCCTTTTCTCATTAAATGGGTATTTGGAATTATAGTTAGGGGTAGTTTCTCCAGGCTTTCTTTAACTGAGGATATTCCTTCAATGTTGAGAAACATCACTGTCCGTTTGGGCCCTGAGAAGGGCCATTAGTTAAAATGTCTCTGTAGTCATTTCTAATTCTAGTGCTTCTGCATATGATGCCCCTCAACGTGCACTGAGGAGGACCTTATGTTGGCAAGAGTAAATGCTGTTGATGTGGCCCGATATTAAAATTCTACCCTTTAAAAATCTATTTTGTTTTCAGATGTGTTAATTTTAGCATTGTACTGTATGTTGCTATATGCTGGTGGTGCATGTGACATGAATAAATAAATAAATAAAGCTTCTCTAGGCATACAAGGATATTTTAATTTCCCAAACTGATGGAAAGAAGAGGAGGATGAGTTGGAAGAGAAGTAAATGTTTTGGTTTGTAAATTGGGCTCTTTGGCTATAAATAGAAATGAGCACTATACCCTAGAGTTGGATATGGCTGGCTTTCGAGCAAGGGTGAACTTTACTTTTATTTAACAACAAACAAACAACAACAGGGTACATGGTGTACCAGATGTTCAGGCCAGTGTTTTGGAACCCCAGTGCCTAGGTCCTAGCCCTGGATCTAGGAGTCAGTGAGGTATTATCAGTGCCAATTGCACTTATTGTTATCAGACAAAGACCCAGTGTAATAAAGAGCAAAGAGGGGACCCTGTACTGGTGTCTCCAGACCAGCAGATTAGAAACAACTCCCCACACTAACTTAAAAGGTGGAACCCTAATCCACACAAGGAGGGCCTTCTCCGTGTCCGCACCAATCCTCTGGAACCTCCTACCAACAGATCTAAGACTTCAAAGTGAATTGCTGCCCTTCAGGAAAGGAGTAAAGACCTGGCTGGCAGGGCAGGTGTGGGGCCCGAACGGGACTATGGCCCCCGCCGGCTGGCTTTTATAAGACTCTCTCTCTTTCCCTCTGTGTGGTAGGTGGGACGGGTGAGTGGGATATGGGTTTTAAATGGGGGTGGATGTCGGTTTCTTCTTATTGGGTGGGTTTTTTATTGGGTGGGTTTTATAAGGTTTTATAATGTTTTTATGTATTTTTTGGAGTTGCTGTAATGCCGCCCTGAGTCGGGTTCTGCCTGAGTGGGCGGCATTTACAAATGTGAATGATAAATAATAAATAAATAAATAAATAATCATAAAAGGCAGCACTAATCTCATGCTGTTATCTGCTACTCATGTCCGAGTATACATTCCCCCCCCTGAAAATCATTTTCACAGTTGATTTTGAAAGAAGTGGGGGAAAAGGAAAAATACCATTGGTTTGAATTTGTTTAAAGTGGATCCCAGCTTGCCATGAAGTTACCCACATACTATGATCATGGAGCCATCTCCTGCAGCACGTATGAAATGAGACATGCAGGATTTGACACTGGGACTACAATATATTGCCACAGTCTTGAGGATATTGGCAAGGTGCACCTTCACAGCCAGTGCATCTGGCATGGCCTCTTCCACCTCTATGACCTTTGGAAATCAAAATAGTAAAGTAGTTCCTTCTCCCATTTTGATATGATGGTTTCCAGTGGCATTTCCTCCACTTTAGGGAGCCCATCACCCCACCTAAAGCGGCCCATCCACCCATGTTGGATCGGGGCCCAATATGGGCTGGAAGGTCCCAGAGGAGACTGGTCAAGTAAAGACACACGAGGCAAGATGGAGCAAAGACCAGCGTTTATTGATCAGAAGGCTCTAATCTTTATACTCTGCCTAGCTCGACCGCGTGCATAAGTTGCGCGTGGCCGTTACAGGAAAACTGCAAGTCTGCACTTTAAGATTATACAAGTTACTCATCAAGGGTGACTTCACTGGGGGAAGTTCCTTATCTATCTAATTTACTACCAGGGGACATGCATTGTCTACTGCTATTGGGAGTAAACATCTGCCTAAATTGACTCTTGGGCTCAGAGTCTCTGCGGAGGCAAGATTATCCATTACATGCTTATCGGGTTCATCACCCGGTGATCTTTTTGCCCTCTACTCTCTGAACTGCCTGCCAGGTCAGCGATCGGTGAATTAAACTATGACTATTAATCCGCTCCCTAATTTCTGTCCCCTTGGAACCAGGCTCCAAGGAATGTTCCCCCAAGCCGTGGTTCTGTCAGGGACAGTATGCCAATTATGTGCGTGAATCCCACACACCCATAGCCATTGGCCCCTTTAGGGAATCAGGTTATTTACCTCTGCCCAACACTTTGCACTGAATCTCTGGTTGTACAGTCCATTTCACTACTGTAGCGGGATGTCTGGCCAGACAATGTAATGCTACACTTGAGAGAACCATTTTTTAGATTTAGAAAAAAAATAGTTCAAGGAAAGACAAGAGGTGCTACATGCCACCCTACTTATAACAGAGTCAATGTCACATAGGATACACCCCTCCCCCACCGCCAATTGCTAAGGAAAATTACTATGAAAAAAACTACTACCCTCTGACAGAATAAAATTAGCAATGAATGACCATGCAAAAAGGGCCAGAATTACTTGTGAATAGTCTTTGACAACTGTAGCATAAACAGTGGGATAAATTGTAGCATAATAGAGACATTAGAACCACCACCATGATCTTCAAAGATCCACAGAGTTATACACCCTTTTTGCCTCATGCATGTGCATATGTGTGGGTGCATGTGTGTGAATGCGTGCTTGTGTGCATCCATGTGTGATGAACCCAAAAATGTATGGCAAGCCAGTGGGCAACAACAGTAAGAAGGCAGGCAGTGCTCTACAGGCAAAGATGAATTTCCTGTTTTATTATATGCACTAGTAGAAAGGTTTATCATATGTGCTTGTTGAAAGATCACATTACGTTTTCAGTAACATTTTCCATTTTTATTCAAGTGATTTAATTTATTTGATCGCTGGAGACTAACACAGCCCACAGGACTGTTAAAAAAGAAAGTCACATTTTGAGGTGGTGTTAGTTAATCCTTCTTATGTATACGGTACTAGCACACAGAGGAAGACGTTAATGTTTCCTGACTCTGACATTTGTTGAATGGATTTAAACATGGTACAATCGGTGACAAATGATAATAAAAAATACAATTATTTATGTTACTTTAAAAGCAAACCCAGTTGTCTTAGGCCAGTGGTGACGAACCTATGGCACATGTGTCATAGGTGGCATGCAGAGGCCTTTCTCTAGGCATGCGTGCCAGTGCCATACCTGTCAAGCGTGCATAGCTGTCAAGTGTCCCGTATTGGCCGGGAACCTCCTGTATTTTACCCTCTTTCTCGGTGGCATCCCATATCAGTCAGACTGCAATGCCCTAATGTTACTTTCCCCCGCCATCAAATTATGGGATGGCAGTGGCTCTGGGCGGGAAAGGAGGAAAATTGGCACTCGAATGCGGGAAATTCTGGCCAATACGGGATACTTGACAGGTATGGCCAGTGCAGGCAAGCCCCACCCCACCCAGCTAGGCTGGTACCAATGGCAGCACTGCTCTTCCACAAAACTCTCTCACTCCATGTTGAGTCCGGCACTTAAGAAGTATCCTGACCAGCAGGATTGGGTCAAACACAAGTGATTTATTATCAGCTCAGGAAATACTGGACTGGGGAACATGTACAAGGTGGCCAGCCTATATACAGCCGGAATGGCAGTTACACAAGTTGATACATTTTGGCGGGCTTCCGGAGAAGCAGGAAGTTTGTACTGGCAAATCAGCTATTTTGACAGTAGTTTGAAATTGGCACCTTTGCAAAAGGCGCGCTATTCCGCTGTAGACTTTACGGCACTAATAGTGACCTTAATAAATAATGCTTGGACACAACACTCCACCAATTGGGAGGGGAGAGTGGAGGCTGAAATCCTGTCTGGGAGGCAACAGCAGGGATCAGGTGAGGTGTGCACACCTGCAGAGGGAGGAAGAACCCATGTGGGCGCATGTGCACCTGCAGGGGCATAGAAACCCACAGAGGGGTGTACGGGAACACACAGGGACATGTTCAGCCATGGGGAGAAACCTCTGGGGGTCTGCACAGCCATGGAGAAACCCACAGAGGGTGTACACAGCCACAAGTGGGGTTGGGGAACCACAGGAGTGCACAACCACCGGGATGGTGGTGTGTGGGCATGCACAGTGCCTGCCTAGGTGCCTCCTCCTCCTTCTTGGACACTCGGTCTCCAAAAGGTTCACCATCACTGTCTTAGGCTAGCAAGCCTCTCTCCAGCCCCCTTGGGTAGAGCTCAATAGAAGTGCAGCAGTTGAAACAGAGCTTAATTTATTGAAAGATCAATAAATGAAGCTTGTGGCAAACGGTTCCTTCCCTAAATGGGTCCTGGCCACAGGTGAAACAGACATATACTCACTTAAGATGGAACACGCAGTAATTAACACATATGTAGTATGGTGCTGAGATGTGCGAAAACATACTGGGCTTAACATTCAGAGGGGTCTTCACATGGAACAATAGATGTGATGCTGCCTCAGGAAATAGATTTTTAATTTTGGGAGTCACCAGCAGGGCAGGGTAGAAAGACAATATGTGAATCCCTGACTGATGTTCGTTGTTATTTGTTTTCTTAAAAGCCACTCAGAGAAGCAAGGAAACTGACCAAGGTTTTATTGCTGTTCATAATTTGCGGCACAGAATAGCTGGGAGTAAGGCCTGTGACACTGACTGGAAGTGGAAGTGATTAATTGCCATATACGTAAAGAGTGCTGCTAAAAATTAAAGTTAATAATTTCCCAGAAGGCCTAGATTTATTTACATTAATCTATGTTAAATTTGGGCTATAATTTAGTTGAGTTATAATTCATTTATTTGTCTTACACTTAGATACAGTTAGAAGGAAGAAGTGAAACTATGAGAGAAGATTTGGAGTAGAACATGAAGCAAGGATGGTATTTACATACAGTCCCTTCCCATCATAAGGTTTAGGTTGTACTTTGTCTATACTGAGTATACCTGTGTGTGGAGAAATTCTAGCCAGAAGGTGGCTACAGAAAAGGGGATCAGGTCAGAGATTGACCAAGCACTTGTTGAGAATCCAGCTCAACAAGGGTGTAAGCATAAAGTCAAAAGAAACTGAAACAGCAGTCAGAGTTAAAGGTGCGCAAGAAAGAGAGCGAAGTGCTCCGGCACCGGGGAGCAAGTTTTTATTGAAAAATACACAGGTTCCACAGGATGTATTACGACAGCAAACACAGGATGTATACGCAAGCATAGGTGCAGTGGTATTCAGCCAATAATATGACATTCTCTATAGCATAACCATATATGGCATGACCTATATCTCTTACTAGTACATGCGCAGTAGCTTATATCCTGCCAGACTAGGCCAAAGCCTATTCTCTGTGGCGGTACCCTTGCAAAAGCTGTTACCTGTATATTCAGCAGTAGCTACGATCTAACTTCAGCTGTGAATGGCTAATACCAAAAGCATTTATATGAAGGTTACATAGAGGCGCTTTTCTGCATCAAACCCGAATCTCTGCATAGAGGTAATCTCTGCAGAGGCAGGAAGCGCTTGATGATGCAGGAAGGAGCTAACCTCAGCTCTTTTTGTGGTCAGCGCAGGAAATACTAACCACAATTGCCAGCTATATGCCACACATGTTTAAGCTAAAAGTTTCCAGCTAAAATGTTCTAAGCTAAAAGTATAATGAACTCCCACACCTGTGTACTCAGTTTTGGTGATCATTAATAATAATAATAACCCTGGAATCTTTTAGTTCTAGCAGCCACATTGTCTCTCAATCTGATGTGATTTGATATCAACACACAGCTCCCGTTCCTTTGAATCAACCCATCTGGTGGTTTATAGCTTTCCATTCTCATCTCTTTCAATCATGCTTGTCTATGCAGAGGTGATCTTGTACTAAATTAATATATTAATGCAGTGATAAGGTGACAGAGTGTTAAACTCAATAGTTTATTTTTCTATTTATTATCCTGTAGAAAAAGTAGATAATTACACAAAGAAAGCACAGTTCAAATCATTCTGGTTTTTAAAAAGTAGAAACCACCAAAAGCGGGTGGGTGGGGGGTTGGACAACGACTCCAAATCAGAAGCAAAGGAGGCCAAATTGATTTGCATTGGCCTTTGCATTATGGGATTGCTGGAAAATACTTTGGATTTGCTGCCCTTTCGGAAAGGACTGAAGACTTGGCTGGCGGGACAGGTGTGGGGCACTGATGGAGAGGTGACTCCCGCCTTCTGGCTTGTCCAAATAAATAACTAGATCCTCCCTCTCTTTTATGGATGGGATGGGTGGGATTTTTATGGGGGATGGTTTTAAATGGGGGATGGTTTTAAATGTTTCTATTGTATTTTAATGAGTGTTTTTATGTCTTTGAATTGTTAGTTGCCCGGAGTCGCTCCGGCGAGGGGGCGGCAATACAAATATGAAAATTAAATCAAATTAATTCACCTGTGCTGATTGCAAAGCAAATCTCAAAGTATTTGTCAAGAGCCATACCAGGATAAAAGCCTTGTCTGAGGACAGAAGTTGAAACTCAACTAAAAGGGTTAGGACCTGGTCTATTATTTTTACTAGCTTGAGTGCTTGGCTTTGCCCGGACGGGTTTTTTTTTTTGGGGGGGGGGGGGGCTGTGCCAAACCTTCCTCCCTCCCTCCCCCCCTCTCTCTCACACACACACACGTTGATGTCGATAGAGATAGAGAAAGATACACACACTCTTGAGATGGTACATGCACTAATAAATACATATGTAGTATAGTGTTGAGACATGTGGAAATGAATTGGTCTTTACCTTCAGAGCGATTTAGCAAATCATTATTTATTTCTATGGGACACAATGCATGACAGTCTCAGGAAAAGCTGTTCATTATGACCAAATACAGATATTTAGATTCAGGTTTACCTGCTAGGGCAGGGTAGAAAGACAATGCTTAAACCCCAATCCATAGCTGTCAAGTATCCCATATTGGCCGGGAAAACCCCTTATTTTACCCTCTTTCCCACCGTCATCCAGTATTAATTTGACTGCAATGCCCTATTGCCGCCATTGGAGGGCAGCACAGGATAAGCATAGCTGTCAAGTATCCCGTATTTGCTGGGAAATTTCCCTTATTTCCAAATCCAAAACTTGACAGGTATGCCCCAATCTTCATATTTATTTTTTCGTTCTAAATCACTCAGGAGGCAGTAGATTGATTTAAGGTTCTTGGTGTTCATAATCCACTGTGTGGAATATCTTGGACCATAGCCCAAAAGCTTGATTGGATGTGGAAGTGATCAATTGTTTATCTAAAGAACACCGTGAGAGGGGAAAATTCTTAGTTACAAAGTGTATCCCATAATAATTCCATGTCAAAAATTATTCTGGGATGAAAGGATTTTTGCTGGAGAAACTTCACTCAGGGGATGCCCAAATGAGGTTCCTTCCATGTCCCCAAGATCCCTCAGAAGCCACAAGAAAGGAGATAAGGATTGGCTTTCTGTCTGTGTTGGCTGTGAGCCCAAAGAATCCATTGACCTCTCCAGCACCCTGCTGGCCTCAGTTAATAATTAAGTAGGAGGCTCAGAAACTGGAAGAAGTTGTTCCTTTGTCCTGTCTTGCCTAATGGAATAAATTGTGTTGGGATTTACTTTAATTCATTTTAATTTCTGGCTATAATTTATTTGAGCTATAATTCATTTATTTGTTTTACACTCCCTTAAAAAACCACTATGCATTACTTGGCATAAACTTTTATGCACTACCACTCACCTCACCAGATACATGCATGGAGGACACCAGAGAGGAGAAGGCAGCCTATTGTTCTCTGCAGATGAGATGAGGGTCTGGGATTCATGACCCTAGCTCCCCAATGGACTGGGGTCAAGACAACTCAGACGGGCTGAGAGTGTTGTTCCAGTTGAAGAAGAATGGGGAGGGGAGAGTCTGTGGAAAATTATGCAAAAACAACAACAACCCACAACCCTGAACAAACTTGTTTTATTTTAAGAGGTCAAAAGACTCTCCATTGTTTTCTGCTGCAAACAGAGAAACACATTTACTTTCTTGGAATTTTAAAATAATATTATCTGGCTTTAATTAGGTTTAGAAGCAGTGTACATTTTCTCATATAATAGCTCTGACAAACAACCAAATGTACCCATTCCATTTTCATTTAACTTTGCAGTGAAGTGCTGTGGCCTGCCCCTTCTGATCTGTCCTCACAATGAAGGTATAGATGCCTATCTTTACGTTGGAACAAATCAACTTCAATACCAAGCTTTATTGCTGGGTACTCTGAACAGGTTTACTTATTTACAGTGTATCTCAGGTGACAGTTACTACACTGTGCCACCCGTCCTCAGCTTTTTACACCATTGATGCTGTACGACCTGTTGCTAACAATGAAAGAATTTGACAATGCTCACTTCAGTGGCTCAAGTGGCTAAGACATTGACTGGAAGGTGGCAGGTCAGCAGTTTGATACCCTAGTACTGCAGGACAGAATCAGCTCCCATCTTTGTCCCAGCTCCTGCCAACCTAGCAGTTCGAAAGCAAGAAATTGATTCAGTGCACTTGATTTAGTATAGGACACATGGATTAACCAAGTACATAGCATACTTTTTGTGTGTGTGATGCAGTGTTATGTTCCATCAATCTACTAATCATTTACCCCTTTTACAGAAGAAAGTTTCAAAAAAATAGACCTGAATATCAATCAGACATCTTCGGTTGTTGCTGTTCTTAAACGCTGTCAAGTCATCTCCAAATTATGACAACCTTATGAATGTTTGTTTATGAATGAGAGATATCCATTAGCCTTTCAAATGTAGCTACTACCCCATGAAGCCTAAAGGGCAAGTGGTAAAATTAAATAACCTGTGTGGGATGATGAATGCTATTCATTCTTTATCTACTGGATCTAAAGGAATCTGCCAATATCCCTTAGCAAAGTCTAAGAATGACAGAAACTTTGCTTTTCCTAACTTCTCCAGTAATCCATTTATCTTACCCAGTGGATATGCATTGAATTTGGACAGAGCATTTAGCTAAAACATATACAAAACTTGATGCTACCCTCTGGCTTTGGTACTAATATTGGGCGATTCGTCCAGAGGCTATGAGAAGGTTCCACCACCAGGGGTGTACAGGGCACTATGGGAAGGTGCTGGACAGGGAGTGGTGGGGGTGCCTATTTGGGGGTTGGGGGAAAATCCCATACATTGCTATTGGCACCGCAGAGCATCAGAGGCAAGGGTGGGGTGGGACAAAGCCCAATTGTCCAATATACCAGCTCACGCCTGTCCATCACCACTACCCAACTCTATCATCTGACCCAATTCTTCTTCTATTGTTTTCAGCAACTGCTTTGGTGAAGAATATCTCAGGACTTGGACACCACCCCACCCCCCTGGAGGTTTGCCCAGGCTTTTGTGATAACTTGTCTCCAAATTCTTCTGCAATTTCCTGTAACTGCTCTCTCTGTTCATGGCACAACTCCTTCCCTACTTCCCAAGTGTTTTTAGCTGGTTTCACCAACTCTCTTAACTCCGGTCCTGCCTTCTTATCCTCAGGATCTACAAACAAAGCTTTGCTGTCATGCCAACGCTTTTAACAAGTTCACATGATATATATGAGACTCCTTATGCCTAACTGGTTTGCTGATCTTATAATCTACTGGTCCCAATCAGTATCAGACTTGGACTGACTATTGAACAAGGCCTTGCCTTTAGTCTGGAACTCTATAGGCATCATCTTTTTATTTTATTGTCTTTGCTGATTCAACTGAGCCCTTGCTAAAATTTCTTGTGCCCTTGCTAAAATTTCTTGTGCCATCCTCAAAGCCATTCTCAATGGTGGCTGCATATCTATTATTTATTACACCAAAAGTTCCATCTTACCCTCTCCTGTTTCTCATTGTTTCTTCACCAAACCTAATGGCCCACAAGGCCAAACCTAATGGCCCACAGCTGTATAAACAGTTCAAAGGCAAAAACCCTGTTGATGCCCATGGAAATTGCCTCACTGGAAACATCAGGAGTCCCAACATTGATGTGGGCAAGTTTGTATTAATTTTCTCAACATAGATTTTAACGTTTGATTGAAGCATTTTATCAATCCATTTGATTGGGTGATAGGGAAAGGGAAAGGCCGCCCTTGCTTGAAAGCCAGTTGTGTCTGACTCTAGGGTTCAGTGCTCATCTCTGTTTATAGCCAAAGACCCAGCACTGTTTGAATCATACATGGAAGTTTTTAGAGGTCACATTTCGTAATAACTCCTACATGTACTTGAAGGTAATGAGACATGAAGTTTCTTCCTTGATCCATCATCACCTCCTTCAGGAATATGAGAGAATAAACAAAACAAAACAAAAACCATTGTAGCATCTTGAAGAATAACTGTTACATTTTACAATGTTTGTTGTTTTGTTTATTTTCTGATATGCTTCAGGAATAAAGCTTGTAGCTCCCATGCCAACACAGCAGATATGGCTTCTGGATATCGAGTGGCATATTCTGCCACCACTAACATATGAGTGTATCCCCCCCCCAATTGAGCTTTGGAGCAAACCCACTATATCCAATATGGGTGAATGGTTCATCAGCCAGGGTATCAGAGCCAGGTTTCTGCCCAAGGAAGGTTTATGTAGAGTGCTTCATTCTGGTATGGTTTACAAAACTCTTCCTTCCTTCCTTCAATTTTTATAGCCACCCCAATCAACATGCGACTCTGGACGGCGTACATAAAATCCCCAACCTTTAAACAATAGAGACCCTTAAAATTCCTAAAAACACTGAAA
Source organism: Bradypodion ventrale (assembly GCA_035047345.1). NCBI lineage: Eukaryota > Metazoa > Chordata > Lepidosauria > Squamata > Chamaeleonidae > Bradypodion > Bradypodion ventrale. The sequence goes on from JAWDJE010000003.1 coordinate 252,663,570, forward strand.
AACTACCTCCCACCCGCACCAATTAAAAATCTAGTTAAAAACTTTTAAAAGCATGAGTGATCCTGCTCTAAATGAGCCAGTAGGTGTGTGTGTGTGTGTCTGTGGGGGGGGTGCTCCCTCTCCACCTCCCCACACCTGCCCTGCCAGCCAGGTTTTCAGCTATTTCCTGCAATTCAGCAATTCAACTGGCAGAAGGTTCCATAGGGCCGGAGCGGATACCAAAAAGGCTCTTTTCTAGTGCTAGAGAGGCGAGCCTCTCTAGCAGTTGGTATTTTTAAAGAGCCCCTCCGGTCCGCTCTAGTGGGATGGGCAGACATCCTTGGGGCGATGTGGCCTCTTAAGTATCCTGACCCACTACCATGTAGGGCTTTAAAGGTAATTACCAGCACCTTGAATTGCACCTGGAGGCACACTGGCTACCAGTGCAGCTTCCGAAGCAGCGGTGAGGCATGGGCATAATGCCCACACCCCATCACTACATGGGCAGCTGCATTCTGAACCAGCTGAAGCCTCTGAATTAAGGGCAGCCCCATGTAGAGCACATTACAATAATCCAGTCTGGAGGTGACCAGAGCATGTGTAACTGTAAGCAAGGAAGGAGTTCCGGTCCAGGAGCAGGCGTAATTGGTGAATGACACAAAATTGTACAAAAGCCCTCCTAGCCACTACCGCCACCTGCTCATCGAGCAGGAGTTGTGAGTCCAGGAAGACAGTTTAACCTCTTTATTAATTCCCGGCCAGGAGAATCTTTGCAAAGTTCTTTTTAGCATCCTGTCAGTGGCTGCATATGCCATGCAATAGCCATTTTCCTATGTTTGAAAGCATGTCACATGGAAGTTGCAGCAGGCCAACTTTCTGGTGACCCAGACATGAAACCCAAAATGAATGCATTAAGATTACAAAAAATGTTTCAATTCCTGTTTATGAATTTCCTGTGAGGGAGAGCTGTCTGACAATAGAAGGTTGTGAAATCTCCTTTTTTGGGGTTTCCAAACAAAGGCTGTATGGTTTCTGTCAGGGATGTTTGAGCTTTGGATTTCCTGCTTTGGCCAAAGGGTTGGTTTTTTATGACCCCTCAGGTCCCTTTTGCCTCTTTCAGTTCTATGATTCTGTTTGTTCCCACATCTCTTTAAATTAAGTAAACATTTTACTAGTGTTGGGGGCCCTAATGTTACAGAGACAGGATTACTATCGAGTACATTTCCAGCTGTATTATCAAAAGGTTCAAGAAAATGAGGTCATGCTTCATTTAAAAAAAAAACCCGGGGCTGCAGTGGCTTAGTGGTTAAGATGCTGAACTTGATGACTAGAAGGTCAGCAGGTCAGCAATTCGAGACCAGATTACAGCTCCTGCCAACCTAGCAGTTGAAAAGCAAGAAATTACAAGTAGATCAATAGGTATCACTTTGTTGGGAAGGTAAACAGTGTTCCATGCATTCTGGTGTCCAGTCATGCCTGCTACATGTCCATGGAAATGTCTGCAGATGCAGAAAGCACTGGCTCTTTGGCTATAAGCAGAGATGAGCACTGAACCCTAGAGTCAGAAACAACTGTCTTTTGATCAAGGGCAATCTTTACCTTTACCTTCCTTTCTACTGGACCTCCCTGCCTCTCCCCATCCTTGCCTATGTGAGCCAGTGCCAGGGGGCTTTAGTATCATGTACAGCTATCACACACTCCCTTTCTTTTGTTGAATTTAAAGCCTATGTTCCCTCTTCCTCCATAGTTGCACTAATTGCTAGTTTTTATATATATATATATACAGGATGGAAATGTTCAGATATGAAGGATGAGGATAAAAAATATATTGATAATGATGACAATACAAGCTATTCTTCAAATGAGTGCAAGTTTATTAATAACTATCTAATTGCCTCAGGTGGAACACTTTTGCTCATTGGTATTACACAAATGGTAGAGGTACTGGCAAATTGCTGAGTAAAAGCTGTTTGGCATTGCAAGGACAGGGTAGATCTTTTTAGAAATGCTGGTACAGGTACTGTAAATGAATATATTACAGACCACCAACATCTTCAGCTAGATGGAAACACTGAGGCAGATGAACTCTGTAGAAAGGAATGAAACGGTTTAAAGCAGGAAAATGGCAGGACTAGAAGGAGATTGGTTTTAAATAATAATAATAATAATTTAAAAAGAAGGAGATTGTTTCCCATCTCCTTTGGCCATTAAATTCTATTATCTTTCAAGGTTTGACCGCCCTCTTGTGGATTTCTAACCCAAGGACAGGTATTAACAGAAAGAATGTTCTTTTCGCTTCCATTAAACCAAAGGCAATTTTGACTTTTTCCATTTCAGCTTGTTTTCATTTGAAATACGGCTCTGTTGTCAAATAAAACCAACTCTCTGTGTTCGTCTGAGCTATCCTCCTAAAAGGACTCAAAATAGTAGCTATCTCAGTTTATGCAAGCATATCAGACAAGGAACGAAACAAACAGAAAGACTGAAACCTTGTGACATCAAAGTTAAACACTGTAATTATGTTGTTATCTGCTGTCGTTTCCCATAGTCTCTAGGCCAATTCACCAAACAAACATTGTCACTTTTTACAGAACAAAGTCTGTAAATGAAAAATACAAAGTCTGAAAGGCAAACTCAATACAAAACGTGTAATACCACAATGATTCACTGCACAATGATGATTTTGCTACTGGGAATAATACATGTGATTTACACGATATTGAGTGTGCTGATTCCAAATCTAAATCTTCCAAATCTATCTGGTGGCTTGTTGTGTTCCTAATACTATGCCTTTGCAACAATGTAACACCTATCAACTGTAACACTGTAACCTTCTGTAATAGGACGCGAGCTAGTAACCACTAGGTGGCAATAGCGAGCGTCCAGCTCATATGGTTCCAATTACGCAATAACTCCAGCGCGGGAAGATTCCCGCCACTACCTCACCTGGTCAAGAAGGGCGTGACCAGGGATGACGTCACGCGGGCGGTAGCCAATGGGCTATCGTGGAGCCACATTCAAATGTATAGCCACTGTATATATTGAGCTGTTCGTCCGCCATTACCACATGTTCCCCCTGACCACCATGCAATAAAGATGTGTTAAGCCAATCCTTCGGCTGTTCCTGTGTCTTGGTTCTCATACACTAAATTGGCGACGAGGATGGGATATGGATCCCCACGAGATCAAGGCACACGCTGGTCACGCCGGCTTCGACATCAACAAGCCGGAAGATTGGGAGCTCTTCGAAATGGACTTCCAAGATGCGCTGGTGGTGTCCGACATTACGGATGAGCGGAAGAAAAGGGCCATCCTCACCCGGATGCTCGGGAATGCCGCCAAAAGAGTATTGGTGGACCTGGTATCACCAAAGAAGGTGAGCGAGCTGTCGGTCAAACAGCTCCTGAAGGCGATGCGCGACCATTTCCAGCCCTCAGTTTCGATGTTTTTGGCTCGAGACGCGTTCTGGAAGAGAGTTCAAGCGCCTGGTGAGTCCATCGCCGCCTTTGCAGCGGCCCTGCGGTTGGCCGCCGGCCCATGCAAGTGGGAAAATCTGGAAATCGCCCTCAGGGACCGCATGCTGTGTGGCCTGTGGGACGAGGAGGTTCGGCGAAAGTTGATGAACCAGGAGCCACCCCCATCACTGCGCGAGGTCGTGAAGGCGGTGCAGGCCACAGAAGCCATGAGGGCCGGAGTCAAGGGGTTCAGAGAAAGGCCTCCACAGCCCGACAAGGCAGCGGGCTCGGTGCATGCGGCCAGACGAACGCCGAAATCTCCCACGGAGAGCAGCGACGACGAGGATGTCTGGAGGGTTCGGAAGGAAGGCCGATGCTGCGACGGCTGTGGAGCAGCCCACGACCGCATCAAGTGCCCGTTCCGGAAGGCCGAGTGCCACAACTGTGGACGCCGGGGGCACATCGCCAAGGTCTGCAGACGGCGGCGCAAGGACCAGAAAAGCTCGTCAGACCGCTCGCCGAGGACCAAGGAGGGTGCCCGGCCCGCGGGGAAGCAGGACGGCGTGGGCCGCATCTCCGACGACAGCAGCGACGACACCCCAGTGTACAGCGTGTCTTTTCCAACCCCTTTCCAACCCCCGTTATTTTGTTGAGGTACTGGTGCAAGGGGCCCCTGTTAGAATGGAGATAGACTCGGGTTCCTCCTACTCAATCATGTCCCAGCGGGAGTTCTTAGGAATTTCCCCCCACGTGCGCCTTAAGCTCAAAGCGTTGAGGTCCACGCTACGGGACGTGCAGGGAAATAGCATTCCGGTGTTGGGGGTTGGAAAATTCAAGGTCCAATACAAGCAACACGCCGCGGAACTTCCCCTGGTTGTGCTCAAGGGGGGTAGTTGCAGCCTCCTCGGGACTCAATGGTTTAAGCCCCTGGGTTTGTTCATTGGGGGGGTGCATGCCGTTGGGACTGACCCAATACAAGAGGTGTGTGACGCGCACCCCGAAGTTTTCAAGAAAGGACTCGGAAAATTCAAGGGACCCCCAGTAGCGTTCGACCTGGACCCGGAGGTCCGCCCAATAAGACTCAAGCCGCGCAGAGTGCCCTTCGCACTAAAGGACAAGATAGAGGCGGAACTGGACAAATTGGTGGGCCAGGGGATCCTTGTTCCTGTTGATTCTGCGGAGTGGGAAACTCCGATTGTAACTGCGCTAAAGGCTAACGGGGAGGTTCGCATATGCGCTGATTATAAGTGCACCATTAATAAGGCGATCCGCCCAAATGCGTATCCAGTGCCGGTAGTCAGCCACCTGTTGGCCAGGTTACATGGGGGGAAGTGTTTCACAAAACTTGACCTGGCGCAAGCCTATCAGCAACTCTCAGTAACCCCAGCTGCAGCTGCTGCGCAAACGATAGTCACTCATAAGGGGGTGTTCCAGGTGACGCGCCTACAGTTCGGCGTGAACTCGGCGCCGGGTATTTTCCAGTTGCTCGTGGAATGCCTCTTAAAGGGGCTGGAGGGGGTCTTGCCATACTTTGATGACGTATTGATAATGGGGGGAGCGAGGCAGAGTTGGCTGAAAGGCTGGACAAAGTGCTGGCGGTGTTTGAAAAGGCGGGGTTGAGGTTGCGAAAAGACAAATGCGTTTTCTTCGCAAACGAGGTTGAGTTCTTGGGTTTCCGGGTAACCCCTGCGGGAATCAAACCCTCCAAATCAAAGGTAGCCGCAATTCAAAATGCCCCTCGCCCCACCTCCAAGCCCGAATTGCAGTCGTTCCTAGGGCTATTAAACTTCTACCACTCCTTCCTGCCTCGGAAGGCATCGGTAGCAGAGCCACTTCACAAGCTTCTCAAGAAGGACGAGGCGTGGAAGTGGGGCGAGAGCCAGGAGAGGGCATTCATTGAACTGAAACAACTCCTAGCGTCTGACGCCATTCTCACCCACTTTGACCCCAAGAGACCGGTGGTCCTGATATGTGATGCATCCCCAGTGGGGGTGGGGGCGGTGCTGTGCCACGTGTTGGAAAACGGGAGAGAGGCCCCGGTAGCATTCTACTCCAGATCCCTGTCCCAGGCGGAGCGAAACTACGCCCAGACAGACAGGGAAGCGCTAGCGATAATCGCGGGGACTAAAAAGTTCCACGATTTCCTCTATGGCCGCCCCTTCACCATAGTGACCGACCACAAGCCCCTGCTAGGCATTTTCACTGCAGACAAGCCCACACCTCAGATCCTGTCCCCTAGGATGTTATGGTGGGCCATCTTCTTAAACGCATATCAGCACGTGTTGGTTTACCGGCCGGGAAAGGAAATAAGCCACGCGGACGCCCTGTCGAGGTCTCCCCTCCCCCATGCTAGCAGCATCGGGGGCAGGGAGGAACAAGACCGCCAAGTGCTCCTGATAGAGGTCTTAGATTCGCCCCCCATTGTACCCGCAGACATCGCCAAGGCGATCGGCAAGGACAAGACGCTAGCTCTAGTCTGCTCCTGGGTGCAGAAAGGGTGGCCAGCGTCCTCCCCGGCGGCAGAGTTTGCCCCGTTTTTCAGGAAGAGGCTAGAGTTGTCCATAGAGAGGGGGTGCCTTCTGTGGGGCCAGCGGGTGGTAGTCCCTGAATCCCTGAGACCTAGGGTACTCAAACTGCTGCACGTCAGCCACCCGAGAATTGTCCGCTCCAAGGCTCTGGCCAGGAGCTACTTCTGGTGGTCCCAATTAGACGCCGACATCGAGCACATGGTGGGCACTTGCGAGAGCTGCCAATGCTCCCGACCCGAAGAAGCGCGTCTGCCGCACAGGGAATGGGACGCGGCAAAGGGGCCGTGGTCCCGTGTGCACATTGATTTTGCGGGCCCATTTAGAGGGACACTTTTTCTCCTCGTGGTGGATGCTTTCTCCAAGTGGTTGGAGGTAATCCCAGTTACGAGCACCTCTTCAGCATCGACGGTAAAGCAATTGCGTAGGGTCTTCAGCACGTTCGGTATACCCGACACCCTAATTAGCGATAACGCTAGTTGTTTCACGTCCGCCGAGTTCAGGGCATTCACCGAGATCAACGCCATTCGGCACATCACCTCCGCCCCTTTCCACCCGGCGACAAACGGCCAGGTAGAGCGCCTCGTGCGCACCACCAAAGATGCACTGAGGCGCATGGGCCCCGGGGACCTTAACCTGCAAGTGTGTCAGTTCTTGCTGGGCTACAGGGTGACTCCCCTAGCTTCAGGGTATTCGCCCGCGGAGCTCCTAATGCGTAGGAAGCTGACCACGATTCTGACCAGGCTAGACCCAACGAGGGTGGAGGACACAGGGAGGAACATAGGGTTAGCGGACACAAAGAGTTTCGAAGTAGGTGCCCCGGTGCATTGCAGGAACTACGCTAGCGCGGGGCCAGCATGGGTCCCGGGCGTCATCGTTGGCCGGACGGGTCCCGTGTCGTATTGTGTAGAGACCAGTGCGGGTCTACTCTGGAGACGGCACGCAGATCAACTCCGGCGCCGGGTTCCAGGCAGCCAAAGCGCGGACGGCACGCAGAAGGATTCAACGTTAGGGTTCTCCCCCACCTGTTCAGCCCAAGAGGGAGGAGAAGGGGGCCAGTGGTCCCCACCAAGGGGGGGGAAGGAGTCTGTCCTCATAGATAGCCTGAGGGATGCCCCCAATGACCCAGTAGATGATTTTGAGTTTCAGTTACAAAACCGGGGGGGGGGGTTTCGGAGTGGTCCCCCACCCATCCAAGTGAGAAGCGGGGTTTTTCGTTAGCCCCCAGTGCCCCCGGTTCTTCCACAATGGAGTTTGTCCCTTCCCCAAAAGCCGCAGAACCGCGGCAAGTCACTAACGAGTCTCCCTCTCCCGTTGCAGGACAAGAGACCAGGGGACAGAGAAGCAGTAGCGCCCCCGGGACAAGCCAGCCAGCAGAACACCCAAAACGCGCTTGCAATAAGCCATATTGGATGAGAGACTTCGTCTCATCCTAGGGGGGAGGGATGTTGTGTTCCTAATACTATGCCTTTGCAACAATGTAACACCTATCAACTGTAACACTGTAACCTTCTGTAATAGGACGCGAGCTAGTAACCACTAGGTGGCAATAGCGAGCGTCCAGCTCATATGGTTCCAATTACGCAATAACTCCAGCGCGGGAAGATTCCCACCACTACCTCACCTGGACAAGAAGGGCGTGACCAGGGATGACGTCACGCGGGCGGTAGCCAATGGGCTATCGTGGAGCCACATTCAAATGTATAGCCACTGTATATATTGAGCTGTTCGTCCGCCATTACCACATGTTCCCCCTGACCACCATGCAATAAAGATGTGTTAAGCCAATCCTTCGGCTGTTCCTGTGTCTTGTTTCTCATACACTAAATGGCTCTAGACTTTTTGGGGGTGACACTTCATCGTAAGGAGGCAGGGTCGATTAAAGTGGCCCGCCCCTGGCAACTGATGGATCCGGATGGATTCCAGAGGGAACTGGGGGAATTTCCTCTGGATCGGCGACACGATTCACCTGAGGCACCTGTTGACCTGTGGTACAGGTCGACGACATCTGCCTTGGATGTAATCGCTCCACTACGGCCTCTCAGAGCCCGTGGAGCTAGGTCATCCCCGTGGTTCACTGAAGAACTACGGGAGCTCAAACGGGCAAAGAGACACCTTGAGCGCCACTGGGTGAAGACCCAGAGTGATTCCGATTGGACACTAGCTAGAGCCGCTATTAGGGCCTACCTAGTGGCGATGGGGGTGGTGAGGAGGCAATACTTCACCTTCCTTATTGCCTCCACTGATAATCGCCCAGCCACCCTGTTTCGGGTGACCAGGTCCCTCCTGGGTAGGGTGGGCCCTGTGCCTGGTTGGCAGGGATCGGCTGAGGACTTTGCTGACCATCTGGTGGAGAAAATCGATCGGATTCGCTCGGGGTTCAAACTTGGCGTGGACGGGGAGGGTCCGGGGGGAGCCAGTGCGCAGTCTTGCAGTGTTACCTGGGATCGGTTTGATCCAGTTGCCCCGGATGAAGTGGACAGGCTCCTTGCGGCGGTCCGTGCCACTAATTGTCCATTGGATCCCTGTCCCGCCTGGCTGGTAAAAGCCTCTAAGATGGTGACAGGTGGCTGGGTCGGGGCTATAATTAACACGCCTTTTCGAGAGGCGATGTTTCCTGCACTGTTGAAACATGCTCTTGTGCGCCCCCTCCTGAAGAAGCCATCCCTCGATCCAGCAATCCTAACCAACTACAGACCTATCTCCAACCTTCCTTTTTTGGGGAAGGTTCTAGAAAAGGCATTGGCACGTCAGCTGCAGGGGGTACTGGATGAAGCAGAATATCTAGACCCATTCCAGTCAGGATTCAGACCTGGATATGGTACTGTGACTGCATTGGTCGAGCTGATGGATGATCTCTGGCGAGAGCAGGATGGCGGTCATCCGTCCGTCCTTGCTCTTCTTGACTTCTCAGTGGCCTTCGATACCATTCACCACGGTATCCTTCTGGAACGGCTCCGAGGATTGGGGATCCAGGGCACGGTGTGGTCCTGGTTTTCCTCATTTCTGAGGGGCCGGACCCAGTCGGTGTGGTTGGAGAGTGAGAAGTCGAGTCCTAGGCCCCTAAAATATGGGGTGCCTCAGGGCTCGGTACTCTCTCCTCTCCTATTTAACATCTACATGAAGCCGCTGGGTGAGATCATCCATTCCCATGGGGTGTGGTACCACCAGTACGAGGATGACACACAGTTGTACATCTCGGCCCGTGGGGACCCCAGTGATGCAGTCAAAGTCCTTTCCAGCTGTCTGTAGGCTGTTGGGGTCTGGATGGGGGCAAATGGGCTACAGCTGAATCCTAGCAAGACTGAGTGGCTATGGATAGGGGGTCCTGCGTTATCCCGGGAGCTACCATCTTTGGTTTTGGATGGGGCTGTTTTGCCCCAGACCAACTCGGTGCGCAACTTGGGGGTCCTCCTGGATTCGCGGCTGCTGCTAGAAGAACAGGTGGCGGCTGTGGCCAGGAGGGCATTCGCCCAACTTTGGGTGATTCACCAGTTGCGCCCGCTCCTGGACCGGGACTCTTTGCTCATGGTCACTCACGCTCTGGTGACCTCCAGACTAGACTACTGTAATGTGCTCTACATGGGGCTGCCCTTGATGACCATTCGGAGGCTGCAGCTGGTCCAGAATGCCACGGCCCGGGTGGTGATGGGGTGTGGACGTTATGCCCATGCCTCACCACTGCTTCGGGGTCTGCACTGGTTACCAGTTTGTCTCTGGGTGCAATTCAAGGTGCTGGTTTTGACCTTTAAAGCCCTACATGGTAGTGGGCCAGGGTATCTTAGAGACCGCATCACCCTAAGGACATCTGTCCGTCCAACCAGAGCGGACTGGAGGGGCTCTCTAATTGTGCCATCAGCCAGGGGGGCTCGCCTCTCTGGCACAAAGAGGAGGGCCTTCTCCGTGTCAGCACCGGCCCTTTGGAACCTCCTGCCTGTGGAACTGCATCTCCAGACGGAGTTGTTGCCCTTTAGGAAGGAACTAAAGACCTGGCTGGCGGGCCAAGTTTAGGGTGCGGGTGGGGATGGGGGTACCTTTGGGTGGTTGGTATAGAGAAGTGTGCCTTCCCCCAAGTTCCCTTTGGTTCTTGCGCACCTTTTAGGGGTGGGTTTTTAAACTTTTAACTTTGTTTTATCATGTGTCTTTTATGTATTTACTGTCTGCTATGTAAACTGCCCTGAGTTGGGTTGTACCTGAGTGGGCGGTATATAAGCGTGAAAAATAAATAAATAAATAAATAAACTCTGAATTCACCTATCACGTACAAATTTTAAGGTGTGCTATAGCTGTTCAAATGGTCGGTAATTTAGTAATGTATTTATACATGGGAACATTATAACAGTTGCTGCTACCACTATGCCTGCTGCTGCCTCATGTCTGTCAGGGGGCTCCAGGCTAGTTTATGGGTTGCGCACGCCACCCAAAGTCAGTGATTCCCCAAATCCCCTTTGTCTCCGGTGCTTCGTGGCCCAGGCCCAGGCTTCCAACTCTCCGTACATTTTTTGGCTGGCGCGAACCTCAGGCCTACTTAACTTAATGTCTGATTGGGAAATGGCTTGCCCACTTTCTAGCCGGGACAGTGGTAGCACATAAATGTGGCCAAGTAAGAGTCCTGTTTATATGTTGCCAACTCCCAAAACAAACCAGGAAAAACACACAGAGAAAGCCTGGCCCTGGGAAAATAGCGAGGTGCAAAAATGAAACTTTTACCTCAAAGATGGAATGTCCGCTGATAAAGCTTTCCCAGGCCCATTGGAAGTGAAAGTGTGTTGTGTATGTAACTTGAGTGAAATGTGGTTGAAACCTGAAATGCAACACAAGTGAAATGTGATTGAAATTGGATCTAAGGATCCTCCATTCTCCCTTCCCTTTCCCCTTGTGTAAATACTCCTTGTGTGTAAATATCGTGGGACTTGCTTCCCCGCCCTTTACTTGTTACCCAATCAAGTGTTATCACCTGGCTGTTTACCTGTACTGACCAATCATATGGCTCTGTGCCAGGTTAGAAAGGTTGCCCCTTGTATATAAGGAGCTTTGCTCCACCATTGACCTCATGTTCAGATTGACTACATTCCAATAAAGATGTGTTTGGCCCCCTGACTGCTGGCTACTGCGTATCAATCTGCAAACATCACAAAGTGACTCCCTTATTTTTTAAGTTAATGTCCCCTTTTTGATCTTTGTTGCTCTTCCAAGGTTATATTGATCTGAAAGTGCAAAGCCTTATTCCCAACTTGTACCTGTTATCAGTGCAGCAGCACTACTCCCTTCTTCAGCAAAGACTCCAGTCCTTCATTGTCTTTTTGAAGATTTATTAAAGCATAATAAAATCCATAATATGAAGAATAAGCATGCAGAGAACTAATCCTAACCTAATTTAAAATCTAATAAAATAATAAAGGGAATGTAGCTAATCTCGTAGCTGGTGAAATGTGGACTTTCACCCTCATTCGAGGCTTAAGATTCCATGGCTTCAATAGAGAGAATGAGAAGGGCTCTCACCTATGTGAGGAAAGAGTCCTTCTGAGTGCTAAAAAGCTTGCCTTTTTATACCTTTTTGCCCACTCATCACACCTTTCTTTAGAATGTGAAAGATGTAAGACTTTCTGGTTGTTTGATTATTGTCATGTTTATTGGGACACTCAGGTGTTGTTTTGTTACAATGTACTAATTCCTGGGATTCCCCTTTGGTGATTTGACATCCCATTCCTTAATCATGTGCTAATGTGTGAAGTGTGCTGAGTGAAGACTGGAATGCTAATGACGTAATTGCCTCTCTGTTTGAGACTTAGCCTTTCTCAACCTTAAAGAGAATATTGAAACTACTGTGTAACTTAAGTAAATATGAAGTAATTCAAAGTAAAAGTAACGACCCTGAATGGATTTTCATGACAACGGCCCCTGGTGGCATGCATGTTCCAGCAGCAGCTGGGCATGTCTGGGCAAGTCAGTGAGCTGACATCAGAAATAGGTATATAAGGTAGGATGGACCAAGGGCTTGTCTCTAGTGCAAAACAATCTTATTGGATAGTACAGGTAGGCCATAGTGAGTCTGTTTTGAGCTAAAGATGAGTAGGTGCAGCTGTGTTAATAAACTGGACAATTTTTGCAACATTTGTGGCAAATATACCCCACGTGATCAACACAAGAACCTAACTAAGAGGGTGAGATTTGCTATCTTAAGATCCTGATGTCCTAGGCAGAATCAGACTTTAGATTTTGATTCAGTGCACTTGATTTAGTATAGGATACATGGATTAACAAAGTAGCATACAATTTTTTTGTGATGCAGTGTTATGTTGCATCCATCATTTACCCCTTTTACAGAATAAAGTTTCAAATAAATAGAGCTGAATATCAATCAGAGATCTTCAGTCGTTGCTGTTCTTAAATGCTGTCAAGTCATCTCCAAATTATGGCAACCTTATGAATGTTTGTTTATGAATGAGAGATCTCCAAAACATCCCATCCTCAAAAATTCTGTTCAGTTATTGTAAACTCAATGTGGCTTCTCATATTTGGTCTTCCTCCTTTCCTGCTGCTTCCCATTTTTCCCAGCATTATCATCTTTTCCAGAATCTTGCCTTCTCACAATGTGTCCACAATAGGACAGTCTCAGTTTTATCATTTTTTGCCTCCAGAGATAGATCAGACTTGATTTGCTCTATCACTCACGTTTGTCTTTCTGGCAACCAAGAGTATCCTCAAAGCTCTCCTCTAGTACCATAATTTAAACAAATCAATCCCCCCCATCAGCTTTCTTTACTATCCAGCTTTACATGGTGATTAGGAATACAGTAATGCAAATGATCTTGGTCTTCAATGATACATCTTTACACTTGATATTTTTTCTAATTTCTTTATTGTTGCCTTTCCGATTCCCAATCTTCTTCTCATTTCTTGGCTGCAGTCCCTATTTGGATTGATGAATTAACTAAGATATATAAAATCTTTCACTATTTTAGTTTTCCCCCTGTCAACATTGTTCTTCTGTAGTGATAATTTTTGTTTCATTAAGATTCAACTGCAATTCTGCTTTAGCACTTTCTTCTTTCGCTTTCATTAAAAGTTATTTCCAGTCATTGCTGCTTTCTGCCAGTAAGAGGGGGGTAACCCATTTTCCATCTTCTTTATATTCAGTCATTACCAAGTGTGAAAAGCCACATTGACTTACATGATTTGCAATCAATGTCTACTATACGAATTAATCATTGCCCTTCTATATATCTACCAGGTCATGAGCCATGATTAATTTATTGTCATAAAGTCCCACTCTTATGTCTGAGAAAATGGACTTGATCCATGAAAGCTAACATTAAAATATAGCAGTTAGTTTTTAAGGTTTCACAACATTTTTGTGTCCTTTATTCCCCTACCCTTTTGCTTCTTGTCTGCTATACTAAAAAGAGCATTTTCTAACATGTGGTTTAATGAAAAGAAAAATGAAACAATGACATCCACAAATAACTGAAATATCATAGGAAAGATACAGAATCAATGAATAATTTTATATGGGTTTCAATCGGAGCTTGGAGAAGTTAACTAACATAACACTCTGTAGCACAGTGCACATGTTAATTGTGAGCGCAGCTGAAGTTAGTGTTGAGCATGGCGAAAGCCTTAAGTGGGTAGGGTTCTCTCTCTCTCACTTCTTGCCTCCCATTTTCCTTTTGTATCTAGGGAAATGCCAGTGAGGACACCGTTTATTCACGTCAGAGGCCCGAATCGTTGTTTGAAAAAGACATCTGAAATTAGAAATGAGGCTAAAGGCTTACACAAAATTAGGCTGAGGCTTAGTGCCATGATAAACATGCTATGAACGTCACGAGTATGTACCCAAGAGATGTCATATGGAATTGATGCTGAAAGAATCAAGATGGAGGTACTGTACCATGGTTATTTGGATGACTTCAGCACATTCCTGTTCTTTTTCAACATCCATTCCACCATCCCAGGGAACTCCCCAGTTCTGCTTCTGCTTGTCCCTGCATCTGTTTTAGGTAGAGCACATGGAAGAGGTTCCTGGCCAACCAGGGCTTGCACAGTTAGGGATGCAGGCAATCCCAACAATGTGATGAATTCATCCTTGTGTCATTTTAACAGAAGCCAATTTGTGCTTGCCGCTGCTGGCAGCAGGGGAAACAACCCATTTCAACTTCAGCTCATGGGGAACCCGCTGTAAAGAGCCTTTCGTGGAACCACCCATGTGCTAGTTTTAAAACAGATTAGGATCTGACACTGGATTACAATTGCAGCTTTAGAGCAGCTGTAATTGTGTGTCAAGGATGATCCATGTGTGACAGTTTGCACATCGTTATCCTGCCATAAGCTGCTTCTAAGGCAGAGGCGGGGGAGACATGAGAGGTTACATCAGAAACACTGCAAGGGTCCACCTTCTGAAACATGACACTCAATGGGAGCCCCAAAATTATGTACTTTTAAAAATAAAGTGTCAGAATCAAACACATTTTTTCCAATAGCAAAAAAAATATAAGCATGATACTTTAAAATTCTCTGATTCACAAGATGATGTTGTAGAATTTGTATAGGACAAAGCAGTGGCAACTCATTATTTTACACACACACACACACACACATCAGTGACAGGATGGTGCCATTTATAACACCCGAGGGTGGCGAGACACTTAGGAGTCACACCAGTATAACGGCCCCCTCAACATCTACTGCTTGAGGCCATTGCATCACTCTGCCTGCAGATAATTTTATTTCCCAAGCAGTTAAATCCAGTCTGACCAGGTTATCCTGCTATGGTAATAGAGTAGAATACTGTCAGCAACTCAATGCTAATCATCAGGCGATGGTTAACTAACTTGACAACCCTGAGGACTAGCGACCTTGGGTGGCAAAGTCTACAGGGAAGGGGGGTGGTCCCCAACTGGATTAAATCCCACTTGAATCCCTCTAGATCAGTGGTTCCCAACATGTGACACCTGCCCCACAGGGGGACTTCAATCCCCAGAAGCCTAAGTCAGTTCTGTACATTGGTTGATTATTGCTTTGGGGAGATAGACATGCTTCTGGAAATTGAAATCCAAAAACCAAAGGTTGGGAAACACTGATCCAGATCAGGGATTCTCAACCTGCAGCCTGTGGGCTGGTTGCAGCCTGTGGCAACATTTCATGTGGTCCCCCACCGCCTCCACCACACCAGGAAGTGCCATGAGGTGGAGGAAGGGCAAAGTGGCCGTCCAGCCCCAGAAACTGTCTGAGGGAGTGTGGCCCGGCCCCCGGCTTAAAAAGGTTGAGAACTCGTGTTCTAGATGGAGGGCAGCAGCTTCATCAATCCTGGACTGGGGCCAATGAGGACTTTGTATGCCAAAAGGGCTCAGGACCAGAATGTGACTCACAGAACTAGATTAGTGGTATGGGTGTCACACTGAGATGTGGAAGGCAAATGGAAAGCCACTACATTGTATTGTTCCCAGGACAAACTTCATGGCTGATCATCATGTTGATCGAAATTGGATATGGCACAAGATGAAGCAGCTGGTAAATGGCACTATAATGTCTACAAGTCAGCATGGGACTACTGGCTGAATCAGACCTCTGTCTTCCTCATTGAAGAAATCTGTTCCCCTGTGTCCTCCTCAGAGGAACAGTTGAAAACAAACCCATTCTGCACTTCCTCATTTCCTGACTTCCTCATGACCCTTTCTGGATATCATCATCTATACCTATAAGAATGGGATGTGGCCGTGCGTGTCCGGAATGGGTGTCCACACCCATCCAGCCTATGCCGTAATGCACCGGCCACACTTACCTTTTGTCCCTGAGAGCATACCCGCGAGGGTCCAGGAGCCGAGAGTGGGGCCAATGCGCCACGAATGGCAACAAGAAAATAAAACTATGAGTCCCAGTGTCCTCCATGCCGTGGCACATCTCAGCCAATCAGGCAGGACGACCTGAGCACGGAGGAGGCGGGACAGCCGGTGCACATGAAAAAACAAACTGGCCGATGCATGCCCAAAACAAAAGCTCAGGGCCCTGCCTTACCGAGTAAGACAGATCCCAGGGATAAGGGAATGGTCTGCCTGCTGCCCCTTCTGCACCTCCTGAGGACACGGCCAGATGAGGCACCGCCGTAGGCGCTGCCTCTGCTCTGCTGCCCCTCCCGCCCTCAGCCATGCCTCCTGAAGATGTGGCCGGGCGAGGCGCCGCCGTATGCACTGTTGTATGCGCTGTCGCACGCACTGCCGCATGCACAGCCGCATGTGCTGCCATATGCGCTGCCATATGTGCTGCCTCTGCCCTGCTGCCCCTCCTGCCCTCAGCTGAGCCTGATGGCTCTCACCCTCACCATTTCCCCTCCGCTTTTTCGAGCCTGTCCTCGAAACAGTGGAAGGTAAAATGCAGAGGCAGGAGCCAGCGATCTGCCAGGGAGAGCGCCTTCCCTGACGAATCCTTGTCTGGTGCCTTTGCATTTCCCCTCCACAGTTTTGAGCCACCCCTCGAAACAACAGAGGGGAAAATGCAGAGACAGCAGCCAGCAATCCGCCCGGAGAGAGCCTCCCCTGACAGATCCCTGACTGCTGACAGCCTGCTATCCATCCAGGGACGCGCATCCCCAGCCAGAAAGAGCAGCCTGGCAGTCACCTTCCCTCTCCGCAGGGCCCAAGTGATCTGACCGGTGAAGCCGGGTAGCAATTGCTAGTTTCCTATAAAACTTACCACCCAGTTACTGGGGGCTTTTGCATGTAAATTTTGCAACTTCATTTGCTCCTTTCTGCGGATTCCCCATGCCCATCTGGCATGGAACAGCCCTGCGGAGGCTGCTTGGGTGAGAAGGCTCCTGGCGGTGGCTTCTGCGGGCAGCTAAATTAAGGGGGGTGAATAAATGATAGGGTCTGATTCACCCAATTACATGACCTGACCGACGATTCTGCAAGGTAGGCAGATCACTAACTCCAGTGACTGATTAGGTAAACACTCATCTCCTGGCCAGGGAAATCTCCGGTGCAAACAGTGAATATGTTTACCCCTGTCTAAGCCCTAAACAATAGTCTCCCTCGTCCCGTGTTTGTCCGAGATAATTAACTTTCCTTTGGTGAGGTTCCCCAATTAACCTGAGTAAACAGGTGATGTGATTGACTTTCGGGTGATGGTTTTTTCTACCTGCCTTCTGATCTATAAAAGGTGTATGTATTTTCCCAATAAACCACTGATCTGATCTCGCTCCTGTTGCCTCGTGTTGTCATTGATCAGTCTCCTCCGGGACCTTACGGCCACACTAGTGGCCCCGATTCCAACATCTGGTGACCCCGAGACGTGATTCTACTCGTGAGTAAGAGACCCCGGAGAGGTCTACTCGTGAGTAGCGATCCACGCGGTCCGGTTCTACGCTTGAACCGCGACCCGTCAGCCCGGAGGACAGCGCAGCGCTCTGGTCGACAGCCAGCCGGTCAGAGGACGGCCCGCGGCGAGGCATTCCAAAGAGACATTCCTACACCTTGCTCCCGGCTTTTGGGGAGACTTGCACTAAAGGGAAAAACACGTTCCGCTCAGGGCAGCTGTGAGCCCCTGACAGCGCAGAGGCCACCAAGGGCCCATGGCAGGAGGCCACGCTCCGAGCTCTACCCAGACGATCGTCGCCAAGACCTGTTACCTTGCCCCAAGACGCGTCAACCCGTCCCGAGGAGGAAACTTCAGAGGACCACTCGCAGGTAATATGGGGACTTGTTCTCATAGACCAAGTCCGTCCGCTAGCCAAAAAACTCGTGAGGAAGAGTTTAAAATCCTGGCCAGGGTATTTCAGTTACGCATTCACAGCAGGGAGCTAGCGAGACTTTTGGCGTACCTTAGGGAACACTGCCTGCTTTACCAGAAGCAGGTACGTTAACCCTACCGCTCTGGGATCAGATAGGAGACTGCATTCAGCAACCCCCGAAAGCCCCAGGAGGGATAGTCCGTACTTGGAGAAAGTGTAGGAGACTCTTAGCTGAGATCGAACCAGTCCGGGTAGGGGCAGAAGAACCCCCGTTAGTTAAGTCATCAGTCCAGCCAGTCGAACCGACTGCGCCCACAGCGCTCTACCCGACATTCAAGTACCAGCAGAGTAGCGTAGGGAGCCTTCCCGCGGTGACAGCTGCAGACGTCACCGAAGGAATGCAGGGAATGAGAAGCGCAGGCGCTTCTCTGACAGCCTCGGCTTCCCTAGTTACCAAAAGTGCCCTTCAGCGCACAGCTGAGGAAGAGCTTAGAAAGGGGGATCTGCCAGTAGAAGAGCTAGCTGAGCTCAGGCAGATATGTCCAATCCGCATGGAGATGGACGCGCTCACGGGCGCACAGCAGATTGTTCATTCCCCAGTTCCGTATAAGCTTCTCATGGCTATGCGGAAGGCCATTGCAGAAACAGGGCTCCAAAGTCGTTTTACTAGGGGCACGCTTCAGCAAGTGTGCGAGACCACCATGTGGATTCCTCATGATTGGAAAGTCGTCATGAGGATGATGCTAACCCCCAGCCAGTACATGATTTGGGACAGCGAGTTTCGCCTAGAAGCTCAAACTCGAGCTGCCAGGATGGGAGGCGCGGTAATCCCTGACCAGTTGTATGGTTCAGGTGCCTTCGAGTCAATCAACGCTCAGATCAACTTGCCTCTCGCCACCCTTGAGATGTCAGCCGAGGCAGCCTTTAGGGCTTACTTTAAGATCCCAGCCACTGGCAAAGCGGCTAAAAATTACACCTCCATTAAGCAGGGAGCCCAGGAGCCCTACATGGACTTCATCAATCGCCTGGAGGAAGCAATTAGCAGGCAGATTGATAATGAGCAAGCCCAGGAAGAGCTCATGATTAAGTTAGCCAAGGACAATGCCAACTTGGACTGCCGTAGAATCTTGCAGTCCCTAGGCAATCGTCCTGACTTGACCCTATCGGACATGATTAGAGCTTGCGCCGACGTTGGCACAGAATCCTATAAGATGGGTCTGCTAGCGGCAGCGGTGCAAGGAGGGAAAAGACCTAATGGCAAGAGCAAAGGAGCATGTCACAATTGTGGCAAGATCGGTCACTTCGCTAGGGAGTGCCGATCCAAGGGAGGCGGACAAAAGTCCGGCCGTCCCAAGGCTCCGAACACCCTCTGTCCGAAGTGCAAGAAAGGCTATCATTGGGCCAGATATTGCCAGAATTCGGGAAACCGGAGCACGGGCATGTCTCTGGCCCCAGTCCAAACAGAGGCGTCCTTCACCCAGATCCAGAACTCCCCAGAACTAGACTAGGCTTCAGGCACATTCCAGGCACTGCTAGGGCACAGGCCAGCCCCAAGGGTAGCACAGGGCTAGAATTGGCTTGCCAGGCGGACGTTACATGCGATCTGCCGGGCACAGTCTATCTAGTCGACTCTCAGTACATGGGACCCCTACCCAAAGGCTTTATAGGTTTAGTTTTGCCCCGTAGTGTAGCTGGTGCAAGCGGAATTTTTATAATTCCAGGAGTAATTGACTCGAATTTTTCAGGCGTTCTCCAGGTCCAGCTTTGGACACACCTGCCCCAAACAATCCACAAGGGAGACACCCTAGCGCAACTGATCATGGTTCCTTGTCACTCGCCAGCAGGCAGCCAGAGAAGGCTCAGTGACAGCTCAGAGTCCGGTTCAGCAGACCGCTTGAGCGCAAGTGAGGCAGTGCAAGGATACCAGGTCTTAGCGACAGTGGAGACCAACATTGAGTGGAAGCAGCGCCCCGTTATCGAGGTATTTTTGAACAAAAGAGCGTTCTCAGGGTTACTCGATACCGGAGCAGATGTGAGTGTGATAAGCAGGAGCCAGTGGCCGAGGGAGTGGGCCATCGAGCCGGTCTCCGATGTGTGGGGGGTAGGCGGTGTTCAGGAAGCGTTTAGAAGCCGAGAGTGGGTAGAAGTCACAATCCCAAGGGCTGACGGCACGGCGGTGATTCGGCCGCACATTCTTGACGTGCACGTCAATCTTTGGGGGCGAGACATTCTACAACAGTACAGTGCCACCCTTACCTTCGGGTAATGGCGTTGCCACTTAAATGGCTCACCGATACTCCGGTCTGGGTAGAACAATGGCCGGTAGTGGGAGAGAAATTGGTTGCTCTCAAGCAGCTAGTTAAAGAACAGCTAGACGCAGGACATATAGAACAGTCCACTAGTCCCTGGAATTCGCCAATTTTTGTTATTAAGAAGAAGTCGGGGAAGTGGCGACTCCTCCACGATCTCAGAGAGATCAATAAATGCATTCAGCCGATGGGTCCGCTTCAATGCGGCATCCCAAATCCTAATATGATTCCCGAGGGGTGGGAGATTTTAGTAGTAGATCTCAAGGATTGCTTTTATACAATCCCCTTAGACCCCAGGGACCGGGAAAGGTTCGCCTTTACAGTGCCGGTTGTGAACCACAGTGAGCCCACGCAGCGTTACGCGTGGAAATATTTGCCACAGGGCATGCTCAATTCGCCCACTTTGTGCCAAATATATGTTCACGACGCACTGGCAAAGTTCCGAAGCCTTTACCCTAAAGCTATTGTTTGTCACTTTATGGATGATATCTTAGTAGCGTTGCCGCAACTTGGCAGCGAAGTGTTTTCAGATCTCCAGGCCAGCCTGGGGGACAAAGGTTTACTCATTGCCCCGGAAAAGGTGCAGAGAACCGAGCCCTTCTCATACTTGGGTCATCGGCTTCTCCGTTCTTTTGCAGCGCCAGTTTTGCCTCAGATAAATTTACAGGATTCAGTCACCCTCGTAGAGTTGCAGCAAGTTTTGGGAAACATCAATTGGGCCAGACCGTACTTCCGATTGGATACGGATCTTCTAAAACCGCTCTTCTCGCTGCTAACCTTAGGTAAGCAGCCGGCAGACCGGATAAAAATTTCTCGAGACGCGCGCTTGGCGCTCGAGAAAGTGAACCAAGTTCTCAGCCAGAGGTGGGTGTATAGAATCGCCCAGGGGCCATATGCCCCGATCCTGAATTTGTACATCGTACGGTCAGGATCCATGTTCACTGGGGCGCTAGGAGTAGACTCAGAGAAGGGAGCGAAAATTGTGGAGTGGGTGTACTTGCCTAACACTTCTTCACGGAACATCGTTCCGCCCCAGGAGCTGGTCTCCGCGGTGATTTACCGCGGCAGGCTGAGAGCTAGGGACATTTCAGGGAATGATTTGGCCAAAATTGTAGTCCCGTTCACCAAGGAACAAATTCATCAGTTAATGCAGCTAGGTGACTCGCTTCCGATAGCTTTGGAAGGTTTCACTGGAAGTTTAGCGTACCACTTGCCCAAAGACCCCAGACTTGTCTCACTCCAGACAGGAACAGTCAGCTTGTTCGAATTGCTTTCGCTGGTCCCGCTTCAGGGGGCCAAGACAGTTTTTACTGATGGAGGTCGCACATATGGTGTTCTGACCTGGCAGGAGGGCGAAGCTTGGCGCACGCTGTTAACTCTTTCACAGAAGTCCGCGCAGTGGGCAGAGTTGGCAGCCGTGAACCTTGCCTTGCGCACCTTCGCCCAGGAACGTTTAAATATCATAACTGACAGCCTGTATGTTAGGAATTTACTCCACAGTCTGCCGGGAGCTTACATCACTCCCGCGATAGACAAAAACTTGCTTAGTCTGTTTCTCACTGCTCAATTTCATTTGCGAAACCGCACGGAGCCGCTCTATATTGCCCACATCCACAGTCATCAAGACCTACCGGGTCCGATTTCCGCAGGCAATAGCAGAGCGGATGCGGCGGCAAAGGAAATTCAGCAACGTTCAGTTTTGGGAGTTTTTACTACTCCAATCCAGAGTCATGCTTTTTTTCACCAAAATGCCAAAGCTCTCGCAAGACAGTTCAATCTGCCACTTTCTCAAGCCCAAGGTATAGTCCGCTCTTGCCAGCATTGTGCAGGGGCGCCGAGGGGGCCCTCGTGGGGGGTCAACCCACGGGGGACAGAGGCTAACCAGGTGTGGCAGATGGATGTCACGCATGTGCCGCAGTTTGGAAGATGGCAGTACATGCATGTCTGCATTGACACTTTTTCACAGTTTGTTTGGGCCACGGCGCAGAAAGGGGAAACTGCCTCCCACGTGGAGCAGCACCTCCTTTCCTGCATCGCGGCGATGGGCAAGCCGCGGCACGTGAAAATGGATAACGCCCCGTCCTACTGCTCTAGGCAGTTGGCCGCCTTCATGGCCACTTGGGACATCAAGCATACATTTGGCATTCCCTACAATCCGCAAGGGCAAGCGATTGTAGAGCGGGTCAATCGGACGCTAAAGTCCTATATTGACAAACAAACAGAAAGGGGGGAGCCACCAGCCCTCCCCAAATCACAGGGACAGGCACAGTTTTGTCTGAATAAGGTGTTGTTCACATACAATCACCTCAATGTTTTTTCGGATTGTACGCCGCAGGAGAAGCATTTCCGCCGTTCGGAAGCTCTCCCGCGACCTATGGTCCGGTACCGAGTGCCACCAGACCCTTCTTGGAGGGGCCCGGTGCCGCTCATAACCTGGGGAAGAGGGTATGCTGCAGTTATGTCTCCTACAGGTGTCGTTTGGATTCCAGCTCGGTGTGTCAAGCCTCATTTGGAACCACATGGCGTGGACCCAGGCCGACCAGAGTCCGATCCCGGAGATGGAGGATCTCGCCCTGACCGAGGGGACCCGCCGGGAGAGACAGCGGTCGCAGACGACAGCACCGAAGATCACCTGGGGGATGGTCAAGGCCCTCTGCCATGATGCCCAGGATGCCATCCAGCGCGAAGGGGAGGAACTGACATCAGAGAGCTTTGCGGTTGCGATTTTCGCCCAGATTCACGCCAACACCGTGGCAGTCACCATCATCCTGGCCCTCTCCCTGCTTTTGGGGGGAGGCGTTCAGGCCGCTTCACTTCAGGCCAACGGCCTGCCGCCTGGTGAAGACCTTTCAACGTGGATGCACTACAATTTGTGGACGAGGTTGGCGGGTCTCGTCAACCAGTCCGATTTTTGCCTGAAGCAGGACATTGACTCTGCCTCGATCCTCAGCACCTGTCTCATCCCCGTGTGTCACACTCTGGACGCACGGGCCAGGGATGGCGACTGGTTGCTGAAGAAGATTTTCGGACCGCATCTCCCCGCGAGCTTTGCAGCCTACACTCGCTGGGGGGGCTTGCGGCTCACCATGACTTTGCCGGCTGATGCAGCCACTCTCCACACCCCGCGAGTGGCGGCCAGCCCGAACTCTACTTGTGCCCAAATAGTCGGCTGCGCTGCAGTCGACCGAACCCAGCGCCGCTGCCTCGATACCGGCAGCGGCAATTGGACTTGTGAAAACCCAGAGACAATTGGTTCGTTGCCTGCTCATGTCACCCTACCCTCGGGGTGGTTCTTCACGTGTAATCAGTATACCTTTAACTATATTCCTGCAAATATCTCAGATTCCACATGTTGTCTCAGTCGATTGACATTGTTGCTCCCCACCAAGGATATGGTCACCCCAAGCACAAATGTTTCACATGTTTCTGATGTTTATGCACCCGTAAGGCACACTCGCACCACCCAGTTAGATAGCTCATGTGATAGCAGCTTTAGAGTCCTTAGCCCAGCCGAATATGTCTCGCTGTAGTCAGCATCGTTGGCGTGCCAGGCTTGGCCGTCGGCAACGCACGGAGAATTGGTCGCTTGGCTTGCGGCTTGGCCAAAGCCATCAACCATACCTCCACAGCGATAGCGCTCCTCAATCAGGAGCAGGCGGAACTTCGCCATGCCATTCTCGATAATCGAGCGGCTATCGACTATCTCTTATTGCTGCACCACCTGGGCTGTGAGTCTTTTCATGGTATGTGTTGCTTCAACCTTACTGACAACTCCCGGAAAATCCAGAATCAGATCACGGACCTCCACACCATAGTTGCGGGCATCACGGAGGGCTCCGCGTGGGGGGCCTGGTGGAGCTCCCTGTGGAAGTGGATGTGGTCGTGGATCCCATGGGGGTGGCTTCAGACGGTACTTAAGGTGGTGGTGGGGGTAGTCATACTGGGCATAGCAGTTTGCTGTCTCGCTCAATGCATTCCCTCTCTGATCTCAGGGTGCCGCCTCAGAAGGGAACCCCATGACGTCACTCTCGATCAACAGCTGATGCCGCTGCTGCACAAAATCGCTGGTCAGGCTCTTAATATTAAAAAGTAAGGGGAGATGCGGATTCCCCATGCCCATCTGGCATGGAACAGCCCTGCGGAGGCTGCTTGGGTGAGAAGGCTCCTGGCGGTGGCTTCTGCGGGCAGCTAAATTAAGGGGGGTGAATAAATGATAGGGTCTGATTCACCCAATTACATGACCTGACCGACGATTCTGCAAGGTAGGCAGATCACTAACTCCAGTGACTGATTAGGTAAACACTCATCTCCTGGCCAGGGAAATCTCCGGTGCAAACAGTGAATATGTTTACCCCTGTCTAAGCCCTAAACAATAGTCTCCCTCGTCCCGTGTTTGTCCGAGATAATTAACTTCCCTTTGGTGAGGTTCCCCAATTAACCTGAGTAAACAGGTGATGTGATTGACTTTCGGGTGATGGTTTTTTCTACCTGCCTTCTGATCTATAAAAGGTGTATGTATTTTCCCAATAAACCACTGATCTGATCTCGCTCCTGTTGCCTCGTGTTGTCATTGATCAGTCTCCTCCGGGACCTTACGGCCACACTAGTGGCCCCGATTCCAACACCTTTCAAATCTTTATTTTGCCTGGAGCACCATAATACTGACGCTGTTTTGTTTTCCCTTATCCATTTTTTTCTGTATAAAAATGCTCTGTGACTGCCATCGAAATATTCCCAGTGTGATCCTTTCTTCTTCATAACTATATGCAAATAATAATGAGAATAAAACACAATCAGCTAATATCCAGCTAGCTTGGAATGACTCTGTTCTAGAGAAGAAACTGCAGCTAGCAACAGCATACAATTATGCCACACTACTCCACCCAGTATTGAGATCTGAGATATTGCAACAGGGTATTCCCAGTCAGGTTTACTGGATTATTTTACAGCCAACTAAGGTAAAAATACAACTGAAGCTTTGCAAGCATTTAGGAAAAGTGTTATGTAAATGCTAAATTTGGGCAAGATGTTTTCTTCTTGTTGTTGCTCTGCCTTATCCAAATCCAAATATAGGCGAACATTATGGTGATCAGCCATGAAGACTCCTGAGAATATAATGTAGTGGCCTTTCATCTGCCTTCCACATCACAGCATGACACTCGTACAACCGATCCAGTTCCACAAGTCATTTTCTGGTCCTGAGCCCTTGACCCCAGGCCAGTATTGATGAAGCCCTCCATTAAGATGGATTCAAGAGGGATTTAATCCACTTGGGGACCATCACCTTTCTCTGTGGACATGGGCACCCAAGTCTTCAAATCTTCAGGGTTGTCAGGTTAGTTAACCACCACCTGAAAAACAATTTCTAAGTGGGTACAAGATAAGTTTTCAAAAGCAAAAGTTATTGAAGTGGACAAAATTTCAAGTACAGCAAAGGATGACACTAAAATAATAAATCCTGTTCTATCCTCCAGGAAGACATTTGCCCACGGCCAGGAGAATACTTACACACACAACTGGCCTACACATGAGTAAGACCAAGCCATGGGAGTTTAGCAACCTCCTCCTCCTCCTCCTACAGCAGGGTTATTAAAAACACTCAGCTTCCTGGCTTCAACTAATTGCCTTTATAGAGAGAAAGACACCAGTGATGAGCAATTGAGCTTTGATCCATTGTTAAATACAGTAGATAACACTCTTTGCCTAGCTATTAGACAGCATGCCAGATTAGTATATCACTCAGGACAATTAGCCAAATCTCTGTGTGTGTGTGTGTGTGTGTGTGTGTGTGTGTGTGTGTGTGTGTGTGTGTGTACAATTTGCCTCTTGTCCATGCCTTTTCAATTTTGTTGCTTGAGACCATTGCTTCATTATGCTGAGCATTAGAGAAAGCCTCAGATTTGTTGAGAAACAAAGGTTGAGAAACAAAACAGTATCCTAAATGCATCCAATCAGAATGGATTACCAATGAATTCTATAGGTGTTATTATTCCACTGTCCTCTAAGTGAATAATGTGTCAGCTGAACACTGAAGAGAGCTGTGTTTAGATCCCTGTTCAGCATCAAAATTAATTTGTGTGTACATGGCACTGGTAAAACAACTCCTTATATATCCCACAGGGAATGGGGTGGCTTAGTGGTTAAGACACTGAACTTGATGACTGGAAGGTTGGCAGGTCAGCAGTTCGAGACCTGAGTACTGCACGATGGAGTGAGCTCCCATCTCTGTACCAACTCCTGCCAACCTAGCAATTTGAAAGCAAGAAATTGCAAGTAGATAAAATAGGTACCACTTTGGTGGGAAGGTAAACATCGTTCTGTGCTCTCTGGTGTCTAGTCACTCCTGCCACATGTCAATAGAAATGTCTGCAGATTCAGACAGTGCTGGCTCTTTGGCTACAAACATCAGATACGACTGGCTTTTGAGCAAGGGTGACCACATACCTTAAAATCCCTACTAGGGTCACTGTAAGTTGGAATGGACTTGAGGGCACATAACGAACACATTATTCTCAGGTCAGTAAGTGTTACCGTCTTAACCATTAGCAGCTAGGGAAGAGTCATTCCCAATCCATTTCCTGTCATTACAGTTCTCTTAATGGCTTCCTATAGCTGAAGGGCTTAACATGATGGTGTCAGTCTGGAATCCTGTACTGGATTGGAAATCTAGGTATGAACAATGATAATTCACTCCTTAGAAATACTTTCAGAAGGGCTCTTCTCCCAGGGATATTTTATTTTCACAGTTAACAAATAGCATTGGCATCATGAGCCCGCAGGGGCTTTCCTTCCCCTCTCCCCACCATTTCCACAAACATATGCTTTGGCTGGGCAGCTGCTCTAAGCCACCAGTTACTCCTTGTGAATAAAAGTCATTCTAGTTTTCAGATTACTAAGTAAAACCTTGGGATATTTTTGGCTCGTACGTGTCTGTTTTGAGACATGGTCATACTCCACTGTGAGTTTTGTAAATTTCTAACCATGTAAATAAACAGCAGTAATTGTACATGTGTATTTTGTCCGTAAGTACAACAATGGCTTAATAATTCAAAGTATAGCTTTGCATGACTGTCTAATGGCAATTCATCAAAGCATGAGTCACAAGTGGATTCACTAATAATAATTTTATGTCAGAGATTACTCTGGGTTGAAAGGATTTTTAGGAGATGCCTGAATGAGACTCCTTTCATATAAAGCAGGGAAGGTTTGGGAAGGCAGGCAATGTAATTTGCATGAAAACTGATGGGAAGAGGTACTGTAACTGAGAGAGAGAGACAGACAGACAGACAGAGACACAGAGAGAGAGAGACACACACACAGATTTTATAGCAAGGAAGCCATTCCCTCTATAACTTCTCTCTGTCACCATTGGAGGTCTCTCCAGATGTCTTCAGTGTACAGCTTCCATCACCCCTACCCAAAAAATGGACAATAGTAAGAGAATATGATTGTCATAACCCAAGACATTGCAAGAGAAAGTGGGGCTGTGGTGGCTCAGTAGTTAAGAAGCTCACCTTGTTAGCTGGAAGGCTAGCAAGTCAGCAGTTTGAGACCTGGGTACTGCATGACAGATTGAGCACCCATCTCTGTCCCAGCTCTTGGGGACATGACAGGAGCCTCATTTGGGCATTCCCTGAGCAGAGTTTCTTCTGAAAAAATCCTTTCAACCCAGAATAATTTCTGACATGATATTATTATTATTATTATTATTATTATTATTATTATTATTATTATTATTATTATTATTATTATTATTATTATTATTATTATTATTATTATCGCAAGGGAAAGACAAAGGTTTCCTATTTCTCCTTTGCAGGTTATATTAACTTCTCAAACAATGTTTGTTTTTGTCCCAGACATTCTCCTTCCGTGTCCCCCCCAAAAAAACTCCCTATTCTTCTCACTTCATGTCTGATGTTCCTGCAGCATACATAACTGGAAAATCACATAAAAAGAGCAAGAGAGGTCATGCTCTTAGTGCACCTGAGAAACTATTGAGATAGAAAACCAATAACACCGAAATATGGAGAGATCAGCTCAGTCTCATCAGCCCTTTGCACTTCTGTACACAAACTAGTACTTTGCAGGATAAAATCACTCTAGAAACATTTAAAGTAGGAAAAAAAGATATGTTTACTTACAGTTACCATCTGTAGTTACAGTCAAAAGGGAAAACAAGGCAGAAAATTGTATCTTCACTATGTAGAAGACCTTCCATGCTTATTGCTTGCAGGAAGGTAATTAAAAAAGAAGAAGCAAAAAATGCTTCTGACTTAAGGCAACCCTCTGTATTAGGTAAAGGTTGCTCCTGTTTGAAAGCCAGTTGTATCTGACTCTAGGGTTCAGTGCTCATCTCTGTTTACAGCCAAACAGCCAGTGCTGTGTTTGCAGACGTTTCTGTGGACATATGGCAGGCATGTCTATGTTTTAGTGACTTTCAAAAATCGTATTTTCAAGAGCCCTACTTAACTCCTTCAATCTTAAAGGTCAAGGTATTTCTTATTTCCTCTTTTCATTTTAATTTTGGTTCAACCCTAGGGAGTGGGGCTGGCAGGAATTCTAGGCCTAAATTATGGATTCCCCGTGCCCCACAGGGCACGGAATAGACCAGAGACCACTGCGGTGAGACAGGCTCCCGACCAGTGGGCTCACCGGTCGCCAAATTAAGGGGGGTGAATAAAGTATAGGGTTTGATTCACCCAATTAAGGTGACCTGACCCGCGACTCTGCCGAGTAAGCAGATAGCTGATTCATGCATTCTATTAACCATAATGACTCATCTCCCGGTTTGGGGAAATCCCTGGTGCAAATAAGCCATGTTTACCCCTGCCTAAGTCCCAAGACAATGGTCAATCTTGTTCCCTGTTTGCCCGAGTTAATTAACTTCCCCTTTGAAGGTTTTCCCATTAACATGTGTCAACGCATGAGGTAATGCCTTGCCAGAGGACAGTTTGCCACCGTTGCACTTTTTCCCTATAAATGATTCTGCCTTTGACCAATAAAGTGTCTGATCGATCCAGCAGCTTGTCTCGTGTCGTTACTTGATCAGTCCTCCTCCGGGACCTTCCGGCCCCCAGTGGCCCCGATTCCTACATCTGGTGACCCCGACGTGATGCTACTCGTGAGTAAGAGGACCCCGGAGAGGTCTACTCGTGAGTAACGATCCACGCGGTCCGGTTCAACGCCTGAACCGCGACCCGTTGTCCCGGAGGACTGCGCGGCACTCTGGTCGGCAGCCAGCCGGACAGAGGAGTGGCCGCGGCGAGGCATTCCCAAGAGACTTTCCTACCTACCTTTTTCCCGGCTTTGGGGAGGTTCGCGAAGGGAAAAACGCGTTCCGGTCAGGGCAGGCTGTGAGCCCCTGACATTGCAGTGGCCGCCGAGGGCCCGGGACAGGAAGGTCCGCGCTCCGACAGCTACCCCAGACACTCGTCGCCAGAACTGTTACCTGTAAAAGGACGCGTCGACTCTCGGCCCGAGAAGGAAACTTCGGAGGACCCATCACAGGTAATATGGGGACTTGCTCTCATAGACCAAGTCCGTCCGCTAGCCAAAGAACTCGTGAGGAAGAGTTCAGAATCCTGGCCAGGGTTTTTAAGTTGCGATTTCACAGCGGAGAGCTAGCGAGACTTTTGGCGTACCTCAGGGGACACTGCCTACTTTACCCAGAAGTAGGTACGTTAACCTTGAAGCTCTGGGATCAGATAGGAGACTGCATCCAGCAACCCCCCAAAGCGCCCGGCAGGGTAGTCAGCACATGGAAAAAGTGTAGAAGGCTCTTAGAGCAGATCGAGCCAGCCCGGACAGAGGCCCTAGAACCCCCGTTAGAAGAGCCCTCAGGCCAGCCAGTCCACCCGGCTGCGCCCACGGCGCTCTGTCCGTCATTCAGCTATCAGCATAGCAGCGAGGGAAGCCTTCCCCCGGTGACAGCTGCAGACGTCACCGAAGGAACGCAAGGAATGAGGAGCGCAGGCGTTCCTCTGACAGCGCCAGCTTCCCTAGTTGTAAAGAGTGCCCTTCAGCGCACAGCAGAGATAGAGCTCAAGAAGGGGGAATTGTCAGCAGAACAGCTAGCTGAGCTTAGACAGATTTGTCCAATCCGAATGGAGATGGACGCGCTCACAGGCGCGCAACAGATAGTTCATTCCCCAGTCCCGTACAAGCTTCTCATGGCTTTACGGAAAGCAATCTCAGAGACAGGGCTCCAAAGTCGTTTTACTAGGGGCACGCTTCAGCAAGCGTGTGAAGCCACCATGTGGATTCCTCACGACTGGAAAGCTGTCATGAGGATGATGCTAACCCCTAGCCAGTACATGATCTGGGACAGCGAGTACCGGCTCGAGGCACAGGCCAGAGCCGCGAGAATGGGAGGCGCGGTAATCGCTGAGCAGCTATATGGCTCAGGTGCCTTTGAGGCCATTAACGCCCAAATCAACTTGCCTCTCGCTACTCTCGAAATGTCCGCTGAAGCCGCCTATAGGGCGTACTTCAAGATCCCAGCATCTGGCAAAGCGGCTAAGAATTATACCGCTATCAAGCAGGGAGCCCAGGAACCCTACATGGACTTCATCAATCGCCTGGAAGAAGCCATCACCAGGCAGATTGACAATGAGCAAGCCCAGCAAGAGCTCATGATCAAGCTAGCCAAGGACAATGCCAACTTGGACTGTCGTAAGATTTTGCAGTCCCTAGGCAATCGTCCTGACCTGACACTGTCGGACATGATTAGGGCCTGTTCTGACGTCAGCACGGACTCCTACAAAATGGGTCTGCTAGCGGCAGCAGTGCAGGGGGGAAAAAGATCTCACCCCAAGGGGAAGACCAGGGGAACTTGTTACACTTGTGGCAAGGTCGGGCACTTCGCTAAAGAATGCCGATCAAAGGGAGGCGGACAAAGGTCCAGCCAGTCCACAGCCCCGAAAACCCCATGTCCAAAGTGCAGGAAAGGCTATCATTGGGCCAAGTTTTGTCCGAGTTCGGGAAACCGGAACGCGGGCATGTCTCTGGCCCCAGTCCAAACAGAGACTTCTCTCATTCCCCAGAATCCGGACTTCCCAGAGCTGGACTAGGTTCCAGGCATATTCCAGGCACTACGAGGGCACAGGCCAGCCCCAAGGGTAGCACAGGGCTAGAATTGACTTGTCAGGTAGACGTTACATGCGACCTGCCAGGCACAGTCTATCTGGTCGATTCCCAGTACATGGGTCCCCTGCCCAGAGGCTTTTTAGGTTTAGTTTTGCCCCGTAGTGTAGCTGGAGCACGCGGAATTTTCATAATTCCAGGAGTCGTTGACTCGAATTTTTCAGGCGTTCTCCAGGTCCAACTCTGGACACACCTGCCCCAGACCATTCACAAGGGAGATTCCTTAGCGCAACTGATCATGGTTCCTTGTCACTCGCCAGCAGGCAGCCAGGGGAGGCTCAGTGACAGCTCAGAGCCCGGCTCAGCAGACCGCCTGAGCGCGGTTGAGGCAGTACAAGGATACCAGGTCTTAGCGACAGTGGAGACCAACATTGAGTGGAGGCAGCGCCCCGTTATCGAGGTATTTTTGAACAGAAGGGTGTTCTCAGGCCTACTCGATACCGGAGCTGATGTATCCGTGATAAGCAGGGGCCAGTGGCCAAGGGAGTGGGCCATTGAGCCGGTCTCCGATGTGTGGGGGGTAGGCGGTGTTCAGGAAGCGTTTAGGAGCAGAGAGTGGGTAGAAGTCACCATCCCAGGGGCTGACGGCACGGCGGTAATTCGGCCGCACATTCTTGACGTGCACGTCAACCTTTGGGGGCGAGACATTCTCCAGCAGTACGGTGCCACCCTTACCTTCGGGTAATGGCGTTGCCACTTAAATGGCTCACCGATACTCCGGTCTGGGTAGAACAATGGCCGGTAGTGGGAGAGAAATTGGTTGCTCTCAAGCAGCTAGTTAAAGAACAATGGCCGGTTGTGGGAGAGAAACTGGTTGCCCTAAAGCAGCTAGTGAAGGAGCAGCTAGACGCAGGACATATAGAACAGTCCACCAGTCCCTGGAACTCGCCAATTTTTGTGATTAAGAAAAAGTCGGGGAAGTGGCGACTCCTCCACGATCTCAGGGAGATCAATAAGTATATTCAGCCCATGGGTCCGCTTCAATGCGGCATCCCGAATCCAAATATGATTCCCGAGGGGTGGGAGATTCTAGTTGTAGATCTCAAGGATTGCTTCTATACAATCCCCTTAGACCCCCGGGACCGGGAAAGGTTCGCCTTTACAGTGCCGGTTGTGAACCACGGAGAGCCCACGCAGCGTTACGCGTGGAAATTTTTGCCACAGGGCATGCTCAATTCGCCCACCCTGTGCCAAATTTATGTTCACAACGCGCTGGCAAAGTTTCGAAGCCTTTACCCTAAAGCTATTGTGTGTCATTTCATGGATGATATCTTAGTGGCGTTGCCGCAACTCGGCAGCGCAGTGTTTTCTGGCCTCCAGGCCAGCCTGGGGGACAAGGGTCTACTCATAGCCCCAGAGAAGGTGCAGAAAACCGAGCCCTTTTCATACTTGGGTCATCGGCTTCTCCGTTCTTTTGCCGCACCGGTTTTACCCCAGATAGCTTTACAGGACTCAGTCACCCTGGTAGAGTTACAGCAGATTTTAGGAAATATTAATTGGGCCAGACCGTATTTCCGATTGGATACGGATCTCTTAAAGCCGCTCTTCTCGCTGCTAACTTTAGGTAAGCAGCCGGCAGACCGGATAAAAATCTCCCGAGACGCGCGCTTGGCGCTCGAGAAAGTTAACCAAGTCCTTAGCCAGAGATGGGTTGATAGAATCGCCCAGGGGCCTTATGCCCCGATCCTGAATTTGTACATCGTACGGTCAGGATCCATGTTCACTGGGGCGTTAGGCGTAGACTCAGAGAAGGGAGCGAAAATTGTGGAGTGGGTTTATTTACCTAACACATCATCACGGAACATCGTTCCGCCCCAAGAGCTGGTTTCCGCGGTGATTTACCGCGGCAGGCTGAGAGCTAGGGACATTTCAGGAAATGATTTGGCCAAAATTGTGGTTCCGTTCACCAAGGAACAGATTCACCAGTTAATGCAGCTAGGTGACTCGCTTCCGATAGCTTTGGAAGGCTTCACTGGGAGTTTAGCGTACCACTTGCCCAAGGACCCTAGACTCGTTTCCCTGCAGACAGGAACAGTCAGCTTGTTCGAATTGCTCTCGCTGGTCCCGCTTCAGGGGGCCAGGACAGTTTTCACAGACGGAGGTCGCACCTATGGTGTTTTGACCTGGCAGGAGGGCGAAGCTTGGCACACGCTGCTAACTCTTCCACAGAAGTCCGCTCAGCGGGCAGAGTTGGCAGCCGTGAACCTTGCCTTGCGCACCTTCGCCCAGGAGCGTTTGAATATTATTACTGACAGCCTGCACGTAAGGAATTTGTTGCACAGTCTACCGGGAGCCTACATCACTCCCGCGATAGACAAGAATTTACTAAGTCTGTTTCTCACCGCTCAATTTCATTTGCGAAACCGCACGGAGCCGCTCTATATTGCCCACATCCGAAGTCACCAAGACCTACCGGGTCCGATTTCCGCGGGCAATAGCAGAGCGGACGCGGCCGCAAAGGACATTCAGCAACGTTCAGTTTTGGGAGTTTTCACTACTCCAATCCAAAGCCATGCATTTTTTCACCAAAATGCCAAGGCACTCGCCAGACAGTTCAATCTGCCGCTTTCTCAAGCCCAGGGTATAGTCCGCTCTTGCCAGCATTGCGCAGGGGCGCCGGGGGGGCCCTCGTGGGGGGTCAACCCACGGGGGACTGAGGCCAACCAGGTATGGCAGATGGACGTCACGCATGTGCCGCAGTTTGGCAGATGGCAATACATGCACGTCTGCATTGATACCTTTTCCCAGTTCGTTTGGGCCACGGCGCAGAAAGGAGAGACAGCTACCCACGTGGAGCAGCACCTCCTTTCCTGCATCGCGGCGATGGGCAAGCCACGGCACGTGAAAACGGATAACGCACCGTCCTACTGCTCTAGGCAGTTGGCCGCCTTCATGGCGACTTGGGACATCGAGCACACTTTTGGAATTCCCTACAATCCGCAAGGGCAGGCGATTGTAGAGCGTGTCAATCGGACGCTAAAGTCCTACCTTGACAAACAAATAGAAAGGGGGGAACCTCCTGCCCTCCCCAAGTCACAAGGAGCAGCACAGTTTTGCTTAAACAAGGTTTTGTTTACATACAATCACCTTAATGTTTTTTCGGATTGCACGCCGCAGGAGAGGCATTTCCGCCGTTCGGAAGCTCTCCCGCGACCAATGGTCCGGTACCGGGTGCCACCGGACCCCACTTGGAGGGGGCCGGTGCCGCTCGTCACCTGGGGGAGAGGGTATGCTGCAGTTATGTCTCCTACAGGTGTCATCTGGATCCCAGCTCGGTGTGTCAAACCTCACACGGAACCGCATGGCGTGGAACCAGACCGACCCGAGTCCGATACCGGAGATGAAGGACCTCACCCTGCACGAGAGGATCCGTCGGAGGAGGCGACAGCCGATCCCTAAAGTCACCTGGGGGATGGTCAAGGTTCTTTGCCATGACGCTCAGGACGCCGTCCAGCGCGAGGGGAAGGAACCGACGCCGGAGAACCTCACAGCTGCAGTCTTGGCCCAGATTCACGCCAACACCGTGGCGATCTCCATAGTCCTGGCCCTCTCCCTGCTTTTGGGGGGAGGTGCCCAGGCAGCCTCAATCCAGGCCGACGGTTTGTCGCCTGGTGAAGACCTGTCTACACGAATGCAGTACAACTTGTGGGAAAGGTTGGCGGGCCTCGTCAACCAGTCCGATTTTTGCTTACAGCAGGACGTTGGTTCTGCATCCATGCTCAGCACCTGTCTCATCCCGGTGTGCCATACTCCGGACGAGCACACCGAGGACAGTGCCTGGTTGCGAAAAGCATCCTTTGCCCCTCACTCTCCTACCGCCTTCTCGGCATATGCACGCTGGGGGGGACAGCAACTTACCCCAACCTTGCCGGCTGATGCAGCCACCCTCCATACCCCTCGGGTGGCAGTCAGCCCGGGCGCCACCTGTACCCGCATGACCGGTTGCACCGCAGACGGTCAGGCACGGCGCCGCTGTATTGACCCTGGCGTTGGCAACTGGACTTGCAATAAACCGGAGACCCTCATCTCATTGTACGCTCATGTCACCCTGCCCTCAGGGTGGTTCTTTACCTGCAACCAGCACACCTGGAACTACATCCCTGCCAATCTGTCGGACTCAATGTGTTGCATTAGTCGCTTGACACTTGTACTCCCTACCAGGGACATGATTGCCCCACGTTCTAGTGACACAAATGTATCCCATGTGAATGTTTCCCCGCTCATTCGGCACACACGCACAACCCAGTTAGACAGCTCTTGTGACAGCAGCATCAGAGTAATGAGTCCCGCTGAGTATGTTTCCCTATCCGTCAGTTTGATCGGCGTGCCGGGGTTGGCCACCGGCAACGCACGGAGAATTGGTCATTTGGCCTGCGGTTTAGCAAAAACCATCAATCATACCTCCTCAGCGATAGCGCTCCTTAATCAAGAGCAGGTGGAACTCCGCCAAGCTGTTCTTGATAATCGAGCGGCTATCGACTACCTCCTCTTATTGCACCACCTGGGGTGCGAATCTGTCCATGGGATGTGCTGTTTTAACCTTACTGACAACTCCCGGAAAATACAAAACCAGATCAAGAACCTGCATTCCATTGTTGCAGGCATTACGGAAGGCTCCGCGTGGGGAGCCTGGTGGGGTTCCCTATGGAATTGGATGTGGTCATGGATCCCCTGGGGGTGGCTACAGACGGTACTTCAGATAGTGGTGGGAATAGCCATACTAGGCATTACGCTCTGTTGCTTTGCTCAGTGTATTCCCTCGCTGATCTCCAAGTGCCGCCCCAGAGGGAAATCCCGTGACGTCATCCCAGCTCAACAGCTGATGCCTATCTTGCGTAAGGTCGCCGGTCAGGTTCTTAAATAGAAAATAAAGGGGAGATATGGATTCCCCGTGCCCCACAGGGCACGGAATAGACCAGAGACCACTGCGGTGAGACAGGCTCCCGACCAGTGGGCTCACCGGTCGCCAAATTAAGGGGGGTGAATAAAGTATAGGGTTTGATTCACCCAATTAAGGTGACCTGACCCGCGACTCTGCCGAGTAAGCAGATAGCTGATTCATGCATTCTATTAACCATAATGACTCATCTCCCGGTTTGGGGAAATCCCTGGTGCAAATAAGCCATGTTTACCCCTGCCTAAGTCCCAAGACAATGGTCAATCTTGTTCCCTGTTTGCCCGAGTTAATTAACTTCCCCTTTGAAGGTTTTCCCATTAACATGTGTCAACGCATGAGGTAATGCCTTGCCAGAGGACAGTTTGCCACCGTTGCACTTTTTCCCTATAAATGATTCTGCCTTTGACCAATAAAGTGTCTGATCGATCCAGCAGCTTGTCTCGTGTCGTTACTTGATCAGTCCTCCTCCGGGACCTTCCGGCCCCCAGTGGCCCCGATTCCTACACTAAATATTTGGCAGATCAAAGTTTTTCAGTCTACTGCTGGGATGGAAAAATCTTTGACTCTTCAACTGTCTAGAATTGATGTACAACTCTCATCGGCTCCACTGTGGCCAATGATACGGAATTGTAAGCCTTCTAATCCAAAACATTCAGAAGCCTTAAGGTTCTCACTGCTAATCTACTGGTAGATCTCAGGAGATTTGCAGTAGATTGTCAGATTGTCAAGAGTTTACAACTCGCAGTAGTTCAAGAGTTTCAAATAAAACTTAGTGTTAACTGTAGCACAAACTCTGCCTCCTAGTTATCTTTGGGAGATTTTTGTGTGAAAATCTCTGCTATAGAGCAACTAAAGTTTTCAAAGAGGTAGCAGTTTCAGTTTCAGCATGTACTGTATAACAAAAACAAAAATATTGTGGCACATTAAAGAGTAACAGAATCGTTGCAGTGTGAATGTTCATTCCAGAAGCATCAAGGCTTTCAAGTTTGAAGACCAGGGTCTTTCTTACTAGTAGGGGCTTAAGACATCACTTCCCCAGTTCCTTGTCCCCTGTATGTTCAGTAGCAATTTTCATGTATCTAGAAGAGAAATGTATCAGTTTAAGACTAGGATACAGTATAGCTAGGGACTGCAGTGGCTCAAGTGGCTAAGATGCTGACTTGGAAGCGGAAGGTCAGCAGTCTGATTCCCGAGTACTGCAGGATGGAATGAGCTCCCGTCTTTGTCCCAGCTCCTGCCAACCTAGCAGTTCGAAAGCAAGAAATTGCAAGTAGATAAATAGGGACCACTTCGGTGGGAAGGTAACAGCGTTCTGTGTGCTCCGGTGTCTAGTCATGCCTGCCACATGACCACAGAAACATCTGCGGAAGCAAACAGCGCTGGTTCTTTGGCTTTGAAACAGAGATGAGCACTGAACCCTAGAGTCGGATACGACTGGCTTTCGAGCAAGGGAAACCTTTACCTTTACAGTATGGCTGCAACATTGTTATATTGTAGTGCAAATCATTTGAGAATGGTTTGCTTTTGAAAAGACAGTAAGAGCCATTAGCTCTACAAAACTTCAGTTCTTCATTTGCTGATACTGACTGACCCAACAGTCTACATCACGGTTTCTCAAACTACAGCCCGTGGGCTGCACCTAGCCCATGGCACCATTTCATGTGGCCCATGTCATCACTGTCATTGCCACCTCCACTGGAAGCGGAAGCTGACATGGAAACGGATGCCTTTACGACAGCCATAAATGCACCCACAGTTGTTGTAAATGCATTTATGACAGCCGTTGATGCATTTTACGGCAGCGTTTATGGTGGTGGTGGGGAACCACCTGTCTGGCCCACTCAGCAGTCTGAGGGGGCATGGTCAGGCCCATGGCTTAAAAAGATGAGAACCCCTGGTCTATATGCTTGGCATTAATTTTTTTAGGGTGAGGACAGGCTACAAGACTGTGAAGAAGTGCATCTGCACTTCTTCCAAATTTACTTCTGCTGTCTGTGGGTAAAGATCTCACTCTGTGTGTCCGAAAAAGAGAGATGGGCTGTAGTAAATTAATACTCAATTATTTTCAAATTAATTGTAATTCAATTCCAATTTGTTTTTGCTGATTTGAGTTTTATTTTGGCTGTGAATAGAAAACATAGGTTATTAATTAGTGAAAGACTAAGCTTATTAAGGCCACCTAGGTATGTATTTTATTAATGTTTATATGGATTTTATTTTGTTTGGATTTTGTTGTTTGATATCATTGTTTTGTGGGTTGTCTATTTTATTGTTGTAAGCAGCCCAGAGTGGTGCTTGCACCAGTTGGGTCGGGTTAAGGTAAAGGTCTCCCTTGCTCAAAAGCCACTCGTCTCCGACTCTAGGGGTCACTGCTCATCTTTGTTTACAAAGAGCCAGTGCTGTCTGCATTGCAGATGTTTCTGTGGTCATGTGGCAGGCCTGACTAGACACCAGAGTGCACAGAACGCTGTTACCGTCCCACCAAAGTGGTACCTATTTATCTACTTGTAATTTTTTGCTTTTGAACTGCTAGGTTAGCAGGAGCTGGGACAGGCGACAGGAGCTCACTCCATCATGCAGTCTTGAACTGCTGACCTGCCGACTTTCCAGTTGTCAAGTTCAGCATCTTAACCACTAAGGTGTGGTATCTATGTATGTACGTACGTATGTATGTACAGTAAAACCCCAACTTGCAAATTCGACTTACAAAATGATTTTGTGCTAAAACCATGTCCCGATTTACATGATTTCCTATCGGTTTGCTTCGAGTTACATAAAGATTCTTTTTCCTATGGGTTTGCTTCGAATTAAATAAAAAACCAATTTAAGCAAAAGCCTTCGAGTTATGTAAAAATTCATTTCACTGTGGGTTTGCTTTGATTTACATAAAAATTTCATTTTTCCTATGGGTTTGTTTCAAGTTAAATAAAAAAAACAATTTAAGCAAAAGCCTACGAAATTGACTTTTTTCATAAGTAGGGTTTTTACTGTATGTATGTATGTATGTATGTATGTATGTATGTATGTATGTATGTATGTATGTATGTATGTATGTATGCTCAAGTGGCTAAGATGCTGACTGGAAGGTGGCAGGTCAGTAGTTCGATACCCGAATACTGCAGGACGGAATGAGCTCCCACCTTTGTCCCAGCTCCTGCCAACATAGCAGGTCGAAAGTAAGAAATTGCAAGTAGATAAATAGGAATCATTTCGGTGGGAAAGTAAACAGCGTTCCGTGCACTCTGGTGTCTAGTCATGCCTGGAAAGGAGGAAAATCCGTTCGTGGCCAGAAGGCTAAAAAGTGACAAAAATGTCTCAATAGCAGTAATATACGTAGAAATAAGTTGCACTTAGCAGACTATGCATTAGAGGCCAGGATGCGAGAATTCTTTTGCCTATAGTACGTTACCGTTTCATACTGAGATTTCCCTGAGGAAAGGGCTCAAGCCCAGAAAAGCTTGTATTTTACCGGAAAAGCTTTGGAATATGTTTTCTCAGTGGTGAATTGTTTGGAAATGTTTTCTCATTGTGGAGCAACATAGCACAAATTCAGTCAAAAGAACTGTCTGTTTTTGGACTTATTTCTACGTATATTATTGCTATTGAGACATTTTTGTCATTTTTTAGCCTTCTGGCCACCAATGGACTTTCCTCCCTTCCAGTGCTTTACCCGTTCAACCCTTCTTCTAGTCTAGTCATGCCTGCCACATGACCACGGAAACGTCTGCAAAAGCAGACAGCGATGGCTCTTCAGCGATGAAACAGAGATGAGCACTGAACCCTAGAGTCGGATACGGATGGCTTTGGGGCAAGGGTGACCTGTATGTATGTATGTATGCATGCATGCATACATCAATCAATTAGTCTTTTTTAAAAAAATATTTTATTGATTAAAACAAAACACAACATATAGTCTTTAAGGTGTCCACAAGACTTCTGTTTTTGGTCTCCGTTTCTGTCTGTACGCGAGACTCAGTGGTCAAGTTGCTCGTCTGTTTCCTTTTATTATCTCAGCTCTCAGTTCCCTCAGGTATAAAAACCTTACCACCACCACAATAACCGCCCCCCCCTTCCCACTTCTCAGATTTGAGCCTTTCTACTTCCTTTCCGCTCCACCCCTCCCAGTGTCCCAATTTGGATCGCTCCTTGACGCCGAAGGGAGGCGGGCTGTCGAGGCGGAGGAGGTCCAATCCCGCGCCCGCATGCAAATCTGGGGCTCAGCGTGTCTTTGTTTTCATTCTCCCGATGCATCGGCTTCTGGGCAGGACCGCGCTCGGTGGAGGGAGCCGAGGAGACCTGTTCCCGCCGGGAATGCGGGAAGCTGTAGGAAAACCTGTGGATGGCTCGCGCGGCTCGGATCCGGCTTGCAACAGTGAGTAGGAACCAAAAGAAGATCTTTATGACCTGGATTTCTGGAGAAGCATCAAAGACAGGTGTAAAACTTGAAATCCGGCCAAGAGTGTTGTTGCATCGTCAGGATATGGTGTGTGTTTTTATACACACACACACAGACAGACAGACAGACAGACAGACACGGCGATTGGAATAACATCTGATATATTTTTTTCTAAAGGAAAAAGTAAAATCCGTTCCTTGGCATATGATGCTGTGTGCGGATTGATGGGCTTATTTATGTGAGCCTTTCGTACTCCGTGATTTCTTGGGATCTTTCATTTGCCTCATTGTGTTCGTGGGAGAGTTGATAAGAAAGATAAGTGTGAATAGCGTTACCACCTAAATATTTGCCGTAGTTGGATCCCATATGGGACTGCAGTGGCTCAAGTGGCTAAGACGCTGACTGGGAAGCGGAAGGTCAGCAGTTCGATTCCCGAGGACTGCAGGATGGAAATGAGCTCCCATCTTCGTCCCAGCTCCTGCCAACCTAGCAGTTCGAAAGCAAGAAATTGCAAGTAGATAAATAGGGACCACTTTGGTGGGAAGGTAACAGCGCTCCGTGCGCTCCGGTGTCTAGTCATGCCTGCCACATGACCACGGAAACGTCTGCAGAAGCAGACAGCGCTGGCTCTTCGGCTTTGAAACAGAGATGAGCACTGCACCCTAGAGTCGGATACGACTGGCTTTCGAGCAAGGGAAACCTTTACCTTTACCTTGATCCGATAGGGAGGAGGTTATGTTATGGTATAACACTGATACAGGTGAAACTCGGAAAATCACAACATCGTGTAAATGTTCATTCATTTCACTTAAAAGGTGAAACAAATATATGAGATAGACTCACTACATGCAAAGCGAGAGATGTCATGCCTTAATTCGCTATAATTTTGCTTATCATGGCGTACAGCGTACATGAGATTATGTGATGATTATGGGGTATATCACATGAGATTGGGGTGGGTGGGTGGGATTTTCATAAACAAACTAAGCCATAAGCATCAATATTATAACAAAGTAAGGCTTGAACTATCTTGCTTTGCATGTAATGAGTCTATCTCATATATTTGTTTCACCTTTTAAGTTGCATTACTGAACTGAATGAACATTGGCATGATATTCTAATTTTCTGAGTTTCACCTGTATTTTATACTGGCATTAAACCAGTGACTCAGTATAATTGATGACATCTTGCCTATTTATTTAAGAACTGGGTTTTATATTTAATTTCATCCTGGGTGCTTGCAGATGAGGCTTTTTATCATCCTGTTGGTAAATTGCTATTTAGATATATTATTTTTATCTCATTGGCATATTCTGAGGTTTTGTTTTTGTTTTGTTTTTTGTTCTTTGAAGTTACTCTCATGTGATGCTACAGCTGAACACATGTATTGTTCAGAAGTTGGAACAGTTGCATTTTGAGAACACAGTTTCTAGAATTCCTAAGACCCGGAATCTTTGTGGTGGGATTCTGAGAATTGGGAGTCCAAAATTAACTGTTCCAAATTATAGATTTATTAAATAGTAGCCCCAGGAGCCCATTCTTAACATTATAACACACAGGAAGAAGCTATTTAAACTTTTCCCTGTATGTCATAATCTTACACATATTTTTCACATGTTCATAAACACATATCCAAGAACTGATTATATATTTATATCAAATAAATTATCAAAATTTATAAGAACTAAAATAGGTGGAATAATAATAATTTTGTGTCAGATATTACTCTGAGTTGAAAGGATTTTTGCTGGAGAAACTCCATTCAGGAGACACCTGAATGAGGCTCCTTTCATGTCCCCGTGCAGCCTTCAAGTATCAAAACCTGACCTTCCAGTCTCCAAGCTCAGCATCTTAACCACTAAGCCACCGGGGAAACTGGTATAGGTGTAATAAAAAAGGAATAGAACAAATTATGGCAGATAAATGATAATGGAGAGACAGCCAGGGAATATTGTGGGATGTGATGAAAGATGAGGTAATAGGATTGATTGTGAAAGAAGCAACCATATAAAAAATGAAAAGAAGAAAAAGAGGGAAAATTAGGATTGATAAAGGATTTGGAGAAGAAGCATATTTACAAAAGAGATTTTAAAAGTTCTGATTGAGATATTAGCTTTAAAGAAGGAGTGACAAAGAATAGAGGTTGAAACGGTTCAGAGAAATGTACTTTATCTAAAAAGAGAGTACTGTATTTTGAGAATAGTAATTAAAAAAAATCAAAGATGCTAGCTAGAGCCACCAAAGGGGAAAAAAGTTAAAAGTTAAATAGGCATAAGAAAGGATGGATAATTTGATGAAGGATAAAATAAAGGTTTTACCAAAAAATTACCAGGAACAGTTGCATTTTGAGACCATAGTTTCCAGAATTCTTAGGACCCAGCATACTAGCTGTGAGATTCTGTGACTGTCCAAAACTAACTGCTTCAAATTCCTGATTTATTAAATAGTAGTCACAGGAGCCCATTCTTAAGGCTGTGACACATAGGAAGGAGCTATTTAAACTCATCACCCCACTGCACCTGCAGTCCTAGAGAAAACTGTTCTCTCCATCACCAAAACTGTTGCTTGCAGAGAGTGAGGTATGCAATGTGGCCATAAGTTTACAAGTTTGTTGTGATTTCACTATGCTGTTAAACTGTTTTTCTATTGTATCATTGCCATTATGACTTTATGATGCTTTTGCTGAACCATGTGGATCAGAGCACCTGATACAAGCCACCTGAACAACAAGGAAGGCAAAAAAAAAATGTTTTTTTTTTTTAAAAAAAGAAAAATAAGGCAAAAGAGAGCAAATCTTGGAAAGCAGCACTTACAGTTCTATACACCTACACTTACCTGGGAGTAAGTCAGACTGAACATAACTGGGCTTACTTCTGAGTAAACATGCTGATGCCTATAATGTTCATGCATCTTTAAGGTGAAAAGGTTGCTCTGTTATTGGGTCAGCATAAACACCCCATTTCAGCTTAATTTTTCACATGTTACTGCTAAGTTACATTTCAGGTTACAGTAACACAGAAAAACATTGTCTTTAAGGAACGGATATGGATCCAAAGTATCTCTGCATGGAATTGAATTTACCATTTGTAACCAGTGACTCTTCCATGCAGTGATCTACTACTCATGACCATGCTGTGCTTCACGGTGACCTTTCCTAAACAAGGTGCATGCTTGGTCCAGCAGATGGCTCACATTATTGGTTCAGTATTCGATCAGGGTACTGTACTGTTACCCAACCCAGTTCCATCCCTATTTTAGACTACAAGTCTCATCATGCTGTACTACATGCCTGCTGGCTGGGAACGATAGAAGTTGAAGTCCTAAACATTGAGAGACCATCTGATTGAGCAAGTATGGAATAGAGGTTGCCTGGATTCCACCAACCCTCTTGACGAAATGTGTTGTTTGTTTTGCCAGAAATGGCATCAGTAGAAAACAAATGCATGTTGTTTGTGCAGTTGGTTCCTCTCTGCTTCTTTTCATTGGGGTCTTTTTATGGCCCTTTTAATTATAATTTAGTTACGGTTTTGTTAACTAAACAAGCAGTGCTCTCATAGTCTCATTTTGCCAGGGAAGTGTGTCTACTCTAGTATTCCTTGCAAGTTTACTTGGCTGATAAAGTTCTTCAGAAGTTTACACTTGAGCTTTTTGAACACAACCCTGGCACCACTGCATTTCTGATCAGATGATTCTGGGTGTGCAGAAAATGACCTATTTAGGAAACTATAGGCCAGGCACAAGAGAGGAGATTTCACAAAAATAGGTCAATAGGTTGTAGCTATACAGGAATTAATCAGGTTGCAGCTGCTCAGGAATTACTGGCAAGTATATGTAGCTATAG
Source organism: Bradypodion ventrale (assembly GCA_035047345.1). Classification (NCBI taxonomy): domain Eukaryota; kingdom Metazoa; phylum Chordata; class Lepidosauria; order Squamata; family Chamaeleonidae; genus Bradypodion; species Bradypodion ventrale. The sequence continues at coordinate 252,707,842 of JAWDJE010000003.1, forward strand.
GGTCTGACTGAGATGATCTTAGATCACAGCTAACCTATGTAGTGCTTTCTGCTGTATAATTATGGATTCTAATTGGTAGCAACAAACATGTCCATCGATTAACCATGACAAAATCATACTTTTTAAAAATGTTGGAATTATTGTATTATTTCATTTTTTAAATAATGCAGATTGTGAAAATGTATTTAGCTGAGTTCTTATGCCTAATAATCCATATTACTTTTTAGATGTGTGAAACTGCTTTCTCAGAACACATTTTGTTTTTGGATGAAGACTGCTATCTCCCAGACAATCTCTTGTGCCTATTAATCATATTTAAGATTTTATTGTTGACCTTAGTCTGAGAATTCAAGAATGCTCTCCCTAGTCATTTGTGTAAATTGTTGGAATTTAATTTCTTTATTATGTTTTTAAAAAAATTAAATTGTAAAAAATGTTTTTATTATATCTTTAATACTTAAAAACATTTGTTTGTCCAATTGTGTTACCTATGTTATAGACAAGAAGCTACAGTTTGGGCAGAATATGGAAAGACAGAATGGTTTCCCATAGGCAAAAGTGTCAGGCAAGGATGCATTTTATCCCCTTATCAATTTAATCTTTATGCGGGTAGATTCAGGCTAGATTCAGATAAAGGAAGAGTGAAAATTGGTGGAAGAAACATAAATAATGTAAGAGCTGTAGATGACTCCATTTTTCTGGCAAAAACAGTAATGATTTAAAATGGCTTTTGATGAAAGTGAAAGAAGAAAGTGTCAAAGCAGGGCTGCAGTTGAACATTGAGAAGACACAAATCATTACTATGGAAGGCCACACAATTTTAAAGCTGACAAAGAAATTGAAATAGTGAAAGGTTTTGTATACAAATGTATATCCAAATGGGGACTGCAGCCAAGAAATCAGAATAAGATTACAGCTGAGAAAGGCAGCAATAAATAAATTAGAAAAGAGCAAGTATAAGAATTTGTTACTGGAAACCAAGATCAAGATCTGATCACCATGTACAGGTGTGAAAGTGTGGCAATAAAAAAAGCTGACAAGGAAAAAAATGATTCACTTGAAATGTGGCATTGAGCTTTGTGGATGCCTTGGGTTGCCAGAAAGAGAAACAGGTAGGTCTTAGAGCAGTGACGGTGAACCTTGGCACTCCAGATGTTCTTGAACTTCTATTCCCAGAAGCCCTGATCAGCAGAAGTGCTGACTTGGGCTTCTGGTAACTGAAGTCCAAGAACACCTGGAGTGCCAAGGTTCTCCATCACTGTTCTCCAACAGCTGGAGCTGTTTCTGGAATGCAAAAATGGTGAAATTGAAGCTGTCCTACTTCAGGCACATCACGAGAAGGCACAACTCTGGAAAAGACAATGATACTTGGAAAGATAGAAAGCAGCAGGAAAAGAGGAAGACCAAACATGAGATGGATTGTGAGAGATATCACAGGGTTGTGTTTGCAAATGCTGAGCGGGGTTATCGAGGACAGGACATTTTGGAGATCTCTCATTCATTGGGGCCCCATGAGTCGGAGATGACTCGATGGCACATAATAACAACATTTGTTATGTGCCATCAAGTTGCATTGGCCTTATGGCAGCATTATGCCTCACCCCTGCTACGGGAACTGCATTGGTTGCCAGTGTGCCTCGGGGTGCAATTCAAGGTGCTGGTAATTACCTTTTAAGCCCTACATGGTAGTGGGCCAGAATACTTAAGAGACCGCATCGCCCCAAGAACATCTGCCCGTCCCACTAGAGTGGACCAGAGGGGCTCTTTAAAAATACCAACTGCTAGAGGCTCACTTCTCTAGCACTAGAAGAGCCTTTTTGGTATCCGCTCTGGCCTTATGGAACCTCCTGCCAGTTGAACTGTGTCTCCAGACAGCTGCCTGTCAGGAAATAGCTGAAAACCTGGCTGGCAAGGCAGGTGTGGGGTGGTGGAGAGAGAGCACCCCCCCTCCCCGGCTCATTTAGAGCAGAATCACTCATGCTTTTAAAAGTTTTAAACTTGATTTTTAATTGGTGCGGGTGTGAGGTAGTTTTTCAGTGTTTTTAGGAATTTTAAGGGTTTCTATAGTTTAAACGTTGGGGATTTTATGTACGCCGCCCAGAGTCGCATGTCGATTGGGGCGGCTATACAAATTGAATAAATAAATAAATAGGCTTTTCAAGGTACATTATATGAAAATTTTAAGAAGTGGCTTTACCATTGCCACTTCCCTGTGAATGTCTAAGGAAAAATGGATATCTCAGGCCTCCTAAGCTTAGCCTGTTTCTTTGTCCACAAGACCACATTGGCAGTCTGTTTCCTTGATGGGGGCTTGTAAGTTATGACAGCTAGAGCTCCGTGGCTAGAGCGGGGAGGCTTTCGGCACCAGGACTGCCTTTCCACCTGCATCCTGTATTGCCTATTGGGGATGGCTGGAACACCAGATGAGGAGATGAGTCCCAGTGGTCAAGTGCCAGGGGAGGGAAGCGCTGTCTTGCCATCGCCAACAAGGACAACCTGTGGCAGAGGGCTCTACCCCTCAAAAGGGCAAAAGCTGTGGTGGCGTATCTTGTATTTTTTACTGTACTGCATTATTGCCTGTATTTATTTATATAACTTACTGTATTTTCCGGCATATAAGATGACTTTTTAACCCCAAAAAAATCTGTGCCAAAGTCAGGGGTCATCTTATACACTGGGTACTCCGGAGCCAGGGGCCGCCTGGAGACCACCACCCCCCCAGCCTCACAGCAGGAGCGGTGGATGGCTTTCCCCGCCACTCAGCTGGTCCTCCTCCTCCTCCTCACCCCCCAGCTGCGGGTGGTGGTGGTGAGGAGGACCACCAGCTGAGCGGCAGGGAAAGCCATCTATCACTGCCGCTGTGAGGCCTCTGGAGCCAGGGGCCGCCTGGAGACCACCACCCCCAGCCTCGTGACAGCGGCGGTGGAGGGCCTTCCCCACCGCTCAGCTGGTCCTCCTCCTCCTTCTCACCCCCTGGCTGGGGATGGTGGTGAGGAGGAGGAGGAGGACCAGCTGGGCAGCGGGGAAAGCCATCCACCACCACCGCCACGAGGCCTCTGGAGCCAGGGGTGGTGGTCTCCGGAGGCCTCGCAGTGGTGGCGATGGATAGCTTTCCCCGCCACTCAGCTGGTCCTCCTCCTCCTCCTCACCCCCCGGCTGGGGGTGGTGGTGAGGAGGAGGAGGAGGACCAGCTGAGCGGTGGGGAAAACCATCCATTGCAGCCGCACTCTCCCTGCCCCCTCCACTGGTGGGGAGATAAAGGGAGCCGTCCCTGGCCCGGGGGCTCCGAAGACGCTGCCATTGGAAGAGGAGTAGTCTTATACGGTGAGTATAAGACTAATTTTTTAAAACTTGAAATGTTGGGGGTTGTCTTATACGCCCAGTCGCCTTATACGATGGAAAATACGGTATTAATTATTACTTGAATTTGTAATTTTGTATATGCTATTTGCATTTTGTCATTTTATGTCTTTGTAAAACCGCCTTGAGTCGGCCATTGGTCTGCGAAAGGCGGTACAGAAATATTGAATGAAATGAAATGAAATGAAATGACAGCTGTAAATAACTATTGGGCACAGTTATTAGTTTTTGGGACTATGACTCAATTCTGCCATTTTGTCTACATAATAAGGGCATTTGTACAATAGTCCCGTCAACTGTAATAACAACAGAGCCGCTAGAACCAATGGAACGAATTCACCAAAAGGCAGGTTCATTCTAGCAATTTAAAGTCTGACCTAGACATGAAAGAAGAAGAAGAAGCAGACCCTCTCACTGGAGTTATTTAATCTTCTTTTGAAAGTTAATCAAGCAATACAGAATAGTTTTTAAAATTAAATGAATAAAAGGTTTGTTACTCCTGTTTTTGTTCAGCGTTTTTCCTAGCATATCCTGGAAAAGAGAAAAATGAAAGAACGCCTCAAGAAGAAGTTGATTGATCTGTATGGTGATGGTTCTAAGTGGATGTCTAATTTACCAGAATCACTCTGGGACACTCCTCTCTCAAATCTGTCACTTCCAGGTAAATTGTACATCCTCAGAAAAAAAATATTGCTATTGATAAACATTGTTTAAGTATGTAAATAATTTTGTTTAGGATTAACTGTACTCTGTAATTTCAGAGGTCAACTGTGTTAGCCCGTTTCAGCAAAAAGCAAAAGTGACAAAACCAGAAACAGAAGTATTGCAACACTTTTAATATTAGCACTTGTTTTTGCAAATTATCATCTACTTCTCCAAATTTGTTTTTCATGTCAGCATTGTCATAGCGTAGGACCTGTAGAGGTGGAGAATTGTCTAAAGTTTAGAAATCTGTCTCCTCTCCTTGGCTGATATTTTTGATTTAAAAAATCTCAGACAAAAGCAGAGGAGACAGTAACATCTTAGTCCTCTTTTTGCTACAGCAGAATGAAGAATTATCCCTACTACTCTTGGATGAATGTTGAGTTTTTCCAGAAGTAGCTGTCTTCTTTTAGTGTTTGGGAATCAAGACAATGGAAACGGCTGTAAGCTAGCCTAGCACATCTTTATTGCATGGAGTACAGTACGAACATGAGGTAATGGCGGACAAACAGCTCCTTTTATACGGTGGCTATACAATTGAATATGGCTCTTCAACAGGCATTGGCTACTGTCCAAGTTACGTCATCCTTGGTCTCACCGCGGACTTGCAGCTTTGGAATGGGCAGGAGAAGGGGGAGGAAGGGTTTCTGATGTGGATGTGGGAAAACCGGGGGCACTAGGGGCTAAAGAAAAACCCCGCTCTTCGTTTGGACGGGTGGGGGAACACTCCGAAACCCACCCCCCCGGTTTGGAAACTCAAGATCTAATTCGGGGGCAACAGGGGCAAACTCATTCCTTTCTTTCAAAGGACTGGGTGGAACTACAGGGGCAAACTCGTTCCTCTCTTTCAAAGGACTGGGTAGGACTGGCGTATCAAAAGGATACGGGTTTGAGCCTATGCTTCCCCCCCTTGTTTGGGACTGTTGCCCTTCGTTTTCTCCCCCTTGGGATAAGCGGGTGGAGGAGAACCCTAACGTTGAGTTTTGCTGCTGGACCCCTCTGTCCGGCCCCCCAATCACTCGATGCCTTAGTTGGTCAGCGTGCCTTCTCCAGAGGAGACCCGTGTTGGTCTCAACACAGTATGACACTGGTCCCGTTTGATTAATGACTACACCCGGCACCCAGGCTGGCCCTGTAGTAGCGTAGTTTCTGCAATGTACAGGTTCTCCTATCTGGAAGTTTTTTGTGGAGCTGAGCTCAATGTTTCTTCCCCTATCCTCCACCCTGGTGGGATCCAATCTAGTTAACAATGAGTGCAATTTCCTTTTCATGAGGAGTTCAGCGGGGGAGAATCCCGACGCCAATGGCGTCACCCGGTATGCCAACAGAAACTGGCAGAGCTGCCGGTCCAGATCCCCTGGATCCATGCGCCGCAGCCCCTCTTTCATTGTGCGCACCAGACGTTCCACCTGGCCATTTGTTGCAGGGTGAAAGGGGGCTGAGGTAATGTGCCGAATGGCGTTGGACTCTAAGAACGCCTGGAACTCGGCCGACGTGAAGGAACTCACATTGTCACTAATAATGACGTCAGGTATCCCAAAGGTGCTTATCAGCCTGCACAGTTGTTTTATGGTTGCAGCTGATGAGGTGTTGCGCATTGGAATTACCTCTAACCACTTGGAGTATGCATCCACCACCAGCAGAAAGAATGAACCCCTGAATGGCCCTGCGAAGTCTATGTGGAGGCGGGACCACGGCCCCCTAGCTGTGTCCCATTCTCTGTGTGGAAGGCGGGACTCCTCAGGTTGAGAGCTCTGGCAGCTTTCGCAGGTGTTCACCATGTGTTCAATGTCTGCGTCTAGCTGTGGCCACCAGAAATAGCTTCAGGCCAGCGCCTTAGAGTGCATAATCCCTGGGTGGCTGACATGTAAAAGCCGTAGCACCCTCGCTCTCAATCCTTGTGGGACCACCACCCTCTCCCCCCACAAAAGACACCCCCTTTCTGTGGACAACTCAACCCTCTTCCTGAAAAATGCAGCAAACTCATCTGTGGGGGGAGCCGTGGGCCACCCCTTCTGTACCCAGGATCTCACAAGGGCTAACGTTTTATCCTTGGCCGTGGCTGCAGCAATTTCCACGGGAAGTATGGGGGGTGCATCTAGGGCTTCTATGAGGAGGACTTGGCTGTCTTGCTCTACCTCACACTTTGGGTCTCCCAGGTGGGGAAGAGGGGACCTCGAGAGTGCGTCCGCGTGGCTTATGTCTTTTCCGGGGTGGTACTCTAATGAACCCTTGTATGCATTGAGGAAAATCGCCCACCGAAGCATCCTGGGGGAGAGGATCTGTGGAGTGGGCTTGTCTGAGGTGAAGATCCCCAATAGTGGCTTGTGGTCGGTTACAATGGTGAATGGGCGACCATACAAAAAATCATGGAACTTCTTTGTGCCCGCCACAATAGCCAGGGCCTCCCTATCTGTTTGGGCGTAATTTCATTCTGCCTTGGACAATGATCTCAAATAGAATGCAACAGGGGCTTCTCACCCGCCCTCTAACACGTGGCACAGGACCGCCCCCACCCCCACTGGTGAGGCATCGCAGACCAAGACTACCGGCTTCTTTGGGTCGAAATGGGTTAGAATCGCCTCTGAGGAGAGGAGCTGCTTGAGTTCCCTGAAAGCCCGCTCCTGATTCTCCCCCCACCGCCAAACCGCATCCTTCTTCAGCAGCCTATGCAGGGGCTCTGCAATCGACGCTTTCCTGGGCAGGAAGGAATGGTAACAATTCAGCAGCCCCAGGAAGGACTGCAGCTCCGGTTTCGCGGTGGGGCGAGGGGCATTTTGAATGGCTGAGACTTTGGACTCAGCGGGTTTCACCCCCTCAGAGGTTATGCGGAACCCCAGAAACTCAACCTCCCTGGCCAGAAACACACATTTGTCCCTCCGCAGCCTCAACCCCGCGGATTCGAAGGCTGTAAGGACCTTATCTAATCTCTGGGCCAGTTCTGATTCGCTCTCCCCAGATATCAATATGTCATCAAAAAATGGCAAGACCCCCGGTAACTTCTTTAACAAACGTTCCACAAGAGACTGAAATATCCCCGGCGCCGAGTTCACGCCAAACTGTAGGCGCGTTACCTTGAATGCCCCCTTGTGAGTTACAATGGTTTGCGCAGCAGCTGTGGCTGGGGTTACTGGAAGCTGCTGGTACGCCTGCGCCAGGTCTAGTTTGGCGAAAAACTTTCCCCCATGTAGAGTAGTTAGCAAATGGCTAACTACCGGCACCGGATAGGCATTAGGGCGGATTGCCTTGTTAATTGTACACTTGTAGTCAGCGCAAATTCGCACCTCCCCATTTGCTTTCAACACTGTAACAATAGGAGTCTCCCACTCTGCAGAGTCCACAGGCACTAAAATCCCCTGCTCCACTAGTTTGTCCAGTTCCGCCTCAATTTTGTCCTTTAGGGCGAATGGAACCCGACGTAGCTTGAGTCTAATTGGGCGGACCTCCGGGTCTAGGTCGAAAGCGACTGGGGGCCCCTTGTACTTCCCGAGCCCCTTCTTGAATACCTCAGCGTGTGCGTCGCACACTGCCTGGATCTCATTCCCCCCGATGGCATGGACGCCGCTTATGAAGATGTCCAGGGGTTTGAACCATTGTGTTCCCAGGAGATTACATCCCCCCTCCCTTAGAACTACTAGGGGAAGTTTCCTTCGGAGTCCCTTGTACTGTATCTCGAAGTCCCCAATTCCCAGCACTGGAATCGCATTTCCCTACACGTCTCTCAAGTTCGTTCTCATCCCTTTGAGTTTGGGTCGCTCCTTGGGGGGAATGCGCAAAAACTCCTTTTGGGAAATGAGAGAGTATACAGACCCTGAGTCTATTTCCATCTTAACAGGAACCACTTGCAACAGTACCTCAGCATAAAAACGTGGTTGCCCTAGAGGCATGCTGTGGACGGCCAAGTCGTCTTCCGCATGTACTCCTCGGTACACGTGGTCCCCCTCTGGGTCGTCGCCGCCATCGTAGACTCTGCCGACGCCATCCCGTCTCCTCGTGGAGCGCTTACTCTCGTCCCGGCGTTGCTTGCAGACTCTGGCGATGTGGCCCTTCTGTCCACAGTTGTGGCACTCAGCCTTCCTAAATGGGCACTTGCTCCTCTCATGGGACGCCCCGCAACCATCGCAGCGCCGACCCCCTTTCCCTTTCTTCTCGCTCAGCCCCTTTCTGACCTTCCAGACCCCCTCATCTTCACTGGAGCCTGGGGTGGCAGAAGCCTCTGAGGATGTGGGTGAGCGTGGGGCAGGGGCCGCCCTCCAAGACGCCTGGACTACTGGTGGAGGCTTTGCCTTGAGAAGCTTGTACCCGGCCCTCGTGGACTCAGCAGCTAGGGCCTCTTGTAGTACCTCTTTAAAGGTGAGGTCGTGGCCTCGGGTCATGAGCTTCCTTTGGGTTTCCCCATCTCTCATCCCACAGAGCATCCTGTCCCTTAGGGCCACGTCTAGAATCTCCCGCCACTCGCATGGGGTTGCCAACAAACGGAGGGCCGCTGCATACTCGGATACGGACTCACCTGGCTTTTGGTCCCTCCTCGCGAAGGCGGCCCTGGCTGAGAAGAAGGATACCTTGGGCTTGAAGTGGTTTCTCAGAGTCGCCAGTATTTCGGTTACCGAAACCTGATCCACCTCTCGTGGATAGTAAAGGATTGGGGTTTTTTTTTTTTTGAACAATTGTTGGTGGGCTATTTTGCTTTTCTGTCTGATTGTGTTTTTTTCCTTTTAAAATGATAATGCTTACATTTTTTAAATAAAATATTTTTATTTCTTTTTTTCATAATACAGGAATATTACTTTTTTATTTTTGAACTTTTTTTTAACATTTCTCAAATGTAACTTGGTTAATTTTTCTATTTACTAAGAATAGCTGTTTTTTTAAAAAATATAACTATTTAACTTTAACTTTAGTTTTTAAATTTTTGAAGTATTTGTTGTTTTGGCCGTCCGTTGGTTTTGTTGAATCTGCAATATAAGGATATTTAGTGTTAGTTGCAGTTTTTGAATTGTTTTATTTTTTCGTTAAATATTAATTACATTTTTGTGGTTGTTTTTTTCGTTTTCTTTGTTTTTTATCTGTTTTATAAATATGCCATTTTTTGTAAACTTTATATGGATTTTTTTTGTTTTAGATTGTTTTGGTTACCTTCATTGATCTTGTGGGGTCCATTTTCCTTGTCCGTCATCTTGGTTTTCTTGTTTTGGTAGAACTGTGGAAAGAGATTTCTTGGTTAAGTGTTTTGTTTTTTTGTGTATGTTTTATTGTCAAATTTTTTATGTAATAATACTTTTTCTTACCTTTTGGTCTTCTTAATGGTAATTTAGTCATGCTGATGTAATTGTCCAGTAGTTCCAATGGTGTTTCCATTCTGTATTTGTTGGTTGGATTCATCAGCCACAGTAGTTGTGTTTTTATTATTTCGTCTACTGTGATAATTCTTTGGCTGTAGTATTGTTCATTGGTGTCAATTGCTGGGTTTTCCAATGGTTTGTTACTTGGTCTTCTATTGTTCTGTCCTGATTTGTTGTTAATTTGTTCTATTATTTTTTAAAATTTCTCATTTTCCTGGATTGTTTCTATTTTGGTGTCTGTGTTGGTTTCTGTTTGTGTAGATTTGTCTTTGCTCCAATTTTGGTCTGTTTGTGTTGCTTTGTCTTTTGGTAGGTCAATTTTAATTCCCTGCTCTGTGGTCTGTTGTTTTATTGGTTTAGTGTCCATTGTGTTCTGTTTCCATGGCAAAATGTCTGGAATTTTTTGATTTGTTTTGGGTCTCCAGGTCCACACATTGTTTGGTGAATCACTTTTCTTTTTAATGTCATGAATTGGTGAACTTTGTTGTGGTGGCTTTTCTTTTCTTCTTACAACTTGTATTTCTTGTTTTTGGGTAGCTTTCTCATTTTCATAAATTTTTAGTTTTTCTGTAATTGTTGTATTGTGTACCTCAGTTGTTCTTTCTCTCTTTGTTTGCCAATCAATTATCTGTTTTTGTGGGTTATATATATTTTTTTTAATGTCCATTTCTTCCTGTTTGGTATCTTCTTTTGGTTTTGCATTTTGATTTGGTTCTTTTAGTTGTTGTAGTGTTTTGTTCCTTTGTACTATTTGAGTATTTATGTTATCCCAAGTTTGGTATTTTGTGGGTGTCATTTGTTTTTGGTTAATTTGGTCTATTATTTCTTTTATTTTATTTTTGGAATCTTCTGTTAGGTCTGTTTATTTGTCATTTATATTATCTTTGTTTATTTCTTGTGACTTTTCTTCTTCCTCATCATCATACTCTTCTTCCTCATTGCTACTATATTCTTGGATTGAAAGTACTGTGTAGTCTGCAGTTTTCATTTCCTCAATCTCTATTATTTTTTTAACTTGTCCATTTTGGTAGAGAGTTAGTTTACTGGCTTTAATGACACCCTCATTATTATTCTGTTTAGATTCACCATCCCCCATAGTACATTCATTTTCTTTCTCTGTTTTGTTTTTAAATTCTTTCTTGCCTGCAATTTCTGTTGTTTCCCCCATAATTTTCACCTCTCCTCCGATGTTTGGACAATATTATTTTGATGATTATTTGTTGAGCTTGCAGTTTTGGCAATGCTTTCCCTTTATTCTAATTTTCAGTACTTTTTATCCTGTACGTTTTGGCTCTAACCACAGACGTTCTCGAAAGCTCATTCTCTGTCTTTGATATGTGTTTTTTTAAGGTTCTCGTTATCGCGTTGTTTGGCATGGGTTTTTTCCCCGCCTGGCTGTGTGATGTTTTTGGATAATTATTTTTAAACATTTTTCTGCTATTTGTTCAATTATATATGAATAGATTTGTTTGTTTGTGTTTGTTTCCGTTTCATTGCATTAGTAAATATTTTGGTTTTTTCCCTTTTTTGGGGGGGGATTATTTCTTTCCCCCCCTTCGTTGTTTTTGCGGAGTGATCTGTGTCTGTTTTCCGCTGTTTCCTCTTTGTGTAGGCGTGGCTTTACTTTGGCTCGCCTTTTTAATTTTTTTCTGCGTAAAATGTTTATTGTTTTCTTTTCCCCCCAATTCATCTCCCTTTGTTGGATTTATTTTTGTTTGGATCTTTGGGTTTTTGCTTTCGCAACTTTGGATAATTTTGAAACTGCATTGATGGATGCTTTCGGTGTGTTTAGGTAAGTTTGTTCCCTTTTTGGTTTTTATTTTGATGGGGTGGGTGATCCTAATAAGTGCACGGAGGCTTGGATGGGGCTAGTGTGGCTTTGCAATGGCAGGTGGGGGGTGCTTTCTTTGCTTTCTTCTCCACGGGCCATGCTTGCTGGCCCATGCGGAAGATGGGCAGTGGCATCATTTTTTAAAAAACTTTTATGCTTCTTGCGTCGGCTTGCCCATCAAAATAACGGGCAGTGACAGTGCATGGAGGCTTGGATGGGGCTAGTGTGGCTTTGCAATGGCAGGTGGGGGGGCTTTCTTTGCTTTCTTCTCCACGGGCCATGCTTGCTGGCCCATGTGGAAGATGGGCAGTGGCTTCGGATTTTTTGTTTACTTTTATTTTTCTGGCGCCGGCTTGCCCATCGAAATTATGGGCAGCGGTGGCGGGGGGTGGTGGTTCTTTTTTCCCCCACGGGTCATACTGTCTGGCCCGTGGGGAAGAAGGGCAGCGGCGGCGGTTTTTTTCCTCGCACGCAGGTTGCCTCAGCGTTCAGCGCGCTAATGGCGCGCAGGATGCTGGGGCTTGTAGTTTTGCCTGCGCGTGTTTGCTTACTGTGGCGGTTTTTTTCCTGCAGCTTTTTTTTGGGTTGGCCGCGGCGCATTTCTGAACGTTCCTTTTGCCGCGCCGCTCAGTCTGATTGGCTCTGGCGTGGCGCAAGGAACGTTGGGAATTGAAGTTTCCTTTTTTTGTTTGCGACTGGGGGGCTCCTGCCCCCGGGTCAAAAATTTCAACCCGACAGTTACCTGCGAACCGGGTTCGGGCGAGTGAACGGAGGCCCATTACGAGCTAGTGGGGCCTGGTGCACCATCCTTTGTCACATTCCAACGGTTAATGCACCATTTTATAGGTATAGATTCTTGTTTCCAACTTGACTTCAATTCCTCCTGTGGATCACCCTCTTTATTCAATGTGTATACAATTTACTAACTAAGCCCTTAATATTTTTTCTCCCTTTCTAACTTTTAGGATCAATTCTTCAAATTCCGTCTTTTCTCTATTAAAAGCATAGTCTCTCATATATTATTCCAATTATTTACCATCATTTTCTGCAACCAATTCATTTTCAATTGTTCAAACAAGTTTGTCTTTCTATCATTATCCCTACAGATCCGTAACCATCTTTCACCAGGAACACTTCATTCTTATCCAATATTCCCTGTACCTCTTTGTCTATCTTTATCGGGAAGCTCGCCATATCTAACAATTCTAAAATCGGAGAGGAATTCGGGGCCAGGTCCTTCTTTACTTTTTTCCATACATTCATTAATCCTTTCATCAGAGTGTTTTTAGTTACTACCTTTTCCACCTTACCTCCTAAAAAAAAACATTTTACCTATGTTTCTATAATCCCTCATCTCAATTTCTTCCCAAATTGTTTTTTCCCTTGCCAAGATCTTCACAACATTTTTAACTTGAAAGGCTCGATAATATACCACCAGATTTGGCATTCATAAACCCCCTTCTTTCTGAGGTAAGTACCACAATCTTTTTGGAAGTCTGGGCTTCTTTCCCCCATTACAAAAATTATTTATCAGCTTTTGAAACTCCTTAATCTCTTTATCTTTTAATTGAATTGGTAATGCATCAAATAAAAAATTAATTCTAGGTAACAACATTATTTTGCTAAGAGCAATTCTCCCAAACCATGACAGGTTTAACTTTTGAATTTTTTTTTAAGCTTAATTTCGTTTTTCAAACTATCACAATTCAAACTTTTAAGCTCATCCAATCTGTTTGATATATTTATACCCAAATATTTCAGCTTGTCTTTAATTTGAATGTTGCTCATTCCCCTTATCTTCTTTCGATCCTCTTCTCCCATATTACAAAGCATCATTTCCGATTTATCCCAATTTATCTTTAAACCCGTAATATCTTCAAAATCTTTTAACTGTACTCTAATTCTATTCATAGCCTTCTCAGGATGTTTTACAATTATCAATGTGTCATCGGCATACATGCTTATTTTCCCCCCCATAATTCCCTCTATTTTTCCATCCTCTTATAGCTTTTGCCAGAATCTCCATTGCCATAATAAACAATATAGGGGGTAGAGGACAACCCTGTCTTGTACCTGCCTCTAATTTTACCTCATCCATGAACTCATCGTTTACTCTAACATTGGCTATTCCATGTTGATATAATCAATCAATTACCCTTCTAAATTTATCGCCAAATCCATAACTTTTTATTATTTCCTTAATTGAAATCCATTGTAGGGAGTCAAATGCCTTAAAAATATCCAAAGATATTAATCCCACTTTTTCTTTCATTTGACTCACAATGTCTATTAAATCTAACACTCTTCTAGTCATATCTGCCATATGCCTCCCCTTCAAAAAACCCACTTGATCTAAATTTATATAGTTACCCATAAAGTTGTTTAAACGATTAGCCAGTATTGCTGTGAAGATCTTGGCATCTTGGTTTATAAGCGAAATTGGTCTATATGATTCTACTTTTTCTAAATTCTTCCCGGGTTTGGGCAACAATACAATTGTGGTCCTATACCATGAAGTCGGAATTTGCCCACCATCCAATATATGATAATATAGTTTGACCAACTTTGGTACTATTATATCTTTAAACTCCTTATAAAAGTCAGCAGGTAGCCCATCCTCCCCAGGAGCTTTCCCCAATTTCAAGCCCGCAATTACCTCTTTTACTTCCTTTTCTGATACTTGTTCTTCCATTCTGTCCCTATGCTCCTGTTTTATTCCACTCACTATTTGCTTCTCTAACTGATTTTTAAGCTTCTCCACATCTATTTCTTTTCTTGCATATAAAGCTTGATAAAAATCTTTCACAATTTTACATTTATCACTTATCTTATTACATCTTATCCCTTGATTATTAATCAAAACATCAATTTCCCTTTTCCCCCTTTTATTTTTTGCTGCTTTTGCTAATGATTTTGAATTTTTATTACTATATTCAAAATACTCTCTTTTTAGATAAATCAAATCTCTTTTCACTTTTTCTATATCTTTGGCTACCAATTCAGCCTTCAATCTTTGTAGATTACCAAATACGATCTTATCCTTCGTCTTTGAATGTTCCTCCTGTAACTGCTTTATCTCGCTTTCAATTTTATCCTGTGCTAACTTATGCTTTTTATATCTATTACTTGCCAACTTAATACACTCTCCTCTAAAAACCGACTTCATGGCATCCCAGACCACATTAAAATTTACCTCGACATTATCATTCCAATGCCAACTTTCCTTCCAACTCTCCATAATTTGTTCTTTACATTTTTGGTCTTTAAATAAATTAACATCATATCACCATCTTCTTGTCTTTCTACTTTCACTCTGTAAACTCAATTCTAGAATCACCTTAGCATGGTCTGACTCCTTAAAAATTCGAATTTCAATCTCCTCCATATTTTTGACCATATTTTCAGTTACAAATATATAGTCAATTCTAGAATATGAGTTATGAACATGCAAAAAAATATGAATATGCCCTTTCTGATCCCTTAACCTCTCTCCACGAATCTTTCAAATTTAAGGAAATCATCCATTTATCCAAAATCTGTCCTTTACTACCTTTTTCACACCTTTAAAATATTTTTACAATCCAAATTTGATCTTACTAAATTAAAGTCACCGGCCACAATCATCTTTACTGATTTTTCTATTACCAAAATGTTGCGCACTTTTTCTAAAAATTCAGCTTGGATGCAGGAACAGACGCATTGAAGTATTTGACCTTACTGGATTTGGTTAAGGTGGGTTCAAACGAGTGGGTAGAGCTAAGGAAAGATCTGTTGGGGTCGGGAGGGATAAGGAGGGGTTATGGTGGAGCAGATGAAGAGGGTGCTACAGCAGGAGAGCAACCAGGTGGAGCAGAAGATGACTTATCATTGATTGTGGTGGAGGAAGAGCCAAGCAAAGGATAGAAGGAAAAAAGGGATGAAAGCAAGATTTCTTATAGGGGAAGAGTTTTGTTTTTACAATGTGGAAGGTGCGCTTGAGTCATAACTACCATGTGCATCTTACACATTCCCCCCCTCCCCGCTTTGGATCACGAAGGCAACCTTTTTTTCTTGAAGAAGAAAGTGGGGAGGGTAGTAATGAGTGTTTTTTGTGGTAAGTTTTGTTTTAGTTTTTTAGGGTTAGTTGGTAGCACGCCCAAGGGAGAGCTCAGAAGTGGTAGAAGAGGTGTGTAATTGATAATGAGGGGTATTAAAGTGTTAACATGGAATGTAAAAGGTACAGGATCTGTGGTCAAGAGGAAGAGGATAGAACTAGCGTTGAGGAAGGACAGACCGGACATAGTCTTTCTATAGGAAACTCATCAAAAATCTCAAGATACAAATAAAATTGTTCTTGGTTGGATGCAACATTATGAAAAATCATATGGTACATCAAAAGCAAGAGGAGTCACAATTTTGACTTCTGCTAAATTGGGGTTCGAGAAAATAAATAGTATTTCGGACCCAGAGGGGAGATATTTGATAGTAAAAGGGAAAATAGATGATTAGGAAGTAACCCTGGTGAATAAATATATGCCCCAAATGAAAATCAAGGTATGTGTAGACCTAAAGTGTACTTCCAAATGGACAGCTTTTTGTGCTTAACTTCTTATAGAAATTGCTTAAAACGTGGGAGGGGTGCTGGTGGAAGCCAATATCTGTATACCTGTAAAATTGCATGAACAAGCCAATTGCACAATAAAGGTGAGAGGGATTAGGGACAATCATGACTGGAAATAATTTGACTATGTTTATTCATGTCTAGGGAGTCATGATTCTATGACATATTGCTTGGATAAGGCATCGAAAGTAAGCATTAATGAATCCAAATTGTTGCAGTTTTTGGACAAACATATGCATCGCATAGTGCACCCTATTATTTTGAGATGGTCTATAACGCAGGTAAGCAGTTTTGAGATTTCTCCATTTTTATGTTGCACTTTTGAAGCATATTTTACAATAATTCAGTTGTATATGCTCTCTCTCCATTTCTGTATGGGCCATGCTCAATTATATGGTGGCTGGAGGCACTGTGCCTAAGTATTTGATGGTGTATGGTTGATGAAATATTCCCTTGTTATGTCTTTTATAGAAGTGAATGGTGGAAACAGCGCTCTTGCTACAATCATTATTCACTGAAATTGTAATTTTATCTTTCATTAGCTCCAATTTCTGAAAGATTGAAGCTCCTTCCCCAAATACTGTACAATTGTGGCAGTAGTATGTGTGTGTCTGTTTTAAAAACCTCCCTTTCCTGTGTATGAGTAGCTTTTTTCAAACATGTTTGGTGCTGCAACAATAAAAGAAAACAATCAAACATATTTTACTGTCAATATTCAAGAAATCTTTTTATTTTTATTTTATTTTGCAGGTACTGACAGTGTCAGAGCAACTGAATGCTGGAATTAGGTATTTTGACTTCAGGATTGCTCACAAGCCAGACGATTCCTCCATGGACTTGTATTTCGTCCATATGTTATATACTACAGCTGTTGTAGAGGTATCATTCATTTTGTTATGGTTTAAGTATGGTTATCTTGGGTAGATAATAAATCTAAGTACCATTTAGTTGCTATGGATGAAGAAGTCCAGGTATGCGGTTCTATGGTATGGTTGACTTTTGCATCTGCCACAGCTTTCGCAGAAGACTCCGTGTTAGGAAGATGAATTCTTATACCTGCGTCATGGCAGTTGGCTGCATCTGGGAGGCTTTGTCTGTGGCCACTCCAGCTGTCCCATGTCCTTTTGTAGTAAAATGTGCCTTCTGAACCTATAGGGCAGTGATGGCGAACTTTTTAGAGACTGAGTGCCGAAACAGAGGGCCAGGGCAGACTCTGTGCCGGGGGTTGGGAGGAAGCACTCCTTTTGGGATGCTGGGCAAAGGGGCAGGGCAAACTCTGTGCTGGGGAAAGATAGGAAGCACTCCCATTGGGCTGCTGGGCAGAGGGGTGGGGTGCAATCTGTGCTGGTGCGACTCTCTGCATGCTCACAGAGAGGGATCTGCATGTCCATGCTGGCATGCATGCCATAGGTTCACCACCACTGCTATAGGGTGTTAGAAAATGCAAACAGGTGCTGGTTTCTGGGTCTTGATACCAGTGATGATGGTATTGCAAACTTCATTACCATGGTATTTGTACTAGCAGAGCCATAATAACCTGAGAGCTGCACTTGGGGACATGAAAGGAGCCTCTTTTGGGAATCCCCTAAAAATCCCTTCAACCCAATAATCTCTTACATGAACAAGCAAGCAAGTCAGAACATTTTTGGCGCTGACTGTGCCAAATTTTAGAGAGTGAAAATTTGCTTCTGCTCTAACTACGTGAACTTACCTGGTTGTATTTACTGCAGGAAGGGTACAAATCTGCCTGCATCAAGTGCAGATACCATCTCTAACCTATTCTCCTGGAGCCAAATGAAATGCAATGCAGTTGGGCTCAGCAGAGAACCAACATGGTCTTCAAATATTCAGACACACTCTATTATCTGTTCTCGCCTTTCACATGCCATTCTTGTGTGACTCAGACTGACCCAGAAGCAAACTCCAAGGCACCATAATTGCTAGTCACACCTCTGTGTACTGCCTCCCATAGAGTTATCATCACAGCTGTCAGTTTCCTAGTTATTGGAATAATGTGTAGTATATTCTTGTCCACATGCTTCGGACCAGGGACTCTGAACCTGTGCCCCCATTTCGTGTCAAACCCCCCCCCCCCACTGCCTCCACCACACCAGGAAGTGCCATGTGGTGGAGGAAGCTGTCTGAGGGAGTGTGACCTGGCCCCCGGCTTTAAAAGGTTGAGAACTCCTGCTTTCGACAATTACTATCACCCAGGCAAGGCCAGAGGTTCCAGAGGTTGCTGGGTTGCACAAAGTTGATATAAATTTCCTGGTCTGTTGGTGAACGAGAACCGTCTTAGCATTTTTGTGAGCTCTGTTAAAATTGAGCTTATTGCTGTATTCTTACTAAGCTGAGAAAATGATCTCCAGGGAAAATGTGTGCTCAGATACGAGTAGCAGATGACGACGACAAAGAACCCATCAATTTCATTGGAGCGAGCTATCCAAGAAAGCCTTCTAGAGATTATTATGTTGAACTAATCAATGTTAAAAATGTAATTTGAATGGCTGAATTAATTGTCCAGAACTGAAGGTACTCCAGAGGGAGGTGGATATTGTGATCCCTGCCTCCCCCTCTGAGATGCAGGATCCTCCATAATTCCATTGACTCAGCATACTATTTATTGGATGCAAAAAACTTTATTGATGGGCTGGCATGCTCCTCAGTAGCTGTCTCTAGTTTCCAGCAGTCTGTTTGCCTATGCGCTGGTTACCAACACTGAACTGGATTCCTCTGTGTTCCATTGCTGAGGCTGAGTTTGAGTCACTATCCCCAGGAGCTGTGCTTTAGCAAGGCTGACACCTTACTACTACTCAACAGGGACGTCCAACCCTAATGTAAAATTGCTACTGGAGGCATCGCCACTGCCACCAGAGACTCATCTAGCCCAGGAATGCAAGGAGAAGATGGTGTAAGAGGGCAGCTGTTATACAGTGGAACCCCGGACAATGAGTTCGGACATCATTATTTTCGGACAATGGAGCGTTTTCCCCCTGAAAAGTCATCTCCCGGACAACATTAAATCATTATCCAGGATATCGTGTTTGGTCTCCTACCTGTTCACACTGGTTGGAGATGAAAAAAATCGCCATCTTTGGGTCTCTGTGTCCAGCTCTCTGCTTACCCAGGAGTGTCTGGGAGGATGGGATGACCTATCCCACGTTGTTTCCGCCATCCTAGCACCACCCTGGCCCACCCAACAGCTGAGAAAAGTTGCAGCTGCCATCTTGTTTTTGAAAAATAAAAAAATAAGATGGTGGCCGCAAATAATCTCAGCTCTTGGCCAAGCTAGGGAGGTGCTAGGAAGGCAGGAACAGCACAGAATAGGTCCTCCCAGACACTCCTGGGTAGGTGGAGAGCCAGACACAGGGACCTGAAGATGGCGATTTTTTCATCTCCAACCCGCATGAACAGGTAGGAGACCACATTGTCCTTTTTGTGGGGGTGGGCAGAGGCAGCCCGGGTGCCTCTGTTAGGCTCCAGGGAGGTGATCCAGGCTGGTTCTGACCTCCCCCAATCTCTCCCCCCCCTGCGCTGCTCCAAGCCAAAACGCCGGGGAAAACTCAATCGTCAGCTTGAGATATGGAGCCTAATAGAGGCACCCTCCAGAGGGTGAGCATTTTTCTGCCTTCCAGACAACAACAAAAACCAGACAACGACACGACTTGTGGAACCAAGTTTTGTCATTGTCCGGGGTTCCACTGTATAACAGCTGCCCTCTTACACCATCTTCTCCTTGCATTCCTGGGCTAGATGAGTTTCTGGTGGCAGTGGCGATGCCTCCAGTAGCAATTTTACATTAGGGTTGGACGTCCCTGTTGAGTAATAGTAAGGTGTCCTGTCTACTATCTGACCAGCCTCAGGTAGCTCTTAAAGTGACATTCATCTTATATAATATACATTGCTGTACAACACAATCCTATCAGGTCTTGATAATCTGCTGGAGATAGCTTGCTAAGGACAGTGGAGGCATCTCTCTTATAGCATCCTTTCCATTTTATATGTTTCATTCATAGCACAGTAACACTAGTCGTCCCATTCAGAAGAATGAATATATATTAGCTTTTTTGATGGTGATTGGTAGATAAGTGTGGGCTTCCTAAGTAAATTGCTTAAGCAAACATGTCAGCTTTGATGGAATGTATCTTTGGAGGAACAATGATTTTATCACCTTGTAAATGTATGGCTAATGCCTCATCTAATTTCACCCTTAGTTTCCTTCAATTTCAAAAAAGCCAGTTGGATGTAGTCATGATATGACTAATTTGTCCCCCTGGCTGTGGTGGAATGCAAATGAATTTGATTTAGTTTATATCTAGCCTAATGTATTAAGACTAGAAATGCAACTCAAGGTGTGTGTGTGTGTGTGTGTGTGTGTGTGTGTGTGTGTGTGTGTGAGAGAGAGAGAGAGAGAGAGAGAGAGAGAGTGAGAGTGAGAGTGAGAGTATAAGTGTGTGGTTTACTGGCACCCATTATTTCAACGTGATCCAAAACATCTGCTTCCTCAAGATTCAGCAGTGTTCATGTTGACTCAGCTGTTCCTCACTAATTCTGTGTGACATCCACTTTATGTGATTCTTCAGCATGTTAGGTGAGAATTAACAGCAATGAGACATTACTTACTCTTGTGTTTAAAATGTGGATCAACTTCTCAGAATCACATGCTGGGCTTTGGAAAGAATGAGTGTGGGATATGAGTGAAAATATTTTTTGCCCTTCTTTTTACTGGCTTTGATGGTTTCTTGCATACTTAGACTGTGCTAAGAGAATTACGTCTCCGAACAGAATTGCTGCCTTTCAGAAAAGAACTTAAAACCTGGCTGGCAGGCCAAGTGTAGGGTGCAGGTGGAAGGGTAACCTCCATTGGGTGGCTGATATAGAAGAGAATTCATTCCTCCATGGTCCCTTCGGTCCCTGCACCCCTTTTTTAGGGGGTAGGTAGTTTTAAGTAATTTTAACCTGTTTTTATCTGGGATTGTTAACCGCATTGAGTCGGCCTTGGCCGAGTGGGCGGTATATAAATCCAATAATTAAATTAAATTAATAAACCTAATATACTCCCACAGATGAAATTTATTAGATAGATAGATAGATTAGATAGATAGATGGCACTATTCTTCTTCAAAACATTTCACAAGGGATTACAAATATTGTTAGTGGGCTCAGTCTGTTCCCAGTAATTTAATAGGTTTGTTTACTCGCATGTAAATGCACATTCTAAAGGCAGTCATCAAAACTCGGTAAATGCTCCTCCCTCGGTGACAGAATGGCATGTCCTAAATAGTTTTGGGAATCTCTGGGACAGTCCCTTTTCAAGGAAGTTTAACGTTACCATTGTTAGCTCCACCTCACTGTTAAAAGCTATACTCCTGCTGATTTCAAAGGTAACAAAATTAAAGTTAAAGTTAAGATATCTGAAAGTTTATAATTACATCAGAAAATGTGTAGAACTATAAGGTGGATAGCCTTGTGGCATATAGGAGGAATATAGCTGTGATAGGAAAGATGATATTTGGTCAATGGCATTATATAGCATTCTAAGGTTTCCCAAGTGGCCATGGAGGGCTGTGGAGGTCGTTATAAGTACCACCCTCAAAGAAAATACTTCTTTCTTAAAACAAAAAAGATTTACATTAAAACCCTACTTACGAAAAAAAAGGCCATTCCGTAGGCTTTTGCTTAAATCGGTTTTTTATGTAACTTGAAGCAAACCCATAGGGAAAATTATTTTTTTACGTAACTTGAAGCAAACCCCTAGGAAAAAATGAATTTTTTATGTAAATTGAAGCAAACCCATAGGGCAAAAGAATCTTTATGTAACTCGAAGCAAACCCATAGGAACTCGTGTAAATCGGGACATAGTTTTAGCACAAAATCATTATGTAAGTCAAATTTTATGTAACTCGAGGCACATGTAAGTCAGGGTTTTACTGTATATACCACTTGACTTAGTGGTAGCACTACTCAGGATAGTTTTCAGCATGATAATAAACAACAATGAAACATCAATATAAAAATCAACAATGAAAAGAACAAATAACTTGGAACAGAGTGCAATAGGTAACCAATGCAGAGGAGCCAGAACTGGAGATATACAGTATAATCATCCTTAGGGAATTCCAGTAATAACTCTTTGATTTCCTATCATGATATTTGGTGTGTTTACCAGACTGCCAGGGATGCCTGTGCTTATTTTATGAACAGATATAGTTATAGACTGAATAATAAAATAAAACAGATTTCTATGAAAGACTTAGGTGTTGACCTGTTAACCCAACTAGAGTAGAACCAGTGAATCAATAGGTAAAGGTAAAAGTCACCCTTGCTCAAAAGCCAGCCGTATCCGACTAGGGTTCTGTGCTCATCTCTGTTTATAGCCAAAGGGGCAGTGCTGTCTGTGTTTGCATGGACATGTGGCAGGCATGACTAGACACCAGACTGCTCAGAACACCCACCAAAATGGTATCTATTTATCTACTTGCAATTTCTTACTTTCAAACTGCTATGTTGGCAGGAGTTGGTACAGAGATGGGTGCTCTCTCTGTTGTGCAGTACTCGGGTCTCTGTTGACCTGCTGATCTTCAATAGAATTTGGCTAAATAAACGTATCATATTCCCATAGATGCAGTTAATTTTCACTCTTTGGGACTAGAAGTTTGATTTAAGTCTTTGCCTTCTCTGTGTTTTGACATCTATTTCAAGCTTCTGCAGAAGAATCATGCAGTAGAGATGTGTATGGAGCTTCTCCTTCTGAAATGACCAGGGAAGGTGTGTGAGCTATTTAAAGATTTCTTTTTTTAAAAGATATGACCAGACCAGGGTATCTGAATTTAGAGTGAATATGTCAAGAATTTTCATGGATACGAAACATTGGACCTACCTGGGTACATACACTATTTTAAATGTGTACATAAAGGGTTAGTGACAGTAGCTAAGCTGTTGCATGTACCATAGTCTTGATCAGGTCATTATTCTGGTGGTGAAGTAACACTGGCATTGATCTTGGCATGAAGATGGGTGCTCAGCATTTCAGGGCTATCCTAGTTTTTTCTTCTTTTAATGAGTCTGGGAATTTTAATGAGTCTCAGAATTCTGAGGTATATGGGTTTTTCTCATTTAAGAAATGAAGGTTACATGTGAAGGATTTGTGTCTATGCCATGACAATGGAGGCACTTTAGTTCTTGTTGTGTGTATCAAATAAAAGGTTTATAAAATAAATAACTATCCACAGAGTAGTAAGTATCACATAATTCCATGGGGCTTAGTTCCAGAAAAGCTGAGTTTAGTATTGTTTCTGAGCTGGATATCTGGTTCATTTTCTGAATTTTGGCCCAATAATTGTTTTCACTGCAATAACTTTAGAGCCATAATTACAAATAAGTGATGTTTATGGAAATGTTAATTTGTGAGCAACATAAAAATTAATCACTTCTTATGTTGTGTTACATTCTTATCTTAGAATTTTGCAGCATTATTGCCCTGTTTGTTGAGCATGCCTGGAATTGATATGGTATTAATATGATTTGCACATGTACAGCTAGTCAAACATGTCTTTTTGTCTTTAAATGGCTTTTAAGTTGGGCATACATTCCAATTCCCAAAAAGGGCAATGCCAAAGAATGTTCAAATTATTGAACAATTGCACTCATCCCACATGCTAGCAAGGTGATGCTCAAGATAATACAGGATAGGCTTCAGCAGCACGTGGAGAGAGAATTACCAGAAGTGCAGGCTGGGTTCCAAAGAGGCAGGGGAACTAGAGACCACATTGCCAACATATGTTGGATCATGGAAGAAACAAAGGAATATCAGAAACAAGTCTATTTCTGTTTCATTGACTACACCAAGACCTTTGACTCTGTGGACCACAACAAAATGTGGCAAGTAATCTAAGAGATGGAAATACCAGAGCACCTCATATGTCTCATGAGAAATCTGTACATGAGTCAAGAAGCAACAGTTAGGACAGAATACGGAATGATGGAGTGGTTTGGAATAGGAAAAGGAGTAAGACAAGGCTGCCTTTTGTCACCCTGCTTATTTACCTTATATGCAGAGCACATAATGTAACTCTAAGGAAATGCACATGCCTCAATATGGTTGTATAGAAGAACATAGAAACCAAATCTCAGAGCCTGAAAACCTGAAACAATAAAAAAGAGAAAACTAAAACCAGTTCTCAAAATTGGAATCTTAATTTTAAAGTACTTAAAGCAGGGGTTCTGAGAGAAATCTATAAAATGTACCTAAATGGTAAATTTGATTAATATCCTGGACTTCCATAACACATCTATCCATATTAGCATTTGAAGGGAAAGTAGGACAAAGAAGAGAGTGAATGATAATGAATTGTGGGAAAGTAACAGGCAGTGCTGCATTTGAATTAGGTGATTATAGGTGTTCCTTTTCAGAAAGTTACCACTGAAAGACCTAACCATGTCATAATTCAGTAAACTTTGAAAACTGCTCTTAAGGAACTCTATGGAAAGTACTGATAGTTTTGGAGTTCATGTATTTTTGTACTTCCACTGTACAGTATTTTTGTTCCTATGCCTTTGTAAGTAAATGTTTAAGAAATAAATCCTTTTTAGATAACTATCTTCTTGTTGAAATGTTTGAAATGGCAGCCGAGTTAGTCTGTGTCTCAAACATATCAGATGGTAAACAAAACAAAATGACAAAAAAAACCATGTTGTGGCACTTTAAAGACTAGCTGCTGTATTTTAATGTTAGCTTTTGTGGATCTGACGAAGAGGACTTGATCTACGAAAGCTAACATTAAAATACAATGTTTTTAATCTTTTTGTTTACTCTCTGATATCTTCTTCTTGTCTTATTCTATGCCAGGTAATGGGTAATATATTATTTCTTGTAATATAAAATACTTTGCAAGAGAAATGGTAGATTATAGATAAAAATATCTGTATTATCTAAATTATAGATAAAAATATATCCAGTGTATTTGCAGACATCTCACCTCTAGATCAGGTGCTCAGCTAAGGCAAGTGATAAACAGGAATTATGCAATATAGTGCTTCTGAAACATCCTGTATAATGGACATTCTTGTGTCAACAGTAGGCAGCTTAACATCATTTGAAAAAGTGTCTAATTACAGGTTGCTATTTCTTTGTTTCCTTAAAGTACAATAGTAGTTATTTAAACCATCCTGTATTGACTTTTGTAGGATGTCCTATGGGATATTTTACGATGGTTGAAAAACCATCCCTGGGAGGTTGTCATTCTTGCTTTCAGAAATTTTGATGGCTTGGAAGAAGTCCATCACTGTCATCTGGTTGCCTCAATAAAGAAGATCTTTGCTGGCCGACTGTGTCCTCGGAATGTAAGTGACTTGGAATGTGTGGGTTTGAGACTCTAACATGGTCAAAGACTTAATCACGCCAACCTACTCAGAATGCTACAGTGAAGTAAACAGGATTGCTCAATTACATATCTGAGTTTTGTTCCAGTTGAATGAGATTCTGCACTTATTAATCTGCACAGTGTAATTCCAAAAATTGTTATACTATGGGTTCAAGCTTAGTTTCCAAAAGGAGAACCTTGTTAATGGTGTGCCCTAGTTCTTAATCATCTTTGAAAGTGGACACAGACAATGGTTAGCCAACATAGAAAGAATCTTGTTGTGCTCAGAAGCACATATTTTTAGCTATTCCAGAAGCCAGTTTTAGTGCTGAAAATGGATCTGAGAGCTGAATCATAATGAAAATTATGCCATCTTTAAGATAATAAATGTTTTGGCGTGTAAAAAAACCCACCAAACTTGTGTGACTAGTTAAATGTTAACAATTTGCTTTTATATTTCAATTCTTATTTCAGTTAATAAGCATTCTAAACAGTAACCAACAAAGATAGAAAAGATTTGGATAGTCATCACAACAGAGTGCTGCTTGCACCAGTTGGGCAGGATAAAAGTCAAACAAAGAACCCATCCAGTGTATTTGGGCAAATATGCCTTCTGATTTACAGTGGAATTTTATGTGTTTACTTAGATGTTGAGGACTTCAGTGGCTCAAGTGGTTAAGATGCTGACTAGGAGGCAGAAGGTCAGCAATTCAAAACCTGAGTACTGCATGACGGAATGAGCGCCCGTCTCTGTCCCAGCTCCTGCCAACCTAGCAGTTCGAAAGCAAGAAATTGCAAGTAGATAAATAGGTATCACTTCTGTGGGAAGGTAAATAGCGTTCCATGCACTTCGGTGTCCAGGTATGCCTACCACAAGTCTACGGAAACATCTGCAAATGTAGATAGCGCTGGCTCTTTGGCTATAAACAGAGATAAGCAGTGGTGCACTGCAGCAGGTTCTGCAGAACCGTTAGCAAACATTTCCCCAGGCCACGCCCACCTCTACAGCCTATAATGCAGTATGTTTGGCCCCACCCACAGATTTGGCCAGCCCACAGAGTAGGTAGTAAGATTTTTTGCAGTGCATCACTGGAGATAAGCATTGATCCCTAAAATCGGATGTGACTGGCTTTCGAGAAAGGGTGACTTTTACCTTTACCTTACTTTGATGAAATTCCCTTATTGTCCAATAAGTAATTTTTACAACCTTTGCCTGCAATGCTATCTCAAGTGTTTTCAGGTTTAATATCTCCATGTACTACAGTGTAGTATGCATTCAGCATATGGTAATTGAGGCTCCACAGTTACTGTGAATTTGACTTATAATCTTTTTTCCAATTGATTGGAAATATAGTTGCCATCTTATGCTATTTCACCTTTCAGGTGGTACCAACTCTACGGAACTTGTGGTCTCGTGACTTTCAGGTTATTGCGTCCTATGAAGACGTTAGCCAAGTGACCCAGCATTGTGACTTGTGGCCTGCAATCCCATATTGGTGGGGAGATAAAACGAGTGCACAAAAACTTATTCAGTATTTGGAGCGGAGAAAACAAAATGGACGCCCAGGTAACTTAGTTTTAAAAATTCAGAGTAGAAACTGACTTTTAGTAGGGTTCAGTTTACCACAAGTATTCAAAATGGGATGAGCCTTATAATATCAAAGATTATGTTGCTGTGGAAGGCTGTTGTTCATTATTTACAAATGAGAAAGGTAAATTTACATCAAGTGGTGAGTCTTATTTTCATTTCATTTTTTCTCTTCCAGCGGGACTATTTGTTGCAGGAATCAATCTTACTGGAGACCTAGGATACATTCTGACACACCTACGAGGATCTCTTAAGGAAATGACTCTTAATGCGCTTCCGTTCTTAAATGCTTGGATAAAAAAACAGCATCCTGGATCAAAGAAAGACAGCATCAATATAATTGCTGGGGATTTCATAGAGAAAAATGACTTTGTGAAGAATGTGATACATTTAAATAGAAAACTTCTAAAATAGCCCTGCCAAGCTTGTTCGGTTTTTGAAAAAAGCATGTGAGGAGTCCTACACATCTCAATTTAGAGACATGAGATATAAATACACCTACCTCATGGGATTTTTAAAACATCTCTCATACAGCTGATGAAGGATGTGATAAAAAAATCTTCTATTAAGGATAAACAGTGGAATAATCTTAAGAGGTTCTTGGGAGACCTCAATGAAAAAACTCCTGGGAAGCCTTTATTACAGTAAAAGCAATATTTAGAATCACTGGTTGCTGTGTTCAATAAGACTTTATCCATATATTGTCATATTTCTGTAGCTTATGGCTCTGTTACATACTAATGTATGTGATTATTTTCTTGTGTATCTGCAAAATAATGTTTGTTATTGATCTTACCCTTGGAAGGGAAGGGAAACTTGGTTCTTCCTATCATCTTGGGATGATTAGACTTGGAAGACCTAATTATCTCTCTGGCAGTGTATATGCAGGTCTTATCTACCAAGTGGGAACTATAACTTTAAAATAATCAGGAAAAGCCAGGTGTTTTTTTTTTAGGGGGTAAAATGATTCCTGTGTGGTCATCCAGTAGGAGAAGCCACAAATAGAGCAGTGTTGCACTCAAGATGCAGAGAAAGCAAGGATTGGGGTTTTTATTTCATCTTTTGTCTAGTTGTAGTTTAACTATCCCACCTTGAAGTCTCCAGGATGCACAATAGGGTCAAACAGGGCATCTATAAATTTAACAACTTTCTCCAGCCAAGCACAAAGTCATTTGTATAACCTCAAGTCCTCATTGGATTATGTGATCCTGAACAACACACATAGATGATTAATAGGAACATTAAGAGCAATGATTATTTAGTTTAAAAAAACACCTATTTCACCATTGTACTTAAAAAAAACACCCATCCAATTGCTTTTAATGAGCTACAGCAGGGATTCTCAACATGCGGCCTGCGGCACCATTTCATGTGCCCCCCACCACCACACGAGGGAGTGTGATGGAGGAAGGGCAAAATGGCCCTCTGGCCCCCGAAGCTGTCTGAGGGAGCATGACCTGGCCCTCCAGGCTTAAAAAGGTTGAGAACTCCTGGGATACAGTAGGGCAGCAGTGACTCAATATAGTTAAAAATTCCATTTACACAGTATTACTGTTTGTAAAGTTATGTGTCCTAGAAACGTTATCTCTTTTTAAAACAAGAGGCTCAAATCCTGTTGCTTACTGTAGGAAGTTGCACTAGAGTAGGCCCATTGAACTGGTGAGGAGTTAAGTCAACTACTTAAGTTCCATTGATTCAAACAAGTATCATTTCCCGTATTTGACTCCTCATAAAAGAAAAGATGTCAAAAGTTTTTGTAATATTCCACGATGAAGTCTTTTTAAAAGCACTGACAAAATTTCATTTCAGAACATAGGCTGGTCAGTGTGAATAAAGCAAGATGAAATTCTGGAGCCTAGTGAACCTTATACTTCATTTCACTTGTATTAAAAATGTTGTAATACTCCTTTAGCTTGGATTATCTTCAAGGAAAGTATATCTTGTTAATTTTGGGAGACATATCGTGATTGAGGAAACAGGCTTTTGTATCTACCCAAGGCAGAATTGTTTATGATTACTTTTACATTGGCTGTACCGTCTTCTGGATCAACTTCAACATCTTGCACTGTTGCTTCTTTGTAGAGCCAACTGAAATAGCAAAATACAGAAAGTGCACACCATCTATGCAAATTACCCAAGCAGTGGTACATTAAGCAAACAGTTTTAAATGTTCAGAACTCATATAAGGAGTTACTTTAAGCAAGTGGAAATCCCTGATTATTAAAACAGACAAAATTTGCTGTGCAATGGTAAAATTGTAAAACTGAACAGAATCATGATGACAGAACATGATCCTCTTCCAACATTCAAGAGGTTTTAGCTGTTGGCTGCACACAGAAGTAACATTCCAGATCTAAACCATGGTTTGGAAGACTCGGAATGAGCCTTGTGGCTGCATCATTCACTCCATGTCATGTTCAAGTTATGGTACAAACTGCTTGCTTGATTACAGGATAGCAAGTCAGAGAATTATATTTGTTTTATAATGTTGGGTTGAAGGACTTCCAGGAGTCCTTCTACAGAGATGTATAGTCCTATAATCTCACTATGTGAACTGGAAGGCAAAGGAAAAAGACATAGCTGTGTTCTGGATCTTGGCCATTATAATGAGCAGGGACTCCTCATGACTGTTCTGCTTCAAGTTTTGGAACTACAGTGGAACCTCATACAACAATCGCTACATATAGTAATGAAATCGTTTAACAATTAGGTTTTTTGGGGAAATGGAGTCCCGCATAACAATTTTCCCTATGGAAAAAAATCGTACAATTTTTCAATGGGAAAAACCACTTAGCAAAAAAAATAAAAAATCATTGTATGATGCATCCCATAGGGAAAATCGCTATAAGAAGCATGCATCATATAGCAATTGTTTTGTACAACAACGAGCCTCGTGGAATGGGTTAAAATCGTTGTATGAGGTACCACTGAACATCCTAGGCAGTCAAATTGTGTGTGTGGGGTATGTCTTGCATATTCGAGTAGCAACAACTTGAGTGTGAGCTATTTGCAGAATAACACCTGAAAACATAATTGTACCAAACAACAGATGAATAAAACCAGAAATATGGAAATATTTAGCAAATTATACTGCAACTGCAGAAGCAGAGGCAAACCAACTTTGCACAAAAGCATGAGTTTAATGAGATTCTAGTAAAAAAATAGTATGTTTTAACATTTTAATTTGTTCTGATTTTTACTTACATATGACCATAATTTAAAATTCTTCAACACTGATATGAAGAAAGAAAAATGAACTTTCCACTGAATCAGAAATTCATTTTAAAGATGCCTGGAACCCCGTTTAAGCTTCAGTAGGGCAAAAAGCTCTTATGAATCTTTGATACTATTTTGTCTCAACTCTTCACTCCCAATCATTTCCCTTTATTCATTCATTCATTCAATCATATTTTATAGCTAGTCACCACAGTTGCTTACCTGAGTTGAGGTCCAGATAAATTAATTTTAATTGTCAAAAGGTTTTTCCCAGTAAGTGTCAAAATTTTCCTATAAATTTCCTCTTTCAGCTCTTCTAACCCATACCCAAGGAGAGCTGAAATGGCTATTGCATCTGGTTCAGTGGGATGATAGCTAGAAGAAAGGAGAAGTCAGAAAGACTGGTCTTAGTGCAACAAACAGTACATACCTGAAAAATACAAGCATGGAAATAGGCTGCCTTTTATACAATGTAAAACTCAGACTCATTTCAAACAGACTGGTGTGGCTTGATAGTGTAATTGTGTTATCTTTTTCTTGCAGAACAAACAAAAAGCATTTCCGATTATTCTGATTGATGTCACTCATGTTATTTTAATGCCTTATTCTAGTTTCTGTATTAAATACACATGGTCAGAAGATTGGGTAAACTCATGTATGAAATCAAACCTGATGTATGATCACTGAATTATTTCTTGTTCAATAAGAGTCATGTAAGGAGTTCCTAATTTCTTGCACCAGCTCCTATTGTCAATGGCAACTTTATACAAGTTTCAACAATTATTTCACAATGCTCCCATGTGTCTTTTTATAGTGCTACTCAAATTCATTTCTGAGCCCAATTAAAAATAAATCATTTTTGAGGGCTGAAAAAAAAACTTTTTAAACCAGTTAAGTCAGTTAAAGGACTCGGGTACAGTAGTTCACAAATAGATGCATTGAGTGCTGAGGAACACAAACATGATCTACAATGCATTAGATTCTACCTTTTACTAGTTTACATCCTGTTTTAAGTGAACATAATGCCTTGATTTACCACTGTGGTGGTACAGCGAAGTGCCTGGCTGTGCCCTACTATCCTTCCACCATACTGCCATATCAGATTTTATAATTGGAACTCTATACACATATAAACACTTAACAGTTTATTAGCCAATGCTTTCTGTTGTAATTCAGCCTAACAGAACTAAAGCATTGTACCATCAATGCAGAAA
Source organism: Bradypodion ventrale (assembly GCA_035047345.1). NCBI lineage: Eukaryota > Metazoa > Chordata > Lepidosauria > Squamata > Chamaeleonidae > Bradypodion > Bradypodion ventrale. The sequence goes on from JAWDJE010000003.1 coordinate 252,739,057, forward strand.
GTAATTCTCCTCCAAATATTTGAAATTCAGTGCTCAAATTTCATTCCAGTACACTTGAGTTTAATTTTCACGGACTGGGATAGACAAAGCAAAATGCAGTGATATTTTTGAAGAAGGAATATTTTCTTACCCATCTGTTAAATCCACTTTGTTGTGAACTTCAATAATGGACTCCAGCAGGTCACTGGGGAGATTAAGTTTTCCGAGAACTGATAATACACTCTCCTTCTGAAGGTTGGTTTCTGGATGGCTAATATCTCTCACATGGACAATTAAATCCTAGCAACAAGTTAATTGCATTTCCAATTAGGTACAGTGTTACATTTGACTTTTTAAAACTAGCAGTAAGAATGGAATTAATGTTCTATCATGTTCTATGCTGCTTTTTAATGAAACGGGGAAATAACATTTAGGTCAGATTTCATGCTTATTGGGTGTATTTGGTTTTCTACTAAAACCCTGAAATTCACCAACTGCAGTCTAGTTTATTTAGATTTATATGCCCACACCTGTCGCCATAGCGACTCTAGTAGTTCTTAGACTTGTACTTAGGAGTTCGATTTGAGCCATGTATTCAAACTCAACATACTTTCATGTCCTTCCACACAGAAATCTACTTCTTGTTATCTATATCATTTTAAGAAACAACATTTTAAGGATGCTTTGTTATTTCTATTGTAAAATGAACAGGTGTTAGAAATCCTTGATGATCTATTGGAAATCACCTAGAGACCTGCCAGTAGTTCCAGATATACCTTCTAAATCCCATGGTTGAAGTTGAGAATTATGTGACCCATCTCTCCTGCTATTTTGTACTAGAAACAGAATTTACTTTTGAGCATTCAAGCAATTACATAGCAGGAATATTTTGAAAAATTTTTCAACAAGGTAATAACAGTCTTTTTATATAAGCTTGTCTTGAAGAAGCCAAAACTTTCAGGCGTTTTAGTGTACCTGACTATATATATTTTTGGTAGTAATGAAAAATCATTCATATTTTAACATATTCACAACAAACAAGCAACTTTGTTCAAAGCTAGTTTAACATATTATGCAGTGTACAAAAACAATGTAACCAAATTACAATAAACTCAGCTTTAAAAGGTTGAGACCTCCTGCTTTACACTTTGGTAATGCTGGCTGGGGCTCCTTTCAACTAATAGTCCAAACCATTTAGAGGACCAAATGTTGAGAACAGCTGGCATAGCTTAAGCCAGTGATGGGCAGTCTTGGCCCTCCAGCTGTTCTTGAACTTCAATTCCCAGAAAGTCAACACACCAGCTGGTCAGGGTTTCTGGGAATTGAAGTTCAAGAACAGCTGGAGGGCCAAGACTGCCCATCACTGGCTTAAGCAAACCTAACAATTTCCAAAAAGAAAATGTCCAAGGACACAATAGGAGCAGTAGGTCTGCACTGATCGGAAGCAAAGTTTATATCTAAGATGGAAGAGATCCCTTAATGGGATGGCAGTACCTACCGAACAGGCAACGTCCTCTAAGGTAGCTGAGAATGACTCAACAAGGTCATGAGGCAACTGAGAGAGAAATCCAATAGTGTCAACATACAGAACAGTCAAGCATGATGGCAGCAAGCCAGCATGGACTGTAATGTCCAGTGTAGCAAACAGTTTATCTTCAGGCTGTAATCCTGCCTCCCCAGTAAGGGTCTTGATTAGAGTGGTTTTCCCTAAGAGAAAACAAGATAGGAATAATTTAAAATGAATGGTCTGCACCATGTAAAAATTAGCTGGTAGAAAAGATGTTATTAATGAGCTCCTCCCCTTAGCCAGTTGGAGGGGAGTAGGAGCGACCGTTGCTCCGTGGCAGGAGATTTTCCACCTTCGTCCCTGCCACAGAGCCCCCTGAGCTCCTCCCCTCAGCCGGTTGGAGGGGAGTGGGAGCTGCTGTTACCCATGACATGGGTCTTAAGATGCCCGAGGATGTTGCAGAGGATGTTGAGTACCAGGCTCCGTTACTGACATTGAGACTGGATGCCATCTCTTAGGCTCCCTTGGATGTTCAGCCACAATGTTGAATTGTATTTCAAGTTTTATGTAATTTACCATCTTTGTTTGCCTGTAAACCACTTTGGGTCACCAATAGGTGAGGAAAGTGGTATAAAAATATACTAAATAAATAAATAAATAAATAAATAAATAAATAATGGAGTAGGACCTTATCAAATATATCTCAGCAATACAAGTACAACCATAGGTTGGTAGATACATGACTGTCTGGTTGCAGTTTTGTAGTCTGCATGTTTCTACACATAGTACTTCAGGGCTGCAAGTCGTTTCTAAAGGGTTATCACCCATACTGTTACATCTGACCAAAGATAAGTGGGATTGAGTATCTTTCCATTAATGATACAGAAGAAGTAAGCTCTATTCAGAACAATCATCTTTTCTTCATATGGTTCTTATTTATTTAATTATTTTATTGGACTTATACTCCATCTGTCTGGGAAGGACTCCCGCTCTGGGTGGCTTACACTATTAAAAAAGTGAAATAAACACAATTGACAATAAAACAACCCACACCCACCTAAGCAAAATCAGAACCGGGACCTCAAACTCTTGTGACAGAAAGGCAAAGGGAGGGTCTCCTATTGGGTCTTCAAAAAACTGCTAAAGGCCTCCTCAAACAAAAAGGTTTTCACCTATCTTTTCCTACCTGCTTAAAAAGATTTATTTAATTCAAATATAAACATAAACAATAAACAACATACAAAATGCGATATGAAATAAAGAAAAAAGAAGACAAAAGCTTTTAAAAAAATCTTAAACTGCTATGTGCACCCACAACCAATGGACCATTATATACCTTCATTTAGCTATTCTATATATATTTGTCCCCTCATTTCAAAAATACACACAATCTGGCCCTGACCTTAGTCCTCTCCCTTTCACTAAGTCATATTCTATAAATTCTCCCCATATTTTTCTGAAATCATTTTTTTTAACTAATCCTCTTTAATTTTAATTCACAAGTTAATTTGTCATGTATTGCCATATTCTATATCTCTTTATAACAATCATCCAATTCAAATGCACAATCTTCTTTCTTTAGATGACAAGACTAATGACTGTGCATCCTTTTACATTTTTAGAACTGACATGTTCACCTTCCCACATGCTAAAATTCTGCAATACCATGGCCTTTCCATGCTGAAGTTACATTCAAGCAAGTACTATCATACTAGCAAAATAAGCATTTTTAGTATTGTCTCCTACCACAATTCGTGTAGCCCACTACTGAGACAGTAGGAAATTCACGCTGCATCCGTTGCTTCCTGAGTAATCGTCTTTTTTTCCTTAGTTTCTCTATAGCTTTTTTAATTTTCACGGTTTTTTCTTTTAAGAGGCGAAGGTGCATCTCCATGGAAGTTTCACCTGGAAGTAGCAGTACATACATCGTAATTATTCTACTGGTATTTGAAGTATAAAACTCCTCAGTAATTTTGTACTTGTAATTTTGTTAGCTGCTTGAATGGACTTGGTCCAGGAAAGAAAACAGTATATGACCTTATCTATCTATCTATCTATCTATCTCTATCTCTATCTCTATCTCTATCTCTATATCTATCTATCTATCTATCTATCTATCTATCTATATATGTATATATATCTATATATCTATATCTATTATATATCTATATCTATATATCTATATCTATATATCTATATCTATATCTATCTATCTATATATATCTATATCTATATCTATCTATCTATCTATCTATCTATCTATCTATCTATCTATCTATATATATATATGAAGAAAATAGATGTATCAGCAAAAAATGAAGTTGATGGAAAGAAATTACTAAAATGAGGAAAGTAAATATTAAAAAAATCACTGGTCATTTAGCAATTTGGCTAAATATAAGATACGTGGTGTTCTGAGCAGTTCTGATCTACCAATTATGACAGGTATTGTTACTAAAATTGTTAATGTTCTAATAGTAAAGGTAAAGGTCACCCTTGCTCAAAAGCCAGTTGCATCTGACTCTTGGGTTCAGTGCTCCTCTCAATTTACAGCCAAAGAGACATTGCTATCTGCGTTTGCAGACATTTCAGTGGACATGTGGCAGTGCATGGAACGCTGTTTACCTTCCCACAAAGGTGGTACCTATTTATCTACTTGAAATTTCTTGGTTTTGGCAGGAGCTGGGACAGAGACAGGAGCTCATTCCATCATGATGTACTCAGATCTCAAACTGCTGACCTGTTGACCTTCCAGTCGTCAAATTCAGCGTCTTAACCACTAAGCCACTGCAGTCCCAATGAATAATTTGAGTATTTATGGAAAACAATAAAATAAAAACCAACTAAAGAGAATGAGGATACTGCATATGACTGTTCTTATTTACCAGCAGTAGACAAGACAACCTTACCAGGGTGCCACCTGTGTGTAGGGCAATCAACAGCTCACCAGATATTCTTGGACTACAACTCTCACCAACCGAAACCAACAGAGCCAATAGTGAACGCTGATGAGATTTGCTTCCAGATGTTGGTCTGTAATTCTCAGCAGTTCTCATCACACATTATAGTGGCTTCTAAGGATAGGAGTTAAGGAGCCCAACAACATCTGGAGGGCTCCATCTTGCCACATCTACTCTACAGAAAATTCTGCAGGAAAAGTGTTACAAAAAACAACAATAGCTGAAATCCCTTTGGTTCTGGCTCTGTGAGAAATGCTGCCATTGTTAGCAGCAAATTGCTATTGATTATAAATACTTCCCATCAAAATTTTAAGGTACATGCAGCTTTCTGACATTACATGTTAGCTAGGTGCATGTGAAAATAAACAAATTAAAAAGTTCCCACTGTGTAGGCTGAGCAGCACAATTTTACCTAACATATGCAGCTCACTTTGCATTTCTGAAAAAATGAATTCAAAACTAAATTTAAATACATAGTAAAATAGGGACTATGGTGGCTTAGTGGTTAAGACGCTGAACTTGATGACTGGAACGTCAGCAGTTCGAGATCCGAGTGCTGCATGACTGAGTGAGTTTCCATCTCTGTCCCAGCTCCTTTCAACCTAGTAGTTCGAAAGCTAAAAATTCCAAGTACCTGTATATACTCGAGTATAAGCTGGTATCTGAGTTTTCCTGAAAACTCAGGAAAATAGATTGACCCGAGTATAAGCCGAGGGTGGGAAATGCAGCAGCTGCTAGTGAGTTTCTATAATCAAAATACATGAAAATAGGGTAAAATTAATTAAATTGTTGGCACATCTCAATCCAGCACGGTTCTGGGACCCTTGTGGTCAATGACCCAAGTATAAGCTGAGTCCCCTTTTTGGGGCTAAAAAACTCAGCTTATACTAGGGTATATATGGTAGATAAAGAGATACTGTATTACTTTGGTGGGAAGGTAAACAGTGTTCTGTGCACTCTGGTGTTTAGTCATGCCTGCCACATGTCCACAGAAATATCTGCAGACAGACAGCACTGCCTCTTTGGCTATAAATAGATGAGCACTGAACCCTAGAGTCAGATACGACTGGTTTTTGAGCAAGGATGGCCTTTACCTTTTACATAGTTAAATATTACAGTGGTACCTCATATAAAAAAACGCATCGCATAGCGAAAAATTCGCATAATGAAGCGCTCGTTATGCAATGGTGATACCCTGCATAACAATTTTTTCCATTATGCAGGGTTTTTGGTAACCGGGGCATATCTGCTCAATGGGAACCCCGGTTAACGAACATTCCCCCTTCCCCCCGTTATGTGGGGTATCTCCCATAGAGAACTACATAACGGGGGGAAACGCATAGCGAAGAGCTCCGTGGAATGGAGTTTTTTTTGTTATGCAGGGTTCTACTGTACTTTGCTTCTGAGCCAGAAAAATCCTGCTTCTTTTATAAAATTAGACTTCTACAAAAGCATCTAATGTGAAACAGGGAACATTAGCTTCTAAATTATGTACAATCTGAAACATTTGTTTTGAGATAGCAAGTCATACACAAAACAGAAAAATGTGGATCACATGTGAAAGTTATGAATATCTTTTCTTAGTATACTAAATTATAATCTTTATTTTGTGAGCTCTTTTCTATAAAGTTAAATAATCACAGTAACATGTATCTCTACATTATCATAATATAGTTTCCAACTTTACCTGAACCCATAATGTATCTTGAGCCACCTCTCTGCTGATCTAACTGAGCAACTTCATTTCTCAAACGAGTCCTGGAAAAAAGATTGAGAAAGATGGAGAGAGAAAATGTGATATTGTTTTATGCTAATGCAGATCTCAAAAGTACTTTTTGAAGGAAGATAGACTATGAATGTAATACAGAAATGAAATTAAACACTGAAATCCTCGTTAAACTAACAGAATTCCAGCAAATGTAAACTTCACAACTTCAGTTGAATTTAGAAGCTTAAGCTTACACATATCTTTATCAGATGTAAGTCTCACCGAGGTCAGTAGACGTTACATATAGTAAAGTGAATATAAGATTACAGCCTTACTCATTGATAACATTCTCTAAAACAGAATCAGATAGGATTGTGTGATAACATAAATTTAATGCTGCATTAGGCAATTCAATAAATTTATGTGGCATTATGTTGGAACTTTAAAGTAAAATCATGCTTTCAAATGAAATCATATTGAGATGTATTTTGAACGAGCTCCTGGCCTATTCCATAACTGTAAAATCTACAGACAGGACTCTAAAAGAAAGCCCTCATGCTGTATAAGTATCCATTAAGAAGCTGCATTACAATTTTCAGTTTCACATATACACAAAAGAATTTATTTATCTTACATTCTTGTCAGTGGCATTTCCTATTTCAAACATAAAACATGATCTACAGTTTAGAGCAGTGTTCCCCAACCTTTGGCTTTTGGACTTCAATTCCCAGAATCCTAAGTCAGTACAGTGGCTGATCAGTGCTTTGGGGGAATTGACTTAGGCTTCTGGGAATTGAAGTCCAAAAGCCAAAGCTTGGGGGACACTAGTTTAGAGTACAGATAAATACAGAGAGTGCCAAAATGTATATAAAGGTAAAGGTTTCCTTTGCTCGAAAGCCAGTCGTATCTGACTCTAGGGTTCAGCGCTCATCTCTGTTTCAAAGCTGACGAGCCAGCACTGTCTGCTTCTGCAGACATTTCCATGGCCATGTGGCAGGCATGACTAGACACCGGAGCGCACAGAACGCTGTTACCTTCCCATTGAAGTGGTCCCTATTTATCTATTTGCAATTTCTTGCTTTCAAGCTGCTAGGTTGGCAGGAGCTGGGACAAAAATGGGAGCTCATACCGTCCTGCAGTACTCGGGAATTGAACTGCTGACCTTCCGCCTCCCAGTCAGCGTCTTAGCCACTTGAGCCACTGCTCAATACATTTTATATACATTTTAAGATATGTCTTACATTTTAAGATATGTCTTACTTTTCCCAGTTGAATTGAATTACAGTAGCAATGTGTAGTGTGATGTTCATTAAAAAGAATGAATGCCAAAGAAAATAGTGGAAACACTGTTGGTGTTCGAGGAACACAAGACCACTGTGAAGTGGTAGTTGAAATCTGAAAATGTTGTGGAAGTACAATGACAATGATTTAACACCTCTTGATGTCTACCCAGTGATGCACTGCAGCAGGTTCTGCAGAACCGGCAGCGGAAATTCCCACAGGCCATGCCAACTTGGTTGGCCACGCCCACCTCCATAGCCGATAATGCAGGATGTTTGACCACGCCCACAGATTTGGCCCTGGCAACAGATTTGGCCAGCCCACAGAGTAAGTAGTAAAAAAATTTGCAGTGCATCACTGTGTCTACCGATTGGGAGAGAGAACCTTAAAGGATGTGATACACTGTAGAAAACCATCTAAACTGGTGGTTTTTCAGGAAGGAATTGAAACGGCATGCACAGCAATACAAATGGACACTTTGGCAAATGCTGCTCACACGGTAGTTCTCCATAATCAGAAGTGTTTGGATGCCGATGGTAACCACTTTGAGCATATCTTGCAATTGCAGAAGTCAAACATGACTTGTATTCATCTTTTGTTATCAGTATATGTTGAGTGTTACAATTTTAATACTGTTTCCCCCCTTTCTTAAATGTATATATATTTTTGGCATACCACACAAGAGACAAAGGTAAAACCACTTCATTCAATTATTACTTGAAAACAGCTTTGCTATTCTGTTAAAATGATAACATGTAGCTCGATCCATTCAAAGTACAGTACAGTACCTTAAAAGTGGAATTTCAGCCAATGCTATCTGAAGCTTTGCTTCCTTAGTCCGAGCATTGCGACGAAAAATATGAAGGACAACTGAATATCTGTCAAAAACCTCCAGTCCCCAGGCTTCTTCTAATTCTTTCTTTTAAAAGATATAGTAAAGTGAATATTTTAATATTACCTGTGAATTAAATAGCACGTGGTATTTTAACAAAATCCTAACATGAGGTTGCAACCATAGATGAATATTTGCTGAAATTCTTGCTTCCAATTGCAGAACAAGAATACTTTTCATTAGATCAAGCGCTGGGGTGTGGGGAACAATTTCTTGGCACTAGAATCAACACTGGACAGCAACAGCAACAAAGTAAATGAAAACAAAAAAAAAACTAAACAAAACCAGGAATGGCTAGAAGTTCAGTTCTGATTCTGAAAAAAAAAATTAGAAGGATAACCGTGGTTGGGCTAAAACTTGTTTAAAATGTTAATTGCCACAGTTGGTGGCAATGCGAAGAGGTTAAGAAAGTACAAAATTATGTCTTTGAAGAAATTAATCAAATATTAAATTTAAAGCTTAAGATATGGTCCAAAATAAGTTTGTTAATGGACTGTGATAATGTAACAACCGATAAACACAAAAATAATCTAATAATTATGATGGTTACAGCTGCAAAATTACTAATGGCTAAAACTAGAACTATGGGACATGAATGATAAATTAACATGTAGTTTAAAATCTTAAAAGGGATTAATAAACGAAGACGACACTAAAGTCATTTAGGGAAATGTTATTGATTAAGTGATGGCCAAGGGAAAAGGGGTAAAACCTGGTCAAGAATCAGCTAATTTTTGGAAATTGGGATGGAGAAAGAGAAAATTACCAACATTAGATTTAAAAAATGTATGTCTCCAGGTGAAGGGTGCACATCTCTTTTCTTTTTGATATGAGTTATGTTATTGTGTTGTTATAGTGTTATGTTGTTCATTTTTATATTTTATGAATAAAATGTAATAAAAATTAAAAAAATATATCTGAATTACCAAAAAGAACTATGGACCCAAAGCTATCACACATACTATTTTTGTCATCCAGTCCTGCTCTACTCTACTGTACTGCAATCCTTTGCTTATCAAGTTCAACAGAAATTACTGTAAAACTATTGTATATAGAACTGCATCCTTTAATTCTTGTCTACTGAGGCAAGTGTAATGCAAATGATGCAATTTTTGAAAGCAAACTGCCTTGAGTGCTCCAACACTGGAAGCATTCAAGAGAGAATTGGACAACCATCTGTCATATCTGCTTTGATTTGGATTCCTACATTGAGCAGGGGATTGGACTCTACATAAACATTTGCTGAAATCCTGGTGTATGTCATCAGCTGCAACTATTAAAGACAAATTACTAGTGATTAAAAGTGATTTCAAAGTGCATGCAACTTGTATACGATGTAGTGAAGTCACATGCATCCTGAAACTGCCAAAAGAAGCCTTTAATCAGGTGCAATTACCACCATCACTGAAGATAATCATTGTCGTACACTCAGAACTCTGAAATAGGATTTCAGTTGTTATCTGTTACATCCCAAACTGCACAGTTCAGTATGTCACAGATAAAGTCTACAATGAGTCATTAAGTAGAGGCAATTCACTTTCAAATGTTATGCTATCTGCATAGCTGTGCGAGAAGATTTGGGGTACTAGATAATAATAAATCCAGAGTAAAATCAGGGCAACAAACTTCCAAACATTTTATTGATTTATGCAGATTCTTTTATTCAGTTTCATTGTACTGATACTTCAAGAACATATTCCAACAACAGACTTGAAGGCCTTGACTGAAAATGATTTTTTTACTTACTTTTGATAAAGGAGATAGCCTTTCTACATTTACAAAGATGGAAGTAATACCTGTCAATCCTTTAATCTTTTCTAAAAGAAAAGCAATAAGTGAGTATTAGTAACTTTTTTTGGGGGGGGGGGCAGTACATATTGTTACAAAAGAATGTAACAGATTAAAGTTAAGGGCAATGTATTTGTTTATGTATGTTTGTAAGAATGGTTTGTATAGATGTGTAGTTATTTTGTACATATATATTGTTTGTTTTGTCTCAAGAGTTAAATTTTAATAACAATAAAATTATATAAAAAAGAATGTAACAGAAAGTTGTTCCATACTCACACTAAAGCTACTACACAAAGGCCAACACAATATTCAGTCATTTATTGTGACTACCCTGTCTTTATTGCAGTGGTTCCCAAAGTGGGCCCCACGCCCCACAGGGAACTTCAATTCCCAGAAGCCTAAGTCAGTATATTGGCTGATCAGTGCTTTGAGGAATTGACTTAGGCTTCTGGGAAATGCAGTCCAAGAACCAAAGTTTGGGAAACACTGCTTTATTGGATCAATAAAAATGTACTAATTGTGTTTTATGCTCTCAAGTTCTCTAGAATTTTACACAAGAAAGAGATGATATAAAAGTTGGTTTATTATAAATAATCCAAATATTGGTCTAGGTGTAATAATTTTGCTTCATGAAACTAGATTGCAAAAAACAAAAACAAAATTAAGTTTAGATTCTACATGAGAAAGAGGTGACAAAGGTAACAATGTGCAGCCTCATCCCCTCTCGTAAGCTGGTTTGGTTTTCCATCCACTTTGCATGTTATGCGGAAGGCAGATGAAAGGCCAATGCATTATATTCTCAGGACAATCTTCCTGGCTGATCCCCTTGATGAGCGCCTATATTCGGATTCGGTAGAATCAAATAAAATTGTTCCCTAAATATGGCCTTTGTTATCAGTGGATCACATAGCCACTTTTACAAAAAGTTCCTTTTTCTTTTGTGTCTCAATCAAATCCTGGCCTTCAAAAATGAAGCCACTTTCTTGGCTATGTTGTAGGCCAAAATTAAGTCCTCATTGGTGCATGCTTCTGGCAATAATCGCCAGACCAGTAAATAAGCTGGATTCTGTATTCCCACACGCTATTGTCCACCAGCAGCCCCCACTTGAGTATGTTGGTCTTGCATTTAGGACTCCAACTCTCAGCCTAGTCAAAGGTTCTCCAAGTGACATAGGTTGAGTTCCTTAGCTACATTCTCCTTTAATGTTGCTCCTTGTCCAGTGAGCTCCTTCCTCCATTTTTTAAATTTGGTTTGCTCTTGTGTACCTTCAAGAATGTTTGTTCTTGCCATAAAGCTCTTCCTGGATCTGAGGCAGCAGACTTAAGGTACACATCCATTCAAAGGATGTTGAGGGTCAATTTGTTCCTTAAGGAGAGTTACAGTTGTTTCAGCAGAATTAATGGGCTGTGAAAACCCCTTGACTATTTTGGCTATGGGATTACACCTAGTTCATCTGAAGCTTTTGACTGAAAAACTGTTAGAAGATGACAGTCTGATTGTTATAAGGAATTTAGGTCAAAATTTACAAAATGACTCCACAACATCTAATCTGTTTCTTATCCGGGTAAGTATGTCAAGATTATACTAATACAGTATTCCAGTTTAGATGTAAGCAAAAATGTAGTTTAATCAAGTCACAACATATGCAGCAAAGTCAGAGCATGAGGGAAGTTTAGAGGTATGAGGCTTATTCTGGGTTTTAATAATTAAGGCTATCAAAATCAAGATAATGGAGATCTTTATATTAAATTATATGCATAGCTAAGAGAGTCATCCAAGTGAACCTAACAACGATGGTTGCATTTGTAGAATTTCATAATTATAGGCATTTGAAAGCAATTATAATACATACTATACATGGTTTAAATACATTTTACTTTAAAAGATATTCCAGATTGCTTTAATACAAAGTGAACAGTATCACACGATAAAATAAACAAAAGAGTTAGGTAATATGGGACTTTTAGAAATATTATCTTTAAAAGTCTCATTCATTCAGTAACTCTACTCTAGTCAGGACTAATAATTATATTTATTCCACTGCATTGAATTTAATATTGATCTGTTGTTCTTGCCTGTGAGAAGCTGAAAATTCCCTTTGCCGAAGATAGTTGCCTTCCGAGGAGTTTTTGTAGAAATGATTATTTTATCTACTACTGTCCAATCCTGAATGGTGTTTATGAGAGCAACAGCTTCAGCAAGCTGCAGTTCAGCTGTTGAGAAAAGCCATAGTCATAATCATATACCTTTCCAAAATTTATTTATACATAATTATTTAGCTATAATGAAAAATAGGTACAATAAAACATAGGCCATTTTAATGTTAAGAGACAATGCACAGGCATATTAACTTCAGCAAGATTATTTCATCAACAGATTTCACACCTAACAATATGAATAGTTTATAGTGATATGCTCATCATACAGTTCTTGAACATTTAAACTATAATTAGGGTTTGTATAAAATCCTAAAAGGACACTTAGATCAATTAGAAGCAATGAAAAAATCACCAAGACCCCCCTTTCCTAATTCGCTACAACCGTGGAGCTCTGTTGAAGTTGTCTTGTTTCATAACAGAGATCTCAATACATAAAGAGATCTGATTATCTTCTGTACTATAGGATGTCTGACATTTTATAAAATAATTAGGCTTTCATTTTCCTCAATGTGGCATTTTAATATTAAAATTACTATAACTTTAATACCTTGGATACTTTGGAATCATTATTCAGCAGGAATCTGTGCATTTGTAGACGTCTCTGTGATGACATTCCACACGTTACATGTTTTTTTTAGCCATTTTGATACATCAACTGCTGGTTAGGCAGACCATTAAGTGTGCCCTCCGCATTCACCTTGCTCAAGGGATCCGACAGAAGATGCTTTGGTGACTTTTAGTCTCAGCTTAACAACATTGACAAGAGATGGGCAACACTGCCTAGTTAGACTGCTCAAGTCCCTGTGCCTCAACAAGGCTCTGACATAGTGGGGGTGACTTTATAACTTGAATATCAATAGCTAATACAGGACTAGTATTCCACTGCTGAGTGGCTAAAGAGCTCATGATAGCTAATACATCAGGACCTTTGTCAGTTAATCTGCATCTGACAGTGAGAAGCAATGAATTTGTGTTCTCCCTATGCCACTGAATATTGACCCTTGCGTACTATTAACTAAAACTATCAAATTCCCAAAAGAGGATACAGAAAATCCAGGATGTAGGATCAATATGAAGAGTCTGTCACCTAGAGTTGTCACACACAGCTTTCTCATCAGGACCTGTTAAAAAATGATCCTCATCCATAGTGTCAGGCCACTTTATAGAACAAAGGAAGGACTTGGTGCCCTGCCTGGGTCATCACATCATCTTCAATTTTCACACAGTACTGTCAATAGATGCTAGGACTGAAGGGTAAACTCATTACCAAATGTGTAATGCCACGTTTGTTTTGCATTCACTGTCCCAGCTCCTGCCAACCTAGCAATTTAAAAGTAAAAAATTGCAAGTAGATAAATAGGTACCACTTCAGTGGAAAGGTAAACAGCGTTCAGTGCACTCCGGTGTTTGCTCTTGCCTGCCACATGTCCACAGAAACATCTGCAGAAGCAGTTAGCATTGGCTCTTTAGCTGTAAACGGAGATGAGCACTGAACCCTAGAGGTGGATACAACTGGCTTTCGAGCAAGAGCAACCTTTAACTTTACCTTACTAACCATTTGCAACTCAACAAGGCAAAACTTCACAGCAAATTGGAATACCAATTCTGATTTATAAATTTCTGTTATGCTAGTCAACCACTGTGTGCCTCTGTACCTGGTGTTGATGTCATGAAGTCTCATTCTTATGTCTGAAGAAGTGGATTTGTTTCACCAAAGCGAACATTAAAATACAGGAGTTAGTATTTAAGGTATTATAAATAAAATTCTCTACTGATACTATCCTTTCTATCTGCAGCAGTTGCAGCCCTCTTAAACTTTCCTTGACTTTTAAGCTGTGCTCAGGGCCGTAGCTGGGGGAGGGAGGGGGGGGGCTCCTGAGCTAACAGCCCTCCCTCCCGCCCCACCCCATGGTGCCAATATTACAGGTGAAACTCAGAAAATTAGAATATCGTGCAAATGTTCATTCAGTTCAGTAATGCAGCTTTAAAAGGTGAAACAAATATATGAGATAGACTCATTACATGCAAAGCGAGGTAGTTCAAGCCTTACTTTGTTATAATATTGATGCTTATGGCTTACAGCTTACCCCCCCCCCAATCTCATGTATCCCATAATCATCACATAATCTCATGTACGCTGTACACCATGACCATCACAATTGCAACGAATTAAGGCTCTCTCGCATTGCATGTAGCGAGTGGATCTCATATATTTGTTTCACCTTTTAAGTGAAATGAATGAACATTTGCACGATATTCTAATTTTCCGAGTTTCACCTGTATATATGAGTATGACATTGTTGCACTCCCGGAAATTTTTTTGCCCTTCCTATAACCCCCCCTCCCAAAAAAAAAAAAATTTTTTTTAAATAAATAAATAAATAAATAAAAATAAAACAAAAATAAAATAAAATAAAACTCTAGAATCTTGGCTACGGCCCTGGCTGTGCTGCAGCAACATCTCCATGCTGTGAATCCTCATTCTAAGCAAAAGTCACTATGAAGCTGCCACCGTTAATAGCAGAGATTTTTCCAGCTGTCCTCTTGGGGAGAATCCTCTGCATTAGCAGGCAGCGACATCATCCACACAGCATGCGGACCACGAGAGCAAGGAAGCGCGACTGTTCTCAGGTATCAAGTGCTGGCAATCAACCTGCATTACAACATGTGAACTGACTGCACTCGCCCGGCAGGGCTGGGTCTAGCAATGGGGTACCACTACCACCACACCTGTGGTAAGCTTCGGCCGGTTGGGTCCCTTCTTCACAGCTGGGTGGACAATAAACACCTGCTGGTGGCCGGAGGGCAGAGGGGGCAACTCGGACTCCAGCAGCTGGTCATCCTCTATGTCCAGTTCTTCCTCTTCTAGGTCTTCGTCGTCGTAGCCTTCCTCCTCCTCCTCCTCTTCCTCCTCCTCGTTGTCTCTCGGCCCCCAATTACTACCATAACCGCCCTCACCTTTCCTTCCCTGAACCCGGCCTTTGCCAGGCCCTCGGAAAGAGTAGCTACTGACAGCAGTGGCATGCAAAAACCGGGCTGGCCTAGGCACCGGGGACCGAGAGAACACGGCGTGTATCTTCCGCCCTAAGCAGAGCGCCTGTTTCCACCGCGAACCCATTGAGGACTGAGGGTGTCCCGCTTATTGCGTCCCCCATCGTTTTCTTCCTCCGCGGCGGTCCGTCGCCTAAATAAGTCCCACCGGGAACAAGCACCGCTTCCTGTCCTGCCGCCTCCGAAGCCCCGCCTACCCGCCCTCCTTACAGCCGAAGTCGGAACAAAAAAAGGGGCGGTGCTTGAGGGGAACGCCACGCCCCCTTCTCGAGTCCCTGCCGCAAGATGGCTCAACGTTCTCTGCCTGATTCCCTGTGTCAGCTTCTATTGGCTAGGACGCGGCACGTGATCCCAGAAGGGCTTGAATGATCGGCCGTGCTTGGCTTAGTGTCTCTCATGGGGGGGGGGGGAGCAGCCAGGATGGGTGGGGCGGGGCTTTTCTCCAGTCCCAGGACTGTGATTGACAGCCGACGGAGAGCTGCTCCTTCCTTGTCGGGATGATCGTCGGGCTGTTGCAGCCGCCGGGGTAGGGCGCGCGCGCGAATTTTGTGTGTGTGTGTGTGTGTGTGTGTGTGTGTGTGTGTGTGTGTGTGTGTGTGTGTGTGTGTGTGTGTGTGTGTGTGTAAGTTAGTACACCGTCTTTCCCCGATGCTTTTGGTCTGTGTGCCCAGTAGGTGTGCAAGCGGTGCGCGCCTAGTCTTTTCTTGACTCGTTTCGTTGCACGGTGGCTTTTCCCTCTTCTCTTTTTATCCTCTTTTTTTTTTTTTGCTATGACTTTTCCTTCTTTCTTCGAGTTTCTTTGCACTGATCTTAATGCCAACCTAGCAGTTCGAAAGCAAGAAATTGCAAGTAGATAAATAGGGACCACTTCGGTGGGAAGGTAACAGCGTTCCGTGCGCTTCGGTGTCTAGTCATGCCTGCCACATGACCACGGAAACGTCTGCAGAAGCAGACAGCGCTGGCTCTTCGGCTTTGAAACAGCTGAACCCTAACAGCTGAGCGCTGAACCCTAGAGTCGGATGCGACTGGCTTTCGGGCAAGGGAAACCTTTACCTTTACCTAATGCACTCTTTGAGATGCCGGCGCTCCCCCCCTCCCCCTTCTTTCATAGCTTTTGAATCTCTAGCAGGATTAAAATGTCAGTGATGAGACTTTTTAAAAAAAATATTTCGTTGCCCGCTACAAAATCTGTGCCAGATTTTTATGCCCTTCAAACAGCGTTCAAGACTTAGAAGCCCTTGGTGCATTTGATTTGGCCATTGCGTCCTCTTTTTTCCCCCTTATGAGAATATCCTGTATTTTAAGGTGCAATTAACTTTTTTTCACCTCTGCTGTTTGTGTGTTATCACTTAAAGGTTTATCTTGCTCGAAAGCCAGTGGTATGCGACTCTAGGGATCAGTGCTGATCTCTGTTTCAAAGCCGAAGAGCCAGCACTGTCTGCTTCTGCAGGCGTTTCCGTGGACATGTGGCAGGCATGACTAGACACCGGAGTGCACGGATTGCTGTTACCTTCCCACCCAACTGGTCCCTATTTATCTACTTGCAATTTCTTGCTTTCGAACTGCTAGGTTGGCAGGAGCTGGGACAAAGACAGGAGCTCATTCCGTCCTGCAGTACTCGGGAATCGAACTGCTGATCTTCCACCTCCCAGTCAGCGTCTTAACCACTTGAGCCACATACAGGTCCTTGTGTTATCACCTACAATTGTATTTTTACTTATTTTGCGCTCATGTCATTGTAAGAGGCCCACTGTGTTGCACTAGTCATGCCTGCCACATGACCACAAACATCTGCAGAAGCAGACAACGCTGGCTCTTCGGCTTTGAAACAGAGATGAGCACTGATCCCTAGAGTCGGATACGACTGGCTTTCGAGCAAGGGAAACCTTTACTATCTGCATGGTAAACTGCATTTCTGTAAAAATACAGATTTCTATGGGTTGTATTTTAACATAATATTGGAAGTGATGGTTTAAAGTTTAAAGCACAGATGGACAACCTTTCTGTCATTTCTTGGTCTAATATCAAAAGCCCTCTGATAGCTTTCAGTATAGATCCCTAGTTGTGTTGAAACTAGGGACCAACCTGCCAACCTAGCAATTCAAAAGAAAGAAATTGCAAGTAAATAAATGGGGACCACTTCAGTGGGAAAGTAAACAGCGTTCTGTGCACTCCGGTGTTGGGGCATGCCTGCCACATGTCCACGGAAACGTCTGCAGATGCAAACAGTGCTGGCTCTTTGGCTATAAACAGAGATGAGCACTGAACCCTAGAGTTGGATACTACTGGCTTTCGAACAAGGGCAACCTTTACTGTGTTGAAACATCTGGTTCTCCTCTGGTAGCCATGCAAGTGTGTTTATTCAGCACTAGGCCTGAATGTGAATGGCAAAAAAAGGCAGATTTTTTGCAGAATGGTTGGTACTTTGTTGCACCTTGTCAACATGAGGATAGTAGACTTTTATCCATGGGAATAACACTTACTATTTTATCTGCCAGACTTAAATTTGGCCAACGACAAAGCCAAGAAAGTGGCTTCATTTTGGCAATCCAAAGTTTGATCTGGACTGGACGCAAAAGAAGAAGAATTTGTCAACTTGTTTTTCCCTTTAGCTCGGAATCCCTGAAGATGAAAAAAAAAAAACAACCCACCAACAATGTTGTAAACACATCCCTGTTTTGCTATGGAAACATGCTGTGGGTTGAACTGGTTGAATCACTCTTTAAATAACTTTATTTAAATACCCCTCATGTGAAGGACGCCTAAAAGGCTATTAACTTGGTCTGACTCATTCTCAAATTGCCCCCATTAAAAATCAAAATCCCCCCCCGGTGGGGTGTGTGCCCCACGTTGAGAACTACGGCCTTGGAGGTAAAGAGTTGTCCCTTTTTCTGTGTTTCATTTTCTGGCCTTTCTCTAGAGTTTGTGTGCAGCCATATGGATCTTGCACCATTGCTCTTCATATGCCATCTATTTTTTAAAAAATGATTAGTATATTTGTGGTTTAGTTGAGCACCAGTAGCATACACATACTGTATCTGTTTTGGTATTCTCCAGTATAATGTTAGAGGCACTGTAACTGTAAACTGCCCTGTTGCAGATTTTTGGAAGGCACGGTTCATGTGCATGTTCCCTGTTATCTATGTTGGCTTTGGGTAGTGAGAGTTGTGGTCAAATAAAATTTGGAGGGCTGCAAGTTGCCCACTTCGTTGTAGAAAAATACTTCCAATTTGTTTTAAACGTGTTTGGTCATATGTGACTTCTTAATTCAGCTAGGAAATAGTTTAGGTTTATTAGAGAAATTCTAGGATAGAATCCAGGAAGAATGTTTTTTCTCTTGTCTTTTATATTTTTAGGTCAATTCACTTCTTTGCTGTTGCTGCTAGAACGGTACCATTCAGATTTTGATTAAAAGGATATACAGTAGTATAACTGCCAACCTAGCAGTTCGAAAGCAAGAAATTGCAAGTAGATAAATAGGGACCACTTTGGTGGGAAGGTAACAGGGTTCTGTGCACTCCGGTGTCTAGTCATGCCTGCCACATGACCACAGAAACGTTTGCAGAAGCAGACAACGCTGGCTCTTTGGCTTTGAAACAGAGATGGGCACTGAACCCTAGAGTCGGATACGACTGGCTATCGAGCAAGGGAAACTTTACCCATACCTGTCAAATTTTGGATTTGGAAATGAGGGAAATTTCCCAGCAAATATGGGATACTTGACAGCTGTGCTTATCTTTTGCTGCCTTCCAATGGCAGCAATAGGGCATTTCAGGGAAGAGGGTAAAATAAGGGGTTTTCCCGTCCAATACGGGATACTTGACAGCTATGCCTTACCTTACAGTAGTACTTAGAGTCCCAGTCATTAATAAATCCATCTACAGTAATTTGGTTGCTATTGGCTCAGTATATGTTCCAATCCCAAAAAAGGGCAATGCCAAAGAATGTTCAAATTATCGAACAATTGCGCTCATCCCACACGCCAGCAAGGTGATGCTCAAGATAATACAGGATAGACTTCAGCAGCATGTGGAAAGAGAATTACCAGAGGTGCAGGCTGGTTTCAGAAGAGGCAGGGGGACTAGAGACCACATTGCCAACATACGTTGGATCATGGAGAAAACAAAGGAATACCAGAAACAAGTTTATTTTTGCTTTATTGACTACACTAAGGCATTTGATTGTGTGGATCACAACAAGATGTGGCAAGTGATTAAAGAGATGGGAATACCAGAGCACCTCATATGCCTCCTGAGAAATCTGTACATGAACCAAGAAGCAACAGTTAGGACAGAACACGGAATGACAGAGTGGTTTGGAATAGGAAAAGGAGTAAGGCAAGGCTGCATTCTGTCACCCTGCTTATTCAACTTATACACAGAGCACATAATGCACAATGCAGGGATGGAGGAATCACAATATGGGATCAAAATTGCTGGGAGAAACATCAACAATCTGAGATATGCAGACGACACCACCCTAATGGCAGAAAGTGAGGAAGACCTAAAGAATCTCCTGATCGGTTTGAAGGAAGAGAGTGCAAAAGCTGGCTTGAGACTCAATATCAAGAAAACCAAGATAATGGCAACAGGCCCGATCAGTTCCTGGAAAATAGACGGGGAAGAAGTAGAAGCAGTGACAGATTTTACGTTCTTAGGATCTAAGATCACTGCAGATGGAGATTGCAGCCATGAAATAAAGAGGCGGCTGATTCTAGGGAGACAAGCCATGAGAAACCTGGGGAACATAGTGAAAAGCAGAGACATCACCTTGAAAACAAAAATTAGAATAGTCGAAGCAATGGTATTCCCAGTGGTAATGTACGGATGTGAGAGCTGGACAATTAGGAAAGCTGAAGCAGAAGAATAGATGCCTTTGAAATGTGGTGTTGGAGGAGAGTTTTGAGGGTACCTTGGACAGCGAGGAGAACAAATAGGTCAATCTTAGAAGAAATCAACACTGACTGCTCATTGGAAGGTCAAATAGTAAAGATGAGGCTAAAGTACTTTGGGCATCAAATGAGAAGGGAGGATTCACTTGAGAAGGCCGTGATGTTGGGAAAGGTGGAGGGCAAAAGAAGAAGGGGGAGGCCAAGGATGAGATGGATAGATGGTATTGTAGACACAATGGGCACAGAACTGGGAGGACTGAGGGGGATGGTGGAGGACAGAGGCGCCTGGAGAACGATGGTCCATAGGGTCGCAAAGGGTCGGAATCGACTGTGCGACTGAACAACAACAACAACAACATTGGCTTCACACCAAGTATAATTTCTGTAATTAATACCTAGCTTTGCTAGTACCAGGATTGTGGAGCTGTTCCAGTTTCCATTTCCCATGGAACTTTGAATGCTGATTAGTATCAGGGAAAGATGGGCCATTGTACAAGTTTTTATATGTTGGAATGGAGCTTTTCTATTACTGTCTTGCTCTCTGTATAACTTGACACACTCAACAAGTTTGCATGGCGGGGAGACATTGGGGTAATGGCTGATTCACAATTCAGTGTCTTGTTCAGCTCAACTCTCCTCTTGGTAGAACTTGCTTTCAGGCAAGTTCTACCAAGACTGCATCCTTAGCCACTCTACTAACATTTGGTATTATGAAAGGTCTCATCTCAGTGCACAGGTGGGGCTCTATGAAGTAGTTCTGCTGCTGTGACATCATATGGGTTATGTAACTTCTCTTTCCACGTGTTACAGCGTAAGCCTTTGTTGAGAGTGTGAATGGCAGAAAAGGATTCTGGCTTGTGTTGGGGCATCCATCATACAGCTGCATTAATTAACACACTTCTGTAAATGTTAGTGGTGTGTGTGTCGTGATGCCCTGATGAATCGGGTAAAAACTCCGCTTTGAAAAACTTCTGCAAGGATAAACAGAAGGATAAACAGAAGAAATTCGAGGTCTACTCACAGCTTAAACTGAATTGGTTTCAGATAATAATGGTAAATAAATGGAATAGTAATTATTTGGGAAATGTTAGCCTGGAAAGAGACAAGACAGAATTCGAGGTAATATTATTGAAAATTAGAAAAGGAGAAATGGATATAAAGGGATTGGTGAGTAAAATTTATAGAATGTTAAATAAAGAGATTAACTCACAAGAAACATTGAGAAAAATTTGGGTCCAAGATCTTAATGTCAGTATCACAGAGTCGGAATGGAAAAATAAGTGGGGAAAAGGATTATGAGAACAATGTCAGTCAGAGTAAAAAAACATAACTTTAAAATGCTTTGGAGGTGGTATCTAACCCCAGTACGGTTACACCAGAGAGATAAAGATAAAAGCCCAATGTGCTAGAGATGTCAAAGTAAATTAGGAATATATGAGCATATGTGGTGGAATTGCAAAGTGTTAAAAGAATTTTTTTTTGGGGGGGGGGGGGAAATAGAAAGTGAGATTTCCAGAATTTTTGGGCAGAATATAAAGCTGGGGCTCTGCTGACAGATACAGAAAAAATGAGCTTTGGAAAGGATAAAAAAGAGTTGCTTTCAATATGTTTGACAATTGGGAGACAATGTATACCGGTAGCGAGAAAGTGGAAGAGTGATCTGACATTGAAGATAGAAGACTGGTATAGGGAAATGTGGGAGATAGCTTTGAACGATAAGTTAACCTGGGAGCTGAACAAAAAAAAAAGGTATAGTAAAGGAAAATAGGTTTTGGCAAATATGGCATCCATTTGTGGAATTTGCCGGTGATGGAGGTGACCGAAGCAAGCCAGTACCGGAACACAACAGTTTTTGGAAATAGTGAATAAAGGAATAACACCACATCTTCCAGGGCATGTATAGTCACATTGGGTATATTAGTATTTCTCTTTAGACTCTATAACAGAGATGGGCAGTCTTGGCCCTCCAGCTGTTCTTGGACTTCAATTCCCAGAAGCCCAAGTCAACACACCAGCTGGTCAGGGTTTCTGGGAATTGAAGTTCAAGAACAGCTGGAGGGCCAAGACTGCCCATCACTGCTCTATAAAGATGGTCAAGAATAGAACAAATAGGGTATATAGGAATTCGAGTATTTTTTTCCATCAATATTTGGATCATATAAAGGAGAGTTAATAAATTAATAAGTAAGATACGGTAGATTGAAATCAGACAGAGTAATTAAGCCTATTACTCTACTGATATCTATTGGCTGATTAAGGATGTAATGTAATGTGGAATGGTACAATTAAGGTATATTACCTGTATCTTATTATTCTAATATGGCTGTCTTATTGTTATACCCTTCTTCTTTAATGTATCTTCTTCTTTTTTTTGTAATGTGTATGCAATTTTTCTTTATATATTCATTTTGCAATTTTAAAAAATACAATAAAATAAAAATGACAGGAAGAAAAAAAAAAGAAAAAATTCTGTTTTGCTACACTTGCCAGAAGTTACCAGAAAGCAGGCCTTTGCTTAAAGATTTCTGCTCTCAAGTTTCCTTGTCTCAAGCCAGGCTGGGAACTTGCAGGCAGCCTTGTTTACATATTTCTGCTCAAGTTAAGCTTCACTTTTTGCTAGAAAGGAATCCTGTTTCCTTGACAACCAGCTTGCTTATCTCTAAGCTGGCAAAAGTCTGCCAGTGGAAGGCACATATAACTTTGCTAGGTAGAAACCCATGTTCTGCTTTTATCAAACATGACCTGTCTCTTAGAAAGCACTCTGCACATGCTAAGCTGATCCCCACAATAATCAGCAAAATATTTCTAACTTGTCAGCTAGGTTTCTTTTTCACAGGTAGGGAGCATACCTGTCAACCTTCCCGGATTGGCCGGGATTTCCCAATTTTCAGCGCCGATTTGCGCCATTTCCCGCCCGCAGCTGCCAAAACCCCGGAATTGGCAGGGGGGGAGGTACTGCACATCCCTTCTGCGCAGATCGCCTTCTACGCATGCGTAGAAAGTTTTTACCCTTGCGTAGAACCCTTCTACATATGCATAGAAGGCGATCTGCGCAGAACCGTTCTGTGCAGGTTGCGTAGAAGGCGACCTGCGCAGAACCGTTCTGTGCAGGTCCCATATTTTCTGGAGCCGCGGTTGACAGGTATGGTAGGGGGCAAAAACCTCTCAAAAGGTGCCAATTCAGCAAGGAGCATTCCCATGGGAAAACCCTAAGTCAGCACCACCCATGAAAGGGTATATAATATCTTTAGTTACCACTATGAAGTGGGCGAACATATCTGGAGACCCCCACATGTCTCAGTATGCCTCACTTCCCAACCTAAAGGGGCAAGGGTAGCTAGACTCCCCATGTTTAGCTACTGCCTCTAACTCCATACCTGATGGGAGCATTGCCCTGCGTAGGGCTATGCCAGAGAGGGGAAAGAGAACTTTAACTAATTCTAATTTTTGTTATAGAATACCGAATACAGTTATGACCTTGTGAAGGTCTCTTCTAACACCTGCTGATAACTCGCAGCATGAGCCAAAACAATGGCCTACAACACATTTTAAAGTTTAATACAATTCTTAACCTAAGAGACTCCATGTTCTTAGCGTTAACTATTTTCTATGTACCGGTACTACAGTTCCATCACATGTACATGGTCTCCCTTACATAGCTTTGTAATTTACTGGGTTTCTTTAAAAGGTTATCTTTCAGCAAGCCATGATTTGTACGTCTGTTGTGAGGATAAAATGAGATGGCCTCGTATACTATTATTGAGCATCTTGAGGGAAAAGAGGAATGCAAACGTGATAAATTGAATAGAAATATCTTCATGGAAATGTTCTGTATAGTTGAAAAGCTGACATAATGCATTATCAATATGATCTCAGACATTGTTTAATTAACCTTAATGTTTATCTTTTAGTAAAAGGTAAAGGTTTTCCTTGCTCGAAAGCCAGTAGTATCCAACTCTAGGGTTCAGTGCTCATCTCTGTTTCAAAGCTGAAGAGCCAGCGTTGTCTGCTTCTGGAGATGTTTCCATGGTCATGTAGCAGGCATGACTAGACACCAGAGCACACGGAATGCTGTTACCTTCCTACCGAAGTGGTCCCTATTTATATACTTGCAATTTCTTGCTTTTGAACTGCTAGGTTGGCAGTAGCTGGGACAATGACGGGAGCTCATTCCATCCTGCAGTACTCGGGAATCGAACTGCTGACCTTCTGCCTCCCAGTCAGCTTCTTAGCCACTTGAGCCACTGCAGTCCCTTTATTTATCTTTTATGTTTATTCAAAAAACTAATTTGATTCCTATCTTAACCATGCTGCTGCAGTATGATTTTATTTTGCTTTCAAATGTTTGCTAGTAATACAGTGCATTTTAAAATACCTATAATTTTGTAATGTTTGTTGTCTTTCCCCCCATTTTATGCAGTTTTTGCTGTTGCTTCTCTGATGACAG
Source organism: Bradypodion ventrale (assembly GCA_035047345.1). Taxonomy (NCBI): domain Eukaryota; kingdom Metazoa; phylum Chordata; class Lepidosauria; order Squamata; family Chamaeleonidae; genus Bradypodion; species Bradypodion ventrale. The sequence goes on from JAWDJE010000003.1 coordinate 252,763,724, forward strand.
CGAATGGAAGTGAATTCGAATCCTTCTGCTTCTATTTCAAAGCTGATCAGGGCAACTTGCTTTCTGTGCTTCTGAGACAATGTAGTGGAAATGATAGTAGAGCCTAATTCCGTAGTCAGTCCCCCCAACCACAAGTAAGACCATAAAAGTAGTGGTATATTTATTTTTTAAAATATGACATGTTTTCAGAGTGTGTGTTGTCAAATACAGTATAATATTATGCTCTGTTTGGTTCTGTTCTCTGCATTCTGTTCAAGATCTTTGTAATTTGGAGGTACATGTGTGTCATATTTCATTTGTGGGTTATATTTTCAGTTTTAACTTGGCTGGTGGGCTTATTGAGAACATGTTCCTATTGATGAGTGTCCCTTGGCTACCATAAGTGTTAAGATGGATGTAACATAATGACAGTGATGAACAGCTTCTTCACTTTTGATATGATTCCAGCTTTGTGACTTTCTGTAGGGAAAAATCTTAATTTTCCACATAGTCAGGCCCAGAAATATTGGAACAAGGATAATGTTTTTGGCATGTGGCCTCCACAGTGAAGACAAAAGGAAACACTCAAGATGTGAGCAAAGTCAGGACTGTCAGCTTCAATGCAAGGGGTTTGACAAAAGTGGGGAATTAACTAGTCAGGAAGAACAGCCACTGGCAGACACATACCTCCATCTTTGACCAAACCAAAAGTTGCATAGAAAATAAATGAACAATTTTGTAATATTTTTGTACATATTTCCTTTTAAAAGAAAATTGTGAGTTGGAGAGTACTCCATTTCATGAGGAAAACTAGCAGCCGCTGAAGACTCTAGAGCAGGGGTTCTCAACCTTTTTAAGCCAGGGGCCAGATCACGCCCCCTCAGACTGTTGGCGGGCCAGACTGGTTGAGCTACAGAAAATGTGAGACCAAACAGGACATCGCATACAAAATGAGTAAGTAGTTAACGGTAAATGTTGCCCTTGCTCGAAAGCCAGTCGTAACTGACTTTTGGGTTCAGTGCTCATCTCTGTTTATAGCCAAAGAGCCAGTACTGTCTGCATTTGTAGATGTTTCCATGGGCATGTGGCAGGAATGACAAAGGCAGCAGTGGTGGTAGAGGGAATACCAGTCCTGTCTGCCACCAGTTCCCCCCACGCTGCCACCGCCAACACTCCCCACATGCCACCAGTCTGGCCCGCCAACATTTCCCACATGCTGCTGCCGCCACACCAACACTCCCCCACACACACCGCCACTGCCAACACTTCACCCCATGCCACCAGTCTAGTCTGCAAAATATTCCCCCCAACATTGCCAATGCCACTGCTTCCCTGCTTACTGGCCTGCTGTGGGTGAAGGCACCTGGGCAGAGTGGCACCTGGGAAGATGTGCGCAGTCACGTGCATCTGCTGCTTCCGCCACCAATGCTGCCGTCCTTCCCCCCTCCACCTTTCTTGGTGCGTCCCTAATGCCGATCCACAGCAGGGCAAATGTTGTAAGCCTTCTTATAATATCTGTCCTGCTATGGAGCAGCGTTGGGGACACACCAAGCCAGGCGGAGGGGAAAAGGATGGTGGTGATGGTGTGAGCGAGGGTGTGAGCTGGAAGGAATGGCACTGTGGGCCGGTTTAAGTTGAGAACACCTACTCTAGAGAACATGTATTTAAATGTGAAATGATTTCATAGTTTTCCGAAGTTTATTTTATTTATTTATTTTTCAAATTTATATTGCCGCCCAACTCGGCAGCGAGTTGCTTTACATTAAAAATAAAAATAGTTGCGAGTCTGCTTACTCAAGACTACGGTGGCTTAGTGGTTAAAGACGCTAAACTTGATTACTGGCAGGTCGGCAGGTCGAGACCCAACTGCCAAACTAGCAGTTCGAAAGCAACTAACATAGATGCATTGCTTGTTTAAATCTGTAGCATACACATTATTTTTGTAAGAAAATATTTGTTTTTATACTCAGACATTCTCTCAGGGTTTTTAGTGTCTTGCACGGAAGACAAAGAAGGAGTCGCAGGAAGGACTAACACAGGTTTATTCATTGATGCTCAGCACGAACATGAGGTAATGGGGCAGATACATCTCATTATATACCATAACACAATACATTTGAATCTTGTTGCACGGTAGCTCATTGGCTGCTACCGGCGTGGCCTCGCCCAGGTCACGCCTCTCTTCTGCAGTTGTTTTCTCTTCTGCAGTTGTTTTCTCTTCTGCAGTTGTTTTCTGTAGCTCCTGATCATGTGGGGAATTTCCCGCGGCTGTTTGTGATTTGGGCAATGTGGACCATGTGAGACTGAACGCTCGCAGCTGCCCTCTATGGGCGGCTTGCTCGCGTTCCTTAACAGCTGAGATACATTGTGATTGTGGACTGGTTACATTCATATATTTAAAGTAACATTGTACATGCATACATAACATCCCTCCCCCCTAGGATGGGACGAAGTCCCTCAACCATTGTGGCTTGCCGCATGTGCGCCTGGGGCGTGCGGCCGCCTGACTTAACACAGGGGAGCCGGAGGCTCCTGGTTCCGCGGAGTCCTGCCCTGCAATGGAAAGGGGGGACTCATTAGCGGCTCGGTGTGGCGTCTGAGGTACCCTTGCATTGGGGGACGGGAATGGAATGAATAGTTGGGAAGTGAATCCCTGCCTGCCGCTTGAGGAGTTTGGGGACCCCCCCAGTACGAATCTCGGGACCGACGAAGAGGCCCTCGTGGCCTCGCCACCCCCCGCTGCCTGTCCGGGCGTTCTAGAGACTGTGGTGGGCGGACTCGCCCCTGTTGCCTGTCTTGGGGGTTTTGGTCTCCGGGGGGCAGGAGCTATTGCATACTCCAAAACAAAAGGGCTAGGGGGACTGGAAGTACCAGGGGCTGAACTGAAACCCCTCTTCTCGCTAGTACGGGTGGGGGACCACTCCGCTACATCCCCCTGGTACTGCAACTCATAATCATCATCAAACGGATCCCTCTCTTTGAAAGTATCCTCCTCTGTGTCTCCCCCTTGGGTAATGCGGGTGGGGGAGGACCCTAACGCTGATTCCCCCTCGCCGGTGACTCGCCTTCGGAGTTGGTCGGCGTGCCTTCTCCAGAGTAGACCTGAACTAGTCTCGACCCTGTAGGATACCGGCCCCGTTTGCTCAACAATTGTCCCTGGCACCCACGCTGGCCCCGAGGCCGCGTAGTTTCTGCAGTGAACCGGGTCCCCTACCGCAAAACTTTTGGAGCTCTCTCCCCCTATGCTTATGTTTCTCCCTTCATCCTCCACCCTGGACGGATCCATCCGGTCAAACAGTGTTACCGGACGCCTCCTCATGAGGAGTTCGGCTGGGGAGAACCCTGACGCTAAAGGGGTTGTCCTGTAGCAGATGAGGAACTGGCACAGATGCAGGTTCAACTCACCGGGACCCATGCGCCGCAGTGCGTCTTTCGTAGTGCGCACTTGGTGCTCTACCTGACCGTTTGTGGCGGGGTGAAACGGGGCAGTGGTTATGTGCCTGACGGCGTTCCTCTCCATAAACGTCTTGAACTCTGCCGACGTGAAGGTACTCGCGTTATCTCTCACAAGGACATCTGGCAGGCCGAAGCAGGCAAACAGCTTTCGCAACTGTTTAATGGTTGCGGCAGAGGACGTGCTGTTCATGGGGATTACCTCCAACCACTTGGAGTAGGAGTCGACTACCAGGAGAAACATGGACCCGCGGAAAGGGCCGGCGAAGTCGACATGGATCCGGGACCATGGCCCGCGGGCCGTATCCCATTCCCTATGGGGTAACCGGGACTCCTCGGGCCGAGAGCTCTGGCAGCTCTCGCACGTGCCCACTAGGCGTTCTATGTCCCCGTCTATCTGGGGCCACCAAAAGAAACTCCTGGCCAGAGCCTTGGAGCGCACGATCCCGGGGTGGCTGGTGTGCAGTAGCCTCAGCACCTTGGCCCTCAGCTTCTCTGGGATAACCACCCGCTGGCCCCAGAGTAAGCAGCCCCTTTCCAGAGAAAGCTCTACTCTGCGCCTGAAAAACGGCTTGAAATGTTCCTCGGGGGGAGAGGTGGGCCACCCTTTTCTAACCCAGGAACTAACTTGGGCCAGGATCTTGTCGGCCGCCGTGGCCTTGGCGAGGTCGGCCGGCACAATTGGGGGTGAGTCGAGAGACTCAATCAGCAGGACTTGGTGTTCCTGCTTTACCTCACACGTGGGGTCCCCTAAACTAGGGAGAGGGGATCGGGACAGGGCGTCCGCATGGGAGATCTCCTTCCCTGGGCGATAGACCAGCTCATATTGGTAGGCGTTGAGAAAAATGGCCCAACGCAGCATCCTGGGGGATAGAATTTGTGGGGTTGGTTTGCCGGTAGTGAAGATCCCCAGCAGTGGCTTGTGATCCGTCACTACCGTAAACTCGCGGCCGTATAAGAAATCGTGGAACTTCTTGGTTCCCGCGATTATTGCTAGGGCCTCCCTATCTGTTTGCGCGTAATTTCGCTCAGCTTTCGAGAGGGACCTTGAGTAGTATGCCACCGGGGCTTCCCTCCCGCTCTCCAACACGTGGCACAGGACCGCCCCCACCCCCACCGGGGACGCATCACAGACTAGCACCACTGGTTTTTTCGGATCAAAATGGGTCAGGACCGCATCCGAAGACAGGAGTGACTTAAGCTCCTTGAATGCCCTCTCCTGCTTGTCCCCCCACCGCCAAACCGCGTCCTTCTTAAGTAGCGCGTGCAGTGGCTCCGCGACCGATGCCTTCCGAGGCAGGAAGGAGTGATAGAAATTTAGGAGCCCTAGGAATGACTGCAGCTCCGGTTTCGCGGTGGGGCGAGGGGCGTCTCTCACGGCCGCTACCTTGGACTCGGAGGGTTTGATTCCGTCCGGGGTTACCTTAAACCCTAGAAACTCTACCTCCCTCGCGAAGAATACGCACTTGTCCCTCCTCAATCGAAGTCCTGCCCTCTCGAACACTGAGAGAACCCCATCTAGCCTCTTGGCTAACTCTAATTCGCTCCCCGCTGTTATCAACACGTCGTCGAAGTATGGGAGGACGCCTGGAAGCCCCTTTAAAAGGCGTTCCACGAGGGACTGGAAAATTCCGGGGGCCGAATTCACGCCAAACTGAAGGCGTGTTACCTTAAACGCCCCCTTGTGCGTTACGATCGTTTGCGCGGCGGCAGCAGCCGGGGTTACAGAGAGCTGCTGATACGCCTGGGCCAAATCTAGCTTGGCAAAACACCTCCCCCCATGTAACGTGGCCAGTAAGTGGCTGACCACGGGCACCGGGTATGCATTTGGCCGAATGGCCTTATTTATCGTACATTTATAGTCCGCACAAATTCTGACCTCCCCATTTGACTTGAGGGCTGTAACAATCGGCGTTTCCCACTCCGCCGAGTCAACTGGAACCAAAATCCCCTGCCCCACCAATTTGTCCAGTTCCGCCTCAATCTTGTCCTTGAGGGCGAAGGGCACTCTCCTTGGCTTGAGGCGGATGGGCCGGATTTCTGGGTCCAGCTCAAAGGAAACCGGGGGCCCCTTGTATTTCCCGAGCCCCTTCTTGAAAACGTCCGGGTGTGCGTCGCACACGTCCCGCATTGGGTCAGTCTCGATGGCATTAATGCCGGACAGTTCGATCCCCAGGGGAGCAAACCACTGCGTTCCCAAAAGGCAGCACCTCCCCCCTTTTAGGACCACTAGGGGCAGTTTCTCGGAGTAGTTCTTGAACTTCACCTTGAAGTTCCCCACCCCCAACACTGGGATCTCATTTCCCTGCACGTCCCGTAGGTTGGATCTCATGGCCCGCAGTTTGGGCCGTTTCTCTGGGGGAATGTGCATAAACTCTTTTTGGGACAGGATGGAATAAGAAGACCCCGAGTCTATCTCCATCCTCACTGGGACCCCCTGCAACAGTACCTCTATGAAAAACCGCCGGTGCTCCAGGCCCACGCGGTTCACGCCGTCCTCGCTGTGGTCGGCTGAGACCTTCCTGGTGCCGGCCGCCTTTCGTTGGTGCGTCTGGGAATGGGTGGAACTGCCCTTGTCCTCGACTCGTCCGCGCCTGCATACTCGGGCGATGTGTCCTTTTCGGCCGCAGTTGTGGCACTCGGCCTTCTGGAACGGACACCTCGTGCGGTCGTGGGCCGCCCCACAACCGTCGCAGTGGCGGTCCTGCCGTTCTCAGGTCTGCCGCTTCTCACCTCGCTTCTTGATCCTCTGGACGTCGTTGTCCTCGCTGGAGTAGGGATCCGCTGTCGTGGAGGACTCCTCGGACGACGTTGGTGCGGCGGCGGGCGGCTTGGGGGCCCGCCAGGCCGTCTTCGCTGGTGTCCGCCGGGCCGCCTGCACTGGTGACTTGGCCCTCTCGGACGTGGCCCCTCGAGACTTGAATTGCCGGACGCTGCTCCTGGCCTCCTCGGCTGCTTGCGCCTCCCGCAGTACCTCGTTGAACGTGAGGCGATGGTCGCGGGTCATGAGCCTCCTCTGAAGCTCCTCGTCCCTCAAGCCGCACAGCATGCGGTCACGGAGGGCCTGGTCCAGGTCGTCCCACTGGCAATGCACCGCTGCAAGCCTTAGGGCCGCCGCATAGGCGGACGCGGATTCGCCCGGTCGCTGGTCTCGCCTGTGGAACGCGACCCGGGCTGGGAAAATCGAAACGGGCGGCTGGAAATGCTCACGCAGCCTCTCCAGGATAGGGTCGATGGGCACCTCGTCCACCTTCCGGGGGGCCACCAGGGTCATCAGGATCCGCAGCGTGGCCGGCCCCACCTGAGACAGGAAGTGGGAGCGCATCTTCGCGTCGTCGTCGACGCCTGCAGCCTCCATGGCGTGCCGAAACTGGCACTTGTAGAGCTCCCATTGTTCGGGCTCACTGACATCGAGCTGGTACGGCTTGACCTTGGGATTCGCCATCGATCCCATCCTCGTCGCCAATTTAGTGTCTTGCACGGAAGACAAAGAAGGAGTCGCAGGAAGGACTAACACAGGTTTATTCATTGATGCTCAGCACGAACATGAGGTAATGGGGCAGATACATCTCATTATATACCATAACACAATACATTTGAATCTTGTTGCACGGTAGCTCATTGGCTGCTACCGGCGTGGCCTCGCCCAGGTCACGCCTCTCTTCTGCAGTTGTTTTCTCTTCTGCAGTTGTTTTCTCTTCTGCAGTTGTTTTCTCTTCTGCAGTTGTTTTCTGTAGCTCCTGATCATGTGGGGAATTTCCCGCGGCTGTTTGTGATTTGGGCAATGTGGACCATGTGAGACTGAACGCTCGCAGCTGCCCTCTATGGGCGGCTTGCTCGCGTTCCTTAACAGCTGAGATACATTGTAATTGTGGACTGGTTACATTCATATATTTAAAGTAACATTGTACATGCATACATAACAGGGTTTGAGACGCATTAATTAGCAAATGAGAAGAGAGAACTGACTGGAGAAGGCCCTTAAGCTAGGAAAGAACAAAGGAAACAGGATAAGGGGACGGCAGAGGATGAGATGGCTAAATGGCATCATTGACGCAGTGGGCGTAGATCTGGGTGGGCTGTGGAAGATAGCAGATTTCATTTCATTTCACTTTATTTTTGTATACTGCTTAACTCAACCACACGTGACTCTAAGCAGTTTACAGCAAGGAAAGTGCAAGAAACAATAACAATATACAAAATCACAAGCATCAAAAATCACACAATAAGCCAAATACAGCAATGCAACAAATACAGAATACAGCAATAGCAAGTAATAAGACTCACCTCAGCCCCCCCCCCCCCGAAAAGTCCCAGAGTAGGAAAAAAATAAACCCATTGCCATCATGGACCCCAAGTCCTAGCCAGCAGCAAGAAGATGGTGGCGAGGCATCCCGGGGGGATGACCAGGACAACCCACGACATCTCCCTCCTGTTTCCACTTGCGGGAGCCAATGGCATGGGCCCCCGGGTGAGACAGGGAGCCTCTCGCGGCGATGGCGTCCTCCTCCCTTTTCTGCTCTCTGGGCGGGCCGGCCTGGAGAGCGAAGTCAGCTGCAGGGGGGTGGGGCGGCATCTCCCACCTGTCTCCACTCCCAGGAGCCGATGGCATGGGCCCCCGGGCGAGACAGGGAGCCTCTCGCGGCGACAGCGTCCTCCTCCCTTTTCTGCTCTCTGGGCGGGCCGGCACAGAGAGCGAAGTCAGCTGCAGGGGGTAGGGGGGCGGCGGCGGCATCTCCCACCTGTCTCCACTCCCGGGAGCCGATGGCATGGGCCCCTGGGCGAGACAGGGAGCCTCTCGCGGCGATGGCATCCTCCTCCCTTTTCTGCTCTCTGGGCGGGCCGGCCGGGAAAGCGAAGTCAGCTGCGGGGGGGGGGGGGGCGGCATCTCCCACCTGTCTCCACTCCCGGGAGCCGATGGTATGGGCCCCCGGGTGAGACAGGGAGCCCGGCTTGCAGTGGTCCATTAGGTCGCAAAGGATCGGACTCGACTGTGCAACTGAACAATTAGCAAGTTGTTCTTTGATGGTGTTACTTGTTCTTTTAAGTTTACACTAAGTTACATTTAAAAGTTGCATTTTAAGTTGCTGTCTTTCTCCCAATGACCTTCTTCCTTCTTTTATTTAAAACAACTCAGAAAAAATTGGATCCATGAAGAGGTTGTCCCCGAATCTACTTTGCAAAATGGCAGCTGCTTGAAAAATGGCAACGTTAAAACTATTGTGAGTTTCTCTTCCATATTGTACTTTTCTAAACAGAGTAGAAAAAAGGAGTTTGATATTCAGTTATTTTTCAGTGAAACTTTGTTCTTGGAAGCTTGTTCTGAGAACAAGGTAGTGGTTAGTTGGGATGGGAAAGAACCTGGCTTGTGAAAAATAATAACTAACATTGACATATTGAATTACACAGTTTGCATCTGTGTTGTTACCAAGAGATAAAGTTTCTGCACCCATCTATCATTGTTACTGAAATAATCTCCATTGGAGAGGTCTTATCAAGGGACAAATCATTATAGGATGTCTTTTATCCCATTTTATAGCTTGTCCATTGACTCTTTATAATATATGCTTCCAAACTTCTTCTGCCACAGGTCCTTTGAGGAATCTGTGGGCGTTGATTATCATTTTTGGTGTCTTGCACGGAAGACAAAGAAGGAGCCGCAGTGAGGGCTAAACGCAGGTTTATTGGGTGATGATCAGGATGAACATGTGGTAATGGCGGAGGTACATCACATTATATACAGCAGTACAATACATTTGAATCTTGTTGCACGGTAGCTCATTGGCTGCTACCGGCGTGATGTCATTCCAAGTCACGCCCATCTTCTGCAGGTAGTGATAGTGCGGGAAAGTTCCCGCGGCTGCCGGTGATTTGGGGAATGTGAACCATGTGAGTTGTACGCTCGCAGCTGCCCTCTATGGGCAGCTTACTCGCGTTCCTTAACAGCTGAGCTACATTGTAATTATGGTCAGGTTACATTCATACATCTCTTAAAGCAACATTGTACATACATAACACTCCTCCCCCCTAGGATGGGACGAAGTCCCTCAACCATTGTGGCTTGCCGCACGTGCGCCTGGGGCGTGCGGCCGCTTGACTTAACACAGGGGAGCCGGGGGCTCCTGGTTCCGCGGAGTCCCGTCCTGCAACGGAAAGGGGGGACTCATTAGTGGCTCGGTGGGGACTCTGCGACAACCTTGCATTGGGGGATGGGAATGGAATGAACAGTTGGGACGTGAACCCCTGCCTACCGCTTGAGGAGCTTGGCCCCCCCCCCCAGTACGAATCTCGGGACCGACAAGGAGGCTCTCGTGGTCTCGCCACCCCCTGTTGCCTGCCTGGGGGTTCTAGAGGATGAGGCGGCCAAATTCCCCCCTGCTGCCTGTCTCGTGGGTGTCTGTCTCCGGGGGGCTGGAGCTATGGTATATTCTAAAACAAAAGGGCTGGGGGGACTGGAGGTACCAGGGGCTGAACTGAAACCCCTCTTCTCGCTAGGACGGGTGGGGGACCACTCCGCGACACCCCCCTGGTACTGCAAATCATAATCAAACTCATCCCTCTCTTCCAAAGTATCCTCCTCTGTGGCTGAGAACCCAGGGTATGCATTTGTACCCGCGGATGCCGCCGTGTCTCCCCCTTGGGTAACGCGGGTGGGGGAGGACCCTAACGCTGATTCCCCTTCACTGGTGACTCGCCTTCTGAGTTGGTCAGCGTGCCTTCTCCAGAGTAGACCCGAGCTAGTCTTGACCCTATAGGATACTGGCCCCGTCTGCTCAATGATCGTCCCTGGTACCCACACTGGCCCCGAGGCCGCGTAGTTCCTGCAGTGAACCGGGTCCCCTACTGAAAAACTTTTGTGGCTCTCTACCCCTATATTTATATTTCTCCCTTCATCCTCCACCCTGGACGGATCCATCCGGTCAAACAGTGTTACCGGACACCTCCTCATGAGGAGTTCGGCTGGCGAAAACCCTGAAGCTAGGGGGCTTGTCCTGTAGCAGATGAGGAACTGACACAGGTGAAGGTTCAACTCACCGGGACCAATGCGCCGCAGTGCGTCTTTCGTAGTGCGCACTTGGTGCTCTAGTTGACCGTTTGTGGCGGGGTGAAACGGGGCAGCGGTAATGTGTCTGATGGCGTTTCTCTCAATAAACGTCTTGAACTCCGCAGACGTGAAGGTACTAGCGTTATCGCTAACAAGGACGTCTGGCAGGCCGAAGCAGGCAAAAACCCTGTGCAACTGTTTAATGGTCGCCGCAGAGGAGGTGCTGTTCATGGGAATTACTTCCAATCACTTGGAATAGGAGTCGACTATCAGCAGAAACATGGACCCGCAGAAGGGGCCAGCGAAGTCGACATGTATCTGGGACCATGGCCCGCGGGCCGTGTCCCATTCCCTATGGGGTAGCCGGGACTCCTCGGGCCGGGAGCTCTGGCAGCTCTCACACATGCCCACTAAGCGTTCTATGTTCGCGTCTATCTGGGGCCACCAAAAGAAACTCCTGGCCAGAGCCTTGGAGCGCACTATTACCGGGTGACTGGTATGCAGCAGCTTCAGTACCTTAGCACTTAGCTTCTCTGGGATAACTACCTGCTGGCCCCAGAGTAAGCAGCCCCTTTCTAGGGAAAGCTCTACTCTATGCCTGAAAAACGGCTTGAAATGTTCCTCGGGGGGAGTCGTGGGCCACCCTTTCCTAACCCAGGAACTAACTTGGGCCAGCATCTTGTCGGCCGCCGTGGCCTTGGCGAGGTCGGCCGGGACGATGGGGGGGGTGAGTCGAGGGACTCGATCAGCAGGACTTGGTGGTCCTGCTCTACCTTGCATGCGGGATCCCCTAAACTAGGGAGGGGAGACCGGGACAGTGCGTCCGCATGGGAGATCTCCTTCCCTGGGCGATAGACCAGCTCATACTGGTAGGCGTTGAGGAAAATGGCCCAAAGCGGCATCCTGGGGGATAGAATTTGTGGGGTGGGTTTGCCGGTAGTGAAGATCCCCAGAAGTGGCTTGTGATCCGTCACTACCGTAAACTCGCGGCCGTATAAAAAGTCGTGGAACTTCTTTGTTCCCGCGATTATGGCCAGGGCCTCCCTATCTGTTTGCGCGTAATTGCGCTCGGCCTTCGAGAGGGATCTTGAGTAGTACGCTACCGGGGCCTCCTGCCCGCTCTCCAACACGTGGCACAGGACCACCCCCACCCCCACTGGGGACGCATCACAGACTAAAACCACTGGTTTCGTCGGATCAAAGTGGGTCAGGACAGCATCCGAGGATAGGAGCGTCTTAAGCTCCTTGAACGCTTTCTCCTGCCTGTCCCCCCACCGCCAAACCACGTCCTTTTTTAGAAGCGCGTGCAGTGGCTCCGCGACCGATGCCTTCCTAGGCAGGAAGGAGTGATAGAAGTTTAGGAGCCCTAGAAATGACTGCAGCTCCGGCTTCGCGGTGGGATGAGGGGCGTTTTTCACGGCCGCAACCTTGGACTCAGAGGGTTTGATTCCACCCGTGGTTATCTTAAAACCGAGAAACTCGACCTCCCTCGCAAATAATACACATTTGTCCCTTCTCAGTCGAAGTCCCGCCCTCTCGAACACTGAGAGGACCCCGTCTAGCCTCTTTGCTAACTCTAATTCACTCCCCGCCGTTATCAACACATCGTCAAAATATGGGAGAACGCCTGGAAGCCCCTTTAAAAGGCGTTCCACGAGGGACTGGAAGATTCCGGGGGCCGAATTCACGCCAAACTGAAGGCGCGTTACCTTAAATGCCCCCTTGTGCGTCACGATTGTTTGCGCAGCGGCAGCAGCCGGGGTTACAGAGAGCTGTTGATATGCCTGCGCCAGATCTAGCTTGGCAAAACACCTCCCCCCATGTAACGTGGCCAGTAAGTGGCTGACCACGGGCACCGGATATGCATTTGGCTGAATGGCCTTATTGATCGTACATTTGTAGTCCGCACAAATCCTGACCTCCCCGTTGGACTTAAGGGCCGTAACAATCGGCGTTTCCCACTCCGCCGAATCAACTGGAACCAAAATCCCCTGCCCCACCAATTTGTCCAGTTCCGCCTCGATCTTGTCCTTGAGGGCGAAGGGCACTCTCCTTGGCTTGAGGCGGATGGACCGGATTTCTGGGTCCAGCTCAAAAGAAACTGGGGGGCCCTTGTACCTCCTGAGCCCCTTCTTGAAAACGTCCGGGTGTGCATTGCACACGTCCCACATTGGGTCAGTCTCGATGGCGTTAATGCCGGACAGTTCGATTCCCAGGGGAGCAAACCACTGCGTTCCCAAAAGGCAGCACCTCCCCCCCTTGAGGACCACTAGGGGCAGTTTCTTGGAGTAATTCTTGAACTTCACCTTGAAGTTCCCCACCCCCAACACTGGGATCCCATTTCCCTGCACGTCCCGTAAGTGTGACTTCATGGCCCGCAGTTTGGGCCGCGCATCTGGGGGAATGCGCATAAACTCTTTTTGGGACAGGATGGAATAGGATGACTCCGAGTCTATCTCCATCCTCACTGGGAGCCCCTGTAACAGTACCTCTACGAAAAAACGCCGGTGCTCCAGGCCCACGTGGTTCACGCCTTCCTCGCTGTAGTTGGCTGAGACCTTCCTGGTGCCGGCCGCCTTCCGTTGGTGTGTCTGGGGATGGCTCGAAACGCCCTTGTCCTCGGCTCGCCTGCGCCTGCATACTCTGGCGATGTGTCCCTTTCGGCCGCAATTGTGACACTCGTCCTTTTGGAACGGACACCTCGTGCGGTCGTGGGATGCCCCACAACTGTCGCAACGGCGGTCTTGCCGCTCGCAGGTCTGTCGCTTCTCCCCGCGTTTCTTTATTCTCTGGACATCGTCGTCCTCGCTGGAGCAGGAGTCTGACTTGGGGGACCGCCAGGCCGTCTTCGCCAATGTCCGCCGGGCCACCTGCACTGGTGACTTGGCCCTTTCGGACGTGGCCCCTCGGGACTTGAACACTCTGACCCCGCTCCTTGCCGCCTCGGCTGCTTGGGCCTCCCGCAGTACCTTGTTGAACGTGAGTCGATAGTCGCGGGTCATCAATTTCCTCTGGACCTCCTCGTCCCTCAGGCCACACAGCATGCGGTCTCGGAGGGCCGTGTCCAGGTCTTCCCACTGGCAGTGCACCGCTGCAAGCCTGAGGGCCGCCGCGTAGATGGACACGGACTCTCCCGGGCGCTGGTCTCGCCTGTGGAACGCGACCCTGGCTGGGAAAATCGACACGGGGGGCTGGAAATGTTCGCCCAGTAACTCTAGGATGCGGTCGATGGGCACCACGCCCACCTTCCGGGGGGCCACCAGGTTCATCAGGATACGCAGCGTGGCCAGCCCCACCTGGGCCAGAAAGTGGGAACGCATCTTCGCGTCGTCGTCGACGCCCGCAGCTTCCATCGCGTGCCGAAACTGGCACTCGTACAGCTCCCATTGTTCTGGATCGCTGATATCGAACTGGTAAGGCTTGACCTTGGGATTTGCCATCGATCCCACCTTCGTCGCCAATTTGGTGTCTTGCACGGAAGACAAAGAAGGAACCGCAGTGAGGGCTAAACGCAGGTTTATTGGGTGATGATCAGGATGAACATGTGGTAATGGCGGAGGTACATCACATTATATACAGCAGTACAATACATTTGAATCTTGTTGCACGGTAGCAACATTGGCTGCTACCGGCGTGACGTCGTTCCAAGTGACGCCCATCTTCTGCAGGTAGTGATAGTGCGGGAAAGTTCCCGCGGCTGCCGGTGATTTGGGGAATGTGAACCATGTGAGTTGTACGCTCGCAGCTGCCCTCTATGGGCAGCTTACTCGCGTTCCTTAACAGCTGAGCTACATTGTAATTATGGTCAGGTTACATTCATACATCTCTTAAAGCAACATTGTACATACATAACACATTGCTGTGCCATGGATTACATTCTGTATTTATTTCTTTAGAGGGAAGAAAAAAATCCGAGAACAATGTGAAAACAGAAGAAGGAACTCTTCCAGTAGTAGACGGTCCAACCAGCTGCAAAATGGCGAAGTGGTTGAAGCAGTCACCTTATTTGAGGTGGTCAGCATGGGCAAAAGAGCTATGCAGGTAAATAGCATTCTTGGAGTTATTGGAACCTTATATATCTAAAATAAACTTGCTGCAATTCTTTGCTAAGAGCCTTGATGGTATATGTCAGCGTTTCCCAACCTTTGGTTTTTGGACTTCAATTCCCAGAAGCCTAAGTCAGTGCTCCAAAGCACTGATCAGCCAATGTACTAACTTAGGCTTCTGGGAATTGAAGTTCACTGGTGTTTTATGGAATATAGTTTGGGAAATGCTGGTCTATTAGATGGGATCCTATTTGTTGCAAAATAGATTATATAATTTATAAAAGATTATAAAAAATCATTTACTATGTTACCTATATTATAGATGTTGTAGTAACGTTGAAAGAGTTTTTCCCTTTCCACTCTTAAAGTCTTTACCTGTTAGGTCAGTGGATACTTTGTTAGTCTTTTGTAAAGGAGAAAATGAATCTAGCTTGTAGGGTGGCTATTTTTAAAATAGCTTGGCAAGTTAAATAAGAGCTCAGATGATTTTACCATTTTGTAGAGTAAGCCTTGGTTGTATGTTGAATCAGATATATTCTACCTGTTTCATGTTTCATGGTACAGTATATTTTACTTTTCTTGGTTTAATACTTCATTTATAATTTACTTGGCTGAATGAGTACATTTAACTTAGATCTTTTTGTAGAACTAATTCAGTAACATTTTGCGTTTAGATGTTTATTTTAATTTCTAGTTTAAGTTATATAAGTTTTTCTAGTTTTTGATTTCTGTCTTCTTTGAAATATTATTCAGTCCGTGGTTGATGATTGGGTTGAAGCTTATAAAAAAGATAGAGACCTGGCACTTCTGGACCTCATCAACTTCTTCATTCAGTGCTCAGGCTGTCAAGGTAAAACTTCTTCCTACGCTTTATGAGGGATGACAGGCAACCTTTTCTTCTTCTTCTTCAACTTCTTCTGCTGCTGCTGCTTCTTCTTCTGCCGTACCTAAATCTGTATATAGGTGATCATCATGGTGATCAGCCGTGAAGACTGTTGTGAGAATATAATGCAGTGGCTTTTCATATACATTCTGTATCGCAGCATGACACCCATACCACTGATCCAGTTCTGCGAGTCACTTTCTGGACCTGAGCCCTTTTGGCACACAAAGTCCTCCTCAGCCCCAGACCAGTGTTGATGAAGCTGCTGCCCTCCATCAAGATGGATTCAAGTGGGATTTAATCCACTTGGGGACCATCACCCTTCCCTGTGGACATTGGCACCCAAGGCCATTAGTTCTCAGGGTTGTCAGGTTAGTTAACCACCGCCTGATACTAGGCGTTGAGTCACTGGCAGTATGGTCTAATTCATTTGGTCCTCTTATTTAGAATTTGGGATTTATCTGCCAGTAGCATGTGATGGGCAATATGGCAGCTCACCTGTGTCTTTTTGGGACAATTTTCATCATCTTGTGTCTCCCATGCCTTCTAACCATTATATATTTTGGGGGAAATATTATCGCTCAGAAAGTCACTTTGTGCTCACCAGTGAGTATCATGTTAGTTTTGGCATTATTTTGAGTGTTTGAAGCACTGCTAATACTCTACCAAGCCCCTCCCCCCCATTTAAAACATAAGGGGAGGGAATGCTAGAGCATCAGCAGTCCTTTGAACACTCAAAGAGAAGGTTCAGTTTAAAAATTTCCCCAAAGTGAAACTCATTTTTCAGCTTACAAAAACGCATAGTAGTAACTTATCACCCACCCGTCCAGCAAATTAGCTTCTTCTGGTTTCCTTCCCTTTGCGAATAAAGGCCTTGGGCTTCCTGCAAGTTTGAAAAATGACTCATCTCTGAGGTAGGAAGATGAGGTCTGGATTCCATATAGAGTGGTCTGGAAAATGATAATTCAGAGTGAAAATAGAAAGGAATACATGTTGATATATAAGAAATGAAAACAAAGTCAGGTAACAATAAAGACTATCTGGGAGGGTAATTCACACATGAAAATGAGGAGTGGAAAAATAGACCTACTGGGGTATGATTCTGTAAATCTTTGAATATCTCATTCTTATTTATTCAAAGAGTAACTACTGAAATGGGTTATAGTAGCTGTAATCCTATAAACATTAACTTTGAATAACTTCCACTGAAACTAATTATAGATGACATAAAATTGTGCTGAATGCTTATAATGAAAGATGGTGATTGAATTCAGAACAAAATAATGAAAATACAGATGAAACTCAGAAAATTAGAATATCGTGCAAATGTTCATTCAGTTCAGTAATGCAACTTAAAAGGTAAAACAAATATATGAGATAGACTGATTACATGCAGAGCGAGACAGTTCAAGCCTTACTTTGTCATAATATTGATGCTTATGGCTTACAGCTTATGAAAACCCCAACCTCCCAATCTCATGTGCCCCATAATCATCACATAACCTCATGTAAGCTGTACGCCATGATCATCACAATTATAACGAATTAAGGCATGACATCTCTCGCTTTGCATGTAGTGAGTCTATCTCATATATTTGTTTCATCTTTTAAGTGAAATGAATGAACATTTGCACGATATTCTAATTTTCCGAGTTTCACCTGTATATTTTACTAAATAATATATATGCCATTTTGCAATCACCTCATTATTTTAAAGTAATTTTATGTGTATCCTTACATTCTGTGTTCAGTTTAATTTTCTTTCTGATTATGCCTTCCATAGGAATGGTTACAGCAGAGATGTTCCAGAGTTTAAATAACTGTGAGGTGACGCAGAAAATGACAGAGACATTTGATGAAGTAGGTCTTACTTCTCCTAATAATCTGACTCTAAGCATTGGTTCCCAACCTTTTTTTGGTCATGCCCCACTTAAGCATCTTTAAAATCCTGTGACATAATTCTTATTATTAAAAAAGTGAACTTCTAGTCATGTGGAGGAAGCCTAAAAGGCACTCACTGTTAATTCATTCTTGAATTGCCCCCTTTAAAAATCAGATTGCCCCCATGTGGGGCATATGACCCACATTGGGAAGCACGGCTCTAAAGTCTTTTTAATATGATTTAATTCTTGGAAAGTCTTCAGTTCTTGGAAAGGTTTAAGGTGCAGAAGTCCTTCTTGTAGAGAAATATACAAGAATATCCAGAACAAAGATAATTGTTGTGTTTAAAGTACAGTAAAACCCCTACTTACGAAAAAAAGTCCTTTCTGCAGGCTTTTGCTTAAATCGGTTTTTTATGTAACTTGAAGCAAACCCATAGGAAAAATTATGTTTTTACGTAGCTTGAAGCAAACCCATAGGAAAAGTGACTTTTTTATGTAAATCGAAGCAAAAAACCAATAGGGAAAAGAATCTTTATGTAACTCGAAGCAAACCCATAGGAAATTGTGTAAATCGGGACATGGTTTTAGCACAAAATCATTATGTAAGTCGAATTTTATGTAACTCAAGGCATATGTAAGTTGGGGTTTTACTGTAATATAGAAGTTTGTCTCAGTGTTTTTAAGATTAGTGATATGTATCTACATGAAGTTAAGAGAACATGCAGTCTTTGGCTGATGTGAGATTCACTCCTTTCTTCTGTGTGATACATAATGAGACGATATATGTCTATCCTTGGATTCTCACCTTTGGTATTTCCTTGTATTCACCACCAGCAGCCAATGATGAGTGGGGTAGTATTCAGTGTAATGGTGTAATGGTCTATGTGGTGGAGGTGAACTTAATCTGAGGGCATTGACTCTGTTTATCCTATTTGTTTGTTCCAGTTTAGACTGATAAAGAGTAGCGGTATAACACTAGATGATTAAATGAATGTTCTATAAGCAGCCTTCAGGCATCTCAGTGTATGAAGTAGAGAAATTCTTGAACTTTGAAGGCAATGGGGATATGTTTGCTTGCATGAGAGTGCCTACATACATGAAAAATGGTCAGGTTTGCCTGAATGTGATTATGAATATTCTTGTGTGCTACTTTTACATGGCAATTTTCCCTAGCAGGAGTTTTTCTTGACATGTCGGTGTTCCATTCAATCCAGTCAACGTGGCTGCTGTTACTTACATTATATTTTGCCTTTGTTGTTATCATAGGAAACAGGATTGCAGTGTAAAAAGTTCATGGCTTATCCCTGGATTTTGACTGTGACTTGGCCAGTGGATATGGTAATTTATTTATTTCATTTATATTTCAATTTTCTTTAGTTTCCAGGCAATATCCATGTAGATAGTAGTCCAGCACATTATCTCCCCCCGTGGGGTTGTTGGTCTGTATTTCAGCATCTCTACCTGTCACAGAAGTGGTTCTGGTCTCTTCCTCTATGTTTTAACCTGGTGTCTATTGTATTCATGGTCTGACAGGTTGTGCCCTGGTTGTACAAAGAGTGCCAACAATTTTGTCAGATTCATAATATTTTGCATTTTGTTAAATAAGTTGTTTAGTTCAATGGTGCTCAGTTTTTGGGTCCCCAGATGTTTTGGATGTCATGCTCAAGGGACGCAGTGTGGGTAAGAAGCAGGCGCTAAGCTGTAGTAGATATCAACTTCTACTATGCTGGTCTTGGATCATAATATCAATTGATGACTATTTGGTAACAACTTCTGGAAGCCCTAGTTAGTATAGCTAGTGGCCAAGGATCCTGAGAACTAAACCATCAAGAGGGCAGAAGGCAAAGAAAAATATAACATTCTCCCCCTGTCCTTGAGAATTGGTATGACTGCAATACTTTGATGAACTACCATTGGCATCACTGTCATTCTAATGCAAGGAGGAGGCAAAATATATAAAGTAGTTTACCACTATTGAGGTTATTGTGACTGCAGACAGAACTGATCAGTCATGTTTGTGTCTTATATGGCTGCCAACTGTTACTTATATTGTATGGCCAGTGTCACACCAGAAGGAACTGCATGCAAGCCAAGAACGTATGTGCATTGACTTTTAGTATGCTCACCTGAAGAAACTACTAAAATTCAATGTCTAATGAGTTCTGTTATGAACCAACATGCAACTGTCTCCATTAGTGAGACTGTAAAACGGCTCCCCCCACCTATGCCATTCAGATTCTTTTTGCATTAGGTGAGGAGGGATGGGAATAGTAATCAGTTATGATGTGGAGCGTCATAGGTTCCCCACATCTGTTTTACTTCCATTCTTTGAATCTCTGCCATAAGGTAAGACCTTCACATTATCAAAACCTTATTGTTCCATCAACTAGAGGGGCATACCTCTCTAGCACAAGGAGGAGGGCCTTCTCCGTGTCTGCTCCAACTCTGAAACCTCCTGCCAGGCGAATTACGGCAGCAGACGGAATTGCTGCCCTTTAGGAAAGGGCTCAAAACCTGGCTGGCAGGGCAAGTGTGGGGGGCTGATGGGGAAGTGGTCCCCACCCATTGGCTCTTCTAAGATAAAGTGCCTCTCTTGTACTGATGGGTGGGGGTGGGTAGGCTTTTTAACTGTCTTTAATGGGTTTTTACAGGGTTGTCTTTTTAATGATTTTATGGGATGATTGTATATGTTTTATGCTTGTTGTGAGTCGCCCAGAGTCGCCCTTGGGGGCGGCATATAAATTTAAATAAATAAATTTAAATAAACAAACAAACAAGCAAATAAATAAATAATAAAACAACTTCTGGCTTTTATTACATTTTTGTTTCTCTATCAGGCTTTGTCAGACTCCTGCTATTTTTTTCTGCCTTGTGCAGGACAATGAAGACTATCCACTCATCAAACCGGGACCTTACTGGAAAAAGTTCAAAGCTAATTTTTGCGAGTTCACTTCAGTACTAGTTCAACAGTGTCAGTACAGCATCCTCTACGACAGCTATTTGATGGACACAATCATCTCTCTGCTTACGGGCTTGGCAGATTCCATGGTTAGAGCATTCCGACACACCAGCACGTTGGCAGGTAGGCACAGCAGGTCTGGTTTTAATTGTCTTGAGAATAGATAGTTTGGTAGTTTTTATTGGTCAAAAAACTGGTTAAAGGTAGGAAATATTGGTAGGTTTGAGGCTGAAGATGGCACTTCGGTGGCTGCGTGACAATTAGGATTTTAGCAGATCTACCTTCTCTTGTTGCAGCAAGGTTCTTACAGCTGTCCTAATTTATGCAGCTATTAAAGGCAAAGGAACTCTCATACAGCAAGTATGTATGTTCTTAAGTTAAGGAAGATGACATTTCTATTTCCACAATTTGTAATCTTTAATTAAATAGGTACTGTACTTTTAAATGCATAATGGTGATTTTTAAAATGCCATTAGCTTTTTGTAGTACTTTTGTCGTGTTGGAATTAATGGAAGCTGTTGGCTCTTCTCATTCTCTCTGTTGGCCACTTTGTAGTGACACAAACTCTGGAAGCGTCTGCCCGTTGCTGTACTCAAAGCCGTGGGCTCCTTATTCACCATCTACTGGCAAGGGAATAAATAAGGCCTTCCACCAGAGCAAGGAGGAGGTTTCCACAGATAGCCTATTCTGGCTATCTTGATGGTTCCTCTTTATCATATCTCCCCTTGGCCAGCTCCTCTGTCATCCCTCTCACTCCTGCCTCTGTTGGAAAGGCCCTTGCTCCCACAATCTCTTCTTGACCCTCAGTGCACACGCAGAAATGCGCACACACATGCACACACCTGATAACTGACAGGATAACTTGCTGCCTAGATATGGGACTGAGGGGGCAATGGGCTGCGAACCCCTGGGGCTCCTCTTCACAGGCCCCCTGAAATAAGTCCAAATCAGCTGGAGGCCAGAGAAAAAACGGCAGTTTAACAGAGAGAGACTCTCTGTGTTGGGATGTATCAGGGTCCAAAAAAACTAAACATACAATAAACACCCCCTGGCCAATGCTGGGTAATTAGCTCTCATACTGAAAGCCTTTATTTTAACATGTCCAAATGTTCTGGGGCAATTGGAAAATAACAAAAGTTACATGAAAATTTTAATTAAATAGTTATAATGGGTTTATATCAGTTAAGAGAGACTTTAATAATGCACCATAAAATGCAACCATGCCAATATATTAAGTAAGAGCAGAGACAATAATGGTGTTTTATGATGTATTCTGTTGTAGTACATTTGAATATGTAGCATAAGGAATTTTACAAAAAAATGTTCAGCTCATTGAAGTGTTTTGGGAAAATGAAAATGGCTTAAATGTTTTATGCTGGCGTTGTATATGACTATCAAATTGAGTCACTTGCCACTAAATATTCACTGCTGCTAAGCAACAGAATTTTGTTCCAAGAAAAGCAGATTTCTGTGCTAGGTTGAAGTGTACAATCCACATAATTCTAGTTATTATCAGACAACTATGTAAAATCACTGTTGAGCTTTTCAAAACAATTTTTTACACTGAACTGTGAACACTTGACATTCTAGACTTGATTTTCTTGTGTTTCCTTTGTTTGCTTGGTGTCTAGCTGTGAAACTTCTGACAGCACTCGTAAACCTCAGACTCAATCTAGGTGTAAATAAGCGTAACCTGGAAAGATTATATGAAGTGGAAAAGAGTAAAGCTGCAGGCAAGAGGACCAATTCTAGACTGGATCAGCTAGAAAAGAAAAGAAGAGAGGTAAGGCAAACATCTGTAGCAAGATTAATAATGGTTCATGAAAATATCTGTTATGTGGTATGCTATGCTAGTTACTGGATTCCAGAAATTTGGGAGGAGTTGAGGTGGCATTTGATTTACCAATCACCCAAACTTGCAACTTTAGATGTACAGTATAGTACAGAATGTCCTTCCTGCACACATTTTACCTTATTACTTCCAGGGAGCTCAGTGACATTGATGAAGCTAAGACTGAGTGAGTGGCCTATGCTGACCTAGTGACAATCATGGTTATGTGAGGATTTGAACTCAGGTCTTCTGGGCCCTAGTCTTTTCCTCTAAGCTCCACATTGGAAAAGCTGTTAGGAAATTAAGGAGCTTGAGCTGTTCTTGGACAGAGCAGAGCAGACTATGCTGGACAAAGAAGAGACAGGGCACAGCTCTGAGGGAGAAGGACCTTCACTAACACAGGAGGGAGATGTTTGGAGGAATGTGACTTAAAGGAGGAGAAGAGTAGGGGATCACTCTGAGAGTATGAAATTACAGAATAAATTTGAGGCTCTTTCCCTCATCACACCTGATGAGGAACACACAGAGGAACAACTGGTTCCATCTGATGATCTCTCCTTCATCACACTTGATGAGATCCAGGAAGATAAACAACAGGAACAAACTGAGGTTCTCTCCCTTAATATGGTTGATGAGGTGCATGTAGATGAACAGATTGCAGGAGAGAGACTCCTTGTACTAGGCGATTCAATAATTAGAAATACAGAGAAATGGATTTGTGATGCACATGATAACCGTATGGTGACTTGCCTGCCAGGTGCAAAAGTTGCAGACATCACAAGAAATCTAGATTGTTAGAGAGAACTGGGAAGGAGCCAGTTGTCATGGTACACGTTGGTACCAATGATGTTGGGAAGCCCAAGCGGTCTTTCCTGGAAACCAAATTCAGGTTGTTAGGAAGAAGACTGAAGTACCGGACTTCGAAGGTAGCATTTTCAGAAGTACTGCCTGTCCCTCGCGCAGGATCTACCAGGCAGGCAGAGTTCAGAAGCCTCAATGCGTGGATGAGGCGGTGGTGTCGAGAGGAGGGCTTCAGATTTGTCAGGAACTGGAGAACATTTTGGGACAAGCCAAATCTGTTCAGGAGGGATGGATTGCATTTGAACCATGATGGGACCAGATTGCTGGCACTCAACATCAAAAAGGCTGCAGAGCAGCTTTTAAACTGATAACTGGGGGAAAGCCGACAGGAACTGGGCAGCATTCGGTTCGGGAAAGTGTGTACTTAAGTAGTGATGAGGATGCAAAAATTACTGAGCAGAGCAAGGAGCTAGTCACCAGCACTCTAGCAGAAGGATGCAAGAGGCAGTCTAAAAATGTAACTGGACTCAAAAGACTGTATCAGGAAAGCATATATAAATGCTTGTATACAAATGCCAGAAGCCTCCGGAACAAAATAGGGGAACTGGAATACTTAGCAATAGATAAGAATATTGATATTATTGGTATCACTGAAACCTGGTGGACGGATGATAACCAATGGGATACAGTTATCCCAGGCTACAAACTGTACAGGAAAGATAGGAAGGGGCAAACGGGAGGTGGTGTAGCCTTGTATGTCAAAGAAGTGATAAAATCGTATGAATTGGAATATCTAGGTGATTTGGAGTCACCATTAGAAGCTCTGTGGGTAAGAGTACCAGGCCACAAGGATGGTCTAACAGTAGGCATATACTATCGGCCTCCGACCCAAACTCTTGAGGGAGACTGGCAGTTGGAGAATGTTGTAAAGGAGGCATCCAAGAAGGGAAGCCTGGTTATAATGGGGGACTTCAATTACCCTCACATAGACTGGGTGAACTGTTGTTCAGCACATGATAAAGAGATAAAGTTCCTAGATATGCTAAATGATTGTTCCCTGGGACAGATGGTTTAAGACCCAACTAGAGGTACAAGAATCCTTGACTTGGTCCTGAGTAATACTCAGGATCTGGTGCAAGATGTTAATGTGACTGATCCAATAGGGAACAGTGACCACAACTCAATTATGTTTAACTTGATCATAGACCGCAAGTCACTGATAAAATCTAACACAGAGACCTTAAATTTTCAAAAAGGAAATTTCCCAAAGATGAGGAAACTAGTAAAAAAGAAGCTGAAAGGGAAAATTGAGAGAGTCCAAACACTCCAAGAGGCATGGAGGCTGTTTACAAAAACAATAACAGAGGCCCAATTGGAATGCATACCCAAAAGGAAAAAGGGCACTGCCAGGTCCAAGAGGACTCCGATGTGGCTTACAGGAGCTGTTCGGGAAGTTATCAAAAGCAAGAAAAGCTCATTTAGAAGATGGAAGGCTTGTCCGAATGAGGACAGCAGGCAGAAACATAAATTCTGGCAGAACAAATGCAAGGCAACAATCAACAATCAGGAAAGCAAAGCAAGACTTTGAGGAGCGTATTGCTAAAAATACTCAGAGAAATAACAAAGACTTCTTTAAGTACATTAGAAGTAAGAACCCAACTAGGAAGGCCATTGGACCATTAGATGACAATGGAAGGCAAGGGGTTATTAAAGAGGAAACAGAGATTGCAGAGAGACTCAATGAATTCTTTGCTTCAGTATTCACTGAAGAAGACAGAGACCACATGCCCAAAACAGAGCCTATCTTCGTAGGGAGAGAAACCGAAGAATTAAGCCAGATAGAAATAATCAGGGATAACCTTGCATGTCTTGTTAAACTAAACACTAACAAATCACCAGGACCAGATGGCATCCATCCACGAGTTCTCAGGGAACTTAAAGATGAAATTGCTGATCTCCTAGCCAAAATATATAATATTTCCCTCAAATCAGGCTTTGTGCCTGATGACTGAAAGGTAGTGAATGTAACACCAATTTTCAAAAAAGGATCCAGGGGTGATCCAGGAAATTCCCGACCTGTCAGTTTGACATGTGTTCCAGGTAAAGTGATGGAAACCATCCTAAAAGATAGAATTAATAGGCACATAGAAGAGAAGGCACTGCTAAAGGAGAGCCAACATGGCTTTTACAAGGGCAAATCATGCCTCACTAATCTGTTGGAATTTTTTGAGAGTGTCAACAAGCATGTGGATAAGGGGGATCTAGTTGACATTGTTTATCTGGACTTTCAGAAGGCTTTTGACAAGGTCCCACACCAAAGGCTCTTGAATAAACTTACCAGTCATGGAATAAAGGGACAGGTCTTGTCCTGGATCAGCAACTGGCTAAGGGACAGGAAACAGAGGGTAGCACTAAATGGACACTTCTCCAAGTGGAGGGAAGTAAGGAGTGGGGTCCCCCAAGGTTCAGTACTGGGACCCCTGCTTTTCAGCCTCTTCATAAATGATCTAGAGGTAGGAGTAAAAAGCAAGGTAGCCAAATTTGCTGACGACACTAAATTATACAGGGTAGTGAAAACTGTGAGAGATTGTGAGAAGCTCCAGAGGGATCTCTTGACACTGGGGGAGTGGGCAAAACAGTGGCAAATGAGCTTCAACATTAGTAAGTGCAGAGTGATGCATGTTGGGGCAAAAAACCCCAATTACATTTATAAACTGATAGGTTCTGAACTCTCTGTGACAAACCAGGAAAGGGACCTTGGTGTCCTGGTGGACAGCTCAATGAAGGTGTCAACGCATGCATCACCACCGGGCTTCCAAAGCTAACGAGGGTGTGTGTGCATGCACCAGCTCGCATGTGTCACATCCGAGTCTCTGGCCACCAGAAAAGACTGCCCGTTTGGCATTGGTGCGCATGCGTCACCACCAGGCTTCTGCAGCCCGCCACGGCCCAATGGCCGCCTCCTTCAGCTGTCACCTGGCAAGGCGCCGCTGCAGACAGCCTTCTCAAGCCACGGGCCTCAGACACGGATGCCCAGCCCGCCGGGATCTACGACAGCGTGCCAGACTGGGGGACGTCAGAAACTACGGGCCCGCCCCCGCCTCGGAAGGTACAGTCAGCACAAGAATGGGGAGCCCTGCTGTATCACCGGCCCAGGTTGGGTTCATCCTGGACAAAGGATGGGCACCTTTGCTAGTCTTAACTCAGTGTGCCTCAGCAGTGAAAAAAGCAAACTCAATGCTAGGGATCATTAGGAAGGGTATAGAAAATAAGTCAGCAAGTGTCATTTTGCCTCTTTATAAATCTATGGTGAGGCCCCATCTGGAATACTGTGTATAGTTTTGGTCGCCATACCTCCAGAAGGATATTAAGGAGTTGGAAAAAGTGCAGAGGATGGCAACCAAAATGATTAGGGGACTGGAACTCCTTCCTTACCATCTGAAGCTGTAACGGTTGGGCCTTTTCACTCTTGAACGACGGCGTCTAAGAGGTGACCTGATTGAAGTTTATAAAATCATGCACGGTGTGGACAAAGTAGATAAGGAAAAACTGTTTTCCCTATCGCATAACACTAGAACTAGGGGACACTCCATGAAACTTTTGGGTACTAGTTCTCAAACAAATAAGAGAAAGTACTTTTTCACCCAGAGGATTACTGGTCTATGGAACTCTCTGCCAGAAGAAGTGGTGACAGCTGTCAGTCTTGACAGCTTTAAGAAAGGATTAGACAAGTTCATGGAGGACAGCGGCATCAATGGCTATAATTATGGATACTTAAGGACAACCTCCGTGTTGGAGAGATAGGCAGGATATCTCTCAATGCCATTTCCAGGGAATCCTAAGCAGGTGAAGGCATCTGCTTGGGAATACCCTGAAGCAAATGGTGAGCCACTGTGTGAGACAGAATGCTGGACTGGATGGGCTGTGGCCTGTCCCAGCAAGGCTGTTCTTATGTTCTTAAACTACATTTTGACATTGTGTTAGACTCCAAAG
Source organism: Bradypodion ventrale (assembly GCA_035047345.1). Classification (NCBI taxonomy): domain Eukaryota; kingdom Metazoa; phylum Chordata; class Lepidosauria; order Squamata; family Chamaeleonidae; genus Bradypodion; species Bradypodion ventrale. The sequence continues at coordinate 252,790,597 of JAWDJE010000003.1, forward strand.
TTGCCCTAAAGACTCTCCAGACTCATGTCTCTTTTGACTTAGAAAGGGCAAAAAAAAAAAAAATGGTGCCCCTCAAAGCCTGACTGGCTAAGAAAAGTTCCCACTGTATTGGAGACTGCTTTGGGTTATACCATCAGATGTTGTGCTCTAAACTGGAAATGAACTGTGGGACATGACTTTAGTCTTCCCTCTTTATGGTAACAAGTCTATATACTATGCTAATAATGAGTAAGGTTCAAATCAAAACTCTGCTTCTCTCCTCACTTGAAGAGAACTCCCAATCAATCCTTTGTTGTTGTTTTTTATGAGTGTAGGAACTCTGTGTCCAAAGGAAGCCAATTTTTGGGGGGATCATTACTAATTGCTAATCATGGATCATTACTAATGGCTAATGCTTAAGCAGGTTGCTTTATACATGGAATAGAAAGATACTACCAGTGGCTTATCAGCAAATAATTTTATTTTACCCACTCTAAGGCATACAGATTAATTCTGAACATCCTGCGACATCATATTTTAGCCCTAGAAGTAAAATATTGACACAGCCTATAGAGGCAACATGAGACTGTTTGGGAATAATTTTGTTTGTTTGTGTTAATCACTTGTAGTTATCACAGTCACGAGTCAAGATTATGGTCATGGTCCAAAAAGGTGTAGATAGTTTTGGAGGAGCTGGTTTCCACAGTCAACTACTGTCCACAATATTGCTAGATATAAATGCCACAAAATTGGTTCTGCAGGCAGTTAAAGGTAGGGCTGTGATCAGCAAGATGAACCTTATGACCCCTCTAGATGATTTTGGATTAGAGCGCCCATTACTTGAAGTTTGGCTGTCCTGGCTAGGGCTAATGTGAATTGATGCTAATACAGTTCCATCAGGGCTAGACATCTCCTAGACCTGTTTAGTGAAATTGAGTGCTGATGTTTATTTACAACAGAAAATTAGTAGGTGAGAAAATAAGTCAAATGTAATGAAAGGCAAATCAGATAGTATTCTGGTTCAGCCTTTCCCCCCTATTCTTGTTGCGAAATGTTTGGCTTTCCCATGATTTAAAATACAGGTTGATATTTATTCAATAATGTTTTTGAGAAATGAGCTTTGGTTTTGTAATAAAGGCTAGCCTATGGTGAAGGAAAGATTCCATTCTTTTAATTTCAGTACGAACAGAAACCACTCGAGATAGAGAATATGATGAATGCTATTTTCAAAGGGACATTTCTGCAGCGCTATCGGTAAGAATCTTTATATTCTTGGAAGGATCCTTTACTCAGGATTTCAACATCTCTATATCTACAAAGCAAGGACGTACCTTCATATGTCCTTAATGCGTGGACACACCCCGCGACCCACCCCCCTGAAAATGACTGGGCTTACCTTGCACATCCCAGCGGTCCAAGAGGGGGGTCCGAAAGCTGCGGGTGGGGTGTAAGCCCCACCAGCAAGGATCGCCAGTTTGTCATCAGTGCGCATGCGCGCACTAGCGCGCATGCATCACCACTGGGCTTCCAAAGCTAACGAGGGTGTGTGTGCACGCACCAGCTCGCATGCATCACATCCGAGTCTCTGGCCACCAGAAAAGACTGCCCGTTTGGCATTGATGCACATGCGTCACCACCGGGCTTCTGCAGCCTGCCACGGCCCAATGGCCACCTCCTTCAGCCGTCGCCTGGCAAGGCGCCGCTGCAGACAGCCTTCTCAAGCCACGGGCCTCAGACACGGACGCCCAGCCCGCCGGTCCACGACAGCGTGCCAGACTGGGGGACGTCAGAAACTACGGGCCTGCCCCCGCCTCGGAAGGTACAGTCAGCGCAAGAATGGGGGACCCTGCTGTATCACCGGCCCGGGTTGGGTCCATCCTGGACAAAGGATGGGCACCTTTGCTAGTCTTAAATAGAGATGGGATGAGAGACATCATCTCCCTTTGGGCTTGTTCACATATGCAGATAAATTGTTCGTAAGCTGCATCTTCCAGTAATCCTTGCACAATTTCCCCAAACATGACACCTTTTATATATGTTGATGTACTATGCGCATAACCCAAGCAGCATTGAACTGGGTCTGATAGTAGTTGCAGTCCAGTGTATTGGGAGTGCATTAAGTTGAGGAAAGTTGGTTTTGCATATGTGTCTGGTAGCACAGGTGGAACTTTTATATTGCTTCACATTTTCTGAAGAGCCATTTTATTTATTACTGTAGGTGTCAGCCCCTGCAGGTTGATTAATCAAGTTATGTAAGTGGAGTACATATGATATAAAGTGTTGTAATTATATCATACATACATGTGTGTATGAATTGTTTACCAACAGACTGTAACCTTTGTTTGCTTCTGTTTTTCAAATAGTGATGTTATTCCAGAAATCCGGGCTATCTGCATTGAAGAAATGGGCAGCTGGATGAAAATGTATCCTGATACATTCTTAAATGATAGTTATTTGAAATATGTTGGATGGATGCTATATGATAAAGTGAGTTTGTTCTTTCTTACTCTCTCTCTGCTTTAAATGTGCAGAATTACAGTTGAACAGAATACTATATGCCTTTAGTTAAGCAGGAGTAATGGGAAGCCAAGCATGTCATTAGTTTGCTTCAAACACACTTTTTGCACTTTCAAGCTTATGTTTTTAACCCTTACTCCTCTCTTAATAGACCAACTCAGAGCCCCACAACATGTACAGAATATATTGTCTATAATTTTTGTAGCTTGGACTTTATCTGAATCAAATGGGCGATGCATTGGATAACATCCAAAAAATGGACTTTATCCGAGGTTCCTATACCAAATACCTTGGATAACGTCCATTTTTAGCGGTTTTGGGCTTTATGCGATGCATCACGTGTGCATGAAAACCGCGACTTTATCCGAATTGGACTTTATCCGAGGCACCACTGTACTTCTGTAAAAGAAGTGGGCCCTGTTGAGTTCACTGAGACCTACTCCTATATGGGTATGTCTAAGATTGGCAGGCTTAGGAAATGTAGTACTCCATTGAGTGGAGGATTCTGGATCACGATCTGCTACTACCTCATTGGATTATTGCAATAGATCTTCAGGGGTTCTCACCCTGAAAAGTCAAACAGTGATGACAAAAAGGCAGTTTCACCCTTTTAAATTAGGCTACTAAAGTGACTGACCAGTAATAACTTAGATGTAAATGTGAACAAGTAATTTTGCTACTATGGCTCATGGCTTACCTTCTAAGCTATGATTTTTTGCCAGGAATTGTCTCATCTCCCATGTGATTGGTAGATCCTGGTAAAAAACAAAAACAAAAAAAAAACAAAAACAAATTAGATCCTAGAAAACGAAGGCCGGGTCATATATGCTTGAGATCTATGATAGGAAAAAGTGGTATAATAGATTTGTCCTAGTTATGTATCCCACTTACCTTGAAAGCTTTATTAGGATCACTATAAATTGGTTCTGACTTGATGGCACATAGTAATGACACTGACTACATAAATCTATTTTCTGAGAGTTACTATAGTATATTAGTACAGTGGTACCTCGGATAAAGTCCAATTCGGATAAAGTCCGATTCGGATAAAGTCACGGTTTTCATGCACACGTGATGCATCGCATAAAGTCCAAAACTGCTAAAAATGGACGTTATCTGATGTATTTGGTATAGGAACCTAAGATAAAGTCCATTTTTGGATGTTATCTGATGCATTGCCCATTTGATTCGGATAAAGTCCAAAATAGGATAAAATCCAAACTTGTGGAACGGTGTTTGGACTTTATCCGAGGTTCTACTGTATATTCTTTGTCAATATCATTCCATAGCATCAACTGTGAACATTGTTCTTAATTTGTCTCTTGTTATTTTTCAGCAACCTGAAGTCCGACTAAAGTGCCTTCAGGGACTACAGGGAATATATAGCCGAAAAGAGCTTGTTTGTCAAATGGATCTCTTCACCAGTAGGTTCAAGGTAAAATCAGTATTTCCTGCTTGAACATTTTTTTTGGTTGGCTAGAGAAGGCTGATCATTTTCAAAATCACATTGGGTTTCAGTAATATTTCAGGTCTGTGGAAAGTTGGATCCCTGACTTGTTCATGCATTAATGTTATAGTAGTTTTTAGACTATTTACATTTGGCATTTAAAGCTGGAATCCTGTTCATGTAAAGCAGATGCAACTATCAATCATGGTGATTATTTTTTTGGAAAGAAAATGTTTCTTATACCCATTCCTTAAAGCTTTTGTTTTAGGAAGCTGTTGGGGTAGTGATCCAGGTGGAAGTCTTTAATTATGGGAAAATGCCATTTCTAATGAAGTCATTCATGTTGGGGTACTCTTCAATAATTAAAATCTCCCTCATCTAATCAACCATTTTCTGTCGATGAAAGGACTTTCTCAAAAGCCTTGGGGCCTTCAGGCGTAAGGGGAATCAGAAATATTTTATTTTTTAAAATTGCCTCAGTTGGTGATGTCGCCAGTCTTGGTACCCACTTTGCAGCTAATCCTAAATTTACTTTTAGCTACTGCTGAGGTAAATCACTCAAAAAAACAAAACAAAACATCTAAACACAGTATGGAAACAATGATTTAAAAAACATTCTTACACATTTTAAAAATTATTATCCAAGGCACAACTATTTTTTAAAAAATCATATAGTAACACATTATTTGGTTAAATACAATAATTATAAAAAATTATATCATCCTTTCCTCTTTTGAAAAACCAAAAAACCAAAACCAAAAATAAAAAATCACAGTTTCTAACAGCCCATCCATGCGTAAAATTAAAATTTTAAAAAACCACAATTAAAAACTAACCTCATTTGCATAAAAATAAAACAAAACCCTTCCAAAACCATTTTAAAGAGCCCGGCACTGAGGAAGCCGGCATGCAAAAAATAAAAATAAACAACACACTGGGAGCGCAAGTCCGCCACAGGCGGACACAGAGCCTCAAACCCACAAATTCACAAAACCTTTCAACACTATTTAAAACAGCCCGGCACCATTTGTTCAAGAAGAAAAAAACCAAACCCTTTACTATCCAACACAAATTTAAAAAGCCCGGCACCGCCGGGCAAAATCTGCTAGTAAGAACAGAAGAATAGCCTTGCTGGAACAGGCCACAACCCATCCAGTCCAGCATTCTGTCTCACACAGTGTCTCACCATTTGCTTCAGGGTATTCCCGAGCAGATGCCTTCACCTGCTTAGGAGTCCCTGGAAATGGCATTGAGAGATATCCTGCCTATCTCTCCAACCCGGAAGTTGTCCTTAGGTATCCATAATTATAGCCATTGATACCCTTGTCCTCCATGAACTTGTCCAATCCTTTCTTAAAGCTGTCAAGACTGACAGCTGTCACCACTTCTTCTGGCAGGGAGTTCCATAGACTAGTGATCCTCTGGGTGAAAAAGTACTTTCTCTTATTTGTTTTAGAACTAATACCCAAAGGTTTCATGGAGTGCCCCCTAGTTCTAGTGTTATGCGATAGGGAAAACAGTTTTTCCTTATCTACTTTGTCCACACTGTGCATGATTTTATAAACTTCAATCAGGTCACCTCTTAGACGCTGTCGTTCAAGAGTGAAAAGGCCCAACTGTTGCAGCCTCAGATGGTAAGGAAGATCCTTATGGAGGAAATTCAATCTGGTCTGTATTAGATCTCAGTTTTCAAGTAAACCTGGAAAAGTCATTTAAATCAAAAGAGAATAGGTCAGTATATTGGGGCTGTACTAGATTCAAAAACCATACGGACATACTTACCTCAAGACAGAGTAGAGAGGCTTCTGATCCTGATGAATAAATTTATCACTAATGCATCTGTAAGACCTTACATGGCACAGAAACTGCTCAGTCTCATGGTCTCAACCACAAAGGTACTACCAGATTGATAACATACCACAAGGGGAGAGTCTGTCACCCAGACCTAGTCTTGACTGAGGTTAACAGCATAAGGCAGTTGCGGTGAACCTATAGCATAAATGCTAGAGGGGGCACTCAGAGCCCTCTCTGTTGGCATGCACACCATTGCCCCAGCACAGAATTCACCTGTCCTGGCCCCTCTTCCCAGCAGCCCAATGGGAGCGCTTCCTCCCTCCCCCAAGCACAGAGTTCAACCCACCCCTCTGCATAGCAGCCCAATGGGAAAGCAACCCACCCCTCTGTTTGGGAACTCAGTCTGTTTGGGAACTATGCCATCACTGGCATAGGGAATTTACCTCAATTGAAGTGATTCTTCAAGAGCCTAGAAAGCCACCCATGAGGTGAAATTACAAACACAAATGGGTGAAATTTGTAAATTTCATTGCATCAATACAGCAGCCTTACCTCTCTTGTATGCTACATACTCTCTTCCATTTCTTACTGCATTTAAAAGAGGCATGTCCCACTCCTTGTTAAAAATATATTTGTCTACTCTAGTAGCACATCAGGCTCATGAATTTGAGGCATTGCATTTCTTCAGACATCTGATCGTCAAGAAATGTTTGAAGCGCCTAAGGGATGTATATCCAGTTATTCAGCCTCAGTGGTTTCTAAATCTAGTGCTGAATCAGCTTACAAAGCCTATGTTCAACCTAATGGATGCTTCTGCCCTAAGATGGTCAAGGCCATGTTCTTAGTTGCAATCACATCAGGAAGAAAAGCTAGAGAGCTATATTCTCTTAAGTGTGAGCCACCTTTTCTGCATTTCTGTGGCAAAAGAAACTGGTTGCCACAATTTTGAAAGCACACTCAAGTTGCGCAGTTGCTACTTCTACAAAATTTGTTACAGGAGTTCAATTGAGAGACATTTGTAAACTAGCAACACAATCCTAGACTCTGACATTCACCAAGCATTACATATTGGATGTTAGGGCAAAAGTAGATGGCTTGACCGCCACTCAAATATATGATTCATACAGATCACAAAGAAGAGAGACAAGTTACTTTCCTGTAACTGTGGTTCTTTGAATGGTGATCTGTGAATTCGCACAACCCGTTTATCCTCCCCTTAATCTGACATTCAAGTGCACATTTTCAGTCAGCAGTGGTTTGGAGGAACTGAGGATTAGCAGCGGAGCGGGAAACCTCCACAGTGGAGAAAGTGTGGACTTACAGACTCTTTTAGGCTCTAGAATATTCCAAAGGTCTCCATGCAGGCACAGAGGAAACCCAAATGTGTTAATTTGCCGATGAGCATTTAAAGAACCACAGTTACAGGTAAGTAGCCTGTCCATTTAATCAAACTATGAAAAAACTGAAAATTCTGAGAAGTTCAAAGACATGTCCTTACTTATTTTCTACACGAAAAAGGGTATGGTGAATAGATAGGCCATGCTTTCCTTTTGCCACTCTGCCTGGAAAGTTTGAATGTTTTAGTCCACTATATCATAAAAACATGTAAACTTTCTGTCCTCACTCAGATCAGCATGTTTAATACTAAAGAATAAATAAGTGTCTCTGAATATCAGAATGGTATCAGTGTTCAGCTGCTCTGATCCTGATTATGTAAATAATTTTAACTTCTTTTAAGGGCTGCTCATTAGCTATGGTTTCATCAAATATTGGCCAGAATTTAATAGCTTACCAGTACTGTACCAGATCCTGTAGCTTCCATTGGAATCAGCTATCTTCCTTCCCCGCTGCTACACATTTATACCCATTCCAAAACTTTATTCTAGAGGACTAGGAAGACCTCTGGTTCTAGTTTTTAGTGGCATTCAAGCAGAGAAGTGGACTCATTTTAATTGCCTCTGGATAGTCTTGACCATCGTGAACTGAACAAGGTGGAATGCAACACTCAGGAAATTGATGCCTTCCTTGAGAAATGTTTTGATGATGCACCAACACATTTAAGGGCTTGTTTCAGACTGAGTTGAGACTGTGTTTACCATTTTTATATGAACTGGTAAATAGAAATTGTAACTTAATGAATACTGACAGCCTTCATCAGTATTTCCACAGTTTGATGGTATATCAGAGTCAGGAGTAGCCAGATTCAAACTCAAAGAAGCCTTTGGTTGCTTTGACTCCTAGTGCTATTTTTGACTGCTAGTGTTATTTTTTTCTTGCAATGGATAGTGAGAATAGATAATTATTAACTACTTAGGGGGAGGCCAAAAATGAGATGGCTAGATGGTATTGTAGATGCAATGGGCACAGAGCTGGGCGGGTTGAGGAAGATGGTGGAGGACAGGTGCCTGGAGGACAATGGTCCATGGGGTCGTGAAGGGTTGGAATTGACTGTGCAACTGAACAACAACAAAATTGCAGTAGAACCCCGTAGAACCCCAGATAACGTCGGTACCACATAACGTCAAAACCGCATAACGACACGTTTCTTATGCACCACGTGATGCCCCGCATAATGACAAAAAAGCTTAAAAAGTGTCATTATGCAGTGCATTGGTATGGATGAACTGGGTAACAACACTTTTTGTCGTTATCCGGGGCATCTCCCATAGGGATCGGATAACGTCAAAATTTGGTTAACGACACGACTTGAGGGACCAAGTTTTGTCGTTATCCGGGGTTCTACTGTTCTACACTATTTCCTATTTAGGATTATGCATCTGTACACATTGTTCTTAATAATTGGCAGTGCATAACAAAACAAAACTCATCTTCTAGACCACTTCAATGTATTTCATTGAATGTTAATTTTTGATTCATTGAAGCTTGGAAGTAAACTTAATTCAAAATACAGTTGGTTTCATATGGCCATCCTTTTTTTTGTTGAAATCTATATCCCTTATTAAAAAAGAAAGTTCATACTAAATTTGAAAATCTTTTTTGAACTTTAAAATAAAATATGTAGGCTAAGCTCATCTGCTTATTTTTCTTGTTAATGGTCCCAATTAATTAACGGATTTTTTGTTCTTTGTACTACTTCCACAGTAGCAGGGCACTGTGTATATTTAGGTATCCCTAATTTGAGATCAAGGAGTGTGGTGGCTCAAATGGTTAAGACGCTGAACTTGACGTCTGGAAGGTCAGGAGGTCAGCAGTTTTGAGACCCAAGTGCTCCAGGCTGAAAGCAAGAAATTGCAAGTAGATAAATAGGTGCCACTTCGGTGGGAAGGTAAAACAGCGTTCCGTACACTCTGGTGGCTAGGCATGCCTACCACATGTCCACGGAAACATCTGCAGAGGCAGATACTGCTGGCTCTTTGGCTATAAACAGATGAGCACTGAACCCTGGAGTCGGATACAACTAACTTTCAAGCAAGTGCTGCCTTTACCTAATTTGAGAGCTCAGTTGTGTCTCTATAAAGTAAAGAACTTTGTTGTTACAGCCTGCAGAGGGCACTACAAACAATCTATTGCAAACCCTAAGCATCATCACCATTGCAACTTTAAAAAAATAGAATTGCTCAGCATTTCAACTCTCAAGCACAATACTTGTTGGATTTCCAGATTTAAACAGGCAGTGAATTCCTTTTGCTTCCTGTCATTCGTTGTAAACCTTTCAGCTTGTAATGCTCAATCTATTTTAACAAAACAAAAGATCAGTTTCCACCATCGTAATATGAATAGAAATAATAAATAGAAATTTATGCAGCAAAAACTATCATAACAGAAAGTTTAAATGTAATTTATTTTTGCATCCAATAGGATCGAATTGTGTCCATGGCTCGGGACAAGGACCATGAAGTAGCAGTTCAAGCCATGAAACTCTCGATGCTCATGTCACAGTAAATATGTATTTTATTTTACATACAGTATACTGTAATCAAATGACCAGGGAGTACAAGACACAATTTATGTCTGGTTAAGAAATAAGCAGTAGCATGCTGTATTGCAGCAGTACATAGATGAATGCATTTTTTTTACTGTATATCTAAAATTGGGTAATGAATGTGACTTTTGATGCAGTGTTGTGTCATATTACAAAACATTTCTTTTTGACAGCAGTCTTTAAACACTTAAAAAGTGTTAGTGAAAGGCTTGATTTTAAAAACATGCAAATATTGTGCTTTTGTCACTTATGATTCACTTATCATTGCATCCCAAGCCTTGTAATTTCCACCAGGTGTTAGGCTGAACTAAACCCATAATTCAATCCCACTCCTTTTTTCCTATTGGTGAAATGTTCCTAATAATGTGTGAATCGTATAAATTGATTTTATAGCCCTAGGGCAGTGATGACAAACGTTTTAGAGACCAAGGGCCCAAACAGGGACAGGGCAAACTCTGTGCTGGGGGGTGGGGGGAAGAAAGTATTCCCATTGGGCTGCTGGGCAGAGAAACAGGGTAAACTGCTAGGGGTAGGGAGAAAGCTCTCTCATTGGGCTGCTGGGCAGAGGGGCGGAGTGACCTCTGTGCTGGGGGGAAGGGAGGAAGCACTCCCATTGGGCTGCTGGGCAGAGGGATGGATGAACTCTGCTGGGGGGACAGAGGAAGTGATGGTGTGCATGCCAACAGAGAGAGCTGGGAGTACCCTCTCTGGCACGCATGCCATATGTTCGCCACCACTCCCTAGGGAAGTGATGGCCAAACTTGGCACTCCAGGTGTTCTTCGACTTCAATTCCCAGAAGCCTGAGTCACCACTCTTGCTGATCAGGGCTTCTGGGAATTGAAGTTCAAGAACACCTAGAACGCCAAGGTTCGCCACCACTGGCCTAGAGCCACTTCAAGTTCCTGCTCCTAGAAAACTATCATTTTTGAATAGTGAAAAAAACACAAGTGCATTTTTTCCTCAGAAAAAGGTGCTCTTACCTATGGTGCTTTCTCTCTCTTTTCTAAACAATTAGAATTATTTCAGGTAGTTGAAGTAGATTGATGTACTGGGGCTGATGCAGCTCTCCAGAGAGTTTTGGGATCGAAGAATGGTCCTTTGTTCAGCTCTGCTCTAATTTATAGAGCCAAAAAAGTAATACGCAAGGGATAATCTGGCAACTTGCCATTTCCACACATGCTTGCGTCCATCCAGGTATGTGAGCATTTTTTAAATTTTGTTTCAGATCTAGCACTCACTATACTGAAGGGGAGAATGGGAAAATACTTATGGTGCCTCTTATGCTGGATGTACACTGAAGGATATGGTCTATTGAGTTGGTTGGATTCTCTTAGTCATAGGCTGACTTGCATTATTTTTTTATTGGGCTTTAGTTCCCTGAACTCTCTCAGCACTGACTATCATGATTGCCAAATTTTAGGATTTGTAGTCCAAAATGTTAATTATTCCAATGTTTCTGGTCAGAATGGATTATGATGAAGTGATTTTTGCCTTTCTATTTAAAGCTTGCACAGTTGGTTCTTGTTCTGTTTGGCCTTGCTGGGGAAACTTGAGAGTTCCAGTTGTGGAACATTCACATTCATACCCAGCAATGAATAAATGTCAACCACATTGGTTATATCTATTGAATGTTGGCATTGTTTCTATGCCATTCTGTTGTTTTCTAAGCTTGGGAGAGAAGGGAGGCGAAGAGTCAATTGTTCACGTGATTCCCTTGGAAGGCAAATGATCCTTCTTGTCAACAGCACAGTGTCATCTTCCTGGGGCTTAGACAGTAGAACAAAGTACTGTACAGTGTTCTTTGCTCATGTTGATTTTGTGCTAGGAGGGACATTGTGCCTTTGTGACGATACAATGATGTCCTAAAACCATGAAATGTTACCCTTGTTGTACTGACAAATATTGCACTGATACTGCAGCTGTTCAGCGTGTCTGTTGTTAGTGCACAATGTGAATCTTTTTTTTAATTCATATCCGCACTGCACAATTTTTATTTATTTATTTATTTATTTATTTACTTACTTACTTACTTACTTACTTACTTACTTACTTACTTACTTACTTACTTACCCTATGATGAACTTCAGTTGTCTATATTAATGTTGATATATACAGTAAGCACAAACTGCAATTATTAAACCTATGGATAAAAATAGTCAACATTCCTCTCCTCCCAATCCATGCCGATATAACTGCCCCCTCAGCCCAACGATTAGAATCTAGACACCCTGCTTGGCGCACTGCAGTCAACCTACAGAATAACTGTTTTAATATCTCAGATGCCTGGATGAAACTCTGGCAACATCTATCTCCGATTCCCCATCACCACATAATCCAGAATCCCTGTGAATGGCCAGCTGGATTTTCCCTTTCAAGACGGAAGTGAAGGATGCTGAACAGAGTGAAGACTGGCTGTGGTAGATGAGAAGCTACTCTGTTCACCTTTGGTTCTTGGACTTCAATTCCCAGAAGCCTAAGTCAGTACATTGGCTGATCACTATTAACGAGACTGTGATGGCTTAGCAGTCAAGATGCTGAACTTGACGACTTGAAAGTTGGCAAGTCAGCAGTTCGAGACCTGAGTACTGCAGGATGGAATGAGCTCCCCTCTTTGTCCCAGCTCCTGCCAACCTAGCAGTTTGAAAGCAAGAAATTGCAAGTAGATAAATAGGGACCACTTTGGTGGGAAGGTAAACAGCATTCCGTGCACTCCAGTGTCTAGTCATGCCTGCCACATGTGCACGGAAACATCAGCAGACACAGACAGCTATAAACAGATGAGCACCAAATCCTAGAATCAGATACAACTGGCTTTCGAGCAAAGGGTCACTGTTAACATTGGCACTCTTGTTCTGGAAATGAAGTATGGCTGTTTTAAAATTATTCTTATTGCTTGTGTTTATATGCAATGGGAGAAATTATCAAAAATTCCAAATTTTCCTTCAAGAGTAAAAAAATAATCACCTCATCAGCTGGCAAAGGTTGATCCTGCCTTGTAGCATGTATAAAACCTTCCTTCCATTTAAGCCTCAGTTTTCTTCCAAGATGTGTCTTGTACAACGTTCTTCTCACTTGCTTCCTGCTCTTCTTATCTTTCATCGGCTTGCTTTTTTCTTCTGGACTAAGTATGGCATGTCTATGTCAACGGAAGGACCTTAAACTTGTCATCAAGGGTATGCAAGTGTTTGAATTTTTTAAAATGAGGACACACACCCCCCCGGTATGCCAAGCTTCTGTTGTCTTCTGGGATTGCCCTCCCATCTTTTCTTATCCACATGTTCTGCTCAGGCTTGATCACAGTGAAATATGGAGAAAAAATTGATATAACATGGATTTAGTATACAAAAGGCCAGGACTATTTTTAGATACTTGAATACTGGCGTGCACTTCTGCCTAAATCTATATCTGGCACTTGGCACCTTGTGTATTTTCAGCAGAAGTATCGCCCTCATAAAGTATTCCCTGAATGTGCAATTCTTAGCTCATGGTGCACACAGAAAGCAACCCCCTTTTTTCCAAGTTAAAAATAAGACCACATTGGAGAGCGATAGTTTCATTCAATATTAACATTAACAAGGAACAAATTTCATTAGCTAGTATTTTTTTCATCTATACTATTGTTTACATGGTATTTATATTGTAATCTCTGGGAAACAGCTGGAAATTGTGTGTGAAGAAAAGAAGTAACAAGCAAATGTGTAGAGATATTCCTTCCCTGCCTGTAAAATGAAATCAATTAATTATGAAAGTTAGTCTGATAGGAAGGTTATATGGCTAAAGAGGGGACTCTTTCCTATCTCATGGGCCACCATGCTCTGTAGGCAGGATTTTTTTCCCTCCTCAGGACCCTAAAATGCTTTCTGTAATGATTTTTAAAGATTATAACTGTATGCCAGAAGAAAATTATGTGATGAACTTTATTAACTAGCCAAAGGCTTGTCAGCTTTCACTGAGTCAGAATTCTGTTGACAAGTTATAACATGGCATTACACACTGGATACTTAGTTGTAACCATTTAGTAAAGCAGCAGTTTGATAGGAAATACAGTTGTTTTCTCAGTTTGCTCTATATGTCCAGCTGAATGGGGAGTTGAATGGTACAAACGTGAGGTTACTAATGCAACGTCCTGGTTTTGATTAATTTTACAGCTAAGTAGTAAATATGTTTGTTTGAATATAAGTCATTTCTTAAGACATCAGACTATTCTAGAATGTAATTTAGTTGTTATTTTGTGTCCCACTCAAACCCTGGACTGCCAAAATGAAGCTACAGTACTTTCTTGGCTTTGTCATTGACCAAACATGCATCAGTGCATGTTTCTGGCAGCAATCAGCAGACCAATAAATAAGCCGGATTCTGTATCTATTCTCTCCACATTCACACATTGTGTTGTTGTCGGCCAGCAGCCCCTACTTGAGCATATTGGTCTTCCATTTAGGGACTCTAACCCTCAGTTTATTCAGGGTCCTCCAAGTGATGTAGGGGAGGTTGAGTTCCTCAGCTATATCCTCCTTTAATGTTGTTTCTTGTCCTTGAGCTCCTTCCTCCATCTTTTTATTTGGTTTTGCTCTTGTGTATCCTCAAGAGTGTTTGTTCTTGCCATGAAACTCTTCCTGGATCTGAGCCAGTGGACTTGAGGCATATATCCACTCTTGCTTAGTTCTCTCGGCGTCCGCTGCTACTTCTCTCCTTATCGTAGGATGAGCGATACCAACAAGAGGGCATATTTTCTAACTAGTGTATGTTTGAGTCATCCTGTCACTATACGCATAACTTCTTTAACAGCGATGTCAACTTCTTTTGTGTGTGCGGATGCGCCCCATGCTGGAGCAGCATACGCTGCTGCTTAGATGCTCAGTGCCAAAGTTGATGTACACAGTGTGGATGGTTGAGTTCCTCATTTATAGTTTGTGAGTTTCCTAATAATGTTGTTCCTTGTACTAACTTTGGCTTTGGTGTTCAGGCAGTGAACACCAAACTAGTTTTTAAACTGTATATAATACTGGTTTACCCACATAATAAAATATATAAATAATAAAAATGTAACCTATTTATCAGAGAGGTGAACCTTTGCTGAGATTGAAGGCAGTGTTTATAGCAAAGGAGCTACCTTTTAGCATAAGGGAGACAGTAGGTGTCACACTTTCTTGCAAAATTCTAATGTCTTGATGCTGAATAAGAATGGCAAAACTGAAAAAAAATGTGTGGTGAAGCCTCTGATTAGAATCACATTCTTGACCTCCCCCCTCCTCTGCATCGTAGAAATAAGTATGGTTAGTGATATAAATTTGCGGAAATATGAGTTCTCTTTCGAATAACAGAGAATTCCTGACTTTGAGGAGACTTCACTTAAAACTCATTTTCAAGCGTTCATATTGACACTGTGTGCCCAGGATTATAGGTGTCAGGTTTTACATGAATACTCTTACCTCCTACATAATACTAGCTACCTTGTGTTCAGGTGAATGCTTGACCAGAGCATCTCTCTGTACAGTGAAGGCATGTGATATTTGTTATGCCTTGATGTGTGGCAAGGATATATTTTACTTAGCTGATGTTTTGAATATTCAGCCAAATAACAACTGGGATTAAGATCCCTTTGGCACAGTGGAACTCCCCCCCCCCCCCAAGTATAAGAATGTATGAGAATATGCTGCTAATATCAGTAACACTCTTCTATTGAGCAAAATGTAGTTAATACAGTACATGGGGCTGCCCTTGATGACCATTCGGAGGCTGCAGCTGGTCCAGAATGCGGCGGCTCAGGTAGTGATGGGGTGCGGGCATTATGCCCGTGCCTCGCCTCTGTTCCGGGAGCTGCACTGGTTACCAGTTTGTCTCCGGGTGCAATTCAACGTGCTGGTAATGATCTTTAAAGCCCTTCATGGTAGTGGGCCAGGTTACCTAAGAGATTCTGTCGGTCCTACCAGAGTGGACCGGAGGGGCTCCCTCAGTGTTCCATCAGCTAGAGGGGCTCACCTCTCTAGCACAAGGAGGAGGGCCTTCTCCGTGTCCACCCCAACCTGCCGGCAGAGTTAAGGCTACAGTCAGAATTGCTGCCTTTTAGGAAAGGGTTGAAAACCTGCCTGGCAGGCCGTCTGGGGGGCCGATGGGGTGTTGACTCCCGCTCGTTGGCTCTGTTAGAGTTATATGTCCCTCTTACTGAGTGTGGGGAGGGGAGGGTCTTTTTAGATATGGGATGATTTTTAAAGCATCTTTTATTGCTGTTTTTTATGGGGTTTTTAATATTTTTATGTGATTGTGCGCTGCCCTGAGTTGCCCTAGGGCAAGAGGGCGGGATATAAGTTCAAATAAATAAATAATAAAATAAATAAATAAATCTCCATACAGGAACTGTGAAGATGCACTATCATCTGAAGACTGTGATACCTTATACCAGTTTGTTTATACCACCCACCGACCATTGGCTGTTGCCGCTGGAGAACTACTTTATAAAAGGTTTGGGTTTTTTAAAACAGTGCCTTGATTGCTTCATAGCGTTAGGCCTTGCCTTTGTATCCACTGTATGTGACAGTGGACTTGGATGAATCAGAATCAGAATTCGTTGTGCACTTGTTCAGTTGCCAGAGGTAGCCTCCTTTTTGTATTACCAGAATGCTTGAGGTGTGGGTGGGTATGGCAGTTGCTCTATTTCTACCAACCCGTGATAATTTAACCCTTCTTTAATTTTTCAATTTGTTTTTAAGTTCTTGCTTTATTCTGCCAAAATTTTCCTTTAGATATGTTATTTTACACTGTTCTTTCTATGCAGATGCTCGCCAGGAATTTTTT
Organism: Bradypodion ventrale; assembly: GCA_035047345.1. Classification (NCBI taxonomy): domain Eukaryota; kingdom Metazoa; phylum Chordata; class Lepidosauria; order Squamata; family Chamaeleonidae; genus Bradypodion; species Bradypodion ventrale. The sequence continues at coordinate 252,807,070 of JAWDJE010000003.1, forward strand.
AATATTAAGTACCCCGGTCATAGGGATTCCTTTTATCTTCTATTGTTTTATCAAAACAGTCTGACTCTATATCACTGAACAAAGCTACCGTATTTTCCGGCGTATAAGACGACTGGGCGTATAAGATGACCCCCAACTTTTCCAGTTAAAATATAGAGTTTGGAATATACTTGCCGTATAAGACTACCTCTCTTCCAATGCACACCAAATAAAATTTAACCCACACTCAACCCGAAGACGCGCAGCCCTCCGAGTCGAATGGGCAGGTTCTGGTGGAGAACCAATCCACGCTCACGTTCTCCTCCTTGAGGTACAGGAAGATTTGTGCAGCTTGCTTCCCCTTGCTTCATACTCCCTGCACAGAGCAGGGACTCAGCCGCGGCACCCCCCACCATATGCGCCGGACATATGAAGCAAGGGGAAACAAGCTGCAGTTAAGTACCTGTCCTATAAGACGACCCCCAACTTTGGCACAGATTTTTCGGGGTTAAAAAGTAGTCTTATACGCCAGAAAATACAGTAAATATTGTTCTATAATTTGCATACTATTTTGTGATATTATTCCTAATCCATTTTAGATTTTAGAACTAGTGTTTTTCATGGTCCCTATGAATCCATCCTAATGGACTTCTATTTATTGGATTATTATTATAATTCTATTGTTAATCCAGAGCAATTGTTGTTTTTCTGTTCTCATGCTGGTCAATGAGCGAAATAAACCTGATTGATTGATTCCTTTAGATCTTGCAAGTTTTAAACACAAACACCAAGATACTTAATAATTTTTGATATTTTAACAGTATGTCCTTTATTATTATTATTATTATTATTATTATTATTATTATTATTATTATTATTATTATTATTATTATTAATAATAATAATAATAATAATAATAATAATAATAATAATAATAATAATAATAATAATAATAATAATAATAATAATTTTGTGTCAGAAATTATTATGAGTTGAAAGGATTTTTGCTGGAGAAACTCTGCTCAGGGGACGCCCGAATGAGGCTCCTTTCATGTCCCTAAGATCTTTTCTCTATTTATCTACTTGCAATTTCTTGCTTTTGAACTGCTAGATTGACAGGAGCTGGGACAGATGAGTACTCAATCTGTCATGCAGTACCCAGGTCCCGAACTGCCGACTTGCCAGCCTTCCAGCTAGCAAGGCAACTTAACCACTGAACCACTGCAGCAATTTATATGTAATCCTGCCATTTCCTCAATTTTTCCCCAAATTCAATTTTATACTGTCCATAACCTTGCAAAGATATTGTATTGCTAATAATGTATCATAATGCTTTTTCTGTTAGGTTAATTGTCCAGGAAACTGGCATGGAGGTTTTTTCCAAAAGAAATGGAAAACCGAAACCTGTTGCTTGTCAGCTGAGAACAATAATAATTTTCTGCATGGAAAGTGAGGTAAAAAGAATGCAAATTATGATGGGTAAACAGACTGGTGAAGCTGGATTTGTCATATTTGTGTATCTGTTTCATGATCTCCAGAATGATTGGATGATTTTCTGGATTTTTTAGAGAGGTGTTTTTAGTGCTTAGAACAGACTTAGCCTGTTTTTTTTACTACCATTCTGATATCCACTGACTGGTCTGTGGTATAAAGAAGCACATTGAAAAATCTGTTTTGAACAGATTGCCAATGTGGAACAACCTTTACAGTTCTTACACTGTGCTGCATGATGGGACATGTTGGCATCCATTTTGTCCTTGCTTCCATTCAGTAATTGTTTACAGTAGCTTGTACAAAATGGATGATCAACCGCATGGCTGCAGCTTAACTCTGTGCTGCATGATGGGACATGTTAACTGCACTTCATAAAGTGCATAAAGTTTTCAAAAGTTAAAAACTTGTATGGTTTGTCCCTTAAAATCAGGGTTGTTTGACATGTTTTTGTAATGTATTTAGCCTTTAGACAATGATTTCTTAAATTTCTATCAGTTTCCTTGACTTTGCCTTGAAGTCTATGCTGAGGCATTGCGGCAAGGATTTGGACATTGTATGAGGCATCACGGCTAGGATTTTGCATGCCTCATACAAAGTCCAAATCCGTATAAAGTCCAAACTTGTGGAACCAAGTTTGGACGTTGTATGAGGTATCACTGTAATATTGGATGTGGCACATATACAGCCTATTAGAAAATATGTTTAAATTGACCACCACTGATGATGTGTCCTGTCATCACTGACAACAATTGAGTGTATTAGGGTGTAGTCAGAAGAAACAAGATTGGTAACTTTCTAGAGGTAGTAATTTACTTGATGTTGGTGCTGCACTTGGCTCCACTTCTAAAGAGATCAGCCACTGCTGCTCTGTTTAAAATCCATTTTACTTCTTTGCTAGCAGGAAACAGCTGCAATGGAAACAATAAGCAAAGCTTCTGCATATTCCTTTATACAGTAAAACCCCGACTTACATATGCCTCGAGTTACATAAAATTCAACTTACATAATGATTTTTGCACTAAAACCATGTCCCGATTTACATAAATGTCCCGATTTACATAACACAATTTCCTATGGGTTTGCTTCGAGTTACATAAAAATTCATTTTTCCTATGGGGTTGCTTCGGTTTACATAAATATCATTTTCCTATGGGTTTGTTTCGAGTTATGTAAAAATTCATTTTTCCTATGGGTTTGCTTCAAGTTTAGTAAAAAAACGATTTACATAAAAGCCTATGGAACCGACTTTTTATGTAAGTAGGGGTTTTACTGTATATTTCTGCTGCTTTCCTCTCTTGTTGCTTTCTTGAATCATAGTGGAAGTTCATGCTAAATGGATGTTCTCTGTAAAGATTTGGGTTTTATTTTTGTTTTGCTTAGCTACATAGCCATGTCACATACCTTGTGGATAGCCTGTGGGATTGGGCCATGAGTTTACTGAAAGATTGGGAGTGCATGACGGCTCTCTTGCTGGAAAACTCTGATGATCAGAAAGGAGGTAGGTGTGCCAAAAAGCTTGCTGCTTTCAGCTTGAGTCCCCCCACCCCTTTCTGTTTCTACCAAGCCAACCCCTTCTTGCTTGGCAGAGTAGGTCATAGGACTTTTTATGAGAATGGAATCTTCATTGAATGCTCGTTTAAAATTCTGTTTATTATTTGGGTACCAAAGTGAAAATTCAGCCCTTCCTCAACACCAGAGTTCTGTTCTGGTGCTGTTGCCCAGGTTGAGTTAGTCCATTTCAGACCAAAGAATACAACTATACAATACAATAGAAGCACTCTGTATGAGTGTGTGCGCACATGTGCACACATAAGTACTATGACATTACCACACACACAGCCTCTGAACTCGGTCTGTCACTACAATATTAACCAAAGGAATGCTTTTATTATTTTTTACAAAAAAGCAAGAACCTTTTATAATCAAATTAGTTTCCTTAGAAATTAAAACTTTTAGTCATATTTATAACATAAATTATATCAAATTACACATCACTTTCTTCCTTGAAAATGTTCCTAAGTAATAGCCTACTAAACTCACTTATCTGAAACTTATACTCTCGCTACAAGATACTTCTCTTGACCGTCAAATAGAGCTCTTAGCTACCTGTCAGACATCAAATCTCCATCATCACCCAACTGTCAAGCTATTTAAAATTACAGCATGGAACTGTGATTATACTGGCTGTGTCTATATGTGTGTTTAGATCAGGGGTTCTCAACCTTTTCAAAGCGAGGGCTGGGTCATGCTCCCTCACAGCTTCGGGGGCCAGACAGCCATTTTGCCTTGCCTGCCACGCATGGCACTGCTGGGTATGGTGGAGGCTGGGCTGGGCGGGGGGGGGACACATGAAATGGTGTTGTGGGCCGCATCCGGCCCCCGGACCGTAAGTTGAGAACCCCTGGTTTATATATTTGCTCTTCATATCCTGATATGAGCTGTTCCACAAAATAAGTGATAGCACTATTTTTTAAAGAATGTGTATTCATTTTGTTTTATTTATATCCTACCTTTTCCCAAGAATGGTATTCAAGACAGTTTATTCTACCATGAGCACCAGGATTCTTTCCAACATTCCCCTTTTAGCTGCCTTAAAAATTGCTTCGAGAAATGAATGTAAAGGTTCTGTGTTAACAACTATCACATCTCTACTTCTTTCTGTGAGGGGATGTATGGAGCCACTGTCCTGTTTTGTTTGCAGCACTGAGTGATGCTGAAAAGAGCGTCCTTGTGGAGATAATCTTAGCGACTGTTCGAGAAGCTGCTGAAGGCCATCCCCCGGTGGGCAGAGGAGGGAACAGAAAAGTCAGTGGCGTGTTTTTTTTAAAATGATGTACAGTATTGGGAGTCCAGCCTCCTGATGCATATTGCTTGCAATAGGTTGCTTCTGCTGCAGTATAAAAATGGAACCAGGATTCGAAGATAAGCATAGCATTTCTGGAACCATTGCAATGTAGAATACATGTGGATAGGACTTCCACAGGATCTTGCTATCCATTCTGCAGTTTTATTTATTTGTGGTTTTATTTATATATATATTTATATATATTTACACACACACACACACACACACTGACACAGAGTGGTCCCTTGGTTAAAGTCCAATTCAGATAAAGTCCGATTCGTATAAAGTCACGGTTTTCATGCACACGTGATGCATTTGATTTGATTTGAAATTTAATTTATATACCACAATTCTCTGCTCAAGGAGTGACTCAATGCGGTTTACAAGTTACAGGTTCCAGCATAAAAATATCACAATAAATATCACAAAAAATACAGTATATCACAGTACAATACAGTAAATTCAATAAGATACAAAATACAAAATATCAAATAAGAACATACATATACAAAATATATAATAAGTATGGAATAATACAATATAAGCCGGCACAGGCAATCCGACTCCCCCCAACAAACAAATAATGGGGGAAGAAGCTCCGTGTCTCGGCTGAGGGCTGAATACAAAATTCAAATTACTAACTGTTCAAGTACAATTCATTAAACAGTTACGACAAAATACATGGTACAATAAACAAGTACAAATATAAATTATACAAAATACCATTAAATACAGTACTGATCAATTGCATAAGCCCTCAGCTCCCTCATGTCCGCAAAATCCCTTGGCTCCTAAAACAAGGAGCCCTATAGCCCCACCATGGGGGGAAACAGTTCCAGCCGGGCTCTCACCTCTCCCGACGGGTCAAAAACGGCTCTGGCTCCTGCTCCATCCCGGCAAGGGCGGTGGTGACTGCAGTGGCGGCGTCCGGAGCCCTCGAGGCCGGTCTTTTCACCCCTCCCATGCTGGGAGGGGCTAGCCCCTGAACAGCTAAGCGGCGGCGTCTGGAGCCTTCGGGGCCGGTTTTTTCACCCCTCCCGGGCTGGGACGGGCTAGCCCCTGGTCAGCCGAGCGGCGGCATCCGGAGCCCTCAAGGCCGGTCTTTTCACCCCTCTCGGGCTGGGGTGGCATTGCATAACGTCCAAAACTGCTAAAAAATGGATGTTATCCAAGGCATTTGGTATAGGAACCTTGGATAAAGTCCATTTTTGGATGTTATCTGATGCATTGCCCATTTGGATCGGATAAAGTCCAAACTTGTGGAATGGAGTTTGGACTTTATCCGAGGTTCTACTGTACCGCCCAACTGACCAGATCATTTTCAAGCAGCCCTGTTTCCTTCTAATCTCCACGCCATCTTCGTAAGATAGAGAGTAAGCTTCAGTCTTGAAAGGTTGTTTTAATAAGTAAGGTAACTTTTATACCATCTTCACTGAAGAGAAGTGAGTGGCTGAAGGTTTGTGAGTTTGTAGCCCACATGTCTTTTCAGTGGGAAGATGTGCATACGAAGAGTACTCGAAAGTCTGCTTCTCCATATAGATCATAGTGTGCAAAATTATTAGAGGTCCTCATAAAATCTGAACAGTTGTAATTAAAACTAGACTGCAAAATAAATCCTCATTTGCTACCTTTTCTTTGCCAAAGAAATCTATCTATGAAACGTTTGGCATCTCTTGTAGTTCTCATATTTACATACAATTGCATATTGTATCAATTCATTAAACATTATTTTTATAACAGCACTGCGGTGGCTTAGTGGTTAAGACGCTGAGCTTGGAGACTGGAAAGTTGGGGTTAGATACCCAAGTGATGCATAATGGATCTTGGGGACATGAAAGGAGCCTCTTTCGGGCATCCCCTGAGCGGAGTTTCTCCAGCAAAAGTCCTTTCAACCTAAAGTAATTTCTGACATGAAATTTATTTTAATAGATGGTGATGGTCCTTTAATTGAACTATGAGCATTTCAGTTTTCAAAAAAGAAAACAAGAATAATCTTTATTTAGAGAGAGAGAGAGAAAATTACCTCTTACTGAGATCACATTTGTGAAGCAAATAATCCAGGGTTGTGTATAGCTCTTATATTTTCAGCTTTTAAAACCACTTTTTGGGTGATCTGAAAAAAAAATCCTATGTTGCATGTTTTCTTCTTTTTTCTCTATCATGGCTTAATAGAATGTTTCCTGGTCAACCTCAGTTTCTTGTTATGTCTGGGGTGGCAGAAAGGTTTGAGCAAACGTCTCAAACAGGATTGTAAATCACACTTCTACCGTGCTCATGAGCTCCTGTCCTCTTCTTAGGGTTGTAAGTCTAATAGTGGTTCAGAACTCATCCACGACTCATTTTTGTTTCACGAGCTAGATGTTTTGTGTTTTCAAGTTGATTCTAACTTATAGCGTTCCTAGGAGGGTTTCTGAGGCGTATGAGACATTTAGAAGTGGGGTTCTACCATTGCAATTTTCAAGGCCAAGTTGGGATTTGAACCCCAGGGTCTTGAGTCTCAGTCTGACATTCCATCCAATAAGCTGTTGCTAGTTATAATCAGTTGCTAGTTATTTGTCCCTGATTTTAATGTGTAGCAGCTTGTGCATACTGGAATAATGAAGAAATCTGTCTAGCTTGTTTGCAAACCCTAGAAATACTGAATTCTCACAGAAGGTGCTAACATGGTTGGAAGGCTCAAATATTTTTTCATTTCCTCTGCTAATAATAATTGCTTGCAGGGGATGTTGCAAACCTACAACATTCCTTTCCAGTTACCACCTATGTTTAAATAGCCCTACAAACAATTTTTTAGCCATGCCATTTAAGCTGTTTGCTTTGAGGCTTTTTGATGTTCTACATTTTATAGCCTGCATCTAGTAGTTTAAATATTGGTTAGTACTGTACCATAATTATGTTACAGTTCTTGGTAAATACCTTCTCTAGGTCCTGTCTTCCAAAGAGAAGAAGATGCAAGTTGAAGATTGTGCTAAACTTACTGAACATTTTGTTGTGGTGCTTCCTCTGCTCTTGGCAAAAGTAAGTCACAGATGCTGCTGCTGTGAATGTGTATTCAATAATTTATTGTAACTGCTGCAGCCACACAAGTACCGTATGTTCTGTCTTTCCCTTGCAGTATTCAGGAGATGCAGAAAAAGTTGCAAGCCTCTTACAGATTCCACATTATTTTGATCTAGAGTTGTATAATACTAGACTCCTGGACAAGGTGAATACTATATATGTGTGTGTGTGTTTGTGTATATGTGTGATTGTATGTATGTGCAGGACTGAGCAAGAATAAGAAAAATAGATGAGAATGAGATAGATACTTTGCTTGAAATTTGATCCCATGTCTTCCAATGAAAAGCTTCCCTTTTAGCTATCATTCCTTCATTTTAATTGATGGAATGTATAGCCCCTCTGATCCTTAGGAAAAGGTCACCCTTGCTTGAAAGCCAGGTGTATCCGACTCTAGGGTTCAGTGCTCATCTCTGTTTATAAGCGCTGTCTGCGTCTGCAGACTTTTCCATGGACATGTGGCAGGCATGCTTAGACACTGGAATGCATGGAATGCTGTTTACCTTTCCACCGAAGTGGTACCTGTTTATCTACTTGCAATTTCTTGCTTTCAAACTGTTAGGTTGGCAAGAGCTGGGACAGAAATGAGAGCTCACTCTCTTGTGCAGTACTCGGGTTTCAAACTGCCGACCTTGCCATCGTCAACTTCAGCATGTTAACCACTGAGCCACTGCAATCCCGGTGATCCTTAGGTCATGCAAAAATGGGTTGGTCCTGGGTTGTCCACATTCAGCTATGTGTGTTGGAACCAGTGCTCCCAGAGAGTAGCCTTGTTATTTGGAAATAGTGTTCCAAAACTTGAGCTAACTTCCAGGATACATTGATGCTAACGGAAGTTGGAGATGCTGTAACCACAGAAATATATTGACCTTTTACCGGATATGGGGAATACTGGATTACGCATTGGTGACATCTCCCTAGTGATCATAGTTTACTAGGAACTATTCTTGTTGTGTGGTAGACTCCAGAAGAGGTTTTATGAACATGTACTCAGAAGGATGGCTAATAATACATCTCAGTTTCTTGTGTCTAGAGTCATTTTTAATCACACAACAAGAAACAAAACAAGTAAAAACAAAACAAAATAAAGTAGACAAAAGTGCTGTGGCAGCTTTATTTTAATGTTAGCCTTCATGGATCAAGTCCACTTCCTTAGACATACAGTAAGAGTGAGTTAACATGACAATCAAGATAAAGAGACAATGACTGGTTAGACACAAGTTGCAAATTTTGTGAGATAATGTGGCATTTCACACCTAGTATTGACATAAGGCCTCTGTTTGATATTAAGTTATTTTCCAATGATGATTTGTTCAATAAAAAGTGACAATGGTATAGGTGGTTGCTGGAACTTCCAGCTCTAAATAAAAACACAAGTTGCAAATTGTGTGAGTCACTGTGGCATTTCCCGTCTAGTAATAACTTAAGATACAAGTTTGCTAACCAGTTCTTTTCTAATGAGCTTTGCTCTTGGAAGCTTGTTAAAAAAGTGGCAGTGATTAGTTGGGAAGGAACCTAAATTATGAAAAATAACAGCAGATGACAACATATTTATTGTAGCTTTTTACATTTGTTAATGGCTTTAGAACCCTTGACAAATACTTAATCCTTTGAGATTGGTATCAAGCATGTTTTGTCTCCCTCTGGATCCTTGTTATGTAATATTTATTTTCCAGGATAGCAACCTTCAAATCCTGTGTAGATTAAAATGATCTGAAGCAGGTTTCTGTGTATTGTCATTCCTGTAATCCAATTTTTTGTTTATTCTTTTGCTCAGAATGTTCTGATTGTCCTATTTAGAGTGCAAAGGGGCATTACTGGCATTGTTCTCTTGATTGGGCTGAAGGAGGAAAGTGCAAAAGCTGGCTTGAGACTCAATATCAAGAAAACCAAGATAATGGCAACAGGCCCAATCAGTTCCTGGAAAATAGACGGGGAAGAAGTAGAAGCAGTGACAGATTTTACTTTCTTAGGATCAAAGATCACTGCAGATAGGGATTGTAGCCATGAAATAAAAAGGCGACTGATTCTTGGGAGACAAGCAATGAGAAACCTGGGGAACATAGTGAAAAGCAGAGACATCACATTGCAAACAAAAATTAGAATAGTCAAAGCAATGGTTTTCCCAGTAGTAATGTATGGATGTGAGAGCTGGACAATTAGGAAGGCTGAACGTAGAAGAATAGATGCCTTTGAAATGTGGTGTTGGAGGAGGGTTTTGAGAGTCCCCTGGACAGCGAGGAGAACAAATAGGTCAATCTTAGAAGAAATTAACCCTGACTGCTCATTGGAAGGTCAAATAGTAAAGATGAAGCTAAAGTACTTTGGACATCAAATGAGAAGGGAGGATTCACTTGAGAAGGCATTGATGTTGGGAAAGGTGGAGGGCAAAAGAAGAAGGGGGAGGCCAAGGATGAGATGGCTAGATGGCATTGTAGACACAATGGGCACAGAGCTGGGAGGGCTGAAGGGGATGGTGGAGGACAGAGGCGCCTGGAGGAAAATGGTCCATGGGGTCGCAAAGGGTCGGAGTCGACTGTGCGACTGAACAACAAAAGATAGGCAGTGGGCAACACAAGTCAGTGTATTGTTAAGGACTATATAAATTAAGTTTATTTTCTATAAGTTTTCAGCCAAGACGACCTGAATCCAAACTGAAGACACTCAATAGCCAACATTAGTTTGCATGACATTCATGTTATATTTTCCTTCATTGCAGTACTTAGACGCACTGTTGAAAGAGGTAAAAACCATTGTAATCAGACATTCTGAAGCACAGGTTCTAGATACTTGCTCCAGGATATACTACATCTTCAGCAGTGAAGAACTTGCTTTCCATAGCAAAGTGGCTTTTGCTAGAACTGAACTTGTAAGTGAGCTGGTGGACCAGCTAAACCATCTCTTGGACACATTTTGGAATAAGGTAGGTGTAGGGTTTGGATAAAATGGTAAACAAAGGTTGCAAAAGTAATGTTGTTTGGATTTCAGCTCTCAGGATCCCCAACACATAGTGTTCAACAGCTATGTTGGCTGAGGGATTCTGGAAGTTACATTCTACAGAAGTAATTTTCCAATATTAATAAATAAATTTATTAATAAAATATTAATAAATGAGGGGTTTTTTTGTTGGGGGGCATCATTTTAAATATATGGTATCTTTATTCAGTGGTCTGCAGGGAGAGAGTGTAAGCAAGTGGTTATTTCACATGCCATAAAATTCTAATCTGAGAAACCACTTATTAAGGTATAAGAATATATTAGCAGGTGATCATATTCTTCTTTCTGGTATTAGACTGGAATTAGACTTTCTGTACCACAACCCAGGGAGTTTGGGTTTTTTCCTTCAGTAGCTAGGATCTATAGAAGACAAAGTACCATATTTGCTGTATAAGATGCATATTGGAGTATAAGATGCACCCCATTTTTAATAGACATTTTAAAGGAAAAAAATAATTTCTACATTTTCCCATGAATTTAGGCAGGGGTGAGAGTGGCTTGAAAAAGCCCTTTCCACTGATGGCTAGAAGTTGGACAATGGGTACGAGCAGTCATCACAAGCCTGGGAGGTCGGGTTCCACATGGAAAGGGCTTTTTCAAACTGCCCTCAACACACACACACACACTGCTAGTGCAATTTGGTGGCTGGATAAGATTGTTGGCTGGAGACAGCTTTTGCTCGGCTCCAGCTGCCACCAATTAGCATGGTAATCTTGATATAAAGGGGGGAAAGTGTGTCTTATACACCAGCAAATATGGTACTTTTACTCCTCTTCCAGCTTGGGAGGAAATCTGGAATCCTGGTCATAGAAGGTGGAGAGGTGAAAGATGCTTAAAGGGATAGGGCTTTATTTTAGCCTGCTAATTCTGAACGTTTAAATTAAAATAGAGCACCTCTGTGTTGCATTGTGGAACTCTAGCTTTGAGGAGAGCCGGCCTGTGCCTATCCTCTGCAAAATATTCCAGAGTTTACAATTACTCTAATTTTAACATCCAAAGCCCCTGAACGGTTTGAGACTTTAGTACCTCTTAGAGCAGGGGTGCCCAAACTTTTCAGGCCATGGGCCAGTCATGTAATTCAGCAGGACGGTCACGTGGTTCAACAGGACGGTCAAGTGGTTCCTCCCACCAGAAACAGAAGTAATACGCACCTTGCAATCTGTTTTGCAACAGGATGAGATAGTTTTAAGCTGCCATTTTCTCTGCTTAAACCGGTGTGCCCAAACTACGGCCCATGGGCCAGATCTGACTCCCGATGCCAATTCATCTGGCCCACGGCACCCTCATTGCTCCCAAAAGCGGAAGTAAAACACACCCATATGGGCGCGTTTTACTTCCACTTTCAGGAGCGATAAGGGTGGTGCAGGCTGGATGAAATGGCATTGGGGCCCATATCCAGCCCGTAGGCCGTAGTTTGGGCACCCCTGTCTTAGAGTGTCTCTCCCATGGAGTCCCATCTATACCTGTCTGGTCCTTGCAGGCCTTTACTTTGCCGGATTGCCACCCCAAGAGAGATTTTTAAAGTTGTGACATGGAAACATGCTTTTTCAACAACAACAACAAATTCTTTATTACAGCCCAAGGCCAGTGTTACAATATCACAAAATCAAGCTGCTTGACACAAGTGAGGCAACCTAATAAAACTATCACAAAATAGTTTTACCGAATAAGTGTGAAGGAACGTCTATGATCGGGATTTCTTATTAAAGACAAGTATGCTAAGGGCTTAGCAACATTGAAAGTTGATCTATCAAACAATGGGGAAACTAGTTTACTTAAATCATTTTGGCGATGTATATCGAGAATTCTTTGTTTTATTAACTCTCTAGCATGAATAGATCCTAAGGAAAGAACATAAGGTTTTGAAATGCCATAAGTGGTTAGTGTCCTTTCAAGAGAGCTAATCCATGGTGGCATCCAAGGGTCTGACATCACTAGTTTGAGTAAGCCAGATGGGGCAAACAGAATTCTTATCCAATAATTAGCCACGTTTACTAACAGTCTTGCTCGCACTGTATACATTCCAGTTTCTAATCTCAAAGCCGTGTTGGAAATACTGCAAGGGGACTGTAAAATTGTCCTAAGAAACTTTGATTGCGTGACCTCAAGTGGATTTATTTTTGAGTCAAAATACAGAGGGGCAACAACATTTGGGCAAGTGACTTTGCTGAAAAAAGTCTAAGGGCCGCAACTACATTATGCCCACCTTTCCTCTGAAGGAAGTTTTGTATAGCGGCCGCACTTTTTTTTGCTTTAGAAGCTAAATACATTGTATGTAACTTCCTGCACCCATTAGCCTGAAATATCACTCCTAAGTAGCTGTAATGAAGGACCTGCTCTAGTACCTGGTGGTTTAAATGCCATCGATGTATTTTGGGCTTTCTGGCAAAAGCCATTATTTTCGTTTTCGAATAATTAACCACACGTTGGTTTTGAGAGCAATACTTAGCAAGCGAACGCAGGGCCCTGCGTAACCCCACCTGTGTTCTTGAAAGCAGAACTGCATCGTCTGCATAAAGTAGGATTGGGACATGTTTGCTGTCTAATTTGGGTGGATGGTGACCCCTGCATTGTAAGTACTCGATGATATCATTGATATATATATTGAATAAGGTTGGTGCTAAGACACAGCCCTGTCTAACTCCTCGGCTTGTTTTTATAGAGTTTGACAGATGTCCCTGCTCACTGCACTTTACCCTTATACTTGTGTTGCCATGAATCGCCTTTATAAGAAACAATAGTCGTTGGTCAATGGATGCTTTCTCCAGTTTCTCCCATAGTAGAACTCTTGAGACAGTATCAAAAGCATATTTCAAATCAACAAATGCTGCGTATAAAGATACAGAGGAATTAGAAGAATATTTGTTGATAAAGTAATCAGTAAAGGTAAAGGTAAAGGTTTCCCTTGCTCGAAAGCCAGTCGTATCCGACTCTAGGGTGCAGTGCTCATCTCTGTTTCTAAGCCGAAGAGCCAGCGCTGTCTGCTTCTGCAGACATTTCCGTGGTCATATGGCAGGCATGACTAGACACCGGAGCGCACGGAACGCTGTTACCTTCCCACCGAAGTGGTCCCTATTTATCTACTTGCAATTTCTTGCTTTCGAACTGCTAGGTTGGCAGGAGCTGGGATGAAGACGGGAGCTCATTTCCTTCCTGCAGTACTCGGGAATCGAACTGCTGACCTTCCGCTTCCCAGTCAGCGTCTTAGCGACTTGAGCCACTGCAGTACCCCTAAAGTAATCAAAGACTACACAGTGATCAAGCACAGAGCGGCCTCCTCTAAACCCACCTTGTTCGTCGGCTAATAACTTAGTATCCTCAACCCAATCTTGGAGCTTCCCTAGAAGATGGCTTGCATAAAGTTTACTAAGGATGCTCAGGAGGCTGATCGGCCTATAGTTGGCAGGGTCACCGCGACTTCCCTTTTTGTGAATTGGGCAGATGACTGATACCTCCCAGCTCTTAGGGAACTGTCCTGTGTTGTCAATTGTAAACAATCTTGCCAGGACTGGGGCCCACCACTCCGAATTTGATTTAATCAGGTCTGGGGGTATTTGATCAACATGCTTTTTCAGTGGTGGCTCTGCTGTTATGGAATAACTTTCATTTTGATATTCATCAGGCCTCTTCCCAGCAGGCTTTCAAGAGAGAAATAAAAAAACTTTTAAGGAGGCCTTCAAAACACCTTCTCCCCGAGGAAAGGGATATCTTAATTTTTTTTTAATTGGATTATTATCCGCCATTTGTTAACTTGCTTATTTGGTTTCTTTGTTGATGATTATTTTTTGTTATAGGTGGGGTTTGATTTATTTGGGGTGGGAGGTTATTGTGAATCTTACTTTTTATTTTACCACTTAGAGTAGTGCAAGTCACTAAATTTGAATAGTATGTAAGTCAGGGGTGCCCAAACTTTTGGGGCCACCGGCCGGTCACGTGGTTGAGTGGGCTGGTCACATGGTTCCTCACACCGGAAGTGGAAGTAAAACACACCCACACATGCACAAAATGCCGTAAATGCACCCGCAGCTGTCATAAAGCGGGTGCTTTATGGTAACATTTTGTGTAGGCAGATTTTACGTCCACTTCCGGGAGCGACGAGGGCACTCCAGGCCGGATCCAGCCCACAGGCCGTAGTTTGGGCACCCCTGATGTAAGTGCTAGCTAACAATAAACAGACAAGCAAACACACCTTCCTCCCTTCTTGTTTTTTCTTCTTCATTCTTGTTGTAGAAGTTATCTTCCTAACTAATTTCGGACCATTGTTTGTGTTCTCTTTGAGGCAGAGAAAACTGTTCAGAAAAAAAAAATTAGCGGCTCTTCATAGGACGAAGTGTATAATTTTTGGCCCCTGCGAATGCTCTTTTGCTCTCCAAGGACTGACCCTTTCCTGTTAGACTATTTTAAACTCTGTGTTCTAAATTGATGCCTGTTCTGTTTAACAGCATTTATTTGAGTGAGATTCAACCAGGAAGTTAATTTTAAATACAAAATATTTCGGGCCAGTTTGAGACTTGTCTTTCTCCAGAGCTCTAAAGTTTTGCCTGTACCTAGAGGCTACTAAACACCTTGCAATGCTTTTAAACCTTAAAAAGCTTTTCCCATTCCATTTGTGTGTGCAGAGGGAGGAGGGATGTAGAAATATTTGAAAAGGTTTTCATTGGTACTAAGAATACAGGAGCAGCTGTTGGAAATATGAATAGCCTGCAGACTCAGTTCAACAACAGTTAATCAACTGTGCCATTGCTAAAAGATGTCATTCCACCATGTAAGAGTTCAGACTGATAGGTGTGTATTTGAAATGAAGATCTGAAGAAAAATAAATGTGTCGAGCAAAAGTGTTCTGTATGATACGTCTTTTAGTGCTGGAGAGGAAGCATCCCTGAATTTTGTTCCAGTTTGTTGGCTTTTTAAATTAGATCTATGAGATTTTCCCACTTCCAATCTAGTTTTCTTCAGCTTCACCATATAATATACAATATGGCTAGGCGGTTCACTGAATGTTCTGAATTTGCACTATTAGAATTTGCCTTACTTAGCAGGGAGTTAGTTTATGTAATATTAGAACTACTGACAGAAATCAGGGGGGAAATCACAGACTCCCTCTATGTCTCCCTGCTATCATATGACTGATCAACATCAAACAAAAGTTCCTGGGATGTGTTTAGTAGCTGAGAGGTTGCAAAATCAATATAAAAGTGCAATTCTTGTAAAGTATTGTAGTCCTTTCAATGGTCTGTACTGAAGAGGACGACACAGGAATCTTGGATGTTCAAATTGCTGTGTGTGTATAAGTAACATTGATTTATAAGCCACTTCACATACCATTCTGCTTTAAGAAGCCATTTAATATGGAAAACCCAAACACACACTTTCTAGTTGGAGATTTTGACAGCCATAGGAGCATTTGAGTTTATGGACACTATGAGGAAAATAGCAAAGCTATTATAAAATGGGCAGAGTCCAATTTGATGTGCCTTGTGCATTGTCCTAAATCACCCAGTTCATTTAATAGTGACAGGTAGCAGAAAGGCTACCACCCAGATGTTTGGCACATGACAGACAAGTGGATTTAACTCTTAATAACCATGCAGGATTATTACTGGCTACCTGAAACCTATGTCCATGGACAAAGTTTATTATTTGGCTGACATTGCCTATCCAGAAGTATGTGAAAAGGTGCTAACAAATAATGAATAAAGTAAAGTAGCACAGCACCAGACCCACCCGCTTCATGGATACCAATCCCATATATCAATGTTCCTACCTTTGGGTTTTGGACTTCAGTTCACAGAAACCTAACTCAATTCCCCAAACCACTGATCAGCTAATGTACTTCTGGGAATTGAAGTCCACCAGTATTCTGTGGAACATAGTTTGGGAAATGCTGCCATAGATAATGGTTAAAATTGAGAAAAAGTTTTCTGCAAATTCCTCAGACTCTAAATATTAAACCAGAAGAGGCTAGGCTAAACCTATGGAGAGCAAAACCAATACACCTTGCTGAATGGGTTGAGTCCCAAAGAATGTCTCCCACCAGGGCAAGATTCTGGCTGGACCATCGGGAAGTCACTTAATAAACATCTGAATTAAGTGGGGAGATCAAAGAACAGTCAATTAAGTGGGGCTATTAGTTATAGGACATATTTTTGTGAATGTGGAGAATTCCAACCAATGCAGCATTTATTTGCATGCAATTTATGCCCCACCATGTATAAAAAAGAAGATCTAGTAAATAGATGAGACAATGTTGCTGAAGTAGCCCACTTCTAGTAAAAATAGTCTAATTAGTTTAACATTTTAATTTTTTGAATTTTACCTACATTTCTTATATGTCCATAATTTGTGCAACAAAAGTAGACTATTTCTGTGTAGTCTCTAGTTCTACAGAGACTCTGAAAAGTTGCAATATCTTCTACTAAAAGAAGTCTCCATTCTGATGATCTGTTTTAAAAAATAACAAAAAATATAATAGATGTATGAAGCGATGAAGATGGACTTTGTAAAAATATTAAAGTTAGAGGGAATGCAGTAAGATTTGCAGAGGTTAGGAAGAATATGTTTCATAATATCTGCAAAATTTAATATAAATGTCTCCTGTTTGTAGAATTACACAATTCAAAGAGTCCCTACTGTGATGGCTTAGTAGAAATAATTGCATCTTCCATTAGCTTGGTTGCGAATATTAACAGTAGAAGGTATTCATAACACAGAAAATACATGAGTAAAACAATTTGGGCTAATTTTAATAGATAGCCAAAATGTTTAGTCTTCATTCTGACTTTTTTTGTCTGCAATGTTGAGTTTAGGTTCTTTAACAAATCACAGATTGCATCTTCTGTCTGCCAGGCATGTGGGGCAAGATAGAATAAAAATACAACAAGAACTGTTACCAGCAGAAACAGGAATGAAAGCATTCAATGTAATAACATTTGATAGAAAAGAGGGAAATTAAATGTTAAGCACTATTTATCTACTCTTTTCTAAGTGGGGGAGGAGATGAAGGGCCTCTACATACCCATTTCACCCTAACGTAAGATACTGTACTGTGTTGACATGTTATTTTAAGAGGTGGATCTTCTGGGTGAACAGTCACTTAATGTAAACATATAAGAGGCAATTTGTTGTCCACTCTTGGCTCATTTTTTCTGTCTCTTCTTCATACAATTTAGGGAGAAGGATGTTGTGTAGATGAAGAATTAATTCGGCTCTTATGCTCTGCTCTTGGAAGAATAGTTGCTCTTCACAAGTGAGATGCTTGTTTATCCTGATTACAATTTTCCTTCTGTGACATTTAACAGTCAAGTCTGATAAGATTGTTGTTGCCTTAATGACTGAACCAAAATGTGTTTGCGTGCAGGGGTGATGGTGGTGGTGGTTTAAAAATACGTCACTGTTCGATAAAATAGAAAATGTAGGTAGGATTTTAAAAGGCACTGTGTGTGTATGCCATGATGCTGAACTCCATGATGCTGAACTAAGTATTCCACAAACATCTGTTCTGGGATCCATGTATAAACTAAACCAGCAATAGCAATTACATTAATATACATCCCCATAGTGTTTAGTGCACTCTCTGGGCGGTTCACAAGGTCATTAGAATTTTTGCCCCCAACTTACTAGGTACTCATTTTACTCACCTGAGAAAGATGGAAGGGCTTTTCTTCTGAGTGGTTAAGAAGCTTGCCTTGTTAGCTGGAAGGCTAGCAAATTGGGAGTTTGATACCTGGGTCCTGCATGACGGATTGAGCGCCCGTCTCTGTCCCAGTTCTTGGAGACATGAAAGAAGCCTCATTTCAGCGTTGCATGAGCGGAGTTTCTTCTGCAAAAATCCTTTCACTCCACAATAATTTCTGACATGAAATTATTATTATCGTGGTTACGAAGCTTGCTTTGTTAGCTGGAAGGTCGGCAAGTCGGCCGTTCAAGACCTGAGTACTGCATGACGGAATGAGTGCCCGTCTCTGTTCCATTTGCCAACCTAGCAGTTCAAAAGCAAGAAATTGGGAGTAGTTAAATAGGGACTACTTCTGTGGGAAAAGATTTTGGGGACATGAAAGGAGCCTCATTTGGACATCCCCTGAGCAGAGTTCCTCCAGCAAAAGTCATTTCAACCTAGAAAGCACCTTTTGTGCTTCTGACCATTAAAAAAAAGCTTAATCGTTGGCTGTATAGTCTGAGAAATGAGGGACGTTCCAGTCTAACACATTTTGGGGCCTCATTGAGGAAGCTGGAGAATGCTAGTTTAAATTCCAGAAATGCTTGTCCCATTGGAGCTCTTTTTAAAAAGGCAACCATCTTTAAGTAGGATCTGAATGGGTTATAAATAGGTTTTCTATATTAACTATAATTTCATGCTAATGAATGGGATTCT
Organism: Bradypodion ventrale; assembly: GCA_035047345.1. Classification (NCBI taxonomy): domain Eukaryota; kingdom Metazoa; phylum Chordata; class Lepidosauria; order Squamata; family Chamaeleonidae; genus Bradypodion; species Bradypodion ventrale. Next base: position 252,825,813 of record JAWDJE010000003.1, read on the forward strand.
CTGTGGCTGTTAGTTTTTTTTCTTGTGTAAGAGGCTCTCTTAGTTCAACTGGTGTAATTCCCCATGGCTGAAAATTGACTTTCAGCTAGCGCTGATTTAGTGCTCCTCTTTACTAGTGCAGACTTCCTAACTTGATGGCCTCCCCATGGATTGGACTGCAACTCTTTTCATCCTCTGCGAGTACATATGGAGGGCACCAGCTTGGGGGAAAGCTGAAGCTGACTTAAGACAGGACATTTCCAATTCCTGTGCAAGAAGCATATTATAATTAAAAACAGCATCTAGTCAAACTGTGTTTCATTGTAAAGGTTAAATGTGAATTGTTTGGGTTGGGGCTGATAACATTAAATGATGAGGAAAGGGCCATTTTCATGGAAGCCATTTTGTTGTGCTTACTTCAGAATACTCAGACCAATGCTTTATTCCTTTGCAGCGTCCATGATCTTACTAAGTGGAATCTCTACAACACAATGTCTAAGCTGCTTGTTTTTGAAATGGAACACAACTCTTTGCCTCTTGAGGTAACTATTGTAATATTGTTTTCCAGAGATCATTTCACCTTTACTAAATAGCATCATTTTAGCAGTGTATTAAATTATAGCATGAACACAGCAGCATCATTTCCATATTCTGTCTTGTTAAGCTGAGTTTCAGCTAGTGCTTTGACTGAAAGGAATTCTTAATTCAGTGGTAGAGGCCAGATATTAAGAAGACCCTTTCTGGATGAAACCAAAAGCCTACCTGGACATGTGGCTTGTTTCGATAGCAGCTACCAAATTGCACTAGCAGCTTCCCACTCATGGTCCTCACAAGCCTGCGTTGACTAGCATGCTGGAACTGTGGGCAATATTTATCTGTCATGACTGTTAGCTGCTGTTAACTTAATTCTCTGTGAAAAGCTGTGGTTCAATAATGTGATTCTTCATTGGGGAAAGCATTCCATTGAGAGATGATTGTCCATATTGAGTTTATGGCATCAGGATTTGATGTATAGAGACACTGACTCTTGCTTTTGTTTTACAGATTGTTTTATCTGCTTTACAGTGTGCTTATTTTGCCTTGCTCTGGCAACTCACTTCTGAGGTAGAACACTCATTGACCAAGGTTAGATACAGAGCACGATCACAAGCTGCTTTTTGAAGGTTTTTTTAGTGTTCTGTGTTACATTCTAAGTTATGAGCCAATTTCGATTAAGCAGACTGAGAATGACTTGTGTGCAAGTCAGGCTTTCATTGGTCATGCCACTTCTGAGCTTATGTTGAAAGGTTTGGTTGAGATCTATGACCCTCTGGTTCCCATGTTGCATCAGAAGCATGATGTTCATCCTTCTGCAAGCTTTGTGTATAATGTAATATTAGAGCTGATCAAAATTTGTGGCATTTGGTGGGGATAGTTATTTGATTTTGATTTGGTTTGATTTCAGTGCTGACTTTCTCCTAGAATTGGGACCCAAGGCAGCTTGCAGAAAAGTTTAAAATGGAAGCCGATTCAAATACAATAACATTGGAAACATTGATGTTAAATGCAACTACATGATTAAAATTCAGTTAAATGAAAACACTTTAAATTAACTAAAATAGTAATAATAATTTAAGACGGTGAAAACTAAGACATTAGCTGGACTTTTATAGATGAAGGCTCAAATTGTCAAAGGTCTGATTAAATAAAAAGGTTTTCACCTGCCTCTGAAAGGGAGCAACTCCCTCCCTCCAATACTTCAATTGACTACCAGAATTCTAAGGTCTGATAATCTATACCTATAAAATGGTGCGTTAACCGTTGGAATGTGACAAAGGATGTTGCACCAGGCCCCACTAGCCCGTAATGGGCCTCCGTTCACTCGCCCGAACCCGGTTCGCAGGTAACTATCGGGTTGAAATTTTCGACCCGGGGGCAGGAGCCCCCCAGTCACAAACAAAAAAGGGAACTTCAATTCCCAACGTTCCTGGCGCTGCGCCGCGCCAGAGCCAATCAGGCTGAGCGGCGCGGCAAAAGGAACGTTCGGAAACGCGCCGCGGCCAATAAAAAAAAGCCGCAAGGGAAAAACCGCTGCAGTAAGCAAACACGCGCAGCCAAAACTACAAGCCCCAGCGTCCTGTGCGCCATTAGCGCCAGAACGCTGAGGCGGCCAGCACGTGAAAAATAAAAGTAAAAAAAAACACCCGCCGCCGCTGCCATTCTTCCCCACGGGCCAGCCAGCATGGCCTGTGGGGGAAAAAAATAAAAAACCCTGCCGCTGCTGCCCTTCCGTTCGAAGGGCCAGCCGGTGCGCAAAAAATAAAAGAACCTCCCCCCCACCGCAACTTCCCTTCTTTCCCACGGGGCAGCCAGCATGGCCCGTGGGGAAAGAAAGGAAACCACCCACCACCAATGCCCTTCCTTCCCACGGGCCAGCCAGCATGGCCCCCAGGAAAGAAAGCCACCACCCCCCGAAAAAATAAACACAAACCAAAAACATTCAAAAACACTCAAAAATCCAAAAAAGAATCACAAAAACAATCAAAAAGAAACAAGAAAAAACACACAGACACCCCTCCCAAAAAAATCCCACACACCCCCACCCCACACACACCCAAAACCCCAGAGAACTTACCCAAAGACGTCTTCCATCTATGAGGACTGGAACTCAAATGAGAAAAGGAAGAGAAAATTTACCGGAAGCGACACCCAGAGGACAGAAGAGAACAATTGTAGAGAGGCAACAATTGTAGAGAGACAGAAAAGCTCACCACCCCCACCCAGAGGCCAAAAGAAAAAAAAACATTCAAAAATATTAAAACTAATAAGATTAATTCCAAAATTAATCAAATAAGTTATAAAAACATTCAAAAATAAACACACTAATCTCAAAAATTACCAAAAAACAGAATTCACTTTTCACTCCAAAAAACCAAAACAAAAAATAAAAATGCGTAAAAATAAACATTTTAAAAAACAAAATTAAATTTTAAACTAAATAATATTAAATTAAATAAATAAAATTTGCATAAACATAAAACAAAAACGTTCAAGAACCAATTAAAAGAGCCCGGCACTGAGGAAGCCAGCATGCAAAAAAACCCAAAAAAACCCCACTGGGAGCGCAAGTCTGCCGCAGGCGGACGCAGCGCCTTGAAGCCACAAAATCACAAAACCTTACAACACCATTTAAAACAGCCCAGCACCATTGGTTCAAGAAAAAAAACGAAACCCTTTACTATCCAACACAATTTTAAAAAGCCTGGCATCGCCGGGCAAAATATGCTAGTGACCTATAAATCTCTCTATGATTTGGGTCCATATTATCTGAAGGACCTTATCACCTGTACAAGCCTGCTGGCTTTTAATATCTGTTGGAGATATCCTCCTCTCCACCTACTAGTGGAGACTTGAGAGAGGGCCTTCCCAGGTACATTACCAATCATGCCCAGGTACATGAAACATTTAAAGCCAAGTAGCTTCATGTGTCATGAAATTTAATTGTGGTTGGGAAAAACATGCTTTTGTTTAAGTACCATATACTAATAGTGGCTATATGCCATCTATATGGCAAGATAAAACTATAGCTAGGCAGGACAAGGCAGGATGCTCAACTGGCTAAATTTTAGATACCACTGAAAAGCAACAATGGATGAATTCCTTTGGATGTTGTTATATTTTGAGGACATTGGTCATCACTTGGAAATTCTGATTCTGTTGCCATCATGTCTTGCGCTGCTTTCGTTTGTAGTGTGTAACTGTCGTTATATGTAGCATGTATGCAAATGGCCTTTCTGTGGTGGAAAATATCAGGTGCTACATTAGCAGTTAATTTTAAATGCATTTGTGTGGTTTCTTAAATTCATGTGCATTTTTATGGCATGTCACATCAAAAATTGATTTTTGAAAAATCTTGCTCTGAATTAGTAATTTTCACTGTGTGTATTTTGCCCTCCTGTATGAGAGAAAAGAAGGCACGGGGCAGAATGAATGGCCACTAATATTGGTTCCACAGTATCTCAGAACTGTATTATAGTATATGTGGATATATCCATGGGTGAAATGCTATTGTGCAAGAAGGATAGGAGACATAGGGTTGAAATATTCTCCTCTATCTGTGTTTCTGGAAAGACAGTAAAATGCTTCTAAATACAGTATTTGGGGTAAGGTAAATTTCATTATCTTGTGTATTTCCAAATAGATTTGCAGCACTTCCTATCACTGGCTAAATTTACTGCCCTGCCTTTTTATTTCTTTGTTCCCCCACCCCCCCAAGCAGAATAATATAGTGAAAAAACTTGAGTTAATCCTACTAAAATTCCTCAAAATCTATCAACCTTTTACCTTACATGAAAGTATTAAGATAGTGTTTGTTCAGGATTGGCTTCAAGAACGTGGTAGTGGAAGTTATAAAAACACCCTCCTTACCAAGCAGAATAATCCTTGAAAGAGATATTTTACACAAATATTTGTTTTCTTTTAAATTTAGGAAGACACTTATGTTCTGAGAACGCATTTAAGGCAGTACTGCCACATTTGCACATGCTACCTGAGCCATGACAACAGGGAGTTACGTGAAAAGGTGAGGATCCTTCAGTTAATTTAATTTGGCTTTTCTCTTTAGGTTTTCAGTCTGTTCTTTCTTATTGACCAACTAGCAGAGGTTGCCCGGCGTTGCCGGGCTGTTTTAAATTGTGTTGGAAGGTTAAATTGTGTTAATGTTTTTTAAAAATTGCTTAGTCTGTAATTGTAATTTTTTAAATGTTTATTTATGTAATTTTTTTTAGCTTGGCTGTTATTAACTGTGATATGCTTTTTTTGGGTTTTTTTGAGGATTAATAAAAGAACAAAATATGATATATTTTTTTCAAATTGTTTTATGTAAGCGAATAATGTTTTAGTTTTTTGAATTTTTTAAATTATTTCTACCGTAGGTCATAATTTTAATAATGTAAAAGTAAATGTTTTTTACATTCAATGTTTTTAAAATGTGTTTAGATGTTTTGGGTTTAAATTTGAGTTAAAACTCAGCACAGGATTTTTAAAAGTTTCTATTGTATTTTATTGACATATGTTTGTGATTTGTGTTAAAGTGCGTTTTAGTGTAATGTTTTTGACTTGTTTTTATTGGTGTGACCTTTTGTGTAAAATTGTGAATTTGTGTTATGTTTTTGATTTGTTTTTACTCTTGTGGCCTTTTGTTTGGAGCTGTTGTGTGTTTTTGAATTGTTTTTACTATTGTGGCCAGCAGGTGGTGCTGGTAGGGGTTATTGTATTTTGACTATTTTTTCTTTCCTGGCCTCTGGGTGGAGCTTCTTCTGGTAAGTAGTCTCTTTCTTTATTCATTTCTTTTTCAGTCCTGGTGGAGGTAGGACATCTTTTGGTAAGTTTGCTTGTTTTCTTTCTTTTGTGTGTGTGTGTGTGTGTGGGCGGAGGGGGGGGGCTTGGAATTTGTATTTTTTGTCTGTTTGTTTTGTTTTTTATTGTGTTTTTGTTTACTTCGTATTGTTTTTGGTGTTTTTGTTTTTGTGTATTTTTGGATGTTTTTGACTGTGTTTTTAGTAATTTTGTAAAATTTATTTATTTGGTGGTGGGGAGGGAGCATGGTCATTGGGGGTTAGGAAGGGTGGGCTAGGTGGTGGGGAGAGGGGCATGGTCGTTGGGGGTTAGGAAGGGTGGGCTAGGTGGTCGGGAGGGGGGCATGGTCATTGGGGGTTAGGAAGGGTGGGCTAGGTGGTGGGGTGGGGGCATGGTTGTTGGGGGTTAGGAAGGGTGGGCTAGGTGGTGGGGAGGGGGCATGGTCATTGGGGGTTAGGAAGGGTGGGCTAGGTAGTGGGGAGGGGGCATGGTCGGTGGGGGATAGGAAGGGTGGGCTAGGTGGTGGGGAGAGGGGCGTGGTCATTGGGGGTTAGGAAGGGTGGGCTAGATGGTGGGGAGAGGGGCGTGGTCGTTGGGGGTTAGGAAGTGTGGGCTAGTTGGTGGGGAGGGGGGCTTTATTGTGTTATGGTGCTTTGAGTGTGTGGAGTCATGAAAGTAGATGGGGTTTCCCCTTTAATATCAGTGGGTGGGGGGTTGCGACCCCCTCTCCGCTGGCTCCCCTGGGGTTGGGAGGTTTGAGGGGACAAAAGGGGTATGTCCCCCCAACTCTTCTGGACCCAGGAGGCCAGGGAGAGTGGATCAATTCCCCCCTCCTTAAAACAACTCCGTGTTTAAAGAGAAGAAACTGCTTGGTTTCTTCTCTTTAAAGACGGAGGGTTTTTTTAGGGAGGGGGAATCGATCCACTCTCCCTGGTCTCCTGGGTCCAGAATGGTTGGGGGGGCATACCCCTTTTGTCCCCACAAACCTCCCAACCCTAGGGTAGCCAGCGGAGAGGGGGATCGCAACCCCCCACCCACTGATGTTAAAGGGGAAACTCCAGTCGGGTCCTTCAGGCGCTGTTGGTGAGGGAAAGAAAGCCAGCTGGTGTTTGCTTGGCTGTGAGGTGGTGAGTTGTTTTTCGTTGGGGGTTATGAAGGGTGGGCTAGGTGGTGGGGAGGGGGGCATGATCGTTGGGGTTAGGAAGGGTGGGCTAGGTGGGGGGAGGGGGGCATGATTGTTGGGGTTAGGAAGGGTGGGCTAGGTGGGGGGAGGGGGGCATGATCGTTGGGGTTAGGAAGGGTGGGCTAGGTGGGGGGAGGGGGGCATGATCATTGGGGTTAGGTAGGGTGGGCTAGGTGGGGGGGAGGGGGGCATGATCGTTGGGGTTAGGAAGGGTGGGCTAGGTGGGGTGGAGGGGGCATGATCGTTGGGGTTAGGAAGGGTGGGCTAAGTGGGGGGAGGGGGCATGATCGTTGGGGTTAGGAAGGGTGGGCTAGGTGGGGGGAGGGGGCATGATCGTTGGGGTTAGGAAGGGTGGGCTAGGCGGGGGGGAGGGGGCATGATCGTTGGGGTTAGGAAGGGTGGGCTAGGTGGTGGGGAGGGGGGCATGGTCGTTGGAGTTAGGTAGGGTGGGCTAGGTGGTGGGGAGGGGGGCATGGTCGTTGGGGTTAGGTAGGGTGGGCTAGGTGGTGGGGAGGGGGGCATGATCGTTGGGGTTAGGAAGGGTGGGGTAGGTGGGGGGAGGGGGGCATGGTCATTGGGGTTAGGTAGGGTGGGCTAGGTGGTGAGGAGGGGGCATGGTCATTAGGATTAGGAAGGGTGGGCTAGGTGGTGGGGAGGGGGGCATGGTCGTTGGGGTTAGGTAGGGTGGGCTAGGTGGTGGGGAGGGGGGCATGGTCGTTGGGGTTAGGAAGGGTGGGCTAGGTGATGGGGAGGGGGGCATGGTCGTTGGGGTTAGGAAGGGTGGGCTAGGTGGTGGGGAGGGGGGCATGGTCGTTGGGATTAGGAAGGGTGGGCTAGGTGATGGGGAGGGGCGTGGTCGTTGGGGTTAGGAAGGGTGGGCTAGGCGGTGTGGAGGGGGCATGGTCATTGGGGTTATGAAGGGTGGGCTAGGTGATGGGGAGGGGGCGTGGTCGTTGGGGTTAGGAAGGGTGGGGTAGGTGATGGGGAGGGGGCTTTAGTGTGTTATGGTGCTTTGTGTGGAGTCGTGAAAGTAGATCGGGGTTTCCCCTTTAATATCAGTGGGTGGGGGGTTGCGACCCCCCTCTCCGCTGGCTCCCCTGGGGTTGGGAGGTTTGTGGGGACAAAAGAGGTATGTTGCCTCAACCCTTCTGGACCCAGGAGACCAGGGAGAGGGGATCGATCCCCCCCCTCCTTAAAACAACTCCGTTTTTAAAGAGAAGAAAAGACGGAGTTGTTTTAAGGAGGGGGGGATCGATCCCCTCTCCCTCGTCTCCTGAGTCCAGAAGGGTTTGGGCAACATACCCCTTTTGTCCCCACAAACCTCCCAACCCTAGGGTAGCCAGCGGAGAGGGGGATCGCAACCCCCCACCTACTGATATTAAAGGGGAAACTCCAGTCGGGACCTTCAGGCGCCGTGGGTGAGGGAAAGAAAGCCGGCTGGTGTTTGCTTGGCTGTGAGGCGGTGAGTTGGTTTTCTTTTTAATTTTTCGGGCGCTGGTTTCCTCAGCGTTCTGCACGCTCATGGCGCGCAGGACGCTGGGGCTTGTAGTTATGGGTTGGTGCTTTGTGTTTGTGCTGCGTTTTTTTAAAATGCTTTTCTTTTGATTGGCTGCGGCGCGTTTCCGAACGCTGCGCCGTGCAAGAGCCTCTCAGCCTGATTGGCTCTGGCGTGGCACGGCGCAAGGAATGTTGGGAAGTGAAGTTGTTTCCCTTTCTTCGCGTTTGTGGGGCTGTTGCCCCACTGCCGGTTTTCTCAATCCTTCGTTGACCTGCGTACCCAGATCGGCCGTGTGCACGAAGGGTGAGTGCAGGCAAGTAGGGGGAGGCATAGCAACCTATAGCCAGTTCCAATGGTTAACCCTTGGATTTATAGGTTAAGATTGTGTTGTAGTGGAGAGTGACATAGACCCTCAGGAGCATAGCTGTCAAGTATCCCTTATTGGCCGGGAAAACCCCTTATTTTACCTTCTTTCCCACCGTCATCCCTTATTAATTAGACTGCAATGCCCTATTGCCACCTTTGGAGGGCAGCACAGGATAAGCATAGCTGTCAAGTTTCCCGTATTTGCCGGGAAATTTACCTTATTTCCAAATCCAAAACTTGACAGGTATTTAAGAAAAGGACTAATAAAAGAAAATAAATTTCAGGACACGTGGAGATGTTTTATAGACTATATACTGTATAAGGATCAAGGTCAGAAGCCAATGCCGGATCAGCATTCCTTTTGGAAAGGAATCATATAAGAATTAAGTAACTCTGTCCCATATGGCAATGTAAATAGCACATGGTGAATGTCCTGTATTAAGTTGATGTGTTTGTTTTTGTTATTATGTAATGTGTAGATTTAAATAAAATTTATATTAAAAAAAACTTGACAGGTATGCTCAGGAGGCCTAAGCTGTGGAAGCTCACGTGGTGGAGGTGGAATTGGTTGAAACCTCATTTTGGCAATCTACTTTCTTTCAGCTTCTATCCCCTTTTTATTTGTCATTGTCGTTGACTCCTACTTGTATCCAAGTATACATTTTTTGGCTGGAAATCAGGACAAATTCCACTGGCATAAATTTGTTTAAGGTTGATTCCAGCTTGCTGTGAAGTGATCCAAGCACCATGATCATAGAGCTATCTTGTGCCGCATGTATGAAATGAAGAAAAAACTTTGATGCAATGACTCCTTGCAGCAAATAGTTTTATAATACCCAGTTCCAACAGGATGTGTTCAAAAATTTAATGCTCACATATACTCCAAGTGATAAGTGTTCCTTCTGCCAAATTCAACATATATATATTTCAAAAAATGTTCCAAATACTCAATATTTCATCTTCAACATATACAACATATATTTTTAAAGCATTCAGTATTTCATATTCATCATCCAACAAAAATATATTTTCTAAGCTAATCTAGTAATAAACTTTTCGAAAGATTATTTCTTCATCAGGAATTTTCTTCTGTGAAATAATAAAGAAACAATCTATAAACAATACTCTTTTAATGATATGGAATAAGAACAATATCATCATACTTAATGCTTAAAATATGTTGTATATGTTAAAGATGGAATATTGAGTATTTGGAACATTTTTTGAAATATATATTTGTTGAATTTGGAAGAAGGAATATCACTTGGAGTATATGTGAGCATTACATTTTTGAACACATCCTGTTGGAACTGGATATTATAAAACTACTTATTGCAAGGAGTCATTGCCTCAAACGGTTTTTTCTTTGTTTGTAACCTTCACCGTTTGGCCATATATCTTTTGCATGTATGAAATGAGACATGTAGGATTTAACACCAGGACTGCAATGGACTGCTGCAGCCTTGACGATATTAACAAGGTGCACCTTCACAGCCAATCCTTCTGGCACAACCTCTTCCACCTCCATGACCATTTGGAATCAGAATAGTGAAGTAGTTCCTACTCCGCTCATTTTGCTGTTGGGCCCAACATGATGGTTTCCAGTGGCTTTTCCTCCACTGAAGGGACCATAACCCCACCTAAAGGGGCTCATCCGCCCGTAGCCATTGGCACCTTTAGAGAGTCAGGTTATTTACTGCTGCCCAGCACTCAGCATTGAGTCACTGGCTGTATGGTCTACTCCATTACGTAGCGGGCTGTCCGGCCAGAGAGTATTTTTTTTTTAATTTGTAGCACAGTGGATAAAAAGCCTGCCTTTTCTTACAGAAGTTTAGATCTGGGTCTTCGCCATATAGCTGGGCTGACAATAACCTGGCAGTGGTCTCTCGGTTTCATTTTCAGGCTAGGCCAGGCCAAAGTAGTACTTTGGTTGTTCAAGAAAGTCCCAGTAAGCCACCTGGGGAAATACAAAGCAGCATCAAAATGACTTTACTTTGTACTATACATCACAATGAAGGGAGAGACAGGTTGTTATACATAAGGCAGCATTTCCTAAAATGCCTGCATGATTCTTTTTGTCTTTTGCTATAGGCTTTTATGATACTTTGTGACTTGTTGATAATTATAAGTCATCAGGATTCAGGTGATGATGGCATTATTGGGTTGCTGAAGTACCTTCCCAGTACATCTCTTCAATCAAAAATGCTCATATTTATTCAGGATCATGTCTTCACGGAGGATGAGAAAGAAACCAAAGGTCAGCAGTATTTTTTTTTACCACATAGTGTTCTTTGTTGATGTTATTTCTTCCTATTAATATTCATTTGTTCATCATAAGTACAGTGTTACTGACAATAATTTGTGTAACTGACTGTATGATTTTTTTTTGGGGGGGGGGAGGAAGAAAAGATGTGCCAGTAATCAGATAACAGGTGTGCATTTAACATTTATTGAAGATTCTGACACTGAAGAAAAAAATTCTAGGGCTCTTACATATACAAACCACTCTTCTCAAGGTTCCTGATGTGCTATTTTCAGCATACAGACCAAAAGTACAGAATAGGGACCCAGTTTCAGAAACAGGTCTGCTGGGTTTTTTAATTATAGCTTGCTTGAATCCTCTTCCCTGTTCATAGATATGCTATTTTTAAAATAACTTCAGTTTATGGATGAGTTCCATTTTTGTTCAGATTTCACAGAAAATGTAACACAGTAGGAAATATCAAAAAAGTTATGTCTTGTCTAAGAATGCATGTTTGTTCCTCCAGGACAGGCTAGCAGTATTGTTGTTGTTTTTTAAAAAAATATACAGTACTGTGCAAACGTCTTAGGCCACCAGTTGGTTTGGAGAAAATTCAGTGAGTGATTTCTTTTTTGGGGGGAGGGGGTTATAACTCAGCCCCCAAGCCACCTAAACACACCTAAATTGGAAAAATGTCTTTTGCTGATTCTCCTCTCAACCCTTTCCAGGTTTGGTGAAGTTTGGAGTTATGGTTTCCGAGTTATGGTCTCCCAAATCACTCATTGAATGTTCCCCAAACCTTTTGGAGCAATTTTCCTCACCCAATCCTTCCTCCATCGCCTCTTGACAGCTGGCAGTGGTGGGGGAGCGGGTCGGGTGAAATCGCTCTTTTTGGAGCGATTTTCTTCATCTGATCCTTCCACCATTGCCTCCTGGCTGCCAACAGCTGTGGGATCGGAAATGGTCTTCCCCCATCCCACAAGCACTTTCTTTCCTTTCCTTTCCTTTCCTTCCTTCCTTCCTTCCTTCCTTCTTTCTTTCCCTCCCTCTCTCTCTTCCTTCTGCACACTAGTAGCTGCTGCATTTCCCACCCTTGGCTTATACTGGAGTCAATCAGTGTTCCTGGTTTCTCAGGTAAAATTAGGTACCTCGGCTTATATTCAGATTGGCTTATACTTACCATAGACTTGTCAGAAGAGGAAGAAAAGAAAAACAAAGGTCAGAGATTGGATGCCCTACACTTGAAGCGATGCCTACTTGCAGCTTACTGCAAGCTAATCATCTGCAATGTTGTTGAGATGACTGCAGCTGCTGAAATCTATAAGCATTATATGAAGGTAATGGGATGATTATTTTAACAGTGCCCTCCAGATGCCGCAAAAGTGTATTTATATAACCCCCCTCAAACATTCAGTTTATTAGTATTCTGTCAACATGATATATGTGTCATGGCTATAGATCAGGAGTTCTCAACCTTTTAAAGCCGGGGGCCAGGTCATGTTCCCTCAGACATTTTCGAGGGCCAGACGGCCATTTTGCCCTTCCTCCACCACATGACACTTCATGATGTAGTGGAGGTGATGGTGGGCCACATGAAATTGTGCCATGGGCCTCATCCAGCCCATAGCTGCCAAGTATCCCGTTTTGGCTGGGAAATTATCACATTTTACCCCTCATTCCCACCACCCGTATTTTCCCATACCCATGGGGTATGTTCCTCATAACAGAGCCAGGGAGAAGGAGTGTTGGGCTCCCCTGGGGGGGGGAGGAAGCACGCCCTAGACACTCCCCTTAGCACCACTGCTGCCCCTCACAGAGAACAATGTAGCAAGCCACCCCCATAGGCAAGCCTCAGCTGCAGTGGAAGAGATGAATACTGTAATTTTAAGTCCCTTTCCCCACTCGCTTTCACATCATTTCATAATACTGTATGGTGATTTTTATGGAACAGTTTTTTACACTTATATCAGTTAATTGTCTACTGTCTTAGCCTTGTGTACATCAATTTTATTTTTAAAAAATCTGTGTTTAAGACAGGACCACGGAAATATCCTCTTTATGTTGTATGCAAATATACTTGAAGTCGATTGGCTCATTGTCTCTTCTCTCTCCTGGGAAAGAGGGTGTTAAAGGGAAGAGACAATGAGCTAATCGGCTTCAAGTATATTTGCATACAATTCCTTTAGGTTATGGGTTGTTTCACATATTTAACTGAAGTTATCAGGGCAGAGAAATGTGATTGCATTGGGTAGCTGATACTGTGGAGCCTCCTGACTGTTTTTTTCTAGATTCTTGAGTGGTATCTTTTTTGCTAGATGACTGCAGTGTCATAGACCAGGCTTTCACAACATTTTCCTGTCATTGGTCAAACACGCCCCTGACATGCAGCTGTGGAGGCTGGAGGCGGGTTGCTCCCAGTGCTTACGTTTTCATCGTCATCGGCAACAATCATGTCAGTTTTACGGCTTTTTGCACAGTCTCCACTGCTTCTCCTGGCAGCAGGAGGCTTTGGGGAGCATAATCGCTCTGTTTTGGGGTCTTTCTGATGCTCCTTCATGGTGCTTCAGCATGGAAAGCACGCCGTTCTGGGACTTCCTGGTTCCGCACTGGGAACTCAGACACTGATGTAAGTTCCGCCTGGCACCAGAAGTCCCTGAACAGCATGCTTTCCATGCCGAAGTGCCACAGAGGAGTGTCGGAAAGACCCCAAAACAGAGTGATTATGCTCCCCAAAGCCGGGAGAAGTGGCAGAGACTATGCAAAAAGCTGCAAAACTGATGCGATCACATGGCGGCAGCAGTAAGTGACATATTGTGACTTCCAGTGGTGGGTAGTGGCGGTCCTAGGTGGCTGCATGGCCACTGTGGACTGGATTAATGAGATGCATTGGCCAGATTAGGGCCACTGGCCCAGAGTTGTGAATACCTGTTTTAGACACTAACTCTGGCTGGTGGATAACATTCAACTGCCAACCTAAGTATGATTGAGCTGTGAGTCCATCTATCAACAATGAAGGAGGAAATGAAATGCCTTCTTGTATTCATTCATTCATTCATTTATTTATTCAACCTCTCTATCCCCGATCACCAATTTTGAGTCCCGCAAATGTCAAATTCTTCTTACAGCAACTTCTGAGTTTGCTTTCTAAATCTAAATTTTTCCTCCTTGGTCTATATTTGGACCAAGGATCCTCACTTTTTTTAAAAAAAGCAGGAAGTGGCTAGCAAGTCATTTTCTTTTTAAAAAATTGGGGGGAAGACAAATTTGCATGGAGAGAGCAAATTTTGCCTCCATGCAAATTCTGAGGAGAATTTTAGGGACTCTTTATAAGGTTTAAAATGCAGAGGAGGTGGGGATGTATCCCCTAGTGGACTGGGAGGCAAAGATGGTTGTTGTACCTTTAAAAATGTCCACCCTTAATAAGATATTATATAAGGTATGACCCTAAAGTCTCTTGCTTGGGAATATGTTCAGTTGGATGCCCGTGGCACAAATGTCCAGTTGTATGTATTAGGTCATTAATTCCTTGCATAAACAAGATGAGAACCTGCATGCCATGTACAAAGGAACCTAGCACTGAAATCCTGTCACAGTTACCTAGCAATGACCTTTATCTCTCCCCCCCCCCACACACACACACACACTATGGTGTATGCTAGGTCTGATGAAGATTGTCAATGATAGGCCCTTACTGGAAGCTGTTAATTCATAGGTTTGCCATACATTGGAAGTGCATTGAGAGCACATAACACCCAAAAATGCCCTAATGATGTTGGATTTAGTGCCCAGAAACGGCTTTAAAAATAATGTTTACTGAACTATTTTTAAATGTTTCATTTTTCTGTTTTTATTTTATTTCCACTTTATTCCTTGATACAGTGTTTTTCTTCTTCTCGCCGCTTAACAGGCTTACAGTGACTTCGGAGACATAATTAAAGAAACACTCAGCCGATCAAGGCAAAATGATAAAATTCAAAGTGCAAAGATGCTCAGCCTCTGCTTGCAGCAGGTGAGAATGCTACTGTGAGCCATTCCAGCTTTGCGTGAAATCCTGTTGTGTAACTTTGTGTCGGTATAACCCAGATCAGGTGCAAAAACATTTAATTTAAAGGCATTAAAAGCTTTGTATGTTCCTGCTTTTACGTTCCAAAGCTCCCCTGGGGCTTCCCTTTGTCCTGGGGAAACCTTTGAGGAACTCTGAATTGGGAAAGCCTTTAACAGGGAGGAGGGGGGAAATGGACCCAAACACTCACAACTGCCCTGGATCACTGCTGTCAGCATTACAACTGCCAGAATTAATCCAATAGTGGTTGTTTGGCTATTAAAGGCTCCCTTGGGGACTGTGGTGGCTCAAGTGGTTAAGATGCTGAACTCTACAACTAGAAGGTCAGCAGTTTAAGACCCGAGTACTGCATGACAGAGTGAGCGCCCATCTCTGTCCCAGCTCCTGCCAACCTAGCAGTTCGAAAGCAAGAAATTGCAAGTAGATAAATAGGGACCACTTTGGTGGGAAGGTAAACAGCATTCTGTGCACTCCGGTGTAGAGGAATGCCTGCCACATGTCTACGGAAACGTCTGCAGATGCAGACAGCACTGGCTATAAACAGAGATGAGCACTGAACCCTAGAGTCAGATACAACTGGCTTTTGAGCAAGGGCAACCATTATCTTTAACCCACCCACTGAGGCTCCCAGAGACCTAGGAAAACTCATAGCCTGAGTGAGAGGAGGGATATGAGGTTTTTATTTATTTTAAACTAGCTGAGGCCCCGGCTTTGCCCCGGGGATATTTTCTGCGCCCCTGCTCCATACAGGGGTCCCCGTCTGGTGCGTGGTTCCCTGTTATTCCCAAGGGCCCCCCACGCTGTCCTTCACCCTCGGGCCCTGCCAGACCCTGTCCCCGCCGCTCTCACCGGGGCCTAGCAGCAGTGAGCCCACCTGCCTGTCACCCCTCCGCAGTTCTCCGCCCCGGGTGCTGTGCCCTGTTCCCGGGCCTTACTTGCCCCTCCACCCCCGTCAGCCCCCTTTACCTTGTGGGGCTCCTCAAGGCTTGACCCGTTGGCTGTTCCCGGCTCTGCGTTCAGTCGGGCCCCGGAATGGCGATGTGGGGCAGCCTGTTGATTTTGTCCGTTCTTTTTTTTCCGGCCCGGAGATGGCACGGCCAAAGGAATCTGTGGCTGCTAACATGACCACAGCCCAGTGTTTGGCTGTTGCTGTTTTGGCAGCCGTGGCGGTTCTGTTCTTTTTTTCGGGCCGGCGCCGAAGGAAGCTGTGGCCGGTAATGCGGCCACAACCTAATGTTTAGCTGTGGCTGTTGCGGCGGCGGCCTCAGCGACCCTGGTGTCTTCCCCACTGCCATGCACACACATCCCGGCATGCCGCTCCTGTGATGGGCTGAGCGGAGGGTGGCCATTGCCGCTGTTCTCATGCCGGCGCACAGGCACGGGATGCATTTTTTTCTGTTTGCGCCCAAGGCACCATGGGGGCCCGTTTCAGTGCACAAAGCATCTTGGGGGTCATAGTTTCCCTCTTTTGTCCCATTTTTTGGGGCGCAATCCCCGAACCGGGACACCGGACCTCCACAGTCACAACCCAGCACGCCCAAGGCACCCGTGTGCCAATTTACAGTGTGCTAGGTGCAAGGGTGTCAATGTGTATTCATCACATACAAGGCGACACCTTCTTTTTATAGGTGTAGATAGATTAAATCATTTTGGCTCCTGATCCAGGTTGTGCTGCATAAACATTTATCAATAGGATTTTGCCCAATGTTTTACTGACCTTGTTGGGGTATACATAACGAGCCTTCTCAAAGATTGTGTTATTTTTGAACCATAATTGGGTGTACCCTGGGCAATGGGAACCTTTTGCTGGCTAATCTTTCTCACACTTGGTCAGGCGAAAAGAACTATGGAATGAATTCATCAAAAGGTGGCTTCATTCTGGCAGTTTCACGTCTGACCTAGACACGGAAGAAATACAGTAGTAGTATTACATTGGTACCTCTCCTTACGAACGCTTCAGTTAACATAATTTTTGCTTTACGAATGAAATCCATTGAAAATAATCCCTTGATTTACGAATTGTTTTTGGAATGGATTAATTGTTTTTTTGATGCATTCCTGTGGGAAATGGCATTTTGCTTTACAATTTTTCCCCAGAATGATTTTCAGTGCATTCCTATGGGAAACCGTGTTTCACTTTACAAATTTTTCCTAATACGAAACGTCCTGTGGAACACATTAAATTCGTAAAGTGAGGTACCGCTGTAATTGAAAACTTCAGTAGAAAAAATATATACATTTGTGGTTAGATCCAGACTTGTTATTCTGCAAATGAATGTTCTCATAGAATGGGGATCCATAGTTGCTGTTCCAAAGGCACATTTGACATTCTGGAGCAGTTGTTTTAGGAAAGAGAGTGCTGCAGAGAAAACAAGAAAAAATAAAAAAATTCCTCCTCATCTTGAGGATCCAGGTTTTAGGTCTGCTTTATGCAACGTGGGTTCTAGCCCTTTACAGTGTATTATACTAATCTCAGAATGGTCGGGTCAGAGGGGTCATTTGAGTTCCTCTCCTCTGACCATGGAGAAAATCCAGAGCTAAAGCGTAGCTGACAAATGTCCACCTGATCTCTGTTGACAAATCTACAATGAAGGGCTTTCTGCCTGTTCTTAGGTTACTCGTCCATCGCCTTCTGAGTTAATGTGCTCCACTGTTGAACAGACCATACCTTCATGTAGATCTCTGAAGTACTTATTTTCAAGATACAAAAATCAGCAGAGCAAAGATGGTTATATGCAATACATAGTCTGGTACAAAACTCAAGCATTTTTAGAGTCTTGGCTATATTGTGAAAAAAGGTAAAGTTGCTTGAAAGCCAGATGTATCTGACTCTAGGGCTCAGTGCTCATCTCTGTTTATAGCCAAAGAACCAGCGCTGTCTGCATCCGCAGATGTTTCCATGGATATGTGACAGGCTGTTTGCCTTCCCACCAAAGTGGTCCCTGTTTATCTACTTGCAATTTCTTGCTTTGGAACTGCTAGGATGGCAGGAGCTGAGACAGAGACAGGCGCTCACTCCATCGTGCAGCACTCGGGTCTCAAACTGCTGACCTTTATAAAACCATGCACGGTGTGGACAAAGTAGATAAGGAAAAACTGTTTTCCCTATCACACAACACTAGAACTAGGGGGCGCTCCATGAAACTTTTGAGTACTAGTTCTCAAACTAATAGGAGAAAGTACTTTTTCACCCAGAGGATCACTGGTCTATGGAACTCTCTGCCAGAAGAAGTGGTGACAGCTGTCAGTCTTGACAGCTTTAAGAAAGGATTAGACAAGTTCATGGAGGACAAGGGTATCAATGGCTATAATTATGGATACCTAAGGACAACCTCTGGGTTGGAGAGATAGGCAGGATATCTCTCAATGCCATTTCCAGGGAATCCTAAGCAGGTGAAGGCATTGTAATGCGCTCTACATGGGGCTGCCCTTGACGACCATTCGGAGGCTGCAGCTGGTCCAGAATGCGGCAGCCCGGGTGGTGATGGGATGCGGATGATATGCCCATGCCTCACTGCTACTTCGGGAGCTGCACTGGTTACCAGTTTGTCTCCGGGTGCAATTCAAGGTGCTGGTTTTGACCTTTAAAGTCCTATATGGCAGTGGGCCAGGATACCTTAGAGACCGCATCGCCCCAAGAGTGTCTGCCCATCCAACCAGAGCGGACCGGAGAGGCTCTCTAATAGTGCCATCAGCTAGGGGTGCACATCTATCCAGCACCCAAAGGAGGACCTTCTCCGTGTCCGCACCAACCCTCTGGAACCTCCTGCCAACAGAACTAAGACTTCAAAGAGATTTGCTGCCCTTCAGGAGAGAATTGAAGACCTGGCTGGCAGGGCAGGTGTGGGACCCTAATGGGAACATGGCCCCACCTGCTGGCTTATGTAAACAATTAAGAACTCTCTCTTCTTCTTTTTGTAGTGGGTGGGATGGGTGGTGGGATATGGGTCTTTTAAAGTGGGTGGGATATGGGTCTTTTAAAGTGTTTTTATGTGTTTTTACAACTTGTTGTAATGCCGTCCTGAGTCGGGTTCTGCCAGAGTGGGCGGCATATATAAATATGACTATTAAATTAAATTAAATTAAAATACCCTGAAGCAAATGGTGAGCCACTGTGTGAGACAGAATGCTGGACTGGATGGGCGTTGGCCTGTTCCAGCAGGCTGTTCTTATGTTCTTATGACCTGCCGACCTTCCAATCATCTAGTTCAGTGTCTTAACCTCACTAAGCCACCGCAGTCCCTTCAAAAATTTTTTTGAAATAAATTGGGTTTTTTTATTTAAAAAAACCCAACACAAATTAGGGGCATGGCTTATTGTGCCCCACCTTCCATGGTTGTGCCTTTCCTAACGGGAGAGAATAACTAGAGAGCTCTTTTGGTCTTGCCCCTCTCCAGCTGGCTTTTGCCTGTGTGTATTTCACAGCACACCATCCCATGTTGGTCTGTGGGGGCTCCACATGCCTTCCTGGTTCCCAACCCAGCTGTCCTTCTCCTCTCCAGTTATTTGAACTTCAGAGGACATTGCTGAGCTCTGTGGTAATCTTCGCCCTGATATACAGCTATGCCCTATGGGGGTGATTGGATTATGTCCCACTTTTCCTGTTTGCTATTGGCTGCAGAAGAAACCCATGAGACAAATCTTAGAGGGATTCTGAATGAGCTTTCCATGCTTGGGATGGGGAGACGGCATAGTTAGTTATTCTTAGATGGAGTTGAATGAATTGTGCAGAATCAGATAATGGATGGAAAGGTCACCTCTTTAGATTTAAATTCCTAAGATCCCCATGTAAACTCATAGTGATAGGTGCAGTTTGGCTTCTCTTCATGTAGAATTTATAGGAGTAATTTGCTGGTGCAGGCTATACAAAAGGGAGATATATTGAGTCCAGCCATTGGTTCGGTTAGTCCCTCTTGTTCTCTTCCCTGTTTGTCTATCTCAGGGGTGGCCAACCTTTTTCCACCGTGGGCCTGACCATGCCCCTGGAAGCAGAAGCAGGTGCATTTACAGCTATTGTAAATGCACCCACATTGTGTTTGCAACTGCCGTGGGCGCGTTTGCACATGTGTGGGCGCATTTTACAGTTGACATAAATGCACTCTGTTCCACTTCAGGGTGTGGCAGAGGCGGCGATGGGCCAGATGGAATGGCATCGTAGGGCAGGTCTGGCCTGCAGGCCGTAGGTTGGGAACCCTTGGTCTATCTGATGTGGAGGGGGGAGGGGAAGAATCTGGATTATACCATTTTGAAATAGAAAGAGCAAGGTGGACAGGATAAATTGTTATCCACACAAACATTCTCTACAATAGGAAAAAAAATCTATTTCCAGAAGATAGTTATCTTCCTAATATGCTATTTAATATATGAAAGGACATTAATGAGAGCTTCCACCTGCAGTTTTATGTCTAAGATCATTCTAGATAAAAATTTACATTCTCACCTTGGAAATAGTGCCACTTAATTCACTTAAACAAGCTGCATTGAATGCAGTGTTTAGTTTCTGCATTTAGGCTAGCTTGCTTAGAGCTCTCATCTGTGTAGCAGGCTTCCATGTCATCATCTAAGCTTGAGAACATGCTCCTAGAGTTAGCTGATATACGAGCCAAGTAGATTTCACACATGTGTCAAAAATTTAGAGAAGATCCATGACCGATCCCTTGAAATATGATATAAGGGAAGGTTCAGTAGCATTTCATGTGCTGCAGTCTGCTTGCCTAGTCAGGGCTGCGTTTACATGTCATAGACAATCAGACCACTTTGAATGTCGATTGACCTTGAAAGGTTGGAGATGAAAGCATGCTAATAATCCACCTAATTGCTTTGTTTTGGAGCAATGAAGTATTCTCTTTCCTGTCCTAGACAGGTGGTGTCACCAACTGAGAAACTGGTTAACTCATGTACTTGTTGATGTCATTTACATTTATGAATAGTGTTCTTACTTTGTCTGCTAATTGATCTTCAGATTCTTTTGGCAGGAGATTCATTTGAAGTTTCATGTGACAAACCTGACAATATTTATGTGCTTTCTGTTTCAGTTGCGAACTGCCTCTATTATCTGTTTCTATCCTGCTGGAATAATTGAAAATTAAAATGTATGTGCCCATATCAAATGTATCATGAATATATTGTGTTCTTCCCTCCCACCAATTACTATCTGCAGCATTCAAATGCTTATTTCAGCTTCATGGGACTCTTTAAACCAGTTCTCAACCTTTTAAAGCCTGGGCTGGGACACACTCCTTCGGACACCTTTGGGGGCCAGGCAGCCATTTTGCCCTTCTTACACCACATGGCACTTCCTGGTGAAATGGTGCCATGGGCTGCATCTGGCTGATGGACCACAGGTTGAGAATCCCTGCTTTAAACATATAGTCAGACTACTGGATAAATTAAAGCTTAGCTACATCCTGAGTGAGGAATGTGTTAGTTGTATGGTAAGTATGTCCCCATGGTGTTTTTATATTGCCTGGAAATGTTCATGCCACTGTCTGTATCTGCAGCTGTTTCAGAAGCATATTGAAAGCCAGGATAACAGCAGCAGCACCAGCAGCATGGATGCCTGTCCTGCTTCTTTCAACAATATTAAAGAACTTGCAAGGCGCTTTTCTTTGACGTTTGGCTGGGATCAAGTGAAAAGTCGAGAGTCAGTAGCCTTGATTCACAAGTATGTGCCAAAATTTGTGTCCTCCTTTGGTCTTCTGTCCATAAGGTGCCCATTTGGTAAACATTTGTTCTCTCTTTTTTCCTAACTCCTGTTAAAAGGGAAGGGATTGAATTTGCCTTTCAAAGAGCAGCTGCAACGGAGGAGAAGAGCCTGCCTCCCAATCTCAATTTCCTCATCATCCTCAGTGAATTCTCCAATAAGCTTCTAAAGCCTGACAAAAGACTGGTGTAAGTTTTTAACCTAGTTGTTTATTGGTTCTGCAGAACAAATGCTGGAATAATACAGAAGTCTGTGGGACAAGGAAGTTGAATACATAGTGCAGACTGGAGGATTATGTCAGTACTACCATGGGTCCTGTTTGCAGGAACTCCATCATTTTTTTACTTACTTATTCAATCAGTTTGTATAGCCACCCCAATCGACAGGTGACTGGGTGGCATACATAAAATTCCCAATGTTTAAAATATAGAAAGCCTTAAAATTCCTAAAAACACTGAAAAACTACCTCCCTTCACCACCAATTAAAAATCTAGTTAAAAACTTTTAAAAGCATGAGTGATCCTGCTCTAAATGAGCCAGTGAGGTGGTGGTGGTTGCTCCCTCTCCACCTCCCCACACCTGCCCTGCCAGCCAGGTTTTATTGCCACAAACATCTTTTTCCTGTGTTGTATGAACAAAAGACAAAGCATAAGGTTCTACTAGGGCAGCGGTGACATGCATGTCAGAGGTGGCACTCACATCGCTCTTAGTGGGCATGCGCACCGTCGCCCCAGCAGTTTGCCCCGCCCCTCTGCCCAGCAGCCCAATGGGAACACTTTTTCCCTTCCGCAGCACAGTTTGCCCCGCCCCTCTGCCCAGCAGTCCAATGGGGTGCTTTACCCTCCCCGCAGCTCAGAGTTCAGCCCACCCTCTGTTTGGGCACTCGGTCTCTAAAAGGTTCACCATCATAGTACTAGGGACTTCCAGAACTCTCCTGTTTTTTTGCAGTGAGGAGAAACTTTGAAGAGGAGCACTGGCTTCTCCCTGCTCTGGTGTCCTTTTGTTGGTCCTAGCTCTCAGCTAGTGGATTCTTATGACATGCCGCATATTTCTAGGCTAAACTTTTGTAACTTTCCAGTCTCTTGTACTCTTTATCACATAATACCCCCAGCCTGCTGAGTTTAGAGGGCTGACATGTGTAAAACAAAATAGAAGAGAGCAGGCCTAAGCAATAGAAGAGAGCAGGCATAAGCATGTCACTGTGTTTGCATGTATGTAATTGTGATAGTGATGAGCACGTTATAAGAAAGAAGTTAGGAACCCAGAGCTCACCTCTGAGATGTGAAGTCATTTGGAAACTAATGCCATGGCACACTCATGGCAGTCCCATTTGAATCCCAGTTTAAATGTTGTGACGGCCACTTGTAAAGTTTTAACAGGTCCCCACCCCAAATTAGGGTCATTTTCATTGTGCTTGTTGATGTGTTGAGATAGTGAAGATTATCCTCCTTCTCCAGGAGGACTGCTTTGTATATTAATGATGTATTTCTCCCCGTTTCTGTATACAGCTATAGTTACTTGCTGAGATATGTACCTGAATCTGCACTTTGTGACGGAGACTCCTGGTATTCACTGGGATGGTACAGAACCTCTTTGTTGGCCAGTGAAGATGAAGATACTTCTTCTACAAGCAGCTCAAATGAGTGGCCACCCACAACTACTCCTAGAACCCTTCTTAAAAGGAAATTATCTGAAGGTATAGCATTTCCTACTGTTTTGTTGATGGTAAGGTGGAAAGGGAAAGGTTGCCCTTGCTCGAAAGCCAGTTGTATCCGACTCTAGGGTTTGGTGCTCACCTCTGTTTACAGCCAAAGAGCCAATTCTGTCTGTGTCTGCAGACATTTCTGAGGACATGTGGCAGGCATGCCTCGACACTGGAGTGTGCATAACACTGCTTACCTTCCCACTGAAGTGGTACTTATTTATCTACAGTACTTGTAATTTCTTGTTTTCGAACTGCTAGGTTGGCAGGAGCTGGGACAGAGATGTGCAGTCATTCTGCCATGCAGTACTCGGGTCTCGAACTGATGACCTTCGAGTCGTCAATAACACTGTATAAATATTGTGTGATGGCATTTATGGTAATTTAGGATGATTTACCTCAATAATTGATTTTAGCCTCATTCTTATTAACACAATAAACCTGTATCAGGGCCGCCGCAGAGAGGTCCATGCTCGCCCGGCAGCCACACCATTGCTGGGGGAAGCGAGCACACCTGTGCCCGCCACCGCCCCCTCCACGCCACGCCTGGTTGGAGGGGTGAAAAGTGCCACTGCCGCCGCCGCAGAGGGGTCCGTGCTCACCCCATAGCCGCACCATCGCTGGGGGAAGCGAGCACAC
The DNA here is from genome assembly GCA_035047345.1 of Bradypodion ventrale. Taxonomy (NCBI): domain Eukaryota; kingdom Metazoa; phylum Chordata; class Lepidosauria; order Squamata; family Chamaeleonidae; genus Bradypodion; species Bradypodion ventrale. The sequence goes on from JAWDJE010000003.1 coordinate 252,849,525, forward strand.
CTGCGCCCGCCACCGCCCCCTCCACGCCACGCCTGGCTGGAGGGGTGAAAAGTGCCGCTGCAGATGGGTCTGTGCTCGCCCCGCAGCCACACCATTGCTGGGGGAAGCGAGCACACCTGTGCCTGCCACCACCGCCGCCCCCTCCACGCCACGCCTGGCTGGAGGGGTAAAACGTGCTGCTGCCGCCACCGCAGAGGGGTCCGTGCTCACCCCGTAGCCGCACCATCGCTGGGGGAAGTGAGCACACCTGCACTCGCCACCACCCCCTCCACGCCACGCCTGGCTGGAGGGGTGAAAAGTGCTGCCACCGCCGCAGAGGGGTCCGTGCTCGCCCTGTAGCCGCACCATCACTGAGGGAAGCGAGCACACCTGTGCCCGCCGCTGCCGCCACCCCCTCCACGCCATGCCTGGCTGGAGGGGTGAAAAGTGCCGCTGCCGCCACTGCAGAGTGGTCCGTGCTCGCCCCGTAGCTGCACCATCGCTGGGGGAGCGAAGCCACTTTTTGAGGACCTCTGTCTTTTGCCCTGTTTGGGCCTATTCGTCTGCCTTTTGTATTCTGTTCTTTGCTTTTTTCATTGCTTTCTTTTGAGTGTTATTTTAAACTATGCCTTGATTTTTTTGCAAATTTTATATTGTATATTTCTTGTTCACTTTTGCTGCTGTCTGCTGTGCAGACAGCATGCGCCAATGTAAACCGCTCCGAGTCGCCTTCGGGCAGAATGGAGCGGTATATAAATTAAAGGTGAAATGAAATGAAAGGTGAAATGTACCACTTCAACTGCTGTTCAGCTAATCATGATTGATGTTCTGGTAACAACTGCTCCATCCAGCTCTTCTACAAAATTATTGTAGACTTTCCATTGAGATTATCTTTTATATAAGGAATTCATTTATAGGAGCCCCATCTGCACATCGATACAATCTGGCTAAAGCACTGGGTGACTGCATCTGTACAAAGTAGACAAACACTGAAAAATATGTATTTAATACATATCCACTATTGAAAGTGAAAATATGTTGGGTTGAAACGATAACAGTGGTAACAACTAATGCATAAGCTTGTTTTACTTTTAAAGAAAAGCCTGCAGAATTATTGTTTTGTTGCTCAACTCACTTCTTCATCTACAGGTGAAACTCGGAAACTACAGGTGAAACTATTGTGCAAATGTTCATTCAGTTCAGTTATGCAACTTAAAAGGTGAAACAAATATGAGATAAGACTCATTACATGCAACGCGAGATAGTTCAAGCCTTACTTTGTTACAATATTGATGCTTATGGCTTACAGCTCATGAAAACCCCAAACCCCAATCTCATGTACCCCATAATCATCACATAATCTCATGTATGCTGTACGCCATGATCATCACAATTATAACGAATTAAGGCATGACATATCTCGCTTTGCATGTAGTGAGTCTATCTCATATATTTCACCTTTTAAGTGAAATGAATGAACATTTGCACAATATTCTAATTTTCTGAGTGTCACCTGTATGCTTCAGCTTCTGCTGGTCTTTGGTGTCTCTGTGGCTAGTCTTCACTTATGTTGGTCTACTAAATTAACAACTCTGTTGTGTTTGCGGGTGTTTACTTCTGGGGGAAGGAGTGAGTGAATCCAATGTAACTTTCCAGCTATTCAGCCAGCTGCAGAAGTAATAATATGTCTTTCAGGATCGTGGTCCAAAACTAGTCATGCTGTGACAACACACAGAAGTTCAGATAGGCGCAGACCATCCTATCTGTCTTCCCTGGCACTAAGAAGCAGGAAAAGGGCAAAACCTCATAACACTTATCACCAAGACTGTTCACCATTACTTGTTCCTGAAAGCCTGAAGGTGAAAAAATGGTGAGAAGCTGTGAATCATCTACATAATCTGTAATATCCCTTTTATCTGCAGTTTTTGGGATACCTTAGAAATGCAGATGCAAAAGTAATAATACTCTGAGGACAGATGGGCAACAGTGGGCCAGTTAATTATTTCCTCCTGCCTTCTTTCTGGCAGAAGATCTAATGTTCCTTTAGGTCTCTGGCCGTAAGCCTACAACAGCAATAGGCAGAACGGAAACTTTGGGCTCTACGTGACCTATGGGGTGCCTTAAAACCATGGAGAGATTTACAGTATGAATGACGTTACTTTTCTAGATGTCTCTGGTGGCAAAATTTGATATTTGAAAGCCATATTTCTTCCCTCCCCACCCCATTTTAGGCATAGTAAAGACTTTAAAATCACTATACAATTAAGTTTTAATGAAGCCCTTATCTCTATAACAAAAAATGAATATTAAGTGGAAATGTCAAGGGTGGAATCTAGGACCTTCAGCATACAAAGAATGCGGTCCTACCATTGAGAAATGGCCCTTCTCCAACTGTATTGTCAGCCAAAATGTTTTATTGCCACAAACATCTTTTTCCAAAATTACTGTTTTTTAAAAACATTTTGGCTTCTTTATATTATCAGGATTCCAGTTCAAGGGTCAACAGCTAATCCTTTGTATTTTCATTTTAGTACTGTGGTTAAAGTAGAAAATATATTAGATGTTCCTGCTGAAGATACTGATGTCGATGTTGTCGGTGCTGATCAGGTAAGAAGGGCTTTATGTGGTTGCTTAGTCTGAGAGTAAAACATTTAGTGGTGGCTTTAGGAGTCTGGATATGATGAAAAAGAGGTTTATGTTGAGTTAGAACAGGGGTGCCCAAAAATTTGGGCCACAGGCCAGTCACTTGGTTCCTCCCATCGGAAGCAGAAGTAAAATGTGCGGGCGCATTATGCGCATGGACATTTTACTTTCGCTTCCAGGAGTGGTGAGCATAGTGTGGGCCGGATGATTTGGTGGTGTGGGCTGTATCTGGCCTGCAGTTTGGGCACCCTGGGTTAGAGTGACCTTTGGGAGTTGTGAGGTAGTGAAGAGCTGCGTTAAAGAAGTCTGTTTTAAACTGCATGCTTTAGAAATCCAGAAAAAATTTGGATTAAGGTTCTTACAATTTGTGTGTGTGTGCATGTCCGCAAACCAAAAAATTCTATTCACACGCATTCCATCACCCACCCAAGTGGTTTTAACAGACTCTCCTGGGATACATCCAGTTTACCTTTGCCAGGCAAAACCCACCCACTCACCCATGTGTATCAATATATACATAAGCCATGTAGAGTTGCCACTCCCAGGACATTTTAATTAGCTGCATTTTGCTATTCTGAATTATGCCACTTTCCTTCTGCTGGCATAATTATCCAATAAGATTTGTCTTAAATATCACAAAATAAAATACAGGTTTAAACCAATTTATCTACGTTTCTTATTAATGCTTCAATATAGGGCAGGCTCTTGGCTCACAAATGTGGAGTGGAACAGGGCTATCATTTCATGGTTGCTCTAGTGAAACTGCTGTACTGAAAACAGGGATTTATGTTTGCTTTAAGAGATTAATGGATTCCTCCCTTGGGCAAGCAGTACCAGAAGAGGATCTTTGTTCAAAAGAGATCATTCTGCATGCAGTTTGAACCCAGTAGATTACTGAGCATATTATTTAAATGTGGCGATTAACCATTAAATAATTTTGATTTATAAGATGCTAAGTAAGTTATCCTGGAATAAGGTAGAACTTTTACAATTAAAAAAAATACTGGAAACACATTTTAGGGATATCTGGATGACTATATAAGTTAGGTATTGTTTTTGATTGTGGTTTATTATGTTTCTTTTGTGTGTGTGTTTGTCTAGGAAATCTGAAGATCAAACAAAGCTGGACAGTATCTTTGAGGGGAAGGAAAAAAAGACAGAATGGATTGTACTACTACTACTAATAATTTCATGTCAGAGATTATTCTGGGTTGAAAGGATTTTTGCTGGAGAAACTCCGCTCAGGGACGCCCGAATGAGGCTTTTTTCCTAAAGCTACCTCGGAAACCCAACCTTCCAGTCTCCAAGCTCAGCAACTTAATCACTAAGCCACCAGGGGAGGTCCTTCAAGAGCATGACCTAAGCCCATGATGGCGAACCTTGGCACTCCAGATGTTCTTGGACTTCAATTCCCAGAAGCCCAAGCACCCTGTGAATCCACACAAATGGGTTTACTGCAATTCATCTGGCCCACGCTGCCCTTGTCGCTCCCGGAAGAAGTAAAACATACCCATACGGGAATTGAAGTCCAAGAACATCTGGAGTGCCAAGGTTCGCCATCACGGACCTAAGCAAAAGGTGGTAAATTCACCAGTTATAACTGGTAAAATGACTGTTAGTAGTTATTTCCTTACATGGTTTCTATACTTTCTAATATCACCTACAAGTGTTTTTCCCAACACTTAGTTTTCATGGTCACTTCGTTAATTTCCTTCTGTCTCAAACATTCTCATTTGTAGAGAATTAAGTTTACCAAATTATATTGGTCCCTTTTTCACATAATTTGGCCCAGTCAAAATGGAGACTTTTGAAAAACTTTGATCATCCTTGTATCAGGAGAACAGGACAGTGGTTTGATGGGAGGGAATATCTGTATGTATATATGTGTGTGGAGAAAAATTGAGTATAAATTGGAACACACAATTTTTGTATTTTATACATTTCCTTGGCTATCCTGAATCCAATGCTGATATTGGAGCTGGTTATGTTTCTGAAGTACTGTAAGCCATTTTCTTGCTATACAATGAGTAAAGAAAAGCAACATTAATAAGTACCATAAATTGAAGGTAGACTGTAGGTCGCAGTGTCTAGTTCATTTGTAAGCAACAGGGAAGGTTTTTAATGTCACCTCTTCAAGGAAGGCTGATAGGTTTTGCATAGTTGGATTTCCACTGCCAAGATAAGCTCTGACTTAAAGTACTAACTGTTGACTAGTAAATCAGTTCTAATTATTTATATTGGTTTCCTATTCTCAGTGTAGTATGTTAAAGAATGTCCACAGATGCTGGTTCTAAAAGAAGGTAATTGTTAGACTTTGTAATGTATCCAATCTAAACAGTAAAGATCACTCCTAAATTAGCCATCTTGTTACTTCTGTGGAGTTTTTTGCAAAAAAGATATTTTAAGGAACAGACTTCCTGAATTGTGTATATGAAAAAACTTTATTTGAAAATACCAACATGATACTTGAAATGCTTTTAAAAGATCTGCACTGCAAACAAAATATCTTATACCCTTTGTTTTACACAAACAGCAAGAATATGTAATTTCTCATATGAACATTAGGATAAATAAGGCACTACAAACTGTTCACCTTTTTAGACACTGGAATTGCAATATTTATCTTGTCTTGGAAAGCAGTCTCACCTTTAAGGAGGCATGTGAAGCATCAAATTTCTGAACTGCTCTGACACTATGGTATAAATATTTGTGGAATGTGTCATTAGCTAACCATTGAAGAAACATGCTGAATGCCCGTACCAAGGTTAGTGCACATCACAGATCAAGTAAAACTTACAAAAAAATCTAAAAGTTGATTCCCTTGACAATGGAGTACAATGTCGACTACAATCAAGTGCAAGCAATGAAAGGCAGTTTTGTAATGGAAATTTAGGAGAACAAAATGGATGCCGAAGGGATAGACGGAACAGAAAGGATAGCTTGTTTCATGGCAAAAGCTATTTGACTACATGTACCAGTAAAACTTGCTTCTCCAGCAATGCTTTACTTGAGTGAGCAGCACTGTGATCTTTACTTTCAGCGATGACATTTTTCTCTTTGAATTCTGGCAAGGTTAGTAGATTTCTGCTTGGAGACTGCAAAAGCAAGGCCTTCCCTATTACGGTTAAAGGTGAAAGCAAGAATTCAATTCTAGTACCTGGTTAAAGAAACAGCTAGGTTTTTAAAAAAACTTTGCTAGCAAATTTACTTTAAACAACAAGATACATTTTAATTTCTTTAAAGAAATCTGTAAATAACTTAAGTCTATTTTACAGGCAACAAGTCTACTGAATAAATACATTTTTTTGTATCATTCCATACAAATACACTGTTTTGTTCAAAAGAAGCTAAATGATTAAAATATTAATTTTGCAACACAGTGAACTACATTTGTTTTCTGAAAACAAAGCCCTTAGCAGACCTGCTGCAAAAATAGTCTTTATTCTTGTACAAACAGCATGATTTATTCAAAGTCGTCTTCATAATCATATTCGTCTAAGTCAACGTCTGCTAAATGGGAAGGCATATCAAAGAAAGGTCTTTTCTCCATCTGATATTTTAATACATTGCTCTTTTGGTGATCTCCATGGTTCAGTTCAGGTTCATAACTAGTAAAAGAAAATGGATGTTAACTCCAGCTGTAGTATTGTGTATTAACTACAAATTAAACCTCTCAAAGATTGGGAGTCTAAGCTCAAAACCACTTAGCTAACTGCCAGCCTAGCAGTTCGAAAGCAAGAAATTGCAAGTAGATAAATAGGGACCACTTCGGTGGGAAGGAAACAGCGCTCTGGTGTCTAGTCATGCCTGCCACCTGACCACGGAAATGTCTGCAGAAGCAGACAATGCTGGCTCTTCAGCTTTGAAAGAGATGAGCACTGAACCCTAGAGTCGGATACGACTGGCTTTCGAGCAAGGGAAACCTTTACCTTTAATGCTCTTAAAAGTTAAGATCTCCCTTGCTCAAAAGCCAGTCAAGTCTGACTCTAGGGGCCGGCGCTCATCTCCATTTTCAGCCAGAGAACCAGTGCTGTTTGCGTTTGCCAACATTTCCATGGTCCTGTGAAAGACATGACTTAAGTGGTACCTATTTATCTACTTGCTTTCAAACTGCTAAGTTGGCAGGAGCTCGGACAGACCAAGAGAGCTCACTCGGTCACACAGACCTTGGGCCTTGAACTGCTGACCTGCCAACCTTCCAGGCGTCAAACTCAACACTTTAACCACTAATCCACCATGACCCTATTAACTACAATAGTCCTATGTTTACAGTAGCCTAATTTTAGGCAGTCCCCAAAGTGGTAAAAATCCACCGATATAGAGCTGTTACTTGACTTTCAGGCAATTCTATACATTTCTATCAGAATCAGATCCCAGTATATTCAATGAGGCTTAATCCAAGATAACCTTAGTAAATTAAACAAATATGCAAATGTTTCTTATGAGAAACTCATGTGCAAAGGTTTTTTTTAAAGAACAGTGAACTACTTGAAGTGAGTTTCAGGAAAGTAAGTTGCATATATAAAAAAAGAATTTGCCTGAATTTTTCACTTCTATCTGTATTTTAAACTGCAACAAAACCAGGAGATTTTTTTTTGCAATCAAAATACAAAATTCAGTAACTAACAGATGACACCTATATTGCTGAAAAGGTACTCTGTGCATGATTTGATAGTTTGTAAAGACCATCTCTATAAAGGGAAGATTTGTTTAAACCCAGATAGCAGAGATTAATAGGAATAGCCTACCCTAGTGCTCAGCATGGCTGTGGCTCTCCCACTCCCTAACTATGTTTGTCATATAAGGAGAGGATAGAAGCAACTGTTCCTTCTTTATCAGCCTTTGCTGATAATGCCTTTGTTAGTAGCTATAGAAGAAACAGCAAACTGCTCGAGCTATTCAGAACATAAAAGAGGGACAGCTGAGCCTGACACAGGTTTCCACTGAAAGATTTATCTTTGTAGGTGCAACTCAGATGGCCTTTGTGCTTAAGATGAAAAAAATGAACAACTATTTCATTGAAGGGAAGGACTGAATAGAATACATAGAATACAGAAACCAGCTGGGTACACAGAAAGAGCCTCCTCAAAGATTGTGGTATTTTTGAACCACAATCAGGCGTACCCTGGTATGGCTAATCTTTCTCACGCAAGGTCAGGCGAAAAGAACTGCAGAATGAACTCACCAAAAGGTGGCTTCATTTTGGTAGTTTCACGTCTGGCCTCGACAAAGAAGAAGAAATCGGCTCCAGTGAACAGCCCTTTCAGTTCTGTTTTTCAAAGAAGATGTATACTCATACTTCCAATATCTATAGTAGCAGTGATGGTGACCCTTGGCACTCCAGCTGTTCTTGAACTTCAATTCCCAGAAGTCCTGATCAGCAGGAGTGCTGACTTGAGCTTCTAGTAATTGAAGTCCAAGAACACCTAGAGTGCCAAGGTTTGCCATCACGGGTATAGGGGATATTAGTAGTAAAAGAAACAATCTGGCAAACTATTAGTTAGCATTCTGATTTACAAAAGGGAGAATACAGAAATTGAGGTGACAAATTTGATTTTCCTTCATAAACTCCAGCAGAAAGCAATACCTACCAGTCATTCCACTGGTCACCGGCTGCTTCTTCTGCCACTAAGACATCATATTCTTCAGCAGCATATTTTTCCCAGTCAGATATATCTTGGTTTTCATTTTCAGCACTCTAAGAATACATGTAAACTTGTTAATATTTAGAAAATCTAAATACATCTATCATCAAATATATAAAGCTTATGGGCAACATCTACAAATATCAATGGCACTTACCCTCAACATAGAAAACTGATCCTTCTGTTCATGGTCTAAATATTTCTCAATGTTGAAAAAAGTGTCAAAGAAAACATTTGCCATCTTACATTTCTTTAAGTCTTTAAGAGTTATTTTCCCTGAAAAGAAAATTGGAAATCAGGTTTAAACATCTGATAGGTCTGCAATCCAAGAACTGTGTAAAAACTGAAAGGCTTATGCACACTATTCCCTTACTAATACATACACTAGGATTACCAGTGACACTATAATCTTGATTTATACAAGTGACTCCTCAGTTAAGATCTTGTAAGGAAACCTATTTTAAGAGTATTTTCCAGTTGTTATAGATTCTCAGGAAAAGGTACAACTGTTTTTGCAAAGTTCTGAATTATTTTGTATGAATAATACAAAAAAAATTTCATTTTCTAGTGTTTTAAATAAATTTTGGGGGGAAATAGACAGAAACTGAAACTTCCAATTATCATTGATCAAATAAATTTTGGCCTGCTCTATGTAATAACAACTTGAAAATTTAACCAGGATGTTTTCAGAGAATACATAAATTAACAAACACATATGTCCTGTTAAAAACCTATTACCTTCACACTCTGGCTTCACAAGATCAAGCATTTGGCAAAGACAGTCTTCAAATGGCAGTGGTTCAATGGCCATATTATCTAGTTTTTGACACTGTTCTTCGTAAAAGTATTGCAATTCATACATAGATAATACACCATCCCCATCAAGGTCCATGCACCGGAACCAGTATTCAATGCTGAAAGAAATTAGTAAATATTATAAATACATTGCTGTATTTTCCACATGTTAAAGAAGCAAGGATAGGATTTTTGAAGTACAAAACCCATGTGTTTCCGTAATTCCACATGCCAGACACCTAAATGGGAGAAAGGGCTATACCTGTGATAGTGAACCTTGGCACTCCAGATGTTCTTGGACTTCAATTCCCAGAAGCCCAAGTCTCTGAATCCACACAAATGGGTTTACTGTGTGGACAGAGACTTGAGCTTCTGGGAATTGATGACCAAGAACTGGAGTGCCAAGGTTCGCCATCGGTGGCCTATACTGAAATGCTTTGAGGCCTGACTCCACTTAGTTTCCTATTCAGAAAGAAATCTCACAGCTAGCACCAGAGTGACACTTGAAAGGCTTCTAGGCTTCTCTTCCAGGTGAGCCACATTTAGTTGTCTTAATTGTCTGGCAGAACTCCTAGATTGGAGAATTACAGGATTTGTAGTCCAAAAATCCCATCTGTATAAAGAATTTTATGCCTGTACTGAGTACATAGAGCTTTTAATTTTTAACACCAAGAAGTTCACAAGTTAAGTAACTGAGTGTATGCATATTGTATATGTCACTCAAATCTTGCTATTTCATTATAGCCCCTGAACTTTGAACATAATTGTTCTAAACTAGCACCATACCTGGATGCAAAACATTTATCACAGCACATGACAATGATTTGTCCCCAATTCCAAACAGCATGAAGCAATGTTGGAAGGAATTAGGAGATTCATAGACTTTCTTATATTCCACCTTTCCTACCCGTCTTACATGAGAATGCTTATATGCATAAATTAGTGTATAGCACATTAAAAAACACAGTAAAATATATGTTAATGATCACAAGTTTCTGCACAGAGGTCTAACTCACTTGGTCTCAAGATCTTGTTTAAAGACCTGCACTACACATTATTTTTACCTGGTTGGAGTTTTTTTGTCCTCTTCCGATATTAAAAACCACACAAAATCTGCGTAACTGATTTTTCCTTCTTTCTGTGTTTTCTTGCCCCTTTTGAAATGGAAATGGAGAATTGTGTGTAAATAGTATTTTAATAAAAATTCTAAAATGTAACTATACAGATTTAATTTTTGAAAATACCAGAGTTCTACCCACCCAACTTTGATCCTGTCTTTCCTTCAACATTATTATATGGGGCTGTATATATTTTCCATATCATTCTGTGAGATACGTTGTCTAAAAATATTTATACAAGATAAAAGTTCTGTTCCTTGACTTGCCACAACTAACAGTAGTTCAGAAATAAAACCTTTCACAGAAAATCATTTTGCCTTGATTTTGTTAGAAAAAAGAACTACTGAAGATGATTTGGCAGAGAACTACAAGGCAGTACTTACCCACTCTAGTCTACAAAAATAACTATGATATGTACCTGGTAACCAAAGGCCATTACTCACACTACCAGTCTATTGCAAAGGATATCTGAAAGATGTTTAGGGTACTGGTCTATCTGTGACTTTTCTTTCCTAATGGTCCAGTTTGCAAACCTGAAATATCCTGAAGAAACCCAACTTGGCAAATGATGATTTTTAGCAACTATCAGCCAGTAGCCAACATACCATTTATGAGCAAGGTGATGAAGAGGGTTGCTGCAGACCAGCTGGGGTTGTTCCTGAAGAGCTCTGAATACCTCAACCCACACCAGTATGGCTTCAGGCCTCATCCTGTTACCGAGAAGGTATTGGTTACGCTGCTCGATGGCCTACTGAGAGTGGCCGACGGGGACTACTCTCTGTTGGTTCTCTTAGATCTTTCAGCGGTCCATATCATCTATCACAGTATCCTTCTAGACAGGCTCTCTGGGATAGATATTAGGGGCCATCACAGTTCTGATCCTTCCTGGGAGGACCATGGCTAGAGAGTGCAGCTCAGGGAGAAGCTATCTTATCCCTGGGTGCAACAGTATGTGGTACCTCAGGGACTGGCGATCTCCTTGATACTGTTTAACAGTATGAGGCAACCGGGGGAAGTTGTCAGATTTAGAGTTCACTTTCATTAGTATTCTGATGATATGCAGACCTAGCTCTCCTCCCCTGCAGCAATGGATGCTACCTGGAACTTGGGAGGTGTGCCTGGAGGCAGTCATGTTATTGATGGAGGTCAATTGGCTGAAACTGAATCTGGATAAGATGAAGGTCATGCTGATGAGGGGCAATCAGTCTCAGATTGAATGGATTTCCCTTAAGTGGCATCACTCTCCCAATGAGGAGGGAAAGCATTCGCAATCTGGGCATGCAGCTTGACCAGTCCTTGACTATGGAACATCAAATGTCACTGATGCTCAGGTCTGCTTTTTTTCCATCTCCAGTGCATTGCCCAGCTCCGCTCACTGCTGGACAGGAAGTCCCTGTTGATGCCAACCAACACACTGGTCATTCCCAAAATCAACAATTGCAACGCTCTCTACTTAGGGCTACCCTTGAGGCTGGCCGGGAAGCTTCAGTAGGTGCAAAATGCGGCTGCCAGGCTGACTGCTGGTATTGGCTATTTCGACCATATGACTCCAGCCTTTTGGCTAGCTTGCATTGGCTACCCATGACATTCCATGCCAGATTCAAGATGTGGTATAGATCTATAAAGCCCTTAATGTTTTGGAACCATGCCTCTTCCCTTGGAATTACACCAGTTTGTCCCAAATGCTGACTTTGTGTAGTCACCCCAAAAGAGGTTAGAAAGATTGGGACTAGATCTATAGCATTATAAACAGCTTCATTTTCATTTGAATTTAGCTGTCCTATGTGTTCTGCCAATTAATCTTAAAACAGCGGATACATTTATAGTTAAAGAAAAAAGATACCTTGTCACAGCTCCTGAGAAAATCCTCTCTATCATCCGATTAGATATAGCTGTGGAAGAACAAAATGGTTATATTTGAGTATGTTTGTGCTGATTTATACATTTTAACTGTATAACTGGTTATATCAAATCAGAAATACTTCATTATACAGTGGTACCTCATACAATGATTTTAATCTGCTCCATGGGGCTCGTTGTACGAAAAAATTGCTATGCGGTGCATGCATTGTATAGCGATTATCCCTATGGGATGCACTGTACAATGAATATCTCTATGGGAAAAATCATACAACAAAAAATCGTTGTACGGTTTTTCCCATAGAGACGGGGCACAATGTTTTTTCAAATCCTCGTTGTTGTACGATTTAATTGCTGTACGAGACATTCATTATATGGGGTTCTACTGTATGTTTATTCCCTGTAAAATGTTATAAATGAATATTTACACTGCTACTAAAATATCTATAGCTAAATACATACCCTTGCTTTCCCTGGCCAACAGCCAGCTTGAATTTAAGTAACAGGTTTGTTCTGGAATATATTCAAGCATTACTGTAATTCCCCATCCATACCCTACCAAGTGAAGCCTTAGAGCAGGAGTTCCCAACCTTTACAAGCCGGGGGCTGGGGCACGCTCTCTCAGTCAACTTCGAGGGCCAGATGGCCATTTCCCCCTGCCTGCATGATGGAGGTAGCCATTTTGTCCCAACAGCTTCAAAGGAGATAGCCATTTTGTTTATCAAATGCTCCTGGAGGGGTAGGGGGGCATATGAAATGGTGCTGCGGGCTGGATCCAGCCCATGGGCCTTAGGTTGGGAACCCCTGCCTTAGAGCTACAAAACAAGCAATCACACACCCAAATACTAGCCAAATCAAACAAAACTGTTCTATTTGACATACCGTGATCATTATGCCGAGCTAAATCCTTTGGATCAATATAAAGGTCATGATCCATATCCAACTCCCAAAATTTGCAGTAAATCACATAAAAATGCTCATAAGAGAAGTATTCTGTCAGCTGGTTTATATCCACTTCTTCCTCCAATAATGCAACATTCTAGAGAGAGAGAGAGAGAGAGAGAGAGAGAGAAGGAAATGTTGTTAGAGACTGTGATCCTAGTGTCACAGTAGCAATTAGTAAGAAGAATTTAGAATCTTATCTATACACTTAGTTTACTGTAGGCTCCAAGCCTTCCAGATGTGTTTGACTACTACTTTGATCAATCCTGACCATGGACTGAGGATGCAGACAGTAACCTCCAGTACCAGACTGGTAAAGGCTAGCCTACATTAACTATGTCAACACCTGAAAATGTGTAGATGCCAAGAGTCTTTCTTGGTAGTAAATCAAGCTGGAGCTCGCTCCAAAGCAGTACTTATTCTGCAAAATATGACCAAGGTTAAAAAAAAGTAGAGATATATAAAAGTAAGATTTTATTTCTACTTCAAAAATTTATTGTACATTTTATGAAAATCAAATTAATTCCTTCAGGCTAATTGGTTAAATAATAATTAAATTATCATTAGCAAATTTCCTTATTTAAGTGTTTATTCATGTTTAATAAGGCACCTAGAGTAGCACCAGAGAATTGGACCTCTTGATTCTCTGTTATTAATGGTTAGTAACAAATTATTAAATAACAAAAGGATGAAACGGGTGTTGTGCTCCCCCTCTCTACTGGCTCCCCTGGGGTTGGGAGGGTTGGGGGGACAAAAGGAGTCTGTCTCTCCAACCCTCCTAACCCCAGGGGACCTGGCAGAGAGGGGATTCCCCTCCACAAACACACACATGCCCCATATTAAAGAGAAGAAACCAAGCGGTTACTTCTCTTTAAAAACGGAGTTGGGGGGGGGAATCCCCCTCTCTGATGGCTCTCCTGGGTCCGGAGGGTGGGGGAGACAGACACCTTTTGTCCACCCAACCCTCCCAAACCCAAGGAAGCCAGCGGAGAGGGGGATTTTAGTGTATGGGACCAAAGACAATGAAACAGCCGAAGGATTGGCTTAACACAGGTTTATTGCATGATGATCCAGAGGAACATGTGGTAATGGCGGATGGGTAGCTCAATATATACAGCTGGCTATACATTTGAATGTGGCTCGTTGACAGTCTATTGGTTGCTGCCTGCGTGACGTCGTAGACGGTCACACCCTTCTTGTCCAGGTGAAGAGGTGGCGGGGAATCTTCCCGCGCTGCTGATCCAGGTGAATCTGATCCATGAGAGCTGGGCGCTCGCTATTGCCATCTAGTGGTCACTAGCTCGCGTCCTCTTATAAGGGTTATAGTGATACAGCTGAAGGTTATAATGTTGCACACAGAAAGGTTACATTGTTACCACATGGCTAGGTACATTGTTAAAGGCACAGCTTTACAGAACACAACAGGGATCACAACCCCCCACACACACTGATATTAAAGGGGAAACCACAATTGAGATTTCCCTTTTAATATCAGGGTGGCCTGGATTCGATCCCCTCTCCTGGGTCCCATGAGTCTGGAAGGTTTGGGGAGACAAAAGGGGTCTGTTCCCCCAAGCCTTCCAGAGCCAGGGGAGACGGCAGAGAGGGGATCCCCCCGTAGGACACCAAAAACCACAAAAACAAACAATCAAAAACATCCAAAAATACACAAAAACAAACAAAAAGAACACCAACAAACAAGACAAAGTAAACAAAAACCAAAATTTCAAAACACACCCAGCACCCAGCCAAACACCACAAAATCCAACCACCACCACCACCACCCCAAATAAAGAAACACAGCCAACTCACCACCACACGACCTCAGTCCACAACGACTGGAAAAGAAATGAATAAAGAAAGAGACTACTTACTGGAAGAAGCTCCACCCAGAGGCCACGAGAGAAAAAACAGTCAAAATACAAGATAACCCCTACCATCAGCACTTGCTGCCCACAATAATAAAAAATTCAAAAAGACACAACAGCCCCACACAAAAGGCCCCAAGAGTAAAAACAAGTAAAAACAAATAACACAAAATCATAATTTTACACAAATCAAAAACATATGTCAATAAAATAAAATAAAAACTATTCAAAAATCCTGTGCTGAATTTTTACTCAAATAAAAAACAAAAACATCAATACACAGTTTAAAAACATTTATTGAGAAAAACATGTATTTTCACATTTTTTAAATTATTACCTATGGTACAACTATTAAAAAAATACATACTAACAAATTATTGGGTTAAATAAATTTTTTGGAAAAAGTATATCATCCTTTGTTATTTTTTTCATCCACAAAACCAAAAACACCAAACAAAACTCATCACAGTTTATAACAGGCCGCCAAAAAAATGTGTATAACTAAAAAATTTAATTATAGACTAACCTCTTCTTTACAAACATTAACAACAAAAAAAACTTTCCAACACCATTTAAAACAGCCCGGCAACGCTGGGCAACCTCTGCTAGTAACCTATAATATCTGTCCTTAACTGCTCATCTCCCGTATTGTCAGGGCTGTAGTTCCTTTTGGGGTCGATCCATTGCATATTTGGTCATCTCTTCCTGCTGCCTTTAATTTCCCCTAGCATTATTGTCTTTTCTCGTGAGCCTTGCCTTCTCATGAAATCATTGACATAGGACAGATGTAGGACACTCATTTTTTATCATTTTACTCAGACACAGTTCAGGCATCACTTGTTCTAAGACCCACCTGTCTGTCTTTCTGACAGTCCAAGGTATCTACAAAGGTCTCCTCCAGCACTATATTTGAAACTAGCAGATTTTGCCTGGTGGTGCCAGGCTGTTTTAAATGGTGTTTGTATTTATTTATTTTTGTTAATGTTTGTAAAGGAGAGGCTAGTCTATATTTGAAATTTTTAATAGGTTTATGTATTTATTTATTTCCGGGCTGTTATAAACTGTGATTAGTTGTGTTTAGATGTTTTGGGTTGTTATTTTATTTAAAATTCAGCACAGGATTTTTGAAGTTTTTATTTTATGTTATTGTCATATGTTTGTAATTTGTGTTAAATTGTGATTTTGTGTTATTTTGTTGACTTGTTTTTATTGTTGGGGCCTTTTGTTTGGGGCTGTTGTGTGTTTGTGAATTGTTTTTACTTTTGTGGCCAGCAGGTGGTGCTGGTAAGGTGTTTTCTTGTATTTTGACTGTTTTTTTCTCTCGTGGCCTCTGGGTGGAGCTTCTTCCGGTAAGCTGTTTCTTTATTCATTTCGTTTCCGGCCGTCGTGGAGTGAGGATGTCTGCTGGTAAGTTCCCTTGTTTTCTTTATTTTGTGTGTGTGTGTGTGGGGTGTGTGTGTGTTGGTTTTTGTGTTGTTTTGGTGTGGGTTTTTTTGTTGTTTTTATGGTGTTTGGCTGGGTGCTGTTTGTTTTTTGTTTTTGTGTGTGTGTTTTTAATTTGGATGTTTTTGGTTTAATTTTTGGTTCTTTTTGTTTATTTTTGATTGTTTTTTTAAAGGGGGTGTTGCCTTCCCACGGGCCGGGCTCGATGCCTGGCCCGTGGAAAGGAAAGGACACGGCCGGGGGGGAGGTTCATCTTTCCTTCCCGCGGGCCGGGCTCGATGCCTGGCCCGTGGAAAGGAAAGGCAGCGGCCGGGGGGATCATTCCCGTGGCCCGGCCTCACTGGAATCATGTTCGAATATTTGGACTTGTTCACTTGAGCAATCACAAACCAGTTTCCAACATTTCTCTATAAAGGGAAACTATTACTCTGTGAAAAGTGAAGGTAGAAATTTTCACTGCTTTCCTCCCAAATTTGCAGAAATGGACCACAACAGCAAATGTAAGAGCCTGAAACTCACTTTGCTCATTCAGAGTAATCTAGACTATAGTTTGGGTGACTATTTGAGCCTCTAAAATCAATAATGTAAGTTTATGCTATCACTACCCAAACTGCAAATATATAATACAAACTGCAGCTGTGAATTTTTAACAAACTACTTTAAGACTCTGTAAACGTTATCAAGTCACAAACTTTAGCTGTATACAAATACTTATCTACATGGAAGCAGAGTGAAAGAAAAAATTCCTTCCATCTGAAATAGTTCCATGATTTTAATACCTTCTATTTTAAAAGTTAATATACATGGTTTATGGTATCATGCAAAAGAAACTACACTTAAAATACCTGTAAAAAGTTGCTTTTTCTGAGTTCATTACAAGTGATCCTTCCCGACCATGATCTATTTACTGTATAAAATATTCTCTGTATTACCTGCAGCAAAAAACAAAAACAAAACATACATTAACATAGTCTAAATACTGATACTTAATCAAGTGACTTGCCACCATCTGATTTATCTTTTAGTGAAAACATTAGGGAATTAGTCACTTTATTTTTATTTTATTATAAAATTTATATTAAAATAAAATTCTGCCAAAAGGCCACCCAGGGTGGTGAACATAAAAACACTGAAGTACCAATAGAATAAAATATAAAATGCAAAGTATAAAACATATAAATTCTCAACGTGACATAAAATAGTAACAGGTGAATGGACAAAATTGAATTTGCCTCATACACGTATGGCAAAGGGGAGGCATGATGTCCTGAAAAGCCTCTCTTCAGTAGACTGTGTATCATTTTTAACTTTTTGCCCTACCTTCCACTATTATAATTTGGGAGATTACTAATTACTTCTCTTAAAACTTCTTCCAGCTATGAAATTCTTCTCCTTCCTTATCTAGGTCAAGCATGAAACTGCCAAAATGAAGGCACTTTTTGGTGAGTTCATTCTGCAGTTCCTTTTGCCTGAAATGATAAGAGGAAATTAAATCATGTAGAAAAGTCTGCAGGAACTAACTTATAATGCAGCAAGGAAAACTTTTAAAGAGGAAGGAAATACACAGACCGCTGACTTAGCCTGGAAAATCTTTATTTTCATGGTTTTACCCATGAAGGTTTTGAGCAATCTAAATACAGCCTAACTTATATGTTTTGAATTCCAAATAGTTAACTGTAGAATTTATGCTCCAAAATTATGGATTTTTGCGGAGGTCCAAATTCAATTAACGATTAACAGTTTTGCTTAGTTAGATTACTGTCTCAAACCAACCTAACAATCAAAACCTGTTGTAAAAAATACCTGACCACAATATACCTATATAATTTGAACACTAGATGCGCTCATTTCAAAGGACTTGTCAAATCAGTGTACCTAAGCCTGAGATGTAGATGGAGTTCAAAATGAACGATTCCTCACCAGATTGGCATAGTTGAATTACTGCACTTTCAGTATCAGTTTTTCATCACCTCCCGCTATACAGTCTGGACTTTTGATCCTTCACCACTAGCCATGTTTATTTTTATTTATTTATTTATTAGTTTACTATTACTATTTATTATGTTTACTTGGATATGCTGGAAACTGTTTTCCCAAATAGTTACGGACCACCAGAATGGGGTAGAATGTTTATACTGATGAATTCCACAACTGCCAGGTGCATTATTTGAAATGTAAAACTACTATCCCATATAAACAAACTTCCTGGTGGCACATGAATATTAAAGTAAAATCTAAAATATTAAATTGCACTGTCTAAATCACAACTTAAACAGACTGACCCAGATGATAAGGCCTGGGTGAACAGAAAATATCTTGGTTGCCAAGCAAACACTTCAGACAAGGATGTACACTGCCAAGTACCACTACCATAAATCTCCCCTCATTAGCAGAACCTGCCTCCCTTCATTTGGTATTGCCACCAAAGACCAAGCCTCTCAAGAACCCAAAGATTCAAATACATACTCAGAGGAGAGGACTAATATTGATTATTATTACTCTGTACCTCAGAGCTAAACCAGATATTATAAAAGTAGATTCATGAATGTACCCCTAACGTGCATCCCTTGTTACAATTCTATGCTGCATAAAGGAGTGCATATGGTTGTCTTCCTGATGGTATTCTCATAATCCTTTGTGGTAGGTCAGATTGAAAATGGATGCCCTCTGAATGAAACTAATTGAGTTTCAAAGTTCAGTGAAGGCTAAAATCTGGACCTCCCAAGAGGCCGGTACTCTTAACTGCTACATCAAAATTAAAAAGAAATGGGGCATGTTTTTGCAAGCAAAAAGAAGTATGCAGTAGGGAATACCAAGCCTTTCCTTCGCCTGCAATCCCCCCCTCTCCCCCAACCCTGGTTGCATTCTGAGAAGTCCCAGGGGATTTTCTCCTTAGCCAAGTTTTAATACAAGAAGAGTGCTCAGCTGGGTGAAAAGTGAAGAGTTCAGTATTTGCTAATGCAATTGAGCATTACGAAATTTAAGCAAATGTATTTGTGTTCTGCTGTCTTGAGATTTAGGTAGTCTGAGAGGAAATATTTTCAATATACAAGATACTTACTGTTGTGATGTACCGAGAATGAAATTCAGATGCTTCTTTTAAGAAAACTAGGCTAGGATGACTGTTGACCACATCCTAAGAAAGAAACATTAAGGTTAGAGATGTGCAGTTGATATTTACTGCCAGGACTGTCAATACAGAACTTCAGTGCGTTATTCCTTCATGAAACCACATCTTTTAACCAGGCTATAAAATTAAATGGCAGACCATTGCATCATTAAGGTCATGTCTAAACTATACTAAAACAATGTCCCAAATAGGTTTCATTTTTAATATTAATTTCCTAAGTCAGTCAAAAGACAGCTCTGTAGCAATGAGCTGCAACAAAGAGAAGTAATCAAAATAAATTCATTAGGTGTAAAAAACAAATTGACAGACAGTGAAGCAGGGCAAATATGTAACAGACTGGAAAGGGACTGAGGGGACTTCAGAAATGTTTGGGGAGAGAAGAACATCACTGTTAATTCCCCCCCCCCCCACTGTTTCAGTCATCTAGGTGCCTGGAAACCAGCTTTTCTATTCATCTTTGAATGTGTTAATGTTAAAATGGAAGGTTAACTGAGCCAGTAAAGTATTTTGCAGGAGCAATGACAGAATGGTTATAATTTAAAAAACAACAACACAATTTACTTGTAAAAAAGGAATGAAGTCTTCTTGTATCAAATAGTTACATCCTGGGCTCTTTAGAAGGTGAATAAATTTGGAAGCAGCATCATGGCAGGTCTGTAGAATCCTGAAAAACATAATTTGTCTAATCTGTACATAAATGGTAAATTTATATCTCTTGGGTTTCTTTTCCGGGAAATGAACTCAAAGTTTATTTGCAAGCATGAATGAAGCCTCTAATCCAAAATTATTTAAACTGCCCTCTATATGCTTCACTAAAAACTAGGAATGTGCCAAACTCAAACATGCAACTATTTAAACCCAGGAATGCCTGCATTTCTATACTGAATCAATCATCTCTTATTCGGCCTTCACTTTCCATTTTTTTAAACTTCAGTTTGAAATAAATTAAATTTCAGTTATATAATCAAAAGTTATTACAGTTTAACATATCTATCCAAGTGAAAAGATAGTCCTCAACTCTTATCATATTCTTTAAACCAGGAGTTCTCAACCTTTTAAATCCAGGGGCCGGGTCACACTCCCTCAGATAGGTTCGGGGGCTGGACAACCATTTTGCCCTTCCTCCACCACATGGTACTTCCTGGTGTGGTGGAGGCGGTGGGGGGCCACATGAAATGATGCCATGGGCCGCAGGTTGAGAATCCCTGCTTTAAATTAATGTTAGAATTTTACTAGAAATTTTATCCCGTTGCTTTAATTTAAAACAAGGGGAAACAGCCTCACTAAAGAAATCATACTTACTTTCGCCACATGGCAACAAATTTATGAACTGAAACAAATCCTGTCCGCTCTCCTCCAGCACAATAAAATAGGGGACCTTTCCAGTAAAGGGGACATTCGCAGGCCTGAAATAAAGGTAGGGAAGAAGCAAATCAGGGGCTACATAAACAGCAACATTTTGGGAAAAGGTAAAAAAATTCATTTCACTGAGTTATCAATTTAAGCAATAAATTACATTGTGACTATTATTATGACTAGATGCTAAAGACCCCAGTTATACTCATTTCAAGATGTAAGTTAAAATTTCTGACATAATTTAAAACAAACAGTGGAAGACTGAATGGCACTTTACTATAATTATTTGGCTGGATCTAGTCAGTTAATTTTAGTCCTCCACAATAAAAGGACAGCAATCACAGCTTGAGGTTTCTGGTGTGTGTTTGGGTGTGGGGGGCATTAGGAGGTGTAGGGGGCCAGGAAGTTGCATTTTGTCCACCCTGCAATAGCTCACTTTCTGCTACTTAGAACAGTACTCCTGGCTCACCATCAGAAGACTCATGTCAACCAAGCCACTACTTACTTTCAGTAAGCTCTTCCCTCAGCTTGCTAGCCTTCTCTACAACTACCATCTACCCTGTTACTCTGGCATCCTGCAGGGCATTTTTGGGGAGCAGCATGTATGAAAACAAGGCAATTTAAAGAGGTGTTCCCTGGTAAGGATGCTTCCTTATAGTTAGGTGCCTGCCTCTCTATTCTTCCTCCTACCGCTCCACTCTACTAGACAACTTACCTACTTGCCACCAACACCAGTTGTAATTCAATGAGTCAGTTATAATTCATTGAGTTTTAGTAAATTATAATCCTAGCAAAGAGCATATTATATCCTGGTAGCGAGGCCATTCCTCTTCTTTCTTGTTAAGTATTTGCATTTTACCTTCATGACACTAGGTTTTAGCAATTTTTAATGGATTCTAGTAATACAGTGGTACCTCACACAACGATTTAATCTGTTCCATGGGGCTCGTTGTTGTATGAAACAATTGCTATACGATACATGCATCACATAGCGATTTTCCCTATGGGATGCATCGTACAACGATTTGTTTATTTTTATTTTTTTGCTAAGTGGTTTTTCCCATTGAAAATTGTTGTACGATTTTTTCCATAGGGAAAATTGTTATGCAGGACGCCACCCCCCCAAAAAAAAACAAAACAAAACCCAACAACAACCCTAATTGTTATGTGATTTCATTGCTATATGGGGCGATTGTTGTATGAGGTTCCACTGTATTATTCTTTTAGATAGGTGGCCTATCAATTCCCAGTAGGTTTTTAGTAGCACACTGTGCTTTCTTATTACCCTTGTCCAACCTAGCTTAGAATGTGATGTTTATGCTTTCTGTGTTGTTATGCTGGTCATGGACCATAAATAAAAGTATGTATGCCACCAACTGCATATGGCTCTGTCATCTGCCCACCTAGATACAATATTGATATAAACACCCAGCTCAGCTGATCAGTTAAGCTCACCTTTTGCTGTCCAAGTGTAGAATTCCTTGCCGCCATGAGACTATGCCCAGAAGGACAGCATCAACCTCTGTACAGCTGCCTGCCAGCTGCTATCTTTCTGATTACCTCCTGCCTCTTCTCTTAGCCCCATAATGGCGAACCTTGGTACTCCACGTGTTCTTGGACTTCAATTACCAGAAGACCAAGTCAGCACTCCTGCTGTTCGCCATCACCGTGACCTAGCCTATGCCTGTCTGTATTGGCAACTCACATAGTTGGCAACTCACATTCCACAATTGTCCTTGTCCTTCTGCTACTACCAATTTTTATATTGATTCTGCCTGGCTCCTTGGTCAAGAAAAATTAGAGGGTAACATAGTCATTAAAAATATAACCATGCAGAAAAAACTTGTTGTTACTCCTCTTGCAAGGCTGGAGTTGGGGCACGTTTGGGATTCTAAGATGGGCATTCCTCCTCTTCTACTATCTTATTTCATTATTATGTCACAGTCAGAATAACTCCTACATACTTATTTCTTATCCATAGATCCTTCTACAACTTCCTGTCAATTTCAATCAAATTGGGATGTGTGATTGGATAGTGGAAAGGACATCTATTTTCTATCGAAATATGAGGACATACTTTTCACAACACTACACCAATCCTTGGGCAGATTTCCTACGTAAGGTCAGCATACGTTTTCAGACATCTTCATAACAATGCCCCAAAGGGAAGACAGGATGTTTTCTTTGGAATACTCTACAAAATCAAAGTCTAGTCTTGCACAAAGCCTGCATATGTGCTTTCAAACCATGTCAGCTTTGAGTCCCTCAAAAGCATGTTTATCTGAAACTTTTCCACATCTGGGCAGTTATTTTTCACACTGAATAAATGTATAAGAAAACTAGTAGCATTTTCTGCTCCTAAGAAACTGCTTTGCCTACAAATTCCATAAAATTCTAATAAACACAGTAAAACGTATAGCCTTTTCTAATGACATTTAACAGAAGGTATAAAGTTCTGGATTTCTGAATTACAATTTGGGTTTGGGAGTGATGTCAAATTAAACAGACTCTGAATTAGTCAAGCTCAAATCAGACAATTTTCTGAATTGCTACCACCACTGTGAGTCCAGCTCTTACGATAAATATTACTCACTCACTTTTGCTACTTTACCCATGTCTTCTAATGTTGCTCGTTCATTTGGGAATTGGCAGAATGTTTTCTCTATTTTTGTAATAATAGCATCTATATTCACTTTTTCTTTTGGACATCCAAGAGGAAAATAAAATGTTGGAATGGTTTGACTTAGAGATGGTGTCAAAGGTTCTTCTTTCTTGGACTGAACCTATGCAAGCGGGAG
This sequence comes from Bradypodion ventrale, assembly GCA_035047345.1. Lineage (NCBI taxonomy): Eukaryota > Metazoa > Chordata > Lepidosauria > Squamata > Chamaeleonidae > Bradypodion > Bradypodion ventrale. The sequence goes on from JAWDJE010000003.1 coordinate 252,873,102, forward strand.
GGAGATCGTTAAACATGATAAACACGATGAAGAAAATTGTCAAATCCTAAAGCTTTTAGTCCTGTACTCTGGGAGTTGATTTCAGTGATGCTAGGAAGACATTTGAGTGGAATAGTAAATTTTAATCTCCCTACCACTAGTCTCCTTTTATTTTGTGATTTCAATAGCAGTAAACAGGAGATGGAGGAACACAAGACCTTTGGAGAACATAAGAAATATTTATTATACTGTACTGTATTGTGATACAGAAAAATTATTTCCTTTGTAACCTCCTCATCTATTTGTAGAAACAGATAGTTACAAAATTGCAATTATTCAAAGGCTATCTAGTAAGAGTCAAAATCACCAAGTAATCACCAACAAATAATGAACAGCTGTGTAAGAAGTGATAGGATTACACTGTAGTTTTCAGTGGTTTGGCATATCTTTAGCAGATATACCAAACCAGGAGGACCAGAGCAGCAGAGGACAAACTTTCTTCCTAATTCAGATAGGGGAAACAAGGCTATGAAAAGATCTTGAAGAAGTGTAAATACTGTATTTTCTGGCGTATAAGACTACTTTTTAACCCCGAAAAATCTGTGACAAAGTCGGGGGTCGTCTTATAGGACAGGTACTTAACTGCAGCTTGTTTCCCCTTGCTTCATATGTCCGGCGCATATGGTGGGGGGTGCCGCGACCAAGTCCCTGCTCTGTGCGGGGAGTATGAAGCAAGGGGAAGCAAGCTGCACACATCTTCCTGTACCTCGAGGAGGAGAAGGTGAGCGTGGATTGGCTCTCCACCAGAACCTGCCCATTCGGCTCGGAGGGCTGCGCGTCTTCGGGTTGAGTGTGGGTTAATTTTTATTTGGTGTGCATTGGAAGAGAGGTAGTCTTATACGGCAAGTATATTCCAAACCCTATATTTTAACTGGAAAAGTTGGGGGTCGTCTTATACGCCCAGTCGTCTTATACGCCGGAAAATACGGTATGTCACCCTAAAGTCTCACTTTAAAAGAGGGGGTTCTGAAACAATGCCAGGCATTTAGCTAATCTAAACTAATATTCTACTAAATATTTCCATAAGCAAATAATAATAATAATTAAGGACGAATTGCAACTTTATTTCATGCTTTCTTTGGAGAAATCACAACACACAACCATGGCAACAGATGACATAAATCAGAGACATGGTACACTAAGGCTACACTCTGATACACATGGATGGGGAATCTCTGGCAAACAGACTGGATAACTGGCTGGCCTCAGAAGACTCTAATTTGACCTACTCTGCTTCTTTTCCTTTGAGACCCAGATCTCCCAGGATGGGTAACTTTGCACTTCTGGTTCTGCAAACATACACTGCTGACCAAGGGTGGCTTGTTAAATAGACTGGGGGGTCAGTGGGCCACTTAATCCCAAAATGTCAGGAGGCAGTTTACTGCTATGCTAGGCAAGGACCATATACGCTGCTGATGTACAGCCCTGTCTACCCTTTCCAGATAAACATTCACCCAGGACTTAATTCTTAATAGACACACACAAGATTCCATGGTAAATAGACTATCAACCTGTAGTAATTTGGGAATTAATTTTAGTATTTTGAATATTTTTTGATGTTTTTACTCTTGTGGCCTCTGGGTGGGATTGGTGAGCTTTTCTTCTACTCTACAATTTTTCTCTACTGTCCTCTGGGTGTCGCTTCTTCTTCCGGTAAGTCGTCTCTTTCTTCCCTCAGTTTAGTTCCGGTCGTCATGGAGTGAAGACGTCTCCTGGTAAGCTCTCTGGTTTAATTTTTTTTTTTTTTGGGGGGGGGGGAGGTTGTTTTGGTGGTTTTTTTTTGAGGGGGTTCTCTGTGTTTATTATTGTTTGTTTTTTGATGTTTTGTGTTTCCTTTTTGGGTTTTTTTGTTTATTTTTGACTGTTTTTGGATTTTGTTTTTGGATGTCATTGTGTTTACTTTTTCTGTTGTTGTTTTTGTTTTTACTATTGTTGGAGTGTGGTTTTTTGTGTTGGGGTGGGGGTATTTCCATGGGCCGGTCTCGGGGGCTGGACCACGGAAATTGCCTCGCCGCTTCATGGGGCGTTGGGGTGGGGGTTTTTCCGTGGGCCGGCCTTGGTGGGTGGCCCCTGGAAAGGGAAGGCCGCGGCCGGGGGGTCTTTCTTTTCTGCAGGCCGTGCTCGATGCCTGGCCTGTGGAAAGGAAAGGCAGCGGTGTGTGTGGGGGGGTGTCTTTCTTTTTCCCGGGCCGTGCTCAATGGCTGGCCTGTGGAAAGGAAGGGCAGCGGCGGCGTTTTTTTTTTCACTTTTATTTTTTGCGGCTGCCTCAGCGTTCTGTGCGCTCATGGCGCGCAGGACGCTAGGGCTTGTAGTTTGGCATGCGCGATTTTAGTTAGTGCAGCAGTTTGTTTCCTGCGGCTTATTTTTGATTGGCCGCGGCGTGTTTCTGAACGTTCCTTTTGCTCGCGCCGCTCAGCCTGATTGGCTCTGGTGCGGCGCAGCGCAAGCAAAGTTGGGAATTGAAGTTCCCTTTTTTGTTTGCATCCGGGGGGCTCCTGCCCCACTGGCGCAAATTTCAACCCAACAGTTACCTGCGAACCCCGTTCGGGCGAGTGCACGGAGGCTCGGACGGGGCTAGTGGGGCCTGGCTAAACATCCTTTGTCACATTCCAACGGTTAACACACCATTTTATAGGTATAGATGAAAGGACAAGGTTACTGGGTCAATATATGATAGGCTTTTGAGGAGAGTTTGATTGCTCAAGTACAAATCCATGTGATTGTATTTACAACCAAGAGTCAGCTAAGCCTACTTAGAAGGAGCCCTCGGAGAGCAGGACCCTGGTGATGAAATGGGTGAAGGGGCTTTACCCAGGAGTGGAGTCAGTCACAACTGAGTCCCTCGAGTTATGGATGGAGATGAAACCTGGGGAGCTGCTCCTTCTTGACACCCAGACACATGCAGAGTTTGCAGTCAGCCATTTGCCTGGGGCGCTCCTGGTCCCCTTGGCCGCCGCCGGTACACTGTGGGAGGTTTTCAAGGCATGGTCCCTGCAAGGGCTTTCTTCTTTACTACTTATCACCACCACCCCCAACATGGACCAACAGCAAAAGATGGAGGGAGTTTGAGGGGCCCTTTCTGTCTACAGCCAGATCCTGTGATTCGCCTATTCTTACTGACTTTGACAATGTCCGCTGCAAAATCTATTATTGAGCCCCTGGGGGTTTTGTCAGAGGCGTTGAGCCAGGCTCCGCCATGCGATGAACTTTTTGTATGGTAAAGTATTTTTGTATTCTTGTAAGGTATTTTTTGTAAGGCATTTCCAAGGTATTGTATGCTTGTATTTTCTTGTGGGGAGTTTATTGTGAGATTATTTATTTATTGTACCTTACTTGTATATTTTTGCTATATTCTATTTCTCATTTTTGTTACATTGTACCTGTATTTAATATGTTATGACGCCCTGAGTCGGCCTGCGCTGAGTAGGGCAGGGTATAAATCTAATAAACTAAACTAAACTACTTATCTGTTACCAAAACAAAATAGTATTGGTGAAAATAATTCCCTGTGTATGAGTTTTGATAAAATGTTGACTTCTGTTTTTTGCATATTTGGTACAAGAAAGTAATACAAGTCCTCACTTGATACTCCTAAGAAGGGAGAGTTCACAAAGCCCAAGGCCTTGCCATGTTAGTGTATCAAACATTCAACAGAGGTAAAGAAACCTGTTCAGTTTGCAATATCTTGGTTCTTTGGTCAACTTCTGGATCAGATGCTTCTCAGTTTCATTTTCTACTTGCCAAACCACACAGAGAGAACATTTATTTATTATATTTATATACCACCCATCTAGGATATTTTCCTATGCTGGGCATACTTGAAGAAGTTAAAGAGACTAGGAGAAGGATTTATTTGTGTGCCTTTGAGTGGCAGAGAGAAATAGCTTAGAATAGCTTGCATTTCCTCATGTTTCCATGAGGTTTGTGTACAAACTATGTGGGGTAACCCTGAACATATATACAGCATGCAGTTTCACCCACCCATTCCATTTTTACCTGTTAAAATTTCTGCTCAAATACCTCAGCCCTTTTACTACCTGTGATACCACCAAAAGTACTCATCAACTAACATGAAACAAAGTACGATCAGCTGTAAGATATTACCAAGAAATTACAGTTAGAATTATTGTTTAATTGCTGAGTAAAGGAAAATGCAGATGCTAAAATAAAGCTTGACCTAAATGCAATAATGATTGTAAATAGCAACTAATGAAAGGATATAGAGAACCAGCATACAGAGGGATACGTTGTCTACGGGTAGTTTTTTTAGTCATAGCTGTGTTGGTTTGCACATACATATCCAACATGAAACAAAACAGAAATAAAAAAACCAACATTATTGTGGCATCTTAAAAACTAATTACTATATTTTAATGTCAGCTTTTCTGGGTCAAATCGGAGGAAACAGATTTGATCTGTGAAAGCTCACATTAAAATACTATACTGTATAGCAGTTAGTTTTTAAGATGCTACAATGGTTTTACTTTTATTTTTACTTTTGTTTCTTGTCTGAGGTGGAGTTCTCACTATTTAAATACTTTGTAAATAAAAATTATGCCGGCAATCTGTTTTTATGACTTAACTTTCTATTCCTTGAGAATAGCTAATCTATACAAATATACTAACACTTCTCTATTTACAAATAACATATACCTGCTCGTTGTGTTTTGCACTGCATCCTGTATGACGCTGCCTGGGAGAAACACTTCAATTCAAATTTCTGTGTCAGTTTCATAGAGATAAATCTATGGCCAGAGTGAGGTACACCTCACAGAGAGTAATGCCCATTGAACCTAGTGAGGTTTTCTTCTGAGTAGACATGCACTGCAGAACAATTCATAAACTCAATACTAACTGCAGCAGTAGCACAAAACACTGGGCATATATATGCACAGCCAATTACCCATTTCTTGCTGTGGAGATAAATCTGCAAAACAATTGATTAGAAATGGCATACTAACTTGCTGATTAACTTGTAAGATACCTTAAACTTCAAAAAACTAAATTGTAATGTTTATATGATGCCTTGTTGTTTTTAATTAATTAATTAAAGTAACCAGGTTGGGGTTGGGGATGATTACCATAATATTTGAGAGTTACTGGCTAAAACCTTGTTGCTTAGCATAGCAAGTTGCAACTATAGTAGGTTCATTGAAACAGTGGGAATTTGCTGAGTCAATTCCTCTGTAAATTCTGCTGGCTCAATGGACCTACTCTAGTTGGAGTTTAATACAGTAAGCAAAATGATTTCAGCTACCGTCTTATAGAATAGCACAGCAATCAGACAGAAATAGAACATGTATGCAGTAGAGCATACTGTGCCACTTCTATGAACTCAGGACTAGTGGTTGGAAGAGATCCTGGCAAACTGTCACTGTGTTTACCTAGACGTAGTTTGTCATCTTGAAGCACCCGTAATGAGATACTGTGCCCCATTGTTGACCTTGTCCCTGAACACTTTGGTTTCTCTATAGTTCTGTGTTATAAGCTGTATGATGGGCAGAGAGTAATCAAAAGATAATTGGAAGTAAAACTAGTTCTCTTAGAACAGTGATGGCAAACCTTTTAGAGACCGAGTGCCCAAACTCCAACCCCAAACTCACTTATTTACTGCAAAGTGCCAACACAGCAACAGGGGAGGAAGGAAATGCTCACATTGGTCTGCTGGCAGAGGAGCGGGACAAACTCTGTGCTGGGGGAGTAAGGAAATGTTCCCATTGGACTGCTGGGCACAGGGATGGGGCGAACTCTGTGCTGGGGGAGGGAGGAAGCACTCCCATTAGGCTGCTGGGCAGTGGGGTGACTGCATGGGTGCCCACAGAGAGGGTTCTGAGTGCCACCTCTGGCACACATGCCATAGGTTTGCCACCACTGTCTTAGAACAATTGACCAATCATTACCGTTATGCTTCTCTCAGGAGGAACCTAATGGGTTATGGTAGCATGTGGACAAAAATGGTAGTGACCAAAGTGGTGGCTTTTCACATATCTGTATCAATCTCACTTCCAGTTTTCTGTGGACCAATGGAGATAGAGCCAAACAACACATCACAATTTTTCCTAAACCGCTTTCCAAATGGATTTAGCTAGAACAAAGCTTTGGATATTATTTGTAATAAATACCCCTCCAAAAAAAAAACTTTAAAAGAAATGAACTTTTTCAGCCTGCATAAATTAGGATCCTCTGATTTATAGGATGGGGGCAATGAGCTATGAAGAGTGCTGAAGTTTTGGTGCCTGAATACGGTAAATGTGATTCTCCTTCTGGTCTCCTTTCATTCTCATTTTCAGCTTTCTGCAAATACTGCCATGTATTTCTGAGCTTGTCTTTATCAGGCATCAATTCTGAAAACATTTCAATATTAGTATTCGCTTAATTTTTTAAAAATGCATCTTAATCTTTTAAAACGTGAATCCCTTTTGCAATACTTGTCATCCAGGTGTGGAAAGATATAAGTAATGTACAGTGGTACCTCGCTTAAAGAGCATAATGCATTCCACGGATTGCTCTTTAAGTGAGTTTGCTCTTTAAGCGAAACACCATTGTAAGTGAACAACTGTGACTTCTGGTGGCGGGGGCGGGGGGATTGCGAACCCTGATTTAGTTGTTAAGTGAGTTTTTGGTTGGTATTGGTTGTTAAGCGAGGTGACCATTCAGAGAAAATTCTGGTCTTTAAGTGAGTTAGTCTCTACGCGAGGCGCTCTTTATGTGAGGTTTTTCTGTATATTATTTCCTCCCTTCCCCTGGTGACATATATTACTTTGGACTAACAGTATCAGAATCTCACAGCCAGCATGACAATGGTGGGGTTGGGCGTGTGTGAAGTAAAACAATCTGAAAATGCCCATTTCTTTTTGTTTATGCAAACTGTATACAGTATTTAGTACAGTTTTTGCATGACATTCCTATAATGGAAGAGGACCTTCTGCCACCTGAAAATGGAATGGAACATTTACCGTATTCAAGCACAAAAACTTCAGCGCTCTTCATAGCTCATTGCCCCCATCCTATAAATCAGAGGATCCTAATTTATGCAGGCTGAAAAAGTTCATTTCTTTTAAAGGTTTTTTTTTTTGAGGGGGCATTTATTACAAATAATATCCAAAGCTTTGCATGTAGCCTGCTCAGAAAATGGGAATGGTGGAAGCTTGCAAGATACAAATAACGTCATGACAACTTGGGAGTGATTTAAAAAAACAACAACAACAATATACTATATAATTTAATTTAAGTTTTTAAGTACAGTATTAATTATTTCTACTGCAGTTTAGTTGAAGACAACTAAGTATAACACATTAAGTCTGCAAAATGCTGATTATATTTTTAGTATTGCCTTCTTTACCACAGTAGGTTGCTCATAACACATTAGGCTTCTGACAGCTAAACACCACCACCAGCTGTTTAGGAAAACACAAACACTGCTATCAGTGCACAATAAGCCTTTTAGTAAATATTTTTAGGTTTTCAAAACAGCTATATACCAACACATTCTTTCTCTAAAGATTGAGAGAAATTATAAGGAAAGGTCACATCTACCTTTAATGTTTCACGTTAATACAGTGTATTCGTTATGTGGTCTTACTTCACATATCACACGTTTACTAGTTATGTTTTAATAGGGGTTGTAGAAAGAAAACAATAAAGGATTTTATAGGCAAGGAAAATAATATTCCAATCTCAAAACATATAAATACTATTCAGGAATCATAACAATCAATTTATATGCTCAGTTTTTAATGTCTGGATTTTTAAAAAGTTATAGCCTTACTTTCTGTATAATTGCAGTTATACTATGTAACCTAAGGGTGACTTCTATTGCATCACCTACAGCGCAAAATACCATTAAAAATAATACTATGAGACTGAATACATTTCTAAGATATTGATTTGCTTTGACACCTTTTGAAACAAAAATGCCCTTATTTTTATGTTCAAAATAAAAAAATTAAGAGTCTAGTACAATTTGTTCTGTTGTATACTATGGGAAGATAAGAAACCATTTGCCTTCATGCTCCCCTGCACCACCAGATAATGTATATCAATCAGATTGTACTAACATCCTAGCTTAATTTTAAATTTACTGATTGTTTCTATTTACAAGTGAAACTTGGAAAATTAGAATATCGTGCAAATGTTCATTCAGTTCAGTAATGCAACTTAAAAGGTGAAACAAATATATGAGCTAGACTCATTGCATGCAACGCGAGATAGTTCAAGCCTTACTTTGTTATAATATTGATGCTTATGGTTTATAGTTTATGAAAATCCCAACACCCCAATCTCATGTACCCCATAATCATCACATAATCTCATGTACGCTGTACACCATGATTATCACAATTATAACGAATTAAGGCATGACATCTCTTGCTTTGCATGTAGTGAGTATATCTCATATATTTGTTTCACCTTTTAAGTGAAATTAATGAACATTTGCACAATATTCTAATTTTCCGAGTTTCACCTGTATTAGGTGGCATCTATGGAGCTGCCGGAATAAAAAAAAAAGTGCTTCTGCATGCATGGGAGGGACTAGCGACATGTGCAACTTCCAAGTCTCCTTCCTGATTAGAGTCATTTGCACTGTATCAAAAGGAATCTTATCTTCAGTGCAACGTTGGGAGCGTAGGTACCGATGTTTGTGAACCTGCAATTGGAGCATTGAGTCAGAAGAGAATTGGTGTAAATGTGGAACTCTACATGCGGTCCTCTAAACCTAGGTGAGAACAAGGACTGCTTAACACAAGGCACATTAACATTGAGCATGTGTTTATCTTTCCATGGACACGTGAGACCAGTAGCGAATCTTGGTATCCATGCAACACAAGACTGAAATTAGTGTCAACTGTGTGGAATTAGAATAAATGTCCATGTTTTCAAGTTGTTTTTTTAAAAAAACTGTCATTTGGCAGTGTGATTTTATTCTGCTTTGCTCCAATCTGTTCCAGTGACCAATCTGCTTGAGTAGACTCCAGTACCACCCTTACATGTGCTCATCTGTGTGCTCTTTTGATGACATTTCCTTCGTATGGTAAAGCTGCCTATTTTCACCCTTCCACAGCCTGGTGCTACTGCTGTTTAGTTTTCTTGGGACGTTAGAATAGAAAATATGTCAGCTGACTTTCTGTTGTTGTTATTGTCATTTTTGGACCATAGTTCAAATGTTAAAACTTTTTACTAATGCACACTGCAGCCAAAGGGGAAGATTTGGGGGTGGAGAGAACATGGAGGGAAGGGACAGAGAGAGGACGGAAATAATAGCAGCTATTTTTGTGTCCTTCTTTTAATTATTTTAAAAATGTTATTACTTTTGCAGTATATGACAACTGGACACAAGTTTATTGAGGAAAAGTTCACAATGGAATGTGAGTTGTGTAACATAAATCTTGCCTATGCTAGGGAGGCAAAACTGTATCGAAAGTATAAAATTTTAGAGACACTCAAGTTTGGAAAGCATTTTATTAGTTTCAAGTAACTTCACGGAATGCATAATTCAAAGACATTTTTGTCAGGACACCCCACGGCAAATATCCATTGTTTCAAATGCAAACACCACAAAATATTGTGGAGTGTTAACAAAGAATGTCTTCCGCTGTAATTTAGAACCTCTTCCAATTGCAACCACCACTCTGTATAAATATATAGTGGAACTTCATAGAACAATCGCCCCGTATAGCAACGAAATCGCATAACAATTAGGTTTTGGGGGGAAATGGCGTTCCCCATAACAATTTTCCCTATGGAAAAAACTGTACAACAATTTTTCAATGGGAATAACCACAAAGCAAAAAAAAAAAAAACACCATTGTATGATGCATCCCATAGGGAAAATCACTATACGATGCATGTATCGTATAGCAATTTTTCGTACAACGAGCACAGTGGAACGGATTAAAATCGTTGTATGAGGTACCACTGTACAAGGATTTCTTCCAGCTAGCTCATAGAAAAAACTAAAAATAATGGGTGAAAAAAAGAGAAATTGTTAACTATAACTTTAGGGCCATGGTTCCCAATGTGAGGAACATGCCCCACAGTGGGGCAATTTGATTTTAAAGGAGGCAATTCGAGAATGGGTTATTAACAATGAATGGCCTTTTAGGCTTGCTCCATATGAGTAGGAGTTGTTTTTTAATAAGAAGAATTATATGTCACAGAGGGGGAGTGATCAGGGTTTTAGAGATGCTTAGGTAGGGTAGGGCATGGGCAAAAAAAGGTAGGGAACCACTACTTTAGGGGCAAGGTTGCAGATGGCAGTGGAAGGAATAGCATTGATCCAAGGAAAATCTAGTTTAAGTCCAAAGTTTAGATACATGGCTAGATTTCAGGGAGTCAACAATTCTTCATTCTCTCTAAGATTGCAATGCTAAATTGTCCAATAAAACACTTGAAGAAAACATGTAAAAATTCTGAGATCAAAGTAGAGCTATCTTCCTCATTTTGTCATGTTTCAAATGATCAAATGGTGCATTTTAATAAACGGCACTAGTCATTCTAAGCAAAATGCACTGAAGGTAGCTTTTATTTTTATACAATGTTCAAAATTAGACTAAAATGCAGAGATTGCTCCTTTTATACTAACGTAGTAACACTTCATACAATTCTGTAATGGACAGTTTACATAAATAAGCTAACGTTAAGTACACACTTTCATATGTAAAAAAAAAAAAAACATAAGCAAAGTATTTTCCAGAAGCAGGAGGAGATGGGTGGCAAAGAGGAGTTTTTTATTTATTTTTCTTGACTGGCTCTTCATCAAACCTTTAAGAGAAACACAAGTAAAATCCCATTCATTGCCACTTCCTCTCTCCTCCCATTTCCAGGGGGAAGTTTTCCATTTGTGTTTTATTTCTTTTAAAATGATGCAGTGCATATGCCCTGCCCAAATACACCTTTTTAAAAAAAAAAAAAAATCCCCCACTTTCTCAGCCCCTCCATAGTGCTGAAGAAGTGTTTAATGTGCTAATACCCTGAAGTAGCTCTCTTCTTAACCAGTTAATGATATTGGCAAATTGGCCAAAGGCTGGTATGGCCCAAGCAGGGTCACTTGAGGTCTGTATGCCATTTGGCTACAAGAAATGCACTAAATGGCATATAAGGCATCCTAGCAATTTTATTTATTCCAATCCAGTCCACTGTAAATTAGGCATGTAGACAAGTCCTTACTCTCAGCTTGGTGTTTAGAAACAACTATAAACAAAAATGAAGGTGGCATCAGTTGGGCAAACTTGGTAAAAAAAATGAAGTTTAGAATCATCCTAAACCTATACAAAAACAGCACAGAATAAAAAAGATCCACAAAAGACTGCAGGAATGAGTTTACTCGATAATGCTTTTTCAACCAAAATAGCCAGTTGAATCTACAAAATGTTGTAGATTCATCTGGGAAGCTACAAAACATTCACTGAAATGGGAACAATATTTTATAATAGGTAATTACATGTTATAAATAAAAATGCAATTTACATTCAAAGAAAACTAAAAATGAAAAACACATCTGGAATATAAGAATGTGTACAGTCCTAATTTCTTAAATATATCTGGATACGTCACATTTTAAATAAGCGCATTTAATTTTTTTGCTACAGAAGGGCTGCCAGAACTAAATTTATATTAAGAGTTTGCATGTGCTTGTTTTTTCCTCTTACTATCTCATATTTGTTCATTTGCGCACAAACACATACTGCTCTCTCCCCCCCAAAAAAAAATCTGGAAAAGGGATATGCTTATATATCTGGCTGCCAGAATTTGCATGAGGGGTGAAGCTTTATCTCATAAGACAGTTAGCATTCCAGGACAGAGAAACCCAAGCCAAAAGTTGGAGGGAAAGAATGTCCAGGCGCAAGAAGAGCTCCACTGCCTCTTCACACATGTCAGATTACAATTTCATACAGAGCTGCATCTAGCAGCAGCCAGGGGTCAGAACCTCTCCTCCTCCCCCACAATACACATACAGCATTCAGGTATACAATAAAGGCATTTTACTGAAAAATATGTAATACAGATGACAAAAGATCTCCAGCATTATTGACACGCCTGTTTTTTAAAAAAACAACCACACACACACACACACACTCTCTCTCTCTCTCTCTCACACACACACACACACCAAACTCTCATGCTCTCTGAAAGGAACCATGTCGCAGATGATCAACCAAAAGCTATAGTGAGGAAAGGAGACTACGAATTGTGCCAGAAAAGAAGTGATGAGAGTGGTACACTCTCATTCCAGGGAGCATAACATGGTAGATCTTTCCACCAACATTCAATGGCTGGATCTTTTTCCCCCTTTTACCAGCCTCCTGAGCACCAGACGTTTCTTCCTACAAACTCATACCAGCTCTCCACTAGAAGCACTCGTCAAAACAACTGACAAGCTTATTAGGATGAATTGAAGCTTCATTTTCCCATAAATAAATATTGTGGTTTGAACACTGGGAAACACAGAGTCACAGAAAATTAGTATACCTTTCATCTACTAATTCCAAATTTTTGCTGTTAAACTTTATCCTGGAAAAATCTAGGTGTCCCTTCTTCATCCCTCTACCATTAGCCAAGATCCTGTGGGTGAGTGAGCACTGCTGCTCTTTTAAGAACAATGGTGCACTCCTCAATGTAATTATGATGCTATAGTTTCTAGACTCTTGTTAACATTACTTGCTCCACCTGAATATGTACTTCAACAGAGAGCCAGGCTGCTGAGTATATGTGCTACCACCTCTTACCCAGGAGGAACAAGAAAAACCCTTGGGTGTAAGTCACCTTGAACACTACTCTGTAGTGGAAAGATGGGTTAGAGCTAAACTAAATAATTAGTCAGATCCAAACATTTCCACTGAAGCATACCAGGAAAAGAGGTTTGGGTATATGGGGAAAGAGAAAACTATACTACAAATCCAGTATTCAACAACAGGCTATATTCCAGATGAAATCAAGGCAATAATTACAACCCCCACTTAGAGGAAGAATTCTCAGGCTTCTGTCTAACTCTGCCCTTTGGAAGATGATCTTATCTATTTTTGGATGATATTTTGTTAAAATGGAGGACAACGTGAAAGAACTATGCAATAAAAAGGACTATGCAATAAAACAGTGATTGACATTATGCTATGCATTTAAACAAATTAGACTACGGTATTTTCTTCTGAGTATCATACTATAACGTGCAACACAAAATATGTATGCAAGGAAAATGTTTGAGACATAGAAATTTGCCATGAGAGTCTGGTTTTGAAAGTTAATAGTCACTTATATGACTCTTTTTAAATTAACTGAAGTAATAATTAAAGATTATGCAAGACAGACAGAATAGATGAAAGGCCTGATACAACTTTTATTCATTACAACTGTACAGTTGTACAATCCAACAGCTAAAAAAAGGGAATATCTGTGTTTGGGACAAGCTATATTACTTTTTATCTCTCTTTTATATATCTACGCTAACAAAGCATGTATCTGAAGAATAGTAATAACAGGAAGAGAAGTAGTGTTCTGAGTAAGCACATTCCAGCGCATGTGCTTTTTTTTAAAAAAACTAACCCAATAAAATCATTTTGGCTTTTCAAAAATCTCAGAGTTCAAATAGCAAAGCTGTAAAGAACATCTGGCTACTTTCCACTCAATCAGCATGAACATCCCACCCCTCTGAAAAAATTCCATACGCACAGTGGAGCCAAATATATATAATGGTAAACAAACCTGGACTTGCTGGAAAGCTTTGAGTCTTTTCTTGAATCTGGATGGGAGAACAAAATCACATCCTCGAGCCAGCAATGCCAATTCCTTTCGTAAATCAGGATCTTGCCGTAAAGAAATCTCCTTTATCCGCATACTTTCAGATTTCATATAATACTTGTGTGTGTAGCAGTCTGGGCAGTTGAGTCCCAGTAAACAGCAGAGTCCTATTATCACACTGTGCCACTTAAAGCAGCAGCAGCTGCGTTTTACTTCTGTGTTATTCTGACAGCCCGGTCAACTTCGCCTGTTCCATACATTAAAGGGGAACTTGGCTGGAACTGCAAACAGATTGTGAAGTCACTTTCGGAGCCTGCCCCTTGCTCCATGCATTCCAAAGTCTTAATGGTATGGTATAATATGGAAAAGACACAAGCTGGTTTTAGGAAAGGGCAGCTTAAGCCATCAGCAAAAGAAACTTCCAATTTAGTAAAACCAACCAGGGAGGGGCAGGGAAACACTAGACATAGTGGTTTTGTAGTTTCCACTCTTCCCCTTCCTTTTGTCACAAGCCACTCACTGTTCAGGGCCCAGAGTAGCCCATTTAGGGATTAAAGCTGGCAGTCTCTCCTGAACTTGCTAAACTCTTTTAACTATCTTTTTATGTCAGAAAGGTAGCCAAGCTTTTTTTTTTCATTGTTATGTTTTGTTTTTATCTGAAGTTTATTTCTATTCGTGGTAGTAAGGGCCTTTTTTGTTAGTAACTCAGAATATAAATTTAATAAATATATTTGCAGAGCTCTATTCAGTAAAGCTAATACAGTAATACCTCATACAACATCGAATTCATACAACATCGCCTAATTCCTTGAAAAAAGTTGCCTCATACAAAGACTTTGTATGAGGCATTGGGGTTTTTCCCAGGTTGCATTGTGCCTGGGCAATATAAAAGGCAGGACACATGTGTGCATTGCTCTTGTGGGTTTTGCATGAGGCAAAGAGTGTTTGGTTTTTTTTAAAAATAATATTTTTATTAAATTTTTCAAACGAATACAATACAATACAAAATACATAGTACATAAAAGTAACTAAAATACATAATATGTAAAGCAATAAAAAAGAAGTAAAGCAATAAAGAAAAAAGAAAAAAACCTTTATAGATAAGTTCGCTTAATTATAATTTTATAATTATTCTTTAACACTCTCTTCCCATTAAAACATTCAATACTATTTTGAATAAAAAACAACAACAACAATTACACATAATATTACACCCAGTGCTTATTTACATTGCCCTGGAGGACTCATCTCGTTGTTTTAGCAAAGAGTGGTTAGGAGTGGTTTTGAGCACGACTTTGGATTTCTTTGAATTTTTTTCGTCAGAATTTTTAGAAGCATTCCTGGGATTTTTGCAGCATTCTTCAGGTTCTTGGACAATCAGGGTTTGACATGTTTTTGTAATGTATTTAGCCTTTAGACAATGATTTCTTAAAGTTCTGTCAGTTTCCTGTCTGTTTCCTTGACTTTGCCCTGAAGTCTGTGCTGTTACAGTACAATGTATCTCTATGGAAACGATGTTGTACAAGACATCGCGGCAAGGATTTGGACATTGTATGAGGCATCACGGCTAGGATTTTGCATGCCTCATACAAAGTCCAAATCCGTACAAAGTCCAAACTTGTGGAACCAAGTTTGGACGTTGTATGAGGTATCACTGTATCTGAAATGGGGCACACAGAAAGAACCTCCTCGAAAATTGTGGTACTGTATTTCTGAACCACAATCAGGTATACCCTGGGCAACGGCAACCTTGTTTTGCTGGCTAATCTTTCTCACACTAGGTCAGGCAAAAGGAACTACAGAATAAAATCACCAAAATGTGGGTTCATTTTGGCAGTTTTACATCTGGCCTACACATGAAAGAATTACTGAAGTAAGTTTGGTTAGTAAAATAAATTTCAATTATAACAATGTTAAGCCCCTTAGACTTGATAGGGTGAAGGAACACTGGATAACATGAAGATCACTAGCATGTCTCTTAAGAAAACAATAACCCACTTATTTCTCTGTTTCTGTCCACAGAATAGAACTATATGGGTAGGAATATAAACCACAATACCTTAGATCCCATTTTCTTATACTTTTTAAGAAGTGATAGGAGCCCTATGATTAACCTAGATTTATAATTAATTAAATTAATCAACATCTAGATCTGTCCATCAAGCACAATAAAAACCCATAAAATAATATATAAATAGGACTTAAACCTGTGGAAACAAAGGTTCCACATAGAAAGCCTCAGTAAAGGCAGTATGATTTAATCTTGTTATTAATAAATAGCATTCCAATAAAAATGTACTGTTTTGCTTGACAAACTTGATTCTTTGAAAAGCTAAAATGCTAGATTTCACTGTTATATTTTTATTCTAAGATAAAAGGAACTCTGCAGAAGATACTCTTTTATTAAATGACGTCACACATAGCTGAAATTCTCCAGAATGTTTTCAGTATTAGGATTGGTTTGGAACTAGTAGGCTGTTGGCTAAATATGGCATGAAGTTATTTTGTCACAGTCCCCTTATAACAGTTTGTGACAGATAACAATTATTACAGGAGCGTATGTTGAATTTACTGCTACAGTAGAACCCCAAATAACTAGAAAACTTGGTTCCCCAAGTTGTGTCATTATTCAGCTTTTGTCGTTTTTCGGGCAGAATTTTTTGTCGCCCATTTTGGGGTTTCCGCCACCTTAAGGAGGCTCGGGGTAGCCGATCGGGGCTTTTTTGACGCCCCCCCCCCCAACTTGGACGCTGCTGCAAGCCAAAAACTTCAGCAGACGAAGGAGTTTCCCCCCACTGTTTTGCCTTCCAGCAGGCTGGGCAGGAGGGGGGGGGGGGAATCTGAAACAGCCCCATCAACTCCCTCTAGCCTCAGAGAGATACCTAGGGTGCCTCTGCCCACCCCACCCAAAAAGGACGATGTGGTCTCCTACCTGTTCATGCTGGTTGTGGAGGAAAAAATCTCCCCCTGCCCCAACAAACAGCTGATAAAAGTTGTGACGGCCATCTTGCTTTTTTGGACTTCAATTTCCAGAAGGCCACTGCATCCATTTTTACAGGAAGTTTTGGCTTTCTGGAAATTGAAGTCCAAAAAACCAGAAATCAAGATGGCCACCGCAACTTTTATCAGCTGTTTGTCGGGGCAGGGGGAGATTTTTTCCTCCACAACCAGCGTGAACAGGTAGGAGATCACGTCATCCTTTTTGGGGTGGGGTGGGCAGAGGCACCCCAGGCGCCTCTCTGATGCTAGGGGGAGCCGATTGGGTTTTTTTCCAACCCAACCCCCCCAGACTTGCTGGAAGGCAAAACAGTGGGGGAAACTCCTTTGTCGGCTGCAGTTTTTGGCTTGCAGCAGCGTCCACGCGGGGGGGGGGGGGGGCATCAGAAAAAGCGCCAATTGGCTCCCCTGAGCCTCAGAGAGGCACCTGCGCTGGCTGAGAACCCAAATATGATCCATTCGTATAAAGACATCACATCGTTGTTCGGGGCATGACATTTCAAACAATAACGTGTCGTCATTCGGATTCAACGTTATTCGGATTCGATGTTATTTGGGGTTCCACACCACTGTATACAGTTGGTGTGTCGCCTTGAATCCCCTATGGGAGAAAGGTGGCAATCAACCAGCCAATCATACATACAAGTGAATCAGTCAAAAGAGCTTTAGCCTTTGCCTTTATAAAATAATCTTCTTAAGAGCAAAAATTTTTCTATTATCACCCTAGCATGCCTCCTAAACAAAGTATGGTGAGGGACAGATATATTTCTAGATTTCCCGGGATTCCCCCTCCCCCACAACCAGTGGTGGGCATCAGCAGGTTCGCACCAGTTCACCAGAACTGGTAGTAGAAATTCTGTCTGGCCCCTCTGCCCATCCAAGTTTTGAAATAAAGTAGTCCTAATTCGTGTGCATTCCCCCTGGCCATGCCCACCATACCACACCCACAGTGTGGTAGTAAATTTTTGGGGAGCCCACCACTGCCCACATCTCTACATATTTACTTGGAAGCAAAACTGATTAGGATTTAAAAGTCTAACTAAGGAGCAAGTCTATTTTGTAAGATTCATTCAGTAATCCACCTTTCTTCCTATGATGTAATTCTTCAAATATATACCTCAGCAATCACACATGTCAATTAAGCCCATGAATATCTTTCAAAGAACCAACCACACAAAAAATCATACTAAATACAAAACATACAAGGAAAATCACATGCTGTGGCAGACAGAGCAGCACTTCTACAAAAAGTGATAATCACTGTCAGATTAATCCTTATTATTAAAGGAAAGATGCACTTGATCACAACCAAAGGAAAAACAATTAAGCTGATTGCACTCAACTCTTGTCAACCATAAGTACACAGACTAATGAAAAAAATAAGTAGAACAACAGGAGGCTTCAGATTCAGAAATGAGAGAGAGAAAAACAAAGGACAATAAAACAAACGGTGTTTCATTGAGCAGCTGCATCACCATCACACTCTGCCAAGGCAGCTTCCCCCATGGCTTAGTGCAGGGATTCTCAACCTGTGGCCCATGGGCCGGATGCGGCCCACAGCACCATTTCATGTGGCCCCCACTGCCTCCACCACACCAGGAAGTGCCATGGGGTGGAGGAAGGGTAAAAGGGCCATCTGGCCCACAAAGCTGTCTGAGGGAGCGTGACCTGGCACCGGCTTTAAAAGGTTGAGAACTCCTGGCTTAGTGATTAAGGCACTAGACTTGGAGACTGGAAAGCCGGGTTCGATTCACAAGAGCAGCATCATGGGGGACATGAAAGAACTAGTCTCATTTGGCCGTCCCTTGCAAAAATCCTTTCAACCCAGAGTACTCTCTGACACGAAAACGAATGAATGAACACTCCGCCACAAGTAGATACATGCTGCTGTTACCCATTTCCCTCTAAACCAAGCAAGAGAACCTTACTCTGAGAGGGTGCTTGTTCCTTTTGTTTTCCCAACTAGAGGTGAACTTTATACAGTACTAGCAGAGGTTGCCCGGCGTTGCCGGGCTGTTTTAAATTGTGTTGGAAGGTTAAATTGAGGAAACAGAGATTGCAGAGAGACTCAATGAATTCTTTGCTTCAGTATTCACTGAAGAAGACAGAGACCACATGCCCAAAACAGAGCCTATCTTCATAGGGAGGAAAACCGAAGAATTAAGCAAGATAGAAATAACCAGGGAGGAGGTCCTTGCATGTCTTGTTAAGCTAAACACTAACAAATCCCCAGGACCAGATGGCATCCATCCACGAGTTCTCAGGGAACTTAAAGATGAAATTGCTGATATCCTAGCCAAAATATATAATATTTCCCTCAAATCAGGCTTTGTGCCTGATGACTGGAAGGTAGCAAATGTAACACCAATTTTCAAAAAAGGATCCAGGGGTGATCCAGGAAATTACCGGCCTGTCAGTTTGACATGTGTCCCAGGTAAAGTGATGGAAACCATCCTAAAAGATAGAATTAATAGGCACATAGAAGAGAAGGCGCTGCTAAAGGAGAGCCAACATGGCTTTTGCAAGGGCAAATCATGCCTCACTAATCTGTTGGATTTTTTTGAGAGTGTCAACAAGCATGTGGATAAGGGGGATCCAGTTGACATTGTTTATCTGGACTTTCAGAAGGCTTTTGACAAGGTCCCACACCAAAGGCTCTTGAATAAACTTACCAGTCATGGAATAAAGGGACAGGTCTTGTCCTGGATCAGCAACTGGCTAAGGGACAGGAAACAGAGGGTAGCACTAAATGGACACTTCTCCAAGTGGAGGGAAGTAAAGAGTGGGGTCCCCCAAGGTTCAGTACTGGGACCCCTGCTTTTCAACCTCTTCATAAATGATCTAGAGGTAGGAGTAAAAAGCAAGGTAGCCAAATTTGCTGACGACACTAAATTATACAGGGTAGTGAAAACTGTGAGAGATTGTGAGGAGCTCCAGAGGGATCTCTCGACACTGGGGGAGTGGGCAAAACAGTGGCAAATGAGTTTCAACATTAGTAAGTGCAGAGTGATGCATGTTGGGGCAAAGAACCCCAATTACATTTATAAACTGATGGGGTCTGAACTCTCTGCGACAAACCAGGAAAGGGACCTTGGTGTCCTGGTGGACAACTCAATGAAGGTGTCAACCCAGTGTGCCTCAGCAGTGAAAAAAGCAAACTCAATGCTAGGGATCATTAGGAAGGGTATAGAAAATAAGTCAGCAAGTGTCATTTTGCCTCTTTATAAATCTATGGTGAGGCCCCATCTGGAATACTGTGTACAGTTCTGGTCGCCATACCTCCAGAAGGATATTATGGAGTTGGAGAAAGTACAGAGGAGGGCGACCAGAATGATTAGGGGACTGGAACACCTTCCTTACCATCTGAGGCTGCAACAGTTGGGCCTTTTCACTCTTGAACGACGGCGTCTAAGAGGTGACCTGATTGAAGTTTATAAAATCATGCACGGTGTGGACAAAATAGATAAGGAAAAACTGTTTTCCCTATCGCACAACACTAGAACTAGGGGACACTCCATGAAACTTTTGGGTACTAGTTCTCAAACAAATAAGAGAAAGTACTTTTTCACCCAGAGGATTACTGGTCTATGGAACTCCCTGCCAGAAGAAGTGGTGACAGCTGTCAGTCTTGACAGCTTTAAGAAAGGATTAGACAAGTTTATGGAGGACAAGTGTATCAATGGCTATAATTATGGCTACCTAAGGACAACCTCCGAGTTGGAGAGATAGGCAGGATATCTCTCAATGCCATTTCCAGGGAATCCTAAGCAGGTGAAGGCATCTCCTTGGGAATACCCTGAAGGAAATGGTGAGCCACTGTGTGAGACAGAATGCTGGACTGGATGGGCTGTGGCCTGTTCCAGCAAGGCTGTTCTTATGTTCTTATGTTCTTATGTTAATGTTTGTTACAAATTGCTTAGTCTGTAATTTTTAAAATGTTTATTTATACAATTTTTTTTGGCTTGGCTGGCTGTTTTATGTAACTGAATAATGTTTTAGGTTTTTTTTTAAATAGTTGTATCGTAGGTAATAATTTTAATAATGTGAAAGTAAATGTTTTTTACATTCAATGTTTTTAAAATGTGTTTAGTTGTTATGGGTTTTTATTTGAGTTAGAACTCAGCACAGGATTTTAATAAAAAATTTATTTTATTTTATTGACATATGTTTGTGATTTGTGTTAAATTGTGTTTTTGTGTAATTTTTTTGACTTGTTATTATTGTGACCTTTTGTGTAAAATTGTGATTCTGTGTTATTGTTTTGATTTGTTTTTACTGCTGTGGCCTTTTGTTTGGGGCTGTTGTGTGTTTTTGAATTGTTTTTACTATTGTGGCCAGCAGGTGGTGCTGGTAGGGGTTTTCTTGTTTTTTGACTGATTTTTCTCTCCTGGCCTCTGGGTGGAGCTTCTTCCGGTAAGTAGTCTCTTTCTTTATTCATTTAGTTTCCGGTTGTTGTGCAGGTAGGACATGTGCTGGTAAGTTGGTTTACTTTGTATTGTTTTTTGGTGTTGTTTTGGGGTATTTTTGGATGTTTTTTATTGTGTTTAATGGTATTTTTTGAAAATTATATATATATATATATATATATATATATATATATATATATATATATATATATATATATATATATATATATATATATATATATATATATATATATATATATATATATATATATAGAGAGAGAGAGAGAGAGAGAGAGAGAGAGAGAGAGAGAGAGAGAGAGAGAGTTGTTGTGGCTTTGGGGGGAGGGTTATTTCCGCGGGCCGGCCTGACTGGCCGGACCGCGAGAATTCCAACACCGCTTTATGCGGCGTTGGGGGGGGGGTTATTTCCGAGGGCCGGCTTCGCTGGCCAGACCGCGGGCGTTGGGGAGGGGGGCTCTATTGTCTTATGGTGCTTTGATTGTGTGGAGTCATGAAAGTAGATCGGGGTTTCCCCTTTAATATCAGTGGGTGGGGGTTGCGATCCCCCTCTCTGCTGGCTCGCCTGGGGTTGGGAGGTTTGTGGGGACAAAATCTGTCCCCCCAACCCTTCTGGTCCCAGGAGACCAGGGAGAGGGGTTCGATTCCCCCCTCCTAAAAAAAAAACCCCTCCGTTTTTAAAGAGAACAAACCGCTTGGTTTCTTCTCTTTAAAGACGGAGGGTTTTTTGGTGGGGGTGGTGGATTCGATCTCCTCTCCCTGGTCTACTTGGTCCAGAAGGGTTGGAGGGACTGATCCCTTTTGTTCTCACAAACCTCCCAACCCCAGGTGAGCCAGCGGAGAGGGGAATGGCCACCCCCTACTTACTGATATTAAAGGGGAAACTCTGATCGGATTTTCCCTTTTAATATCAAGGGGCTGGGTTGGAATCGATCTCCTCTCTCGGGTACCGTGGGTCCGTGAGGGTTGGGGGGGACAAAAGGGGTATGTCCCCCCAACCCTTCTGGACCCAGTAGACCAGGGAGAGTGGATCAATTTCCCCCCCTCCTAAAAAAAACTCCGTTTTTAAAGAGAAGAAACCGCTTGGTTTCTTCTCTTTAAACATGGAGATATTTTTTTTAGGAGGGGGATAATGAACCCCTTTCCGTGGTCTCCTGGGTCCAGAAGTGTTGGGGGGGACATACCCCTTTTGTCCCCACAAACCTCCCAACCCTAGGGGAGTCAGCAGAGAGGGGGATCGCAACTCCCAACCTACTGATATTAAAGAGGAAACTCCAATCGGGACCTTCAGGCGCCGTTGGTGAGGGAAAGAAGGGCGGTTGGTGTTTGCGTGGCTGTGAGGCAGTGAGCATGCCGCATTTCCGAACGTTCCTTGCACTGCGCTGCGCCAGAGCCTCTCAGCCTGATTGGCTCTGGCACGGCGCAAGGAATGTTGGGAAATGAAGTTGTTTCCCTTTTTTCGCGTTTGTGGGACTGTTGCCCCACTGCCGTTTTTTTCAATCCTTCCTTGACCTGCGGACCCAGTTTGCCCATGTGAACAAAGGATGGGTGCGGGTTAGTAGGGCCAGGCTTAGGAACCTATAGCAAGTTCCAACGGTTAACCCTTGGTTTTACTAGCAGATTTTGCCCGGCGGTGCTGGGCTGTTTAAAATGGTTTTGGAAGGTTTTTGTTTTATGTTTATGCAAAGGAGGTTAGTTTTTAATTGTGGTTTTTTAAATTTTTATTTTTACGTATGGGCTATTATTAACTGTGATCATTTTTTTGTTTTTGTTTTTAAAAAAGAGGAAAGGAAGAATTAATTTTTTATAATTATTGTATTTAACCAAATAATGTGTTACTATGTGAATTTTTTTAATTAGTTGTACCTTGGATAATAATTTTAAAAATGTGTAAGAATATGTTTTTTTTAAAAAATCAATGTTTCTATACTGTGTTTAGATGTTTTGTTTTTTGAGTGAAAACTTATTTTTTTAATTATTTGTGATTATTGTGAATATTTTTGAATGTTTTGAAAACTTATTTCATTAATTTGTTAATTCTTTGTGATTTATTTTGAATATTTTTGAATGTTTTTTCTCTTGTGGCCACTGGGTGGGGCTGGTGAGCTTTTCTTTTAATTTACTATTTTTCTCTACTGTCCTCTGGGTGTTGCTTCTTCTTCCGGTAAGTAGTCTCTTTCTTTACTCAGTTTAGTTCCAGTCGTCATGGAGTGAGGACGTCTCCTGGTAAGGTCTCTGGTTTAATTTTGGGGGGGGGGGGGTTGTTTTTGGTGTGTGTGTTTTGGGGGGGGGGGGTTCTGTGTGTTTTTTCTTGTTTGTTTTTGGATGTTTTGTGTTTACTTTTTCTGTTTGTTATTTTAGGTTTTGATTATTTTTGAATGTTTTTGGATTGTGTTGTTTTGTGTTGGGGTGGGGGTATTTCCGTTAGCCGGTCTCGGTGGCTGGACCACGGAAATACCATCGCTGCTTGATGCAGCATTGGGGTGGTGGTATTTCCGTGGGCCTGTCTGGGTGGCCGGGAAATCCCATTGCCACTTGATGCGGCATTGGGGTGGTGGTATTTCCGTGGGCCGGCCTGGGTGGCCGGACCACGGGAATCCCATTGCCGCTTGATGCGGCGGTGGGGTGGAGGTATTTCCGTGGGCTGGCCTGGGTGGCTGGCCCACGGAAATTGCATCACCGCTTCATGTGGCGTTGGGGTGGGGGTATTTCCGTTGGCCGGCCTGGGTGGCCGGACCACGGGAATCCCATCGCCGCTGTATGCGGCAGTGGAGGGGTGGGGGTTCCGCGGCCTGCCTTTTTTATTTTTATTTTTCGCGCACTGGCTTCCTCAGCGTTCTGCGCGCTCATGGCGCACAGGACGCTGGGGCTTGTAGTTTGGCATTTGCGATTTCAGTTTGTGCAGCGGTTTTTTCCTGCGGCTTCATTTTGATTGGCCGCGGCACATTTCCGAACGTTCCTTTTGCTCGCGCTGCTCAGCCTGATTGGCTCTGGTGCGGCGCGGCGCAAGGAACATTGGGAATTGAAGTTCCCTGTTTTTGTTTGCATCCGGGGGGCTCCTGCCCCACTGGCACATTTCTCAACCCCCCCGTTACCTCCATACCCAGTTCGGGTGAGTGCACGAATGCTCGGTCGGGGCTAGTGGGGCCTGGCTAAACATCCTTTGTCAAATCACAACGGTTAATGCACCATTTTATAGGTATAGATAGGTTAAGATTGTTTCCACTTTCCTTCCCAAAGCAGCACAACTGCTAAAGTGAAGAAATGGCCCAATCTACTTCCATTAACCCATTTCATGCTCAATACCATACTATATCAGTAAGGTAAAGGTTGTCCTTGCTGGAAAGCCAGTCATATCTGACTCTAGGGTTCAGTGCTCATCTCTGTTTACAGCCAAAGAGCCAACGCTGTCTGTGTCTGCAAATATTTCCATGGATACGTGGCAGGCATGCCTCCACGCCAGAGTGAATGGAACACTGTATACAGGCCTGGAAAAAGCTTCATAAATACTGTAATCTTAAACCCTAAAAAGTTGGTGTTGTCAACAACAAAAAATCTAAATTGGGTTGTTGTTGTTTTAGAAATAGAAGACACTGATTAACAGCTTCTACTCCATTGGAGGTTGAACATCATCATGGCTGAAAACAGGAAGGTTTAAGTCCCCCTTTCCCATTCTATACTGATAGAATTTAATAAATTGCACTCATGATAAAGGGTTGACCAAGATATTATATTCTCACACTCATTCTTAGTATCTATCACTTCTTTTGTTCCTCCCCTTTTCAACTGTTTTTCTGGAAATCCAGATTGGTTTCATGTCCCTAGGAACATACAGTAGGGAGATCACCAGCCAGCCAAGGAGCCACGCCTATGTGGCTTCAACTTAGCCAGAAGTGCAAACAGTGGCTCTCTTTCCAAGAACATAACTGGGGCAGACACTTCTGAAAGTCTGGCATCCAAGTTCATTGTCTAATTGAAGTGGCCCTGCCAAATAGAGTAGTGTGGCTCTCCAAGAGGGAAGCAAATTGGCACATGTTCATATAAACAAAGACAGTGACTACCACTCTCCTCTTTCAGAGACAAGGTGACATGTTTAGTACAACATTCAACATAAAAAGAGGTAGTTCCAGCTTCCACATTCATTTTATTAAAAGCCGTAACAGGAAAAGCGTACTGACTGACAGTCGAATCAAGATATGTGTGTATATAACCTCGGTTAACGTAATTAATGTGTTCTCTGGGATGTTTCTTACAGCTAAAATTACTTTAACCGAATTTCCCATAGGAATGCACTGAATGCATTTCCCCATAGGAATGCACTGATAACTAAAATACATTCACCAAAACACGGTTTCCCATAGGAATGCATTGAAAACCAATTACAATAATCCGTTCCGAAAAAAATTCCGTAAACCGAGCCACTATTTTTTATGGATTTCCTTTTGTTATGCATTTTTTACGTTAACTGAGCCGTTCCACTGTATTGGAAAGCAGGAGTTCAATATTGTTGCTGTTGCATGTGTCATTAAGTCACCCTTGTCTTGTGGCAACCTTATGAATCAGCAGTCTCCAAAATGTCCTTTACTCAACAGCCCTCCTCAGCTATTGTAAACTCCAGGCTTTGGACTGTTTCAAGGCAGTCACTCTATCTTGTACAGTAATACCTCATACAAAGTACGCTTCATACAACATCAAATTCATACAACATCGCCTAATTTCTTGAAAAAAGTTACCTCATACAAAGTCGCTCGACTTTGTATAAGGCATTGGGGGTTTTCCCATGTTGCATTGTGCCTGGGCAGTATAAATGGCAGGACATATGTATGCATTGCTCTTGTAGGTTTTGCACAAGGCGAAGAGTGTTTAGGAGTGGTTTTGAGCGTGATTTTGGACTTTTTTGAATTTTTTCATCAGAATTTTTAGAAGCATTCCTGGGATTTTTGCAGCATTCTTCAGGTTCTTGGACAATCAGGGTTGTTTGACATGTTTTTGTAATGTATTTAGCCTTTAGACAATGATTTCTTAAAGTTCTGTCAGTTTCCTGTCTGTTTCCTTGACTTTGCCCTGAAGTCTGTGCTGTTACAGTACAATGTATCTCTATGGAAACGACGTTGTGTGAGGCATCGCGGCAACGATTTGGACGTTGTATGAGGCATCGCGGCAAGGATTTTGCATGCCTCATACAAAGTCCAAATCTGTATAAAGTCCAAACTTGTGGAACCAAGTTTGGACGTTGTATGAGGTATCACTGTATTTGGTCTTCCATTTTCCCAGGTTCCTTTAACTTTCCCCAGCATTGTTACCTCTTCCAGAGAATCTTGCATCCTCATTGAGTTTAATACACATCCATTTTTAAATGCTTTCTTTCCATGTTAACACAATGTTTCAGATGGTACAGCCTGTCTTATTGAATAGAATATGGTGGGTTTTTTTCTGAATTAAAGGACATGCCAGCCTTTTGAAATCTGCAACTACATGAAATACAATTTGTAAGGAGGAAGGAAAACTACCATACTGTACTTTCCTTTCAGTATCCACTTCAAGACCAGACCAATTTATTGCACCTAACTGCAGGAAGAGGAGCAAAAGGAGCGGAGAGGCCAAATGCCAGTTCCAATTCTCAATAGGAAGGTCAATGCTAGAGATTCTCATCCTGTGGCCTGCAACACCATTTCATGTGCCCCCTCCCCCCCCCCTCCACCACACCAGGAAGAGCCGCATGGTGTACAAAGGGCAAAATGACCTTCTGGCCTCCAAAACTAAGGGAGAGTAACCAGGCCCCCGGCTTTAAAAAGTTGAGAACTCCTGGTCTATGAAATATTGTAAGAGCTTTAATCTAAGATTCTGTCTCTCAGTCCTCGCAAATATTTCTGCAACTATTTCTTTTCTGATGTCAGAAGAGATAAATGTGTACCAAGCACTTTGAAGAGACTGAGAGGAACCTCTGGAACACACTCCCAACAGGAGCATTGGTGGAAATAAATTGTTTTCTTCTTCCTTGTCTAGGCCAGATGTGAAACTGTCAAAATGAGGCCACCTTTTAGTGAGTTTATTCTGCAGTTCCTTTCACGTGACCGAGTGTGAGAAAGCTTAGTCGGCAACACAAGGTTGCCGTTACCAGGGTAAGCCTGGTTGCGGTTCAAAAATACCATAATCTTCAAGGAGGCTCTTTCTGTGTACCCCAATACATTCTGTTGAACTTAATGTGCTTTATTTCTGAACATACATACAATGGAACAGACTCCACAATTTTTCAGCTTTTTCTTCAGAATATTAAGCAAATAATATTGCTTTAATTACTTATATATTGAGAAGTTTCCTACAGAGTTTTCTCTACCCCTTTGACTTACAATGTAGAGTCTGAGAACCTGGGATGCAAAATTACCTTCTTCAAAAGATGCTCCAATATTTGTGGGAAATAGAATGCACCAGAATGACTTTGTAGAGGAGAACATCCAGCAGAATGCAAAAAGAGCCAAATATTAATTCATTGCCAGATTTCTACTCAAAGTAATTTTCCTTTCTCAGTCAGTAGCTGTGCAAATTCTAAATTACAATTGTTTTCTTCTTGTAAGGAAAGAACTGTTACCAAAATTTGTGTCAAAGAAATTCACAAGTTCCATACTGTAACATTCTGCAATGTCTTTTTATATAACAGACTGTATATGACTGAGCATGTGTGCTCCATAATTGGGGAAAATGTTATTGCTAGTTGGCACCATCCTATTAGAGATGGATAATTTACAAGGAAATCAATTTGGATCAGAACATGTTTTTCTTGTTCTTTAATGGGACACCAGATTAAGAGTTTGTCCACACATTTAGTGGTTGTCTCTGGTCATATTGGACTTGTTCTGCATATGTTCTATTGCCGATCTGAGCACATCTTCCTAGTAATGGGATCCACACATGGGAAGGGTATCTGTTGATAGGGATAGTGGGGTGCACTTGGTTATTCTGGCACCACTTCTCTGCTTACATCTGGAACTGCTCCATGATGTTTTATTTCCAACAAAGATTATCATTCCTTGCTGCATATCTTCTCTGCCCTCTATTTCATCTTTCCTTCCTTTCTTGTTCTACCTGTCCATGGGGCATGAAAGGGTAGAGCAGGGATGCCCAAACTATGGCCCGCAGTGCCTAAAAATCGGGCCCATTCTGCCCTTGCCATTCATGGAAGTTAAACATGCCCACGCATGTGCAAAATGCTGCCATAAAGCATCCGCGGCTGTTGTAAACACGTTTATGACAGCCATGGGTGCATTTACGACAGCATTTTGCGCTTGTGTGGGCACATTTTACTTCCACTTCTGGTAGGAGGGACCATGCGACTGGCCCACTCAACCATGTGACGGGCCCGCTATGCAAAAAGTTTGGGCACCCCTGGGGTAGAGACTGACCAGCAAAAAAACTGCTCACAAAAACACCATCAAATTATGTATACTCAAAGTATATAGATCCAGCATGAAACAATGCAATACTTTAACACCTGAAAACTGCCACTCCCAGTCCCAGGACTGTTGGTGGCAATTTGGGAGAATCAAATATTTTTCTTTGTTCCAAAGCAACTAAAGGCTTCTCCAGCTAAAAAGGAATCCAGACAAAGCCTCACAACCTGAGGGTGGTGGTGGTATAAAGGTAAAGGGAAGCCAGCCGTATCCCACTCTAGGCTTCAGTGCTCATCTCTGTTTCATAGCCGAAGAGCTAGCGCCATCTGCTTCTGCAGACGTTTCTGTGGTCGCGTGGCAGTCATGACTAGACAGGTGGTTGTACAGGAAACATTTAATTAAGTTTACACAATAATAAAAAGTTTACATCAATAAATTTGCACAAGAGGATTTTGGAACTTCTGTGTGAGATGCTACTGCCAACAGCATTCCATATGAAAAGAATTCTGTTTGAGAAAATATCCTTTTGAACACATGGTAGATATTCTTGCTTGATTGGGATCTATCACCAGCAAGAACAGTACTAACAAACATGTATTAGTAGAAGATCTATGTTTAGCAAGCTGATTACCAGGAGACATTTTATGCTTGTCCTTGAAGACAACTGTTTACATGACCTCTCCTCACAGAAATGAAATGTAATCTCATAGCCAGCAATCAGAACAATGGGATGAAACCTTCTTTTTAATCCTAATTTATTTATCTTAACCTATAAAACCAAGGATTAAGCGTTGGAACTTGCTATAGGTTCCTAAGCCTCACCCTAATGACCCGCACCCACCATTCGTGCACATGGCCGAACTGGGTCCGCAGCATACCTGTCAACCATCCCGATTTGGCCAGGAAAACCCCGTAATTTGACGTCGATTGACGTCATAACCTGCCCCACGGTGCCAAAACCCCGTAATTTGGCAGCGGGGGGAACTTACCCCTTCCGCGCATGCGCGGAAGCACTACGCTGCTTGCGTAGGGGCTGCGCAAGCGGCGTAGCACTTCCACGCATGCCTGGAAAGTGACCTGCGCACAAGCGATCTGCGCAGGTCCCGTTTTTCCGGAGCCGCGGGTTGATGGGTATGGTCCGCAGGTCAATGAAGGATTGAGAAAACCAGCAGTGGGGCAAGAGCCCCACAAACATGAAAAAAGGGAAACAACTTAATTTCCCAACGTTCTTTGCGCCGCGCCACGCCTCAGCCAATCAGGCAGAGAGGCGCGACCACAAAGAACATTGAGAAACGCGCTGCGGCCAATCAAAATCAAGCCGCAGGAAAAAAAGCGCACCACAACCACAAATCACAAACCCATAACGACAAGCCCCAGAGTCCTGCGCGACATGAGCGTGCAGAACGCTGAGGAAGCCGGCGCCCGAAAAATTAAAAAAAACAACAACTCACCACCTCACAGCCACGCAAACACCAACCACCCTTCTTTCCCTCACCAACGGTGCCTAAAGGTCCCGACTGGAGTTTCCCCTTTAATATCAGTAGGTAGGGGGTTGCGATCCCCCTCTCCGCTGGCTCCCCTAGGAATGGGAGGTTTGTGGGGACAAAAGAGGTATGTCCCAAAAACACTTCTGGACCCAGGAGACCAGGGAAAGAGGTTCGATTCCCCCCACAAAAAAACCTCTGTCTTTAAAGAGAAGATACCAAGCGGTTTCTTCTCTTTAAAAATGGAGGTTTTTTTTTAAGGAGGGGGGGATCAATCCACTCTCCCTGGTCTCCTGGGTCCAGAAGGGTTGGGGGGGACATACCCCTTTTGTCCCCCCCAACCCTCACAGACCCACAGGACCCGAGAGAGGAGATTGATTCCAACCCAACCCCCTGATATTAAAAGTAAAAATCCGATTGGAGTTTCCCCTTTAATATCAGTAAGTGGGGCGTGGCCATCCCCCTCTCCGCTGGCTCAACTGGGGTTGGGAGATTTGTGGGGACAAAAGGGATCTGTCCCCCCAACCCTTCTGGACCCAGTAGACCAGGGAGAGTGGATAGAATACACCACCACCACCCCAAAAAAACTCCATCTTTAAAGAGAAGTGCTTCTCTTTAAAAACGGAGGTTTTTTAAGGAGGGGGGAGAATCAATCCACACTCCCTGGTCTCTTGGGTCCAGAAGGGTTGGCGGGACATACCCCTTTTGTCCCCCCAAACGTCCCAACCCCAGGGGAGCCAGCGGAGAGGGGGGTCGCAACCCCCACCCACTGATATTAAAGGGAAACCCCGATCTACTTTCATGACTCCACACAATCAACGCACCATAACACAAAAAAGCCCCCCTCCCCACCACCTAGCCCACCCTTCCTAACCCCCACCAACCATGCCCCCTCCCAACCACCTAGCCCACCCTTCCTAACCCCCACCGACCGAGCCCCCTCCCCACCACCAAATAAATAAATAATTTTTTAAAAAATTCCTAAAAATACAGTCAAAAACATCCAAAAATACACAAAAACAAACAAAAACAACACCAAAAAACAATACAAAGTAAACAAAAACACAATAAAAAACAAAACAAACAGACAAAAATGCAAATTCCAACCCCCCCACACACACACACACACACAAAAGAAAGAAAACAAGCAAACTTGGCAAAAGATGTCCTACCTCCACGAGGACCAGAAAAGAAATGAATAAAGAGAATACTTACCAGAAGAAGCTCCACCCAGAGGCCAGGAGAGAAAAAACAGTCAAAATACAATAGCCCCTACCAGCACCACCTGCTGGCCACAATAGTAAAAACAATTCAAAAACACACAACAGCCCCCCAAAAAAGGCCACAAGAGTAAAAACAAATCAAAAACATAACACAAATTCACAATTTTACACAAAAGGTCACACCAATAAAAACAAGTAAAAAAAATTACACTAACACACACTTCAACACAAATCACAAACATATGTCAACAAAATACAATAGAAACTTTTAAAAATCATGTGCTGAGTTTTAACTCAAATTAAAACCCAAAACATCTAAACACATTTAAAAAACATTGAATGTAAAAAACATTTACTTTTACATTATTAAAATTATTACCTACGGTACAACTAATTAAAAAAAATAAAAAAACTAAAACATTATTTGCTTACATAAAACAATTTGAAAAAATTATATCATACTTTGTTCTTTTATTAATCCTCAAAAAAAAAGCAGATCACAGTTAATAACAGCCAAGCCAAAAAAAAATTACATAAACATTTTAAAAATTAAAATTACAGACTAAGCAATTTTTAAAAAACATTAACACAATTTAACCTTCCAACATAATTTAAAACAGCCCTGCAACGCCGGGCAACCTCTGCTAGTGGTATATATAACTCCTTATATCTGAAAACCCCAAACATTCAACATTCTCATCCCATATCTTATAATTTGGAAATTGATTGACTGAATTTTTATCCTGCCCCACTTAGTGTAAGATACTACCCTGGGCAGCTTACAATATATAAGAACAACATACAAAGACCAAATACAACATAACTCACTATAGCATTTAATAATATACTGTATTTATTTTTCAGCATTGTCATGAACAGACCGAACAATTATCTAATACTGTACTGTAATATAGAAAATGTGGTGAATGGTTACGTTGGTAAAAGCTCAAGTAGTAGACACAAGTACATGTAGTAGGCAAAATGTATCCTATCTCTCAACGTGTAATACCTAAGCAGCAGTGTTGGGCAGCTCCCGGATCGCACCGGTGGGGGTAGCAGAAATTCCCCATGACCACGCCCATTTCCTTCTCAGCACCCTGCTAGCTCTCTTCCAGGGACCTCCTCTTTCACACCAACAAATGATCTACGGAGCAAGGTGTGGGTCTGGGGAGGGGTCCCCAACTACTTCCCCTCCCACCCCCACCCCAAGAAAAAACCTCTCTCCATGGAAACTCCTCTTCCCTCCAGCCTCTGCTCCTCCTCCCCTTTCCTCCTTGTGGGGAGAGGGAAAGGGGACGGACCAGATGGGAGACTTTTCAGGAAGGGACCATTTCCTTTTCCCTCCAGCCTCTGCTCCGTCTCCACGTTCCTCCTTTACTGTCTTGAGGGAACGTTGCCCTCTAAAGGTCTTTTGGTAACTCAGCCCTTCTATGCTTCTAAGAGCATGTTGGTTTTTTTCCTGCTGCTGGAGTTTGATTCTCAGGTACTGCATGACAAGAGTGAGTTCCCGTCCCTATCCCAACTCCTGCCAACCTAGAAGCAGATAAATAGGGACCACTTTGGTGGGAAAGGTCGCCCTTGCTCAAAAGCCAGTCGTATCTGACTCTAGGGTGTAGTGCTCATCTCCATTTACAGCCAAAGAGCCAGTGCTGCCTGTGTTTGCAGATGTTTTCATGGCCATGTGGCAGGTATGACTAGACCACATGGTTATACTCTTCACTCTTGAACGACGGCATCTAAGAGGTGACCTGACTGAAGTTTATAAAATCATGCACGGTGTGGACAAAGTAGATAAGGAAAAACTGTTTTCCCTATCGCAAAACACTGCGACTAGAACTAGGGGGGCACTCCATGAAACCTTTGGGTACTATTTCTCAAACAAATAAGACAAAGTACTTTTTCACCCAGAGGATTACTGGTCTATGGAACTCCCTGCCAGAAGAAGTGGTGACAGCTGTTAGTCTTGACAGCTTAAAGAAAGGATTAGACAAGTTCATGGAGGACAAGGGTATCAATGGCTATAATTATGGATACCTAAGGACAACCTCCGGGTTGGAGAGATAGGCAGGATATCTCTCGATGCCATTTCCAGGGAATCCTAAACAGGTGAAGGCATCTGCTTGGGAATATCCTGAAGCAAATGGTAAGCCACTGTGTGAGACAGAATGCTGGACTGGATGGGCTGTGGCCTGTTCCAGCAAGGCCGTTCTTAAGTTCTTATGTTCTTTGTTCCTGAATGCTAATGTGTACCAACTGCTGCATCATAAAGACATGTACATGCCCAACAGTACAGTAAAGCCTTGGATAATGCTAAAATTTGGTTCCACAAGTCTTAGTGTTATCCGATTTTTATCATTATCCGATGCATGCAGCGGATAACGTTAAAACTCTATAGATACATTGTAACCGGCACAGGCTTTAGCGAACGTTATCTGATGCATCCCATAGGATTTTAACGTTATGCGATGCAATTTTTTTCAGATCCTTTAATGTTATGCTATTTTAGCGTTATCTAATGCAAACGTTATCCGAGGTATCACTGTACTTACACCTTCTTCAAATCAAATGACTATATTCGAGAGCTAGACAAGATGCTATCCAACAAGGAGGTGGAGAATGCATATTACTACAGTTCTCAGTGATGATTAAATCACACAGCTTATTGTACCTGGAGGCCTTATTCTAGTAAAACCGGTGATGCTTCTTTCAAGCATACCTTATGTTGCAACCAACTATTTTACCTTTATCCTGCCTGCAAAAAATCCTTCCCTGTGCCACAATTCCAGTCAAGATCATGTTGCAATTGTACCTTGAACATTTCTCACCAAAGACATTTTAACAGAATACGAACACAACATTTACATGCATGTTTACAAGATAACCTCTGCAATTTTTTTATTGTTTCCTTTTTTGTCCCAAGCATAAACATTCATTAACTCTGAGACATCTCATTCTTTAGCTGTTTCCTTTACATTTATGCTAATCCTAAATATGCTAATCATCTAATGGAAGATATTTAAAAGCCAATTCCTAGTTTGAATTTGTGTTATACAGTACTTACATTCTAATCCAGAGATTGGCAACCTACAGCCCGCAAACCAAATCCAACCCATGGCACCAAATAATCGGTCCTCTGCCCTTACTCCAACTACTGTTGCCGCCGTTAGACACATTTACGGCAGGGCCGGAGGCATCCGTCTGGCCCCCTCAACTGTCTGAGGGATCATAACTTGGCCCCCAACTAAAAAAGGTTGCCGACTTCTGTTCTAATCCTTGGTTTCCAAATTATTGTTATTCATTTAGAGAATAACAAGATTAAGTAAATTAGGAAGTTAAATTTTAAAAGTCTCCTCTAGAAAAAAGAATGACAGTTTGAAGCTGGCTATTGGTTTTTAATACAGAGTACTGTTCTTTTCCAATCTGAACTTTGTAAAAAGCATGAAAACAATTCATATTTCAAAGACTGCTGCAAATGAATATTTCTCAGTGTAATTATTCTTAAAAGTGTAACTACAGCTAAAAATAAAATCCACAGTAATAACAAAAGAACAAATTTAGTCAGTTTTAAAACTAGTATTCCCCAGTACCCAAAAGACCTCGATAAATGGCAGAAGCCCCATGAAGGAAAGCACTTTCATTAGAAGTCATTAATAAAGCCATGCCTGAGGTTCAGTATCATCAATGATATAGGCCTGTGATGGCGAACCTTGGCACTCCAGATGTTCTTGGACTTCAATTCCTAAAAGCCCAAGCTCCCTGTGAATCCACACAAATGGGTTTACTGCGATTCATCCGGCCCACGCCGCCCTCGACACTCCCAGAAGTGAAAGTAAAATGCACCCCTAAGGGCTTTTTTTTTTGAAAGACCTGTATTCTCATCTCCCCTATACGTTTTTAATGCAAAACCCTCATATTTTGCACACAAAAAACTGTACGTGATGGGGGAGGGGAAAACGAGGTAATTTTTGGATTCAGCACACTAGAAAACATAAAATTTACCAAAAATATCCTATGCAGCTGATTATTATTATTTTTTGCAGACCTGTGTTATTTATTGTAGTAGCAAAGTCTCCTATGAGCTAGTTTTCCAAACATCATCTGGTTTAGTCTGCTATGAAGAAAAAAAATGGGTATTTGCATTTCCCATTTATCACAATAGCAATAACACTTATCTAACACCCCATAGCGCTTAGTGCACTCTCGGAGCGGTTAATTAGCATTTTGACCGCAACATGCTGGGTATTCAATTTTACTAAACCAAGTTTTGATTCAAATGAATGCTACTCATTATGGCAAATTGATTTTTGTATACCGTCACACCTAAAAGCTATTTTAATGTACAATATTTCAAATTAAAAGTTGATCATGAACTAGAAAGGCCAGGGGTAACGGCTGGAAGGCAATAACCTTGTAGAGAACACAGAATTTGACAACTAGAGTTTAAATGCTCTTCATCAGAGAGTACATTTCTTGTACAACCAATTCTGCAAAATTAGAAAGGCCACAATTCATTCACAGAAGATAAAATAGATCTTTACCTTACTTATGCAACTGTGTATATAAACACCAAACAGGCTACTGCTACTTAGTTGCAGATCAAATAATGACAAAATAATAATAAAAATACTTACATTTTTTGTGCTTGAAGATCTACCTATTCCTCTAATACAAGCGATGTTCCTTGGGTTTGTTGGTGTCCCAAGTGGCAGAGCTGTACAAAGGTGAGGAGGGCTTGTTGGAGTGAGAGGAGACATCAGATTGCCCAACATGCTTTGTTTAGAGACGCAGTTTATCTGTGTAAGAATGTGGTCACCACTTCCAGCATCGCCATTTTCAAATTTTTCTTCATTGGTTATGCTTCTTAAATAATCCTTCAACATCACCTGTGTCGCTGTTTCACTTAACCAGCGCAAAAAGAGCTCATCTACTTTCATTTTTAGTACAGGTTTCAAAACATTTGCAGTTGGCATTTTCTTCCTTTTCACTGTACTTTTTCCTTCAATAAAATGACTACAGTTCTCAGTTCAGATCCAGCTGTCTTCCCGTTTGCTCTCTGAAATACAAAATGTGTACAGTACAGTATATGAAAATTTTGCATATTGATTAGAGGAGCATTTCAAAATGGAAGAATGAAATTATTTTATGGAATAAAATATGCAATATAAAACTGCAAGAATTTATAGCATTATAGCCAAGTTTTAGACGGTGAGATAATAAAAAAAATTCCCTGCATTTTTATAAGAAGTTCAGGCATATTCATTGAGCTATAATACAGAATTTTACATGGATCTAAACTGGAGCTTATGTAAATAACGTTTTGAAAGCCTTCATACCTTCTCATTCTATCACCTTAATTTTGTTATGATCAAGTGGTTATAGATCATGAAGTCAGCTTGGACACAGAAAATATCCAAAGACTATATATACTAAATGCTATACAGGTATATCAAGGCAAACAGTGCATTTACCAAGTCTGGGTAATTCTGGTCCTCCATTTATTTTATTGTGATGTTCCTGACTAAGGATGCTGAGAATTGCAGTCCGATATGCAAGCTGCCAACTCTTAGAATATAGCCACTAATACAGTAAATCAATTTATTTATTATTATTTATTAAACTTATACCCCGCCCCTCTAGGAAAAAACTTCCCTACTCTGGGTTGCTAACAGCATAGAACTCAACAATGACAGACACACATTTTAAAATTGTCATATAAATACAGTGGTACCTCACTTAAAGAGCATAATGCTTTCCACGGGACTGCTCTTTAAGCGAAACACTTGGAAAAAACGCCGCCACTGCCATTGTAAATGACCTATTGTGACTTTTGGTGGGGGGACTGCGAATGCCAAATTAGTTGTTAAGCGAGTTTTTGGTTGTTTTTAGTTGTTATGTGAGGGTGACCATTCAGAGAAAATTCTACTCTTTAAACGAGTTAATCTCTAAGCGACCCGCTCTTTATGTGAGGTT
Source organism: Bradypodion ventrale (assembly GCA_035047345.1). Lineage (NCBI taxonomy): Eukaryota > Metazoa > Chordata > Lepidosauria > Squamata > Chamaeleonidae > Bradypodion > Bradypodion ventrale. Next base: position 252,910,361 of record JAWDJE010000003.1, read on the forward strand.
CTACTATACATAAAAAAAAACTAAAGGAAAAAACTATTATTGATGTAGAGACAGAATAAAATTCCTAATGATCGGCCATTGGTAAGATATTCCCAAAGGCCTCTTTAAAAAGGAATTATTATCTGCATGTATGACCTTTGGAATGACATTATTCTCTCAGTCTCCTACCAACAATTATAGTACAAGACTACAGTATAAGACTGGTTGATGTCTGCACTTACTTACCATCAGCTGCTACATGCAGCAAGGGTGGGGAATATATAGCCCAGGGGCCCCCAAACTCTGGCCCATGGGCTGGATCCGGCCCATGGCACCAAATCATCCAGCCCACGTCCTCAATCCAGCCACCTCAATCCTTGTCCCCTCCAATTGGTTTGGGTTGTCCCTGCCAGCTTGCCGTAGCAGGGTGGATGTTGTAAGGCTTACAACATCTGCCATGCTACAGAGCATTGTTAGGGACACACCAAGCCAAGCAAACAAGGATTGAGAATGCGGTGGAAGCAGGTGGCCGCATGCGTCTTTCCCGGGGGCCACTATGGTTGAGCGTGTCTTTCCCAGCAGCTGTGTGCATCTTTCCCGGGGGCCACTCTGGCCAAGCCATGGTTTTCCTGGTGGCCATGGGCGAGAAGGACAGCCTGGACCCCTCTTTCACCCACACCATGCAGCTCCTCCAGGCCTGTAAGCAGGGAAGTAGTGGTGGGAGTGTGGGGGCTTGGGGTGGTCACTGCCGCCGCCACCAGTCCAGCCCCTCAACAGTCTGAGGGGGCGTGAACCAGCCCCCGGCTTAAATGTTTTGGAGACCCCAGGTATAGTCAGAAGTTATTCAGAAGTTATTGGACTGCAACACCCACCAGCTTTAGTCATGATAGCCAGAAGAGATCTTGGTAACTGAAACCCAACAACATCTAAACAGCCGCCTATTTCTTGTCTCTAATCTTCAAATATCATATTTCTGTTGTTGTTTTTATCTTGGGGGGGAGGGAAGATTGGGGTAGTTTTTTAATGTTTGAATGTTTTAGGTTTGTTCTGGGTTTTTATATACTGTTTTAGTGGGACTTGATTGTTTTTAGCTTTTGATGTTTTAACTGTTTTATTCATGTTGTTAGCCGCCCTGAATGGTGCTCCCCACCAGGAGGGCGGGATATAAATTTATAAATAAATAAATAAATAATTTGCAGTGGATATTAAGAAAATATTATAGCATATCACCAGACTTCCCGATTCAGCTACATTTACTATTACTGCTATCAGATATTTTATGTACTGTATTACTCTTTTCTTATTGTCCACTTCGTCTTTTCTTATTGCATCTCTCCAGTACTGCTTCAGTTTGAAAAAGCAGTAAAGATTAGTATGCTATACTGCAATCCTGTCTTCTTTTTTGTTCCCTCTTTTACACCCTTATACTTTGGAGTCATTATTCAGTGAGGAGTCCGCGCATTAGTAGACATCTCCGTGACGACATTCCACACATGCAAATAGACTTGAGAAATAAAGCCCATCTGCATGCGGTTTTCCGCCATTTGAATATCACATCACCCGCTGGCTAGGCGGACTATGACATATGCCCTCTGCTTTTAACTTGCCCAAGGGATCCAACGGGAGGACTCTTTGGTGAGTTTTAAGTCCTGGGTGACAAGAGATGAGCAACACTGCCTAGTTAGATTGCTCAAGCCCCCACACCCCAACAAGGCTCTCACCTAGTGGGGGACACCGTACTGAAAATTAAGTTCCAGTGAATGCAATAAGACTTATTTCTAAGAAACTAGATACAGAATTGCTCTAATAACTAAGGCCAGAATCTTGTTTAATAATGTGCAACAAGTGTTATCCAGTGTAGTGCTTCGCACAACCTCTTGCAGACTATTCACAAGAAGGTACTGTATTACATATTGGCTATTATGTGAGCAGTACTAATGAACAGGATTTAGGCTTAAGGCATTCACAGCTCCCCAAGGACAAAAAACATGGCTGCACTCTAGCAGGATGGCAGAGGGCATCACTCTTTTCCTCATTTGAAAAAAGAAAAGAAACGTTAAAAAATAATCTTAACATAGTGAAAAAGGCCCTTCTTTCACACACATCTTTGTCAATTCAGTTAGTCAATCAATGGTTTACCAACTAAAGTAGATACAGTACCGCAATTTCCTACCACAAACAGCAAAGCGTAGGTTATCATTACTTACACAGTGAACTTTTTTGACACTTTTGTTTATTATTTCACTTGTCCAATGCTATAAAAAATGTCGTGGAGCCGAGTTCTAGTTCAGATAAGGTTCTTCTCAACCTGCTGTGTACACAGTTTGCTTCAATAAGCAAGCTTTGCTCATATTTGGACCCTAGAATAGATTTATAAAGTGTCTTCTACCAATCACAATTTAAATTAGAAGGCACAGTTGATGTAAATAAATCACAAGCAATAGCAGAACTGATACTGTTTAGCGGTAAAACGCTCCTTGAATGCCTCACATATCTTGAAAACTAGATTAAGAGTTGCCATAAATCAGAAATGACTTGACAGCACATAACAACCAAACAAACCAGGGCAGGTTTTTAAAATTATTGTTTCTTCTGTGAAAAATAAAGAAGGCAAATTGAAAAGAAACTTGCTGAGGATGTATCTTGAAAAAACAACCAATGCAAATCAGCCTCAAATAATCCCTTCCTCAGAAAGCTAGCTAGGCTAATTTGTTGAAACATCTCAGACCTGAATTTACTGACTACAAAAAATACGAAAAAACAATTGCACTCCACTGCATGAATAAATAATACAAGCTATCAGTTGACCACATGGTGCTACCAACCTCAAGCTCTCCAATTATACTTTGCTTACTATCCAGCAGGGGAAGGGCATCACAAAAGGAACAAGTTAAGATCGCTGTTAATGAAACAATGTGCAGTGGCAGGATACCTCAAATCTACACCAGTGGGGGGAAAAATATATGACCTTGTATCGCCACACCTAAGATAAGGAGAGAAGTAATAGCAGACACCGAAAGAACTAAGCAAGAGAATGACCCTCAACATCCTCTGAATGGACATGAGCCTCAAGTCCGCCAGCTCAGATCCAGGAAGATCTTTGTATATAGCAAGAACAAACGTTCTTGAGGGTACACAAGAGAAAAACAAAATTAGTAGATAGAGGAAGAAGATCACTGAACAAGGAATAACACTAAAGGAAGATATGGCTGAGGAACTCAACCTCCCCTACGTCACTTGGAGGACCCTGAATAGGCTGAGGGTTGGAGTCCCTAAATGTAAGACCAACATGCCTAAATGGGGGCTGCTGTCAGATAACAACACATGCTGTGAATGTGGAGTGGTACACAATTCAGATCATTTGCAGGTCTGCTGATTACTATCAGAAACATGTATCAATGAGGACTTAAATTTGGCCAACGAAAAAGCCAAGAACATTGCTTCATTTTGGCAGTCCTGGGTTTGTTTGGAACACAAAAGAAGTACCTGTAGTAGTAGTTTAGGAAACAAGCAATGTTGGCTGGATAGCTCAGCGATTGAGGTATTTGGCTGTGGTTGGGAGTTTGGTTGTCCACTCTGCTTACTGAAGAAACAGCCAGCCTGTGCAGCCTTTGGCAAGCTGCACAGTCAGTCCCAAGGTGCCCCTAGAAGAAGGGAATGGTAAATGGTAATCACATTAATGCATTCCCTGCCTAGAAAACTCTGGAAAAGAAGCCGTCACAAAACAAGAGTTGACTTGGTGGCATGTAACTGTTATAATATTGTATTATTAATGAACCCTGGTGGCAGTGGTTAAACTGCTGTACTGCAACCAAAACATTTTGAGTTCTATCCTGATGGGGCGTCAAGGTCGACTCAGCCTTCCAAGGTCTGGTAAAATGAGTACCCAGCATGTTGGGGGCAAAATGCTAATTGCCTTGTTTATTTATCTATGAACTTCAGTTGTCTACATTAATGCTAATATATGCAGTAAGCACAAATTGTCCATCGCAAGTTCTTACAGGTGAAACTCGGAAAATTAGAACATCGTGCAAATGTTCATTCGGTTCAGTAATGCAACTTAAAAGGTGAAACAAATATATGAGATAGACCCATTACATGCAAAGCGAGATAGTTCAAACCTTACTTTGTTATAATATTGATGTTTATGGCTTACAGCTTATGAAAACCCCAACCCCCCCAATCTCACGTAGCCCATAAGCATCACATAATCTCATGTACGCTGTATGCCATGATCATCACAGTTATAACGAATTAATGCACGGCATCTCTCGCTTTGCATGTAGTGAGTCTATCTCATATATTTGTTTCACCTTTTAAGTGACATGAATGGACATTTGCACGATATTCTAATTTTCCGAGTTTCACCTGTAGTACCTTGTGAACCGCCCAGAGAGTGCATTAAGCGCTATGGGGTGGTCTATAAGTGTAATTGCTATCATTTATTGTGAAACAAACATGAATTCAATGCTCTGATAGAACTATGAAACAGTATTTCCCCTTCACGTGCTGACGTTTGCCGCTTTACACACGTGCTGAAGACCCGCAGGTGCTACCATGTGTGTGTGTGTGTGTGGGGGGGGGAATGGTAGAGGATGTGCAATCAGCCTCTACTACAAAACATGTTGGGTTCAATGGTGTTGGTGGGCGTGACGTGCAACAGCACAAAGGGAGCTGCTTCAGCTGCTTAGGTATCACAGGTGAACAGAGCTTCCTGGGGTCCCCCCCTCCCCCTGAAAATGAAGGGTTGAAGCGCCCTTGCACAACCCCAGCCTCATAAGCACGGTCTCCATCACAACCGACGTGCCACCTTTGCAGGCTTTCCCCCTTTTCCCCCCAGTTGGAAGCAGGCAGGTGCAAGAAAGGGCGGGCGCGTGGACAGGTGGGTGAAGCGGCGGCTTCCCCCACTGCGCTTACCTTTTCAAATCTGGCAGCGCGAGCCAGTCACCAACGGCATGCACGTAAGTAGAGCCCTGGGAAGAAAAAAACAAAACCATACACCACTTTTCCTGCCCGCCCGCCTGCTCCAGTCAGCCTAGCCTTTGCCAAGTTTTCAATTTTTCCTCCGAAACTTTGTTTGCGCATGCGCCCACGCATGCGTACTGAGCGGAATGGGTGACGACCGGGCAACATGAAAGGGGGGGAGGAGCGTGCTTATTTTTTTTGTACGTAAAGCAATAAACACGCTCCTCGCTGCCGCCGCCGCCAAATTAAAATCGCGGCCGGCAGGGCTGGAAGGCGATTGGTTCCTTCGCTTCTCGTAGGCTGTGCAGGGTGGAACTTGGCTAGGAGGAGAGGACTACTAACTAGATGAGAGTTGTTTCCTGCAACTTTGCAAAATCTATTAATCGTGTGTGCATATTGGTCATGGCGTACAGCGTCTTTGTCCCAGCTCCTGCCAACCTAGCAGTTCGAAAGCAAGAAATTGCAAGTAGACGAATAGGGACCACTTCGGTGGTGAGGTAACAGCGTTCCGCGCGCCCCGGTGTCTAGTCGTGCCTGTCACATGGCCACGGAAACATCTGCAGAAGCAGACAGCACTGGCTCTTCAGCTTTGAAACAGATGAGCACTGAACCCTAGAATCGGATACGACTGGCTTTCGAGCAAGGGAAACCTTTACCTTTACTATCCTGCAAATGTTCATTCAGTCCAGTAATGCAACTTAAAAGTTGAAACAAATATATGAGATGGACTCATTCCCTGCAAAGCGAGATAGTTCAAGACTTACTTTGTTATAATATTGATGCTTATGGTTTACAGCTTATGAAAACCCCAACCCCCCATTCTCATGTACCCCATAATCATCACATAATCTCATGTACGCTGTACGCCATGATCATCACAATTATAACGAATTAAAGCATGACATCTCGTGCTTTGCATGTAGTGAGTCTATCTCATATTTGTTTCACCTTTTAAGTGAAATGAATGAACATTTGCACGATATTCTAATTTTTTGAGTTTCACCTGTATATTAAACTAACACAGCTACTATTTTTAAAAAATTCAATTATATTCCACTAAGTTACAGGAGAATTCCATGATGTGCAACTCGACTATACTAACAGGGCTGTAGCCAGGATTCTAGATGGGGGGGTGGGTGAGGTTTGATCAAGAGGGGGAACAATGTTACACACATATATAATATTGGCATATTGGGGGGGGGGCTCTTAGCTCAGGAGGGCCCCCCGCCCCCGCCCCTCTCTGGCTACGGCCCTGGATGCTGAACTTGATGACCCAAAAGTTTATTTATTTATTTATTTTTCACGCTTATATACCGCTCACTCAGGTACAACCCAACTCAGGGCGGTTTACATAGTGGACAGTAAATACGTAAAAAGACACATGATAAAACAAAGTTAAAAGTTAAAAAAACCCACCCCTAAAAGGTGCGCAAGTACCGAAGGGACCTTGGGGGAAGGCACACTTCTCTATACCAACCACCCAACGGTACCCCCATCCCCACCCGCACCCCAAACTTGACAGGTTAGCATTTCGAAACCTGAGTGCCAAGCCAAGAAGTGGGCGCTTGTCATCTGTCTCAGCTCTTGCCAACCTAGCAGTTGGAAAGCAAGAAATTACAAGGGACATTGTATAATACACCGTGTGATTTTATTGTCATCATTATTTTCACATTTTTATTTGTTTATCTTGGAGTTGGTAAGACTTAAGTTGAGAAAGTAGATTGTATACTTTCTAATGTAATGAAATTTATTATTATTATGAATATATTCTAATTATTTGACGAATAACCTTACCGAGAATCACGATACCAAGTTTATTTCAATTTATTTTGATATACATAGATATATGTCTTAAATTTTTGTTTTATTCTGGTCTATTTTTACTTATGTAATATTGTTTTAAAAACTCAATAAAATAAATAGATACTGCCTTGGCGAGAAAGGTAACAGCATTCCACGCACTCTGGTTTCTAGTCATGCCTGCCACATGACCACAGAAATGTCTGCAGACTCATACAGCGCTGGCTTTTTGGCTGTAAATAGAGATGTGCACCACCCCATAGAGTCAGACACGACTAGCTTTTGAGCAAGGGATATCTTTACCTTACACAAATGTAAATTCAATATATGTGTGAGTGTGTGTGACTACTTTAAAAGTGCTATATATTCATATTATTTAATGATCTATATGCACATATACATGCACACATGGCCTAAGGCAGGATTTGGAGAATGTGTGATGTTCTGGATGTCCTAGTCAGGATAGCCAGTCATGAGAGATACTGACAGTTAACATTCTCACAACACGTGAAGAGCCATATGTTCCGAATCCCTGGCAAGAGAAATGGGTGTTCTCCACTGGAAAATTAATAACACTGTACATAAAAATTTTCCTCATGAGGCTTTCAGCCATCCACGTTTAATTTGGTACATACTGTGCATATACAGATTACTTTGGAAAGAATTTTAGCCAGGGTCACATTATTGTTCTTACCATAATCATAAAGTGACATTTGTTTCTCCCTGTGCCTGCTAACAGCCTCTCTAAGCTTGCTTCCTTCGTATGAAGCTAAAGGGAAGGTGTATGGTCACTCCTACAATTAGTATTTTTAGAATTTTTTTCCCCTACCTGTGGTCAACCTAACCTGCAGTGATGAAGAAACGTGTAGTAATAGGGCGAGAAATGCAGCACCCTCACACCTTCCAATGTTAGTGTAAGCACAAAAATAACACCAAGGAAATTTCTTAAAGCCCCTGAAAACGAGGCACAAAAATTGAAGTCTTTTTCAAAGGGAAATAAAACTTTTAGGAAATTAGAGGACAAATTGTACCACATTTTTTCTGGGGTTTGACATGATACTGTCCTCCCTCACATATGCCACAGGGCTTGCATGAAATACATTGCATTACAGTACAGTATGTGAATCTAAGGCAAAAATGTATCTCTAATGTGGGTGGGGCTGGTGTTGGTTTCTTAAGTCAGCCCAAATTATCAACAGAAAATTACAGTACAATCAGCTTCTGAAGAGAGAGAAAAAGACTTAATTTTGACCTCGGCCCAGCCAACATCACTCACCACAGTCTACAATGACTCCTTCCAAATGTGGCATTTAGGAAGCCCTGGGGATGATACTGAACCCCAAAGAATGAAATGTGTTTGGCCAAAATTTCACAGAAGTCATTTTTATAACATGAAATTGAGATTTCATTGCTTGGTTCATTTATTATATCCCCCAAGAAGTAGCAGCCTGCTATTTGCCCATTTTCTTTCAAAAACTTTTCCATACAGGTATTGCTGTCTCCTTGCTATTTTGAAAGAAGCAGCATGGGGGGCTTGTTTTCTTCTTGCCCCCTCATCTCTGTGGTATCACAAGAATCTGGTCCCTTGTCTTAAATTTTGGCCCTGAAATTCAAGAAGTGGAATGCTGCACTTCTGGCATAACCTAATTGCATCTTCTACAGTTCTACCTTCCTTTCCCATCTCCTAATCTCCAGGGAGTAAAGGATATTCTGAATTAAAGACAGTTTGAGGGCTAGAGGAGAGCAAACAAGGTGAAGCTTGTTATTGTTGATCAGAAATACTGTACTGCTAATCTGGATGGACGTTTGGGAATAGTTTGTGTAGGATTGTATTGCTCCTTCCAAAATGCCAGCTAGATAGCTGGTGTGTGCATGTCCAGTACTATCTGTAGATGTTTTAAGTTCAAGGAGTGCTTTCTACTAGCTTCAAGTGGTTTGCCCACTGTAGTGATATCTCAGCTTCATATCTTATTCTGATGTGCTGTCAAAACACCTCTGATTTAAGGTGCCTTATTGAACGAGTGACTTTAAAAATGCCTGTCGTTAACAGCCCTGCTCAGCTCTTGCAAACTTAAGGCTATGGGTTCCTTTACTCGGCAAATCCATCCCATATTTAGTCTCCCCCTCATTGCTTCAACTTTTCTTAACATTATTGTATTTTTCAGCCTCAGTTTCATTTTTTTTCCCTCTGGAGTTTGATTTGATCTAAGACAGTGATGGCAAACCATTTAGAGACTGAGTGCCCAAACTGTAACCCCAAAAAACCCCGCTTATTTACGGCAAAGTGCCAACACAGCAACAGGGGAGGAAGTAAATGTTCCCATTGGGCTGCTGCAAAGAGGCGGGGCAAGCTCTGTGCTGGGGGAGGGAGGAAACACTCCCATTGGGCTGCTGGGCAGAGGAGCAGGGCAAACTCTGTGCTGGGGTGACTGCATGTGTGCCTACAGAGAGGGCTCCGAGTGCCACCTCTGGCATGTGTGCCATAGGTTTGCCACCACTGATCTAGGACTTGCTTGTTTGTCTTCCTGACAGCCCATGGTAACTTCAGAGCTCTCTTCCAGCACTGTATTTTGAACAAACTGGACCCCCGCCGCCCCATTAGCCTTCTTCACTGTCTAGTTTTCATATCTGTTCATAGTAATTTGGAATACAATAATGTTGAAGGCGGCATGAGGCAGCAGCGGAAGACATGGCCCCGAGCTGCCCCGGGCCACCTCGCTGGGAGCAATGGAGGCCGGGACAGTGAAGGAGTCGCACCGCGCAAGGCAGGCTTACCAAAGGTAAACACAACAGCAGCGCAGAAGGCGCTGTGCCGACCATGGGACAGTGCGGCACAGGCCAGGGAGGACAGGACGGTGGGGACACCGGACCTGCACGGAAGGCGCCATGCCAGCCACGGGACAACATGGCAGGAGAACGAGGGCCAGGGGCGATGGGGGAGCCAGACCCCCCCCATGGCAGGGTGCACGGAGGAAAACCATGCCCACCATACCTGAATAGGGAGGGTTCTCTAATCCGCCGCCACCGCAATCCGAACTCCTGCTGAGCCCTCCAGCCAACAGACCGGGGCTTGGGCCAATTCTCCCGCCAGCCGTGGGATTGGTGCCTCCTCTCCCGGGCTGCCACAGCATGTCATGACTTAGGAGGAGGAGGAGGCACAGGATGCGGGGCAAAACGCATCAAGGGGCAGCTCCAGCAGCGGCAGCAGCGGCCCTCCTCGCCTGGCCCAACAATGCAAAACAGAGTGGACTGTTGGGGGAGCCGGACTAGCCCCAAATCCAAACCTCCATTCCCCTTTCGCCTGCCATCCAGCAGAATACACATCCCAGCAGTACACGCGCGAAAGAGAGGTCCTGCTGGGAGGTGTTGTTGCCCAGAGAACAGGTTTGGTGTCTTGCACGGAAGACAAAGAAGGAACCGCAGTAAGGGCTAAAACACAACTTTATTGCATGATGGTCAGGGTGAACATGAGGTAATGGCGGACAAAACAGCTCTATTTATAGTACACTGTACATTTGAGTATCCCGGGTGGTAGCTCATTGGCTACTGTCCGCATGACATCATAGATCGTCACGCCCATCTTCTCCAGGTGTGGTATGGTGGGAAGGTTTCCCGCTCTTCAGGTATTCAGGGAATCTGTGCCATGTGAACTGGATGCTTGCTACTGCCACCTGTGGTCACTTAGCTCGCATCCTTATACAGCTTGCTACAATGTGTCTCTGATTAGATACAAATGGATACATTGACCAGATACATTCTGTTAAAGGGGACTTGCAGTATTCATTCAATACATAACAACAGGGAAAAGGAGGCTGGAAGGTACGTGTAAAAACTGCAGGAACTACACCTCCCAGCAGCCTCAGTGCCCACGTGCACCAGGACAGAGTGTCCCCTCACACAGGGATAGGGCTACCCACAGATCAGGCGCAGGCCCCGAGACCGGCCACCCAGCCACCAGTAGCAAAAAATGAAAAAACACACCACCACCACCACCACCACCACTACCGACTCGCATGCCAACGCAACCATGGGGGTTAAGCCAACACTCCCAAACACACCCCGGGCGCAGTTCAACCTATTTTATTTTGGGGTGTATTTGGTTGGTCTGTTTTTGATTTGTTGTGTGCTTTGTTGGGTAATTTGATATTTGTACGTACACCACTGTTGTGTCTAGAATATTATACCTTTAAGTAATGCAACACTCGAATGAGTGGATATAATAACCACCAGCTGTAACACTGTAACATTCTGTATCAGGACGTGAGCTAGTGTCCACTAGGGGCAATAGCGAGCGCCCAGCTCACATGGTTCCATCCCCCAAACAACTACAGCGCGGGAAGATTCCCGCCACCACCTCACCTGGACAAGAAGGGCGTGATGGGGAATGACGTCACGCAGACAGTAGCCAATGGGCTATCAAGGAGCCACATTCAAATGTATAGCCACAGTATATATTGAGCTGTTCATCCGCCATTACCACATGTTCCCCCAGACCATCATGCAATAAAGATGTGTTAAGCCAACCTTTCGGCTGTTCGTATTGTCTTGGTTCTCATACACTAAATTGGCGACGAAGGTGGGATAATGGATCCCCACGGAATCAAGACAACGCAGGCCGGTTTCAACATCAACAAACCGGAAGAATGGGAGCTCTTCGAAATGGACTTCCAAAGCGCACTGATGGTGTCCGACATCACAGACGAGGGGAAGAAGAGGGCCATTCTCATCAGGATGCTCGGGTTCCCCGCCATGAAAGTACTGGTGGACCTGGTGTCTCCGAAGAAGGTGAACGAAGTGCCGGTCAAGCAGCTCCTGAAAGCGATGCGCGACCATTTCCAGCCCTCGGTTTCGATGTTTTCGGCTCGGGACGCGTTCTGGAAGAGAGTCCAGGCGCCTGGTGAGTCCGTGGCTGGCTTTGCAGTGGCCCTCCGGTTGGCCGCCGGCCCATGCAAGTGGGAGAACCTGGAAATCGCCCTCAGGGACCGCATGCTGTGCGGCCTGTGGGACGAGGAGGTCCAGCGAAAGCTGATGAACCAGGAGCCGCCCCCGACGCTGCACGAGGTCGTGAAGGAGGCGCAGGTGGCGGAAGCCACGAGGGCCGGGGTTAAGGGGTTCAGAGCAAGGCCCCCACAACCCGACAAGGCGGCGGGCCCGGTGCAAGCGGCCAGGCAGGTGCCACAATCCTCCACGGAGAGCAGCGAGGACGAGGACATCTGGAAGGTGCGGAAGGATGGCCGACGTTGCGACGGTTGCGGGGCGGCCCATGACCGCATCAAGTGCCCGTTCCAGAAGGCCGAGTGCCACAACTGTGGGCACCGAGGGCACATAGCCAAGGTTTGCAGACGGCGGCGCAGAGACCAGAAAGGCTCGACAGACCGCTCACCGAGGATCCAGGAAGGCGTCCGGCCCGCGAGGAAGCAGGACGGCGTGGGCCACATCTCCGACGACAGCGACGACGACACCGCAGTCCACAACGTGTCCTTAGGACACCCCCGTTACTTTGTTGAGGTACTGGTGCAAGGGGCCCCCGTTAAGATGGAGATAGACTCGGGTTCCTCATATTCAATCATTTCCCAGAGGGAGTTTTTGGGAATTTCCCCCAACGTGCGGCCCAAGCTCAGAGCACTGAGGTCTACGCTGCGGGACGTGCAGGGAAATAGCATTCCGGTGTTGGGGGTTGGGAAATTCAAGGTCCAATACAAGCAACGCGCTGCGGAACTTCCCCTGGTTGTTCTCAAGGGGGGAGTTGTTGCCTCCTCAGGACTCAATGGTTTAAGCCCCTGGGTTTGTTCATTGGGGGGGTGCATGCCGTTGGGACTGACCCAATACAGGAGGTGTGTGATGCGCATCCCGAAGTGTTCAAGAAGGGACTCGGAAAATTCAAGGGACCCCCAGTTGCGTTCGACCTGGACCCGGAGGTCCGCCCAATAAGACTCAAACCGCGCAGAGTGCCTTTTGCACTCAAGGACAAGATAGAGGCGGAACTGGACAAATTGGTGGGCCAGGGGATCCTTGTTCCTGTTGATTCCGTGGAGTGGGAAACTCCGATTGTAACAGCGCTGAAGGCCAACGGGGAGGTTCGAATATGCGCTGATTACAAATGTACCATTAATAAGGCGATACGCCCAAATGCGTATCCGGTGCCAGTAGTCAGCCACCTGTTGGCCAGGTTACATGGCGGAAAGTGTTTTGCAAAGCTTGACCTGGCGCAGGCATACCAGCAGCTCTCGGTAACCCCAGCTGCAGCTGCTGCGCAGACGATAGTCACTCATAAGGGGGCGTTCCAGGTGACGCGCCTACAGTTTGGCGTGAACTCGGCGCCAGGCATCTTCCAATCGCTCGTGGAACACCTCTTAAAGGGTCTGGAGGGGGTCTTAGCATACTTTGATGACGTGTTGATAACGGGGGGGAGTGAGTCCGAGTTGGCTGAGAGGCTAGACAAAGTACTGACGGTATTCGAAAAGGCGGGGTTGAGGCTGCGGAAAGACAAATGTTTCTTCTTCGCAAAAGAAGTTGAGTTCTTGGGTTTCCGGGTAACCCCTGCAGGCATCAAACCCTCCAAATCAAAGGTGGCCGCCGTTCAAAATGCCCCTCGCCCCACCTTCAAGCCCGAATTGCAGTCGTTCCTGGGGCTCTTAAACTTCTACCACTCCTTCCTGCCTCGGAAGGCATCGGTAGCAGAGCCGCTTCATAAGTTACTAAAAAAGGACGAGGCGTGGAAATGGGGCGAGAGCCAGGAGAGGGCATTCAATGAGCTGAAACAACTCTTATCCTCAGACGCCATATTAACCCATTTTGACCCCAAGAGACCAGTGGTTCTGATATGTGATGCATCCCCAGTGGGGGTGGGGGCGGTTCTGTGCCACGTGTTGGAAAACGGGCGGGAGGCCCCAGTGGCATTCTACTCCAGGTCCCTGTCTAAGGCAGAGCGCAACTACGCACAGACAGACAGGGAGGCGTTAGCGATAATTGCTGGGACGAAGAAGTTCTACGACTTCCTCTATGGCCACCCCTTTACCATCGTGACTTACCATAAGCCCCTGCTAGGCATTTTTACTGCAGACAAGCCCACGCCACAGATTCTGTCCCCTAGGATGCTCAGGTGGGCTATTTTTTTTAAACGCGTACCAGAATGCGCTGGTGTATCGCCCTGGAAAGGACATAAGCCACGCGGATGCCCTGTCGAGGTCACCTCTCCCCCACACAAGCAGCCACGTGTGTGAGGTGGAACAAGACCACCAAGTGCTCATGATAGAGGTCTTAGATTCACCCCCCATAGTGCCCGCAGAGATCGCCAAGGCGACAGGCAAGGACAAGACGTTGGCCCTGGTCAGTTCTTGGGTGCAGAAAGGGTGGCCAACGTCCTCCCCGGCGGCGGAGTTCGCCCCATTTTTTAGGAAAAAGCTAGAACTGTCCTTAGAGAGGGGGTGCCTCCTGTGGGGCCAGCGGGTAATCGTCCCTGAATCCCTGAGAGCTAGGGTGCTTAAGCTGCTGCACGTCAGCCACCCTGGAATTGTCCGCTCCAAGGCACTGGCCAGGAGCTACTTCTGGTGGCCCCAGTTGGACGCCGATATCGAGCACATGGTGGGCACTTGCATGAGTTGCCAAAGCTCCCGGCCCAAAGAAGCTCGACTTCCGCACAGGGAGTGGGATACGGCAAAGGGGCCGTGGTCCCGCGTGCACATTGACTTTGCGGGCCCCTTCAGAGGTTCGCTTTTTCTCCTCATAGTGGATCCTTACTCCAAGTGGTTGGAGGTCATCCCAGTTGCGAACACCTCCTCAGCCGCAACAATTAAACAATTGCGCAGGGTGTTCAGCACGTTCGGTATACCCGACACCCTTATTAGCGATAACGCTAGTTGTTTCATGTCCGCCGAATTCAGGGCATTCACCGACATCAACGCCATCCAGCACATCACCTCCGCACCTTTCCACCCGGCGACGAATGGCCAGGTAGAACGCCTCGTGCGTACCACCAAAGACGCGCTGAGGCGCATGGGCCCCGGGGATTTAAACCTGCAGTTGTGTCAGTTTTTGCTGGGATACAGGGTAACCCCCCTAGCGTCAGGGTACTCGCCCGCAGAGCTCCTAATGCGCAGAAAGCTGACTACGATACTGACCAGGCTAGACCCTACGAGGGTGGAAGACACTGGGAGGAACATCGGGGTAGCGGGCACGAAGAGTTTCGAAATAGGCGCCCCGGTTCATTGCAGAAACTACGCTAGCGCAGGGCCAGCCTGGGTTCCGGGCGTAGTCATTGGGCAGACGGGTCCCGTGTCATATTGCGTAGAGACCAGCACAGGTCTACTCTGGAGGCGGCACGCAGACCAACTCCGGCGCCGGGTCTCCGGAAACCAGAGCGCAGACAGCGCAGAACAGGATTCAACGTTAGGGTTCTCCCCCACCCGTTCAGCCCAAGGGGGAGGAGAGGGGGGCCAGTGGTCCCCACCAAAGGGGGAAGGGTCCCCACCAAGGGGGGAAGGGAATAAGTTTGTCCCCAGAGATATCCTGAGGGATACCCCCACAGATTCCCCAGTAGACGATTTTGAATTTGAGTTACAAAACCGGGGGGGGGGTTTCGGAGTGGTCCCCCACCCATCCAAGCGAGAAGCGGGGTTTTTCGTTAGCCCCCAGTGCCCCCGGTTTTACCACAATGGAGTTTATCCCTACCCCGAAAGCCGCGGAACCGCGGCAAGTCGTTAACGAGTCTCTCTCTCCCATTGCAGGACAAGAGACCAGGGAACACAGAAGTGATAGCGCCCCCGGGACAAGCCAGCCAGCCTTGCGCCCAAAACGCGTTTGCAATAAACCATATTGGATGAAAGACTTCGTCTCATCCTAGGGGGGAGGGATGTTGTGTCTAGAATATTATACCTTTAAGTAATGCAACACTCGAATGAGTGGATATAATAACCACCAGCTGTAACACTGTAACATTCTGTATCAGGACGTGAGCTAGTGTCCACTAGGGGCAATAGCGAGCGCCCAGCTCACATGGTTCCATCCCCCAAACAACTACAGCGCGGGAAGATTCCCGCCACCACCTCACCTGGACAAGAAGGGCGTGACCGGGAATGACGTCACGCAGACAGTAGCCAATGGGCTATCAAGGAGCCACATTCAAATGTATAGCCACAGTATATATTGAGCTGTTCATCCGCCATTACCACATGTCCCCCCGGACCATCATGCAATAAAGATGTGTTAAGCCAACCTTTCGGCTGTTCGTATTGTCTTGGTTCTCATACACTAAAACCACCCAGAGTGGGAAATTTCCCAAATGGGCGGTATAAAAATGTAATAAGTAAGTAAAAATGAGATGTCTCTGCACAGCTCCAGGAGTGGTCAGTCAGCCAAAGGTGCGGGTGTAGGCACGCTCCTTCACAGTTGGCTGCAGCTGCTCAAGCTGAATCCAATAATACTGAAGCCAACATTTCCTCTGATGACTGTAATTCAGCAGCTGTCAACAGGCCAACTGAATGAACCTCTGTATTTCCTATATGCTGTCAAGAAGGTAGTCATAAACTTAACACATCCCACATAGATTCTGTTTTACCTCATAGCAGCAGCATCTTAGAACTGCAGAACTGGACCCAATTGTTAAGAGAATAGTTTTCTCCAGTGAAAAAGAACCCATCTGTTCCAGAAGATATGGTTAGTTCCAGGGCCGCCATCAGGGCAGTACTACCAGTACTGCCATATAGGGCCCGGAGCTGACAGGGGCCCTGCGGCCGTCACCCATAACTGTGACATTACTATGTGTGTGTGTGTGTGGGGGGGGGGGGGGGGAGGTTTGCTCAGTATGGGGCCCAGAAATTTATGATAGCAGCCCTGGTTAGTTCAACTGAAGGCCAGCTTTTAACATTGCAGTATTCTAGGACTGCTCTCAATTTATCCCAGCACACCCCAAAATGCACAGAGGGAAAATATTGTATACTGTATATTTAATTCAGTAAAATCTTCAACGTTTTGCTTGTTCCTCACAACAGTGTTGCAAACCTGAGCTATTGGAAAGCTATGATAGATAGCTGCAACTCCATATTTTTCTAACAAAGAGTGCATGGGCTTAAAGTAGCAAACTACGTTTCCCGGGGGGGGGGGGGGGGGAGTGTATCAGAAAATAAACAAAACAATACAAAAATTACAAAAACTGTTGTGGCATGGTAAAGACTAACTGCTGTGTTTTAATGTTAGCTTTCGGGAATCAAGCCCACTTCATCAGACATAAGAGTGAGACTTCATGGCATTAATGTATACCTATCAGGTACAGAGGCACACAATGATTGGATAGCATAACAGATAAATTTGCAGATCAGGGTGGCTATTTATAACCAGTAATAACAGAAGATCAGTTCCTTTAGGGGGGCATGGGTGGGTGTGGTTGTTTTAAATTTGTATGTTTTTAAACTGTGATGTAAGCTGCCTTGTGTCATCCATGGATGAGGAAGGCGGGGTAGAAATTTTGTAAAATAAATAAATAAATAAATCCCTGATTGAGGTTCAAAAGAAAGATAGCTATGTTAGTCTGCTGAAGCAAAGATGTATTGTTTTGTCCTAACAACTAACAAATTTGAACTAGCATAAGCTTTCACTGACTGTAAGTTATAATGCATATGATGAAATGCAATGTAGTCTATTGACAAATAAAACCTGCAAGTCTTTAAGGTGTTACAGGACTCTTTCGTGTTGTGTTTGTTATTGTTCTCCTTTGGCATCTGCTCTTGTGTAGGAGCTGCTGTTCGTAGAAACGAAACAGTCTGTAATGGAGTCTCCAAATGCAAAAACAGAGCGCAAAGAAACCGTCAACATGAAAAGCAATTAAATCCTGCTCCATGATTTCCTGATGCTGTAAGTTGCTAAATGTTCCAAGAAAAGGTCCCACATGTCCACACAGTTCTCAAAACTCCTAGCAATGGAATGGGATAAAGCAATTAAAGCTGAGTTGAATTACTGTATGTTCCATGCCATCCTCAAAGCTGGGTACCTACCAAATCAGCATTGTTCACATTTTTGTCTGCATATGATGCTACTTCCAAAGAGCATATGATCTGTAGCTAACCATTCTAGTTCTATTTTTGGAAGACAGCTGCGAAGGAGACTTAAAGTGCCATTGCTAGATTATGCGGGCAGATTGCCCAACTATTTGATCTGGCCTCCCACCCCCTATGTTACATAGATCAACTATGCTTAAGAGCATCCTAGATTTAGCAATACCTAAGTATAAGTTTCTCAGATTAAGGTTTCTCAAAACTGTAGGTTGCTAGCACTATTGTACACTGTCTTTTTCACGGCTAGCTATGCAGCAGTCCACATTCCAAAATGAGGGCAACCTCTTGCATTTCTAATTTCAGAGTCATGCATAACAAAGGAGATCATGTTGCTGGAAAGAAGGGGTTGTAAAAGCAGCAGAGATGAATTTATCTGAATGTGTCCATTGGCCCCTACTCCAGTGGAAGCAAATTCCATAATCTAATAGTGTCCTGCATAAACAAATACTTTGTTTTGTCTATTCTGATTTTTTCCATGACTCAGCTTCATAGGATGACTGTGGATTTTAGCCTCCTGAGGGAGAAAACCTTCCAATTCACTTTTAACACTATGCATAATTTCATACATTCCCTTATCTTGCTCATTCTATCTTTATTGACTCCCCCCATAGCCTACAATTCCCAGGGGCTATAATCTTTCTTAATATAGAAGTTGCTTTTCAAACTTTTTAGCATTCTGGTTGCCCCTTCCTCCAGATGAAGTATGAATTTATTTATTTTAAAACCCACTGGAGGTAATGACTTTTCATTTCAGTCAAGACTTTATGGACTCAGCACTAACTTACGATGTTAAGATCGGCACCCTGTTCAATATTTACACGCACAAAACTCTAACTGTGGAAAGTGTTGGAGTATTTTGATGAGGTGCTGATCATCTGCTTGTTCGCACTTGATCAGCACTTTGTAAGATTACTACCACGACTGGAGTTCCACATGAATAGCAATTTTCCCCTATGGGATAGCCCTTGAAATGTCTTGGACTACAACTCTCATGCTGTCACGGGATGATGATAACCCCACTCCACCCAAAAAAGATGGGAAATCAGCAAAGGAAGGTTGCTCTATTGCAGTGATGGTGAACCTTTTAGAGACCAAGTACCCAAGGAGCCGGGGGCGATGCTCAGGCAGGCACCGTGCATTCACATGCACCCATGTGATGTCACCGGCATGCTGTTATCTTTTCCACCGAAGCAGTACCTATTTATCTACTTACAATTTCTTGCTTTCAAACTGCTAAGTTGGCAATAGCTGGGACAGAAATGGGAGCTTACTCTGTTGTCCAGCACTTGGATCTCAAACGACCTACCAACTTTTTCAGTCATCAAGTTCAGTGTCTTAACCACTAAGCACCACAATCCCTAATTAAATATTAAGCACTAGTAAAATTCAGCAAAGGCATTCAGCATGCACTTAGCATTGCCAGCCTAGGGCTGCTGAAGAACTAAATTGCCCTAAGGGAAGGTGACAACTCAATCAATACATATGCTCTTTTGGAATTAAGTCTTAGTGTGTT
The DNA here is from genome assembly GCA_035047345.1 of Bradypodion ventrale. Classification (NCBI taxonomy): domain Eukaryota; kingdom Metazoa; phylum Chordata; class Lepidosauria; order Squamata; family Chamaeleonidae; genus Bradypodion; species Bradypodion ventrale. The sequence goes on from JAWDJE010000003.1 coordinate 252,929,666, forward strand.
TTCTTGCCTTTGTTTGGAAGACTTATAAAGCATACAGTAGGAGCTTTTGCTAACCAATTGCTGAGGGTATTCTTTTTTGTTGTTCCCGCAGCCATTTTTCTATATGATCTAACAAGTGGATGGGAGACCTCTGCCCTATGGGTGAATTTCACTAACCTCCCAATCAGGTTCATGAATGCCCAGAGCTTAGAAGAGATCTTTTAGAGGAATACAACGGCCACAATCAACCCAAACCAGCAAAAAGTAAGTTTTCCAAAGTCAGCAAAAACCTATAGGTGATAATGGAGGAAACCAGGGCTTCCTTTCCAGACCCCATCCAGTGTTTGTTCTTCCGGCCTGGAAAAGAAGAAACAGGAACTTGTCAAAATTACATTTTAAAAAACACCAGGTAGTTCACTTATCATGGATAGCTGAATTATCTTGCACATCATGTAACTTGCTTTTAAAAATCTAAGTCCACCTCTTCTCTCATGCCTGCTACTCCATCTACCAAGCTCCTCATGATTTATAGTCCCTGAGCATCCCTATGGCAACTGCAGCAGCTGTTTACATGGCAACGCAACAGAAAAATATTTAATGTATTTTTAACTCTAGTTTAATGGAATTTAGCAGCTGGACACACAACTGAGAGCCAATGCCACACAATTAGTACAGCTAGTTTTTTCCTCTCCTCCCATAACACTGTTTGGGTAGCACAGGACATAACTTGGGAGCCACTGCAGTGTGGAAATCCTTGAAAAATGCCAGCATTCACACTCAGGGCATATTCTGACCCCAGCCCTATGTTCATACAGTCTGACTTACAAAGCTGAGTACGTACCCCTACTTAAAAGCTACATCTGACCCAAGTATTAGCTGATTTGTTAAAGTCCTGTCCCATTTTTTCTTCAGTGAGCTCAAGGTGTCCAATGTGGTCTGTCTCTGCATTCACAACAGCTCGGTGAGGTGATCAGGCTGAAAGTACATAACTAACCTTAGGTCACCCAGGACGTTTCACAGCACCGGGGTGGGTGGGGGGTGGGGTGAGGACATAAATCCTACTTCAGCATTCTAAATCACTATACCGCACTAGTTCTCATACCAGACATATCAAAAGAGTAAGCCAAGTGTGGTAAATACCTACAGTGATCTCACAAATGCACTTTCTGATTCCTATCCAAGACACACCAGAACTCCTTTCCCTTCAAATTCTTGAAGGCTTCAGAGACTGGCCATTTCTTATGTTCAAGTAGTTGGGAGCAGGTGTCAAGCCTTCATATCCCTAAAATTAAAACCAGAAGTGGTTGCCCAGGCACTTTTAGTTTTATTTCTTTGTCTCCAGAAGAGAGCCTACCAAAGTAGCCCACCCCTATCATAGCACATTATCATACCTGTCAAGCGCAGCTCCAGAGATTACGGGACCTGCACAGAATGTTTCTGCACAGGTCACTTCTATGCATCCCCTTCTGCACAGAAGCCTTCTACACATGCGTAGAAGGGTTCTACGCATGCGTAGAAGGGCTCTACGCATGCGTAGAAAGGACCTGCGCAGAAGGGATGCGCCGTGACTCCTTTCCCCCCGCTGCCAAATTACAGGGTAGTGGCAGCTCTGGGCGGGAAATGGAGAAAATCGGCACTGAAATACGGGAAATCCCGGCCAATCCGGGATACTTGACAGGTATGCACATTATCAATTTTTGATTCATAAAAGTCTTATGAGGCATTTCCTCTACTTCCCAGAAAAACACAAAGGGGTGTTATCAAGCCCATATATTACATAGGAACTAATATAAAGAATCCAAGTACCTTCTGCAAAAATTTAGAAAAAGAGAATTTGATTGATTATGTTAGGCTCCTACCGACTGTGCATGATCAGTGGTGATGATGACAGTAAACTTTGAGAATTAAACAGTGAGTTTTCCTGAAGAGATTTCTCTTTCTTTAAACAGCTTTCCTTTCAGAATCACCTAGGAAAGGGTCCCAATGTTCTTGAACAATTGTCATCTTTAGAGGTTTTTCTCTGGGTGGCAACACTACAGTGATAAAATAGGTGACAGATCCTTCTCTATAGTGTTTCTGACCCCAATTAATGTACAATATATATACTACTAGCTGAGTCTGTATTTGCAGATGTTTCCATGGACGTGGCAGGCATACCTAGACATCGGAGTGCATGGAACACCATTTACCTTCCCACTGAAGTGGTACCTATTTATCTACTGGCAATTTCTTCCTTCTGAAATGCTAGGTTGGCATGAGCTGGGATAGAAATGGGAGCTCACTCCATCATGCAGTATTTGGATCTCGAACTCCGACCTTCCACTCTTCAAGTTCAGCGTCTTAACCACTAAGCCACCACAGTACCTAGGAAGAATGTAGCAAGTCTTTATCATGACTACATTGCGGTTAGAGATGTTACGTGCATGAAGCATGTCCACAGAACATGATGTGGACCATTTCCCATGGTTTTCCCCTCTTGCCATATTGAAATGCAGCTTTAGAAGATTGCTGGTTTCAGGCTAGGAATGGCGAGAAGAAAGCGCTGCTTTATCCATCTTGTTTGGCCATCAAATTTTCCCACCCCAAGATTTTTGTCTCCAAAAAAAGGAGAGTTTTTGTTCTGCTCTTCTGATCATCCTTAAGTAAACAGGAAAATAATACTCTGAGCCAGTAAGGACAATCAGATATATGGCCTCATCAATACCACACCACCAATTGTTGCTGTGCTGGTATTGCAAAATTAAGTGTATTTTTAACATCTTTAATTTTTTTGTATAGTATATGAGATGTAAAATTTGAAATAATTTGTAAGCTAACTACTTCTTTCCTATATATTAAGAGTCTGTCTGGCCATTCATCCCACTACAGAGTAGACCGTTGCTGGGTGTTAGATGGCATTTAGCTAACCTGACTCCCTAAAGGGGCCAACACTTATGGGCAGATGAGCCCCTGTGGGTGGGGTGATGGCCCCCTCAGTGGAGGAAATGCCACTGGAAAACATCATATTGGGCCAAACGTCAAAATGACCAGAGGAATTCTGATTCCCAATGGTCATGGAGGTGGAAGAGGCCATGCCTTCATAACATCCTCAAGGCTGTGGCAATCCATTGCAATCCTGGTGCTAAATACTGCATGTCTCATTTCATATGTGCCGCAGGAGATGGCTCTGTTATCATAGTGTGTGGGTCACTTCATGGTAAGCTGAGATCCACCTTAAACAAATTCATGTTAATAACATTTTTCCTGCTTCAGGGGGAAAAAATGCATCTCGGATACGAGTTGTAGTTGACAATGACAAAATAATTTAAGAAACCTATATGAATTTTTTGTAAGTCCCTTCTTATGCCTCTTCTCATAGTTGTTGAGCTGATGTGGTAACTGTGATGTTATGTTATTTCAAAACTGTTCTGTAGATTTTTTTTCCCTGCTCTTCTTTTCACATTTATTTTACCTTGGATGTGTCTGGCCAGGTTATCCTGTATCGTCATAGAGTAGACCCTACTGCAGAGATGCAACGCCGAGTGGCAGGCAGTGGTTAACTAATCTGACAACCCTGAGGACTAATGGCCTTGGTGAAGTCCACAGGGAAGGGTGATGGTCCCCTAGTGGATTAAATCCCACTTGAACCCATCTTGATGGAGGGCAGCACCTTCATCAATTTTGGCCTGGGGCCGAGGAGGACTTTGTGTACTAAATGGGCTCAGTACCAGAAAGTGACTCATGGAACTGGATCAGTGGTATCAGGTGATGCTGTGATGTGGAATGCAGATGAAAGGCCACTGCATTATATTCTCAGGACAGTCTAACAGCCATGAGGAGCACCAATATTTGGCTTTAGATCGGCAGAACTGTTAGAAGTAATATCACACTGCCCTGAACTACATATACCACAATGCATTGCCTATGTAACCCTATCCCTCTGACCTCACCTAACCCTATTAAAGAACCCTCGCCTTCCCGCTGACCCATTCCCTATCCTGACCCTTGAGACCACCACTGGCTGCCATACGGGCAGTGGAAATAAAAGACTTTAAAGACAAATGACCAAACCTGGAGTTATTGGGCCGAACCATCTGAAACTCTCTAACAAGAACAACAACAAAAAGAATACCTTGTATGACTGGATGTAACTAATACAGGGTTTACCAAAGGGGGTTGTATTGTTACACTAGGTCATTTTACAAGCCCAGTGTGGAAAGAACATTAAAAATATAAACTAGATACAAGCAACAAATAGTACCACAAATAACAGCATAGTGCTCCCTTGTCTCATGTCTTCCGGTCAATTCTGACTTATGGTGACTTTTCCCATGGTTTTCTGAGTAGTGAGTACTCAGAGTGGTTTACCATTCCTTTCTTCTGAGGGCACCCTGTGTAGCCTGCTCAAGATAACACAAGCTGTTCTTGTCCATGGACCCATGCGGGGAATTGAATCCCATCATTTGTAAAGTGGAAAGTTGTTGTGCTGCAATTGGATTAAATGTATATAAGCCATTTTTAGAGATTGTAATCCATGTGGGAAACCTGACTATCTGTTTGTTATGTATTGAATGAATGTTGCAAGGTTCCCTTTAACAGAATGTATCCAGTCAATGTATCCAATTGTATCTAATCAGAGACACATTGTAACAAGCTGTATAAGGATGCAAGCTAAGTGGCCACAGGTGGCAGTAGCGAGCATCCGGCTCACATGGTACAGATTCTCCGAATACCTGCAGAGCTGGAAACCTTCCCGCCACACCGCACCTGGAGAAGATGGGCGTGACGATCTATGACGTCACACGGACAGTAGCCAATGAGCTACCACACTGGGATATTCAAATGTACAGTGTACTATAAATAGAGCTGTTTGTTCGCCATTACCACATGTTCACCCTGACCATCATGCAATAAAGTTGTGTTTAGCCCTACTGCGGCTCCTTCTATCGTCTTCCTTGCAAGACACTAAATTGGCGACGAAGGTGGGATATGGCATCCCGCAAAGTGAACATCACTCCATTCGACACTTCGAAGCCAGAGAAATGGGAACTCTACGAACAGCAGTTCCTATATGCGATGGAGCTCGAGGGCATCGAGGAAGAAGCCCAGCGCCGAGCATTCCTGCTGGCCCAGTGCGGCCTGGAAACGCTAGAGCTGGCAATGAACCTCCTGACGCCGCGGCCGCTCTGGGAGGTACCCCTAGACGAGATCCTCACCAAGCTGAGGAAGCATTTTTGCCCAAAAGTGTCATTGTTCCCGGCAAGGATGGCCTTTCAGCAGCGGTGCCAGCGGGCCGGTGAGTCCGTGGCTGACTTCGTGGCAGCTCTGAGGGTAGCTGCCGTGCCTTGCCGGTGGGGAGCGTCCCTGAGCAAGGCACTGCAAGACAGGCTCCTGCTGGGCCTGTGAGATGAGGGGGCCAGAAAAAAATTACTGGCCAAGGACGAGAGCATCTCCTTCGAGCATGTCCTGCGCATTGCCGAGTCAGTGCAACAAGGCGAACGGATGTGCCGGGCTAGGGCTGCGGTGGCTGGGGGCTCCCTGCCGGCGTTCTCAGTCCACAGCTGTTCCTCCCACGGAGAGCAGGGGCCCTCCAAGTCCAGCACATCCACCTCCGACTTCAGCAAGGACGACGACGTGCAGCAGGTGCAGAGGATACCTGAGGTTCGAGACCGCACCAGAGACGACTGCCTCTGCGACGGATGCGGGCCATCCCATGACCGGAGCCAATGCCCACTCCAGAAGGCGGAGTGCCACAAGTGCGGGCGGCGCGGGCACATCACAAAGGTCTGCAGGTGGCATCGGGACAACGGCAAGGGCCAGGTGGAACGGCCCCAACAGAAAGCAGACGGGGTCGGCAGGATCTTCGACGATGACGAACCACAGGAGCACCGCATGTCTCGAGTTCCCAACAACCACGACCAGGTGGTTCACAGCGTGCCTTTGAGGCACCCCCATTATTTTGTTGAGGTACTGATTCAAGGGGTCCCAGTTAGGATGGAGATAGACTCGGGGTCATTGTACTCCATCATCTCCCACTGGGATTTTTTTGCGCATTCCCCCAAAGTCACGCCCCAAGCTGAAAGCCCTAAAGACTAATCTACAGGACGTTCAAGGGAAAAGTATCCCAGTGTTGGGGGTGGGGGAGTTCAAGGTGAAGTTCAAGAAGCGCGCCACACAGTTGCCCCTAGTAGTCTTAAGGGAAGGGTCCTGCTGCCTCCTAGGGACACAGTGGTTTGGCCCCCTGGGGGTTTTCATTGGAGGCATACATGCCGTGCAGGCTGACCCGATCACGGAGGTGTGTAACGCGCACCCTGCCGTCTTTGAGAAGGGGCTCGGGAAGTTCAAGGGGCCCCCTGTTTCATTCGACATGGATCCCGACATCCGGCCCATCAGGCTCAAGCCACGGAGAGTGCCTTTCGCACTAAAGGACAAAATTGAGACTGAACTGGACAAACTGGTGGGTCAGGTTTTTTTGGTACCTGTGGACTCCGCCGAGTGGGAAACCCCCATTGTTACGGTGCTTAAGGCTAATGGGGAGGTCAGAATCTGCGCCGACTACAATTGCACAATTAACAAGGCATGCGTACCTGGTGCCGGTAGTAAGTCACCTGTTGGCAACTTTGCATGGGGGGAGGTGTTTCGCCAAGTTAGATTTAGTGCAGGCATATCAACAATTAACGGTGACCCCAGCTGCAGCCGCTGCTCAAACCATAGCCACTCATAAGGGAGCCTTTAAAGTAATGTGCCTCCAATTTGGCGTAAATTCGGTCCCAGGAATTTTTCAGTCCCTCGTGGAACGTTTGTTGAAGGGGCTCCCAGGTGTTTTCCCTTACTTTGATGACATTTTGATAATGGTGGGGGGGGGAACAAGCATTGGCCAAGAGGTTAGACCGGGTACTAACCGTGTTCGAGAAAGTGGGGCTCAGGTTGAGGAAGGATAAGTGTGTGTTTTTCGCAGAAGAGGTAGAATTTCTGGGTTTCCGGGTAACCCCTGAGGGCATCAAGCCAGCAGAGTCAAAGGTGTCGGCAGTGCAGAACGTCCCTCGCCCCACCACCAAGGCCGAACTACAGTCCTTCCTAGGACTCCTAAATTTTTACCACTCTTTCATGCCCGGAAAGGCGTCGGTGGCAGAGCCGCTGCACAAACTACTCAAGAAAGACGCGGCTTGGCAGTGGGGGGACAGCCAGGAATGGGGATTCTTAGGGCTCAAGCAGCTTCTATCCTCCGAGGCTGTCTTGACCCACTTCTATCCCAAGAAACCCGTTGTGTTAGTCTGTGATGCCTCACTGGTGGGGGTGGGGGTAGTCCTATGCCACGTGCTAGAGGGTGGGCGAGAAGCCCCGGTGGCGTTCTATTCGAGATCCCTGTCCAAGGCAGAGTGCAACTATGCGCAAACAGATAGGGAAGCCCTGGCAATTGTCACGGGAACCAAAAAGTTCCACGACTTCCTTTATGGCAGACCATTCACAGTCGTGACCGACCATAAGCCCCTGTTAGGAATCTTTACCACTAACAAGCCAACCCCGCAGATCTTGTCCCCAAGGATGCTGCAATGGGCCATCTTCCTCAACGCATACCAGTATGCGTTGACCTACCGTCCCTGCAAGGAGATCAGCCATGCCGACGCCCTTTCCAGGTCATCCCTCCCACAGGCAGGGGACCCAGAGTGCGAGGTAGAGCAGGACCACCAGGTGCTCCTGATCGAGGCTCTAGAGTCGCCCCCGATACTGCCGGCAGAGATTGCTAAAGCTACAGTGAAAGACAAGTCATTGGCCCTAGTCAGTTCATGGGTACAAAAAGGGTAGCCAGCATCATCTCCCATGGAGAAATTCAGGGTATATGGCAGGAGGAGAGACGGACTCTCCTTAGAAAGGGGCTGCCTGCTCTGGGGGCAGCGGGTAGTAATCCCCGAAGTTTTGAGGTCTCGGGTGCTCGAAATGTTGCATATCAGCCACCCGGGAATCGTGTGCTCCAAAGCGCTAGCTAGAAGTTACGTCTGGTGGCCCAAGTTGGACGCAGACATAGAACACATGACTGGCACTTGCGAGAGCTGCCAGAGCCACCACCGGACGCAGCCCGGGGGGCCGTGGTCACGCCTGCATGTAGATTTCGCAGGTCCCTTCAGGGGCACCCTATTCCTTATAATAGTGGACGCTTACTCCAAGTGGTTGGAGGTAATCCCGATGGCCAGTACATCATCAGCTGCGACGATTAAGCAATTACGGAAGATATTCAGCTGTTTTGGGTTACCTGACGTACTTGTGAGCGATAACGCCACAACTTTCACGTCAGTGGAGTTCCAGGGTTTCATGGAGATGAATAAGATTTGCCACATCACCTCTGCCCCCTTTCACCCCGCTACAAATGGTCAAGCGGAACGTTTGGTGTGAACAACAAAGGACGCACTGCGTCAGATGGACCCTGGGGAGTTGAACTTGCAACTATGCCAATTCCAATTCCGCTCACGGTTAGACCCAACCAGGTTGGAGGACATGGGTAGAAACATAGAAACGGGGGGCACCAAGAGTTTTGGGATAGGTGAGGCAGTGCATTGCCGAAATTTCGCGGCTGGCGGACCTACTTGGGTGCCTGGAGTAGTGGTCAGGCAAATGGGGCCAGTCTCCTACAATGTCGAGACAAGCACAGGACTCCTCTGGAGGAGGCATGCCAACCAGATCAGGGGTAGGATAGCAGGTAGGCAAGACAGGAGTGACCAAGCAGAGAATTCAGCGTTAGGGTTCTCCCCCACCCACTTGTCCCAAGGGGGAGACACAGACCACAGGAGGGAGGGAAATGACACAAATCCGCATCCTTTTGACCCCCGGGTTAGAGGAACAATTTGGAAGAGGAGGATTTCGAAGAGTTAGATTTTGAGTTAGGAAACCGGGGGGATTTTTCGGAGTGGTCCCCCACCCATCCGAGTGAAGAGCGTGGTTTTGCTTTAGTCCCTGGAGCCCCCGGTTTCACGTCCCTGGAGTTTACTCCTATACCCAGACCTCCCCAATCCCCGGCTCAGAACTTGCAGCCAATCGCTAACGAGTTACCCTCTTCCATTGCAGGATGAGGACAGAGTAATCAAGAGCATGCAGGGATCCCAGGTCAAAGCATGGCTGCCACTCACCCAAAGCAAACATGCAGGAAGCCTCAGTGGCTGAAGGACTTCGTCCTTACCTAGGGGGAGGGGTGTTATGTATTGAATGAATGTTGCAAGGTTCCCTTTAACAGAATGTATCCAGTCAATGTATCCAATTGTATCTAATCAGAGACACATTGTAACAAGCTGTATAAGGATGCGAGCTAAGTGGCCACAGATGGCAGTAGCGAGCATCCGGCTCACATGGTACAGATTCTCCGAATACCTGCAGAGCGGGAAACCTTCCTGCCACACCGCACCTGGAGAAGATTGGCATGACGATCTATGACGTCACGCGGACAGTAGCCAATGAGCTACCATACCGGGATATTCAAATGTACAGTGTACTATAAATAGAGCTGTTTGTCCGCCATTACCACATGTTCACCCTGTCCATCATGCAATAAAGTTGTGTTTAGCCCTACTGTGGCTCCTTCTATTGTCTTCCTTGCAAGACACTAAACTGCTCATGTCTCAGTGCAATTGCTCATGGAAAGGCCAGAATTCTTTTACCTGGTCAACACAGAATTGGACCAGTCCTACTATAAAACTTTGAAAATTATAGCAAGCACCACACTCTCTATTTCATACCCATTGAATGATTTTTGTACTTATGCCAAGCATGCTTAAATCAAGGGAAACTGAGACTGAATTATGTGTCCCTCCCTCTTTGATTACAGTTGTAACCATGGGTATAGGTGTGACAAGGATAAAAGTTGCAATGTTGGGTTAGGACTAATTCCTGCTCAACCATAGGGCAGTTATTATTCCTGAGTTATAATAATAATTTCATGGCATAAATTATTCTGGGTTTCCTGAGTTTATAACACTTTACAGGGTTGTAGTGAGGACAAAAATGGGACAGAGGATCTTGTGCACCTCCATGGGCTCCTTTGACAAAAATGAGAATATAAATGTAACACAATAAATATATGGGAGATGTATGGCATACATGTATGTTTAGTTATAAAGGTCTCGACTGCCAGTTTACAATAATTTGGTATAACAAAATTCTAAAGAATAAAGGCAGTAATGATTGTAATTGTGAAGCTAGTGCCCAAAGAAATGAGTACTGTACTTTAAAAATGTAGGGTGAATTTATTAGGCTTTTTAAAAACATTCTGTGGGGGTATGCATTTCTAATGAAAATCCTGGGAGATGATCTGACTGATCCCACTTCACAGATTAATTGCCAGGCTATCACACTGCAATTTCATTTTGTACCTGTATATTTTTATGCGATTACTGCACAAAAGGAATCATGCATTTCAGTGATTAGGCTATTCATTCCATGATAATGTGGTTGAGGTTACAGTTCTATATCCATTTACCTGAGAACATTCTTGCTTAACCCAGCTGTTAAGCAGTTGTTTCTGGGCAAATGTATATAGAATTGCACTCTTAAAAAGAGGTAATTCCTAGGGCAGAAAAAAATCCTCAAAAGATCTTTTTTTTAAAAAAGCAAAACAACACGTAGAGATCATACAACTAGGCAAAAGGAATTGCAGAATAAATTCACCAAAAGGTGGCTTGGGCAGTTTAAAGTCTGACCTTGACAAGAAAGAGGAAGAAGAAGTTTCACTGTAGGTATTTTATTCAGTTACGTTTTGCTGTGCAGGCTGATAGCTGCAAATCAGTTTAGTACTTACAAGATAGGATAGGATTATTTAATCATATATTTACATATTTATAAAAACCTATACCATACATTTTTATATCGCATGGTATGGGGTAACAGCATTTCAAAGCAATAAAATACAATGAATGAATAAATAAAAAGTAATAAAAGCAGATAATATCAGTACCATGAGTTCAGTTGCAATTGGAGTAGACCTATTGAATTAATTGTTGAGAGTTAAATCAGTATGTATGTAAATTCTTTGATTAAGTGGGACACTGGAGATAGCAGTGAGGTAGGCTAGAGGTAACCCATCATAATCCTTGCTAGAAAGCCAGTCGTGTCCAACTCTAGGGGGCAAAAATCTCAAAATTAAGTATTCAGTTTTCATTCATTTTGCCAGGTCTTCTGCTAATCGGAAGATTTCCTCAAACTATGTTGTTTCAAAACTGTGGTATTAAGAAAATATTTGTTTGAAGCTGCCCTCGCATATTTTTTTTTCTAACATGATTTTGGATATTTTAAAAATGATAGCCTTGTTAGTCTGTGTAAGCATATCACATAGTAAATAAAATCAAAATAAAATAAAAACATTGTGACAACTTAGTGGTTAGTCTTTAAGTTACCACAACATTTTTGTTTTGATTTTATTTACTATCTGATATGATTTTGGGTGCAGAACTAATTTACAAAAGTGAATTGTTCCTATGCTAATAGTCTCTCTTTCTCTGTGTATATGTTTACCTGTATATGTGAGAATTATTGTGCCAGATACTGTACTGTATTCTGGATGTCTACACATTCTGAATTTTCACTACATATTCATTTGAACAGTCGTCTTATCCTACTCCTCTTAGCAACTGCTGCTTTACAAATGTTCTAATCCACATAAATTCTTAATTCTTGCTTGTACTTTTTGCAATGGAGATGTTATCACTAAAGTAAAAAGAAAAAGCTCTTCTTTTGGATAATGTGCCTTTTTGCACCTTATGTGAATATTGAATGGACTTCATTATTTTTCCCCCAATACAAGTCTGAATCCAACCATTTGATTACCTAAACCAAAAGCATTTCAATATGCCATCCATCACCCTGACTAGTGAAAAATGCTGAATATTCAGATTAAATTGGAACTTTCCCCCCTATGAATAAGGAATTTGGTTCAACCCCATAATATACAGTGTCTCAAGGGAGAGGAAATTGAGCTGAAGGTCGCTGAAGGCAAGTGAGAATATTGTATTATCCAAATACAAAATTCTTTTTCTTATCATCAAAACCTGAAATACAGCCAAGGGGAATAAAAGGGTCAAGAGAGGATTCAATTAGAGATGGAAATGAAACAAGTGCATTTTTTGACTTGCCTTTCATTTTTCCAAACAAGCAGCAGAAGCAAGTGGCAGGAGTACGATGAACTATTTGTCAGGCATTTTAAACTTTTACAAATTACCTATTGGAAAACACTTTTGAGCTGTTACAGAGAAAATATAGGCATAGGGAGCTGTTGAGGTAACTAATCTGTTAACACAAGAGAGATTGCAATTAACACAAACTGCATACATGTCACAGCACGCCCATATTAAAACAGGTACATATCACTCATGGTTGTCTGCTGCGGAGAGAGTGCTTGATTTTAACTTTTCTAGATGGCATATTAAAAATAAAGATGTTCTTCCACAGCGCACACATTCTGAAAATTATTATGAGATTTTAGTGGGAATAAAGGAAACCTGTGTGAAAAACACTGTTCAAGCCATTATCCATGTGGTTGGAGAAACTGGAATATAACATCCCATTTTATGCCTGCTGCTGTTTCATCGGGATTGCATTTTTTCTCTTAGTATGACATCCTTTGGCTATGAGAGATCTGTCATTTTGTGTGAGAGAGCCCACAAGGCAAGAAGGGTAGACGCAGGCAGACTAATTGTAACCTATTTTAATTGTTATGTTATTGTTAGGGATGGATGGCGAGAAGTCATTGTGGGATTTTGTTCCTCAAGTACAAAAACATCATGGTAACTCTGCATAGTATGCACTTTGATTTAGGTGAATAGGCGTGCCCTTTGGTGCTCTGATTCAGATAGCAAAATGTATTGGGATAGCCATGATCACAGATCTTCCAAAAGGCTAGCTGCACTTTGCTACTTTTTACTCTTAATCTTGCTAGACTGCCAAATCTGCATCATTACCACAGTTTCTAAATACTGTACAGTGTACTTGTTGTTTCATTAGAACTCTCGCATAAGAAAGTAGAAGTGAAAATATCCAACGTCCTTCTCTTTCGTCACCTCTTTTCCTTTTAGCCACACTTCAAATAACACAGAGTTTGTGCTGCCATACTTTCCCATTCTTTCTATTCTTATCTCAGACAACAGTACAGCAGCCTCTCCAGGAACATCAAATGTCTTTTATGCCTAAACCAGGTACAAAGGAAGATTGGTATTCATTCATCACCTCTATGCTATCACCTCTTAACCTTTCTCCCTCTGTGATGCAGCCAGTAGTCTAAGAAGAGGGACAGGTGAACAGCCTGTTGGTGTGACTATCTTCTTCGTTAAGTGCCATATCCCTTCCAGATATTGGCTATCATCACGGCAATAGTTTTGATGTTCTTAACAGTTCTTCTGAGGACATACCACACCAGTCTTTCATGGTGCTGGGACTCCGTTTTTCTTTTTAAAGGCTTGCTGTCCTTGTGCTAAGGTAGCTGGCTGATCCAAAAAATGAAAAAAAAAGTGAGGGATTGGAGAGATTGAGAAAGCCTGCCCACCCAGTGTTAGTGCATGCAAGACTGCAATTATTCCAACACCTTGTTCTCTCAAATCTATTGTTTTGTTTACATCAGGCCCTGAGTTGGCCTGGGCCGAGTGGGCGGTATAGAAATTGAACTAATAAATAAATAAATATTCTGAAAAAAAGAAGAAAATAAATGGGATTCATACAATTTTTGGTAAACCATGGTGCTGAGAAGCAGAAAAGTTGGTTGTCAGTAGACCGGCTCCATTCCGTGGGAAGGGACATACAGTAAACCCACACAGAATGACCAGCTCATAGAGCAACTAATTCACTTAATGACTAGGAATTGTTAGGAAATAGCACCCTCGTGTAGCGACTAAAAATTGCATAGCGACTAGAACGTCTCCCTCCCATGCTGCATTGTGCCTGGGAGATTATGAGCATGGGCATACTAGAGTCTCTGAGTCAGCAGAGAGTGTGGAGGAGGAGCTTTTTTTAAAGCAATTTTTGGAGTTCCATTACTGTATTTTTTGAAGCAGTTTTTGATTTCTTGAGCAGTACAAAGGTAGGGAGTATTTGATTCAAAGTTTGTGGAGATTTGAGTAGGGGGTTGGAGGTTTTTAAAATGGAGTTTGGAGGGAGTATTGTCTTAAAACTAGCATATTTTTGCCCAGCACTGCCGGGCTTTGTGTGTGTGTGTGTTTTTGGTGGTAGGGGTTACACATACACACAATACACACACACAACACAACCACACACACAACCATGCACACACAACACAACCAAACACACACTCATTACATACATACACAACACAACATAACCACACACAACACAACCACACACACACACACACACTGAAGTTGGGGGGAGGGGATCTCCCTCCCCCCCAATCCTCGGCGATGACCCCCAGACGGCCGTGCTGGGGGAAAAGGGCCAGCCGGCCAAAGGTAAGTTAGGGAGTGTGTGTGTGGGGGAAGGTGGGGGTGGGTGGGAGGCATACTTACCGGGGCCGTGCCTCCCCCCCACTCCCTTCCCCGACCGCAATTTCCTTTTGCTAGCTGGGTGTTCCCCCCCGGCATGGCCTTCTGAGCTGGGAGGCGCACCGGCCTTTTCTTTCGTCCCTACGGGCGTGGAAGCCTCAACGCCCACAGGCATGAAAGAAAAGGCCAGTGCGCCTCCCAATGCAGAAGGCCGCGTCGGGAGGAAGGGCCAGCTGGCAAAAGGTAAGTGTGGTGGGGGTTAGGGAGTGGGGGGCACAGTGGTGGGGTGGGGGGTGGGGGGCGTACTTACCGGGGCCGTGCCTACCCTACCCTCCCTAACCCCCACTGCACTTACCTTTTGCCAGCTGGATGTTTTTCCCCTGGCACGTTTTTTTAAGACGGCATGCCAGCTGCCCTGCTTCCTCCGTGCTCGCGTCCTTCAGTCTCATTGGCTGAGGGGTGGCACAGCGCAGAGGATGCTGGGCCTGGTAGTTTTTTTGTTGGCTGTGTTCATGGGGCGGTTGCCCCACTGGTGACTGCTGGACCCTTGCGGCGATGGTCGGTCGGGGTGAAGGTAAGTGCGGACGGCTCGGTACAGGATAGTAGGGACGGGTGTGGGCATGCATGCTGGATTCCAACGGTTAACGCCCTTTCTTATAGGTAAAGATGGAGTGTGGAGGTCATTTTCTGTTTGTTCTTGGAGCATTTTTAATTTGAAATTTTGGAGGGGCATTTGTATATCTAGCATTATGCTTTGTGTGTGTGTTGGGGGTGCTCTTCTCCTCCCTCCAGGTTGGATCTGGCTTAGGGGGCGTCCAGTGTCATCGTCATCGGTGGGCTCAAGGCCAGCCAGTCACACAGCTGCTCCTCCTTTCTTCTCCCCCTCCAGGCCGGGGTTGGCTGAGCGGGCATCTAGTAGCAGCAGCAGTGGTGGCGGTTTTAAGGCCGGCCAGCCATGCAGCTGCTGCTCCTTTCTTCTCCCCCTCCAGGCCAGGGTTGGCTGAGGGGCCATCCAGTAGCGGCAGTGGCGGTTTTAAGGCTGGCCAGCTGTGCAGCTGCAGCTCCTTTCTTCTCCTCCTCCCTGGCAGGGCCAGCCGAGGGGGCGTCCAGTAGCAACAGTAGTAGTGAGGAGGATGCAAAAATTACTGAGCAGAGAGAGGAGCTAGTCACTAGCGTTCTAGCAGAAGGATGCAAGAGGCAGTCTAACAATGCAACTGGACACAAAAGACTGTGTCAGAAAAGCATATATAAATGCTTGTATACAAATGCCAGAAGCCTCCGGAACAAAATAGGGGAGCTGGAATACTTAGCAATAGATAAGAATATTGATATTATTGGTATCACTGAAACCTGGTGGACGGATGATAACCAATGGGATACAGTTATCCCAGGCTAGGAAGGGGCAAACAGGAGGTGGTGTAGCCTTGTATGTCAAAGAAGTGATAAAATCGTATGAATTGGAATATCTAGGTGATTTAGAGTCACCATTAGAAGCTCTGTGGGTAAGAGTACCAGGCCACAAGGATGGTCTAACAGTAGGCATATACTATCGGCCTCCGACCCAAACTCTTGAGGGAGACTGGCAGTTGGAGAATGTTGTAAAGGAGGCATCCAAGAAGGGAAGCCTGGTTATAATGGGAGACTTCAATTACCCTCACATAGATTGGGTGAACTGTTGTTCAGCACATGATAAAGAGATAAAGTTCCTAGATATGCTAAATGATTGTTCCCTGGGACAGATGGTTGAAGACCCAACTAGAGGTACAAGAATCCTTGACTTGATCCTGAGTAATACTCAGGATCTGGTGCAAAATGTTCATGTCACTGATCCAATAGGGAACAGTGACCACAACTCAATTATGTTTAACTTGATCATAGACCGCAAGTCACTGATAAAATCTAACACAGAGACCTTAAATTTTCAAAAAGGAAATTTCCCAAAGTTGAGGAAACTAGTAAAAAAGAAGCTGAAAGGGAAAATTGAGAGAGTCCAAACACTCCAAGAGGCATGGAGGCTGTTTACAAAAACAATAACAGAGGCTCAATTGGAATGCATACCCAAAAGGAAAAAGGGCACTGCCAGGTCCAAGAGGACTCCGATGTGGCTTACAGGAGCTGTTCGGGAAGTGATCAAGAGCAAGAAAAGCTCATTTAGAAGATGGAAGGCTTGTCCGAATGAGGACAGCAGGCAAAAACATAAATTCTGGCAGAACAAATGCAAGGCAACAATCAGGAAAGCAAAGCAAGACTTTGAGGAGCGTATAGCTAAAAATACTCAGAGAAATAACAAAGACTTCTTTAAGTACATTAGAAGTAAGAACCCAACTAGGAAGGCCATTGGACCATTAGATGACAATGGAAGGCAAGGGGTTATTAAAGAAGAAACAGAGATTGCAGAGAGACTCAATGAATTCTTTGCTTCAGTATTCACTGAAGAAGACAGAGGCCACATGCCCAAAACAGAGCCTATCTTCATAGGGAGGGAAATCGAAGAATTAAGCCAGATAGAAATAACCAGGGAGGAGGTCCTTGCATGTCTTGTTAAACTAAACACTAACAAATCACCAGGACCAGATGGCATCCATCCACGAGTTCTCAGGGAACTTAAAGATGAAATTGCTGATCTCCTAGCCAAAATATATAATCTTTCCCTCAAATCAGGCTTTGTGCCTGATGACTGGAAGGTAGCGAATGTAACACCAATTTTCAAAAAAGGATCCAGGGGTGATCCAGGGAATTACCGACCTGTCAGTTTGACATGTGTCCCAGGTAAAGTGATGGAAACCATCCTAAAAGATAGAATTAATAGGCACATAGAAGAGAAGGCGCTGCTAAAGGAGAGCCAACATGGCTTTTGCAAGGGCAAATCATGCCTCACTAATCTGTTGGAATTTTTTGAGAGTGTCAACAAGCATGTGGATAAGGGGGATCCAGTTGACATTGTTTATCTGGACTTTCAGAAGGCTTTTGACAAGGTCCCACACCAAAGGCTCTTGAATAAACTTACCAGTCATGGAATAAAGGGACAGGTCTTGTCCTGGATCAGCAACTGGCTAAGGGACAGGAAACAGAGGGTAGCACTAAATGGACACTTCTCCAAGTGGAGGGAAGTAAAGAGTGGGGTCCCCCAAGGTTCAGTACTGGGACCCCTGCTTTTCAACCTCTTCATAAATGATCTAGAGGTAGGAGTAAAAAGCAAGGTAGCCAAATTTGCTGACGACACTAAATTATACAGGGTAGTGAAAACTGTAAGAGATTGTGAGGAGCTCCAGAGGGATCTCTCGACACTGGGGGAGTGGGCAAAACAGTGGCAAATGAGTTTCAACATTAGTAAGTGCAGAGTGATGCATGTTGGGGCAAAGAACCCCAATTACATTTATAAACTGATGGGGTCTGAACTCTCTGCGACAAACCAGGAAAGGGACCTTGGTGTCCTGGTGGACAACTCAATGAAGGTGTCAACCCAATGTGCCTCAGCAGTGAAAAAAGCAAACTCAATGCTAGGGATCATTAGGAAGGGTATAGAAAATAAGTCAGCAAGTGTCATTTTGCCTCTTTATAAATCTATGGTGAGGCCCCATCTGGAATACTGTGTACAGTTCTGGTCGCCATACCTCCAGAAGGATATTATGGAGTTGGAGAAAGTACAGAGGAGGGCAACCAGAATGATTAGGGGACTGGAACACCTTCCTTACCATCTGAGGCTGCAACGGTTGGGCCTTTTCACTCTTGAACGACGGCGTCTAAGAGGTGACCTGATTGAAGTTTATAAAATCATGCACGGTGTGGACAAAGTAGATAAGGAAAAACTGTTTTCCCTATCGCACAACACTAGAACTAGGGGACACTCCATGAAACTTTTGGGTACTAGTTCTCAAACAAATAAGAGAAAGTACTTTTTCACTCAGAGGATTACTGGTCTATGGAACTCCCTGCCAGAAGAAGTGGTGACAGCTGTCAGTCTTGACAGCTTTAAGAAAGGATTAGACAAGTTCATGGAGGACAAGTGTATCAATGGCTATAATTATGGCTACCTAAGGACAACCTCCGGGTTGGAGAGATAGGCAGGATATCTCTCAATGCCATTTCCAGGGAATCCTAAGCAGGTGAAGGCATCTCCTTGGGAATACCCTGAAGGAAATGGTGAGCCACTGTGTGAGACAGAATGCTGGACTGGATGGGCTGTGGCCTGTTCCAGCAAGGCTGTTCTTATGTTCTTATGTTCTTAACAGTGGCAGCAGCGGTTTTAAGACCAACCAGCAGCGCAGCTGCTGCTCCTTTTTTCTCCCCTTCCAGGCCAGGACCGGCCGAGGTGGCATCCGGAAGCTGTGGTTGTGGAGGTTTTAAGGCCAGCCAGCCACACAGCTGCGCCTCCTTTCCTCTCCCCCTCCAGGCCGGGGCTGGCCGAGGGAGCATTCTAGTGCTTCACAGTTGCCCTCCTCCTCCTCCTCCAGTTAAAAACGTGTTTAAATGTGTTTGCAGTTTTTAAAATGTTGGGCAGTTACAGTTTGCCATGTTCCCCGTTGAAGTGTGTCTTATGTTGAGTTGTACAGTACTGTATGCCTTTAAAGAGCACTTTATTAATGAGTTTTGAACAGGTACACTGTAAAATACTCTTTTTTGACTTTATTCTTGATGTGTGATGTTTGAAAAGTTGAAGTTTGATGTTTGAAATGTTACTGCTTGATTTACCATGTCCCTGCACAATATTTATGCAGCTAAAGTTTTTTTTATAAAGAACTAGCAGAGGTTACCCGGCGTTGCCGGGCTGTTTTAAATTGTGTTGTAAGGGATAGGTTTTTTTGGTAATTTATGTAAAAAAGAGGTGTGTTGGTGGTTAGGGGTGGTTTTGGGTGTGCACAACCACCACCACCCATACAATACTACTCCAACCACCAATACACACATTAAAAATTCCTGGCAAGGCAGGAGTGTTGCGTGTGTGTGTGTGTGTGTGTGTGTGTGTGTGTGTGTGTGTGTGTGTGTGTGTGTGTGTGTGTGTGTGTGAGAGAGAGAGAGAGAGAGAGAGAAGCAGTGTGTGTATGTGTGTGTGTGTGTGTGTATTGTCCCCCCAAACTCAGGGGACCCTGCAGAGAGGGGATCCCCCCACAGGACACCCCGTTATTAAAGAGAAGAAACCAAGCGGCTTCTTCTCTTTAAAAATGGAGTGTTTGAGGGTGGTGGTGGATTCGATCCCCTGTCCCTGGTCCCCTGGGTTTGGTAGGGTTGGGGGGGGACAAAAGGGGTCTGTCCCCCCAACCCTTCCTGAGCTAGGGACCTGGCAGAGAGGGGATCCCCCCCCAAAAAAACGCACTCCATTTTTAAAGAGAAGAAACCAAGCGGTTTCTTCTCTTTAAAAACGGAGTGTTTGGGGGTGTGTGGATTCGATCCCCTGTCCCGGGTCTCCTAGGTCCAGAAGGGTTGGAGGGGACAAACTGTCCCCCAACCCTTCTGGACCCAGCACCTTTCATTGCCTCCCTCACCCACTCCCTAACCCCCACCAGCTGCACTTACCTTTTCCTGGCTCTCTCCAGCTGGGTCTTTCAAAGTCTTTTCTTCCGGCTCCCAGCGGGTTTTTTTCAGTCAGCACGTGCGTTCCCAGCCTCCTCTGCGCTTGTATCCCTCAACCTAATTGGCTGAGGGGTTGCACAGCGCAAAGGACACTGGGAATTGCAGTCCTTTTTCTTTGTTCGCGTTCGTCGGTCTCCTGCCCCACTGGCGCATTTCTAAAATATTTGTTGACCTCTGGACCCATTTCGGGCAAGTGCACGAAGGCTCAGTACAGGCTAGTATAGCCTGGTGCAGGATCCTTTGTCAAGTTCCAACAGTTAACGCTCAGATTTATAGGTATAGATTTTGAACATACAAAAATGGTTTTTGGGCTTTTTCCTGAGGTCCAGAATGGAATATTTGGTTTTCAATGCATTCCCATGGGAAAATGCATTTTGCTTAAAGAGCAAGTCACTTAAAGAATGATACCATGGAACACATTATACTTATTAAGCAAGGGTTTACTGTATTGGAATTCTTAGTAGAAATGCAGGAATTGTACATGAAATCCTTACAACAGAGATGACCCTACTGCTAACCTTCAGAACATGGGGATCAAATACTGTAAGGTGAACCCCCCCTCAAAATTCACTTGGCACAAGATTTTGTTTTTTGGCTGTTTTTTTTAATGTTGTGATTGAGTGTTAAAGGAGCTTTATGTCATCTGTGATACTTGGGTTTTTTAATCATGCCTGGTATAGACATGTCAATGTCTATTTCTTAGTTTCATTTTTAAGGGTATAATGCAACATCTTGCATTCATCATTGCTGCTAGATATATTGCTGCTAGATATACAAATGTAAACAAAACAGTCCCCTTTTGTTTATGGGTGTTACATATGTACAGATTTGTGAGACGCAATAGGAAGGTCCAAAGATAAAGTGTTCTTGTGTAGAGGAAACCATGGAAGAAAATAGTAAAAACTCCCTCTTCTTATCTTCCTCACAGAAAGAAAGCTAAGATTTGGATTTAAATTAGAGAGAGTACCTTGGATATCTTTGTACAATTTGTAGAGTAAAATCTATAAGTCAGCTTTCTTGAACTGGCATCTCTTTTTGGTCTCAAAGTCTTCCTTCTATCTTGAAAGCCAGCTGTCAAAAACTGTAATCTCCTGGAGGAAATATGTTAATAAATACAGATAGATTGTATGTGAAATGTACAGACAAAAGGCAGAGCTATGTGGAGTATAAATCTTCATGAATCAGGTGCAGATTGGAGACTGGGGAAAAGTTCTCAGTTCAGAGTGTTTTTTTAACAAGAACAAGCAGGACAAAATAGTCAGTGATGTATCTCTTTCTAAAATAGAAAACATTGTTTGCTGAATACTGTTTGGACCTGATAAATGTTTAAAGCTCTCTATGAAAATAGTTTTGGTTGATGAGCTAACAGCTATAAATTTGCTTAACTGGTGCATACCCACACTAATTAAGTACAGTAATTGATTATTAATATACTAGTCAGGAATCAGGTGTGACTACATGAGCTTTGCTGTGGCTTGATTCACAATTTATAAGAGACGGTAGAATTTTTTGTCTGCCAGTGTTCATACTGGTCACATCAAGCTGATTGTGGTTTGATCTGAGTCACAGCCCGGCAGCCCTCCTTCCTTTGGTCAGTCCTCTGCTTATCTCCAGCTCTCCTAGTAGACATCATTGTAGAGCCAGAAGGCTGTTTAAAGTGTTGCATGGCATTATGTTATAGGGACAATTTCCCAAAGTTAGGGTTACTATAATTCCCTCTCACAAAAATGGGACAGAAGTAAAGGTTGCCCTTGCTTAAAAGCTAGTCGTATCCGATGCTAGGGTTCAGTGTTCATCTGTTTCAAAGCCGAAGAGACTTCTGCAGACGTTTCTGTTGTCATGTGGCAGGAATGACTAGACACCGGAGCATTGGAGAAATGTAATTGCTAATTGCCAGGCGAGGCCGTCCACACATGCTCAGAGGCCCTCTTGATGTCCCGGGGGGGGAGAGCAAGAAAACCAGATCCTTTGGCTTGGCGTCCAAACTTGAGAGTGCACTCATGGAGTGGGGGAGGGGGTGCGTGCTCCGCACCACCATCCTCCCCCTCTCCCATCCTCTCACCCTACACTCCCAGCAGCAGGAGCCTCAGATGCAAAGGGGCAGGGGGGTAGACGGGGAGGAGGAAATAAAACCCCAGCTGCAGGCATAACTAGACATGGAACACTGTTTACCTTCCCGCCGAACATGGCCCCTATTTATCTACTTGCCATTTCTTGCTTTCAAACTGCTAGGTTTGCAGGAGCTGGGACAAAGATGAGAGCTCATTCCGTCCTGCAGTATTCAGTCAAACTGCTGCTACACAGACGAGACACCACAAGATAGAAAAAGCTGGTCCCCCCCACCACACACACTCCTTGTTAACCAAGCTGCTGCCACCTGCTGGTCATTCCAATAGAAGTGCAGGAAAAATCTGTGTTTTTCCCCTTCCAAATCAAGTGGTTTGAAAACTGTGAATTTTCAGTGTTTTGTATGGAACCGTGCGGGACAGTTACAAAACGTGAAATTCACGGTTTTTCGTGGCATATGGCAACTCTACCCAAAGTTCTCCATAATGTACACTTACTGCAGAAACATAGTAGAGTGATGTAGTTCATTGTTTTTTTTATTTCATAACCATTTTATCTTTTTTGTCTGTGTAGAAGTGATCTAACACTAACTATGATATATTATATCAAATGCAGTGATAAGGTGATCTAGTGTTAAACATGGCAGTTTAATTTAAAAACAAGCAAACAAGGTCGCTAGGGGAAAAGATTGCAAAGGGGGTAGAGGGAGATATTCCTAATCATCCCAGCTTAGTACATTACCAGGATACTACCCACAGTCATGTTTCTCCTGTCCTTTTGGAGAATGATCACATGGGGAAAAGCTTGTTTGGATCATTTTGGTTTGAAAAAAGTAGAAGCCCCCAGCAACACAGAAAAAACCTTCTGTGTTGGGACCGAAAAGGGCCAGACTGATACAAACAGGCTTTTGAATAATGAGATCATTTTTTAAAGCAAATGTATCCCTTTTATACCTACAGCAAATCCTGCAGTATTTGATTGTGTAGTTGCAGCCATAGTTGAGCTTCTGTATGCATTGATTTGATTGAGAAGGTCAAATCTAAACGCAAATTGCCTAACAGCTTTGTTTGAATGAAAGTACATAGTAGTACAGTAATAGGTGATTAAAAGAAGCTTGAAAGCATCAGGGTTGCTTGGTAAATTATTTATTTTTTCCTAGTTAGTTACATGTATATGCCACCTTCTGTCCAGTGACCTGTATTGCTGCAGTTTGCTTCATGTCAAATCGTAAGGAAAATGAATTCCTTGAGATGAACTTATGCAATGTAGATGTAGCTCTGTAGATATTACTCAAGTGCTTTTTAAATTTATTCCCCTCTCACCAATTCCCCCTCTCTGTCTAACAAATAAAAAACTGAAATTTAACACCCGACCCTAATTGCCTTAAAATGAAACTGCAAATCTATAATCAACCCCTTGACCTGACTTACTAAGATTCATAGAAACAGAAGACACTTTCCTTACACCCTGGCAAGCCCCAATTGAAGAGCCATTAAAATGGGGGGAAATGCATGTCACAAAATAGACACATTAGATGTGCAGATAATCTTTAGCAGACCAGTGGACAGAATGAACAATTTTTGCAAGTAACACAGTTAGTATATGCCAACTTAAGTAAGCATTGTGTTGACATTCTCCAAGACATTATTTGTCACATGGTATAATTCTCCCAAAAGGGGCTGTGGTAGTTTACTGGTTAAGGTGCTGAGTTTGGCGACTGAAAAGTCAGCCGTTGAAGACCTGAGTGCTGTTTGAAGACGTGAGCTCGCATCATCTGTCCAAGCTCCTGCCAAACAAGCAGTTCAAAAGCAAGAAATTCCAAGTAGATGATTAAGTACTACTTCACCAGGAAAGGTAACAGTGTTTTGTGTGCTTCAGCATTTAATCATGTCTGCCACATGAGTACGGAAACATCTGCAGACATTGCTGGTTCTTTGGCTGCAAGCCATACATGTCAAGTGCAGCTCCGGAGATTACGGGACCTGCACAGAACGTTTCTGCGCAGGTCCGTTCTACGCATGCATAGAAGGCTTTTATGCATGCGTAGAACGGACCTGTGCAGAACCGTTCTGTGCAGCTCACTTCTACGCATGCGTAGAAGGCTTCTACGCATCCCCTTCTGCATAGAAGCCTTCTACGCATGCGTAGAAAGAACCTGCGCAGAAGGGATGAGCAGTAACTCCTTTCCCCCCTGCTGCCAAATTACGGGGTAGCGGCAGCTCCGGGTGGGAAATGGCGAAAATCGGCGTGGAAATACAGGAAATCCCAGCCAATCCAGGATACTTGACAGGTATGCTGCAAACAGAGATGAACACTGCCCCCTAGAGTCAGATACGACTGGCTTTTGAGCAAGGGAGACCTTTACCTGTAATTCTCACACATTTTGGAATAGATTCATTTTGGGTGAGATTTGAACAAAGTTTTGACAGGCAGTTCTTTTTAAATTATTGTTCCTAGAATCTTCTAGGTAGCACTGCTATTGGCCTTACCTGTTTTTTTTTTTTGGGGGGGGGAGAGATATAAAGAATTTTTCACCTTTAAGATGAATATGATTTGCTAACAGTTCCAAAGCAGAGAATAAAGGATAGAATTACACTCTTAAATTAAGTTTTTCAAAGCCCCTTGCTTTGAACTAGAAACACCGATTAAATTCTAGTGTTGTTTGCCTCATTGATTTCGTATACATTCAGCACATATTTCATTAAACATTTATAATAAACATTAATTAACAATATCAGTGTGAATGCAATGTAAATTGCAATACATCTCTAAATTACAAGCAGTTTCCTTACTCCACATGCTGTTGGAAATCTTTGTTTCACATTGATATACTCATGGAAAAGAATCTTTTCTTCCTCTAATATAAAAAGCTTATCTGAGCATAGCCAGCAAAGGGACATCGGTCTGCACTCAAAAGAATGGTAAAGGTAAAGGTTTCCCTTGCTTGAAAGCCAGTCGAATCTGACTCTAGGGTTCAGTGCTCATCTCTGTTTCAAAACTGAAGAGTCAGCGCTGTCTGCTTCTGCAGACATTTCCGTGGTCATATGGCAGGCATGACTAGATACTGGAGTGCACGGAATGCTGTTTACCTTCCCACCAAAGTGGTCCCTATTTATCTACTTGCAATTTCTTGCTTTCAAACTGCTAGGGTGGCAGGAGCTTGGACAAAGCCGGGAACTCATTCTGTCCTGCAGTACTCAGGAATCGAACTGCTGACCTCCTGCCTTCCAGTCAGCATCTTAGCCACTTGAGCCACTGCAGTCCCACAGCAGAATGTCCAGGATACTATTAGTCTCCATATAGGGTCGCAAAGGGTCGGAATAGACTGTGTGACTGAACAACAACAAGACAGGGGTTCTTAACCTTTTAAAGCCAGGTGCCGGAACACGCCCTCTCAGACTGTTGGTGGGCCGGACTGGCGTCCCTCACCGTTGCCACCACCAACACTGCCCCCCACTGCTACCAACACTCCCCCATGTGCCACCAGTCCAACCTCCCAACACTCCCCCCCATGCCACCACTCTGGTCCACCAACACTCCCCCCTCAACATCACTGTCACCACCAACACTACCCATGCCACTACTATTGCTGTCGCCAACACTCCCCCATGCCACCAGCCCGCCAACACTCCCACACACACACACACACACCACCACCGATGCTTCCCTGCTTACCAGCCTGCTGTGGGTGAAGGAGGGGTCCTAACTGTCCTTGCCCATGTTTGGCCAGAGCGGCCCCCAGGAAAGACGTGTGTGGCCACATGTGTCTGCCGCTTCTGCTTCCAACGCCTCCACCTCCGCCTCAATCCTTGTCTCCTCCACTTGGCTTGGTGTGTCTCTAATGACACTCCATAGCAGGGCAGATGTTGTAAGCCTTCTTACAACATCTTTCCTGCTATGGAGCGGGGTTAGGTTCATGCCAAGCCAAGCAGAGGGGACAAAGAAGGCAGTGACGGCAGCGATGGCAATGGCGGTGGGAGCAAGGGCATGGGCCAGATGGAATGGTGCCATGGGCTGGATCCAGCCCATGGGCTGTAGGTTGAGAACCCCTGCCATAAGAGAACAATAACATTCAGCCCATATTATCACTACTTTTTGAAAGTGAAAAGTAGAAGTTTCAGGTTGGAGAAGATATTTTAATCAAATCAGAAGGCAGCAAATCTGAACTTTATTATTGATTAAAAATGTGAAAAGGAATTTTCTCAATAAAGCAAACCACATTTCTTTCTTTCTTTCTTTTTTGTTTATATATTCATTAAGGAATTTAATACTGTATACCTGAATTTTACTTTGTGGTGTGTTTCACCTTTATTACTTTATATTACATCGCTTTGGTTTATAGAGTAAATAAGATAATTGCTTTTGCTGGGCTGAAATGTGCTGCAGTAATATTTTGAGACAAACCTCACTTTTCATTGGAAGAAAAGTTTTTCAAAGCACCTTAAGTGTAGTCTTTTTTCCTCCTCTAAAATTTGTTCCTTTTCTAAAAGCATTCTTTTTTTGTTTTATAATCAAAATAAAAGCGTCTCTTTAAAAAACTCATCAAATGTTCAGCCTTAGAAATGACTGGAAATATGAAGATATGTAGGCAGTCTCCCATAATCCCCCATCCCATATGCCAAGTAATGATGGCTGTGGAAAATTTGAGAATTTTGGTCTGTTTTTCCCCATCTTCGCATCCTCTTCACAGAAGTGATTAAAAATTGATGAACATGTCAAGATAAATGTGTATCCATAGTATAATAAACTTAGGTAAGGGTAAAGGTTTCCCTTGCTCGAAAGCCAGTCATATCTGACTCTAGGGTTCGGTGTTCATCTCGGTTTATAGTCAAAGAGCCAGTGCTGTCTGTATCTGCAGATGTTTCCATGGTCATGTGACAGGCATGACTAGACACCAGAGTTCATGGAACACTGTTTACCTTCCCATCAAAGTGGTACCTATTTGTCTACTTGCCATTTCTTGCTTTTGAAATGCTAGGTTTGCAGGAGATGGGACAAAGACGGAAGCTCACTTCGTCATGCAGTACTCGGGTCTCGAACTGCGGATCTGCTAACCTTCCAGTCATCAAGTTCAGCATCTTAACTAAGCCACTGCAGTCCCACAATAAACTTAAAAATTGTATATACTGTACATGTATCAACGATGTTCTTGCTATCTATGATTTTGCATCACACATACATTGCAAATTGCCAGAAAGGTCTGCCTCACACATAATACCAATCCATAGGTTATTCTAAGCTAGGAAGCCTCTGCCTTGTGCTTTTCAGACCCCTCTCTTCTGGAGCATGTCTATTTCATATCTAACGAGATATATAGTTTAAACTATAGTGTATTAATAAATAATGATCATAAATCACTGTTTATGATCAAAGCTTACTTCAAACATTGTTTCCCTCAGTTCAGATGTGATAAGGAATTCTAGTTAATGCCTAATGGTGAATAAGGTGGAGACTAATCTGTGCTCTAGCATGCATGTGCAGTTCTTCTTCTTCAAGAGCCATTTCCTATTCTGAACATTGGTTGTCAGCTATGGAAAATTGGTTATCAGCTGTGGAGATGTCTTGGGAACAATATAATGATGTGGCCTTTGATCTGCCTTCCAAATTGCACCACTGATCCAATTCCACAAGTCACTTTCTGGTCCTGAACCCTTTTGGCACACAAGTCCTCATCAGCCCCAGGCCAGTATTGATGAAGTTTGCTGCCCTCCATTTAGGAGGATTCAAATGGGATTTAATACATGTGCAGTGGGTGTTGTGTTCTGTACTGTACCTTTTACAATGTATCCATTCACGTGTATCCAATGTAACCATGCTTGTGTAACATTATAACCAGCAGCTGCTTAACTGTAGCCCTTGCAATAGGACGCGAGCTAATGACCACCTGGTGGCAATAGCGAGCGTTCAAGCTCTCCTGGCCCAGACTCACCAGCAAACAACAGCGTGGGAAGATTCCCGCCATCACCTACACCTGGACAAGAAGGGTGTGACCGTCCGTGACGTCACGCGGACAGCAACCAATAGACTGTCGAGGAGCCACATTCAAAATGTATAGCCACTGTATATATTGAGCTACCCATCCGCCATTACCTCATGTTCCCCTGGATCATCATGTAATAAACCTGTGTTAAGCCAACCTTTCGGCTGTTCATTGTCTTTGGTCCCATACACTAAATTGGCGACGAAGGTGGGATATGGCTGTCCACGGGACCAAGACATGCGCCGGTTTCGAAATCAGGAGACCGGCAGACTGGGACATCTTCGAGATGGACTTCCAGGGAGCCCTGGTGGAATCCGAAGTCACGGATGAGGCAAAGAAAAGAGCCATCTTCACCAGGATGCTGGGGCCAGACACCAAGAGGGTCTTGGTGGACCTGATCGCGCCGAGGAGGGCGAGTGAATTCAAGGTGAAAGAGCTCATGCACATGCTGCGTGAGTACTTCCGGCCCTCGACGGCGATGTTCCCCGCTCGGAGCGCATTTTGGAGGCGAGTCCAAGCGCCCAGGGAGACGGTCGCCGACTTCGCAGCGGCCCTGCGACTGGCGACTGGCCCATGCAAATGGGAGAACGCAGAAATCACACTTAGAGACTGCGTGCTGTGTGGCCTGAGCGATGCCGAAACTCAGCGCACATTGATGAACCGCGAGCCACCCCCCACATTGCAGGAGGTCCTGAAGGAGGCACAAGCCGCGGAAGCTACGAAGGCCGGGCTCCAGGAGCTCCAGGACTGGCGGCCAAAGACGGGCAAGGCAGAGACTTCGGTGCACGTTCTGGTGCACGCGGCCCGGCGAGTTTCGAAGTCGTCCGCGGAGAGCAGCGACGACGAGGACGTCCGGAAGGTCCGGAAGGAAGGCCGGTGTTGTGACGGCTGCAGAGCGAACCACGACCGCGCCAAATGCCCCTTCAGAAAGGCCGAGTGTCACAACTGCAGCCACCGCGGGCACATCGCCAAGGTCTGCAGGAAACGGCGTGAGGCCCGGAAGAGCTCGAGAGACCGCGTGACGAGACCCAAGGACGGCACCCAGGCCACGAGGAAGCGAGACGGCGTGGGCCGCATCGCCGACGACAGCGAGGACGACGCACCGGTGTTCAGCGTGTCCGCGGGACACCCCCGTTATTTTGTTGAGGTACTAGTACAAGGGGCCCCCATTAGGATGGAAATTGACTCGGGTTCCTCATATTCCATCATTCCCCAGAAGGAGTTTCTAAAAATTGCCCCCCACGTGCGGCCCAAACTCAAAGCTTTGAGGTCCACGCTACGGGACGTGCAAGGGAACTGCATTCCGGTGTTGGGGGTTGGGAATTTTCAGGTTCAATTTAAGAAACACGCCGCGACTCTCCCCCTAGTTGTTCTCAAAGGGGGGAATTGCAGCCTCCTCGGGACTCAATGGTTCCAGCCCCTGGGTTTGTTCATTGGGGGGGTGCACGCCGTTGCCGTTGGGACTGACCCGATTCAGGAGGTGTGCGACGCGCACCCCGAAGTCTTCAAAAAGGGACTTGGGAAATTTAAGGGACCCCCAGTAGCCTTCACAACCCCCTCTCGAGGGACAACTCTAACTTCTTTCGGAAAAATGGGTCGAACTCCGCTGCCGGGGAGGACGCTGGCCACCCTTTCTGCACCCAGGAGCTAACCTTTGCTAAAATGTTGTCCTTGCCGGTCGCCTTGGCGATGTCGGTGGGCAGTATTGGGTGCGAGTCAAGGACTTCTATCATCAGCACCTGATGGTCTGGCTCCTCCCCGCCCACGTGGCTGTTCTCCTGGGGAAGTGGGGACCTCGATAGAGCATCCGCATGGCTGATCTCCCTCCCGGGCCTGTACACTAACGCTGATACGCGTTGAGAAAAAATAGCCCACCTAAGCATCCTAGGGGACAGGATCTGTGGCGTGGGCTTATCTGCGGTAAAGATGCCTAGCAGGGGCTTGTGATCGGTTACGATTGTGAAGGGGCGGCCATACAGGAAGTCGTGGAACTTTTTTGTTCCCGCAATTATCGCTAATGCTTCCCTGTCTGTCTGGGCGTAGTTTCTCTCCACTTGGGACAGGGACCTGGAATAGAACGCTATCGGGGCCTCCCTCCCATTTTCCAGCACGTGGCACAGCACCAAGAAGGAGAAGGAGAAGGAGAAGAAACAAATTAAGAAAAGAAGGGAAAAGGTAAAACTATTTCAGCTCTGTCTCCTAGACCTTGAAGCTTGTGAAAGTGAAGCTTGTAAAAGTTGCATCACAGCTGGGTAAAATCAAAACATGTGAGGATAGGACTAGCAATTTCCTTCTCTTCACATGTTCAACATCCCTTTCTAGAATACTGGTACAGTATATGACGAGAGATAACATATAACTATTGTCTCATCGTTTCTTTGCTCATTGATCTCCATACTTGAATGCTCCACAGGTTTAAAGCTAAGATATATGAAGGTCCCCAGAGTGGGGAAGACGGGTTAACAATTTGATTTGGTAATGATATATATCAGGTTGGGCAACTTGTGGATGGCTATGGGCCACCTTTGCCCACCAATCCATGTGCCATGTTTCTTAGCAGAATTGCTTAGATTTCTGAGGTGGTGATGGAAACTGGATGAACAATGGTGGGAGAGAGCAGAGGGATGCACAAATGGTGGTGGTTTGGCCTGCATGTGGTCCAACTCTAAAGTACTGGAAGGACATTGTGTATAGCAACTAAATCAGTGGTTCCCAGTGTGGGGCACACACACCACAGGGGGACTTCAATTTCCAGAAGCCTAAGTTGGTACATTGGGTGATCAGGGTTTTGGGGAATTGACTTATGCTTCCGAGAAGTCAAAACACCAAAGGTTGGGGAATGCTGAACTAAATTACAGTATGTATTTTAATAGTTATATCTGAAATTCTACATATTATGAATAAGGAGCAGAGTTCAAAAAGGCTACTATTGGACCTGCAATTCCCAGATTCACCCAATCAACATGGCCATTCTAAAAAAAGAATTTTTCTAAACTCTTATAATCATTCATTACTTTGTCCCTCCACCCCTTTTCCATGATACTTTGCTGACACTCTCAGACAAATGGAAACAAATATACTTTCATGAATATAGTGCATAAATATCTGAAGGCAAGCATAATTGTTCCTCCTATCATATTATTATTATTATTATTATTATTATTATTATTATTATTATTATTATTATTATTATTATTATTATTATTATTATTATTATTATTATTATTATTATCCCAGAGCGGCTATACAACAAAAGAGAAAGCTCTCTACAAGGAGAGTGCGATCTCAGCAATACAACAATGCATACAAACACAACAAATGCAAAAATACACTAAAATATAAACACATTCTTAAAAACCACTAAAACCCTCCAACATCCTCCCTAACCCCTTAAGAAGATAAAAACAAGAATTTAAAAAGATAAAATCCATACAAAAGCATAAAAAGGAAATGGCAGATACAAAAAATTCACAGCAGTGAGACAACTAAACCAGCCAGCGGGCCTGGGCCGTTCCACCAATCGGGTCCCAAACCCACTGGCATATGGCCCGTTTGATTAGAAGTTTGACCTTTTTGCTAGACACACCTATTAATCTGACTGTCTTTATGAATTACAGTGGAACCTCATACAACAATCGCCCTGTATAGTAACGAAATCGCATAGTAATTATGTTTTGGGGGTGGGGGTGGGGGAATGTGTCCCGCATAACAATTTTTCCTATGGAAAACAATTTGTACAATATGTACAACAATTTTCCAATGGGAAAAATCACTTAGCGAAAAAAGATCGTTGTACGATGCATCCAATAGGGAAAATCGATATACGATGCATGCATCGTATAGCAATTGTTTTGTACAACAATGACCCCTGTGGAATGGATTAAAATCATTGTATGAGGTACCACTGTACAGTATTTCTAAAAACTGTGCAGGAAGATGTTCTTTGACTTTGACCAAACAGTATTGCATGTAACATTGACTGCCACCTTGTGGGCTTGCGGGAGAACATAAACAAAAGGTATCTGCTGTTAAAGTCTATCTGGAAAGGATGAGTTTTAGTACAGAGACAAGCAGACTATTATTTGGCTCTTAGTCCATGTGGCTAAATAAAACAACATCTGGATCCATACTTAGAGGTTACTGAGGAAGTGTAATTTCCTTGCTACTTGCAAACAAGATAATAGTGAGATGGCTATTTCATGATTCTGCACGGGTTGTTGATTTAAGCCTACCACCACTATCACTGCAATCATTAGCTTACATCCTACTTCTCTCGCAAAGCAAAGACTGATATCATAGTAAAAACACTATAACCAAAAATCCAAATGAACCTATTTTAGCATAGTGAATTGCAGTTCAAATACTGTAGTCCTATTTGAAAAAATTCCCATTGACTCAACTGGCTTACTTTAGTGTGATTGACTATGTTAAGCAACAGAATTTTGGCCAATAGGTTATAAAATTAAAAATAGTTAAATAAATTATAATATTAGAAGACAATTGAGTTTAAAACAACTTTTTAAACACATAGGTTAAAATAATAGTTAAAGAATACGGTATCTACCTATTAAAAGCACCTACTCTATTATCCTCGCATTTCTGAAAATGCTGATGAAAGCTGTCCAGATATGACTTATGGGAGTGTGCAAATTCTAGAGAGAAATATGCAATATGTTAGACAGAATTTCCTATCCTAACCCTTATATTCATTTTATTCATATCTATGCTTCATTTCAGCAATTATATATCTTTGAAATACATGAACACAAGTTTATGTATTTTAAATTATTTCCCTAAACCCAGCTTTCCCCACATCTTTAGATGTTTTGTATTGTAGTTCTCAGCATCCCTCCCTTTGTCTATGATGGCAGTGGTATTGAGAACCGTTATCTAAAACATCTAGAATAGGGTGCCCAAACTTTTCGGGCCATGTTTTATGGGCAATAGATTACTTCCGCTTCAGGGAGCAACGAGGGCTTCATGGGCCAGATGAATTGGGATCAGGGGCTAGATCTGGCCCATGCGCTGTAGCTTGGGCACCCTGATCTAGAAGGTATCAGCTCTAAAACCTTACCACCCTATTCCAGACTTTCATTTAATCTTTGTAGACTTCAGAAAAGAAGATATTCATGAATGAAAAGGAGCATCTGAGTTTCACATATGGCTGGTTTCTTGACTGTGTATTTGTAATTTCAAACATTTCCCTCTTTATTTCTGTAGGTATGGAAGAGAATAGTATCTGAGTCACATGAGAGGAATCAATGTATACCATTTCAAAGGACTACTGAGACCAATATGATACATTAGTAAATTTGCTAGCTTGGACTGAATGACTGAAGTTGTTCCGTGTAGCTTCTTGAAAGAACTTTGTTGGTGTCTTCACAGAGTTGCTTGCTTAGGCACCAATTTAACCATTTTATTTATTTTTCACCTTTCTTTCAGTGAGTCCAGACTGACTGACATGCCATTCCTTATCTTCATACAGTCCAGTTTGGGACTGATAGTTTAGTGGAGGCTGGAACTGCAGTGGCTCAAGTGGCTAAGACTAGGCTCACTGGAAGGCGGCAGGTCAGCAGTTCGATTCCCGAGTACTGCAGGACGGAAGGAGCTCCCGTCTTTGTCCCAGCTCGGGCCACCCTAGCAGTTTGAAAGCAAGAAATTGCAAGTAGATAAATAGGGACCACTTGGGTGGGAAGGTAAACAGTGTTCTGTGTGCTCCAGTGTCTAGTCATGCCTGCCACATGACCACGGAAACGTCTGCAGAAGCAGACAGTGCTTGGCTCTTCGGCTATGAAACAGAGATGAACACTGAACCCTAGAGTCAGATACAGCTGGCTTTCGAGCAAAGGTTACCTTTACCTTTACCTAGAACTTAGTTCACCCTGCTTTCAACCAGGCAGTCTCTCAGCCTGTGCAGTATTGAGCCAAAAATTGTGGAAGACCACAAGCAGAACACCACACTCTGTCAGTGTCGCAACAGCATTCTTGCCAGTAGCAACAATGTCTTCATTGATGTGATTTTCAGTGGTCTAAAGGAGCCCTGGTGGCACAGTGGTTAAACTGTTGTCCAGCAACCAAAAGCTAGTGAGTTTGATCCTGACTAGAGTTCAAGCCTTCCATCCTTATGAGGCTGGTAAAATGAGTACCCAGCATGTTGGGGGGAAAATTCTTAATAACTTGTGAACTGCCCAGAGAGTGTACTAAGTGTTATGGGGCGGTATATAAGTGTGATTGCTTTGCTAAATAGCTACATCAATATGATTTCATAGCATTAATTTTTGTATGCTCATCATTCTAAAACATTGCATAAAGGTTTTTCTCACTACCACCACCAAACTTCTGATGTTCTCTTGGGGAAAAAAATCTCCTTAGGGGTCTAACTACCTATTTCTTTCCCTTTGGTTTATTCTTTTTTTACCTAGGTTTTCATATCATTTAAACTCTCGTATATAACTTCATTATATTATCATTTGCCTACCATTGGGATTTCCTTGGGTTTTCCATGTTAGATACTAATGATCTGCAGAGCAACTTTTAAATAAAAGTTCTAACCTTGGTGGGTTTTCTGCTTCATTTCTCTGGCTTCAAATCTGAATTAACTATCTTTCACAGCTTGCATTGTTAATTCACACCAGATATTGTTCCTTTTATTTCTTCAGTGACTAGTTAATGTAGCTTAATTTTAGCAAGGAGTGTGCATATTAGATGGCCTACTGCAATCAAAATGCTCTTTAGTTTTGAAGTTTCTTTAATGTTGCCACAAACATGATCTTTGTAATAAGACATGTTTATACTACTGAGAATTCCTCCTTGGAGATCATTTCATTGCTCATATTGCAAAACATATAAATATATAAATAAATTAGGGAACACTGTCTCTCTTCATGAGCCAAGGAAGGAATGAAATAGGCTTGTTACATTAGTATAAAAAGCAACTTGGAGTGTTTGAATGGGCTGTGGCACAGATTCCTGCAGTGCAAATATGCAGTATGGAATGCAGGAGGATATAGTAAGATCCAGATCAGGATTGTTGTTAAGGCAGGACATTAGAACAGAGCTTTGCAAAATAATTTTTGCGGAGGGTGTGTGTGTCGTAGCAGAGTGGAGATTTTAATCTGGATCCCATGAGTCATGATCTGCAACTCTAACCAGTGTACTACACTTACTCTTTCTCATACTGGGTTACCCTCATAGGGAACATATACAGTACTGTATTCCCCTAATCCCTGGTAGAGAGATTGTAGTCACCATACCTGAATTCAGAAGTAGACACTCTCCGAAAGGATATACAGTACCGTGTGATTCTTCAGAAAATGTATATTAGGCACGTTTTGATCCAGAGCTAGGGAAAGTTACTTTTTTAGTCCTGCCAGAATCCTTCCCCCTAGACCTGTGATGGTGAACCTTGACACTCCAGCTGTTCTTGGACTTCAATTCCCAAAAGCCCAAGTAAGCACTCCTGCTGATCAGAGCTTCTGGGAATTGAAGTTCAAGAACACCTGGAGTGCCAAGATTCACCATCACTGCAGTAGACGCTGCTACTTTGACTGAGTGATAAAACTCCCTGGATGACCTTAGGTAAAGGTAAAGGTCACCCTTGCTTGAAAGCCAGTCATATCTGATTCTTGGGTTTGGTGCTCATCTCTGTTTACAGTGAAAGAGTCAGTGCTACCTGTGTCTGCAGACATTTCCGTGGACATGTGGCAGGCATGACTAGACACTGGAGTGCACAGAACACTGTTACCTTTTCCACCGAAGTGTTACCTGTTTATCTACTTGTAATTTCTTGCTTTTGAGCTGGTACAGAGCTGGTACAGAGACAGGAGCTCACTCCATGACACAGCACTCAGGTCTTGAACTGCAGACCTGTCATCAAGTTCACTGTCTTAACCACTAAGCCACCAAAGTCCTTCTGCATGACCTTGGGTGTGTGTTATTCAGCCTAGGCTACCTCATATGATGTTTATGGGAATAAAGGAGAGCCACTTATCTTAAGACAGTTGGAGGGATGGCATGATAGAAACATAATTAATGAAATAAATATTCACATATTGATCCTCACATTTAGAAGAATCCCATGATTTGCAAGGAAGTTGTACAATTTAAGGGGTCTGTGGTGGTTTAGTGGTTAAGATGCTGAGCTTGATGACCAGAAGTTTGATAGGTCAGCAGTTCGAGACCCGAGTGTTGTGTCATGGAGTGAGTGCCCGTCATTTATCCCAGCTCCTGCCAACCTAACAGTTCAAAAGCAAGAAATTGCAAGTAGATAAATAGGAACCACCTCAGTGGGAAAGGTAACAGTGTTCCATGCACTCCGGTGTCTAGTCATGCCTGCCACATGGCCACAGAAACATCTGTAGACGCAGGTAGCGCTGACTCTTTCACTGTAAACAGAGATGAGCACTCCCCCCAGAGTCAGATATGACTGGCTTTCGAGTGAGGGAGACATTTACCTTTACCTAGTACAATTCAGGGTAGAAATAGAGATTACAGATAAATAATTTGTTTTGGCTTGGGCATATGTTTGCACAGCTTGAATAAATGTAATGGGAAGTATAACTGAAGAACGAATTTTTAAACTGTTGAAATACCTGTGTGCTTTGCAGGAATGTTTCTCACCTCATGCAATTTATAGATTACCTTGCTTTATTTTATTATTACTTTTCAGGATTTGAATATCAGACTCCTTTGATGGCTGCTTGAATTACGTCTTTCTGAAGCTAATGTGTTTTCAGGATTTCTATAATGTCTGCTCCTGCCCTAAATCTTCTAACATGAAAGAGGAACCTCAGTAGGCAAAAGGAAATAAATATGCCTCTGTGCTAATCTGTCACAAAGGACTGTTTAAGAAAGAAGGATCTAAATGCCAATTCATTTGGCCCACGAAGCCCTTGTTCCTCCCAGAAGTGGAAGTAAAATGCGGCAATACGAGGGCTTCACGGGCCGGATGAATTGGCATCGGGGGCTGGATCTGGTCCATGGGCCATAGTTTGGGCACCCCTGAGCTAAATGGATGAAGAAAAGAACAAACGAGAAAGTAAAGGGGAGAAGAGAAAGGGGCATAGATGGTTGTTGTGGAAATCAAGGGTATATATATTGGCTGTGGTGGCGGCTGCTACTCATGTCCAAGAATATATTTTTCTCCTGAAAATCATTTTCACAGTTGATGGACAGGAAAAATGCCACTGGTATGAATTTGTTTAAGGTTGATCCCAGCTTGCCACGAAGTGACCAATACACTATGATCACGGAACCATCTCCTGTGGCACATATAAAATGAGACATGCAGGATTTGACACTGGCACTGCAATGGGCTGCCGCAGCCCTGAGGATATTTTGAAATATTTTAGTAATTACTTTATAACTGTAATTGTGACATTGTAACTGTGATATTTTGCTTTTTGTTAGCCGCCCAGAGTCGCATTGCGAGTGGGGTGGCATACAAGTCGAGGAATTGAATTGAATTGAATTGATTTTGACAATGTGTGCCTTCACAGCCAGTCCATCTGGCATTGCCTCTTCCACCTCCATGACCATTGGGAATCCCTGTGAGTTTCTTGCACACATAGTAGGTCACATCTATGTTTATTGCAGAGTTTCTGAAGCAAGCTCTCTTTAACTGAGGATATTCCTTCACTGTTGACCGATATCACTGTCTGTTTGGGCCCTGAGAAGGGCCATTGGTTAAAATGTCTCTTTGTAGTCATTTCTGCTCAAAAGTGGTGCTTCTGGGTTGAAAGGATCAGCTGTTGACAATCACCGTTGCTACTGTTGCCCAGGAGATGCCCGATTGCCGAAATAGTCTTTGGGGCGGCTCCTTTCACACAATTCTCTACCGCCTAGCCAAGAACAACCATGGCCTGTGTGGAAAGCTTTAAACAGACTACGTGCCGGGGTAGGAAGATCAAGGGCTAATCTGAGAAAGTGGGGTTTCCCTGTAGATGATAGCCTGTGTCAATGAGGAGAAGAACAAACTATCACTCATATCATACAATGCACACAATGCCCCTCAATGTGCACTAAGGAAGACCTTACATTGGCAAGAGGAAATGGTGTTGATATGGCCTGATA
The DNA here is from genome assembly GCA_035047345.1 of Bradypodion ventrale. Classification (NCBI taxonomy): domain Eukaryota; kingdom Metazoa; phylum Chordata; class Lepidosauria; order Squamata; family Chamaeleonidae; genus Bradypodion; species Bradypodion ventrale. The sequence continues at coordinate 252,967,781 of JAWDJE010000003.1, forward strand.
TTGGGTGGATGTCATCTAGTTCTTGTTTGTTTTCTATATGTTGGTTTTAGCTTTGTATGCTATTGCAGAATAAACTTTGTAGTACGTCTGACACGAGCGGCGAGAGAAAAATGGGATTAAGCATGACAGAATCACAGCTGGTATGCTGGATAAAGAAAGTGGGGAAACAGAATTGTTCATCAAGACAGAAAGTCGGCAATGATGGGTACGTTACTTCTTGGTTACATGTGAGTTTTGGCAAGCTTTCCTTTATGTGACTCAAGAGCACATTGACTTGGAAAGAAAACTCGGGCAACTTTATGCAGCAGTCGCTAGATGGCAGCAAAATCTACCAGTAAAGTACAGTATCTGAAGTCGCATTTAGAACTGAAAAGCATCAGTGCAATTATTCAATAGCTTAATTATTTTATTATTTGTAGATTCAAGAAATCTTCTTTTTAATCTGATTTTAATTGGACATTTCCCCAGACAAACTATGCTTCCCAGTGGTGACAGAAGTTTGAACTCATGGACTTATGCATTTTTAAAAATGAAGGATTCGTCTAAAAATTATAGACAACAATTTTAAGAATTGTTGATCTTTAAAATGGAGTGCTGATTGTTACAGAAACTATCCTCACAATTAAATGCCTTGAAATTATCTTCAAAAATATTGTTTTTACAGCATTTCTGTAAAATTTATTTTAATATGCCACTTACATCATTAATAAATTGATAGCAGTATGGTTAACTGATGAGAAGTACTGGTGACATGTTAACAATCTTTATTCCAATAAAGAGAGTTAGAATAACATATTTCCTAGGGGTTCTGTATCCAGGACTACACGTTGCTTCTTAGTAACATACCAGAAGCTGGAAAGCTGCTGCTCATTTGTATGCCTTCATGTATATATAATTAACAAAAATGCATAAAAGTTGCATGAATGTAGTGGACATGTTGCACTCCTGTGATACCATTTGTGCACTGCGGTGGGGTGACACTAGAGGGGAAACTCCTATGGTATAGTGGGGGGATTGAATTCTTTAAAACTGATCTCAATTTACCCATTTATTAAGTTAGGGGAATGAAAATATTTCCTCTAATAACTACACAGGCACAAAATGTTAATGCAAAACATTGATCAGAATCTTATGCACACACGAGGGAAAATACATTCAGTCTTGGAAACGATTTGCTTCCATTGGCCAAAATCCTATTGCACAACTATGCACTTGTAACTTGTTGTGCTAAAACTGAAGCAGAAGCATTTTCTGCTGGTGCATTGAGCCATTCGTCAGGCGCAGGATGTGTGACTGACTACACAACTGCAGAGCACAATACCTTGTTGCCAGGCATAACACAGGACGTACAATTCCTTGTTGCCTGCTAAAAAGGTGCTGGTTGTGGCTTACATCAACTACAGTAACAATATGATTCAGAGCATCACAAAATACTGAGCATTGTTTCATGTTGTCCTTTGAAAAGTTACTTGTTGAAGAGAACTGTACAGATCTGATATTTTGAAAACTGCAGCTGAGGCCTAGGTTCCTCTACAGAGCTTGGGTCTAATGTGTTACAAGTCACATTATTTTTGTTCGATGACAGTAGTTCCTGTTCTAAAGAAGGGTACTTAACTGCTATATTTTTCAGATAATAGGTAACAATTACTTATTATTCTGCAACATTAGTTTAGTAGGTCATTTGGTTTCAATTGGAGCAATTTAGGTATCGATATGGAAGTTTTTTTAAAAAAAAACCTCAGTGTTAGCAACATGTTACTGTTTAAAAATCTAAACAACAGTAAACCGATTACGTACTTTCAGGAAAATAATGAGTTAACATTCTAAGTCCCATGCTTCCTTTCCTCAGCATATCAGAGAATAAACAAAACAAAATAAAAACAACAACAACGCTGTAGCACTTGAATATTAACTGTTATATTTTAATGTTAGCTTTCATGGATCAAGTCAGCAGCTGCGGTGGCCCAGTGGTTAAGAAGCTCACCTTGTTAGCTGGAAGGCTGGCAAGTTGGCAGTTCAAGACCCGAGTACTGCATTACGGTTTGAGTGCCCGTCTCTGTCCCATCTCCTGCCAACCTAGCAGTTCAAAAGCAAGAAATTGCCAGTAGATAAATAGGGACCACTTCGGTGGGAAAAGATCTTGGGGACATGAAAGGAGCCTCATTTGGGCATCTCCTGAGTGGAGTTTCTCCAGCAAAAAATCCTTCAAATCTAGAATAATTTCTGACATGAAATTATTATTATGGATCAAGTCAACTTCATCAGACACTGTAGCACTTTGAAGACTGTTATATTTTAATGTGAACTTTGGTGGGTCAAGAGCACTTCATCAGACATAGGAGAGAGGCTTCATGGCATCAATTTATACACATTAGGTACAGAGTGATTGGTTAGCATTACAGATAAGTATATAAATCAGTATGGTTTTATACAACTGGTAACCAATCACTCTGTACCTCTGTACTTAATATGTATAAACGGATGCCATGAAGTCTCAGTCCTATGTCTGACGAAGTGCTCTTAACCCCCAATTCTCACATTAAAATATAACAGTCTTCAAAGTGCTACAGCATTTTTTTGTTTTGATTTTTTTATTCTCTGATATGCTTGAAACACAGACTAACATGGCTACTATTCCAAAAAAATTTCCTCAGCATCACTCCTTTATTATACATTTGGGTCCCAGGTGTAAAATGTACAATGCATCTATCACAAGACTAAATCCACACTTTATTGAAAGTCCACAATTTATTATTATTTGGTGAGGCTTCATCCCAGTAACAAAATACGGTGCTGCTCTTTCAGCATTTTCTCTTTTAATGGATGTTCCACAATAAGAAAGAAAATGGAAAGAACAGTTTTCAAAACAAAACAAAACAATGGAAGGTTATGAATGGAGGCCACCACCAACCAAAGCCTGGCCACATAAACCACTGAACAGGATGAGGCAATGGTGTGAAAAAAGAGGCTTGTTTGGTCCTGCTTAAGTTTTAACAACCTACATAAGGCGTGCTTCCAGATGAATGGCTTCCAGGGCCACCCATCAGACAATATTGTGCAATTTTCTTGTTTCCCCCCTTCAGTTGATTTTCAGTGGTAAGAAAAATCTGGAGGCAATTACAGTGGTACCTTGCATAACGAACGCATTGCATAGTGAAAAATTCGCATAATGATGTGTTTCTTTTGCAATGGTGATACCCTGCATAACAATTTTTTTGTTATGAGGGTTTTTTTGTAACCAGGGTATACCCGCTTAATGGGAACCCCGGTTAACAAACAGTTTTTCCCCATTATGCAGGCTATCTCCCAAAGGGAACCACATAACGAAAAAAACGCATAGCAAAGAGCTCCGTGGAACTGAGTTTTTTCGTTATGCGGGGTTTTACTGTATTGGAAATATAGGCAAGTTATGAAAGGAAGACAGCTCTTTGGGCCACGATCATCATGGTAATCAGCCAGGAAGACTGTCCTTCAAATATAATGCCTTGGCCTTTCATCTGCAGCATGACATCCGTACCACTGATCTAGTGCCACGAGTCACTTCTGGTCCTGAGCCATTTTGGCATGCAAAGTCCTCCTCAGCCGTAGTCCATTATTGATGAAACTGCTGCCCTCCATCAAGATGGATTCAAGTGGAATTTAATCCATTTGGGGACGATCATGAAGGCCGCTAGTCTTTAGGATTATCAGGTTAGTTAACTTCCATCTGACGCTCAGCATTGAGTCGCTGGCAGTGTGGTCTACTATATCACCATAGCAGGATAACCTGGCCAGACTACAGGAGAATTGCTCAATAAAATTGTAATTTGAAAGCAGAATTATCTCAAAATCATGGTTTACCTTAGAGCCACTTCAAATGTTACTGCAGGACCTCTTTGAGTTCTTATCATTCTGCATTGCAGGCGCACCCCCAAAAGAAAGACTCAGACACCGGTATATGGATAAAGGCATTGGGCCACTTTTATTGAATAATGCCCTAGTCCGAATTATAACTTTCAATTGGTGTATTCATCCAATTGTAATTATTAAGGCAAGCAGGCCGCAGTAACACTGGTAAGGTTCCTCCCAAAAATGCTAATGACAATTGGCTACAATGTAACCATTTGTATCAATTTGTTTGTTGACACAAACAAATTGTTGACCGGAGTCAATAAACTATCTACTGACCTCACCCTATGACGTGTATCCGTCAAATCACGAGGTGATGCATGCTGTAAAGCTCCTGCCATCACCCCTTGCCTCGTTTGTCGTTGACCAGCCAAAGCTATTACACCTGTACCTGTCTAAGTGTTGGCCAGTCAATTGCGAACCTGCCGGATACCTATGGGTCATCAATCTTTACCTTACCAGTGCTACCCGCCACACGGGGAGGCGTCTATGAAGACTCACCGCCCCCCCCCCCAGACCGTCAGCTCGGTCACCAGGCCTGCTTGCAAATCTTCAAGAAAGAGGTTCATACCTCTAGCCGACAGGTGGACTCCATCCCCTGCATAGAGATCATAATTTTGCAAACTAATCGTGGGGTGCCGGATGACCATCCCCAAACCTTTGTCTGCCAAGAACCAGGCAACAGCCCTGTTCACCGAGCGGCGAGCACGGTCAAGGGCACGGAGGTCAATACCTCCCCTGTATGAATGACGCAGTACGATGTCCGACCATAGCAGCCTTGTGTACGGCCACACATAATGCAAATAAGCTAGGACACTGCAAATCGTGAATTTTAAGGAAAAGCCAGTGACCTGGGCAAGGTCATTGCCCCCGAGGTGCAGTACAAGGACATCAGGCGGTTCAGCATCCCTGGTGGAAAACAGGGATGGCAACAGTTCCCGCCATCTCATTCCGCGCTTACCGTACCAACGTGCGCTGCCCAGTGCACGTAACTGTGGCCCACCAGCCATACTGCCACCGGTGTGCGGGGACACACAGGGTCTGTAAAAGAAGAAAAGAGAATAATGACTTAACTGGTACTCATGCCTGAAGTGGGCGAATATACAATGCAAAACGCATGGATCCCCATCTCCCCATTCGGCGTATATCAGCCTCAGAGTACCCAAATGCAGCCGCAGTGCATGCAGCACCTATCCTAAATGAATGGGTGCCGTAACGAGCCCCGAGGAGGCCAACACTGGATAGAGCTATACCGGTCAACTTCCAAAATTGAAATTTAGTAAGGGGAGACCCATCCTGGTGGCAGAAAAACGGGCCAGGGTGCGCGCCACGCACTGCCAAGAACTCATGTAGGGCACCAACCGGACAGATGTCTGCAATGGAACATCGTAGCAGTCTAACTCCACTGCCTACGCCATGCTGATCAACTTTTGAGGACCGTATCCTCAACTGAGCCCACTCATTAGTAAGATAGACATCGTCGAGTTCCAGTGCCCTATGAGTCGCATCCACCTTAGACAGTAGTACCAACTCACTGATGCGGAGCGCTCCAAAGAAGGCCACCGTGGTAGCCGTGTGAAAAAGAGCCACCTCATACCTATCAAAACACAAGTTATGCCAGCCTCGTGCAAGGTGGGTCAGTACCTCTGGTGAAATTGGGTGGCGAGTGGGTGGCGAGCCAAACCCTGACTGTGTAGATAAACCATAAATTGTAAAACTTGTTCCACTGGAATGGGCCACACTTCGGGCAACTGAAGTTGCACACAAAAGGTTCTAAATTGTACAAAAGCATGTTGATATGCCTTACGCGTGCGAGGTGCCAAAGACATGCCGATCGCCCGGTTCACCTCTCCTCGCCAAATGTCCAAATCTCGGCCAGGAGTGGCGAGGGGAATTCCTCTGCTTCCGCAGCCAAGGCACGGAACCGGGGGATCTGCAGGCGGGATAAAGCATCAGCAATATCATTATTAATGCCTGGGACATGTCTGGCCTTAAACAGCACGTTTAGGCGTAGGCTTCTTAATACAAACTGGCGAACCAACGCCATCACCCTAGGTGATTTAGACGTCTGAGCGTTGACAATGTGCACCACTGCCGCATTGTCACACCAAAAATGGACCACTGAGTTGGCCCACTCCTCGCCCCATAGCATCAAAGCTCCCAGGATTGGAAGGAACTCAAGAAATGTAAGATCGCGGAGGCGATCCGTGCCCCGCCATGCTGGAGGCCATTGGCCATAAGCCCACCTCCCCTCAAAATAAATCCCATATCCCAGGGAGCCGGAGGCATCCGACTGTACTCGGAATCTAGGGGAAACCAAAAGGTCCGATCTCCAGAAAGAAACCCCGTTAAATTCCCGTAGAAATGTGAGCCAAACCAAAAGGTCAGCCCGCATGCCCCTGGTCAGTCGGACCCTGTGGTGGCGCTTTAACAGGCCAGACATGGTGTCACATAGGCGCCGAGCAAATGCTCTGCCGGGTGTCACCACCCGGCAGGCAAAGTTAAGATGGCCATGAAGTACCTGAAGCTCACGAAGTGACACTTTACGTTTGGCTAGCAATGCCAAAATCATCGCGGAGATCCGGGTGACATTCTCAATGGGTAACCGGGATGCCTGTGCGACCGTGTCAATTTCAATACCCAGAAATGTGAGCGTAGTAGATGGGCCCTCGGTCTTTTCGGGCGCTAAAGGGACACCCAGTTCCAGCATTAGCGTCTGAAATGTAGCGAGGAGACGCGTGCACGTGTCCGAGCCCCGTTCACCCCCGAACAAAAAGTCATCGAGGTAATGGGCTACAGACCAAGACCCGGACCTGCGAACAAAGGCCCACTGAAGAAAAGTGCTAAAACGTTCGAATGCCGAACATGAAATAGAGCAGCCAAAAGGCATGGCCTTATCTACATAGAACTTCCCTTGGAATCTAAAACCCAATAGCTCGAAATCCCCAGGGTGCACTGGCAGCAATCGGAATGCCGATTTAATGTCACATTTTGCCAGGAGGGCACCGGGACCACAAGAGCGCACCATCCGTAGGGCTTGGTCAAATGATGTATATCTGACCGAAAAAAGGTCATCAGGAATAGCATCATTGACAGAAGAACCCGCTGGGTACGATAAGTGGTGGATTAAACGGAATTCACCCGGGTCTTTTTAGGTACTAGCCCCAGAGGAGAGACCTTCAGGTTAGGGAAAGGTGGTTCGGAAAAGGGGCCCGCTACCCTCCTGGCCTCTACCTCTTTGGCAATACTCAGGGCAGCCACCCCCTCCTTACCCTTCAGGGAAACCGAATTGGGGGCATCTTGGGGTCCCCGCACCCCCTTGAATGGGATACGAAAGCCCCACTGGAAACCCTCCAGGAGGTACCTCGCATCCTCCCTCCTTGGATAAGTTGAGAGCCATCGCTCCAACATATACACATTAACTGGGGAGGGGGCATTTTGACTGGCTAGCTCCATCAGCGGAAGCCCTGCCTGCTCCCTGTCCACCTCTACCTCTGCCCCGTGACCCACCAGCCCGCGGGCACGCGGAGGCGGCATAGGGGCCAGCGCAAGAGGGACACTCATGTTTGTATCGACACTGTCGCTTATTGCACACGCCATTAGCTGAGAAGCTCCAACACAGCAAGCGGGCTGGAACCCCCTGCCCCGTCGGCTGGCAGGGAGCCTGTGTTGGAGCAGCTCGCTGCACAGCATGGCCACAATGGTACCTATCCCCAGGCGCCGGACGCGTGGGGGTCATGTACAAGAGCCACAATTTTTGGCAGGGCTCATCCCATCTCATCTCCGGGTGTAGGGCCACCCTCATTCTAAATTCCTCATCATAAGCCAACTACAATGGGCCAGGGAAATCGACCATCGCCCTGTAAATATTGTCCAAGTATTGGACCATAGGCCGGGCCCTGAGGTATACCGCCATATAAATAAGATATGCCGGTAACCAGTTGGCCCAGGTGCGCGGTGGCTTACGACGACGAGACAGCTCCTTGTCTCTGTCATCCTGTCCCTCTCTCTCTTCCTTAGTGGGCTCACGGTTCAATAGGGAGAATATATCCACGTACTCCCCTTGCCAAATCTTCTCCCTCGTGACCTGTGACAAATGATCACCAAGGGGCAAGGAATAACCAGCCGTCGGCAAAGCCATCACCGGCACATTATGTATAGAGAGCATACGCAGCGGGACCTGGACAGCCCCTGCGATGCTCGGCACTGCCCCAGGGGCGGAAACCCCCGCCCTTAATGAGGGGCCATTTTGAAACCATGGGGCACTGGGATAGGCTGGTAACTGATGCCCACTCGCCTCAACTTGACGAGGCCAGGGCCACTGAACCCCACCACTGGAAGTGGGCTATGAGGTAGGTGCACTAAATTGAACCTGATACTCACTAGGTGCACCCCCGTGAGCCGCCCCCACCGGGGGTTCCGGCCCACGGCGGGCGTTGGAGCTCGCGACCGGAATCGAGCTCTGGGACCACATCTGACTACTCCCAGTCTGCAGATCTGGACGAACGGGGAGCTGCGAGACACCAGCTGGTGCCGGCCAGAGCGTCTCAAGCAGCTCAACCCGGCTGGTCGCCCGTTGCAGCGTTGCAGCCGTCAAGGTAGCCGGTGCCAACGAAGGGGCTCCAGTGGAAAGAGAAGCGCCCCCCTCCACAGGAGGCTGTGCAATGCCCAAGGATGCTTCCAGCACTGCTAAACGTGCTAACAAAGCATCCACTGCCACAGAGCCCCCAGCATAAGGCGGGCCGGGTGGGCCGGACAGCCCACTAGGCAGTTGGAAAGGTAACCCGAAAGGTGAGCCAGGGCCAGAATAGGGCCATGCCCAAAACTCCGGCCCATGAGGGGCCGGAGGAGGAACGGGTTGTATACCCGCACCAGGCCCCCCCCATGGTGCCCTGACCCATGGCCAGTAACGGCGGGCCGAGGGCCGAAGCCCCTGAGGGACCGGCCTGTAGCTGGCCAGCCACTGAGCTGGAGCCCGGCTGCCAAGTGCCAGCCTGAGTAGCCCCACCGGTATCAGTGGGCAAGGCTGGCACATTGCCCTGCCGCGGGGGCGCAGCCCTGGTCCTCCGACCCGATGGCTGGCCCCCGTCCGGCGCAGGGCCGGTGAAAGTTCTCCCCCTCGGCCGCGGCTTCATCGCCGGGGCCTTCCGCTTGGGAGCCATGTCTCCCTAGGAGAAGAAAAGCAGGATCCCTATCCAGGGATTGAACTCCTAGCGCCTAAGCACGCGGTGGCCAAGCAAACCAAGGCTCTGCGTGCACTAATCCCCCTTTCCCAGCCGGGAAAGAACCGCAAGGGCTAAACAGCCGAAGACTAAAAGGACAAACAGCGACGGAAAAAACTTTTCCTCTCCGTCGCTATTTCTAAAATGGCAGCTCGTCTGCCTCGTGGCCACCCCTTTTATAGAGGGGTGGCCACGCCCCCTAACTCACCCGGATGTCTGAGTCCGGGTGGGTGGGGGGCCACAAAGAGAGCGGGGGCCATTTTGGCGCCGCACTTTCATTGTTTGAAGCTCAATGTGTCTTCAACTACCTTTGTTTTTATTGTACATAACAATCTGAAACTTTAAGGAGAAAGGAAGATTGAACTATATGAAAGCCATTTTTAAAAAGAGCACAATCTTCAAACTTATGTGACCTAGAGACTTTAGAAAAGCTATATTTTAAAGGCACGTGTCTTGATCTCTTGGACCTGTATTGTCATTGAAGGTTTTTTCCCCATGTACTCATTATGTTTGTTTTCTGTCTTAAGCTGTGTTCAAGTGCACTCTCATACAACAATTTTTTTTTGCATCCCTTTAAAATTAAATTCTAGTTTTTCTACATTATAGCCTTTATAAATTGTTTAACTTTGGCTGGGATTCTGCAACCATAAATTGCGTACAGAATTAAAGCACCACAACATCCACAAAAGCAAATGCCTAAACTGAAAACCCTTTCCAGCTCCCACTCCTTTCTAACATGTCAGATGGAATATCAGGGTAGATTAAGTAAAAAAATAGATGTGCAATGGAAACAACTAAAACAGAGAAGTATTACCCAAACCTTTTCTAGCGATTTTTAAAAGCACGGTCATTTTAATATCTAAGTAAAGTTTTTCCTTTTAAAGATTTTAGCCTATCTTGAAACATAAGGCACTGATCAGTTGCTTTGCTTAGAAATTCTCAACTAGAGTGTGCCCACTGAATCAATGGAACTTATGGAGAAGTTAACTCACCCAAACATCAGTGATTCAGTAAGCCTACTCTAGTTGAGAGTAGCAGTTAAATTTAGGCCACTGTAATTTCTAATATTTTTCAGTGGGGAAAAAATTCCCCAAGATTACTGGGCTAACCACAATAATGTGGACATTACATGAAAAGCCTTTTAACTACTGAAAGCAACCCACCCACACCAAATCTCAGTTGAGTCAAGTTTTGAGAAAGTATTGTCCTCTCACCTCCAGTGAAGCTGACATTTACTACTGCCGTATTTTAGTGCCACAAGATCATATCCTAAATAATTTGCAGTGGACATTGCCAAAACTGGTGAACAAAGCAACATTTTAGATTCACCAATAACAATCTTAGCCATAGCAATTACATTTATATACCATCCTCATAGCACTTAGAGCATTCTCTGAGCAGTTCACAAGATAATTAGGATTTTGCCTCCAACATGTAGGATTCTCATTTTACCATCCCTGGAAAGATGGAAAGCTAAGTCAACCTGCAGCCCATCACAATCAGACTCCGATGATGATCAGATTTTTGACAGCTGTGCTGCTTAACCACTGTGCCACAAGGGCTCTTCTATCTCTTAATGCTTGAGCACGAATCTTGTTTTTTTCCTGCTTATGGCATGAAAACATTCATACAGACAGTGGCTTCTGGCTACATTCTCCAGATTCCTTCGACTGATTTAAAACTATTTTCTTTATGAAGCTGTAAAGTATCTTGTGGATTACTGGTGGTGCACCCAGGCAAAAAAAGTGAGGGACCCTTTTGCACATGCTTAAGGGATTCAGCCCACTTAATGACTTTGAGTTACAACATACTTCATTGTACAGGTGTGAGAATGGAAGCCTTATACACTAAGTAAGTAAAATTGTCTAGTTCATTAAAACTAAAATTTGCTTCTGGCAGCTTATAGACAGAGGTAACGGAGAATTGTGGGGTTTGGATGGTGAGAATTTCATTGTTGTTTGTTTCTGTCAATGTAGCTGATATTATGCTGAGGTCTCTCAATCACTAGTTCCATTCCAGCCACTTTTGGTCTGTACTTTGCTGTCCCCCAATGTGTTTCCTTTAGCAGAGGTATGTCACACTTGTATTTCCTGCACATGTATGCAAGGAGGAAACTCTTATTACTGGAAAGTCCCTCAATATTTATTGTTAAGGTTAGTCTTGACAAAGACCTTTCTATTGGATTCATTCTTCAGTTCCTTTGGTCTGATCCAGTTTTAGAAGGATTAGCTGACAAGTTTGCCGCACAGGGTACTCCCAGCTGCATTCACAATCTTTGTGGAGGCTCCTTCTGTGTACCCTGCCTTATATAGTGAGGAAGTACCTTGTGAAGGGAAGAAACCAAGGGTCTCTGCCAAGTGTTGAAAACATCAGCAGGTCTTATCACCTTTTCCTGCAACATGTGTGACTTAAATGGTTGCAGTCTTTGGAATTAAGACGATGTTTAAAAGAGATCTTATGTTCAACTTCTCCTTAAGGATCATTGCCTTGCCATGGTGAACTATTCACTATTTCCTAGAATACGGAAAACACATATTGGATAAAAAATTATATTAAAAAAAACCACACATCCTGACAAGTTGTATCATGATCAAAGCAGTGCCTCCAAATGCTCTGTCTATTCCTAAAAACTATGTTTGTGTATCTCAGTTTTTCACATGTTTCTTCTTAAAGGTTTTCATCTTTCTGTTTTTGCTTGAAGACTTCATCTGGATTTCCTGCGAAATTTCACCAGCAGGCATTAATACCGCCAGATTTCAAGTTCTCCAAATGTTTTCCACACTCTTTGTAGGCTTTTAAATGTCACCAAAGGTGCTGCTAAAGCTAAAAGCATGTGTGCACATGGACACAAATAAAATGCACAACCAGTGGTGGGGTTCAGCAGGTTCGCCCAGTTCACCAGAACCATTAGTAGAAATTCTGGCTGGTCCTGCCCATCCAAGTTTTGAAATAACGCAGGGCTTTTCCCCTGGCCACGCCCACCATACCATGCCCATAGTAGTAGGTAGTAAAACAAATTTTAATCCCACCATTGTGCGCAACCATATTGTTGTGACTTTTGCCACATATGCACATTACACTTACAAATCTCAATGCTGTTCTACCTCCCCCTACTCCATTTGTGCAGATACTCTTGTCTATGAATTTTCACTAAGAACAGTTATTAGATGTATTTCTACCTTTGCTTGAAATAAGGCTTACCAGTGAGTGAAAAATGTTTAGTGCATAAGCTAATTTCCAGGGACTTCTCTTGCTTAAAAAGTGGAGTATTGTCAGTGGTATTTCCCCTTCCCCTTGGGGTAGTCCCATATCAGAAAGGATTCATGGAGGACAAACTGACCCATAAAAGCCATGATAGCAAAATGCAATCTCCATGTTCAGCCATGCTACATACCAACTTGCTGTGAGACAAATTATGGGGGTGGGATTGTTGCTTCCTCCCCTGCTTTTGCACTTACCTGAGGCATTGGGGTAATTGCTGCTGAAAATAGGATGTTGGTATAGAAGGAAAATTAATTTGACCTGACATGGCTCTTTTTACATTCTTTTGTATTCATTAATCTGCTTGGGTATCTCTCACTCTTTCCTTTTTCATTAAAAAAAACCACCATCTTCAATTCCATGTGTGAAAGTGAAGGCATAAGCTTTCTTACTCCCAGAACTCTGTGCAGCAATGTTAAAAGCTGGCTGATCCCATGTCCACCTTGCCTTGACAAGCCAAGTGTGCAAGTAGGTCAGGAATGATTGAATGTCCCTCAGAGCTGAGTGTCACATCCCATTTTCTTGGTGAGTTAAAAATGAAACCTGTTGCTCTCAGAGGTTGGTGCATGTGTGTCCACACACTCACACACATGGTTGTTGCTGATGCTGACAGGCCCACAATCCCCATTTAACAAAATCATATACAAGAGAAGTTTTAAAAAAATGATAAATGTTACATTGTAGTACTATGCCCTCCCTGTGGCACAGGTCAAACCTATATATATCTTTATATATGATTTTGAATATCTATGGTTCACATGCATAGCTGAGGAATTTCCTTTTTAAATAAGTGTTCATTTTTAAATAAGTGTTTCATTATCTTACTGTGTTAGACAACCTTGCAATCATATGAATTTGCTAGTAGTTTAATGGTAAAGCAACTTTCCAGGTTCTGCAGCACAGAATATGGTGATAGTACTGCAGTGACTCAAGTGGCTAAGATGCTGACTGGAAGGCAGGAGGTCAGCAGTTCGATTCCCGAGTACTGCAGGGTGGAGTGAGCTTCTGTCTTTGTCCCAGCTCCTGCCAACCTAGCAGTTCGAAAGCAAGAAATTGCAAGTAGATAAATAGGGATGACTTTGGTGGAAGGTAAACAGTGTTCTGTACACTCCAGTGTCTAGTCATGCCTGCCACATGACCATGGAAACATCTACAGAAGCAGACAGCGCTGGCTCTTCGGCTTTGAAACAGAGATGAGCACTTAACCCTAGAGTCAGATACGACTGGCTTTCGATCAAGGGAAACCTTTACCTTTATTAGTTAAGAGTTTAGCAAGCTCTGTTAAATGACACTTTGAACAATAATAAAGACAAGATGGTTTGTGTCAATATTGTTAGCATGACTGGAATTATTGCATTGGTTGGACAATACTCTCTCTACAAAGATCTAACTCTCACTACAAAGATCCGAATAGTGAGATGTTATGTATTCCCAGTGTTGCTGTATGGAGTTGAAGATTGGACATTGACTAAAGCATCTGAAAAGAAAATCAAAGCTTTTGAAATGTGGATCTACAGACAGCTGCTAAGGATATAATGTTTTGACCATGTGACTAATGTAGAAGTGTTGCACCGGATGGATAAAGAACAAGAACTGTTTAAGACCATTAAGCAAAGAAAGCTCTAATACCTTGGTCATATCATGATGAAGAACATAAAATATACACAAAAAAGGAAGAATAGTTTGATGTTTGCAGATTTATACGCAGATATAGTGTTTCCATACACAACAATTAGCCATATGATCCATATTCAAATTGTAAAGGATACCTTAATTGGATCACTAAGAAAAAAAATTGTGTGAGCTTTCGTGGTTCAAGATCACTTCTTCAGGCATGTATTAAAACGTTCATGGCGTGGTGGTCTGCCAGGCTCCATTCTTAAGAACAGCAAAATATTTCATGGAATTAGGATGCCACTCCCACAGGAAGCTGGGTGTTGGCCCCCTGTCCATGTGACCCTTTTTGAAGCATAGCTTCCTTTTGTGGCCAGACAAAAGAATTCAGACTCCATGTGCTCCCCAGTAGGTGACAAGGCTTCAATTTGGTATACACACTAGGCATGCCAATTGCAGTCAAATTAAAGTCACATAAAATTATTACCTAGTGAAGTGGTGTTCCTTCAATTTTAATACATGCCTGAAAAAGTGGACTTGAACCACGAACGCTTGCACAAAGTTTTGTTTTTCTTATTGATCCAATAAAGGTATCACCTGCCTCCTGCATCTTTTGCATTCTTTACAACATAAAGTATAGAATACTCCAACTCACTCTGCAAGGAAAGATCCCTGGGAAGAAAGAGGCCCTGGATGTAGATGGACTTCATGGCTGAAGAACCTGAGAGACTGGTGTGGCATGCCCTCAGAAGAACTGTTCTGAAGAGTTAAGAACAAGAAGACTATTGCCATGATGATAGCCAATATCTGGAATGGATATGGCACCTGAAGTAGTAGAAGAAGGGCAATACAGTTACCCACTGTGCTGATGGCCTTTACACCAAAGGTGATGCCACTGCAGCACAGCTGAAACCTTATAATAAAATAGCTGTGATGTAAGAAGCAGTTAGTTGGGTAGCTCAGTCATTTAGGTATTTGGCTGCAGAGCCAGAGGTGATAGGAATTCAATTCACCACTGTACATACCAGAAGATCTGTGTGGCCTTAGGCAAACTGCATAGTCCCATAGCATCCCTGAAAAAATGAATGGTAAACCACTTCTGCATATTTTCTACTCAGGAAACCCTGAAAGGGCTATCATAAGTTAGAATCGACTCGACAACACAGAACTATTATTATGAATATCAGAGGCAGAACAGCAGCTGAAACAGGCAACACCAACATGGTTAAATACTGTACTACCAAATACTGTTCACAACATCAGACAACTCTTATGTCTCATGCAAGAAAGGCCCAAATGATCTCTTGTCTCACACACTTGGTTCCTGTTCCCATGTAACCCAAGGCCATTTATCTGGGCTTCTCTCTACTTCCACTTTCTGCAAATTGTTGGATTACAACAGGGGTTCACAACCTTTTCATGCCATGGGCATGCCCTCTCAGACAGCTGTGTGGGCTGGAGACGTGGTTCCTCCCACTGCTTCTGCTGCTTCTAGTGGTGGTGGTGGCAGTGGTGGGCGCATTCCCAATGTGTTTTTGAGTTTTTTCACTGCTCCCACCACTTCTGTGATGGCGGGAGCGAAGGTGGTGCATTTTTGGCAGTTCTTGGGGGCTTTTAGTGCATTTTTCATGTTTCTGGTGCATTTTGGGGGCATTTTACATGCTTCTGGTATGCTTCTGGCTCTTTCAGCAACAGCGGCCCTCACTGCGGGTCAGATTAATTGGTGCTGCAGGCTGGATCTGGCCCACAGGCCATAGGTTGTGAATCCCTGGATTACAATCACTGTTACCATGGCCAACCCAATACAGTAGACCCTCACATAACGACGTTGCTTGGTTCCCCAAGTAGCGTCACTATAGGGGAAATGTCATTGTGCGGTTTTCAATGGCAGCTGCACCATCTAGCGGCAAAAAACTGTCATTATCTGCACGATGTTAAAAAAGTCATTAATCCGTACAACAACGGTTTTTTGTCGTTGTGCGGATAGTCACATGGCAAGTGATGATGCGTCGTTAAGCGGAAATGACGCTATTCGAACACATCGTTAATTGAGGATCCACTGTACTATGGTAGATGGAATGAAAGAAGATCTAGTCCACCACATCTAGAGGATGCCAAGTACGGAAGGCTGCACCATTTCCTTTAACACTGTAATGCCATAAATTGACCTCTGCTCCAGCATGGGTTTTTGGCAATGCTCCATAGAAAGTGTTGCTGTTGTTGCGTGCTTTCAGTTTGCTTCTGACTTACAGAGACCTTATGACCCTGACTTACAAGGAACTTATAAGTTCCCATCATTAAGAGCCCTGCTGAGCTTTTACAACTCAAGGGCTGTGACTTTCTTTATTGAGTCAATCTGTCCTATAAGTAGTAGGATATTTTAGTATAATAATAATAATAATAATAATAATAATAATAATAATAATAATAATAATAATAATAATAATAATAATAATAATAATAATAATAATAATAATAATAATAATAAACTAGAATGGGATTACATGTTTTCATTATTCATATTTAAAGGGTTTGACATGCCCACTTTGTTCTGATTCCAAATGTCAGCCTATCCATCACCATATTGCTGAAACAAATTGGACTGTACTAATACAGTACCAGAAAATAGTGATACATGAATTGTACCGTCTCCCAACCATCTTTTTGGAGAGGTGAAATCCATAGAGAACAACTAACTTTTTGCATAGCTCAGCTGGAAAGACAGTAAAGTGTAGACTGTAATACATCTGCCTTCAGTATCTTTCCATTAGTATTTGCACTTCTTCAGAAGTTTCATGACAGTATAGAATACAGCCTGGGAAGACTAAGAGGTGAGAACTGGCCAAGGCATAGCAGTTTAAGAACAGTTGATCAAAGGTCAGGTTTATCACAGTTGGTCTTGGGGAAAAAGATTGACATCTCAAAAAATGAGCTCTAACAGATGGAAGTTGTGCTCTTGCCGTTTTAGCTGATTTAGCTTTTCCCATTTTTGGCAAGGTGGCTGAACTGTGTGATTAGTAATTTTTCTGAGCTGACCAATAGGAAATGGTGGCAATAGAAAGAAAAAAGTTAGTATTAACTGGCAAAGTCCTGTTTTCTTGTAGTGAAAGAAAGTATAAGGCACTCTGTATTTGACCTTCATTGTTAATAACAGGCATTGAGTAACAGGAAGTATTTAGGAAGAGATTATCTAAAGAATGAACTAATCTTGATCAAAAAAGTATTCTTTTTAAAGCAATGTTGGATGATCTCAGAAGGGACATCAGCTTTACTAATTTATATTGATTTTCTGTCAGTTTAACTGCCAGTTTCCTGCAGAGAACATTGGGAATTTAGTTTTAATAATCCCCCATAAAACAACAATTTTTAGATTTGCTCAAGAGAGAGGAAGGGAGCCAGTTAACCCAGTTTAAGTCTCCAATGTAGACAGATATTTTATGTACAGTACATGAGCTTTCTAAAATTTGAGAAGTAATTCAGAGCATATATACGTGTGTGTGTGTGTGTGTGTGTGTGTGTGTGTGTGTGTGTGTGTGTGTGTGTGTGTGTGTGTGTGTGTGTGTGTGTTCACTTGAGATTACAGGTACTGTATATCCATTTCCTCCCTTCTGTCCACGTAAAGATTCTGGATCTGTCTTCCTTTCTTGAAATTCATTTGGTAAATAGACGTAGGTGCCCTTTGCATGGTTGTTATCTTTAAATCTTTTAATTCACTGATTCATATCTTGCAATAATGCATGCAAAATTGTCTCTGAACTCCTTTGCAATATGCAGATTTGTGTGCAAATGAGAGTTACCTATGGTGTTCGCACTGAAGCATTTTTCTTTGATGTACATTTCTGACATTCTGAGACTGTAAAGAAGAAAATAACTTCAAAAATTTTAAGAAACCTTAATTGAAGTTAACATAAAAGAAGATACATGGTGTTAATTGGTCTGTTTCAGGCATAATTTGGGCCTTTGAGACCATGTCCCTTACCCCCTGCCAAAGTGTCAAGACTCACATCTTTAATTCAACAATCTTTGTATTAATTACCTCTGGATAAGGTAAGCTTTGATTGGAAGGCCTTATTGTAAAATTACAGTACATTGCCTGCTTTAAGATAAATAAATTAGGGCTGAACTTGAAAAATCTCCATCCAACAGAGAACTTGGAAGTGCATTTGCGTATCAAATACTAGATGAAAGAACAGTTTTCTTCAGGCAGTTTAATGGGTGAAAAGTGTTGAGCTATTTACAAGCTGAGGATCCACATGGATCTGAACCATGCATGGACTGCAAGTCATCTCTGGGTGAAGGAAGAGATAATATTTGTAAAGCAGCAAGGGTGTCTTGGAAACATTCTCACCTCCTTCCACACTACCGTGCAATTCAATCCAGGTTTACTTAGAAGGCAAACGCACTGATCTCCATGGGACAATCTTGCATGCTGAACTTAATGACTGGAAGGTTGGCAGGTCAGCAGTTCAAGATCCGAGTGCTGCATGACAGAGTGAGCGCCTGTCTCTGTCCCAGCTTCTGCCAACCTAGCAGTTCGAAAGCAAGACATTGCAAGTAGATAAATAGTTACCACTTCAGCGGAAAAGGTAACAGTGTCCTCTAGCATCTAGTTATGCCTGCTACATGAACACAGAAATGTCTGCAGGTGCAGACAGTGTTGGACCTTTGGTTGTAAACAGAGGTGATCATCCTAGAATCAGATATGACTGGCTTTCGAGCAAGGGTGACGTTTACTTTTACCTAAAACCCTTCTGTGCAGGATTGTAGCCTCCACGTACATTTTGTTTCCACTAGCTCTTAGTAGGATTCTGAGGGGAAAAATCTAGCTGTTCCATTCTAGATTATTGATTTGAATGGGTGGGGGGAAATGATCAGGCCCAGCACCACCATTTAGCAGAATGGGAAGGCAGTCACTTCAAGGGGAGGCTTCTGGGAGTCAATAGGCAGGTGTTGGGATGGGAGCTGTATGTGCTATGTTGCCTGTCCTCTGCCCTCTGATGCCGTCAAGTGTGGTGGATGATGCTGTCTGATCACCAGCACAGAGTAAAATTTCATAGATAATACAACAGTTTCAGGTTCATCTCTGCACAGTGGCAACCTGAAGATCATCTGGGAAGCTTTTAGCGCTTGGTTGGTCACCAGGTTTACTATTGCACAATTCCAATAGCACTTAGTTATACACATTGCATTGAAGGAAGTAGGGAATTGTCTATTTTCCCTACCAACTCAGGCAACTTCAGACAATTTCCGTCTACCTTCTCTGCATCATGACTATTGCTGACATTTCCCACAATCTTTCAGAGCCAGTTTTGGATTTATTGTTTTAATATTCACTGTACAGTATTGCTTCATTTTCATTACTGTTTTAGCCTTGATTTATGGGCTTAGTATAAAGACAATAGGGTATTAATATATGTTTCTATATATTAATAATATTTTTCCTACAATCAATTTGGAAAACATCTCCATTCTCTTCTGTGGTAATTAGAATTAATTAGTCTTTAAAATGTTGTTATAGTCTCAATGAATTTTGCACTCTTTTTCTGGTCTTAGTTTTGTGAAAAACATGCATTGTACTTTCAGGCTGGTGGCCTAAGCCAAATGAATCCTATCCTATTATAAAGTTTAATGAATAGTCACCTTTCCTTGCTTGCTGCCATGCAAGTTGTAGCATGCAAGTTACATTTGTGTGATCCCTAATGACATATGGCATCATCATCATCCTGCTTAGTGTTTTTTTGTGCCCATTTCTGTATTTGCTTTAATTCAGTCTTGTAGGCCAACATCATATGTATGAGTCCAATCTAAAACTAATTAGGAAAATTGTGAAATAACAAATAGTGCTAGATTTTGGCTAGGCCAACCTCAGTTCAAATCCTCCCTCAAGTGTGAAGTTTCCTAAGTACCTTTGGAAAAATCACAACTCCTTGATCTTGCCTATCTCACATAGATATCTCTAACGGCTTAGTCTTAGATTTCAGTTCCACTCTTTCAATTTATTGTGGTCATGCCATTAGCTTGCTGTGAGTTGCTGTTCGGCTTATAACCAGATATTTTATCTTCTTGGTGTTCTGAACCAAAACCATATTCTGTGCTTGAAATTCTAACTTGATCCAGCAGCAACTGAAGATCTGGAAGATTTGTGGCCAACAACACTGTATCATCAGCATATCGGAAGTTATTCAGGTATTCTCCATTAATTTTAATGCAAAAATCTGATAGTGCTTCTGAAAAAAATATTCTCTGAATATATATTAAACAGTGTCGGAGACAACACACAGCCTTCTCGCACACCTTTGTGAATTTGAACCTGCTTTGGCAGCTGCTCTTCAACTCTGACTTGAGTTATCTCTACAGCAGCAAAAAGTAACCCTTATTTTTAACACTAATTTCTTCATATTTTCAATTTCAATTTCAATTTTAATTTATACCCCACCCTATTCAGCGCTGGCCGACTCAGGGCGGCTTCCAACATATCAATACAGGTACAGCATGGCAATACAATAATACAAAAAGATAAATCCAATGCAATAATCAATACACAATAGTTACATCATGTATTATTCAAGTAATACAATAATACAAAGGCTAAATCCAATCCAATAATCAATACAGAATAGTTATGTCATATGTTAACCAAACAATATACAATACTAAATCAATGTTTGTGATGAAGATCTGCCATCGAAGTGACCATCAGGTGTGCCTCCACCTCCCATGGTAGGCCAGGCCAAAGAAGGAGTCGGGATGGTGTCAACTAGAGGATTGTTGGCAGCGGCTCTTGAAGCCGAAACTCCCTCAAGCAGCACCGGTTTCCCTCAGCTGAGAGGGAACGGGGTGCCCGGTGTCCTTGGCGGCATCAGCGCCAGCCCCAATCCTGAAGCCACCCACCGAAACTCCCTCCAGCTGTTCCTCACCGAGGAGCCTGGACAGAGCACAGGCTGGAACCGTCGGGGCAGGCAAAGCCCAGGAAGGAGGGGTGGGAGCAAGCCTCCACCACCCAAGCAGCCACAGCTGCCGGCATCCTCCTCCACCCTTGGCATTGACAGGGCCGAAGGTGGTTGGTGGGAGCATCCTAGTCCAGGGCTGTGGAGGGCTGTGGAGGGCTTTTGACACCTCTGGGCAAATGGAGCCCAGGAAGGGGCGGGCGGGAGTGATCCTCCACTGCCCAAGTCGCCACAGCTGCCGTTGTCCTCCTCCACCCTCGGGGTTGATGGGGCCGAAGGTGTGTGGCAGGAGTGTCCTGGTCCAGGGCTGCAGTGGGCTTTTGACCCCTCCGGGCAAACAGAGCCCAGGAAGGGGTGGGCAGGAGCGGTTGTCCACCGCCCAAGTGGCCACAGTTGCCAGTGTCCTTCTCCACCCTCAGCGTTGACGGGGCCGAGCACATGTATAAGGTTGCCTTCGTTGAATGTGGGAAAAAGAGGGTGAGAGTATTACTTTTAAGATGACTGCACATCTTAGCCTTACGACTATCTGGGGACTCTTGTTGTGTCACTTGCTTCTCTGTGAAAATAGTGTGCTGAAATATATTCTCCTGTGCTAGTTAGAGACTGTTCTGCTATACTTTGGGGATAGCCTCATTTTTCTTCTTTTGTCTCCTTTCACCTGACAAAGAAAAGAATTCTTTTGTCTGCATAATGTTTTCAAATCCACTTGTGCATAATTACCTGTAGTTCTGCCTCCAACTTCAAAAAGGCTAAATTTATAACACTTTCAGATGGATTAAAGAGAAGGAAAAGAAGATGAAGGGCAACTGGGAGACAGAGCCATGGCTTCTTGGTTTCACTTACCTACACTTGACACTGAGGCTGACCATAAAAGACAAAATGAGCTCGAAGAAAAGATGAGGCATACCTTTGGATCTCAGGGTAATGCAGGATTAGTCATTAGAAAGTGCCACACAAAAGATTTGCATGGCAGACTGAGCTAATCAGAAGAAGTGAGTGTTTTAGTGGGTTTAAACAAGGACAGAGCACTTATTAATCAAAACAGAATCCAAACTGACTGTGAAAGAACATGCATGTAACTGGAAACTTGCAAACATGGGCTAGGTATTTCTGAAATTCCATTTGAGGCAATGATCCAGGTTTATAGTAAGAGGGATAATGAGGTAACTGACAAATCAACAAAAGGAAAGTGTGAAAAATTGTAATTATTTTAGATAATGCAGGTAGTTGATTGGAGAGAAAAAATGTTCCCCATTATAATAGAATGCCTGTTAGCAAGGTGAAGTCAAGTAATGGATTTTTGAAAAATTCCTTTGTTCAACCTATGCCAAATTGATGTAGTTGAGAACAACTTTCCAAATTCCTACCCATACCTGTCAAGCATCCCGTATTGGCCAAGATTTCCCATTTTTCTGCACTCGTTCCTCCCCTTTCCCACTGCCGTCCCATATTTGAACAGTGGGGAAAGGGCTTACTGTGCATGCACAAACAGGTTACTGCACATGCATGGCCACGATGCGCATTCACAAACGCATCCATGCATGCACAGTAATTTCTTGTATTTTGCGGAGCCACTCTTGATGGGTATGTTCCTACCATATGGCGGGGAAATGCTCCTGGCCATTCTGCTATGACAGTTCTTAACACCAGAACCTCAGATCTGTAAGGTTCTGTTTAGTTCAGGATCCTGAATTCTATGGAATTAATTTACAGAAGGGGCATAATTGGAGAAACTAAGGTTGATCACAGTATCTGTCAAGCAGCCCTTGGAAAGTCTGTCAAGGATAAAAACAGAGAAAGCAGGATATACAGTTGACGTTACAACCATAAAAGGGGATTAAGATGTGCCCTGGGAAGGCAGGTAGTTTCATTCATTTTCCTGGTAGTTTCCCTCCTTGTCCCAGCTTTCCCTAATAGTATATTCTGAGTGTAAATGGCACAGAGACCTTGTCTGGAACCAATGCACACCCCTGTTTAATAATGTCTGTGAGATTTTGATAATTCAAGTCCATGTGGTTCAGCTAGATTTTCAACTGTTTCAAAGATAGAGTAGAGAAGTGATGACACAAGCTGTACATCAAGAGAAGGGGACAGAGATAGAGATGTCAAGGCTGCTGAACTGGAAGAGGCACTGATGCCATAATACACTTCAGAGCCAGCCATCAGACATTCATAATGATTCAACAATGCTGTACCACCTTCTCACCTCATCTACCTCACAATCATTGCTGACAAATAAGCCAGTGATGTGGGAGGAAATTGAACAGATGTCAGCAGCTGAAGCAGCCAGACTGAGAGAAGATGCAAGAGAAGAGATAGAAGAACTACACAAGAATGAGACTGTCAAGAGCTGAGGCAGCTTCAGTACTTACAGGGTGAGTTGCCCAGAGGCAGCTTTTGCTTACAGGACTGGACTCCCAGCCTGAAGGGCAGTCCTAGTGCTCACCTGTTGTAACTTCTAGATCCCACCTGAGAGCCCTAGGGAAGGTTGTTGACTATGATGGGCTCCACTTGAAGACCCTGGGAGACCAGGCTGTATAAGAACCATTCCTGCCCCCACAGAAGTGGTCTTCAGCAATGAAGGTTCCTGGACTTGCTGTTGCTTGGCTCTTGATTCCCACTTTTGATTATCTCTTGCCTTGCTCCTGAAAACTTCCTTCCTTATTTTTGTTTTATGTAGACTGTTGTTGTGCCTAGCCTGGATCCTCACTCATTGAAACCTATCCAGCCCCAAAAGATATTTTGCCTTGCCTGTTCTCTTGATCACCTGACTTCTTTTTTTCTTGTACTATGCCCTGTCA
Organism: Bradypodion ventrale; assembly: GCA_035047345.1. NCBI lineage: Eukaryota > Metazoa > Chordata > Lepidosauria > Squamata > Chamaeleonidae > Bradypodion > Bradypodion ventrale. Next base: position 252,991,514 of record JAWDJE010000003.1, read on the forward strand.
TCTGGCCTAATACTGCATCCCTGTCTACCTCAGGTTTGATTTTGGACTTGAACTCTGGAGTGTGATATGGTTACTGTTTGGCCTGTTGCCTAGTTGCCCTGGTGCTCATGTTACTTGCCAACTACCCACAGGTGGATTCTGTCAGAGACTTGGACACTGACCGAACTACCACCAGGTAAGAAAAGTGGTATGAGTGAGTCTTCAAGATGAAGCAGGGTACACAAAGAGAAGTGGAATGTTACAAGACAAGACTGGTTGCAAAGGGGCTCCTGCAGAAGTATAGCGAATACTTTGATGAAACGTTCACTCCTGTTGTCAAGCACAGTACTACAGGAATCCCCCTGAGTGTGATAGCTTACAAATAGATGCAAGGTAAGCACCTAGATGTCAGTACTGCATATCTACTTGAAGAGATTGTAGAGGAACTGTACATGGAGCAGCCACCCAGCTTCATTAACTAGAAATATCCTGATGTATTCTGAAAACTACGCAAAGGTTTATATAAGCTGGAGCAAGCTACTCAGGTTCAACAAGGTTTCAGGCAGATCAGTGCTTGTATATCAGAAGCTGAAATGGACACTTAACTTTTGTGGTTGCCTGTTATGTATGCATGTACAATGTTTCTTTAAATATATGAATGTAACCAGTCCACAATCACAATGTATCTCAGCGGTTAAGGAACGTGAGCAAGCCGCCCATAGAGGGCAGCTGCGAGCGTTCAGTCTCACATGGTCCACATTCCCCAAATCACGAACAGCCGCGGGAGATTCCCCGCATGACAAAGAGCTACAGAAAACAACTACAAGAAGAGAGGCGTGACCTGGGCGAGGCCACGCCGGTAGCAGCCAATGAGCTACCGTGCAACAAGATTCAAATGCATTATGTTACTGTATATAATGAGATGTACCTCTGCCATTACCACATGTTCATACTGACCATCAATGAATAAACCTGTGTTAGTCCTTCCTGCGACTCCTTCTTTGTCTCCCGTGCAAGACACTAAATTGGCGACGAAGGTGGGATCGATGGCGAATCCCAAAGTCAAGGCGTACCAGTTCGATGTCAGCGAACCCGAGCAGTGGGAGCTCTATGAGTGCCAGTTTCGGCACACGATGGAAGCCGCCGACGACGACGCGAAAATGCGCTCACATTTCCTGTCCCAGGTGGGACCGGCCGCGATGCGGATCTTGATGACCCTCGTGGCCCCCCGGAAGGTGGACGAAGTGCCCATCGACCGCATCTTGGAGAAGCTTCGTGAGCATTTCCAACTGCTGGTCTCAATCTTCCCGGGTCGCGTTCCATCGGCGAGACCAGCACCCCGGCGAATCTGTGTCCACCTACCCGGCGGCCCTCAGGCTGGCAGTGGTGCACTGCCAATGGGACGACCTGGACCAGGCCCTCCGAGACCGCATGTTGTGCGGTTTAAAGGACGAGGAGCTGCAGAGGCGCCTGATGACCAGCGACAACCGCCTCACGTTCAACGAGGTACTGCGGGAGGCCCAAGCAGCCGAAGAGGCCAGGAGCGGGGTCAGGCTTTTTAAGTCCCGAGGGACCGTGGCCGAGAGGGCCAAGTCACCAGTGCAAGCGGCCCGGCGGACACCAGCAAAGACGGCCTGGCGGGCCTCCAAGCCGCCCGCCGGCTCACCAGCGATGTCTGAGGAGTCGTCCACAACGGCTCCCTGTTCCAGCGAGGACGACGACGTCCAGCGGATAAGGAAACGCGGGGAGAAGCGTGAGACCCGCGACAAGCAAGACCGCCGTTGCGACGGTTGTGGGGCGCCCCACGACCGCACGAGGTGCCCGTTTCGTAAGGCCGAGTGCCACAACTGCGGCCGGAAGGGGCACATTGCCAGAGTTTGCAGGCGCGGACGGACCGAGGACAAGAGCGGCCCAAGTCACCCCCGGGGACACCAGCAGAAGGCGACCGGCACCAGGAAGGTCTCAACCGGCTTCGACGAGGAAGGCGTCAACCGCGTGGGACTGGAGCACCAACGTTTTTTCGTTGAGGTACAGTTACAGGGGCTCCCAGTGAGAATGGAGATAGACTCGGGGTCGTCCTATTCTATCCTATCCCAGAGAGAGTATATGCGCATTCCCCCAGAGGCGCGGCCCAAACTGCGGGCCTTAAGGTCAAACTTGCGGGACGTGCAGGGAAATGGGATCCCAGTGCTGGGGGTGGGAAAGTTCGAAGTAAAATTCAAGAACTATTCCGAGAGACTGCCCCTAGTCATCCTCAAGGGGGGGAGATGCTGCCTCCTGGGAACACAGTGGTTTGCTCCCCTGGGAATCGAACTGTCCGGCATTAACGCCATCGAGACTGACCCAATGCGGGATGTGTGCAATGCGCACCCGGACGTTTTCAAAAAGGGGCTCAGGACGTACAGGGGCCCCCCAGTCTCCTTTGAACTGGACCCAGAGATCCGGCCCATCCGCCTCAAGCCAAGGAGAGTGCCATTCGCCCTAAAGGACAAGATCGAGGCGGAACTGGACAAACTGGTGGGGCAGGGGATTTTGGTTCCAGTTGACTCGGCGGAATGGGAAACGCCGATTGTTACGGCCCTTAAATCAAACGGGGAGGTCAGGATTTGTGCGGATTATAAATGTACGATTAATAAGGCCATTCGGCCAAATGCATATCCGGTGCCTGTGGTCAGCCATCTACTGGCCACGTTACATGGGGGGAGGTGTTTCGCCAAGCTAGACTTAGCGCAGGCATATCAGCAGCTCTCGGTAACCCCAGCTGCTGCCGCCGCACAGACGATCGTAACCCACAAGGGGGCCTTTAAGGTGACGCGCCTCCAGTTTGGCGTGAATTCGGCCCCCGGGATTTTCCAAGCCCTCGTGGAACGCCTATTAAAGGGACTCCCAGGTGTCCTCCCCTACTTCGACGATGTCCTGATAACAGCGGGGAGCGAGGCAGAGCTAGCTAGGAGGTTAGATGGGGTCCTCTCAGTTTTCAAAAAAGCGGGGCTTCGCCTACGAAAAGACAAATTCGTGTTTTTCGCAAGAGAGGTCGAGTTCCTCGGGTTTAAGGTAACCCCAGAGGGAATTCGCCCCTCGGAGTCCAAGGTTGCGGCCGTAAAGAATGCCCCTCGCCCCACCGCAAAGCCAGAGTTGCAGTCCTTCCTAGGGCTCCTCAATTTTTATCACTCATTCCTGCCAAGGAAGGCATCGGTCGCGGAGCCACTGCACGCCCTACTAAAAAAGGACGCGGCTTGGTGGTGGGGGGACAGGCAGGAGAAAGCATTTGGAGAGCTAAAGTCACTCCTTTCATCGAATGCTGTCCTGACTCACTTCGATCCAAGGAAGCCAGTGGTTCTAGTATGTGATGCGTCCCCGGTGGGGGTGGGGGCGGTCCTGTGCCACGTGCTAGAGAGCGGGCGGGAGGCCCCGGTGGCGTACTATTCAAGGTCCCTTTCAAAGGCTGAGCGCAATTACGCGCAAATGGATAGGGAGGCCCTGGCCATAATCGCGGGAACGAAAAAGTTCCATGACTTTTTGTATGGCCGCGAGTTTACGGTGGTGACTGATCACAAGCCGCTTCTGGGGATCTTCACTACCGGCAAACCGACCCCCCAAATTCTATCCCCCAGGATGCTGCATTGGGCTATATTCCTCAACGCTTACCAGTACGAGCTAATTTACCGCCCAGGGAAGGAGATCTCCCATGCAGACGCACTGTCCCGATCCCCTCTCCCTAGCCTAGGAGACCCCACATGCGAGGTGGAGCAGGACCACCAAGTCCTGCTGATCGAGGCCCTCGACTCACCCCCCATTGTTCCGGCCGACCTCGCCAAGGCGACGGCAGCCGACAAGACCCTAGCCCAAGTCAGCTCCTGGGTTAGAAAAGGGTGGCCCATGACTTCCCCAGGTGAGGAATTCCAGCCGTTTTGCAGACGCAGAGTGGAGCTCTCCCTGGAAAGGGGCTGTTTACTCTGGGGACAGCGGGTAGTCATCCCCGAAAAGTTGAGGGCGAGGGTGCTAAAGCTACTGCACACCAGTCACCCAGGGATTGTGCGCTCCAAGGCCCTAGCCAGGAGTTTCGTTTGGTGGCCCAAGATAGACGCGGATATAGAACGGTTAGTGGGCACGTGCGAGAGCTGCCAGAGCTCTCGGCCCGAGGAATCCAGGCTACCCCACAGGGAATGGGACACGGCCCGCGGGCCATGGTCCAGGATTCATGTCGACTTCGCTGGGCCTTTCCGCGGGGTCACGTTCCTACTGGTAGTTGACTCCTACTCCAAGTGGTTGGAGGTAATCCCTATGAGCAGCACCTCCTCCGCGGCAACCATTAGGCAGTTGCGCAAGCTTTTTGCCTGCTTCGGCCTGCCAGACGTTCTCGTGAGCGACAACGCGAGTACTTTCACGTCTGCGGAGTTCAAAACGTTCATAGAAAGAAACGCAATCAGGCACATCACAGCTGCCCCATTCCACCCTGCCACAAACGGTCAGGTAGAGCGCCAAGTGCGCACTACGAAAGACGCACTGTGGCGCATGGGTCCCGGTGAGTTGAACCTGCACCTGTGCCAGTTCCTCATCTGCTACAGGACAACCCCCTTAGCCTCAGGTTTTTCCCCAGCCGAACTCCTCATGAGGAGGCGTCCGGTAACACTTTTTGACCAGATGGATCCGTCCAGGGTGGAGGATGAAGGGAGGAATATAAGCATGGGGGGGAGGGAGCTCCAAAAGTTTTGCGATAGGGGACCCGGTTCACTGCAGAAACTACGCGGCCTCGGGACCAGCGTGGGTACCGGGCACAATTGTGGAGCAAACGGGGCCGGTATCCTACAGGGTCGAAACCAGTTCAGGTCTACTTTGGAGAAGGCACGCCGACCAACTCAGAAGGCGAGTCACAGGGGAGGGGGCATCAGCGTTAGGGTCCTCCCCCACCCGCATTACCCAAGGGGGAGATACGGCGGAACCCGCGGATACAAACGCGTATCCTGGGTTCCCATCCACAGAGGAGGATACTTTGAAAGAGAGGGATCAGTTTGGTGATGATTATGATTTTCCGTACCAGGGGGAGTTAGCGGAGTGGTCCCCCACCCGTCCTAGCGAGAAGAGGGGTTTCAGTTCAGCCCCTGGTACCTCCAGCCCCCCAGTTCTTGCATCCTAGAGTACACCATAGCTCCGGCCCCTAAAAGACAGGCAGCCGGCGGGAGCTCACCCGCCCCCGCCACAATCTCCCAAACTCCCGAACAGGCAGCAGGAGGTGGCGGGACCGCGAGGGCATCCTCGTCGGTCCTGAGGTTCGTGCTGGGAGGGTCCCCGGGCTCCTCAGGCAATAGACAGGGGTTCACTTCCCAGCTGTTCATTCCATTCCCGTCCCCCAAGACAAGGGCATCGCAAGCTCCCCACAGAAACACTAACGAGTCTCCATTTTCCGTTGCAGGATGAGACTCCGCGGAGCCAGGAGTCACAGGCTCCCCTGTATTAGGTCCGGCAGCCGCACGCCCCAGGCGCACTTGCGGCAAGCCACAATGGTTGAGGGACTTCGTCCCATCCTAGGGGGGAGGGATGTTATGTATGCATGTACAATGTTTCTTTAAATATATGAATGTAACCAGTCCACAATCACAATGTATCTCAGCGGTTAAGGAACGCGAGCAAGCCGCCCATAGAGGGCAGCTACGAGCGTTCAGTCTCACATGGTCCACATTCCCCAAATCACGAACAGCCGCGGGAGATTCCCCGCATGACAAAGAGCTACAGAAAACAACTACAAGAAGAGAGGCGTGACCTGGACGAGGCCACGCCGGTAGCAGCCAATGAGCTACCGTGCAACAAGATTCAAATGCATTATGTTACTGTATATAATGAGATGTACCTCCGCCATTACCACATGTTCATACTGACCATCAATGAATAAACCTGTGTTAGTCCTTCCTGCGACTCCTTCTTTGTCTCCCGTGCAAGACACTAAATTGCCTATGATGATGACCTAATTGTGACTACTTAAAGAGAACGAGATTGCCTGATAAACCAGAAACAAAAGATTACTTAACATTGTATTTATTTATTATTCAAATTTCTATGCCGCCCAATCTGGCAAACCCAACTCAGGGCAGCTCACAACAGGTTAAAACATACATATAAAAACAAAACCCCAACATAACCATTCACCTACCCCCCCATTCATATTAAAAACTAACCACATTAAAACTGCCTGCATTAAAAAGATGGGGAGGCTTTATTTTATAAGCCAACAGGTGGGGGCCACTCTTCCATCTGGTACCCACACCTGTCCCGCCGACCAGGTTTTTAATTCTTTTCTGAAAGGCAGCAGCACCATCTGCTTCCGCAATCTACTGGCAGGAGGTTCCACAAGGCTGGTGTGGACACGGAAAAGGCCCTCCTTCATGTGCCAGAGAGGCAAGCCCCTCTGGCAGATGGAACAGTTAGAGAGCCCCTCTGGTCCGCTCTGGTTGGATGGACAGACACTCTTGGGACAATGCGGTCTCTTAGGTATCCTGGCCCACTACCATGTAGGGCTTAAAAGGTCAAAAACAGCACCTTGAATTGCACCCAGAGACAAACTGGTAACCAGTGCAGCTCCCGAAGCAATGGTGAGGCACGAGCACAACGCCCGCACCCCATCACCACCTGGGCTGCTGCACTCTGGACCAGCTGCAGCCTCCGAATGGTCGTCAAGGGCAGCCCCATGTAGAGCACATTGCAATAATCTAGCCTGGAGGTCACCAGAGCATGTGTGACCATGAGCAGGAAGTCCCGGTCCAGGAAGAAATGCAACTGACGGATGACGCGAAGCTGTGCGAAAGCCCTCCAAGCCACGGCCACCACCTGATCTATAAGTAGCAGTCCCCAATCCAGGAGGATCCCTAAATTGCGTACCGGGTCTGTCTGGGGCAAAGCAGCCCCATCCAAGACCAAAGTTGGCAGCTCCATGGATAACGCAGGACCCCCTATCCATAGCCACTCAGTCTTGGAGGGATTCAATTGCAGCTTGTTATCCCCCATCCAGACCCCAACAGCTTCCAGACATCTGGATAGGACAGTGACCGCATCAGTGGGGTCCCCACGGGCTGAGATGTACAGATGGGTATCATCAGCATACTGATGATACCTCACCTCATGGGAACGAATAATCTTGCCCAGCGGCTTCATGTCAATGTTGATTAGGAGAGGAGAGAGCCCTGAGCCCTGAGGCACCCCATAAAGTAGGGACCTAGGGCTGGACCTCTCACTCTCCAACCACACCAACTGGGTGCGGCCCTCCAGAAATGAGGAAAACCAGGATAACACACCAATCCTTTGAGCCATTCCAGAAAGATACCATGGTCAACAGTATGGAGGGCCGCTGAGAGGTCAAGAAGGGCAAGGATGGACGGATGGTCACTGTCCTGCTCCTGCCAGAGATCATCTACCAGTGTGACCAATGCTGTCTCTGTACCATATCCAGGCCTGAACCCTGATTGAAAGGGGTCCAGATAATCCACTTTATCCAGGACGCTCTGCAGCTGTCGCGCCACCACCTTCTCCAATACCTTCCCTAAAAAGGGGAGGTTGTAGACTGGCCTATAGTTAGCTGGAACTGCTGGGTTGAGGGATTGTTTCTTCCAGAGGGGGTGCACCAAAGCATGTTTTAAAGGTGCAGGAAACATCCCCTCCCATAGTGATGCATTGATTATAGCCCTGACCCAGCCTCCCGTCACCACCTTAGAGGCTTTCACTAACCAGGTGGGACAGGGATCTAAAAGGTAGGAGGTGGTGCGAACAGCTGCAAGAAGCCTGTCCACTTCCTCAGGGACAACTGGATCGAATTGATCCCAAATAACACAGCCAGACTGAGCTCTGGTCCCCACCTGACTCTCCCCATCCACACCAGGATTGAACCCCGAGCGATTTTCTCCACCAGATAGACTGCAAAAAGCTCAGCCAAACCCTGCCAACCGGGCACCGGCCCCTCCCAGCCAAGGAGAGACCTGGTAACCTGGAATGGGGCAGCTGGGCGATTATCTGTGGAGGCAATGAGGGCGGTGAAGTATTGCTGCTTCAGCACCCTCATCGCCACCAGGTAGGTCTTAATAGCAGCCTTAGCCAGTGTCCAGTCAGAATCGCTCTGGGTCTTCCCCCAGCAGCGCTCTCGGCGTCTCTTTGCCATTTAAGCTCCCACAGTTCTGTAAACCATGGGGAAGATCTAACCCTGCAGACTTGGAGAAGCCGTAGCGGTGCGATTTCATCCAAGGCAGCACTAGTCGTCCTGTACCACAGGTCAATGAGCGCCTCAGATAAATCGTGTAGCCGATCCAGAAGAAAATCCCCCAATTCCCTCTGGAATTCGTCAGAATCCATTAGTCGCCGGGGAGGGCCAATTTAATAGGCCCTACCTCCCTGCGATGAACCGCCATCCCCAGGAAGTCCAGAGCCACCAGATAATGATCTGACCATGGCACAGGTATTGTGTCTAATTTCTGTAGTCTCAGATCACTCTGCCACCACTCCGACAAAAAAACTAGGTCCGGTGTGTGACCACTTCCCCTGGTCGGGCCATGAATTACCTGAGTCAGATCCTGTGCAACCTCTGAACCAGTCCCCAGCAAAGGCAAATTGAAGTCCCCAGAACCATCAGCCTAGGGAACTCCAATGCCAATGGTGAGATGGCCTCGAGGAGCTCAGGCAGGGAGTCTCTTACCCTGCAAGGAGGCAGGTACAGGAATAAGTCTCCCAGCTGACCCTTAGGGCCCAACCACAGGAGCAGGGCCCTGCATTCATCAGCAGCAGCCTAAGGGTGGGGTCGCCCTGGATCAGCTGCTCCCCTGGATTAACATTTTGATCAACATCCTGGATCAACATTTGGAGACACTAGGTCTTCAAGATGTCCAAACTATTGTAACACCCATGGCAACAGACTTTCTGAAAGGCAGAAAGGAGAGTGAACCTCTGCCAAATGATAGCAAGTGAAATAGGAGTGAAAAAATTAAGATATTAATTCTTATATTAATTCTGGTTTAAAAGTAAAAATCATTTTCTCAGTAATCTGTAAAGTTAAACAGATCAGATTGACCTATCATATAGAACTGATGATGAGGCTAAAGTAAACAGAAGGCCTTGTGTCCACAAGCTCAGCACAGTTTGTACAGCTGACAGGGAAGCATAATGCTGAATAATATTTGTGTGACATGACATGAACAAATATTCTGAATGTTCTAACCTGAACTGCATGACAATGTCAGAAGATTAATTAATAATTCTGGCTTATCCCATAGTGATGAAATGTGTAGAAATTTCCAAATTTTATGCTATAAAAAGATGGCTCTGAAAATGTATATTCATTCAGGGATTATTAGCTTGGTAAAGCGGTCCTGAATCTATTTGGCCAAATAATGATAATAAAACTCCAAAATCTGTCTTAGCATGTGGAATGTGATTTTGTCTAGTTCAGTATTCCATAACATTTTTGGCAAACTCCGCCAAAATTCCATAACATTTTTGGCGCCTCTCCAGGGATAACCTAAATGCCGGCATAGTAGACCTTTGATCTACTCTAGGAAATCAGTGAAGAGGTGGCAAGTAACTATCAGAGAAACAGACCAGTCAAGGATCTGGAAGGCTAAGACAGACGGAGAACACTCCTAGGAGCGGGATTTTCAAAAGCCTGCAGGCAAGTATAAAATTGTATGAAGTATACTTATGTGTGCCCACTCATTTGAGGAGTGGAAGTGGAGCCTGATCACCTTCAAGGGGACAGGACGGAAATTCCTAAGTCCTTAATGAACCACGGGCCGTAACCCAGTGTTCCTGGAAAAATCAGGGCGGCAAACCTGATTTTTTTGTGTGTAAAATTTATTGTGTGTGGGTGGTTAAACCATCGCGTTCCCTGATGGTAGCCCTTGATTTTTTGGGTGCCCCAGACCGGTGGTAGTGTTTAGTCTAGAATGGGTGGTGGTAGTAGCGTTCCAAGAACGCCGCTACGGTGTTTCCTAGACAACTTTGAGGTATTTACACCAGAGACACATGAACCCCCTTTAACTAAATTTGAGTTAAGAAAGTTTTGTGAATATGAATGGCCCAGTTTCCAAGTAGGGTGGCCTCCAGAAGGCTCCTTAGATTTGGGTCTTATAAATATAGTATTTCAAAGAATAGCAGAGGACAAACAATGGGATCAGTATCCCTACATATCAGTATGGCAAGCTGTAATGCAGAAAGCTGTGACCCCCCTCTGGCTAAGGAAATGCCAGGCTGAATGTGTGAAAGCATATTTAATGAAATAAAAGAAATCCAAAGATGAGAAATCTAAATTAGGAAGGAAAGTGGTCAAAATGCTCAATACCCCAAAAGTAGAGTGGCAGACAGAAGAAAAATTGAAAATTTTAAGCAGAAATGAAAAAGATGAAATTCTGTTTCAAAGACCTCCACCTTATGTCATGCCAAAATCAGTGGCACAAAATGGCCAAGTTCCATGCATTTATCCAGACCTTGCATTAGCAAGCACAGGAAGATTCCAAACCCCTGATAGAAACATGGTTTTTCCAACCACAGAAAAACTGAAAAGGGTGACTGAGATCTTGAAGGATGTAATTGAAGAGGGAGAAGAAAAATTCAAAAGGTACAGACAACCTTCTCCCTATAACAATAAAATGGGTAGAGAACCTCCTCCAAACACAGTAGCAACAGCATATTTCTCACCAGTAACCAAAGGAGGAAAGGAGATAATGGCCCCACTGAGGGAGATGATAACCAGCCATATGACGGAAGATGATGAGCCAGTAAATCAGTCAATCTTCCAATATGTACCATTTACCACAACAGACTTGTTAAATTGGAAACAGCATTATGGACCTTTTAGTACCAAGCTGAATGAGGTGATTGAACTAATTGGAACCATAGTCCAAACACATAATCCCACAAGGAGTGATATGCAGCAAATAATAAATACGCTCCTTAATATGGAAGATAAGCAAAAATTAAAACTGGCAAAAGACAAAATACTCCATAGAAATTTCCCAGACGCTGATCAGACTATAGTGTGTATGGCAGCAGCTGCTGAACAAATTCCAAATTGGAATCCTAATGATCCAACACACAGGACAAGTCTTCAACAGTACAGATATTTGATTTTGGAAAGCTTAAAGGAAGCAGCAAAAGGTCCTGTCAATTTTAGCAAACCTGCTAATATAATTCAAGAGAAAGAAGAATCCCCTGAAAGTTTCTTAGCCAGATTAATAGAGCCATATAAAGTAAACACAGGGATAAATATGGAAGATCCTGAAAACCACCAGATGTTAAATGATTCATTACTCAGAGTGTGCAAGATGTAAGAAAGAAATTACAAAAGCTGGAAGGAGCATTGGGAAAGAATACTAGCGAACTACTAGAAGTGGCCAAGAAGATCTATCTAAACAGGGGGGAGGAGGAAGAGAAGAAGGAGAAAATGAGAGAATATAAGAAAGCTGAGATGATCGCCCTTGCTTTGGGAAGAGGCAAAGGAACGCTTGATTACACTCAGTGTGCTTACTGCAAGCAAGAGGGCCATTGGCAGAGAAATTGCCCCAAGAGAGGAAGTTATGGATACAGACAAAAAGAACATGATGAATTGGCTGAGATGGAATGGGATGATTGAAGAAACCAGAGGAATTTGGGAAATCCCAGGAAAAAAACCAAAAAAACAAACAACTGAGCACTTGATAGCTAACCGCAAGATTTTGAATCCCTAGTCAGCCCCAAGTTTTACGGCTACTAGGTTTGTCCCAACTTTTCAGGCAGTATGTGTAAGTATGCAGAAATAAAAGTGTAAATGTCAGAGGCCAGTTGCTTAACTCCAAAGGAACTTGAAGGCCCTGCGCAAGAAGAGAGTGTACTTTTTCTGCAGACGTACAAGTACATACTGGCCATGCCCTCCAGATTTGGAAAATAAGGGACATTTATGGATTAGTAATCAAAGACTGATCAAAGCTGCCCAGAATGCCTAGGTCCCTTGCAATAAATCAGAAAACAGAAGGCACAGTTGGCAAAAAGGAACAGAAGGGCAGAAGCGAAGCGAAGAACAGCTATGTTAAAATAAGCCAAAACAAACACAGGAGTTGTATTTGATTAAATAATTTGAGGACTTGAAAGTATAAGACATCTGAAGTACACGAAAATAAAATAAAAAAGCCAGTAAGGGAATACTTACTTAAAGCAGGGAGGCTTAGTGGAATCATCCTTGTTCATTTACTCCACAGATAGGAAGAGGTTGAGAAAGCAAGTGGGATTGTTGAAAGCATTGCGGAATTGTATGAAAGTAAATCAGTAAGTCCAGGTTTTAGCCAATGACAATCCATGATATGAGAACTCCCCTCTGTACAAAGTATCCTATTTCCCCATTTGAATTTCTGTTTAAACACATAGAGATGGCCAGATCTGGCCCACATAGAAGGGGAATGGAAGTTAGGAAATTATTAACTCAATCACTGTAGTATAAATCAATATGTGAATCAAAGTACGGCAAGTTTGGTCTATAGTTAAACATTGATAAGATGGATCATTGAACTATATACTGTTGGTAGTATTTTTTTTCTTGCAGTTTAAAACCCTGGAAAGATTGAAATGCATAGATTTTGCTTAAATAATCAATGCAAGAAAGAAGACGGCAGCTTGGCGTTAAGCACAAACCGGAAGCTGTCAAAACGCCCAGCTGAAGCCTGAGGAATCGGCAATCAACATGATAGGAATGTTTATTTCTTGCAATAAAGAATGTGAAAAGTTATTAAAACTTTTAATAATTTTCAAGAAATCAGGAGGGAATGAAATAGGAGTGAAAGAATTAAGATATTAATTCTTATATTAATTCTGGTTTAAAAGTAAAAATCATTTTCTCAGTACTCTGTAAAGTTAAACAGATCAGATTGACCTATCATATAGAACTGATGACAAGGCTAAAGTAAACAGAAGGCCTTGTGTCCACAAGCTCAGCACAGTTTGTACAGCTGACAGGGAAGCATAATGCTGAATAATATTTGTGTGACATGACATGAACAAATATTCTGAATGTTCTAACCTGAACTGCATGACAATGTCAGAAGATTAATTAATAATTTTGGCTTATCTCATAGTGATGAAATATGTAGAAATTTCCAAATTTTATGCTATAAAAAGATGGCTCTGAAAATGTATATTCATTCAGGGATTATTAGCTTGGTAAAGCGGTCCTGAATCTGTTTGGCCAAATAATGATAATAAAACTCCAAAATCTGTCTTAGCGTGTGGAATGTGATTTTGTCTAGTTCAGTATTCCATAACACAAGTATAGAACAGTTGTAAGAAAGCCTTGGTACCTCAGAACCACTACAAGACCTGACATAGCTACTGCTATAGTGATGCTGAGAAGAAAGGTTAGTTCACCAGCACACGGTCAAAAGAGTAGCTAGATACTTGAGAGGAACTATGGACTTCAAGCTAAGACTGGCAGCCAGCAAACCCCCAAAAGCTTGTAGGGTAGACAGATGAAGAATGGGCAGAGGATGGTTAAGACTATAAGTCTACCAATGGGTTCTTGTATATATGCGGTGACAGGTCTATCTCATAAACAAGATGTTGCAGCTTTGTTTCCCACAGAATAAGAGTCCGTTGCCATAGCAGAAGCATGCAGCGGACTAGAGAAGTGACTAAATAATTTTGGAATAGATGAGGACATGCAGTAAAGGAAGAACTATACTAGACTGTTACAGAGTGAGAAAATAAATGGACATATCAAACAGATTGTATCACCCTGTGTGTGTTTTGACAGAAAAAGTCACCATCCAGATGCATCTACTGTCTGACTGGATAGATGATAGCAGATTTCTAAACAAAGCCTCTAGCAAGAGATTGCTTTGAAAACTTGCAAACCAAGATCAGACTTGAGGGTACCTTGAGAAGAGGTGTTGGGATAATAGCAGACTTGCATGTACTAATACTGGCTGACAGTGGGAGGGGGCTTTATGGCCTAATGTGATTGTCATTTGCCACTAACTTATCTGATAGATTTCTTCCTCTGTTTTTAGCATTTGAAGCAAGTACCTGCCCCCCCTTACCCGTTTTTTCTTGCTTCCATTGTTTTGTTAATGCCCACCCAGGATCCCCTTGTTGCCAATAAACGACCAATGGCTTAGGAAGACACTCCCCTAAGAAACAGGAGCATGCCCTGTTATTACTAGTACCATATAACTAAACATGAAACATGCCTGATGTATAACACAAATGCAATATCACAAACCCATTTACATGTGTAGGGTACTGAAAACTCTTCCATGTACTTCTGAAGGTACCTTGAGATATGCAGTTTCATAAGACAAAATATAACATAAGCAAAGACAGGTCCCTGCAAGAGAATAAGCAAACATTTAAACATGAACAAAACATGAACATTTCTCTTCTTCCTTACATGAGTAAGGCATTACAAATATCATTAGAGCATTTCACACTCATAGCATGAGCAGGTAAACAATTTTTTGCTTAAAAAAGGTTTTCAGGTTTTAAAATGCAAACAAAGCCAATTCTTCTTTACAGTCCACACAAACATTTTAGTCCAATCAAAATGTCCAAATTAAAAGTCCAAATGTTGATTGAAGCTTTCTTCTTAAACACTCTCTTCTCTCCAGCACAGTTCTTGGCATGGCAAAGGTTGAAATTAAACCATAAATTAAGTATCACTGACTTCACAAGACAATCCCACACAACCCCCCCTTTTTCAGCTTTTCAGGCAAACACACATTCCTTCATGCTCCAGCCACACCCATCTGCATTAAGGCAGGCCGATGAGGTATGAAGGCACAAAGAACTTTTCCAGAAGTAGCAAGTAATTTCACACAGAAGAAAATCACAGGGAATTCCAAGTTGCTTTCCCTGTAATCCTGATGCTGAAACTTGGAACAGCTCACTCTGGATCTCTTTGTTTGAGGGTTGGGCAGTTCAAAATCAGCCAAAAACTATATGTCTTCTCCCTCCTTGTATTTTTGCAACAGCCTGCTGTCCATACAGGCAGGATTCACCCCCCTCTTCCTCTGGATTTCTTTCATTTGCAGCATCTGAATCTCAATTTTATGACAAACTGCATCTGTTAGTTTGTACTTGCAAGAAGACCCCTTTTTGGGCTTGGGTTTTGTGCATTCCTCCTCTGGGCCATCCTCCCAAGCCACATCCCTCCACTCCTGCAAGCAGAGCATAGCTTCTGCAGGAGGCAGGAGTGCTTTGATCATCTGTTTCCAATCAACTGGTAGCAATTTTTGAGAAGCAATGGCTTCCAACAGAGCTTTTGTAAAAGGTGCATTAGCCCCATAGTCACGTATGCTGACTCTCAGTTCCTTCAGATAGTTGTAATGGAGGGTTTCATATCTATCTGGTATTGCCGGTGCATTGCCAACAGCCGGAGCCCCCCTTATCACTGGGTATATTTCAGGAGATTCCACATCCAGCACAGCTGCAGTTAAAGCAGCAGAGAACAGGTCTTTTGTAGGGCTAAAAGTGCTTGATTGCTGCAAGGCAGGATATAATGTCCCATCTTCTTTTCCACCCCCATCCCCATCAGGGGGCTTATGCTGTTGTTTCTCATATGATGGAGGGGCAGTTGGATTCCCTCCCTTGGCTGGAGGCAAAAGCTGTGGGAGGGGGCCATCAAGCCTCTGTGAGAACAACATATTCTTTGGAGTGAGTCTCTGAAGGCAGTTTCTAACTTCCTCCCACGTAAATAGCACTGAAACAGAAAGTCTCTCATGCTTTTGCAATGCATTTCCAATCTGTTTCCACTGTTTTAAGTCCAAACATTCATTATATTTAACCCAAGGACAGATTTTTTCTATAGCTTTGACCAGCTGTTGTATTTCCTTCTCATCAGCCGTTCGTCCATTCATATGCAAAAGATCTGAGATATCTTTACAAAGTTCCTTCCCTGGCGAAGTTAACACGCACCCCATAATTAAATTGTATTTTCCACTCACCCTGTTGTGATGTTTTCTCAAGCGCTTGATTTATGACCTTCCCAGTCGGAGTGAGTGAAGACCTTGTCCCCGGTCGCCAATTATGAGGTGTTAATTGCTGAAGCAGAATTCAAAGAAGGCTCTCATTGTAGTTCAAAGCCTACCACGGAGCGCCACTTGTAGGGATCTGATCCATGTAAAGATAATCAATCAGCCTCATTAGCAGCAGTTTATAGCCCAGATCTTTTAAGAGAGAGAGTTAAAAGGTCTGATGAAGTCCAGCTTCATTAGGCAGAGTTAGGAAGAAACAGAGATAGAGAAATAAAGAGGAAACAGACACACGACTGCTGTCTTAGCTGAACAAAGGATAATAATGGCTTCTCTTTATTCAAGCAGTATATCTCAGAAACGAAACTTAACAGAAACAAAACTTAAGGCACAGAGCCAATCAGAAAGTCAGAACCCAAATAAGGAGAAGAAAGGAGAAATCTTCTCATATTCTACGCATGCCCAAAATCAAGCGTTGTCTCTCATGTAGACAAAGAGGCCTTTGTTTACACAATGTGAAGGCAGACAGGAGACAGAAACCAGATGCCTTCCCACAGTCCTCTCTTCTTCCTCCGACCTCCAAACAAGCAACAAACTTGGAGGTTCTTGCCATGTACTGGAAACTCATTTTCTTATTTTATTTTACTAATTGTAGCTACTAATGGTAATTAGTATTGGAGGTTCTTGCCATGTACTGGAGGTTCTTGCCATGTACTGGAAACTCATTTTCTTATTTTATTTTACTAATTGTAGCTTCTAATGGTAATTAAAGATGCTTTTTTCTACTTTAAATACTTGTATGGTGATTTTATCATACAAAGTGTTTGTGTGGAAAAAAGAAACAAGGGGGAGGCAGGGGCTGAGACTCCACATTTTTTTGTTCTGATTTCTCCACATTTTTTTGTTCTGATTTCTCCACATTTTTTTGTTCTGATTTCTCCACATTTATTGTTTTTCCACCATATACTCCGTTAACTAAAAAAGAATAAGCAATGTTCCTCAATCTTTTGAATGTACTGTATGAACAACCCCTCTTTCCCTTTTTAAGATAAAGAGGTATAAAAAATTAGCATAACAGTGCTCTCTTGGAGGTGCATATTGTATGGAAAGACAGTAAAATTTCCTATTTGCCTGCTGAAAGCACTACTGTAGCACCAGGAGAAGCTAGCTATTTAATTGTGCTCTGTTGAATCAAATGTAAGTTCACTGCACTCTAAAATTAGAAAACAGTAAATATTTTCCACAAGAAATAAGACCTAAGAATGAATCAGCAGGCACTCTTGTTTACGTGACATACTGCTGTTGAAACACACTATGCTATCATCATGGATTTCACAACTGCTTTCCTTTCACATATGCCCCTGAGGAAAATAGTTTGAGAGAGAGAGAGGCTGTGCTGTGCTGTGCTCAAACTGCTGACCTGCCGACCTTCCAATGATCAAGTTCAGCTACTTAACCACTAAGCCACCACAATCCCAAGATCTTTATTAGGTCAACCCAAAAAGTAGCTTTTGAGATCACATATCTCTTCTTAGGCAACGTGATAGGGTAACTAATAAACTTGTAAGCAATGAATTTTTTAAAAAGCAATTTTTTCACTACACCACTTTTCTCATTGTCCAAACTCAGGATTTGAGTCAGAGCAGCCAAGACTACTGGAGGAAACAAGCCTCTTTGTGGAGTGAACCTCATAAAGGCCCTTTTTCCTGTCCCTATCCTAGGGAGCTGGCATACAGTGGGCACTTTCTGTTCTCTTACAGCAGTGGTTCCCAACTTTTACTCATTTGCATCTCCCTTGGCAGCCCAATTCCATAGATTGCACCCCTCATATCGCCACAAAGCAATAGGCCACAGAACCAACACAAAACTGCCAAAGGCTGTCAAATGAACCTCACCACACCACTCTCATGTGCCTTCCCACACCTTACACCAGCAACTCATTATTGCCCAAGTCTCACATCTTTAAGATTGCTCTAATGTATTTTGTGGCCTGATGAGAAAGATTAGGCTGAGATTTGGAGATGGCAGCCATGGAAAACGAGGTTGTGTGTCACCAGAAAAGAGACTGGAAGACTATGATTTGTATCAAATGGTTTATTTATTTGTACAGGTTCAACAGCAGAAACATGTTTTTCTGTTTACAATTAATTATAATGTATCTCATATGAGTAGGAAGGACTATGAAGAGTTGGCCTGTGTACCTGCTGAGTTTGGTGGTGTCCAGATACTAAGAGAGGACGGTCAGTTTCCAGGTACCTCTTCTGTGGGTTCTGCGCACACAATTGGCACAGCTGTCCCTGACAGAACCACAGTTTTGGGAGATCACTCCTTCGAGCTGCAGGTTTCGAGGGGACAGAAATTGGGGAGCGGAATATTAGATATAGTTTGATTCACCTATTGCTGACCTGACAGGCAGCTAGGACAATAGAGAGCTAAAGATCACAGATGGTTAACTCGATAGGCATGTAATGGGTAATCTTGCATCCGCAGAAGCCCTAAAGTCTAAGAATCAACTTCAACCAGTTGTTTGCCCCCGATAATGAGGAACAATGCATGTCCCCGGTAGTTAATTAAGTTAGATAAGAAACTTCCCCCGGTGAAGACTTCCCCAATTAATTTGTATAAACATGATGTGCAGACTCAGGGCTTCCTCTGTATTGCTACGTGCAACGTATGCATGCAGCCAGATCAGGCAGGCATAAAAGGTTCTGATTTGTCATAAATAAACATTGGTCTTCGCTCCATCTTGCCTCACGTGTCTTGCTTGACCAGTCTCCTCCAGGACCCTCCGGCCCACATCGGGCCCCGATCCAACACTCTTCTTCTTGTTGTTCTTGTCATCGTCGTTGTTGTTGTTCTTCAAATCAACCATTTTGTTCTCAGTCAAGGACTGGAATAAAATTAACAGTTTTTTTTTGCGAGTTAGAATGCTTAAATCAGATAAGTCCAAAATTTCCGATATCTAGGGAGTCCTTTAGGTATTGCTCCAAGGGTTCCGATCCCTGTGGGAACAACAACAGATTTCTTCTGCCATAGACACTTGACTTCAATTTGCAAATTATATTTTGTGATTTTCTCCAGTTGTTTGTCTTCAATTTGTGCATCTCCTGGTATAGCAATGTCAATAAACCAGACCTTCTTCTTCTCCACAACAGTTATATCAGGTGTGTTGTGAGGCAGATGTCTTTCTGTTTGAATTTTAAATTCCCACAGTATCTTGATTCTCTCATTCTCTAAAACTTTCTCTAGATGCCGCCGCCGCTGATGATGATTATAATAACAATAACAACAACGACAACGACAACAACAACAATAACAATAATAATAATAATAGTTGTTGTTGTTGTTGTCCTGGACCTCCTTCAAATATAGGACAGCTTTTTAAAAAGAAGAACTGTTCCCTGTTAGGAGGCCTGTTTTTTTGTAAAAGAACCAGATTGCACTTAGATCTTCCTTGTCAGTAGTGATGATATAGCATCTTCCATAATATCTAAGGGCAGCAAACTATTCTGGGAAAGGAAGGACCCTCAAACTCTTACACCTTACTGCTATCCCTATCAGCATCTACAACCTATGGCAGCTGCCTCGCTATTCCTAATGGTAGGGGCAGCCCAGTTCCTTTGCACAATTAGTAGTCCTGGTATTTCAGTTACAGAGAGTCCAAGGTTCTCGTTCGTTTTCATGTCAGAGTTTACTGTGGGTTGAAAGGATTTTTGCAGGGGATGCCCAAAGAAGACTCCTTTCATGTCCCCCATCATGCAGTTCTCAGTACCTCTCTCCAAGGTACTTATTTTGTGCTATATGAATAGTTTGCTATTACTATGAATATTAAGCTTTCATTTCATGCCAGCAGAACATTTGGCACTATGGACAACTACTTCTGTATGAAGCACATTTCTGAGAAAATGGAGGTGAAACAAATATTTGTGCATTGCTCTCCCTTGTGCAGGTTTGTTACCATATGGCAGCCACCCAGGTGAATTACCTGCAATGAAATAGTACCACATAAATAGATTTTGTGCATCACATGCACTATTTTTTTAAACATAATTTAACCTTAATGCAAAATCTATCAAATTTAAGAGCAATCATTTCTCCATATCATGCTTAGCAATTCATTATAATGTTGTGGGGAGGTATCTTAGTGACTTAGGGAGTCCTTTACACCAATATCTTCAATCTCTATATGAATCTATGCATTGTGGGCATTCTTTACCTACTGAAGACATGGTTTGTTTCCTTTGCCTCTTCATTTATCCATCACCTCTTCTTCAATAGCATGTTCTATGTTATAGCTCACCTCTGAAGGCCTATTTATCATTATTGTTTGCAATAATCTTCACATCTTTGGTAGGATTTTTTAATAGAAAGAACTTAGTTTGGCAATCATTTTTGCTGCTATCCTCCATTGTTAAAGCAGCTCTTCAGCCATTCACACTTAATAAATTGATCTTTCCTGGAAGATTTAGGAGACAATGGGAATGTGACATGAGACACTTAGTGTCAACTGCCTGACAGAAACAAGGAGGTGAAGTTAAGAATGGAAATCTTGGAGCTATGGTGCAGTGCTAGAAGCAAATATTTCATAGTCAAGATCCATAATTGGAAACAGTTGAAATTCATTAATAGCCGCTCTATATATATTCTACTTTGAACTATTAGTATTTTCTATAATAGCTAATCTTCTTTTCCTTGCCAAGGCTTTAAATAATATATCAGGTTTCAAACAAATCAAGGGGATATTTTATGTGAACACCAAGCCTTTTATAATAAAACCCAAAAAACATATTACAATGGAGATAACTGTGAAGGCATCTCATTAAATCTTTTGTTCTACCTAACATTAAACAAGTGTTCTTCTGTTAACATAGTATGGTGCTGTCTTCTTCTCCAGGACTCACACCACCTGAGCCTCAAGAACTAAGATCTTCCAACACTTGAAAGCACATTCTGGTGAGTTGGGATTGGTGCAGGAGAGAGGAAGAATCTATTACACTAGTGGATTCTGTTCTGGGGTATAGACCCTAGAAGAGTAATGGTGAACCTTGGCACTTCAGTTGTTCTTGGACTTCAATTCCCAGAAGCCCTGATCAGAAGGTGTATTGACTTGGACATCTGGGAATTGAAGTCCAAGAACACCTGGAGTGCAATGGTTCGCCATCACTGCACCTAGAACAGTACTTCTCAACCTTTGGTTTTTGGACTCCAATTCCCAGAAGCCTAAGCCAGTACTTAGGCTGATCAGTGTTTTGGGGAATTGACTTAGGCTCCTGGAAATTGAAGTCCAAAAACCAAAGGTTGAGAAGCACTGGCCTAGAAGATGCAACTCTTTCTGAAGGATTCCCTATATGAAACAAGCCCTTGGGGGGAAAGGGGGTGGTGGTTGAAATGCTTTCGTTTTACCTTGCCTTGTGAATAAAATATCCCAATGTTGTCTGCCCCATTAGCGAAAATTACCTTAGGGAGTGCAGCATGAGCATCACTGGAACATTACCTTAGTTCAACTCCAAATATGTACTGTTCCCCGCTTCTCATGACCTGTCACTTGAGGTGGCTGCCTCACTTTGCCCACTAGCAGGGCTGTCCTTGCCAGCCATGAGAAGATGTTTAAACTGTGTTAAATGGATGTCTTCATAGTTTAGCAACTGTTTCTGGACAGGGATTGATTTTCTGTGTCAACAGACAGCCACTCCAAAAGAACTGTGAATCCCAGATAATATAAATTCTGTGGGGCTTGCAACCGGCAGAGTTTACAACTGCAGAATATTGATCAACAGATATAACTTAGCAGAAAGACTTGAAAAGACATGGGTTAAATGCAAGACCCATATGTTGCCGATCTCCAACTACATTAATTTTATTGTGTTTGGTGGCTATATTATACTTTATATCAGATTACAGGAAGACCTGATTGATCATACCATCTAGAGAAATATTTATTCTGTGTCAATCATAGTACTTTTGATTCCAAAAACTTTGTGCCGCAGTTTGTCAGTTGCAGGTTGAACTTAATGGTTCTTTTATTACATGATATGAGAACATTGTCTGTGTAAATGAATAAAGAACGACAGAGAAATACCAAACTTGTTCTTTTAGCCTTGCAGCCACTGATTAAAGAGGCTGACGGTGTTTTCCAGAAATAGCCTCTGTTTGGACTTAGCTGCCTTAATGAAATTGATTGCTCAATTACTTTTGGACCAAAAGAAAGTAAAGAAAAGAACAAGACTTGATTAAACAATACTTGATTAAAATTCTGTTCTAAAGAAAAATGAGCCCTTTTTTTTGTAAACTCTAAAGCCAAAGGGATCTCAGAAGATACTTGAAAGAACCATTAGCACATCACGTTCAGGAAAGAAATTGTAGCCTAGGACAATCCTGAACAAATGAACAAACAAATGAACAATGGACAAACAGACAAACAAATGAAAGGGCATGCCTTTATGTGGAGATAAGAATCTGAAAGGGACATACTGATAGGAATCTTATTGATGTTTTTGAACAGTTTGTGGTTGCAGAATCAAGCACATAACTAGATAAGTGATTGATGTGAATCCCCGCATCTCATCACCTTAGTTGCAATTAGCCATGGCAAGTTGTGCAAAACTTACACAAACACTAACAGGATTCTGGCCATTAGGTTCAAGTTGAATAAATATCAATATATAATAGCCAGTATATAGAACTGTTGAAAGTTAGACTTTGAGCTTAGAAGTATTGCATCACAAATGATGTTAAATCCAATGTGTCTTCTGAAAGCATAACAAGATAATGATGTTACTTTTAAAAACTAACAGAGCACTAGGTAATATTAATAGCCAGAATCCTGTTAGTATTTGCATAAGGTTTAGAGAACTTGCTGCAGTTCGTTTCCAGCAATTGATGAGGTGCTCTGATGCAGTAATCAATTATTTTCAAAAACCAAGCTCTGGTTTTTCACCATAGGTCATTCATTTTGCAAGTATTACCTCTCTTTTTTTGAAGAAATTAGCTGAAACATAAAAGTCCACAACGAGGCTGTCTATGAGGGCCTATGGCCTGCTCTTTGTGGTGGGGCAGGGCAGGGCTGGGCTGTCCGATTGCTTGCTCACATTGATTGGGCCAATGTGCCCAACCAACTGCCAACCTGCACCATTTTGAGATCTCATCAAGGGATTCATCTAAAGTGCTCCACTGTATTTTATCCCTTCCCCAATGTATGTGCATGCTGGGAGTGAGGTAAAACAGGGTATGAAAGTAGCAGCCACTGATCCGGTTCCAGTTGCAGCTCAGCTGAATAGTGCTTCCCCCATCAACTGAAAGTGGCTCTGTCACTAATTGGGCTGCTACAGCCCCAATTAGTCCTATTAGAGGAACAAAATGCTGTCTGGATGTGCAGTTCGCTCCAACCAGCACTTTGTTCCTCCCCACAACCCTGGAAGGCCACTGTAGACAGGCCCTGAATCTTTTGTGTTCCATCTCATTTGATACCTAGTGTAAACATATTCACGTGTGTGTTATTAGGGAAGGATCCAGAGTTGTAGTGACACAGATCAAGTGCCTGCAATGTTATATAAGTGAACTCTTGCTTGTTTCTAGAATTTATTCTGGGACACGAGGCAAGAAAGAACAGTTGGTTAGGATGTAGATATGAGGATAGATACATATACATTATTGTGTGAGCTTCAATTCTTTTTGCTTTTGATATACAGGTTTTTATAGTGTGAAATTCTGCAAAGGATTGTATTAATCCAATTATCATATGCTTCTGCCATGGTTTTCAGTGGCAGAGTTCCAATAATTACACTTCATTAGTATTCATTAGTACCAGGTCTTGCCTGATCTCAAGTTCATGTTGAATCAACTTAGGTGTAATATTTTTGAAATGGCATAGATGTAGAGGTCACGGTGAAGGCATTAATTAGACCCAATCATCAGAAGATTTTCTAAAAAGGCTCTTTAAATTGATTTTGTTTCAGCTGCACCATGGCTTTCCAGTTGTTAAGCACCAGCAGATATGCAAAGCAGAGTAGTAGTGAAGCCGACATTTCTATGTCCTAAGACTGAACAACAAAAGAATCTAAAACTATGCACTGAAGTGAAGCCCAATCCAGCACACTGTCTGCAGTGATCTTCTGAAAACTGATAACATTCCCAGGCCAATTCTTTACAATTACTACTAAAGTAAGTATCTGAAACTTAAAGAAGAAAGCTTGGAGGGTGGTTAATAATATGGCATGATTTTCTCAGAGTATATTTCTTTCTCCCATTCAGATCTTGTTGATAAAAACAGCACTAAAGAATCTCTAATCTAATATTGCTGTTCAGTCTCTTTCTTCTGTGTCTAGGCCAGACATGAAACTGCCAAAATGAAGGCACCTTTTGGTGAATTCATTCTGTAGTTCCTTTTGCCTGACCTAGTGTGAGAAAGATTAGCCAGCAACACAAGGTACGCCCAATTGTGGTTAAAAATACCACAGTCTTCGAGGAGGCTCTTTCCATGAACCCCTGTTATTCAGTGGTGGTACAGAAACTGTGAACAGAAGTCTTTTGCAGACGCACCCCCCAATAAAGGACTCAGACACTGATGAAAGTGGATAACGGCATTGGGCCACATTTATTGATTCATGCCATAGTCCGAATTATAAATTTCTATTGGTAATTGACCAATTATAATTCTTAAGGCAAGCAGGCCGAAGTAACACTGGTAAGGTACCACCCAAAATTGCCGACGGCAATTGTTACAATGTATCTATTTGTATCAATTTGTTTGTTGACAACAAATAAATTGTTGACCGTAGTCAATATCTAACTAATGACCCCACCCTCTGACGCATATCCGTAAAATCACGGGGTGATGCATGCTGTCTAGCTGTAGCCATCACCCCGTCGCCTGGTTCGTCGTTGACCGGACAACGTTTAACCAACTTATGCCTGTCTAGTGTTGTCCAGTCAATTGCGAACCTGCCGGATACCTGTGGGTCATAAATGTTTACCTTACCAGTGCTACCCGCCCATGTGACCAAAGTCAACAGCAGCAACAGAAACCCCTATATCAAACCATAGCAACAGTGTGGGATGGGCGAAAAAACCAGGACCCAAGAGCCAATTGTGAGTCCCAGCCAAAAATTCCCACCCGGCCCCGAAGCGTCCAAAATATCACACTGTTAACTAGGGAGGGGGTGGAGGGGAAAAACTTCTCCGCTCCTTCGCTTCGCAAAATGGCAGCTCGGCTGCCTCGTGGCCACCCCTTTTATAAGGGTGCTGGCCACGCCCCCTAACTACCCGGATGCCTTCGTCCGGTGGGGGCCCCCCCGCAAAGAGCGCGGTGGCCATTTTGGCGCCGCGCTTGCATTGCAGGCGCACCCCCCAATAAAGGACTCAGACACTGATAAAACTGGATAACGGTATTGGGCCACATTTATTGATTCATGCCCTAGTCCGAATTATAAATTTCTATTGGTAATTGACCAATTATAATTCTTAAGGCAAGCAGGCCGAAGTAACACTGGTAAGGTACCACCCAAAATTGCCGACGGCAATTGTTACAATGTATCTATTTGTATCAATTTGTTTGTTGACAACAAACAAATTGTTGACCGTAGTCAATATCTAACTAATGACCCCACCCTCTGACGCGTATCCATAAAATCACGGGGTGATGCATGCTGTCTAGCTGTAGCCATCACCCCGTCGCCTGGTTCGTCGTTGACCGGACAACGTTTAACCAACTTATGCCTGTCTAGTGTTGTCCAGTCAATTGCGAACCTGCCGGATACCTGTGGGTCATAAATGTTTACCTTACCAGTGCTACCCGCCACACGGAGGGGCTTCAAAGAAGGCTTGACACCCCCCCCCAGACCGTCAGCTCGGTCAACAGGCCTGCTCGCCAATCACCCAACAGGAGGTCCATACCTCCTCGCGACAGATGGACCCCATCCCCTGCGTAAAGGTCATAATTTTGCAGACTAATGGCGGGGTGACGACTGACCTGCCCCCAACCCCTGTCGACAAGGAACCAGGCAACAGCCCTGTTTACCATGCGTCTAGCACGGTCAAGGGCCTGGAGGTCGAACCCTCCCCTATAAGTGTGCCGCAGCACCATGTCTGACCAAACGAGGGTCGTGGCGGGCCACACGTAATGCAGGTAGGCGAGGTCGCCGCAAATCGCATGCTTCAGCAATAATCCGGTGACCCGACCTAAATCATTGCCCCCAAGGTGTATGATCAGAATGTCAGGCGGGTCAGCATTCCGGCCTGAGAAAAGGAATGGCAACAGCTCCCGCCATAACATCCCGGGCTTACCATACCATGTGAGACTTGCGTATGCACCCAGTCCCAGTCGGGGTCCCCACTCTGTCGCCGCAGTGTAACGCGCTGCCCTGTGCACGTAGCTATGGCCCACCAGCCATACTGTCACCGGTGTAATACGACACCCAGGGTCTGTCAAGGAAAAAACGAGGGGAGAGAAAAGATGCTGTGACTCGACTGGTACTCACTGTGGATGAGGGCGGACATAACATTGAAAACATTGCGATCCCCACCTCCCCATGCGGCGTATTTCAGCCCCGGAGTACCCAAAAGCAGCTGCAGTGGAAGCCACCCCTATTCTGAATGAATGGGTGCCACAACGGGCCCCTGGGAGGCCAACACTGGCCAGCGCTTTGCCGGTCACCTTCCAAAATTGAAATTTAGTAAGGGGAGACCCATCTTGGTGACAGAAAAACGGGCCATGGTGCGTGCCACGCAGTGCAAGGAACTCCTGTAGGGCATCAACCGGACAGATGTCTGCCAAAGAACACCGTAGCAGTCTTACTCCACTGCCTATGCCATGCTGATCCGTCTTAGAGGAGCGTATCCTCAACTGAGCCCAGTCTTTGGTAACATAGACATCTTCGAGTTCCAGTGCCCTACGACTTGCATCCGCCTTAGACAGCATCACAAGCTCGCTGATGCGGAGCGCTCCAAAAAAGGCCACCGTTGTAGCCGCATGAAATAGGGCTGCCTCATACCTATCAAAACAGAGGTCATGCCAGCCCTGCGCCAGTTGGGTAAGAACCCCTGGGGAAATCGGGTGGCGGTCGTCCGGGCTACGCCCACGCTCCCGCACCCACCCCTCCAAAACATGTCTCACACGGAAGTCAGTGGTACTGTCCGCATGACCGCCTACTTTGGCCATAAAAGCCAGCGCTGACAGCCTAGATGCTATGGTGCGAGGTGCAAGGCCCTGGGCATGGAGGTAAACCATGAATCGAAGTATATGGGCCACTGGGATCGGCCAGGTGTCTGGCAGCCGTAATTGGGCACAGAATGCTCTGAAAGAATTGAATGCGTGGTGATACGCCTTACGCGTGCGTGGCGCTAGCGACATGCCGATCGCCCGGTTCACCTCTCCTTGCCAATGGTCCATATCTCGTCCGGGAGTGGCGAGGGAAATTCCTCCGCATCCGGGGCCAAGGCGCGGAACCGGGAGATCTGCAGGCGGGACAAAGCGTCAGCGATATCATTATTGACCCCCGGGACATGCCTGGCCCTGAACAGCACATTGAGGCGCAGGCTGCGCAATACAAACTGGCGCACCAGGTCCATGACCCTGGGTGATTTAGAAGTCTGTGAGTTGACAATGTGGACAACGGCCGCATTGTCACACCAGAAATGAACGACCGAGTTGGCCCACTCCTCGCCCCATAGCATCAAAGCCCCCAGGATGGGGAAAAATTCCAGATACGTAAGATCACGCAGGCGACCCGTGCCCGCCCAGGCTGGTGGCCACCCACCATAGGGCCACTTCCCATTGAAATACATCCCATAACCCAGGGATCCAGAGGCATCGGACTGTATCTGGAAACGAGGGGAAGCCAGGAGGTCAGACCTCCAAAATGACACCCCATTGAACTCCCTCAGGAACTGGAGCCAGATAAGCATATCTGCCCTGATACCCCGGGTCAGTCTAACCCTATGGTGGGGCCTGGATAAGCCTGTCATGGCGTCGCACAAGCGCCGAGCAAATGCCCTGCCCGGTGCGACGACCCTGCAAGCGAAATTGAGGTGACCATGTAGCACCTGCAGTTCCCGCAGTGATGCCTTGCATTTATCAAGCAAGTCCGAGATAAGGGCCACTATCCTTGACACCTTATCCCCTGGTAACCTAGAAGCCTGCGCTACCGTGTCAATCTCCACCCCCAGGAAGACTAGCTGGGTAGATGGGCCCTCGGTCTTTTCGGGCGCTAAAGGGACACCAAGTTCCTCCATTAGCGTCTGAAATGTGTTGAGGAGACGTGTGCACGTGTCCCAGCCCCGTTCACCCCCGAATAAAAAATCATCCAGGTAATGGGCTACAGACCGGGACCCTGACCTGCGGACAAAAGCCCACTGTAGGAAGGTGCTGAAACGCTCGAAGGCCGAGCATGATATGGAACAGCCAAAAGGCATGGCCTTATCGAAATAATATTCACCCCGGAACTTGAAACCCAGCAACTCAAAGTCACCCGGGTGAACCGGCAGGAGGCGAAAGGCAGACTTAATGTTGCACTTAGCTAACAGCGCACCCGGGCCACATGAGCGCACCATGCGCAGCGCTTGGTCAAAAGATGTATACCTGACTGAGCAAAGGTCATCAGGGATAGCATCATTGACCGATCGGCCGGCTGGGTAGGACAAGTGATGAATCAGGCGAAACTCGCCCAGTGACTTCTTGGGCACTAAGCCCAAGGGTGACACCTTAAGGTTGGGGAACGGGGGTGCAGGGAAAGGGCCGGCGACCCTGCCCGCATCAACCTCCTTAGTAATACTGGCAGCAGCCACCTCCCCCCTCCCCCTAAGGGACAAAAGGTTGGGGGCATCCTGGGGGGACCTATCACCCATGAAAGGAATACGGAACCCCAGTCGAAAACCCTGAAGCAGGTAAACTGCATCTGCCTCCCTCGGGTACAATGCGAGCCAACGCTCCAACATGTCCACATTAATTGGGGAGGGGGCCTTTCGGTGGACCAGCTCCCTCTGCGGCAGTCTTGCCAGCCCCTTGTCCGCCCCTCCCTCTGCCCCGCATTCCTCCAGGCCTGGGGCAGGCGGAGGCCACATGGGGGCCAGCACAAGAGGGACACTCATGCCTGTACCGGCAATTCTTCCTATTGCAGGAACCATTGGACGAGAAAGTCCAGCACAGCAGGTGGGCTGGAACCCCCTGCCCCGCCACCTGGCGGGGTGTCTGTGCTGGGGCCGCTCGCTGGACCGCATGTCCACAATGGTATCTTTCCCCAGGCGCAGGGCGCGTGGGAGTCATGTACAGAAGCCACAGCTTCTGGCAGGGTTCGTCCCACCTCATCTCAGGGTGCAGGGGAATCCACATACGGAATTCCTCGTCGTAAGCCAACCACGACGGGCCCGGGAAGTCGACCATCGCCCGGTAAATGTTGTCCAAATACTGGACCATCGGAATTGCCAAATCCGGCCGGGCCCTGAGGTAGACCGCCATGTATATGAAGTACACCGGCAACCAGTTGGCCCACGTACGTGGCAGCTTACGACGACGTGCCTGTTCCTTATCCTTCTCATCCTGCCCCTCATTCTCCTCTTTGGTGGGCTCTCTGTTAAGAAGGGAGAAGATGTCCACATACTCCCCACGCCAGATCTTCTCTTTAGTGGCCTGGGCCAAATGGTCCCCCAGGGGCAAGGAATACCCCGCTGTCGGCAATGCCGACACCGGCACGGTGGGAACTGCGGGCATCTGAAAAGGAGCCTGGACCAACCCGGTCACCCCTAACACATTCCCGACTGAGTAAGAGGCACCCCCCAAAACGGGGCCCTGGGTGAGAGGTGAAGTTACCGGGTGGGACGTCGGCGACTGAACCGTCGCACCACCCGTGCGAGGCCAAGGCCACTGAAATGCCCCCCCCACGTGGCTAGGTGTGTGGGTGCGCTAGATTGAACCGCATACTCACATGCTGCACCCCCATGGGCCGCCCCCACCGGGGGTTCCGGCCCACTGGGGGCGTCGGAGCTCACGACCGCAATTGAGCTCGTCGACGGGGCCTGACCAGCACCGGCCTGTTGATTGGGGAGCTGCGAGGCAGTGGCCGATGCCAGGCCACGCGCCTCAGGCAGCTCGACCCGTCCTGCTGCCTGCCGCTGCCCGGCAGATGAAGCATCGACCTGCACCCCAAAAGGCACCCCCGGGTGGTTAACCCTCACGAGGGATGCCTCGAGGGCCGCAACGCGGGCCAGAAGGGCCTCGACATTAACGTAGCCCCCTAAGCCAAGGGGGGGGCAAAGGGCTGGCCGGCCCACTAGCTGCAGGCGCCGGGCCAGGTCCCTGGACCCCGGGGCCCGTATACGGCCACGATCCCATGCCTGGCCCCTGCAGGGCCGGGGGAGTACCCTGCCAGGGGAGGGAACCCAGCCACCCCCCATGGCTGAAACCCCCCGCAGGAAGCTGCGCACCAATGGAAGAAGGCCCCGCAGAATGGGCCACGCCAGGGGCAGTGGCCACTGCTTGCGGGCCGGGGGCCGCGGCCCCTGCTGGGCCGGTACGCGGACACCCCGCCTCGGGCCAAGGGGCAATTAACCCCATGCCACCGGTCCCGGTGGGCTCAGGCAAAGGAGGCTGCTGGGGAGGCGCAGCCGTGGTCCTCCGACCCGGCTGGCGCCTCCGCGCAGAACGAGCCGTGTTCGCAGTCGCCTTCTTCTTAGAGGGCATAGCAGCTATCTGATGGGAAGCCGGAAAAAGTCAAGAAAATTAGCAGCCAAGAGGCTTCCCGGTGAAAGGCAAGAGCGACGGAGGTAAGAGGGAAAAACTTCTCCGCTCCGTTGCTTCGCAAAATGGCAGCTCGGCTGCCTCGTGGCCACCCCTTTTATAAGGGTGCTGGCCACGCCCCCTAACTACCCGGATGCCTTCGTCCGGTGGGGGGCCCCCGCAAAGAGCGCAGCGGCCATTTTGGCGCCGCGCTTGCATTAGAACTGTTTTATAACAGTTTCCATAGGACAGTCTATTATTTCTTTTGCCAGTAGAGCTACGGTTGCAGACGGAGCTGCTACCCTTCAGGAAAGGACTTAAGACCTGGCCAGCGGGGCAGGTATGTAGCCCTGAGGGCAATGTGGCTCCTGCTCACTGGCTTTTAACATGAGATGTACCCTCTCACTGCTTCTCGGGGTGGGTGGATTTATTAATGTGGGTGGGTTTTTTTGACTGCTTTTACTGTATGGGGTTTAAATTATGTCAGGCTTGCCAGAGTGGGTGGCGAACAAGTTGAAATATTAAATTAATTTTTAATTAATTAAATCTTTTTGAGCTTGAAAGTAACTAGCTATAAGTAACATAGTTACCTCTGACTTGTTGCTTTTTGAGTCATGAGCAATGTAACAGTTGCAGAAAAAGTAATCTAACAAGCAGGACCAATGAGTAATATTTTCTAGTCATGTTGACATGTTACTTTTAAAAGGTACTTTAAGGGGTTTTAGAGCAATTGTGACAGGCATTTTTCAGATCTTATGTCATTCTTTTAGCAATCCTAAACAGCAAACGATGCATTATTTTGTCCTTTGTATTTTTGTTAGTATTTGCAAAGTGCAATGTCAGGAGCAACCACTAGACAGAATATTGCCCCGGCTTTCCTGTAAGAACAATACTATGGGGCAAAGTGTAGTGGATTTCTTTGGTAGTCATAGCAACAATAACATCAACCAAGATGATGACTTTCCCAGCTCTGGCCTAAGGCCAGTGATGTGCTGCTCCAGGTTCCCACCTGATCCTAGGAACTGGTAGCGGAAATTCCCCCAGGCTATGCCCACTTGGTTGGCTATCCCCATCTCCATAGCCCAGGCCATGGTGTGGCTGGCCAAGTGGGTGTGGGCCACAGAGTTAGTCACGCCCACAGAGTTAGCCATGCCCAGGGTGTGGGTAGTAAAAAAAATTGCAGCTCATCACTGCCTAAGGCAGCTGAATTTTGGTTTCATGAAGGCAACACATTGTTCAGTTTTTTATTATTATTGTACCTTTATTGCCAAGGGATAATATGTTCTTTGTAGCATTTTCTGTTCCAAATGCCAAAAAATACTTGGCTAGCCATACCTCCTGAGCACTTTGCCTGAGCACTACTTCCTTTTTCTGCCCTAGGCCCCAAATTGTTTTGGATTGTCCCTGTTTGCGTTGTTCTTTTCTCACAATGCTTAGATATATTTCAGTTTCAGTAGTGTTGAATGAGATAATTTTCTCATACAAAAGAAAGAGCAGCTTCTGCTTGAGAGGTATAGATATGTAGAGACCGCTGTATCTTAGTTGCTAAGAAGCTACAAGACGAGATGGAGGTTGCTGCAGTTCTTACTTCCGAACCTCAAAGTGACGCCAGACTGGCCATTGTGGAAAGCAGGCTGCTGGATAAGATAGAAGCTGTGTTTGATCCAGCAGGTTCTCCCACTTATTTTAAGTAAAATGAAAATGCACAATCATAACGAAAACGAGAATGAAGCTGTTAAAGCAATTAACTTCACCTTTATGTATTTCTCATTATATATCTGGGTCGAATTCTTTGAAGTACATTTTTAAAATATATATAGCTTTATCTATCACTCCATATAATAGTTTCATTTGATGTTATAAGATACATTTTTTAAAAAAGGAGTAGCGCTTCAATTTATTTCAACAGTACATACAGTAAAAACCCCGACTTACAAATGCCTCGAGTTACATAAAATTCGACTTACATAATAATTTTATGCTAAAACCATGTCCCTATTTACAAGATTTCCTATGGGTTTGTTTCGAGTTACATAAAGATTCTTTTTCCTATGGGTTTGCTTCGAGTTATGTAAAAATTCATTTCCCTATGGGTTTGCTTTGATTTACATAAAAATTTCATTTTCCCTATGGGTTTGCTTCGAGTTATGTAAAAAATATTTTCCCTATGGGTTTGTTTCAAGTTACAAAAAAAATTCAATTTAAGCAAAAGCCTACAAAATGGACTTTTTCGTAAGTAGGGGTTTTACTTTATTCATGTTTGCAGGATGGAGGTTTTTGCAAGAGATGCTTACTGCTATTTTCAACTAATGTCTTTCAGTATTTTTGAAAGTACTATTAAGAAAATAGTATAAATAATAGATTAGGAAGGAAATAATAAAAAAGAAAGCATTATATAAAGTAAAATCTATTAAAACCAAAAAGTGGCAATAATAATAACAGCTGCATGCAGTTGAGTTGATTCCAACGTATAGTGACCCCTTTCTAGTGTCTTCTAGTCACACATTTCAAAGAACCACACATAAAAAACTGTGGTTTTTTTTAACTACAGTGTTGTTGGTACTTCACAAGCCTCAAGGAAAAAGGGACAATCTCAACCTATCTCTATGTTCATGTTTTGTTATTTCAAAAATGAATGAAAAAATGATCCCATTCACGAACAACTCCATATCTGTTTGTTACCAGATTGAACCTGTAGGACTGCAGGTATCTTGGCCATACTGTCTAAAATTTTGCAAATAAATTGTAAAACACCATCCTTATAAAGTACGTGTTTGAACAGAATTCCAGTTTATAATAATAAGCATTCAGTTCGATAAATCTGCTAGATACACTAAATTAAACACTTTTTTTCCAGACATTTGGATAGTACGCTACCGTGTTTCCCCGAATATGAGACACTGTCTTATATTTTTAAAAACTCCAAAATTAGCACAAAGTCTTATTTTCAGGGGATGTCTTATTTTTCCATGAAGAAGAATACCAGTCTCGATTGCGCTTCCCCACTCACAACCAAGGGAAGCGTCCCTTGGTTGCGAGTGGGGAAGCGCGATCGAGACTGGCCTCAGCTGTGAGGCGGCCGGCGTGGCCCATAAGAAGGCCTGCTGTGTCGGAGTCTCGATCCCGCTCTCACCAGGGGAAACTTCCCTTGGTTGTGAGCGGGGAGGCAATCGAGACTCCGATGCGGCAGGCTTTCTTATGGGCCACGCCGGCTGCCTTACAGCCAGGAGGTAAGGAGGTCTTATTTTTGGATGGGGCCTTATATTTCAAAGGCAGGAAAAAAAGGGGGTGACCTATTATGGGAGGAGGTCCTATATTCGGGGAAACAGGGTATGTGACAGAACCACAGTAAAGTCCCATAAGTTGGATGTGGATGTCAGGTATATTGGCTTTGGAATTAATTTCAGGTATATACGTGGTAGGAGTAGGCAGAGGCTGGTGCTTGTTAGTCATTTTTATTTATCACATGTCAGGATAAAAAAAAGAAAAGAAACTAAAGCTAAAGCTGTCACTTTTTGTTTTCAATAATCCCCAGTACTGAACTTCAGCTCTGTGGAGAATCAAGCTTGATGCACTCCATATTTTGCAACATGCAATTAAACATCTGGGAAGCACTTAATGGATAGTTTATCTTGCTTTAAGTGTTTGGGAGCCAGGGATAGCCCTAGGCATTTTGTTCTTGATTATATGTGGTTAATTTCCCCCAACTTGTTGCCATGGTTCATGGCCAAAAAGGTGAGAATGGAGTGCTGTCAGACTAGTCAGCATTGGAATATCATGAAAGATGTAATGATATGTTTGTAACATGGGTGTTATTTGGCTTGTTTTCCTAAGGAGGCTGCTTTGGAAATCCAACTGAATGCAGTTAATGGCAAGTATAGCAGTAACCCATTTGTGTCTAATTGGGCTGCAGCTGAGCTTGTCTTGAGATAGTAGATAATACCTTCTCTAGGAATCGTTCTCCACCTTTACCTAACACAATAAGACTATCCATGTTTTTTTCTTGATCAAATAGTCTGCTGAGTGGCACAATCTGATCTCATGCTTATTTAGAAGAATGTAAGTTCCAGAAAGTTGAGTGAAATTTCCTAAAACAAGTGATTTAGAAGGCAGGACAAATTATTCCTAAATTTGCTTGTTTATTTGTTCATTTCATTTCTAGGCCACCTTTCTCTCAGCAAAGGGACCCCAAAGTGGCTCACAAATGTTATGTTACAATAAGGCAATAACATGCGAGCAAGGTCATGCTCAAGGTAATATAGAATAAGCATCAGCAGCACGTGGAGAGAGAATTACCAGAATAAAAAGAAGTGTAGGCTGGGTTCCGAAGAGGCAGGGGAACTAGAGACCAAATTACCAACATACACTGGATCATGGAAAAAAACCAAATGAATATCAGCAACAAGTCTATTTCTATTTAATTGATGCAGTGGGCATAGATCTGGGCAGAGTACAGAGGATGGCAGATGATAGAGGAGCCTGCGTACGGTGGTCTATGGGGTCGCAAAGGGTCATACTCGACTGTGCAACTGAACAACTCTTAAATTATATACTTGGGGAGAATACAATGCATGGGATATTTTAGCAACAGTTTTTGGTGACAGATAGAAATGAGGGCGGAACATAGTAATTACAATTAGCCATAGCAATTACAGTTAGAAATACACTTATATACTGTCCCATAGTGCTTAGAGCATTCTCTGGGTGGTTCATAAGGTAATTAGCATCTTTGCTAAATGGGGAACACAACCATCCACACTGTGTACATCAGATTTGGCCCAGAGTGTCTCCACAGCAGAGTGTGCTGCTCCACTGTGGGGTGCATCCACACATACAAAACAAGTTAACATTGCTGCTAATGAAGCCATGCATATACCGTATTATTTGGACCATAAGATGTACTTTTTCTCCCCCCCCCCAAAGTGGGGAGAAAGTGAGGGTACATCTTATTGTCCAAATGCTGGTCCTCGGCCAGCTGTGGCTGGTGTAAAAGGATATTTTACAAGAGCCACAGCTGGCTGAAGACCTCTACTGCTGCCTCTCAGCTGTTCCGGGGCAGGGGAAAGAAAAACATATGAAAAACAAGTGTCCAAAAGAGGGCGAAAATCGCAATTTCCCATTTAAATGCATTGGAAATAAATTTCTTGTATTCAAAAGTTTTCTGTTTGTATGTTTCCAATGCATTTAAGTGGGAAACCAAACCTGTGCTTAAAAAGAAAGGGTTTCACTTACCTTGACGCCTTTGTCTCTACTCCACGTGGACAAACTGGAGGGGGAAAACATGCTCCCTAGTTGAAAGGAGAGTAAGAGGCTAGGCTAGAGTATCACTTCCTTCCTCAGTGCAGTTGGCCTGCCTGCCCATTTCCCATGCAGCTCCACCACTGGTTGGTGGTGCAAAATACAGTAATAAATATTTTTTGTTTTGTTTTCTGCTCTGAAAACTGGTTGCGTCTTATGGTCAGGTGCATCTTATGGTCCAAAAATATGGCACTGACAGGATGCCACAAACCTCCACCAGTTGAGAAAATATACCCTAGTGTTGGTATCACTCCACCTAAGATAAGGAGAGAAGTAGCAGCAGATGCTGTGAGCACTAAGCAGGAGAATGACCCTCGACATCTTCTGAATGGATATTAGCCTCAGTCCACCAGTTCAGATTCAGGAAGAGTTTTATGGCAAGAACAAACATTTTTTTGAGGGTACACAAGAGCAAAACCAAATTAGAAGATGGAGGAAGGAGCTCACTGGACAAGGAACAACATTATAGGAGGATATGGCTGAGGAACACAACCTCCTCTACTTTACCTGGAGGACCCTGAATAGGCTGAGGATTGGAGTCCTTAAATGCAAGACCAACATGCTTAAGTGGGAGCTGCTATTGGACAACAACACAGACTGTGAATGTGGAGAGACAGAATCCAGCTCATTCCTGCTGATTACTGCCAGAAACATGCACCAATGAGGATTTAAGTTTGGCCAAGAAATTGCCGGGAATGATCTCTTTCAGCTTCTGCCTTCTAAAAGAAGGTATAGGGTCATAAAGACCAGGACCAGCCGCTTGAGAAATAGTTTCTGCTCAAAAGCGGTTCTGGCTTTGAATACAGTGCAATGCAGTCTATGAAGGAGCTTCTGTATATAGTTTTTAGAGTTTTTAGGGTTTTAGAGTTTTTAGAGTTTTAGAGCTTTTAGGGGTTAAATGTGTATATGTGGGGTGGGAGTATGTTGATAATTTTGTATAGTTGTATTTTGTTCAGGTTTTGTTGGGTTGTTAAGTGTCCCCCCCCCCCCCAATCTCGTTGTTCTGTGCAGGACAATGACAATAAAGATTTATCTATCTATCTATCTATCTATCTATTTGGCAGTCCAGGGTTTGACCGGGACAAGAAAGAAGATCGTTGCCCCCAACATGCTGGGTACTCATTTTACCAACCTTGGAAGGATGGAAGGCTGAGTCAACCTTGCCCCATCAGGATCAAACTCACAACATCAGCAGTTTG
Source organism: Bradypodion ventrale (assembly GCA_035047345.1). Lineage (NCBI taxonomy): Eukaryota > Metazoa > Chordata > Lepidosauria > Squamata > Chamaeleonidae > Bradypodion > Bradypodion ventrale. The sequence continues at coordinate 253,028,659 of JAWDJE010000003.1, forward strand.
GGTTGCAGTACTGCAGTGGGACTGCTGTGGGTTAGCGGTCAAGATGCTGATCTTGATGACTCAAAGGGTGGCAGGTCAGCAGTTTGAGGCCTGAGTGCTGTACAACAGAATGAGGACCCATTGTCTGTGCCAGCTAATGCCAGCCTAGCAGTTTGAAAGCAAGAAATTGGTACCACTTCGGTGGGAAGGTAAACAGTGATCCGTATACTCTGGTGTCTAGTCATGCCTGCCACATGGCCACAGAAACATCTGCAGATGAAAACAGTTCTGGCTCTTTGTCTATGTGGAGATTAGCACTGTCCCCCTAGAGTCAGATATGACTGGCTTTTGAGCAAGGGTGACCTTTACCTTTACTTTACAGCAGTTTAATCACTGTGCCATGAGGGAAACTATATCTGAAAGAGACCCTAAGTTAAGAGTATCTGAACCAAAGTTTTGCTCTAAGCTATTTGGTTATAAAAGCCATTCCATACTACAAGCACACTGTTAGCAAAAGAAACCGTCCAGCTTCCTTTTATGAAGCAGCTGAGCACACTCTCCGAACCCGTAGACAGCGAATTTTCCCCTTATTTGTGGCTGAGGGAAAACTTAAGCACAATGGAAACCGTGTTGCCCCGCCTGGTGTCTTGTTTTAAGCACTCTCTTTGTTTTGAGTGTCAGGGAAAAAAGATGCATCTTTAATAAACAAACCTAGGAACCTAATACAAATCCATGTTGACAAATGCTTGTCAGGAAGGAAAACAAAGAAGTAAAATCAATACGTAGTCTTGCATTAAATCACAATGTTTTGAGATAGATACCTTGGCTCTGCTTCCCCTCTGTTTTTTTTTTATTACAAAGTAGCTGTCCCTGATTTATTTAAGGGAAATAAAAATGTATAACAACCCAGGTTTCTGTTCCAAATTAAAAAAATATTACTGCCTACCTTTTCAACCAGTCTGCTGTTTTTTTTAAGAGGGGGGGGGGGAGAGAGAACAATAAAAATAAAAATAATAGCCCCCATTCCCCCCAGCCTTCTTTCTTCTGACACCATTTTACTTTAGAAAATCTCAAAGTACAAGTGAATACATGACACTCGCGATGTCTCCAGTGTACACATTTTACGTTTGATTTATGACATTACTATATAGGTGCACTTGACAGCTTTCAGATTGAAGCAGAGACAAGAGAGCTTTAAAGTGAGATGGGTTATCTGGGTAAATCTATCAAGGGTTTCGTCCTGGGAGAACAAGGAGAGAGGCTTTGTAGAGCCCTGCTGCGTAGCAAGCCTCCATGCTGAGCACATCCTTGGCTTCCTGACAGTTGCGCGCAGCCTTCACTGTAATAACGAATAAAAGGGAGCTCCCTGTAGATTACAGATCTTCCGTGTTTTGACATTGACCTTAATACATAATTTAACCACAAAGCCTGAGAAGTGTGGAACAAGATAAGAAAAGACCAGAGAACTGGCAAATAAAGTGATGTTCAATCAGAAATCATATTTGTTCCTGATAGTGGAGATATGGGCATTAAAAAGAGAGACAGAGAAAGAGTGAAGGGAAAGGAGGAAGAGAGATTGAGGGGGGAAATGATCCAGGTTATTTGAAGAGTTATGGATCTGTTTTAAAAGACATATGGCTGTCAAATACAAATTTGCTTGGGAAAACACAGTCAGAAAATACAAAGGAGTCAATGTCACTACCAGAAGTGTCTTTCCTCGAAGTGGTCTAGTGATGTATGTTTAAGTCTTGTTTGACTCAGAGACACACGAGTATGCATGCCTATACTCACGCTCCTTGGACATCAGGTCCAAAATCATATATTCACATGCTATGAAAAGGACATCTTAATGTTGTTTTCATGTTTTTGTGATACAATAGCAGTTACAACAGCAATCATAGAAGGTGTGAAACCCTAAACTGCCTTAGGATATATTTTATGTATTCCATAGAACTTGCTTGTTTGTATAATAAGAGAATGTACATTTATTTTTTCATCTAGTTAATATATAATAATTATCTGTCTCTACTATGGTATCATAGTATTGCAATGTTATATTTTTCTTGCCCATGGAAAGAAGCATTCATATAGGAATAAGTTAACTTTACAATTTTGTCCTTGTTCACTCAGAAATGAGCTCCAGACTTCAACCCAGGTAACTGTGTATAGGTTTCAGCCTTGGATTCTTGTAATTTAAGACTCACTTCATACAGCAAACATTTGCTATGCTCCTTATGAGAAAGGATTTTCTAGCCACAACCTGACCACATTTAAACATGTTTAATTTCTGTTGATTTTGGAGAAAATCTTAAACTTTTGCTGAGGTCTCCCTCAGCCCCTTCAAACCCTGCCAGTGAAATTAACTGAATTGTCAAAAACGTTTCTTGGCTGAATATTATACCTGATTATGAACGAAGAATTTTAATGTGTACAATCAGCTTTAAAAAAAAACTCCTTCAAAATGTAAATTAAAAAGGACTATAGAAAATAAAATTTAGCCATATTGGGCACAGAAAGGAGAGTTCTGAAATTGATGGCATTGATGAATATGGTATACTAAAAGGTTGAGGACTCCTGTTTTAAAACCTTTCTTTGCAGTCAACATTTGCTGTAATACAATATATTGTTATATTAAAGGTTTTTTTTAATACAGCTTAGAAATAAATAGAAAGTTTTATAAGATGAAACTAAAAGCATATATTGAGAATAATTAGCATTTAAATGTTTATTAATATTGTGATTTTTAAATAAAACCTACAATATTCTTTTTATACATTCACTAATAACATAGGCTTACCATTTTATTAGTAATGATGAGTTGATTATATAAAACAAAATTCTTTTAGACAAGAACTATAGAGAGAAAAGAAATGCAACAGTTTGGGAGAAAGTCCTGGCCTCAGAGTGGCCTGGCAAATCCCTGGTTTTTTTCATGCTACCTTTCTACTGGTGAAGGAAGATAAAGTAGTTCAGGAATTATGAGAAACATAAAACAGCTAAAACACAATAGTTATGAGGCTCCTTTTTATCATGGGAAAGCTATTGGATGGCTGCAGGAAGGGAGAATAATTGATTTTTAAAAATCACCACTGACTTAGGATAGGAGGGTTGGTATTATAATTTTTTATTTCTGAAAAAATGTCTCAGCTGATGATACCATAAGCCTTATGTAGTGTACTACACTTACATAATTTCTGCCACTAATTGTTACATTAAAAAACAAACATATAATATTAAAACAATTAGTTTAATAGCAGTTAAAAACACATTAAAACCACATAACAAAAACAATGTAATGTATAGTTCCTCAGATCAAGAACACTGCATCGCCCAATTCAGTTGTAAAAGCCTTTCTAAAAAGCAGATTATCAGATGTCTTCTGAAGCACAGGAGGAAGAGTTCTAACCTAGCTAGTTACAAATAACTAGTTACTTGTAATTAACCCATTCCCTAATAACATATACTGTATACATAAATTATATTGCAACGACAACTCAAGGAGGAACAACTTCACTTGGTATAAGTAGAACTTTTAGTTATTTTATAGTTACAGGCTGTGTGTGGCCTCATTGAACAGCAAAGGATCAGAACATATAGTTCAAGTGCTGCCATAAAATACTGTGTTGTGCTTTGTTGTGAGTGCTTAAGCAACAAGGTAGATGGGAGTACAGTGTATCCCTCTTCAGAAGTTTTTAAACCTGTTTGGTCAACATGTCAGATGGACATTGCTTTTCCTGCATGAAAAGTGACAGGTCTGAAGACAAGACCTCTGTTTGGAAAGCTCTTCCAGTGAGCCAGTACATACAAAAACGTGAGTTCTGGATCAAGGGAAAAGCCATCATTGCTAAAAGCCTGTCTCCTTTTCACACCCATCACTGTTCATGAGACCATAGCAATTGTGTGAGTTCGGACAAACCTGGGCTCTTCTTCCTCATGGGTTGCGTAAACGTGCCTGAATACAGGTATTGTGTGTTTTGTATCACAGGTCAGTGTCTTGTAGTTTTCAGATGTTTCAAAAAAGTTTCCAAAAGCAACCATCTTAAGTCACTTGAGTAATTATTATTTACCATTTGAATAATGATAAAGAACTACTTTTGTAAAAATCTGGCTAAATTTATGCTTGAGCCTTGGGACATGAACTATAGTTACCATAGTTATAAGTAACACTTGTTCCAAATGCTGCTGAAACTATGTACAGGTGAAACTCGAAAAATTAGAATATTGTACAAATGTTCATTCATTTCACTTAAAAGGTGAAACAAATATATGAGATAGACTCACTACATGCAAAGCGAGAGATGTCATGCCTTAATTTGTTATAATGATCATGGCGTACAGCGTACATGAGATTATGTGATGATTATGGGGTACATGGTATTGGAGGGTTGGGGTTTTCATAAACTGTAAGCCATAAACATCAATATTATAACAAAGTAAGGCTTGAACTATCTCACTGTATGTAATGAGTCTATCTCATATATTTGTTTCACATTTTAAGTTGCATTACTGAACTGAATGAACTTTTGCACGATATTCTAATTTTCCAAGTTTCACCTGTATATGTCATTAAGGGGACCCCCACAATTGCATATCTACCTAAAGCAGCTATTATCTCCTTCTGGATCAAACTGCAGGAGGGTCATAGGGAAGTTGCATGTAGCTGTATACAGAACTTGATTTTTTCCCCTTCGTTGTTACTTCAAAGCTGAAACTGGCCATAAATCATTGATAGGAGAAAGTGTGATAAAAAGATTTTGCAAGGCACTGTCAGCGGTACAACAAATGTCTACTTTTAAGAACCACAATGAGATGCCGTGACTCTGAACTTTGAGCCAGGACAACATCACCTAGAAATGATACAAAATCTACTTCTAAAAGGATATGCTTGATTTAAGAATGTACAAAACCAGATGATTTGAACAAGTGACACGAGAACATGTGAACATCATCAAAGATTGACACATCAACGTCAACACAGAATCAATTAGAAGACATCAAAGAGCTAAAGGAACATTGCATGCAGTGAGAAAGCTGCCAAAGAGCAGGTCAACAGTGGTCAGCTGCACAATTTCAAAAGACTTAATATTGGTGGGAGTTCTTGCAAACAGTATTTAAAAATAAGAGGTGTATCATGTGCCTGCTGAGTATGAAGTAAGGGCATTTGCAACATGCACTCCCTTCCAAACCAACCATAATGTGGCCAGAAATAAACTAATTTTGATGAAGTGGTTGACATGGAGGAAATTTTGCTGAGACAGAGATGGACACACAGAGAGAGATTACAAGATCTTTTTAAAAAATGCATTTGGTTGGTCAGGGAAAATTATTTCACTGATTATAGTGCTGCAGAGTTTGGGACTAACTAAATGACATAGGACCACATTTTGCCTATTTCCTCCACTCACACATATAAGTGAGGTTGGGGTGGTGGAAATCTTTTCATGTAAGCTTGAAATATATATATTTGTAACAATAAGTATAGGATGTGGAGAGGTGTACTAAAGGCTTGTTCTACATGTCTTATCTTCCTGCAGACCATTTTTCCACCCATTCCCCTGGGTACATGTTCTTATATTGGATCTTACCCACAAAGAATAAATGGAACAGTTGGGGAAAGAGAGAGCAGTCCAAGATTTACTCTTAAATATAAAACATCCCAGACCTGCTTATTTATGGACAAAATTTATTTATTTATTTATGAATTGATATCCCGCCCTCCTGATGATGAACATCACTCAGGACAGCTAACAACATACATAAAAGTACAATACAATAGCAGATAAAACAACAACCGCTAAAAAATACCTAACCCAACCCACTAAAAATGGCATTAAAAACACAAAACTAATCAATTTATCATTGAAAAACACCCTCCCCCTCCCCCCACCCAGCATAAAATAGCAACAAGCAGAAAGGACAAAGAAAACAGAGAGAAGCAGGATCCCTCAACCAGCTAAATAAGCCAGCAGGCTTGTACAGAAGAGTCACACATGCCCCAAACCCGCTGGCATAGCCATGTTTTCAACATTTTTCTGAAGGGGAGAAGATTTGAATAAAAAGCTTATGAGAAAGGAAACATTTTCTATCACTCTGATAACATAGTCCTTGTTCTTAACATTTTGTTGCAGGAGAAGAGTAGGTAAAGAAGCTTATTCCAGCTTGTAATATTGTTAAAGTCAATCTGATTAAAATCTACAGAAATTCAATTTCTACACTAAATGTTGACAGTGTTCAGCATAACTTTTGAATCTTACATACTTGCCTTGCCTCAACCTTTGGTGCTTCATTAGATCTAGTGTGTAAGCCAGTGTGTAAAACAAATATGAGTGTCGCAGCTTGCTCTTCTATCCAGGCATGTGCAGACTTCTGCCTTTAGGTTGTAACTCCCAGAATTCCCCAGGGAACTGGGGTGCCTGAAGAATTCTATGAGCTGTAGTCCAGAAACACAACTCTTCACACTTCTATTTCAATTCATGTTTTACCAGTTGATTGCTGTCGGAACAACACTATGAGATGGTACCATCATATAGCATTTCCCCAGTCTTGCTCTGCTTTATTGCTTGTTGTTTCTAGGGATATAAAGTGCTAACATGACATCATATGCAACAAAATGCCTAATACTAGATTGAATCAAAGTTTGTCCATCTACTTATCATGGTCTATTTAGAGTGGTCTTAGCTCTCTAGAACTTCAGGAAGAAGAGATGAAATAAATAGAACCAGGGACTTTCTGCACACAGATCAGGTGCGTTTTGCATTGGGAACCTTCATAAAATATTTTGAACAAAGTCCATAACAAGGATATAAGAACAACCATGGTCATGGACATTCTAGAAAGTGAAGTCAGAAAGGCCCTAAAAAGCACTGCAAACAATAAAGCTAGTGGAAATGATGGTATCCCAGATGAATTTTTCAAAGCACTAAAAGATGATGGAATCAAACTACTGCCTTCAATATGCCAGCAAATTTGGAAAACAAAACAGTGGCCACAGAATTGGAAAAGATCAGTGTACATTCCAATCCCAAAAAAAGGCAATGCCAAAGAATGCTCAAATTACCGAACAATTACGCTCATCCCACATGCCAGCAAGGTGATGCTCAAGATAATACAGGATAGACTTCAACAACATGTGGAGAGAGAAATACCAGAGGTCCAGGCTGGTTTCAGAAGAGGGAGGGGGACTAGAGACCACATTGCCAACATACGTTGGATCATGGAGAAAACAAAAGAATACCAGAAACAAGTCTACTTTTGTTTTATTGACTACACCAAGGCTTTTGACTGTGTGGACCACAACAAAATGTGGCAAGTAATTAAAGAGATGGGAATACCAGAACACCACATATGCCTCCTGAGAAATCTGTACACGAACCAAGAAGCAACAGTTAGGACAGAACATGGAATGACAGAGTGGTTTGGAATAGGAATAGGAGTAAGACAAGGCTGCATTTTATCACCCTGCTTATTCAATCTATACACAGAGCACATAATGTGCAATGCAGGGATGGAGGAATCACAATATGGGATCAAAATTGCTGGGAGAAACATCAACAATTTGAGATATGGAGATGATACCACCCTAATGGCAGAAAGTGAGAAAGACCTAAAGAACATCTTGATTGGATTGAAGGAGGAGAGTGCAAAAGCTGGCTTGAGACTTAATATCAAGAAAACCAAGATAATGGCAACAGGTCCGACCAGTCCCTGGAAAATAGATGGGGAAGAAGTAGAAGCAGTGACAGATTTTACTTTCCTGGGATCTAAGATCTAAGATCACTGCAGATGGCGACTGTAGCCATGAAATAAAAAGGCAACTGATTATGGGGAGACAAGCTATGAGAAACCTGGGGAATATAGTGAAAAGCAGAGACATCACCTTGAAAACAAAAATTCGCATAGTCAAAGCAATGGTATTCCCAGTGGTAATGTATGGGTGTGAGAGCTGGACCATTAGGAAGGCTGAGCGTAGAAGAATAGATGCCTTTGAGATGTGGTGTTGGAGGAGAGTCCTGAGAGTCCCTTGGACAGCAAAGAGAACAAATAGGTCAATCCTAGAAGAAATCAATCAGGACTGTTCATTGGAGGGACAAATAGTGAAGATGAAGCTAAAGTACTTTGGACATCAAATGAGAAGGGAGGACTCACTTGAGAAGGCCTTGATGCTGGGAAAGGTGGAGGGCAAGAGAAGAAGGGGGCGTCCAAAGATGAGATGGATAGATGGTATTGTGGACACAATGGGCACAGAGCTTGGTGGGCTGACATTGTCAGATGTCAGTCAAGGATGTGATAAACAGGTAACATGTCAGAACAGTCATATGAACTAGCCTGAGGGATTTAGGAATAGCATGACATCAAACTTATCTTTAAAAAAACCTCAACCTGGCAATAGCAGGTACATTACTCTAATCCCCCCCCCCCCCCAAATGAGAGACAGAGCAAGTAGTTTTACACTGTGTTTTAGTTCTCTTTTAAAAAACAGAAATTCTTCTCTATTAAAAATAGTGAAACTAATTTAGTAACATGTTCAAATAGAACAAATCTAATCTAACGAAAGGAAAACCTTTTGGGGCCCAATTACTGTTAATTTGTAATCCAGGAGGTCAAGTGCCTGATTAAATATTAACACAGTAGAAAGGTCACCATCTTTTACGATTCTCTTTGCCCTGTTTCAGTATTCCATCAGAGACAAAGGTTGTGCTCAGCAAGAGTTTCATGAAAGAAAAGGTGCTCTGCTTCAGCTTTACCATAGCCTGCCTGCACAGACATATGTCCTGCTTGTTTGGTGTGTTGATGTGTGGCTTGGTCCACTCTTTTCTCCAGCATCCACATGCGGTAATTGCTGGAGGGGGCCAGTTTGCCCCAACTGGGTTGGGAAGCTCTGTGGTTGCTTGGAATGGACAATCAGAACCTTGCATCCATCAAAGGCTCTTTTTAATTTCCAGGCTCTTGAAGTAGTTTATGAGCTGCTCCCGGATATCAGCAAACTGAGCACTTCTCCTGATGATGATGATGATGATGATGATGATGATGATGATGATAATAATAATAATAATAATAATAATAATAATAATAATAATAATAATAATAATAATAATAATAATAATAATAATAATAATAATAATAATAATAATAATAATATTTATATCCCGCTTTCCTCGAACCAATAGGTGACCCAAAGCAGCTTACAGATAATTTAAAGGTACAGTATTAAAGACACAATATTTAAAGATACCATGTGGCAAAGGGCAAAAATACAATATTGCAGCAAAATACAATACAAAATAGAATACAAAATACCATAGAAAAAACCGTGACAGTACTGGCTCGGCAATACCCCACTCCAATCACCCCAACCCCAGGCAAGTCCAAAAGAAAAACAGAAATGCAACATCTCAGCAGCTTCTTAAAGTTCTAGTTGGAGGCAAAGCCTGGAGGAGGAGTGCGGGAGTGCGGGAGTGACTCTCCACTGCCCAGACTCTGCAGCTGTTGCTGCCTTCCTCTTCTCCAGCGTTGTCAGGGCCGGAGGTTGGTGGCTGGAGCATCTCAGTGCCAGGGGCCGTGGGTGGCTTTTTATCCTTCTCTGGGCAGGCAGGGCCCAGAGAAGGAGGGCGGTAGCGACTCTCCACTGCCCGGCCTCTGCAGCTGTCGCCACTTTCCTCTCCTCCAGCATTGCCGGGGCCAGAGGTTGACAGCGGGAGCATCATCTGCATAGGGGCAGGGGAAGTGAAATTACTTTTTATTGAGTGAGCTGGAGACTGGAAGGAGGGGGTACAATACCCTAGAGCTGCACTTGGGAACATGAAAGGAGCCTTATTCAGGCGTCCCCTAAAAATCCTTTCAACCCACAGTAATCTCTAACACGAAAACACACTGTTACTGATGTGCTGATTCACTTATAATATATATATATTTTAAAATGCTTTTTGTTTACCATCAATCGAGAAACTGTCACTCTGCAGTTGCAGTTTTGATCATCAGCACACAGAAAGGCAAAGAAAAACATTTTCTTTTAATTTAATCTAAGTGCATCAGCAACAATGTAGCACATGGGTTCTCAACCTTTTTAATCCTTGGGCTGGACCATACCACCTCAAACAGCTGAGCAGGCCAGACTGGTGGTTCCCCCGCCATGAACACTGTGATAAAACACATCCACAGCTGTCGTATACACATTTACAACAGCTGTGGGTGCATTTACAGCATGTTTATGACAGCCACGGGCACATTTATGGCATGTTTATGACAGCCACGGGTGCATTTATGGCTGTCAAAAACATGTTCACTTGTGCTTCCGGTGGCGGCAGGGCACATGAAATGGTTGAGAATCCAGTAGGTTGAGAACCCCTGATCTAGCAAATGAAAAAAAAATCACTTCCCTTTCTACAGCAAGCAGTGTCAGGTGGAAGGAACTATGGAATTAATTCACCAAAAGGTAGCTTGATTGATTTGATCTATTTATTTATTGGATTTGTATGCCACCCAATCAACAGTGCGACTCAGGGCGGCTTACATACACCACAAAGCATCTAATATTACAGTAGAATAAAATATAATGGAATACAATACAGTCACTATATATAATAAGACATTGAGAAAAAAACAACATTGGAAACATAATGTCCTCTGCTGGCCCTGCGGCCGGGCTTTGGTGGGGGCCCAGAGGTTGGAGCCTGTAGCTCAATGATCTCAACTGTGCCTGAAACTCAATGTCCTCAACAGAGACTGGAGCTCAATGTCCTCAACGGAACCTGGAGCTCAACATCCTGCTAGAGCCTGACAGTCGGCAGTGGCTCCCTGTCCTCCCCCAGCCATGGGAGCAGCCCAAAGTCAGCTATGGTGGCAGTCTCCACCCACCCAAGAAGCCCGGCTGCTTTTCACTCCTCCCCAACCAAGGGAGGGGCCAGGAGTCAGCTGGTGGTGGTCTCTGGCTGCCTGAGAAGTTTCACATCTGGCCTAGACATGGAAGCAGCAGCAGCAGCAGCAAGCAGGGGACTATTTTCTTGCCAATGGAAGGAGCTGAGATATTCTGCTAAAGCACAGACTTTGAGGGAGGAGGTGTCTGGCTGCCACCACTTTAGCTGGAGATACTGTGCCCCATCCTTCTTCAGTGTATGAGGATGTGAGGGTGTGAATGGCAGCAACAATACGCCCTGGGCAGCATTGGTGGCTGAATGTGAGGAATCTCCCCTGGAGTCATTAAGCAGCGAAGTTAGGGGTGTGTCGAGAGGAGAGGTGGTGATGTCGAAGGCTGTTTTTTGCATGAGAGGAGAGACAGGTGGATAGCAACTGGAAAGTGGAAGATGTGACTCCAAGTGGACATTTCAGAGAGAAATTGGGTTCTGTGCTTGTGTGAGGAATAGTCAAGGGTATATATTAGTGACATGCGTGCCTCAGGGGACACTCAGAGCCCTCTCTATGGGCATGTGTGCCATCGCCCCAGCACAGAGTCAGCCCCTCCTCTGCCTAATAGCCCAATGGGAACACTTCTTTCCTCCTCCCAGCACAGTCAGCCCTGCCCCTCTGCCCAGCAGCCCAATGGAAATGCTTCCTCCCTCCTCTGTTTGGAGCAAGGCAGGCAGCTCACATGTGGTGTGAGGGTGTGGCACAGACATGCAAAACAGAAGAAGTTGGGGGAATGAGAATGGGAAGAACTGATGTGTTTGTTGCATGTGTGAGAGGGGTGGGATGGAGGGAGGTTAGCTCTGTGTGAGGTATGGTTTATGCCAGTACAGGTTACATAGGAGAAATGAACAGGAGGCTTGCTTGAAGTCAATATGCCATTTGGCTGTGAGTATAGGACCAAATACCATATTGCTTCCACCCTCAACTCAACCAGTGCTATTTACAGTGTACCAGTTCCCACCAAAAGGCTCAGTGTGGACATGCCCTATGTCCTCTGGTATGGCTTTGGTCCAGAAGGATATTCATGGAAGCAGGTAGGTTGGTTTCTTGGAAGTTTTCTGGTTGTCTACTATGATGGTTTTTACCCCATGTAATTTATATTGTAACGATTGATTTTGAAATTTTGTTATTGGGGTTTTATGTGGTAATATTGTTTTTTGACTATTTGTTTGATATCTGATAGTATATGTATTATTATATCATTGTAACTTATATGTATATTAATCCTGTTGTAGCCGCTCTGAGTCGGCCTTTGGCTTGAGTAGAGCGGGGTATAAATCCAATGAATAATAAATGTTCAAGGTCTTAGTCAGCAGGAGATACTCTGAAGCAGGCGTTCCCAAGCTTTTCACACTGGACCACGCCCCTGGACAGCTGAGCAGGCTGGTCACGTCGTACCTCCCACCATAAACACTGCTATAAAATGTATCCACGGCAGCATTTACAGCAGCTGTGGCAGTGGTGGGATTCAGTAGGTTCTTCCTAGTTCGCCAGAACTGGTAGCAGAAATTCTGGCTGGCCCTGCCCATCCAAGTTTTGAAATAAAGTAGTCCTAATTTGGTGCAACACAGGGCTTCCCCCCTGGCCACACCCACCATACCATGCCCACAGATTAGGTAGTAAAAAAAATGAACCCCACCACCGAGCTGCAGTCATGTTTACTCATGTACGAGCGTGTTTTATGGCTATTGTAAGCTCATCTGCTTCTGGTAGCAATGAGAACAGTGGTGGTGGGCCACAAAAAATGGAGCCATGGGCCGGATCTGGCCCATGGGAGATAGGTTGAGAACCCTTGCTGTGAAGTATATTATTTTAATTATCATTTGTCCCTTCTTGAGAACCAGTTTCCTTTAGTGTATCTCCTTTTAGATAGCTGTGAAATAAAACCATCAATTGTATTTGGCATTCTAGGCATAGGAACATCCAAAATTACATCTACTTTTTGACTGAGGCATGTTGGTGGCCTTCACTAAATCGCTACATGTTTAGTAGATTCCAGAAATTAACTATGCACTATTTGTACTGTCACTTACCCATCCTAAGTTTCCCACTGAATGACACATCTCTTTTGCTAAATAAAAAGGCCCTAAGATTTCCTTTCAGGTGATTTCTCTACCCCATCCCCTCCGAGGGATGTGGTTGTCACGTCTTTTTCAGCTGTACAAAATTCTTTTTCAGAAATAGTGATCAGAAAAATCTCCAATTGTGGTTACACATAGCTTAATATAAAGGTATAACAATACTTGCAGTGAAATCTTACATTTCCTAATAATTTCTAGACTGAAATGTATCATTTTCATCACTGCCATGCATTGTCACAACAATTTCATCAAACTATCCATCCTGACCATAAGCCTCTTTTCTGACCAATTACTGTATCAGTTTGTATATGAAGTTAGGATTTTATTTTATTTCTGTTCTGGTGTGCATCACATTTGCCATGCTGCTATCTTTCCAGTTTGGAAATCTTCAGATCTCTTTGCATTTCCATTCGTTTTTTGCCATCCTAAGAATGGGCTGCACCGGCATTCATGACCCAATTTCCCTTTAAAAATCTTCTTCTCAGAAATCAATTTTTTCTTTAGGAAATATAAATCTTGCAAAAATCCTGTAAACTTATTTCAGAAGCTCATTTTTCCTGCTGGAGCTTCTCCTAGCCCATCTGGGGAAAACTGAGACTAAAAATAAACTGTGATGAGTGGAAGGACTGAAAGACACAGGAAGTCACACAAAACAACAACATTGAGACAACCAAGTATGACATGCCTTACATCACTGTTGATGGTGACCTAGTGGGAAAATGATGATGAAATCAGAGCAGAACCTGGTACTCTTAAAGGAACAAATATTCTCTCTAATAAACCCTTCTTCTTCATCTGAATCCGAATATAACCAATCATCATGGCAATCAGCCATGAATACTTTCTTGAGAATATAATGCAGTGGCCTTTCATCTGCCTTCTGCATTGCAGCACTACACCCATACCAGTGATCAAGTTCTGAGAGTCACTTTCTGGTCCTGAGCCCTTTTGGCACACAAAGTCCTCAGTAGCCCCAGGCCAGTATTGATGAGGCTGCTGCCCTCCATCAAGATGGACTCAAGTAGGATTTCATCCACTTGGGGACCATTACCCTTCCCTGTGGACTTTGGCACCCAAGGCCGTTAGTCCTCAGAGTTGTCAGGTTAGTTAACCATAGCCTGACACTCTGCATTGAGTCACCAGCATAATCCTTAGGAATTCCTATTACTTTATCTCTCTAGTTTGCTTCCATTTTTTTAGCCTTGCTGGCTTTCCAACTAACTAGGCAAGCTTCTTAACCTCTGAACCACTGCAGCAGCAGCAGCAGCAGCAGCAGCAGCAGCAGCAGTAGTAGTGGTGGTGGTGGTGATGGTGGTGGTGGTGCTGGTGGTGGTGCTGGTGATTCTGTGTAAAATATGTTTTCTTCATACGCTCACATGATTCTTGGTCTTTCAGGCTCACATCCAGAGGGAGACTGATACTGTCCAGGAATCTAGCAGAATGTCAGGGCATAAAAAGTAAGCAAGTTCAGTTTGTTACATTACATATCGTTGTATCTGGTCCCAGGGCACAGTGTTTACAAACCTCAGTTTCTTTCTAAATTCTTTGCTTTGAGGATGATGAAACAGCAGCAAGGAGTTTTCACTCTATTCTGAAACTAGCAGGTTTTTTCTCAGTCACTGCATAAGACACTAACATAAAACTGATATGTTTGTGGCAGATGCTAATCTCATGCATAAAGAAGCTCAGAAGAGACTATCTACCTGAACACTATGACTGATTCTCATTTTCGGCAATTTTTTTAAAAAAGTGTCCTCAACCACTTTCCCGCCAGGTGGCAGTGTGGTATGTACAACCTGCTCTTTGTGCTCTTTGGATTTGTATTTTTATATCACAAAGCCAGCCTTTTCCAAGGAATATGTCCACCTCCCTCCCTCTCTCCCGTAGGAGGCCACCCACCAATCATTTAGTTGGTTGAACTTTGCTAAATTTGGCCTGTGTATAAATGTTTTGGTTTCTCATTTTAAAATGAACAGTGGATATGCATTTAACACTTAATGACAAGGCTTAAATGAGCAGCATTTTAGACTTTAAAACAACCCAGTCAGAATGGTAAAATGATCCGCATTGTATGGAAATGGCATTACAATTCCAAAGTGCACGGACAAAGTTTTTGGGAAATAGACTAATGTTCAAAGTGCATGCAGAAGCTCCTTTAAAAAAGGATTCATAGATACATGAGCTGCCCCCCTTTAATTTTTATTAATAATTTTTTATTAAATTTTCAAAGTAAAAATACAAACAGGACAAAACAAAAAAAATTAAAATATAAAAAAGAAATACAAACAAGATACATGCTTAATCTAATACATCACTAAATTACTTTATAGCACAATAAAAACATTTTAATGCATTTTAAAACTAATCAGTATTCAATATAGTATATATTTCTCATTCTTTTCATATATTCTTCTTATCCAAATAAATAAATAAAAATAAATTCATAATATACACCCAAGTGATATATACATTGCTCTGGAGGATGCGGTATATCACAGTAATCTTTCACTATTTCCAAAAACTCAGTTGATCTGGTGCTGACCTGTTACCTTCACCTCTAATCAATGTAGATTCCACAAATGGTTGCTTCAATTTTTAATAATGATGTTGAAAAACAAAACAGCGATAGAAAAGTTGGGTTGGCGCTTTATGTCACATGATGTTTTTCAAAAACTCATGTCTTCGTGTAATTCAATATAACTGAGTATGTACCTTAATTTAAAACAACAATAACCAATCTTGCATAATATTCCACGTCACAGCCTGTGTATGTTATGTCAAACATAATGTGAAGATTTTATTGATAATGTACATAGACCCCAGCAATTTTGCACATTCACGAAGGCTATGAGAATATGTAGAAATCATGATTTAAGGCAGTTTGTATATCGGATAGTCAATCTGGGTAATCTCTAAATTAAACTGGAGAATGTGCACTGCTAAAAAGGCTAGTAATTAAGGCCATCCCATCCATGTGCTTTCTCACACTGTTACTTAGAATTTTACTCATAAAAATCAACATATTTATTTTTAAGCTGTCACAACAGTTTGGATGGTATTGTGGCCCCAGGCTAGCCGAGCCCGTTTTGCCATTGCTTTGACTCTTTGTATATTGGGCATTAATGGAATAGCAAAAAAAAAAAACCCCAGGAAAATCTATGCAAATTGCCCTCATGAAAAAGTTTGCATCTTTATACTGCATCTTCATTACTGCGTGAGAAGAAGAATTAGGGACATACTTTCCATCAAACTAAAAGTGACAGCTACCCAGCCATTTTTTTAGGGGTTCAGGCCCTTCCTTTTGGGGGTTCAGTCTTTAGTCCCACCCCTTTAGGGTTTCAGTTGTTATTCCTCTTGTTTTTAGGGGTTCAGTGGTCATCCAGCTTCATGGGCATTTTTGGGGATGCAGGCTGTTGTTTTTGGGGTGCAGGTTGTTGTTTTTGGGGTGCTTGTGTGTACCCCGAAGCATTTTGTGGCCCCTTTTCTTGTGTTCTGTCTGGGACCCATTTTATGGGTTTGGTTGTTATCCCTACTTCCTGGGGCTTCCTGGGGGGTTTCTTGGGACATTTAGGGTGCACGGGTGTACCCCAAAACATGTGTTTGTTAGGGGATGGGCATGTCCCACATCTATGAGTTTGCCCTGCCCCCCCCACCCCGAGCTGTGTGTAGAGATTGTGAGCCCCCCTGGAGTGCCCCCACCTTATTTCTAGAGGAGCCCCCCACCCCCCACCCCACCCTCACCTCCACCCCCACCCCCTTGTTTCTAGAGGAGCTCCTCCTATACATAAAGTGCCTGATGAGTGTGCAAAAGCAGAGATCAGACAAGGTTTTGTTTAATATTAATATTATTTATTTATTATTCTGAAAGACAGACAGGCATGCAATTAAAAAGAATTAGTTACGGTCATCTCAAAACCTGATTCCTTGGGTGCAGCTGTATCTGAGTTTGAGAGGTGCAGTGAGGGGGCTTCTGGTGGAAGCATCTGCCCTCTGCCTTGGCAGCCTCTGGTCTCTAGCTGTCCTCTGCATGGTGCCTGCCTGGGCTCTGTCTGGTCTCTGTGTCTGGAGCTGAGTGACTGAGCTGTGCAGCTTTGAGAAGCGCTCTTAAATGGTCTTAAAGCTCCTCCCACCATGTACCGCCCACCATGGACCTCCCCCATGGCCCTCCCATCATGGTCCTCCCACCATGGGCCACCACCGATTGGCTATGTCCTTTTCTGATAGGGCTCTCAGCCAATGTGCAGCTAGGCCAGCAGCGAAGCACTGCCTTCCCCCTGGTGGGCCGCACACCTTCCCCCTGGTGGGCCACACACCTTCCCCCTGGTGGGTCGCACACCTTCTCCTCTGGTGGGCTGCCTGCCTTTTTCCCCTGGTGGGGCCACAGGCCTTCCCCCTTGGTGGGCCGCAGGCCTTCCTGGGGTGTGGTTATGGCCGGTGGGCCGTGCTTATGGCCGGTGGGCCGTGCTTATGGCTGGTGGGTCATGCTTATAGCTAGGGGGTCATGCTTATGGAGGGATTTCGATTGGTTGGCAGGGGTCCGCCAAGGGAGTGTACCAATGAGACCCATGGAGCCCCGGGGCTGTACAGGGAATGCCCCCGCACCTGCAGCTATATGAGCCAACTGCGCGGGGCTGGAGCACTCTGTGTCTGACCTACCAAGCAAATTCTTCACTAAGCTCTTGAGCAAACTCTTCAGCAATGGCTGCTTTTGGAGATGCAAGCCCTCTAAGTCACCCAAGGGAAAGGTGTGAGAATCCACCTGGAATAAAAAGACAGGCTCCGAAAAGACATTGCCCTGAAGATGAAGGCTTTGATACTGTGGTTAAGCGCCTATTTCCATCTCTCGGTGACGATGTTGATGACAATTCTATTTCTGGGTCTCCCCACGTTATTGAAAATGAAGCAACAAGGCAGGTAGGTATGGATGGCCTATCAGGTACAAGGGTTTAGGTTGATGGTGAAAGGGTGTGTGTGTGTGTGGGGGGGGTGAAGCAGGGAGGAGAATCCCTATTTGATTTTTATTTCTCTTAATGGGTCTGTACATTTTTTTTTCAGGCTACCGCAAAGGAGAAAGATTGCCATAAGCCAGAAGAGGAATGTCAGTGTAACAACCTGTGCCCCCACTTTGAGAATGCTGAGGAATTACCTTTACACATGCAAGTAGATCAGTATCTGCAATTAGGTATCCAGCCTGGACATTTGGTCACAATCAAACAAAAAAATAATTCGGCTATGCACAGTATCGTGCGAATAATTATGTTCACAGTCATAGATTTTTGTTTCAAAGAAATATTGTTTGCTCGCTGTGAGGGATGTGTGTTAAATTTAGGAAATCAATTACCGGTAGGACATGATTGTATTTCGTGGGAAAGAGAATTCACAAATTCAATCCTAAGAAATATTGCCAATAAAATTCAAATGGAAAGGCTATTACACATGATTACCATTTATGCTATAGGATTAAAATGTTTGGCATTAAGAGGTGAGCATCTGGTAAGGGGTGTAAGAATTCAAAATTCTATTGTCCATGCTAAAGACCCCCAGCTTGCTTTGTCATGGATAATTAAATCCTCTGACAATAAAGAGTGGATTGCAATTGGGCAGAAATTAATTAAACATAAACCGTATTATTATTATTTGAATATATGCCCTGTCTGTGAAAAAACTGCATTTCCAAAAGCAGTTTAATGATTTTACTGTCTAAAATTGTAAGACAGCTTGCTGTGTATTATGTGAGTGTGTGTGTGTGTGTGTGTGTGTGTGTGTGTATGCTCCAGTACATATTTTATATATGTATATGTAAAATAAAATAAAAAATACATAATGTAGCATGTAAGCTCTTTATTCTGTGAAATTATAATAACCGTTGAACGAGTGTCTTTTCTGTGTCTTCTTTAGATAATAAGGGAGTGCTGGTTCTAAACTGTTAAACATGTTGTTTTTTCACTTTATCGCAGCACATGGCATGTTATAGGGTGGTAATATTTGCTGTTTTTTTCTTACAGTAACCAAGTACAGTGGGAGGGTAGGGGGTTAGGTCCTAGTTATCTAACCAGCCCATGAATTTCTAAAGGCTTAAAGCTAAGGGAAGATGCCCGATGAGGACCAGGGTAGGGTGGGGTGGGTGAGGGGGGAGTGGGAGTGGGAGTAGGTCCTACTTATCTAGACAGCACATGAACTTCTAAAGACTCCCCGGGGTGGGGTGGGGTGGGGGTGTTGAAAGATTAAACTGCAATTTAGAGCAAAATTATATTATTTACTGATTACCTTTTCAAATTAAATATTGGAGAATTCACACAAGTAAACTTCATATTTTTTACAGAATTCACTAAGCTAATTATGTTACTATGAGCCTGAATGGCGGAGGGTGTGTGTGTTAAAAATAATTAAATAAAATATAAAACATGTATTTAATTATTACACTTATGCCCGGTTCATATAGGAAAATGTCCCTCTCTCTGAGTGTCCAAAACAACGACAACAGCACTGCTGCACATAACCATTACTAGATGCTATTTTTACTGGGGGTGCTTTCATGGATCAAACCCATTTCTTCAGACAAAAGAGTAAAATTTCCAGGGGATTTATATAAACTCACATCAGAACAATGCAGAGCTCTATTTATTGGAGAGCTTGGCTGAACAGTAAAATTTGGAGGTCTTTGGAAGGTAGTGTGTACATTGCAGGAAAGAAATTTTTGAGACACTAATCTTAAATCCTTCCAGATGAAGTTGCTGTCCTTCAGGAAAGGGACTAAAAAAACCTGGCTGGCAAAGCAAGTGTGTGTGTGTGTGTGTGTGTGTGTGTGTGTGTGTGTGTGTGTGTGTGTGTGTGTGTGTGTGTGTGTGTTTAACCCCTGCCTGCTGGCTGATTTAGTAAGAACACTCTCTCCCTCTTTTAATCTCTTTTATTCTGTATGGGTTGGAGTTGTGTGTGTGTGTGTGTGTGTGTGTGTGTGTGTGTGAGAGAGAGAGAGAGAGAGAGAGAGAGAGAGAGAGAGAGAGAGAGAGAGAGAGAGAATATTACAGGGGGATTGTGTGTGTTCAGGTACTAATAAATAATAAGGAGGCTTCTGAATAGGCTATACTCAGCATCGCGTTTTATTTGGCTCAAAAGCCCTTACTTTAAACATGCATTGGATACCATGATGAGAACAAAAATGGAAACCTCCTGGTGCATTGTGGGAGGGTGCAGAGCCTAAGGGATGGGGGGGGGAATGTAGAGGGGAAAAGTTTTTATCTATGGGGTGGGTGGGTGGGTGGGTGGGTGGGGTGTGGGGCTGGGGTGGGTGGGTGTGGGCGGGGTGGGCGAAGACGGGTGGGGTGGGGGGGTGTTGGCCTTGGGAGGGGGTTGTCTTTTCTGTATAAATGGCAGAGCAGATCATCAATTGATCACTCAGGGCTATAGCTCTGGGGCAATCCTTTGGATCCCTGCTGAAGATTCCTATTGTCGCTGCAAGCTGATCGTGCTGAAGATACCTGTTGCTGAAGAGGCCTGTTACCCTGCAAGCTGAAACTATTCTGCTGACTGAATTCTGCCGTTGCTACTGGTAAGTGTATGATGATTTTTCCTGCACTGTGTGTGTGTGTGTGTGTGTGTACACATTTAATATATATTAAGGCCTCCAGGGCAAATTGAATAAGCATGGTATGATTGTGAATAAGGAATTCTAAGTCAATATAATGCTATTATTTTAGTGAATCACATCTATTTTTTCCTGATTCTTAGCTTTTAAAAAACAAATGGCATCAAGCAATAATCTGGACAAGTATCTTGAACTAAGCGACCGTGAGTGCAAACATTTCATTTATATTGGTGTGTGTGTGTGTGTGTGTGTGTGTGTGTGTGTGTGTGTGTGTGTGTGTGTGTGTGTGTGTGAGAGAGAGAGAGAGAGAGAGAGAGAGAGAGAGAGAGAGAGAGAAAGGCATGTATATTATATAGGAGTGCACATTAACTTGAATGCCTCTGCAGGATATTATTATTATTATTATTATTATTATTATTATTATTATTATTATTATTATTATTATTATTATTATTATTATTATTATTATTATTATTATTATTATTATTATTGGGGGGCATGTATGTAATTTGGTTTTTTGTGTGTGGGGGGCATACCTCTGGCAATAGGTTTTTTAAAAGACCATTTTTGCCTTGGGGCGGGGGGGGGGAGTCACAATACTAAATTTGTGTGTGTGTGTGTGTGTGTGTGTGTGTGTGTGTGTGTGTGTGTGTGTGTGAAAGGCATGTATATTATATAGGAGTGCACAGTATCTTGAATGCCTCTGCAGGATATTATTATTATTATTATTATTATTATTATTATTATTATTATTATTATTATTATTATTATTATTATTATTATTATTATTATTATTATTATTATTATTATTATTATTATTATTATTATTGGGGGGCATGCATGTAATTTGGTTTTGTGTCGGGGGGGTGTCATACCTCTGGCAATAGTTTTTTTTTAAAAAAAAGACCATTTTTGGCCTTGGGCGGGAGAGGGGGGAGTCACAATACTAAATGTGTGTGTGTGTGTGTGTGTGTGTGTGTGTGAGTAAGAACTGACTCCACAAGAATTATTGGTAAGGCACTAGTGAGAACTACAGTTTTACTTCTTCTTTTTTTACCGTCCCGTGGCATGATTGATGGAGACATATTCTAAAAGGCTTATTTTTATTTTCAGATCTCACAGAAGGAAGGCCTCAGCCTACTCCCAGAAAACCTCTTATTTTTGGAGGAAAAGGTAAAAAGCTCTATTTCCCCCCACAAATGTAATGTATATTCCAAAAATTAACATTAAAAGCATATATTAGCCACACTACGTTTTACAGGGATGGGGTAGTGGTGCTGATGGTGGTGATGGAGGGGCTCTACCATATAACATCCACAGTAAGTTTTATTTGTATTTAATTTTATTTATTTAAAGGGGGGGGGGGGTGATACTATTCTTGTTTAAGAAATCCCAAATCATGTGTTATAATGTATAGTAAAATGCCCATTTATAAAATTAAAACTAAGTGAGTGAATCTAATGATAGCATTGGGGCAAAATAAAATAACTATGTTCTTGTTTAATTTTAGGTGTGAGAATTAATGCTGAACCAAACGACGGCCCACCTCCAAATCAAATTCCAAGGCAACCCCCCAGCAATCCACGGGAGCAGAATAGGAAGAGGGCTGTAATACAAAATAAAATTCCTGATCACGAAAAGAAAAAAAAAGAATAAAGATGTTTCCCTGCCAAGAGCGTGTTCCTCACAAGCAACTGCTATACCCCAGACAGGTGCAGGGGCTCCAGCCTACAGTGGGTTGGGGTCTGGAATTCAATTTCCTCTAGACCCCAAGACCATTATACCCCCAAAAACCTCACCTGCAAAGCTCTCTCCCACCACTGCTGAGAGCGGGGCTCTCCTGAGTGCTGCTGTTTTTCAAGGTAGAAATGATGCTTTGCTTTGTTATAAACCTCCTGCAGAGCAGTTATGGGTGTTATCTGAATACCATCATCTTGCTCAGACCATGATGGAGAAATATCAGATGGGGATAGAAAATCTTAAATTTTGTGTTGAACAAATAAAGTATTTTTTTGGTGTGGCTGTTGAGGGGGAATTGGGGAATATTGAACCCCAGGTGATAAGTGTCGTGAATAAGATTAAACAGCAGAACAAGTATTTCCTTCGTGATGTCTGTTCCTGGACTATTCAGGAGGGAGGGGGGCCAATTAGAAGAGAACAAAATGCTTCTATTGGTATTTTTTCACAAACTTCAGCTTCTGAGCTTTCTGAAGCTGATGAATCAGGGGAAGAACCTTGTGGTACTTCATGCCAGCCTATGCAAGATGGAGGAGCAAGAAGTAGTGAAGCTTCTTCCCCCGATTCATCAGCTTCAGAAAACTCAGAAGCTACTGCTGCTTCTGAAGAAATTTCGATACAGGAGGATGAGGAGGCCATCCCTCCCCAGGTATTTATAGAAAGGGTATGAAGATGGGAGTGGCCCCAACAATGTTTTAATGGCCTTGTTTATGGTGAAGAATTTGAATTTGTTAATTTAGATCAAATACAATCCTATGCAGCAGCCGTAAAAGCTTTGCATACAGCCATACAAGAAATACTGCAAGGTGTCAGAGAGCGCATAGATGACGGGGATAGTGTGCAAGTACGCTTGGAAGGGGGAGGATTAGAAAATCCTATTTTCTCTGTTAGGAGGGCAAGAAATGCTTTTAATGCTGACACCTTTTTAGAATATGTGGAAAACCTTATGCAAAGCAAAGCAGAGATTTGTGGAGATACCAGTTTACGCTTAGTGGTTACATAATCAAACCTCCCAGGGGTGGGGCACGGAGACAATTAAATTCTATACCCGCCACCTCAATCATAAATACAAAAAGACAATTTTAATAGATTTTAATAATCTAAGACACAACCTTTGTTTTGTAGGGGGTCTTTTAGGAGCTATGGCCCCTGGAGACCCTTCAGATGCAGTATTGTTAAATAGGGCCAAGAAAATAAATGAGGAATTAGGATGGCCATTACAGAAGGCTGTATCCTTTGCTGATATTCCCCAGATTGAAAAGCATTTACAGGTTAATATTCAAGTTGTCTGGTGGACTGAGAAAAAATGGTCTCTGTTTAAAACCCAGGAAGCCATATTTTCTAAAACATATTTTATGTTTTTAAACGATCATCATTATTATGGGATAAAAAATATTCAGGGCTTCTTTGGATCTCACAATTACTGCAAACTCTGTCATGCTCTTTATAGTCATGACCACAGTTGTGTGTATATGTGTAGATCTTGCAAAAGTACAAGCTGTGCTTTTGATAAGGAACCTCCTTCTTATTGTGATGTTTGTAAAGTCCAATGTAGATCTCAAGCCTGTCTACATAGACACTTGAAATTAGCTTTGGAGAATGAAGGGATATGCCATCCCAGGCAGTGGTGTCAGGGATGCTACACATTTGTAGAGGGGAACCATTCAGGCAAGATGTGTCCAGGGCGCCGATGCAAAATATGCACATGTGCTATATGCAAAAACCTGAAAAACTGCCTATTAGTGCTAAAATAATCTTTTATGACTTTGAGTGCATGCAAGAAACAGGGATACATATTCCTAATTTTATTCATTGTCAGGCACTGCCAGGGGAAACACATGCTGTGTTTAATCCTAAAAAAGTGGGCCCTAGCTGGAGGGAAATGGACCTTCAAGGGGGAAACCTGCCTATCACAATTTGTACAAACAATTACAGAAAATGCAGCATTCAGGGATTGCACTTTCATAGCCCACAATGCAAAGGCCTATGACTCTTACTTCATCGTAAGGGAGCTCATCCAACAAAAACTTGACCCTGCCCTAATAACTCAAGGGGGAAAGCTAATGTCTGTTACCATAAAAAACCTAAACATAAGATTTATCGATTCCCTCAATCATCTCCTCATGGCTCTTTCCAAACTTCCCAAGGCCCTGGGATTTGAAGGAAGCAAAGGATACTTTCCACATTTTTTTAACAGCTCTGAAAAATCTGAATTACATAGGACCTATGCCTGCTGTAGAATTCTATGGCATTGATCACTTGATGCCTAAAGACAGAGCTGATTTTTTAAAGTGGTATGAAGAGAAGAAAACAAAAACTTTTGATTTACAAAAAGAACTGAGCTATTATTGCAAACAAGATGTTGACATTTTAATGAAAGCTTGCACCATGTGCAGACATGAAATCATGTCAATGACAACATCTGATACTGCATTAGATGCTGGAGAGGAGGGATCTAAAAGGCAGGTAAATGCTATAGATCCCTTCCAATATCTCACTTTAGCCAGTGTATGCCTACAAATGTACCGGTTTTGCTTTCTTAAGCCCCACACAATAGCTATACCACTCCCAGATGATTATAGGTGCCAAGTAAAAAGCTTTTCTGCCACCTCAATTCAATCGCTATTATATACTGAACATACAGAAAACATCAGAATTCGCCATGCCTTAAATGGGGGGGAGGTGCAGATTGGGTCTTATTTCCTAGATGGGTTTGCAAAGGTAGGAAACAAGAAAATAGTGCTGGAATTTAACGGATGTTATTATCACTCGTGTATTCAATGTTATAACCTTTCAGATAGAAATGAAATGACTGGGACATCCTTTGAGTATTTATATAATGCTACTCAAAGGAAAAAACAGTTTTTGGAAAGTTGTGGCTTTGAAGTTAGAACCATTTGGGAGCATGAATGGGTCCACCAAAAAAGACTGACCCCGCTCTTCAAAACTTTCTAGCCTCAGCTCAATTTCCAGAAGCTCTAGCTCCACGAAGCGCCCTCTATGGAGGGAGGACCAATGCCATAGCCCTCTATTACAAGATAAAACCCACAGAACAGATACATTATTATGATTTCACTAGCCTCTACCCCTTTGTAAACAAAACCAAAACTTACCCCATAGCCAAAGTTAAAATGTACCCTCCCTGGGGGCTTTTCTTCCCAGTGCTACCTGTCAGGATTGGTGGTAAGCTGTTTTTCCCTTTATGTCGTACATGTGCAGAGAGCAGACAGCTAGATCCTTGTAACCACAGTGATGAGCAACGTTCTCTAGAAAGAGTATGGTGTACTATGGAGATAAGTATGGCCTTGAACAAAGGATACAGGCTAGTTAAAATTTTTGAAGTCTGGCATTTTGAAAACAAGTCTGACACCCTGTTTTCAGACTATATTAAAATGCACCTTCGCCAAAAACAAGAGGCTTCTGGTTTTCCAGACTGGTGTGTCACCAGCGCTGACCAAAAGCAGTATATTGCAGCATATCGTGAAAAAGAAGGAATAGAATTAGACCCTAATCAGATAAGTAAGAATCCTGCAAAACGCCAATGTTTTTGAATTCCCTGTGGGGAGAATTTGCTCAGAGGACAAACATGGGTAACACTGAAATTGTGAGGGACCCAGACTATTTCTTTCAACTTGTGTTTTCAGAGAAATATAAAGTATCCTCATTTGATTTTATTGATGAGGAAGCAATCTGTGTGTCTTGGAAGCATGAGGAGAGTCGCATACTTCCCCCCAGGAACACCAATGTCTTCATTGCTGCCTTCACTACAGCTTATGCCCGTTTAGAATTGTACAACTTGCTTGATAAGCTTGGAGAAAGATGCCTTTTCCATGACACAGATTCTGTAATATTTGTAAGTGATGAAAAATCATGGCAACCAGAGATCGGGGACTATCTTGGCAATCTTACAAGCGAAATTTCGCCAGGGCAACATATTACAGAATTTGTCTCTTCTGGACCCAAGAGTTATGCCTACAGACTTTCCGATAATTCAGTTTGTATGAAGGTAAAAGGAATCACACTGAATACTGTAAATAGTGAGAAGATACATTTTGATAGTTTAAAAGATATGGTATTCTCTTATATTTCTGATAGGCAACCTCCTTGTGAAATAGTGATACAACAAAATGGGATTGTTAGAAATAAAAGCCAATTCCGCATAGAAACAAGAGGCCTTAGGAAGACGCAGAGGGTCGTGTATGATAAGAGGGTGATTATAGATAATTTTAAAACTCTGCCCTACGACTACTGAAATTCAGTATGGACACCAGATGGCAGCATCCATTCTCAATGATTCTTGCTGGACCAAGCAATTGTGGAAAGAGTTACTTTATTAAGCAAATCCTGTAAAATGCTAAATCTGTGCTTTCTGTTATGCCTGAAAATATTTGGTGTTATTCGTGCTGGCAAAAACTTTATGCAGACTTGATGTCTAGATATCCTTTTATACGTTTTATCGAAGGCATACCCCCCAGCCTTGATGATACCGCTTTACTTCCAACCAATAAAGTTAATCTTTTGATACTGGATGATCTCATGGAGTCTGCTTGTCAAAGCGATGAAATTCAGAAAGCCTTTACAAAGTATGTACATCATAGAAACCTAAGCATAATTTATATTGTCCAAAATGTGTTCTGACAGGGAAAGCAAAGCTGTACAATTAGTCTTAATGCCAAATATATGGTTCTCTTTAAAAATCCCGGAGATAAATCACAAATAGAAATTCTGGCCCGCCAAATGTATCCTAGGAATGCAAAATTCTTTTTGGAAGTATTTAATGATGCAACCTTGAAACCTTATGGGTATCTCCTAGTTGATTTAAATGTGACAACGCCTGAAGCTTATAGACTAAGAACTGGTATTTTCCCTCCTGAGCTTCCTGCTGTATATACAATGAAAAAGCCTTCACAGGCTTATAAAACAAGGTGATTCTCTCCCATCAATCTATTTTCTACACCCATACATCAAACGGCATCATGTCACACAAGGTAAAGAGAAATATGGATCTCTTAAAAGTACTTGTTAAAGCCAGTCCCCAGCAGCGAAGGAGTATATTGTGTTCAGCCTCTGATGACCTCATAGCAGCCAATGCGGAGATAGCTCTGAACACCTTGAAAGGCAATATTCCTTTGAAACCTTCACAGGTTGGCCTTTAAAAAAAGAATAGCTCAATCATAAAACAGCTGGGAAATAAAAGAATTTCTCTGAAGAGGAAAAGGCGTATTATCAAACAGTCTGGAGGATTTCTTGCTCCTTTACCTAGTTTTGCTATTCCTCTCCTTACCAGCCTCTTCGCTAGGTAAAAAAAAGAAAAAAAATGGAATTTGCTGAAAAAATGTACTTGATTCCTAGTAGGCAGTTAGAAGAACTGCCAGAAAATATTCAAACCACTACAATGAGACGTCTGGCTTCTGAGATGAAAGAAATTCTTTTCAAATCAGACCTGTCTGAGTATGAAAAAGCAAAACTTTACACGGCTGTGCTGTAGAGGTTTTTATCTTTGAGCAGACATTCTGAGATGGAGAAATCAGATTTACTTCCCCAGTCATCTCCAGTATCCCCACACCCACAAACCCCAATCTCTCCTGATGAAAGAGATGTCATTCAAGAAATTTTAGAGGGCATCCCCAATAAATATAAGAAAAAAGCAGAGTTATTGCTAAGTAAGTTAAAACAGCATAAGGACATTTCTTCATGGGATGAGAGCAGAACCTTCGTGTACCATGGAGAGGTCTTACCAGGGACAAACATCATGGATCTGGTCAAAGGGGCCACACAACCTAATACTCTTCCTGCTAGGAGGAGACCTAAGGGCTGGGATGTATTTCTGAAAGCTATGGCCGAACTAAATATGCCTTCATCTATTGTGGGGAATTCAGCCACCAGAGAGCAATTAGAAAAATTAAAAGGGCCTCTTCCTTCTTCTCCCCCACCAAAGACTCGGCACCTGAAGCGTAGGGGCATCCCTGAGTGGATACGTATGGCGGATCTCTCTATAACCCCTTCAAGAAGTCCCACAATGGAAACAGGCTGGCTCACTTTCTAAAGCATATCAATAAATATATCAATAAATATGAGACATATAAATCAACCAAATCTCTCTTTATTTTGTTATGCTCAAAATTTCATTTGGGTTTTACATAAAGGGTGACATGTCTGAACCTGCTGAAATAAGGTAGCAGGGCAGTAAAGGTCATTAATTTTTCTTTCCTTAACAAAACGTACAACCATGCGATCATTTCGGGAAACATCTTCAGAATATAACTTTAAAATCTGATCAAAAGTTAAGCCCCTTGTGCAATTCTGTAAAAAGAATACACAGTGGTAGCCACATGTAGTTGAAAGTGGGTGCTGTATTTGGGACTGTTGGAATCTTATCTCTTCACTCTGATCCAACAAAAAGTCTCTGATGGCTTTAGGAATGAGGGGATTATCAGGTTCCACACCGTATGAATCAAAAAATTCACCGGGGCCCACAGCTGGTAAGTAGATAGCCAACCAGTGTTCACCAGGCATAGTCTGAGGATGTGTGTTCACCAATAGTCCTGCTGGCCTTTTGCCAATGAGGTTCCTTGGAAGCAGATCACAGGGGTAAATGCCTAGAAAGCTCTTATTCTGATATAATAAGTTTGATAACTGAAGAGTGTTCATCTTTACATGTAATCAAACAGGATGTTTCTTGAATGGCTAAGTTCAATAGCATTGTCAAACACCCCGTATAAGATCATATTAATAGTCTCTGTGAGGGCTCGAACAAAATGGATCTCTGCCCTGAGATTTCCTGTTTTGATCAGGGAATAATGGTCAGTGGAGCTCTGATCAGGACTTAGGTCAAAGGCGTACAAGGTGTATCCTTGATTAAATTCCTTGCAATTGATCAAAAGGGGTCGTTGGTCCTTCATTTCCTTCCCTGACACCTGGACTAATTGCATGTACTCTCTGACACTGAGTCCAATTGCATAATCAGGTTGTAGAGGCTTAGATGGAACTTGAACCCCATCAACATATAATGCTAGAAAATTAATGTTGTAGTGTTTGAAATTGAAAGGGTTTCTGCTGTAGTCTCCACTGAAAGAGGTGTTGTCAACAAATCCAATGATTAGCTGCTTGGGCAGCTGCCCCAGGAACAAGTTTTCTTGGCTGCATACTAAGCTGCCAGCCATAACACTAAATACTTTCATTCCAACACGTTCAATGGGGCATTTTGCACTAGAGGTGAGAAGGGCTTCTGAGTGTCCCAGACGCACACCTGGAGCTACCTTCACCCTTTTCACAAAGAGAGAAGCATTTAAAATATTCACTGTGTAATGCTCATTAGCATCTCCACTCATCACACAAAATGCATCCTTGCTGCGTATAAGCTTAATTTTCATGTCTACACCATTCAGCAGCATTTTCTCCTGAAAAAAACAGATCACTATGCAGGGGTCCCAACAGATCCCATTTCTGGCTGTTTGCTGTTTGCAGTGCTCTCGCTCTAAATCCTGGATTTCCAGCCGCTGTTATGAGGGTGCTTTCCATATCCATGCCGGCATCTTTATAAAAGCCACCAGCTCTAAACTGTGTGCTCAGGGTATCAGCACCGTAGTTCAGAATCAGTTCTATCATGGCTCTGTATGGATAGAGATTATTTGATTGAGTAATCAGTCTATCTCCCAGAACAACATCCAGTTGGCTAAACAGCGACGCTATAGGGTAGTTTACTAAGGCGACTTTTGCATCAGCAGCAATGTTTGAACCATCTGCTTTTGTGATCTTACAGAAATCAATATAATCCTCACTACTGCCGGTTATATAAAATTCAAGTGGGGCATTTGGTGTAAGGGCTGACACTGGGGGTACTTCAATGTACATGCTGCTTTCAACGCTGGTTTGTGTTGGCGATATTTGAAAAAGATCTAGTTCAGATTTAGTACACTCTTCAGAAGAGGCATGGATGAATGCCATTTTAAAATATATATCTCCAGGCACGCTTCACAACCCTTCTCTTAGATGATCCTTTCTTCTTTCTCTTCCTGAGCTTCTGTAGTCTTTTATGTCTCCCTCCAGCTGCTTTTAAAGGCTGGGACCACTGTGACGAAAATAAGCTTTTTGCTTAACTCCTCCCTTTCTTTTTAAGTATGCCATCCCTGATCCCTTCTGAGGGACAATTTTTTCATAACATGCCCTACTACCTCTCCAGCAATGTTATGTGCAGCTGTCTTCACATGGGGCTTAATAAATTCTAGACCTGTCCTTAAAAGAGGCACAGCCCTTCGTAAGAGTCCTCTAAAAATGCCCCCAAAGCCACTTCCATACATGTTGGGTGCTCCATTGAAACCTGTTAGGCTGTTTCCTGCCTATTTAGTATAGTATGCCCTATAAACATTGACATCTCCATAATCTTTTAACACGACCATTTTCCTTTATCTTTCTCTCTCACTAAGCATAGGCTTTTCTAGGATGAATATGCAACCTCACGACCACCTTCCCTACTGTGAATGGCACATGTTGGTTCTGATCCGTCTTTATTTCAATGCTTATTGTGTCAATGTGCTTCTTACTCATCAGCATGTAATGGGGCTTATCATAGGTAACAGTAACACCCTCGAGGTTTTTCCCTTTGACAGGAATACAACGTAACAGTGGCACAGAGGAATCACCCACAATCTGATGTTCTATTATATCGGTGTATACATACAGAGAGCTGAAACCTCCAGTAATGTCTGACGCATGGATTTTTTTTGACGGGCTCATCTGGGCTCACAATGTAGGCTAACTCCTTGCTGGCTGAAAAGCTGTAAATTCCAGGAACTGAAAATCTAACTTTACCCATTATTGGATCACAGAGCACCTGGAAGTTTGATGGGTCTATGGCTGTTTTTATAAGGTGATTCATATTTTCCACAACCTCTTCCATGTCCTTATAATATCCTTTGTGCATCTGGAATGACCACTTATTTCCTTCATGGGAAAGAATAAACCTTGCGTTTTTTGGGATTGTGTGCCAACTACAACGGTACTGTATCTCCGCGAGACCAACTTCCCAAGCACCCTTCAAATCTAAAGGACTGGGCAACTGCATTGTAAAGTTTGCATTTGTATTTCTGGGGAAAACCTCCATAATGGCATTGCTGGGGAGGGTGATGTAAAATCCTCCATCATCCATACTGATCACCTCTTGCCGCTTCTCAGTTCAATAATGTCTTTGGCTGCTATCCAACTTGAAAATTTATGCGGCCACCCGGCCCAGTTGACCTTGTGGTATTTTTTATTTCCCCGTGTTTCTGTGGTTAAATTTTTTTCAATATGAAACACCCTGTTATCACAATGATTCACTTTCTGTAATTCCTCAGTATAGAATCTCCCCTGTATTAATTCCCCATCATAATCTTTCAGATGAAACACAACCCTTTTCCGGCTTCTGAGAACTTTGTCAACTATGAAAATTTCCTGAGAATATGTTCCTTCATAACTTTTTAAAAGATGCCTTTACTTTTTGATATCCTGACATAATCACCTTTCCTGAAGGTCAC
Source organism: Bradypodion ventrale (assembly GCA_035047345.1). NCBI lineage: Eukaryota > Metazoa > Chordata > Lepidosauria > Squamata > Chamaeleonidae > Bradypodion > Bradypodion ventrale. The sequence goes on from JAWDJE010000003.1 coordinate 253,060,458, forward strand.
TCCCCGTTCTTTTATTTTAAAATAAGGCCCATAAACCGTTCGCCATACTCTTAGAGAATTAGAAGAATTAACGTCCATTGGCCTTGCCTGTATAGTTCTATGAAAACTAGCATTATAGCTTTTAATGAGCTCAGGCAAGATATCGATATATCGATAGGTGTTGTTGGCTGTGAAATATCTCCACATTTGTGACTTTAGAGTATGGTTGAATCTTTCCACTACTGCTGCTTTGACTTTGCTATGGGTAACAAAATGGTTGATTCCATGCTGTATGAACAATTGCCTCACTTTCTTATTTAAAAATTCAGAGCTTTTATCTGTTTGCAACTTACGGTGTACCCTTCCCTCTTTAAAAATGGTATGAAGGCTTTAAAAACTTCCATTCCTGTCTTGTCTTTCAAGACTACTGCCCATGCATATTTAGACAAAATGTCAACCACTGTTAAAATATATTTATAGCCCTTATTGTACTTCTGCAAAAGTTCTAAATTGACTAGGTATTGACTAGGTCAGCCTCCCACTGAGCGTCTATATTCGAAACAACTGTCTTATTTCTTTTGAAGTGGATTCTTGCGGGCCTGTGCAATGTGTAGGTATCTTGATCTCTGAGCCAGTCTTCAACATGCCTTCTAGTTAGCATTTTGCTGTGCTTGGAAGCCTCTCGAAAGAGCGCTTCCACGCCTCCAAAACTTCCTGCTGACCCTGGATTGTAATATATCATTTTCAGTAATTTGCTACGTGAAGTCATCATGCCCCTGAACAAAAGACTCAAATAAAATCAACTTGGTACAACTTAGTTTTTTATTGGCACACCTCATGCAATTAAAATATAGTGTTTATCTCTTCTTCATCTGACTCTTCACCTTCAGAACGTACTACATTTACACATACACATGAAAAGCACCCGCTTGAATCTGAAGTGTCAACCTTTATCTTGGCTGGAGCCACTTCCTCATTCTTTCTCTGTCAAAAAACATAAGTGCTTTCAAACTTAGTATATAAGATAACAAATGAAACTGTCTCTATTTAAAAATCACCACCCCCACCTTGTACCTTAATCTGATACTTACTTACAGGGCTACTGGAATACAATAGTCGGTAAGCAGCTTCTTTCTTCCTCTCTTCTTTGCTTTTTATTGGGCTCAGCGTGTTCAGGTTCATTTCTTCATAAATGTGATCCTCTTCCTCTGATTCACTGTTTGGGTGGCACATTGCTTCATTCAGGATATCTTCATCACCACTGCTTGCCTCTTCACTCTCACTGGCTGAGCTCTCTGCTTCATACCCACTGTCTTTAGGAGGGGATTACATATAGGGGAGACCCTGGGGTTGACTGTCAGCAATCCATTTTTCCATCTCAAGTCTGAAATTTTCAAGGGAACCATAAACCTGCATTTCAATAAACATCTTCGTGGCAATTTCATACATTTCGCGCACATGCCTAGTAAGCACATCACGCTTTAACAACCTTCTTTTTATAGTTTTTGATTTAGGTCTTACTCCAACATGTGGAGTGTTCTCCCCAAATCCCAGGCTAGGACTTAGAGGGGTTGCATCTCCAAAAGCAGCCATTGCTGAAGAGTTTGCTCAAGAGCTTAGTGAAGAATTTGCTTGGTAGGTCCAGACACAGAGTGCTCAAGCCCCCGCGCAGTTGGCTCATATAGCTGCAGGTGCGGGGGCATTCCCTGTACCGCCCCGGGGCTCCACGGGTCTCATTAGTACATTCCCTTGGCGGACCCTTGCCATCCAATCAAAATCCCTCCATAAGCATGACCCACCAGCTATAAGCACGGCCCACCGGCCATAAGCACGGCCCACCAGCCATAAGCACACCCCAGGAAGGCCTGCGGCCCACCAAGGGGGAAGGCCTATGGCCCCACCAGGGGAAAAAGGCATGCGGCCCACCAGGGGGAAGGTGTGCGGCCCACCAGGGGGGAAGGTGTGTGGCCCACCAGGGAGGAAGGCGTGTGGCCTACCAGGGGGAAGGCAGGGCTTTGCTGCTGGCCTAGCTGCACATTGGCTGAGAGCCCTCTCAGAAAAGGACATAGCCAATTGGTGGTGGCCCATGGTGGGAGGACCATGATGGGAGGACCATAGGGGAGGTCCATGGTGGGCAGTACATGGTGGGAGGAGCTTTAAGACCATTTAAGAGTGCTTCTCAAAGCTGCACAGCTCAGTCACTCAGCTCCAGACACAGAGACCAGACAGAGCCCAGGCAGACACCATGCAGAGGACAGCTAGAGACCAGAGGCTGCCAGGCAGAGGGCAGATGCTTCCACCAAAAGCCCCCCACTGCACCTCTCAAACTCAGATACAGCTGCACCCAAGGAATCAGGTTTTGAGATGACCATGACTAATTCTTTTTAATTGCATGCCTGTCTGTCTTTCAGGATAATAAATAAATAATATTAATATTAAACAAAACCTTGTCTGATCTCTGCTTTTGCACACTCATCAGGCACTTTATGTATAGGAGGGGCTCCTCTAGAAACAAGGGGGGTGGTGGAGGTGAGGGTGGGGGTGGGGGCTCCTCTAGAAATAAGGTGGGGGCACTCCAGGGGGGCTCACAATCTCTACACACAGCTCGGGGTGGTGGTGGTGGGGGCAGGGCAAACTCATAGATGTGGTACATACCCATCCCCTAACAAACACATGTTTTGGCGTACACCCATGCACCCTAAATGTCCCAAGAAACCCCCCAGGAAGCCCCAGGAAGCCCCAGGAAGTGGGGATAACAACCAAACCCATAAAATGGGTCTCAGACAGCACACAAGAAAAGGGGCCACAAAATGTTTCGGGGTACACACAAGCACCCCAAAAACAACAACTTGCACCCCAAAAACAACAGCCTGCATCCCCAAAAATGCCCATGAAGCTGGATGACCACTGAACCCCTAAAAACAAGAGGAATAACAACTGAAACCCTAAAGGGGCGGGACTAAAGGCTGAACCCCCAAAAGGAAGGGCCTGAACCCCTAAAAAGATGGCAGGGTAGCTGTCACTGTTAGTTTGATGGAAAGTATGTCCCTAATTCTTCTTCTTGCATGTGCTCCAATCTGCACCAAACTGCAGGTGAGATATCACTACATATACCGCAGCCGTTGATAAAAGCAGTTCATTCATTCTGATATGTAAAAATAATGCAAATATTTAAAAATTATGCAGTATTTCCTGTTGATTTCTTACAACTGCACTAATAATGTAGATACAGACTTGGTAGGAATTTTTTGTAGTACTTAATACATATGGATAACTAATGTGATCTAGTGGGCAGAATAACAGATTAGGATTTAGGAGACCTGGACTTTATTCCCTGGTTCTGTTATGGAAACTCACTGGATATGTGGACATGGTAAAACTACTCCTCAAATTTCTCATCTTGGAAACCCTGAGTTGTTATAAGTCAATTCTGACTTAACAATAAATATAGAGGTAACAAAAATTGGGAAATCTACAAATTTTCTGCAGATTGATGTATGGCTAAAGGTATTTTTTTAAAAAAATTAAATTTGGTTATAAAGGAAATTTTCTTAAATTGCACAAGATATGTTAAATAAGAGAATAATTATTTCATGAGAAGAGACAAAGTACAAATATTGCTGTTTTCTTGGACTATTTGATGCTTTTAATGGACTTTAATATTATTTAGTTATTGGTTATTTTGGGAATAAAAACCCCATATACTAGATGATGAAATTTACAATAATTTACTGTAGAGAGACAATTTGTTGAGGATCTGCACTCTATCCTCATTCTGTCAATCACTGTTAGAGTTCATGTTGATATATTTATAGGTATTTCTGTGTAATAAGTGGTAAGTATTGACCAAACAACCTCTGGGTAATTGCCTCCTACATTGCTCAATGTAAAAGCTCCCATGTTTGAGTTTCATTATGTTTCCTCTGGAAAGAGCCTGAAGACCGGATGTGTGGTGACATTTCCCCCCAAATGTATCACAACTCTGTATCACAACAGTGACAGCTCTCTGCAGAATGAAACTAGCCAAATAATTCAATTCACTGTGTTGCATTAGATTTCTGTGCATTTTAACGGCTTGCATCAGGATGAGCCAAACAGTACTACATTATTCCAAAAACGACAACTTAAAACCATTTTAATTTTATATCTCCAATAAGTTTACAGATTGTCAGCTGCAAATCTAATTTGGTGACTCAATGATTCTGCTCTTTAAGCCAAAGAATTTGCAGCATGTTTTAAAGGAGAAAATTAATGGTAAAGGGCTTAAGGGCTTTAAGAAATGAGCTACATGTGTCTAGATGTAGCATCAGAGGCCCAGATAAGGAATAATTTGCTCTCTAGGGGAAGAAATCCAAAACCAAGGAACCAGGGCCGTGTGAAAAAGGTGCAGTTGTATTGGGAGTAATTGTACAAAGTAAATGTGGAACTCTAAATCCCAATAATAATTTTGTGTTCAAAAGTCAATTCTGTTTTATGATGACTTTTTTCAGATAGAAAATACACAAAGTGGTTTGCCATTCCCGTCTTCTGGGGGTGCCCTGAGACAGTATAGCCTGCCCAAGGCTACACAGTTTTGCTCTTCTCCCTGGAGTCACAGTTGGGAATTGAACTCCCAATATCTGGTTTTGCTGAACCATACAACTGTCTTAAAGCCCAATGCAAAAAGAAAAGAGGAGACCTGAGTGAAGAAGTGCATGATTTTTGTCATGATACATTTTTAAGAAACACATCAAAGAATAAAGTTACAAAAGTATTCAATTCAGTCTATTCATTTTCCTCACTACTTATGCAGCGATCTCATATATGTGTATTTACGAACAAATTTTTTTAATAAATTTTTAATTAAATTTTAAACAAACATACAAAAAAGAAAAACAATAACAATACAGTACAGTAATACATCAGAAACAACATCAATACAATATTGCCTCAAATTCATAAAAGCTAGCACATGATATGATTGAACTGATTATTTACCATATAACCCCCAATATTAAATACCACATTGTGAGTTGTTACTATAACCATAACAGTCATAAAAACTTTCAGTGCTACCACTATTTTTTGTTTCTTTACTGATTACACATCACCCTGTGAATATATAGAATGCCTGGAGAGTTTAGTATCTATTTCATCTCCAAAAACCTCTTTGAAATGGTACAGGTCCAGAACTGTCACTTGCCATAAGAGAATGATCCACAAACGGCTTCCAAATACTCCAGAACCTATTCTCTTTTAATTTATCCCATTTTACTTTAATCTCCCATGTCAATTTGTCGTTCAATGCTAAACTCCACATTTCCTTATACCACTCTCCAATCTGTATAACTACATCGTTTTCCCAATTTCTGGCTATACATTGTCTACCTGTAGTTAATATAATTTCCAATAATTCTTTTTCCTCCTTGTTCAAACCCATACCTTCCACATTTGTTAGAAGAATGGTACCTGACACCAACTTAATTATTTTACCCATTATTTCACCAATCTCCCCTTCTATTCCTTTCCAAAAATCATTTATTTTTTTACAACTCCACCACATATGTTCATATGTTCCAACCGTTTCTTTGCATCTTCAACATAAATTGTCCCTTTTATTATCCATCTGATGAAGCCTCAGTGGTGTCAAGTACCATTGCCACAGCATTTTAAAATTATGTTCCTTAGTTCTTACTGACATTGTTCTCATTATCCTCTTTTTCCATTTATTCCTCCATTCAACATCCCCTATTTTTATATTCAAGTTTTGTTCCCACTTCCGTTCCAAATCTTCCTGTGGATCTTTACCCTTATTCAGTATGATGTAAAGTTTGCTTACTAGACCCTTAATGTTCTTTTCCCCTTTTCTGATCTTTAATACCAATTCTTCAAATTCGGTCTTTGTTCTATCTATCCCTACTTCTGACAGCTTAGTGGTAAAGCACCTGCTTTTTACAAAGATCATAGGTTCATATTTTTGGCATTGCAAGGTAAAGCAGTGAGTGGGGCTAAGAAAGATTATTGTCTGAGGTTTTAATACATTATCTGGGCAAAACAAATTGTTTGACTAACTAGACTTGACTTCTGAGGACCAAACCAAAGGAAATTTTCAAGTTGGATTCAGAAACAGTTCTTTCTCAAGTTGTAAAGGAAAAGCGTTTCCTACTATGAACTTTTCTCACTTTTGCAGTTTACTGATTAGCTTGTTTTGTTTTGCTGTTGGGTTAATCTGCAAGTTTGTGTCTGTTCAGACATCCCACTACGATAATGGAGTAGACCGTTTTAGTTTTCAAGGAATGAAGAAGCAGATGAATGAAGTAGTGAAGTTCAGCTCTTTATTAGTGGGGTTTGAACACAGTTTGGATGGGGCAAAACTCGGACTTATATACACTATAAACAGTCCAGTAACAATAATACAACAAGCCCATTGGCTAACAGAGTGTGCACATTTTTGATCCACTTATTTGCATAAGAATAGATACATGAGAAAAGATACATTCCGCTCCTATTTATTTATTTATTTATTTATTTATCATTCACATTTGTAAATGCCGCCCACTCAGGCAGAACCCGACTCAGGGCGGCATTACAACAACTCCAAAAAATACATAAAAACATTATAAAACCCACCCAATAAAAAACCCACCCAATAAAGAAAAATCCGACATCCACCCCCATTTAAAACCCATATCCCACTCACCCGTCCCACCTACCACACAGAGGGAAAGAGAGAGAGTCTTATAAAAGCCAGCCGGCGGGGGCCATAGTCCCGTTCGGGCCCCACACCTGCCCTGCCAGCCAGGTCTTTACTCCTTTCCTGAAGGGCAGCAATTCACTTTGAAGTCTTAGATCTGTTGGTAGGAGGTTCCAGAGGGTTGGTGCGGACACAGAGAAGGCCCTCCTTCGGGTGCTAGTCAAATGTGCACCCCTCGTTGATGGCACCACCAGAGAGCCTCTCCGGTCCGCTCTGGTTGGACGGGCAGTCACTCTTGGGACGATGCGGTCTCTAAGGTATCCTATAAACAGTAACAGTAACAATAATACAACAAGCCCATTGGCTAGCAGAGTGTGCATATTTTTCGACCCACTTATTTGAATAAGAATAGATACATGAGAAAAGATACATTCCACTCCTGTCAGAAAACACAGTTAACATACATAACAACCATACAGAATGAAAGCGCAGCGCCAAAATGGCCGCCACGCTCTTTGCGCCCCCCCCCACCTGGACTCAGACATCCGGGTAGTTAGGGGGCGTGGCCATCCCTCTTTAAAAGGGGTGGCCACGAGGCAGCCGAGCTGCCATTTTGCGAAAGCGACGGAGAGGAGAAGTTTTTTGCTCCGTCGCTCTTCGCCTCGTTGGGGAAGCTCCTTTCTGGCTGCGGCACGCTTAGCGCGCCCTTCGCTTCTTTTCTTTGGCTTCCCATCTTTAGATTCCTGCAAGGGATCCGATTCGATATGCCTCCTAAGAAGAAGGCTATGGCGACTTCGGCTCGCCCTGCTAGGAGGCTGCAGTCGGGTCGGAGGACCGCGACTGCGCCTCCCCAACAGGCCCCCTTAGCAGAGGCACCCACTGGGACCAGTGGGATGGGGCAGATCAGGCCGTGGCCCGCGGCTACCCAGCCCCAGCCAGGCCCTACAGGGGCTCCGCAAATGCCGGGCATGGGCTTGGAGCAAGGGGGTGGGCATGGTGTGACTGGGCCTTCGGCCCCCAGCCCGCATTCCCTGGCCATGGGTTTCAACCAGGGGGGAGGACTGGGTGCAGTCTCACAGCAGGGCCTGCCCCCGGCCCCTCATGGGCCGGATTTTTGGGCATGGCCCTACTCGGGCCCAGGCGCTATGGCAGCGGGCCCTGGACCATTACCCAGTGGGCCGTCCGCCCCGCCTGGTCCCCTGTACGCAGGGGGCTCGGTGACAGTGGATGCTCTACTGGCCCATGTGGCGGTGCTAGAGGCATCCCTGGGGATAACCAATCAACCCGTCGGGGGGGGGGGTCTGCATTGCTACCTGGGCCCCCTTTTTGCCAACAGGTGACCGTGGCAGCCGCCACACTTCAGCAGGCAGCCAGTCGGGTTGAGCTGCTTGAGGCGCACAGGCCTGTGCCCGCCGCGGCCTCGCAGCTCCCCGCGCAGCAGACACTACCGTCAGGTAGTGGTCGGATGGGTCCTCAGAGCTCGATTCCGGTCTGACGCGATTCTGGGGGCGGCCCATGGGGGTGCACCCTGTGAGTATCAGGTTCAAGCTAATGTCCCCACACCTCAATCCACTTCAGGGGAAGGTTTCCAGTGGCCATGGCCACGTTATGTCGGGGCTGGGGGGCAGCAGTTCCTGGCTTACCCGGGTGCAACTTGGTCTCACACAGGTCCATTAGGTGGGGGGGTCTACGCCCCGGGGACTGCACCGGGTGTCACAGGGACAGTACAGGCTCCTCTCTTGCCGCCCCGTATCGCTACCGTGCCGGTGTCGGCATTGCCGACAGCCGGGTATTCTTTGCACCTCGGGGATCATTTGGCGCAGGCCACGAGGGAGAAGATTTGGCGGGGGGAGTATGTAGATATATTCTCCCTATTAAACAGGGAACCCACCAAGGAAGAGAGGGAGGGGCAGGATGAGAAGGATAAAGAGCAATCTCGCCGTCGCAAGCCACCACACACGTGGGCCAACTGGTTACCCGCATATCTTATATATATGGCGGTGTATCTCAGGGCCCGGCCTGACCTGGCCATTCCTATGGTCCAGTATTTGGACAATATCTACAGGGCAATGGTTGATTTCCCGGGCCCATCGTGGTTGCCTTACGATGAGGAATTTCGAATGAGAGTGCCCCTACACCCAGAGATGAGGTGGGATGAGCCCTGTCAGAAGCTGTGACTTCTGTACATGACCCCCACGCGCCCCGCACCTGGGAAGAGGTACCATTGTGGACATGCGGTCCAGCGAGCCGCCCCAACGCAGGTTCCCCGCCAGGTGGCGGGGCAGGGGGTTCCAGCCCGCCTGCTGTGTTGGAGCTTCTCGGCCAATGGTGCGTGCAATAGGAAACAGTGCCGATACACGCATGAGTGTCCCTCTTGCGCTGGCCCCCACGCCGCCGCTGCGTGTCCACGAGCAGGTGGGTCACGGGGCAGAGGTAGAGGTGGACAAGGAGCGGGCAGGCCTGCCGCTGATGGAGCTGGTCACTCAAAAGGCCCCCTCCCCGGTTAACGTGGGCATGCTGGAGCGGTGGCTCTCAGTGTACCCAAGGAGGGAAGATGCTGGCTACCTTCTCGAGGGTTTCCAGCTGGGTTTTCACATTCCATTCAAAGGGGAGAGGTGCCCCCAAGACGCTCCTAATTTACTTTCCCTTAAGGGCAGGGAGGAGGTGGCCGCCCTAAGTATAGCTAAGGAGGTTAATGCAGGCAGGGTTGCTGGCCCCTTTCACGTCCCGCCCTTCCCCAATCTGAAGGTTTCCCCTTTAGGGTTAGTGCCCAAAAAGACACCTGGGGAGTTTCGCTTAATTCACCATCTGTCATACCCGGCGGGCCATTCGGTCAATGATGCCATCCCTGATGACCTTTGTTCGGTAAGGTATACATCATACGCGTCAGAGGGTGGGGTCAGTAGTTAGTTTATTGACTACGGTCAACAATTTGTTTGTTGTAAACAAACAAATGGATACATTGTAGCCAATTGCCATTGGCAATTTTGGGAGGAACCTTAACAGTGTTACTGCGGCCTGCTTGCCTTAAGAATTATAATTGGCGGAGTACCAATTGAAATTTATAATTCGGACTAGGGCATAAATCAATAAATGTGGCCCAATGCCGTTATCCACTTATACCGGTGTCTGAGTCCTTTTTTGGGGGGTGCGCCTGCAATGAAAGCGCGGTGCCAAAATGGCTGCCGCGCTCTTTGCGGCCCCCCCCACCCGGACTCAGACATCCGGGTAGTTAGGGGGCGTGGCCATCCCTCTTTAAAAGGGGTGGCCATGAGGCAGCCGAGCTGCCATTTTGCGAAAGCGATGGGGAGGAGAAGTTTTTCCCTCCACCCCCTCCCTAGTGAACAGTGTGATATTTTGGTCGCTTCAGGGCCGGGTGGGAATTTTTGGCTGGAACCTACAATTGGCTCTTGGGTTCTGGCTTTTTTGCCCATCCCACACTGTTGCTATGGTTTGATATAGGGGTTTGTTTGCTATTGACTTTGGTCACATGGGCGGGTAGCACTGGTAAGGTAAATATTTATGACCCACAGGTATCCGGCAGGTTCGCAATTGACTGGCCAACACTAGATAGGCACAAGTTGGTTAACGTTGTCCGGTCAACGACGAACCAGGCAATGGGGTGATGGCACGAGCTATTCAGCATGCATCACCCTGTTATTTTACGGATACGCGTCAGAGGGTGGGGTCAGTAGTTAGTTTATTGACTACGGTCAACAATTTGTTTGTTGTAAACAAACAAATGGATACAAATGGATACATTGTAGCCAATTGCCATTGGCAATTTTGGGAGGAACCTTACCAGTGTTACTGCGGCCTGCTTGCCTTAAGAATTATAATTGGCGGAGTACCAATTTAAATTTATAATTCGGACTAGGGCATGAATCAATAAATGTGGCCCAATGCCGTTATCCACTTATACCGGTGTCTGAGTCCTTTTTTGGGGGGTGCGCCTGCAAAGCAACTCAATGCCAAGTGTTGGGCAGAAGTATATAGCTGACTCCCTGAAGGGGCCAATGGCTTTAGGTGGGGTGATAGTCCCTCAGAGGAGGAAATGCCACTGGAGACCATCATATTGGGCCCAACAGCAAAATGAGCAGAGGAGGAACCACTTTACTATTCTGATTCCCAATGGTCATGGAGGTGCGAGAGGCCCTGCCAGATGGACTGGCTGTGAAGGTGTACCTTTTTACATCCTCAATGCTGCAGCAGTCCATTGCAGTTCCAGCGTTAAATCCTGCATACGTGCTGCAGGAGATGCCTCCATGATCACAATGTATGAGTCACTTCATGGCAAGCTATCCACCTTAAACAAACCCACGCCAATGACATTTTTCCTGTTTGTCATTATGATTAGGGGCTGCAGTGGCTCAAGTCGCTAAGACGCTGACTGGGAAGCGGAAGGTCAGCAGTTCGATTCCCGAGTACTGCAGGACAGAAATGAGCTCCCGTTTTCATCCCAGCTCCTGCCAACCTAGCAGTTCGAAAGCAAGAAATTGCAAGTAGATAAATAGGGACCACTTCGGTGGGAAGGTAACAGCGTTCCGTGCGCTCCGGTGTCTAGTCATGCCTGCCACATGACCATGGAAATGTCTGCAGAAGCAGACAGCGCTGGCTCTTCGGCTTAGAAACAGAGATGAGCACTGCACCCTAGAGTCGGATACAACTGGCTTTCGAGCAAGGGAAACCTTTACCTTTACCTTTACATTATGATTTCCAGGAAAAAATGTGTACTCAGATATGAGTAGCAGCAGACGACAATGAATCTGCAAATCTGATTACTTGGGTACAGAGTGTTACAGGGGAAAATTCTCTGTGGCAGACTACATAATCAAAAATGTTGGAATTCGCTACGCTTATACACTGGGTGTATAACGCTGAGGAAGCTGGCGCGCAAAAATTAAAACAAACAAAAACAAAAACACCGGGAGAGCAAGTCCGCCAAGCCGCGGGAACCAAAGCCCCCCTTCCCAACGGCGCCTGAAGCTCCTCATCGGAGTTTCCCCTTTAATATCACTGGGTGGTGGTGGGGTGTTGTGCTCCCCCTCTCTACTGGCTCCCCTGGGGTTGAGAGGGTTGGGGGGACCAAAGGAGTCTGTCTCCCCAAACCTCCTGACCCCAGGGAACCTGGCAGAGATGGGATTCCCCTCCCCACACACACACATGCCCCATATTAAAGAGAAGAAACCAAGTGGTTACTTCTCTTTAAAAACGGAGTTGGGGGGGGAATCCCCCTCTCCGATGGCTCTCCTGGATCCGGAAGGGTTGGGGAGACAGACCCCTTTTCTCAACCCAACCCTCCCAAACCCAAGGAAGCCAGCAGAGAGGGGGATCACAACCCACCCCACTGATATTAAAGGGGAAACCACAATTGAGATTTCCCTTTAAATATCAGAGGGTGGCCTGGATTCGATCCCCTCTCCTGGGTCCCATGAGTCTGGAAGGTTTGGGGGGACAAAAGGGGTCTGTCCCCCCAAGCCTTCCAGAGCCAGGGGAGACGGCAGAGAGGGGATCCCCCCATAGGACAGCAAAAAACACAAAAACAAACAATCTAAAATATTCAAAAATACACAAAAACAAACAAAAATAACACCAAAAACAATACAAAGTAAACAACAACAACATATAAACAACAAACATTTCCAAACACACCCAGCACCCAGCCAAACACCACAAAATCCAACCACCACCACCACCCCAAATAAAGAAAAACAGCCAACTCACCACCACATGACCTCACACCACAATGACTAGAAAAGAAATGAATAAAGAAAGAGACTACTTACTGGAAGAAGCTCCACCCAGAGGCCACGAGAGAAAAAACAGTCAAAATACAAGATAACCCCTACCAGCACCACTTGCTGCCCACAATAGTAAAAAAAAATCAAAAAGACACAATAGCCCCACACAAAAGCCCCCAAGAGTAAAAACAAGTAAAAACAAATAACACAAAATCACAATTTTACACAAATCAAAAACAGATGTCAATGAAATAAAATAAAAACTATTCAAAAATCCTGTGCTGAATTTTTACTCAAATAAAAAACAAAAACATCAATTCACAGTTTAAAAACATTTATTGTGAAAAACATGTACTTTCACATTTTTTAAATTATTACCTACGGTACAACAATTTAAAAAAAATACATACTAAAAAATATTGGGTTAAATAATTTTTTTGGAAAAAGTATATCATCCTTTATTCTTTTTTTCATCCACAAAACCAAAACACCAAACAAAACTCATCACAGTTTATAACAGGCCATCAAAAAAAATTGTATAAATAAAATTTTTAAAAATTTCAATTATAGACTAACCTCTTCTTTACAAACATTAATAACAACAACAAAAACTTTCCAACACCATTTAAAACAGCCCGGCAACGCCGGGCAACCTCTGCTAGTTTCATATAAAAAAGGACTTGAAAGCATTTTTTTTTAGTGCAGATGCTTGTAAAGACACATGGGATCATGTCTGTAAGTGACAAGCAGGTGGGTATTATGTTCAGGGTGGATTGACACGTCCCTGTGTTCTTCCCTCTCCCTGATTATCCTTTCATTTTTTTATTTTTTTAAATTTTACATAGTTGAGATTTACATTGTCCTGTCATTTTATTACTAGGTTTTTATTCTATCATATTTATCTCTTGTTCATTCCTCAAACAGCATGGAGAAATATTAGAAAAATTTGTAAAAGGAACAAAAATGGTATAAGATTAAATATAGGACAAAATAGAAATTAGCTCCTAAAGACTGGGGTGGCTTATTGGTTAGGATGCTGAACTTGATGACTGGAAGGTCGGCAGGTCCGCAGTTTGAGACCCGAATGCTGCACAACAGAGTGAGCTCCCATCTGCCCCAGCCCTAGCAGTTCAAAAGCAAGAAATTGCAAGTAGATAACTAGGTCCCACTTCAGCAGGAAAGGTAACAGCTTTTTGTGCACTCCAGTGTTTAGTCATGCCTGCCATATGACCACGGAAACATCTGCAGATACAAACAGCGCTGGCTCTTTGGCTGTAAATAGAGATGAACACCACACCCTACAGGACTGGCTTTCGAGCAAGGGAGAACGTAGCCCTTTCCATAAGAGTGACAATTCAGTCCTCGGCTATATCACTTTAGTGCTAGAGCACCTCTGTAGTGAACAAAGAAATGGAAAAAAATGAAGAAAATAATAACAGAAAGAAGCAATTGAGATGAAGAGCAATGAGAACTGTTCCTCTGATGCATTTGGAATCCCATTGCACCATGCAACCCTTCAAAACCAAGAGACAACACAGTGGGTCTTAATAAGATTTGCAAAGATGGATTGAATGAAGAAGAAAAGAAAACAGATGCAGATGCAGAAGGAAGACCACAGGAAGAAAGGTGGAGGAGCTGTGGGTTGGATTGGAATGGCAATCACCCTGCATTGTATCATCAATATGAATAGTGGAATGCTGATCAAACCTACAAGCCCACCGTGAACAATTATTATGATCCCACTTTATTTCATCTGTTATTAAGGATGCAAAACAAACTGCAGAGCAAATGAATTAATGCAAATTAGCTTTTCAGTGTAGTCACGTGTGACTTCATCTAGTTTGATTCTAAGTTAATCATCATCACCATCATAACTTTATTTGTATCCCGCTTCCCTCAGCCTGAAGGTGACTCAAAGCGGTTAACAACAAAGCATTCACAGCAAATAACAATGGTAAAAGCAATACAATAGATGCTAATATACAAAAATAAATAAATACATAATAGTACAAAAATACAGCAATACAATATAATCCATATAATATCAGTATCGAGAGCACAGGAAAGACAAAAATACAATACAACAACAACAATAATAATTTCATGTCAGAAATTATTCTGGGTTGAAATGATGTTTGCTGGAGAAACTCCGCTCCTTTCATGTCCCCAAGATCTTTCCCCACCGAAGTGGTCCCTATGTATCTACTTGCAATGTATTGCTTTCAAATGGCTAGGTTGACAGGAGCTGAGACAGAGACGGGTGCTCAACCTGTCATGCAGTACCTGGGTCTCAAACTGCCAACTTGCCAGCCTTCCAGCTAACAAGATGAGCTTCTTAACCACTGAGCCGCCTCAGGATCCTATATTCTGAGTTACTGAAGATATTAGTATTGGTACCAAATGGGGTTGTATTGAGTTGCCTCATTTGTGTGGAGGTCTGGAGCAGGATGGAGTGAGGTCCCATCTTTGTCCCAGCTCCTACCAACCTAGCAGTTCAAAAGCAAGAAATTACAAGTAGATAAATAGGGACCACTTCGGTGGGAAGGTAAACAGTGCTCCGTGCGCTCCGGTGTCTAGTCATTCCTGCCACATGACCATGGAAACGTCTGCAGAAGCAGAAAACACTGCCCTCTTCGGCTTTGAAACAGAGATGAGCACTAGAGTTGGATATGACTGGCTTTCGAGCAAGGGAAACCTTTACCTTTACTAATTTACAGCACTCACTTTGCTTGGGCCAGATCCAGTGAAATCATAGGAGAAACCATTATATTCTGGATTGATACCCATTCTTTCTTGTAGTAACTAGTAGAGTTGACATTTCTTGGAAATCGCTACAGCACTAATTGTTCCATTTCAAATTTAGTTTTTATTCCAGTTCATGTAATGGGTTTAGAATGGAAACATTATTTTAAATAAAGTGTAGTTCGAATTTATTTTTTGATTCAGGATCTTAATGACTTAATGAATTGCATGACTATTGTGCAGTACCATAGATTCGTACAAATGGAACATGAAGAAAGAATCCAACTCCAGCCATGACAGGGACATACCAAGGTTCAACCTACATAAGAACATACCAGTTTCTAGATGAGCAGCTGTGGTTTGATGCAGTGAAATCAACATTAGTCGTGGTACTGGAAAATTTATCAGGCTTTATTTGGTACATATTTTTGTGGACTGAAGCCCACTTCTTTAGATGCATCTCTGAATTAGGCCACATTCTGCAATAAATAAATAAATAAATAAATAAATAAATAAATAAATAAATAAATAAATAAATAAATAAAAAAGTTTCCACCAAAATAAAAGAAAAATAAGTGTTTGAGATGCTACAAGGAATATGTAACCAAAAGTCACTCAGCTATAAGATACTTGTAGAGCAAATAATTCCAGTCAATTTGACTCAAGTACTTCAGTGAAACCCCATGCCAAAAAGGCGTGCCCCTCCCCCAGCCTGGAAGTCAAACTGATCTCATTGAAATGTATGGGTCGGACCTCAGATATGGCCAAGACCTCATAACAAGCAAAATAATTATCCCATTAGGGAAATTTTATTAGGTTACACGTTGCTTCTATTCAGCCTCTTATCTTTGTTCATGGCAATCTGTGATACTTTGAAGAAGAGAGAAGAAAAGGATATTATACAATGAGGAGGAAGGCAATGGGTTGAAACTAAGGCACCAAAATAAATATCTTATGGTATCCTTTATAAATATTTCAGGCAGTGAGACATTTTAGTAATTGCATAGTGTGTTCATTGGATATAGAGAAAGGGAAAATGAGTAGCTCTTTCAAAATAATTTTAGAAGGGCTGCAGCTTAATTGTGGGACATGCCTTGTACTGTATTCATCAACCAAGCCCCAGGCTAAGTCCCTAGCACAGTGATGGTGAACCTTGGTACTTTAGCTGTTCTTGAACTTCAATTCCCAAAAGCACTGATTATCAGGAGTACTGGCCTGGGCTTCTGGGAATTGAAGTCCAAGAACCCCTGGCGTACCAAAGTTCACCATCATGGCCCTAGTGTCTCTCAGTAGTTTGGGAAAGACTGATGTCTGAACCCTAATTCCAAGTTAGCAGGTGATACTGAAATAAGGTAGATCAGATATTTCTAGAATGCTCACTTACACACCATATTTTTAGGCTTCTGCTCATGCATAGGTAATCCCTCCCTATGTGGAATATTCTTAACAACTCGTCACACCACTCCATTATTCTTGTTATTTTATTTCATTTCCAACTCTTATTTTTCCAGCCTGTGAAATATTTACAAAACTGATGTATGTGTGTATGCTTAGGATGTTAATACTGTATTATCAAAACATCTGGTGTAAATAAGCAATGTCCTGCTTCACTGTGTTAAACCACCTCAGGTTGGCTTGAAAGAGCTAACATATGTTTGTCTCTATACAGATTATCACCCTAGTTATAACAATACAGTGATGGTGAAGTGCTGTTTACCATGGTGGTGACAAACATAAACTCTGCTTTGCTATTTCTATAGATCTGGAGTCAGATATTTACCTTGTCCAACAATGGCCACAAGACTGGAAAAGGTCTGTATACATTCCAATCCCCCCCCCCCAAAAAAAAAGGCATCGCCAAAGAATGCTCAAATTATTGAACAATTGCACTCATCTCACATGCTAGCAAGGTCATGCTCAAGATAATACAGGCTAGGCTTCAGCAGCATGCAGATAGAGAACTTCCAGAAGTGCAGTCTGGGTTCCGAAGAGTTAGGGGAACTAGAGACCAAATTGTCAACATATGTTGGATCATGGAGAAAACAAAGGAATACCAGAAACAACTCTACTTCTGTTTCATTGAGTACACCAAGGCCTTTGACTGTGGGGGCCACAATAAAATGTGGCAAGTAATTAAAGATATGGAAATACCAGAACACCTTAGAATGTCTCATGAGAAATCTGTGCATGAGTCAAGAAGCAACAGGACAGAATACAGAATGACAGAATGGTTTGGAATAGGAAAAGGAGTAGGACAGGGCTGCGTTTTGTCACCCTGCTTATTTAACTTATATACAGAGCACATAATATGCAATGCAGGGGTGGATGAATCAAAAGTTGGAATTAAAATTGCTGGGAGAAACATCAACAATTTGAGAAACCTGGGGAACATAGTTAAAAGTAGAGACATCACATTGCAAACAAAAGTCTGCATAGTCAAAGCAATGGTATTTTCGGTACTAATGTATGGTTGTGAGAGCTGGACCATATGGAAAGCTGAGCGCAAAAGAATAGTCACCTCTGAAATGTGGTATTGGAGGAGAATTTTGAGAGTACCCTAGATAGCAAAGAGAACAAATAAGTCGATCTTAAAAGAAAGCAACCCCCACTGCTCCTTGGAAGGTAAACTATTGAAGATGAAGCTAAAGTACTTTGGACATCAAATGAGAAGAGAGGATTCATTTGAGACAGCCTTGATGCTGGGAAAGGTCAAGGGCAAAAGAACAAGGGGAAGGCAGAGAATGAGATGGCTAGATGGTATTGTTGACGCAGTAGACACAAAGTTGGGCGGGTTGAAGAGGATAGTGGAGGATAGGGGTGCCTGATGTGCGATGGTCCATGGGGTTGCAAAGGGTTGGACTCAACTATGCAACTGAACAACAAAACTTAGCAATTGTTGATATAGTGCAGCAGCAGTTATATTGGCAAAGGTTGCTGCATTTTTACAAATTAGAGTAAAACCCCCACTTACAAATGCCTCGAGTTACATAAAATCCGATTTACATAATTATTTTGTGCTAAAACCATGTCCCGATTTACACAATTTCTTATGGGTTTGCTTCGAGTTACATAAAGATACTTTTTCCTATAGGTTTGCTTCGAGTTACATAAAAAAACGATTAAAGCAAAAGCCTATGGAACAGACTTTTTTTTTTGTAAGTAGGGGTTTTACTGTAATTGTAAAATATGTCTTAGCATCTTAACCAATCTGACCAGGTTATCCTCCTATAGTAATAGACTAGACCATACTTCCATCAACTCAACACTGATCATCAAGTGGTGGTTAACTAACCTGACAATCCTAATGACCTTGGGTGGCAAAGTCCACAGGGAAGGGTGATGGCTTCCAAGTGGATTAAATCCCACTTGAATCTATTTTGATGGAGGGCAGCAGCTTCATCAATACTGGGTTGGGGCTGCTGAAGACTCTGTGTGCCAAAACGGCTCAGGACCAGAAAGTGACTCACTGAACTGGATCAGTAGAACTGGTGTCATGCTGTGATGCAGAAGGCAAATGGAAGACCACAGCATTATATTGTTCCCAAGATTGTTTTCATGGCTGATCACTATGATGATGCAGCTCCCCCAGTGGCTTAGTGGTTAAGGTCCTGAACTGGAGACTGGAAGGTCGGGTTTCGATACCCGAGAGCTGCACTTGGGGACATGAAAGGAGCCTCATTTAGGCGTCCCCTGAAAATCCTTTCAACCCAGAGTAATCTCTGACACAAAATTAATATACCATGATGATAGCCAATACTGTATTCAGATGCAGAATTAGAAACAGGAAGAGGAAACAGTAGCAGCAGCATCTTAAATGGTACAATGAGTTGAGATTTGGAAAGTGTTATATATTCATTCATATTTCTCCCATTGCATACATAGAAAATTTTATATAAGCTGAATCACCTACGTGGAATTTTTGGCATGTTAGAGCTATGCACATTTCATTTATATAATAACAGGCAGCAATTCCAGAGTGGAGATTTCCTACAGCACTGTATCTCTATGATGGGAAATTGCTTTATTAGTTAGACTTGCCATGCAAGAGAGAAAAATATGTCAGCTTTATTTATAATAGTCGCTCTGTTCTGACCAAGATTTTCTAGGGAATATCCTTGCCTTTATATTGATGCACATTGCACTGAAGTGAGATTATGGAACTGGAAAACACCCAACTCAATGGGGCCAAAAGTGAAAAAGAAAATTATTTTTCATTGTTTCCCATAACAGAAGTATGTTGCTTCTTACTAGGCAGTTGGGAAAAATATTTATTATATTTAGATCCACGTGGAATTCCCAGTGCTCTCTAATTGAGGTCATGGACCAGCATTGCTTCAACGATGCTGCACCTTCATATGCTCCCCAAAGTGCTCACCAGGTCAATTTTATTTAATACCTTTGCTTATTTCTTTCCTCTAATTCCTGTGATTCAGACTTGGCTGAAGTTTAAGACAGAATGGCTATTCATCAGATTGCACACACCTATGTCCGAGGGTCCCCCAGCTGTCGCCTCAATCAGATAATGAACGCAAATCCTGCCAGATGAAGGATGACATTTGTTTGTTGCTCTGCCATTCCATCATATTTACACACAAAACAGTAGTTTTATATACTCATATATGCTGCCTGAGACAGCTTCTTCATCCTGTCATATGATACAAGCAGCCCAGTGGTGACACATTGCAAATAAATAGGGTGTGTGTGTGTGTGTTAGACAAAAGTTGTATTATATACTTGACTATTAAGCTCTTAGCCATAAGATGAATCAGCTCTGCTCTTTCACTACATGTGCTTATTATTAAGCATGTTTATTCTCCCAATTGCACTTGCTTGTACAGTCATGATTTTGAACAAGCCTAATTGTGCAAGTCAAGTCAAGTACTACTTAGAATGAGTAACAAATGAGTTCTAATTAATGGCTGAAGTCTCAATTGTACATGGAGTGCTGTCATTTGTATATTTCCTTAGTCAATTAATTAAGAAAAAACAAAATGCGCAGAAACTATATCGTGGTGGTAACAACTGAGCTGAACTCAGAGGGGTATGGCAAAATGTGCAATATGGTTGTCTTAGGACTAACATTGCTTTTTTCTGGATCCCATGACAGAGTTTTATCCAAGGACTGATAACATACATTGATACTAGTATTTGTTTATTCAGAATATTTCCTGCAGGAAAACATTCACAATAGAGGACATCAGTATAATAAAGAGATAAATATCACTTAGAGCAAGAGCAAAACAAATGGAACAAAAATAACAATGGCAATGACAATCAAAAGCTGCTTATATTACATGTTGGAATTTCTAAACTAATGAAAATGTCTTACTGGTACAAGAATAAAGGACCAACTCTGTTATCAGGTAGAATGTGGCAGCTGCCTCAGGTGACTTATTTTAAGTGCCAAGCAAGAACCTAAAATTGTTTATTTATTACTATTGTATTGTTATTGCCAGGAGGAGAAGTGTTTTTGGGATGTTCTGCTGGTTTTTCTATTATGTACATTGAATTGCAGGGGGATGTGTTGTGTATTTGTATATTGGGAGTTATACCATTTCCCTGCTGTCCTTGGAGCACCCAAAGGTATGACATCAAATTTGGTGCTAGATGATGCTCCTTGAGGAGATACTCTTGTAAAGCAGAGTGTCCCAGCTAGGCAAGTTCTTTTCTCTGTCACCTCCTGATTTCAGATGACTGAAGATACTGTATGGGATATGGAGACTCAAGTGAAAGTTGGGTTGTTGTTTTATGATTAGCTGTCTTGAAATACCACTCCCCCCCCCACCTCTAAAGACCAATAAGTGACCGAACTTCTGCTTGCTAGTTGTTCTTTGTGTACTTCACATGGTCAATAAACACACTTCAGTATGTCTAAACTTACACCAATCTATTTAAATTGCTCTGTTGTGAATCTCAAGAGGAAAATCCTTTGCAGAAGCCTTAAAAGAAATTTAGAAAGGGAAGCATTCCTTATTTATTCAGCTGTGAAGGAAAAACCTTCTTATCTGGAAATTAAAAAACAATTAAGAAGCAGTTAGGGGTTGAAAGTATGGAAGAACTCTTTTTTACTCATGACTTTGAAGACAGATATTAGATAATATAGTAATCTACCTGGCTACAAGTACTGTGAGCTTTGAAATTGGACTGCATCCTCCTTCATACCTGGATACTGAGAAAAAATTAAAGCAGGATGGAACACATTGTGATATCTCCTACTTTGGACCTTAGTCCAAAGACAGAGAGAACTTCTGTCCTTCAGGAAAGAGATGAAAACCTGGCTGGCAGGGCAGGTGTGGGGAGGTGGAGAGGGAGCAACCCCCACCCCCCCCACTGGCTCATTTAGAACAGGATCACTCATGTTTTTAAAAGTTTTAAACTAGATTTTTAATTGGTGTGGGTGGGAGGTAGTTTTTCAGTGTTTTTAGGAATTTTAAGGGTTTCTATAGTTTAAATGTTGGGGATTTTATGTACGCCACCCCCAGAGTCACATGTCGATTGGGGCGGCTATACAAATTTAATAAATAAATAAATACATTTTCATCCAAGGTACTCTGAGAAGAAAGAGGAGACTGTAATAATTCTGTTACAGCTAGTTAGGCTAAGATTAGCCGTCTCTATGTTTTAAATGTTATGGATTCTGGTACATGACATATTTATGTAGCTTGGCAGAGAACACTTTGGAGAATACAACCTTGTTTGCTAGCATTTGGTATTTCACTCAGATCATTTCCTCCCTGTTCTTTTACATCTGTTTGATTTTCCATGGCGAAATGCAGACCTGAAACTCTCTCTGCTTTTAAAAATGGTGCATCAGTAATCCCTCTATATTCCAGTACTTCTACTGTGATATCTCTTTTGTTGTACAAAGCTGCCTTTGACCAAACTTTCCATTTTTCCACCACTTTTTAAACTTCCTCTGGTTTAGGATGAACTTCCTTTGGTGTTGGGTCTGTTAAAAGCTAGAGTTCTGTAGTGACCCAATGCCGCCCCTTACAGCTCTCATGGGGTGAAATAAATGAAATGCTGTTGTTTAGTTCTGTTAGATTTTTCCAATTTAAGATGTCTCTTTCTTTCTGAGGAATGATACTCAATGGTTTTTAACGGAACAATGGTTTCCAAACTATGAACATTTGGGTGATGTCTTGAACTACCTCTTCCAGCACGTTGGGCAGTATTGGCAACAGACACAGCTCCTGGGAGTTGTAGTCCATAAAAAACTTTGAAAACCACCATTATAGGGTGTTCTCTGGCAATGTCTTCCACCACAGGCAGAATTTACCAAGGGTCTTTCCCCCCAGATCTTTAAAAAAGCTCCTAAAACAGAGCTTTTCACAGAAGCTTGTGGAGAACTATTCTACTTAATGCAGTTATTCTTGGGTTTTTTCCTTTCTTGTTATGAATCTCTTCTGTCACCATGCTGTTGCTTACTTTTATTAGATTGTTTAATATGTTGATATTAACCTGTGTTACTTTATTTGCTGCTTCATATGCTTTTCAGTTGTAAATCATCCAGACTGATAAATATATATCTTCCAATTGATGGAGAGCAAGAGTGAAAGAGGATTTTTGGCTTCAGATACCAAGGGCTAGTTTGGTTGACCACTATACAGAATGCAAGCGCGGCGCCAAAATGGCCGTCATGCTCTTTGCGGGCCCCCCACCCACCTGGACATCCGGGTTAGTTAGGGGGCATGGCCACCCCTCCATAAAAGGGGTGGCCACGAGGCAGCCTGGCTGCCATTTTGAGAAGCGACGGAGCGGAGAAGTTCGCTCCGTCGCTTCCTCCCCTGCTCGCCTCTTTTGGAGGCTCCTTTTGCTAAAAATTTAGAAGTGAGACATTTACGTGTCTCTCTCTTTTAAAATCCCTTGATCGGAGGTTTCCCTTCCTCCGATCAGCACCGGACTGCAGTGGCTCAGGTGGCTAAGATGCTGACTGGGAGGCAGAAGGTCAGCAGTTCGATTCCTGAGTACTGCAGGGCGGGATACGCTTTACTCAGGCGGCCCCCTTGGTCACGCCTGGGGGGGCTCAGCCCACCCCCTCTACTTTTTGGGGGTGCCACCGGGCCGGGGGGCTCGGTCGGCACCCCCGCAGGTGGGTGATGGGGTCATTAGACATGCTGCCACCAATGAGCCCAGGCTGAGGGCTCGGGCGGCGGGCGGCACAGGCCTGCTCCACTGGGGTTCTTACCCCCGCTGCTTCTTTGCCCCCTTTGGGGCATAGCGGCCCACTTGGGCATGGTGCGGGTTTCCACCCTGCCGTCATTCCTTCACTTCATGGGCCAGATTACTGGGCATGCCCCTGTTTTGGCCAGGGATTATCACATTGGTTTATCCCGCATCAATTACCCGGTTGGGCCATCCGGCCCATCTTGTCCCAGTGGGTTAGATGCTGTGGATGCTTCCCTGCCCGCAATTCGGCACTGGGGGCATCAATGGACATTGCTCCACCACTCGGCGGTTCCGGCCCACATGCCGGACATGGATGTGCAGCGGGCTGCCAACAGGGTTGAGCTGCTGAAGGCCATCAGGCCAGCGCAGGCTGGCGCCTCGCGGCTCCCCATACAGCCTGGACGCACGGGGACACAGAGCTCGAGGGCCATCGCGAGCTCCGACGCCCACCATGGGCCGGAACCCTCAGTGGGGGCGGCCTGTGGGGGTGCACCGAGTGAGTATCCTGGTCAAATCAGCACACCTGTGACACTAGCTCATCACGCTGGGGGGGGGGGGTATAGTGGCCATGGTTGCAACAGGCCAATTACACCCTGGTTCTTACTGGGGTGACCGCCCCTATGCTTTTACTTAATTTCTCTGGGGCCCGAAGGGCCGATTATGTGTTCACTCACTCTAATCCGTGCCAACGGTGGTTCTGCCAACGGCCGGTTACTCTATACCCCTGGGTGACCATTTATCCTGGGTTATTAGCAAGACTATGACTCTTACGTGGCAGCGCTTATGCTCCGTATGGAGGGCCTACTTTTGGGCAACCACATTTGTCCCTTGCTTGATCTGGAGCTCTCAGATTAAGTTAGCTGCTGCCATCTTCAACAGGGAACGTGTTTTTGCAGGGCACTAGAAATGGATTATGTGCTGCTCGATTAGGAGTGAGCTCTGTGGAGGCTTCGCTCCTCAAGGGCCGATCAGCCGGAAGAGGGTACTAGCCTGGTGCTGCCATAGGTCCGGTTGCTTCCCCACAGGTGTTTGTGGCAGCACGTGGTTCAAGCCCTGGCCTGTCGTTTGCTACCAAGCCGGGTCTACCCTTACTGAACTAGAATTGGTACCCATTCCTTCCGGTTAGGCGCCGCATCAACTGCGGCTGCATTTGGGTGCCTGGAGCCTGACATATGTTGCATGGGCAGGTAGGGGTTTGCCCAATTTTTCTGTCTGTCCATCCCTTCACTGAATGAGTGCCTCGTTCTTCCCTCTATTCCCCCTCCTGATTTTACAGACCCTGTGTGTTTCCGCACACTGGTAGTAGTGTGGCTTGTGGGCCACAATTCTGTGCACTGGGGCGGCACAGTATGCTGCTTTGACAAAATGGGGAACCCATCTCGGGCTACGCGTACCACTGCGTATGCAGTGGTATGGTGTGCACGGCATTTAGGTGGCGGGAACTGTTGACATTCCTGATGTCCATTGGGGATGTTGGGCCGCCACATGTTTTAATTCTGCACCTCGGAGGCGGTGATCTGCACGGATTGCTGGCCCGGACTTATAGACTTCCGAGGGCAGTGACCTGGCATTTTTTGGCCATTTATGGCCGTCTACACGATTGCTATGGTCATACGTCATGCCGAGGCAATATCATAGGTGAGACTTTGACCCAGCGGTCGGACTGTGCCCGACGGTCAGGGGACAGGGCTGTTGCCTGGTCCCTGGTTTAAAATGGCTTGGGGACAGCCATTTGTCGCCTGGGGATAGGGTTACAGGTATTTGGCCTGTATTCTGGAGATGGGGTTCACCGGTCAACAAGTGGATGCACCTCTCTTTTGAATAATGTGCAATAGGGCCAGGTGACCGAATTGTCGGTCAAGGGGAGCGGCCCCTGCTGCAATGTGGCACTGTTGCCAGGTGGAAGGTGCCTCCCTGAGAGTCGCAGGTGATGCATGGCCACATCAACTTCACCTGCAGAGTGGTAACACCAGGCAGTGCCTTCGCCTGGTGTCTGGGACACACTATGGCGGGTCTTGATAAACGACACCGCAGGGTACAGCTGATTAGGGGTTTACGAGCGGACCTGTTGGTTTGGCTCACATTCCATAGGACTTTCATGCTGTCTCCTTTTGGAGGTCTGAGCTTCTGGTAAGCCCCAGTTCCAACTACAGTCGGATGCCTCCGGCTCCTTGGGGTGGGGGGATTTATTTAAGGACAGTGTGCCTATGGTCATTTGCCCCAGGGATAGGAGGGCACAGATTGCTTACGCAATCTTATGTTTCCGAAAATTTTTCTCAATTCTGGGTAGCCTTTAGGCTCTGGGAGGACAGATGGCTTAATTCTGTGCCTCGCTGTTGGTGTGGCAATGCTGCGGTATGCACATTGTCAGTGCCCAAACGTCTAAATCCACCGGAGTCATGGCCTTAGCTTGCCTATTGTTCTTGGGTCCATGCGCTTTAAGGCGCTCCTTAGGGTCAAACATGTGCCAGGCATTAATAACGATATTGCTGATGCTTTATCCCGCCGGCAGATCTCCTGGTTCCATGACTGTGCTACAGATGCTTGGGAACTACCCTCTCCACTCCTGCTTGAGATATGGTCATTTGACAAGGAGACGTGAACCGGGCGAGTGGCATGCCTTGGCAACTCGCACACGCACGGCGCATCAGCATCCACTCCTTCACTTTAGAGTCTTTTGTAGGCAAAGGCAATTGCCCAAAAATGTAGCCGCCATTGGTCACCTAGGTTTTATAACGTATCGTCCGCCCTTATGATCTGGGGTTGGCTTTACGCACCATAGCCACCAGGCTTTACGCCTTGATATTCATGGCCAGGGCACGGGGTTTTTCCTGACTATGCGAGGGTCTTTTGCATATGCCATGTAATCGACAGGTGGACACGTGTACGTGGCTGCCGCCCGGGCACACGTCACCCTATTCTTACAGATATTATGACCCACCTTGCACTAGGTTAGCATATATGATGTTGCAGTAGATAGGAGGAGTCTCTTTTCCTGCAGCTACCACTGTAGCCTTTTTTCTGGAGCTCGACGATTCAGCGAGCTGGTCTCATGGTCGGAGGGGAATGTGTTTTGTAGGGCACTGGAACTCAAAGATGTTTCTATCAACCAGGAGTGGGCTCAGTTGAGGATTTGTTCCTCAAAGGCCGATCAGCATGGAGTAGGCAGTGGTGTAGACTGCTATGATGTATATTTGCTGACATCTGTCCGGTTGGTGCCCTACATACAGTTTTGACAGTGCCTGCTGTGAGCCCTGCCCTGTTTTTTCTGCCACCATGATGGGTCTCCCCTTACCAAATTTAAGTTCTGTAGGGTGACCGGTACCGCGCTTCACAGTGTGGGGCCCATTATGGCACCCATTCATTTAGGATAGGCATCACATTGACCGCGGCTGCGTTTGGATACTCGGAGGCGGATATGGTGGGCACGTGGGGGGTTTGCACGTATTTTCCTTGTATGTATGTCCCCTCACTGTATGAGTACCTACTTATGTCCTTACTTCCTTTTCCTCTTTTACAGACCCTGTGTGTATCCGCACACCGGTGGCAGTGGGGCTGGTGGGCCGCAGCTATGTACACTGGGCGGCAGAATATGCTGCGGCGACAGAGTGTGGAGCCCAGCTCGGGCTACGTGTATCCGCATGTATGCGGTGGTATGGTATGCGCTGCATGGAAGGGCGGGAACTGTTGCCATTCCTGATGTCCATCAGGGATGCTGGACCGCCTGATGTTCTTATTCTGCACCTTGGCGGCGGCGATCTCACACGGATCACTGACCTTTCCTTAAAACGTTGAGGTGCAGTGACCTGGCTTTTTTACATCATTTATGGCCGTACACGTGGTTGCCATAGTCTAACATCGTGCCGAGACACCGTTTTAGAGGAGACATGGTCCTCCGTGGCTTGGACCATCCCCGGCAGTCAGTGGACAGGGCTGTTGCCCGGATCCTTGCTGAGAATAGCTTGGGACAGCCAGTAGACATCCGAGGATAGGCTTGTGAAAAATTTGACCTATAAGCAGGAAATGGGGTCCACCTGTCGGCCAGAGGTATGAGCCTCTTTCTGGAAGATGTGCAAGCAGGCCTGGTGACCGAGCTGATGGTCTTGGGGGGGGGGGGGGCGTGAGTCATCATGGATGCCTCCTCGTGTGGCGGGTAGCACTGGGTAAGGTAAAGGTTTATGACACATAGGTATCCGGCAGGTTCGCATTGACTGGCCAACACGTAGATAGGTACAGGGGAAACAGGTTTGGCCGGTCAAGGGCGAACTATGAAAGGGGTGATGTCAGGAGCTTCACAGCCTGCATCACCTTGATATTTGAACAGATACATGTCATAGGGTGGAGTCAGTAGATACTATATTGACTCCAGTCAACAATTTGTTTGTGTCAACAAACAAATTGATACAAATAGATACATGTAGCCAATTTCCATTGGCATTTAGGGTGGAACCTTACCAGTGCTACTGTGGCCTGCTTGCCTTAAAGAATTACAACTGGATGATACACCAATTGAAAGTGATAATTCGGACTAGGGCATTATTCAATAAAAGTGGCCCGATGCCTTTAATCCAATACCGGTGTCTGAGTCTTTCTTTGGGTGGGTGCGCCTTGCAATGCTGCATTGCATGGTAATTCTTGTCTGATCCTACAGGTTTCTTAACATGTTCTTACATATGTACAGTAATACCTCAAACAAAGTTTGCTTCATACAACCTCGAATTCATACAACATCGCCTAATTCCTTGGAAAAAGTTGCCTCATACAAAGTTGCTGCGACTTTTTATGAGGCATTGGGGTTTTTCCCAGGTTGCATTGTGCCTGGGCAGTATAAAAGGCAGGACACATGCGTGCATTGCTCTTGTGGGTTTTGTACGAGGCAAAGAGTGTTCAGGAGAGGTTTTGAGCATGATTTTGGATTTATTTGAATTTTTTCGTCAGAATTTTTAGAAGCATTCCTGGGATTTTTGCATCATTCTTCAGGTTCTTGGACAATCAGGGTTGCTTGACATATTTTTGTAATGTATTTAACCTTTAGACAATGAATTCTTAAAGTTCTGTCAGTTTCCTGTCTGTTTCCTTGGCTTTTCCCTGAAGTCTGTGCTGTTATAGTACAATGTATCTCTATGGAAATGATGTTGTACGAGGCATCGCGGCAAGGATTTGGACATTGTATGAGGCATCGCGGCTAGGATTTTGTATGCCTCATACAAAGTCCAAATCCGTATAAAGTCCAAACTTGTGGAACCAAGTTTGGACGTTGTATGAGATATCACTGTATAAGATTACAACCCTAATACCTATAGCCATAGCAATAGCAATTACACTTGGAGCACTCTCAAGGTGGTTTGCAAATAAATTGTTGGTTCAGTCGCACACTCGGGTTAGCCCTTTGCGACTCTATGGACCATAGCACACCAGGATCTCTGTCACCAGCCATCCTTTGCAGCCTGTCTAGGTTTGCACCCACTGCATCAATGATGCCATCAAGCAATCTCATCTTCTGCCTCCCTCTTCTTCTTTTACTTTTGAGATTTCCCAGCATCAGGGCCTTCTTCAGTGAGTCCTCTCTCATTTGCTGGCCAAAGTACTTGAGCTTCAGCTTCAGTATTTGTCCTTCCAAGGAGTAGTCAGGTTTTATTTCCTTTAGGATGGACTGATTTGATCTCCTTGCAGTCCAGGGGACTCTCAAGAGTCTCCTCCAGCACCACAGTTCAAAGGCATCTATTCCTCTGTGCTCAGCCTTCCTTATGGTCCAGCTCTCACAACCATACATTACTACTAAAATAAATTTCATATCAGAAATTACTCTGGGTTGAAAGGATTTTTGCTGGAGAAAATCCACTCAGGAGATGCCCGAATGAAGCTCCTTTCATGTCCCCAAGATCTGTCATGCAGTACTTGGGTATCGAAACTGACCTTCCAGTCTCCAAGCTCAGCATCTTAACCATTAAGCCACCATAGTACTGCTTACATTACTACTGGAAATACCATTGCTTTGACTATGCGGACTTTTGTTGGTAGGGTGCAGTCTACTTTTTATTATGCTGCCTAGGTTTGTCATAGCTTGCCTCCCAAGAAGTAAGCATCTTTTTATTTAATGGCTGCAGTCACCATCTGCAGTGATCATTTCTGGAGGGCCGTACCCAGTCGGTATGGTTAGAGAGTGAGAGGTCCAGCCCTAGGCCCCTTAAGTATGGGGTGCCTCAGGGCTCTGTGCTCTCTCCTCTCTTAATTAACATCTATATGAAGCCACTGGGTGAGATCATTCGTTCCCACGGGGTGCGGTACCATCAGTACGCGGATGATACTCAGCTGTACATCTCGGCCCGTGGGGACCCCAGTGATGCTGTCGAAATCCTATCCGGATGCCTGGAGGCCATTGGGGTCTGGATGGGGGCCAATGGGCTTCGGCTGAATCCCAGCAAGACAGAGTGGCTGTGGATAAGGGGCCCCGTGTTATCCAGGGAGTTACCACCTTTGGTACTGGATGGGGCTGTTTTGCCCCAGACAGACCCAGTGCGCAACTTGGGGGTTCTTCTGGACTCGCGGCTGCTGCTGGAAGAACAAGTGGCAGCTGTGGCCAGGAGGGCTTTTGCCCAACTTCGGGTGATTCGCCAATTGCGCACACTCCTGGACCGGGGCTCCTTGCTTATGGTCACCCATGCTCTGGTTACTTCCCGACTAGACTACTGTAATGCGCTCTACATGGGGCTGCCCTTGACGACCATTCGGAGGCTGCAGCTGGTCCAGAATGCGGCGGCCCGGGTGGTAATGGGGTGTGGGCGATATGCCCATGCCTCTCCGCTACTCCGGGAGCTGCACTGGTTACCAGTTTGTCTCCGGGTGCAATTTAAGGTGCTGGTTTTGACCTTTAAAGCCCTATATGGCAGGGGGCCAGGATACCTTAGAGACCGCATCGTCCCAAGAGTGTCTGCCCGTCCAACTAGAGCGGACCGGAGGGGTTCTCTAATAGTGCCACCAACGAGGGATGCACATTTGTCTAGCACCCAAAGGAGGGCCTTCTCCGTGTCCGCACCAACTCTCTGGAACCTCCTGCCAATAGACCTAAGACTCCAAAGTGAATTGCTGCCCTTCAGGAAAGGAGTAAAGACCTGGCTGGCAGGGCAGGTGTGGGGCCTGAATGGGACTATGGTGCCCGCCTGCTGGCTTGTATAAGAACTCTCTCTTCTTCCTTTTTATAGTGGATGGGATGGGTGGGTGGGATATAGGGGTTTTTAAAGGGGGTGGGTTGGGGGTTTTTATAATGTTTTTATGTATTTTGTACATTGTTGTGATGCCGCCCTGAGTCGGGTTTGCCTGAGCGGGCGGCATATACAAATTTGACTAATAAATAAATAAATAAATAAATAAATCTTAGATTTTAGAAGGTGAAGTCTGTCATTGCTTCCATTTCTTCCCCTTCTATTTGTCAGGGAGTGGTGGCACCGGATGCCATGATCTTGTTGTTGTTGTTTTTTTTTTTGATGTTGAGTTTCAGGCCAACTTTTGCACTCTCCTCTTTCACCCTCATCAAGAGGCTCTTTGGGTCTTCTTCACTTTCTGCCAGTAGGGTAGTATCATCTGCATATCTCAGGTTGTTGATGTTTCTCCCAGCAATCTTAATTGCAGCTTGCGCTTCATCCAGCCCTGCATTACACATGATGTAGTCTGCATATAAATAAATTAAAAAAATATTTTTAAGTCACTCTCTTTTTGGGATGCCTTTTACAACAGCTGAATCTGAAGACTTTATGCATAGTCATCCTCCTTTCTGTGCAACTAATGACTTTACTTAAACATTTCTGGAGCTCAAGCTGCCGCCAAAAATACTGGAGCAAGCTGGGCCATTTCGCCCAATTGACAACCCTAGTGAAAGCTGTGGTTCTTTCAGACCAAGAGATGGGCTATGACATTTTCATGCCTGAGACAAAATAAAATAAAATTGAAATGGTGACCACTTCTCCACCACTTAATAGACCACTCTCTTTTTTAGATTTGCAGCCTGGAGCTGTTATTGGGAGGGCTCTGTTAACAATTCTAAAACTGAAGGGTTTGGAACATAGCAGCCACTCTGTGTTTTTATAAGCTCTCTAACTCAAAACCAAACATTATTGGAGAAAGAAACTCAGAGAGACAGTTGTAGGAATGATTTCAAAATTGCTTCAGATGCTCTTTGACTTTCTGACCTATGTACTCTAATAAAACAGGTTTAACACTCCTATTACCTACTTGAGCAGCATTTAATGCTTTTGTTGAATGAAAGTCTGGTAAGTACATAAGCAAATTAACAGTCTTTGGCACTGTTTTTTTTAAAATCATGGCCAACTGACACAGAAATTGTTCCAGCTAATTTCCTTTTCGCATCTGGCAAAAGCCTAAGAAAACACTTCAGGGAGATATTCAGCACGACAGCTCTGATAT
Organism: Bradypodion ventrale; assembly: GCA_035047345.1. NCBI lineage: Eukaryota > Metazoa > Chordata > Lepidosauria > Squamata > Chamaeleonidae > Bradypodion > Bradypodion ventrale. The sequence goes on from JAWDJE010000003.1 coordinate 253,092,183, forward strand.
GCTAGTAAGATTTCAGGAGAACTTCGGGCTTGTTTAAGCGAAGATACAGAGTTGGTTCATTCAGATTGCTGGGGGCTACTGAAATGGCTGGAAATGAGCCCATCATATTAAAAGGGGTCTTCTATATATTTGTGTGTTCCTTTCTCTCTGAGTTTTGCTCTTCCTTAGGATGCATATATGCCTTGTTTGAGAACTGCCCCTGGAAGAAAAGCAGGTGGATTCAGGGAAAGCATAACTTTTAAATCCAGTCATCAACTTTTAAATTGGCTGTCTACAGTTGTCTCTTTAATATTTATTTGTTTAGCTTATGGCTGTCTCTTTAACAGGAAATGGTAAAGGAAAAACTATTTGCTGCAGCAAATTAACATTTACACGTTCAGTCTATGTGCAACGAAAAACTTTTCCAACCAAATTCTGCACTACAAGCCTGGTGAAAGCATAACACGGGTACAGTCCTGGTAGCACTCTGCCCCTCAGTGTTACTCCCTAATCACCTATTTGCTTCTCAAAAATAGTAATTTTGAACAGTGGAAATAGGACAGAGACAGGGGGAGAAGATTAGAAGAAAAGGAAAAGGCAGCTAAAATGATGAGACCTTGTTTCACAAACAGGTTTGCCAGATCCTTACTTGGTAAAAGTTAAAGGAATCGTTAACCTGGCTTTTGCCAATGACTGCAAAGGCCAGTTATATTCTTTGTGAGTTAGCAAGGCTTTTCTTTGGGCAGAATGAATATTCAGTACAACAAAAAGGGGACTATATTATCCCTTATTTTGGTCTTGAAATTCTATGGTCTTGAAAGCAATGACATACGGCTGTGAAACATGGATTTTAACAGTTGTGGAAGAAAAACGGCTGCAAGTAACACAATGAGCAATAGAGTGATCAATGCTTGGTATCTCACTTCACAATAAAGTGAAAAATGAAGATATCAGACAAAGATAATTGCTAAAAGACATAGTAACCGAATACCAGATGAGCAAATTAAGGTGGGTTGACCATGTTGCATGCACAAGTGACAATAGATGGAGCACCAGAGTAATGAATTGGTATCCAAGAGATCACAAAAGACCTAGGTCAGTGATGGAGAACCTTGGCACTTCAGATGTTCTTGGACTTCAAATACTAGAAGCCCAAATCGCACTCCTGCTGATCAGGGCTTCTGGGAATTTAAGTTCAAGAACATCTGGAGTGCCAAGGTTTGCCATCACTGACCTAGGGTAAAACCACCTCACAGATGGGAAGATTTTCTAAATAACTAAATGTTGGACCAACATGGAGAAGAACTGCCAGGGACAAATCATTATGGACAGAAGTTGCATGGAGTGTCATTGCAGAGATGTCTACTCATACAAGAACTCCTTGCTGATTAATGACTCCAAGGTATTTTGGTCCATGTTCATTTTCACAAATTTAAAAATAAACTAGATTGTTTACTGGATTTTCTTCTTGGATAGGTATAGGTGGGTTTTTTAATTTGCAGAACTGCTTGGTAAGCTGAAAGGCAAACTATGGAGTACTTATAGATCTTTCCTGAAAATATATCTAATATTACAGAGAGGTTTCTCAATTGTGCAAAAGTAGGCAAGAAATATTTGCTTGTTTGTTTGTATACTGACAGATTTCATGATGGACACTAATCAAGGTAGTTTACAGACAGCATACATGCAAGCAAACAATAAATCACCATAAACAAAAGATACAATATAACAATGAATATAGTTAAAAACTGATGCCAATGAGCCTCCCCCCCACAATATACAAACAAGAAAGAGGGAGAGGGAGGGGAAAAAGTCTATTTAGCTCTAGATGTGGTTGGATCCTTGTTCTCATCAGCTCCCCAGCCAACATGACTGGGGCTAACAGAAATTACAATTAAACAACACATGGAAGTTAACTGTTCCATAACTCCATGTGTTGAAGATTGGAAACTCCTATCCCTTATGGTTGTATTGAACTTGAGACATGGTGATCTTGCAGGGCCAGGAAAGGTTGCTTTATTTTGCTTAATATAATGCTGTCATTTCAGTGGTTCAATGTGTTGTGTGAGCAGCCACTCTTTTTCTGGATGATGATGATGATGATGATAATTTTTAATTTGTATCCCACCTTTTTCTGGGTGAAGCCAACTCAAGGCGGCTAACAACATATAATATCAATACAGTGTCAAAAAACCAGTAATATAGTACTAATATCAATTTTGTCAAAAATGAAAGGCAAATTATTATTGAAATTATTATTGATCATGAAACAAGCATCCAGGTCCTCTATTCACCAAATGATAGGACATTCTGAAAAACAAAAACCAACCCAGTCATCCTCTTGCATTGATTTCCTGCTACATGTTTCAGAATGCTGATTCTTTCATTCATTGGCATAAACTAGGAGTTCTCAACATTTTAAAGCAGGGAGCTTGGTCATGCTCCCTCAGACAGCTTCTGGGGCCTGACAGCCATTTTGCCTTTCTTCCACTACATGGCACTCCCTGGTGTGGTGGAGGTGGTGGAGGGCCACATGAAATGGTGCCATGGGCCACATCTGGCCCATGGGCCTCAGGTTGGGAATCCCTGGCATAAACAAAGCAAGGAGGGGGGAAAAAAGATAAAGCACAGTCTGGGCCAGTGTTTGGCAATATAAAATTGAAGTGGTGGAGGAAAGGTTTTTGACTGACATCAGATTTTAAGCCCAGGTGTTTGAGCTGTTGAATTCAGGTTGTCAAAAGCCACACTATGCTGAGTTCACCACATGCCAGCAGGCTACACACACACACACACAAAAGCTAGAGCCATCCCTGTCTGACTTTTCCCTGACCGCCATGGAGTGAACCACTTTTGTGTATGAGACCAAAGACAATGAACAGCCGAAAGGTTGGCTTAACACAGGTTTATTGCATGATGATCCAGGGGAACATGAGGTAATGGCGGATGGGTAGCTCAATATATACAGTGGCTATACATTTTGAATGTGGCTCCTCGACAGTCTATTGGTTACTGTCCGCGTGACGTCACGGACGGTCACGCCCTTCTTGTCCAGGTGTAGGTGATGGCGGGAATCTTCCCACGCTGTTGTTTGCTGGTGAGTCTGGGCCAGGAGAGCTTGAACACTCGCTATTGCCACCAGGTGGTCATTAGCTCGCGTCCTATTGTAAGGGCTACAGTTAAGCAGCTGCTGGTTATAATGTTACACAAGCATGGTTACATTGGATACACGTGAATGGATACATTGTAAAAGGTACAGTAATAGAACACAACATCCCTCCCCCCTAGGATGGGACGAAGTCCCTCAGCCAAGATGGCTTATTGCAAACGCGTTTGGGCCGCGATGTGGGCTGACCTGCCCCAGGGGCGCTACTGCTTCCTCGTTCCCTGGTCCCTTGTCCTGAAACGGGAGAGGGAGACTTGTTAGAGGCTTGCCGTGGTTTGGTGGTTTTGGGGGAAGGGAAAAACTCCATTGTGGGCAGACCGGAGACACTCGGGGCTAACGAAAAACCCCTCTTCTCGCTTGGACGGGTGGGGGACCACTCCGCAAAACTTCCCCGGTTCTGAAAATCAAAATCTAACTCTGTTGGGGTATCCGTATTAGTGGGGAGATCCCGCGGGATATCTATGAGATCGGCTTCCCTTCTCTCTGCTGACCGATCCCGCAGGATGTCTACGAGGACAGATTCCCTTTCCTCCCCCCTTGGTGGGGACCCATGGCCCCCCTTTCCTCCCCCTTGGGCTGAACGGGTGGGGGAGAACCCTAACGCTGAATCCTGTTTCCCGTGGTCCGTGCCCTGCTCGTGGGGGACCTATGCCGGAGCTGGTCTGCGTGCCGCCTCCAGAGTAGACCTGTGCCGTCTCGACACGGTACGAGACGGGGCCGGTCCGCTCTAAGATGACGCCCGGTACCCATGCCGGACCCACGCTGGCGTAATTCCTGCAATACACGGGGGCACCCACGTCGAAACTCTTTGTGTCCTCTATCCCAATGTTCTTCCCCTTGTCCTCTACTCTCGTGGGGTCTAGCCTAGTTAGTATGGTGGTCAGTTTCCTGCGCATTAGCAGCTCCGCGGGGGAGTATCCTGACGCTAGGGGAGTCACTCTGTAACCTAGCAGAAACTGGCACACTTGATGGTTTAGGTCCCCAGGCCCCATGCGCCGCAGTGCGTCCTTGGTGGTGCGCACAAGGCGCTCTACTTGGCCGTTTGTGGCAGGGTGAAAAGGAGCGGAGGTGATGTGCCGAATGGCGTTGATTTCTGTGAATGCCCTGAACTCGGAGGACGTGAAACAACTTGCGTTGTCGCTTACAAGGGTGTCGGGTAAACCGAACGTGGAAAAAACCCTCCGCAAATGCTTTATGGTGTGGCCGTGGACGTGCTTGTAACCGGAATGACCTCCAACCACTTGGAGAAGGCATCCACCACAAGGAGAAACAGCATCCCACGGAACGGGCCAGCAAAGTCTACATGAATCCGGGACCACGGCCCCTTCGCCGCGTCCCACTCCCTGTGAGGCAGGCGGGCTTCCTCTGGTCTGGAGCTTTGGCAGGGCTCACAAGTGCCGACCATGTGCTCGATGTCGGCGTCTAGCTGGGGCCACCAGAAATAGCTCCGTGCCAGGGCTTTAGAGTGCACAATCCCAGGGTGGCTGACGTGCAGGGGTTTGAGTACCCGCGGTCGTAAGGACGCCGGGATCACTACTCGCTGGCCCCACAGAAGGCACCCCCTCTCAAGGGACAACTCTAACTTCTTTCGAAAGAATGGGTCGAACTCCGCTGCCGGGGAGGACGCTGGCCACCCTTTCTGCACCCAGGAGCTAACCTTTGCTAAAATGTTGTACTTGCCGGTCGCCTTAGCGATGTCGGCGGGCAGTATTGGGGGCGAGTCGAGGACCTCTATCATCATCACCTGGTGGTCTGGCTCCTCCCCGCCCACATGGCTGTTATCCTGGGGAAGGGGGGACCTCGATAGAGCGTCCGCATGGCTGATCTCCCTCCCGGGCCTGTACACCAACGCGTGCTGATACGCGTTGAGAAAAATGGCCCACCTAAGCATCCTTGGGGACAGGATCTGTGGCGTGGGCTTATCTGTGGTAAAGATGCCTAGCAGGGGCTTGTGATCGGTTACGATTGTGAAGGGGCGGCCATACAGGAAGTCGTGGAACTTTTTTGTTCCCGCAATTATCGCTAATGCTTCCCTGTCTGTCTGGGCGTAGTTTCTCTCCGCTTGTGACAGGGACCTGGAATAGAACGCTATCGGGGCCTCCCTCCCGTTTTCCAGCACGTGGCACAGCACCGCCCCCACCCCCACCGGGGATGCATCACAGATCAGGACCACTGGCCGCTTGGGGTTGAAATGGGTGAGGATGGCGTCAGACGCCAGAAGCTGCTTTAGCTCACTAAATGCCCTCTCTTGCTGGTCGCCCCACTTCCATGCCTCGTCCTTTTTAAGCAGCCTGTGCAACGGCTCGGCCACGGCTGCTTTCCGGGGAAGGAAGGAGTGATAAAAGTTCAGCAGCACTAGGAACGACTGCAACTCGGGCTTGGAGGTGGGGCGAGGGGCTTGCTTGATGGCGGCTACCTTAGACTTGGACGGCCTTATTCCCTCAGGAGTGACACGGAACCCTAGGAATTCGACCTCGGTCACGAAGAAGACGCATTTGTCTTTTCGCAGTCTCAACCCCGCCTTTTCGAATATCGCCAGGACCTTGCCCAACCTCTTTGCCAATTCGGCCTGACTTCCCCCCGTTATCAATACGTCATCAAAATAAGGCAACACCCCCTCGAGCCCCTTCAGGAGGCGTTCCACGAGTGACTGGAAAATTCCAGGCGCCGAGTTTACGCCGAATTGAAGGCGCGTCACCTGGAACGCCCCCTTATGGGTGACTATAGTTTGTGCAGCAGCGGCAGCTGGGGTCACCGAGAGCTGCTGGTAGGCTTGTGCTAAGTCGAGCTTAGCGAAACACTTTCCCCCGTGTAACCTGGCCAGCAAATGGCTGACTACCGGCACCGGATACGCATTAGGGCGAATGGCCTTGTTGATGGTGCACTTGTAATCAGCGCATATGCGCACCTCCCCGTTGGCCTTTAGTGCTGTTACAATTGGAGTTTCCCACTCTGCAGAATCAACAGGAACAAGAATCCCCTGGCCCACCAATTTGTCCAGTTCCGCCTCTATTTTGTCCTTGAGCGCGAATGGCACCCGGCGCAGTTTGAGTCTTATTGGGCGGACCTCAGGGTCTAGGTCGAAGGCTACTGGGGGTCCCTTAAATTTCCCAAGTCCCTTTTTGAAGACTTCGGGGTGCGCGTCGCACACCTCCTGAATCGGGTCAGTCCCAACGGCAACGGCGTGCACCCCCCCAATGAACAAACCCAGGGGCTAGAACCATTGAGTCCCGAGGAGGCTGCAATTCCCCCCTTTGAGAACAACTAGGGGGAGAGTCGCGGCGTGTTTCTTAAATTGGACCTGAAAATTCCCAACCCCCAACACCGGAATGCAGTTCCCTTGCACGTGGACCTCAAAGCTTTGAGTTTGGGCCGCACGTGGGGGGCAATTTTCAGAAACTCCTTCTGGGGAATGATGGAATATGAGGAACCCGAGTCAATTTCCATCCTAATGGGGGCCCCTTGTACTAGTACCTCAACAAAATAACGGGGGTGTCCCGCGGACACGCTGAACACCGGTGCGTCGTCCTCGCTGTCGTCGGCGATGCGGCCCACGCCGTCTCGCTTCCTCGTGGCCTGGGTGCCGTCCTTGGGTCTCGTCGCGCGGTCTCTCGAGCTCTTCCGGGCCTCACGCCGTTTCCTGCAGACCTTGGCGATGTGCCCGCGGTGGCCGCAGTTGTGACACTCGGCCTTTCTGAAGGGGCATTTGGCGCGGTCGTGGTTCGCTCCGCAGCCGTCGCAACGCCGGCCTTCTTTCCGGATCTTCCGAACGTCCTCGTCGTCGCTGCTCTCCGCGGACGACTTCGAAACTCGCCGGGCCGCGTGCACCGAAACGTGCACCGAAGTCTCCGCCTTGCCCGTCTTTGGCCGCCAGTCCTGGAGCTCCTGGACCCCGGCCTTCGTAGCTTCCGCGGCTTGTGCCTCCTTCAGGACCTCCTGCAATGTGGGGGGTGGCTCGCGGTTCATCAATGTACGCTGAGTTTCGGCATCGCTCAGGCCGCACAGCACGCAGTCTCTTAGTGTGATTTCTGCGTTCTCCCATTTGCATGGGCCGGCCGCCAGTCGCAGGGCCGCTGCGAAGTCGGCGACCGTCTCCCCGGGCGCTTGGACTCGCCTCCAAAACGCGCTCCGAGCGGGGAACATCGCCGTCGAGGGCCGGAAGTACTCACGCAGCATGTGCATGAGCTCTTTCACCTTGAATTCACTCGCCCTCCTCGGTGCGATCAGGTCCACCAAGACCCTCTTGGTGTCTGGCCCCAGCATCCGGGTGAAGATGGCCCTTTTCTTTGCCTCATCCGTGACTTCGGATTCCACCAGGGCTCCCTGGAAGTCCATCTCGAAGATGTCCCAGTCTGCCGGTCTCCTGATTTCGAAACCGGCGCATGTCTTGGTCCCGTGGGCAGCCATATCCCACCTTCGTCGCCAATTTTGTGTATGAGACCAAAGACAATGAACAGCCGAAAGGTTGGCTTAACACAGGTTTATTGCATGATGATCCAGGGGAACATGAGGTAATGGCAGATGGGTAGCTCAATATATACAGTGGCTATACATTTTGAATGTGGCTCCTCGACAGTCTATTGGTTACTGTCCGCGTGACGTCACGGACGGTCACGCCCTTCTTGTCCAGGTGTAGGTGATGGCGGGAATCTTCCCGCGCTGTTGTTTGCTGGTGAGTCTGGGCCAGGAGAGCTTGAACGCTCGCTATTGCCACCAGGTGGTCATTAGCTCGCGTCCTATTGTAAGGGCTACAGTTAAGCAGCTGCTGGTTATAATGTTACACAAGCATGGTTACATTGGATACACGTGAATGGATACATTGTAAAAGGTACAGTAATAGAACACAACAACCACCCTCTAACTTTGCTCTGCAAAGTGAAAATAATAATTACTTTCATTCCAAGGATCTTGTGATAAGGACCCTAAAGCGCTTATAAAATTAAATCATAAATGAGAAACATTGGCCAGGCAAAATGCAGAGCCCCTGTGAATGTTATACAAGGACAGTTATTTCCCCCCTTGCATCCCACCCAACACACACTCTCTGTCATTGTTTAACACTGTTAAACTTTTGGGGGCTTGGGGCTTATTTATATACGCCCGCCCACCCCTCCAAAAAGTTTTCTAGGCTCCCTTTTTTGATATAATACTTTTGTTATAATGGTATTAATAATTTCCAGGACACAGTGGAGGACTGTAGTAAGCTGTTGCTGTGTCAATTTCATAGAGCTATATTTTTGTGCTCATTATTATTCTTGGATGTCTCTAATTTACATCTAAATGTACTGACTAATTTTGATTCAATCATGTCAAAAGTGATAGGTAATGTGTGGGAGGAGATGACAGCCCTACCCATCAGGAATTGCCAGAAATGTGAATTCCTTGGGGCAATGATTTAATGCCCAAGTCAAGCACTGCTGTCAGAATTGGAGGCCAAATTATGACACATTATGCTGTTCTATGGATTTGCTCATGCAATACATATGAAAAAGTGGCCGAGATTGGAGTCATTAGACTATGCTTTAACCACTGCTACATTTTCCTCTCCCATTGCTTTCTCTCGCTCTCTGTCTCTTTCTTCACTTACCACATTTGTTCAGAATCCCTAATAGCACTACAGAAATTTCATATGTAACAGCCAATATCCCAAGCCATCCAGCAGAACCCACCTATGTGATTAAAGTCAGGGGTAAAGCAGTGGCACTTGATACACATTTCTACTTAGCTTTTCTTTTAAATCTTTTACATTTTTTTTAAAAAGCAAGCATAGATATCTCATAGGAAGGGCAGAATTTCTTTACTTTCTTATACCCCTCCTTTCCACTTAAGAAATCCAGAAAAATTGACAATTATCATGCAACCACCTTCTAACTCTTAGCTGTTTTGAACCGATACAAAGCACACATTGAATAATATTTAATTATAATTTATTTTAATTACTATATTCTCTGTGAATTTGCTGCTCCTTTTTTCCCTTAAGGGATATTTATCTGTCAAACAGTGGAAATTAACAGCACTGTGACCACAGATTTTAAAAATAGCATTAAGGTAGGGATGAATTGTGAAAATATTTACCCAGTGATTCATTTTTAATACGACTGCTCTACTAATAAGCATATAACTACTTTTTAAATGATAATAATAAATGGCCATCATTGCAATCATTTGCTTCAACATATTGCTGACTGGGAGGCGGAAGGTCAGCAGTTTGATTCCCGAGTACTGCAGGATGGAATGAGCTCCTGTCTTTGTCCCAGCTCCTGCCAACCTAGCAGTTTGAAAGCAAGACATTGCAAGTAGATAAACAGGAACCACTTCGGTGGGAAGGTAACAGCATTCTGTGTGCTCCAGTGTCTAGTCATGCCTGCCACATGACCATGGAAACGTCTGCAGAAGCAGGCAGCGCTGGCTCTTCGGCTTTGAAACAGAGATGAGCACTGCACCCTACAGTCAGATACGACTGGCTTTTGAGCAAAGGAAACCTTTACTATTGTGGATTGCAGCAAGTGGAAATGTTTATAATGCAGACATTTGGAAAGTGGGTAAGCATAGGGTAAATGTGTGATATAAATATAGGATTTCTTTTGGGATACAACAAAAAGCAATGGTTCCTTCCATCTCTGTTTTTTTTGTGTAGATCCAGTTGACGTGCTAACAACCCAATCACACTGAGTAATGCTTTTGTTTCTTCTGACTGGCTCTACTGCATAATCTGGTTTCAAGAAAAATGAGACCCTGTGGAAATGTTATTAATTTCTAGCACTGACGGTAAAATAAAGGAGGGTGGAGTCCTAACACTACAATGGTAAGAAAAATATGGCTAAAATCACTATGGTGTAGCATTGTCTCCTGGCTTTTAAAAATGTTAATGCATTAGTCTAGTTTTAATTTGATCTTTTGGAAGGGATTGTATAAAGCAAAAAATAAAAAAGGAAAGGGCAACACATAATTGCTTCATTTATCTAATGAATTAGGATTTGCATTATTATTTGATTTTATCTAAACTAGATGGTACTGGTCTACTTAATCTGATAACATGAAGATAATTTTTTTGTTGACATTAATTTTTATATATTCTCTCTAGTGATAAGGTCTTGTCGGAACAAGCAGGGAGGTGGTGGTGGTGGTGGTGTATTCATTAGAACTATTTACACATACTGCAATTTGCACCTTAGAAATCAGTAAATATCAGACTTCATGTGCAAGGATTTACTTTGGATTTTTTTAGTCACAAAGGATTATTGTTATTATTGGCTACATGAGGTCAGATCAGACTAAGCCTGCTCTGCATGTCAAGTGGCCTAATTAGCTGGAAACTCTGATAAACAATGTGAGATATTTTCCTTAATATTTAAAATTTAACTGCCTTCAACAGTGTATATCAATGGTGGGCAATTTGTGGCCCTTCAGATGTTGTTTGATTGTGACTCCCATCTTTACTGTGCCTCTGCTGGCATGAGCCAGTGTACATCAGCAATATCAACTACATCTCAACAACATTTCCAGGGCCACAGGTTTGCCACAACTCATCTACCAGCTGAGAGATGATGGGTAAATGCCTTTTTGTTTAAAGCTTTCTCAGCTTCAGCAGAACTTTTCCAATAACATAAATCTTTATAGTCATAAGAGACTAAGTAACAGGCACACTAAAACATTAAACATTTTATGTATTTTATAGGACCACATTCATTTTAGGTCTTTCTTTAAGTCACATAATTTCTTTACTGAAAGCCATATGTGAATTGTCTACTTTTCCTGTTGTCCATGTACCATACGGCTGAAAAATTATCCAAAAGAGCAGTTTTGATCTTTCTTTTTCCCCAAAAGGGAATTGAATCTCTTTTAAGGAAAATTACAAGCAGCAACATGATCTCTGGATTGAATTTTTGTTTTTGTTTGCATGAGAAGCTACAACACTACAGAGTTGGTTTACTACAGAGAGTAAAAGGGGTGTGGTTGGTGAGAAAGGAGTATGAGGGCCAAGACCAGGGCTTGTCTACCTTGGGACCCCGGACCAACATAAAGTGAGTTTTTAAAAGCCACTTGAGTCTGGCAGGAGGAACATAAGAACAGCCTTGTTGGAACAGGCCACAGCCCATCCAGTCCAGCATTCTGTCTCACACAGTGGCTCACCATTTGCTTCAGGGTATTCCCAAGCAGATGCCTTCACCTGCTTAGGATTCCCTGGAAATGGCATTGAGAGATATCCTGCCTATCTCTCCAACCTGGAGGCTATCCATAATTATAGCCATTGATACCCTTGTCCTCCATGAACTTGTCTAATCCTTTCTTAAAGCTGTCAAGACTGACAGCTGTCACCACTTCTTCTGACAAGGAGTTCCATAGACCAGTGATCCTCTGGGTCAAAAAGTACTTTCTCTTATTTGTTTGAGAACTAGCACCCAAATGTTTCATGGAGTGCCCCTTAGTTCTAGTGTTATGCGATAGGGAAAACAGTTTTGCCTTATCTACTTTGTCCACACCGTGCATGATTTTATAAACTTCAATCAGGTCACCTCTTAGACACCATCGTTCAAGAGTGAAGAGGCCCAACCTTTGCAGCCTACAGATGATAAGGAAGGTGTTCCAGTCCCCTAATCATTCTGGTTGAATCATGTAGACTAGGGGTGGCCAACCTTGGTGCTCCAGCTGTTCTTGGACTTCAATGCTTACTTGGGCTTCTGGGAATTGAAGTCCAAGAACAGCTGGAGCACCAAGGTTGGCCACCTCTGATGTAGACAGCCTTTGACTTAGCATACAGTTTGACTTTTCTGTTGTTTTTGATCAAGACACACCCTTGTGCCCTCTAACGAAGGTATGAGGAACATCTGCTCCAACAAAACAAATATTTCCTGGAGGGTATCTCTACCAGTTACTCCCTGGTCTTTCCCCAGCCTCTGATCTTCCATTGTTGAGCTGTAATTTCTGATTAGCTTTGCTGATCATAGACAACCACACTTCCATTACTGTGTGGAGAGACAAGCCAACTCTTTCACCCAATGCAACTCTATTGGTACCAGAAAACACAGCTAAAGACCCATGGGGGGAACAATATTATCTCTGCCTCCATGGGAAATCTGATTGATTGATTGATTTCTCTATCATCTGTGATATTTTCCCACTCTGGGCGGTTTTCAATAGTTAAAACAGAAAAGATACATACAACAACAATGAATGGAATCCGCGGGGTGGGATAGTCCAATTATACACTTATTCATTGGCTTTAGGGAAAATATTCTTATGCCTCTTTAAAAATTACAATTTTAAGCTGTTTCTTGAAGATATCCAGTGAAGGAGCCATTTTTTCATGTGGTATATTTCTATACCTGTGTGAATGGAGGTACAGGTATTCAGGTAAGCATGTAGAGGACAAGATGACACCAGTAGTAATAGCAACATCAGTTATACTTGAAAAAGGTTCCCCATGCATAATTTTAAAAACATACACATATATTAAAAGTCAAATATAAGAGACAGAGATAATAATTTATTGTGCTGCAAAGCTTACATTACTGGACCAAAATTCTGGAACCTGTGGCTTAAATTCCAATTGAGCCACAACACTCACTGTGTCATTTTAGACCATGGTTTGACAATATTTTTGAGTCAGGGGCTGAGTCACGCTCCCTCAGACAGTTAAGGGGGCCGGACTGGTGGTCCCCCTGCTGTTTACAACTGTGGTAAACACATTTACGGCAGCCATAAATGTGTCTGCGGTCGATTTCTGTGCCAGCGGCAGTGGTGGCGGCAGCTGGAGTTAGGGTGGGGGCTGGATTATTTGGCATCATGGACCAGATCCGGGCCATGGGCTGTAGGTTGCCTACCCATTTTAGACCAATCATAGTCTCTCAGCCTGTTCTATCTCTCAGTATAGTTATGAGGTTAAAGCAGAGATGAAAGTAGCCATGTTCACCTCCCAGAATTTATTGAGAGAAGAGAGGGACTGAAATGGGATAGTTAGGATAGAATGCTAACTGGAAAGTCATGAAAATGTGCCAGAATGGCCATTCTTGGTGGCATTTCTCCAAAGTATATATTTAAAAAAATGGGGCCACATTTGAGTCCTTTGGCTGTGATCACCTGCTGTGCACAGGCCATACATTGCTCATCTGGCCAATATGATTGTAAACATGGAATCATATCCAGAGTTCAAAATGCATCCAAACCTGTTCACTCTTATTTAATAACTAGCTAGGTACCCTGCTTCGCCCGGGTTGCTTTTTGGTGGGCAGCCAGCTTACCTGGCCTTGCTTGGTAACTTACCTGGGGTTATGACATTGGCATCACTATGTGTCCAGCCACCTGTGTCAGGCCCCTGCCCAACTCAATTACATCACGATGATGTCACAATCGGGTGACCTACCTGGAGCTATCACTATGGATACTACACATACACCCTCCTGTCAAGTATACTTCCCTTTGCAGATCAATTTTGGGGCATACACCCCCCCATGGGGCTCGTGACCCCCGCAGTGACCATCCAGCACACCCAAGGTATGTGTGTGCCACGTTACAGCATGATGTGGCCCACATAAAAAAGTGTAGAACCTAGAGAAATGTCTCCTCAGAGTTTGTTTTCTGAAGGAAGCTCAGAAAAACAGGCAAATGAAGTATCGGACTAAATGTTTGCAAAGGAGAGTGTTGCTTTTTGGGTAATGATAAACTTCATTTTGACATTCTGGCCATGTGAGGTACAGCATGTTAAAATGAACTCTCTTGTTTTTAAAACACCCCCCCCCCCCCGTGATGGGCATTAACTGCAAGTGCTATTGCATAATTTAGCTCTCATACAGCCTCCATCTAAATTAAGTAAAATCTTTGGGTTTGATTTATTGCATTTGTAGCAGTGGCAGTAAAGGAAGGTAATTCCTTCTGAAAATGTTACATGCAGGCAGGAACAGGAAACCAATTAGGAATCAGCGGATGATAAATGGGCATTTTTACCAGCAGTTTACTTAATATCCCCATTAAATAAGCCTCTTTGCATTCATCATTTAATTTTCCCTCAGTCTATGAGATTCTTTAATTGCTGCCTAAATGAGCCTTGTGCTGAAGCCCAGTTTTAATCTTGGATCTGAAAGGGAGCAATCCTTTCCATTGCTTGCCTTCCCAGTTACCAAGATCTGTCAGAAGTGTACATTTTTTTGCATTTCATATATAGCCTGTGCTGGAGTAATGAAAAAAAAAATGATTGGAGGGGGGATGCTTTCGAAAAGATATAAACTATAATGCAAGCAGCCGTTTCCTCAACTGCATGTCTGCCTCCACCTCAACATTGCACTGGAAAATATACTGAGGCTGTAATGTTGCATGGCACTTTTTCATTCAGGAAAAGTTACTGTTGGTCAAAGTGGACGTGTGGCAGGACTAATGATGTGTTACAGAGTTTGTGCAGCAAACAATTACTGGATGGAGGTGACTGGGTGTATCATGTGTGAAACATGCGATTTGTAAAGCGAACATGGCTTTTGGAACTAAATAGGGATAGAAGTTATAAAAGGCCTCACAGCATGGCCTCAGCGTGCCCTTTTTGATTTTTCCTGTAAGACTAAAACATTGAGCCAGAAAGTTGGTCTCCAGAGGACAGTAAGTGATTTAAATCTTTGCAGTGTTTATTTATTTATTTTATTTCAAAGGCTCCTTCATCAGCCTGGACCTCCGAAGGACCTTTGGAGCATGAATGAAATTCTAAAAGCAACCAGTCCAAATTTTGGAGCAGCATAGTTAAACACAGTGTAATAACAAAAATGGTAGACAACATAAATAAGCCATGAAAGAGTATAATCTTAATGTTAGCATTTGACTGCTCCCCCCCCCCCCCCGCGCAAGTGAAAGTCTTATTAATTAGGCTGAAATCCGGTTCGCGGAACTACACTGTGTAATGCTAATGATATCATCAGTTGTGACCATTTTTCAGATTTAAAAAACCAATTCTCTCCCGCCCCTATCCAAAAAGACTCAAAGACTCTCAAGGAATCCACTTCATTGTGGGAAACCCTTTGGAGACAACATGACATAATGTTTCTGCTGATTTTCTGGAAATGTTCTCTGCTATGATGTCTTTACTAATGATTATGCTGTCTCACAGCCCACCTGCCCCCCAACAGCTTCCTCACAGGAAAAAAAATCAATGGGTGCAGTTTGGGGTGGATTATCCAGTTCCAACAGAACTGGATAGTTTTATTTCCATAAGAATATTGCTGTGGCTGATGACATCATTAGACCTCTGTGGCACAGCTCTGTGAACAGGATTCCAGGCATCAACTGTTAAGTGTAGGTACCAATATCTCATTCAAAATGAATTTGGGGTGTTTGAAAACTGGTTGGGTTGCTATTCAACGTGGTGTAGTAGAGATACATTGTGCCTCACTGATTAGGACCCAGGAGAACTTGGCAATGACACGTTTGAGAACCAAGGGGAAGACGGTGGCCAAGCAGAGAAAGGAAAATTCTGCCCATAGATTGCATTTGCCCTGCCTTCACCTCTAAAAAACAAACAAATGAATTTTGGAGAAAAAGGCGTTCATAAAGGCCTCTTCCACATGGTAGAAACTTGTTGGCAATTTTCATAGATCATAGAATCACAGAATAACTCCATTGGGAGGGGCATTTTAGGTTATTGAGTCCAATGTAGGAATCCAAATCAAAGCAAATACGACAGATGGTTGTCCAATTCTCTCTTGAATGCTTCCAGTGTTGGAATGCTCACCACCTCTTGACGCAGTTGGTTCCACTGTTATCCTAAACATTAAGTAGTTTCCCCCTGATATTCAGCCTATATCTGGCTTCCTTTAATTTGAGCACATTATTATGTGTCCTCCACTCTGGGATGACTAAAGGCAGATCCTGCTCCTCCTGTTTATGTCCATCTTTATTTGAAGAGTACGATCATATTTCCTCTCAGTCTCCTTTTCTCAAGGCTAAATATGCCCAGTTACTTCAGACTTTCCTCATATGGCTTTGTTTCCAGTCCTCTGATCATTCTTGTTGCCCTTCTCTGTAGGTTTCCCTTGCTCGAAAGCCAGTCGTATCCGACTCTAGGGTTCAGTGCTCATCTCTGTTTCAAAGCCAAAGAGCCGACATTTCCCTGGTCATGTGGCATGCATGACTAGACATCGGAGCACATAGAACGCTGTTACCTTCCCACCAAAGTGGTTCCTATTTATCTACTTGCAATTTCTTGCTTTCGAACTGCTAGGTTGGTAGGAACTGGGACAAAGACGGGAGCTCATTCTGTCTGGCAGTACTCGGGAATCGAACTACTGACCTTCCGCCTCCCAGTCAGCATCTTAGCCACTCTGTACCTGCTTTAATTTGTTTGCATCTTTCTTGAAGTGTGATGCCCAGAATTGGACACATTACTCTAGAAGTGGTTATAACTAGTTCTGAATAGAGGGGAACTAATACCTTATGCAGTGGCTTAGTGGTTAAGATGTTGAACTTGATGACTGGAAGGCCAGCAGGTCAGCAGTTTGAGACCTGAGTACTGCATGATGGAGTGAGCTCCTGTCTCTTTCACAGCTCCTGCCAACCGAGCAGTTCAAAAGCAAGAAATTGCAAGTGGATAAATAGATACCACTTTGGTGGGAAGGTAACAGTGTTCTGTGCACTCCAGTATCTAGTCATGCCTGCCACATGACCACAGAAACATCTGCAGATGCAGACAGCACTGGCTCTCTGGCTAAACAGAGATGAGCACCAAACCCTAGAGTCAGATACAACTGGATTTCGTATATCCAACTGACACTTGTGTTACCCAGGCAATATTTTGTCATATTCTAAGGGAACCAGAACCCCTGGAGCCCCAATATCCTACATCACTGACTGCCTTACTGACTCACTGATGGAATGAATGAACGAACAAACAAATATACTACCTACTAGCAAGCTACTTTAGGCGGTACACAAAACATGATTAAAACCAAAATTACAATAAATGAAGCAAACAACCACATGGCAATAGGTAAGACATGATTTACAAAAGGAAAAGATCATCAAATATCAAATAAGAATATGACTAGAAATATCAGGATCAATGGCTCAGGTACAAAATAGATTAATCTGAAAGTAAATCCCCATAGGCTTTGCTATAGAATGCCATTTTCAGCTGCTTTTTTAAGAGTCAGAGCCAGACTCTGTAGGAAGGGCATTCGAAAGGGAGGTACATACCAGGGGTAAGCCTTGTCCTAGTTTTCTTCACTTCTCTAGGGCCAGGGACTACCAAACCACTTGTTAAAGAAGAGCAAGTTATATAGGCAGATAAACTTGGAAGGAGACCATCCAAGAGGTAATGAGGTCCCAAACCATATAGGGCTTTATACTGTATCTCAACACCAACACATTGTACTTCACACTGTAATTGATAGGTAGACAGTGCAAACTGGCCAGGATTGGGGAAATATGGTCACACACAAACAGTCTGTCTGGGCACCACATTCTGGACACATTGAAGTTTCTGTACCAAATTCAAGGAATGCCTCAAATAGAGAGCATTTACAGTAATCAGACCATGAGATTACCAGTGCATGGATCAGTGTTACTAGGGATCTGCCATCAAGGTAAGGCCACAGCTGGACAAAGATGAAAAACAGCTGACCGAACCACAACAGCTACCTGAGATTCCATAGGTAGTTCCAGGATCGGGAAAATGTCCAGACTGTTGGGAAGAAAAATTCCTCCAAGTTTTAAACATTACTAAAGATGATGATGATGACTGTTGTTCTTAAAGTATATCTGTACTTTCCCCCTTTCAATTCTCTCTGAGTTCCATGATTACAATCCCCATGATATTATTAATGATGTTTAAGTCATCATAAAGATTTTATCCTTGAAGAGACCTAGCACTATGTTCATTGGACTAGATGTAACCAGTCTTTAAGCTATAAGGACAGCTCAGCTGAAAGGCTACCCTGCAGAAGAGGATTGTTGCTGTGAAAATAAATGTCTTAGGGCCATATTGGCGAACCTTGGCACTCCAGGTGTTCTTAAACTTCCATTGCCAGAAACCAAAGTCAGCACTTCTGCTGATCAGGGCTTCAGGGAATTGAAGTTTAAGAACAGCTGTAGTGCCAAGGTTTGTGATCACTGTCATAGGGAGTGCTCTCATCATGCCTCATAGATAGAGACCTCTGCCAAGATCTTATTGATGGTATGCCCTGCCGGATTCTCAGCTGACAAAATGAAACTGCCCTACAGTTGTCATGGAGCCCGTGTAGATCTGTCAAGGCAATCTCAACATGGATATTAAATTTCTCTGTAACTCAAGTCCTAGGATTCTTCACAATCACATTTGAGTACTTCAACAGTTAGGAAGATCAAATGAGCATTAAAATAGTATCCCCAATCTATCTCGTGCCTGTATGGATGGCTCAATTGGCTGCAGAGCTAGATGCTGAGAGTTTGATTACATACTGAGACCCTGGAAGAATAACCAGAAGGCAAGTGTAAACTACTTTGGAGTACCCTATACCTAGAAATGCCTGGAAAAGATGATTATTACTATCTATCCCATCCCACAGAATATATAGGCCCTGTAGTCAATCCCAAGGTGGAAGAGTTTCTTAGTGAGCAAGACAGAACTTCTATGGATTACAGTGGGTCTTACAATTCACAAATTATCCCTCCCTCTTATACACAATAATTGTGTAAGGAAAGCTGGGTCAATTCTCTTCACCCTGCCTATCCATCTTTAATAATTTTGTACCATCACTGACTGAGGGGTATCTTCTTAAGGGTCCTGAATCCTATAGACAGAAGTGAGAAATAAACACAAGTAGCCTAGCTCACACAGGAATGAAGGGATGCTCAGCTTTCTTCTCATTAAAGGAAGCTGTAATATTCTGAAATTTCTCAACTATCCAATCCAAATACACAGACTATGCCATTATATATGTTTACGTGAGAAAATAAGAATAATCTGCCAGATATGTCTACAAGAATAACTGAAACTTCAGTGCAAATCGATATGCATCCCCCATAATTTGATCCTTTCCCTCTTCCATTACTGGTAATGTATAAACAATAAAATGCTTGAATGTGCTGAATTTGATTTTAATAAAGTAAGTAATACAAATACTATTGATTTGAAAACTAATGGCTCTCACCTTCTGAGTAGATGATATTTGGAATTGTAGAAACACACATGGGGTGGGGGATGGGATAGAAAACTTTAGCTATTTTCTTCTCAAATCAACATTTTCCTCCTGTTTCCATTAATTAAAATGATTTAATGCAGATGTTAAACACACTGTTGTAAAATATATAGAAAAGCTACATAATTCTGGACAACCTGAAAACCAGCTTTTTCTGCTGGCAATTTTAATACTATTTTACCAGCCCACATTCCCATCCTTTAGAATTTTTTTAATGATCCATCCTGTACTTACTCGAAAGGTAGTAAATGTAAGAAGGAACAGACAGAATGCAAGCGTGGTGCCAAAATGGCCGCCACACTCTTTGCGGCCCCCCCCGGACTCTGACATCCGGGTGAGTTAGGGGGGCGTGGCCACCCTCTTTAAAAGGGGTGGCCACGAGGCAGCTCAGCTGCTATTTTTTGGAAGCGACGGAGTGGAGAAGTTTGCTCCGCCGCTTTCTCCCCGGCTTTCGCCTACTCTTTTAAAAAAGGAATTTTCCCCCTTTCTTCTTATTCTTCGGCTTGAGAGACATGGCTCCCAAGCAAAAGGCGACGGCTCCTAAGCCACGCCCAAGGGGGAGAGCTCTGCCCACCCCCCCACATCTAGGGGGCTGCCCCCAGGCCGGAGGGCTCAGGCGGCACCCCTGCAACCGGGTGGTAGGGCCGGTTTAGCCACTACCACAAATGCGGGCAGACAGGCTTCTGCCTACTCGCCCGATGTCGTGGTTCAGGCAGGGGCGGCACAGGCCGGCCCCTCTGGGATCTCTACCCCTATGGGGTCTTTGCCCGGTTCTGGGCAGGGCGGCCCACTTGGGCCTGGTGCGGGTTTCCGCCCTACCATTCCCCCGGCCCCACATGGGCCGGATTATTGGTCATGGCCCTATTCGGGCCCAGGATCCACACTCGGGTTTGTACCTCTGCAATTGCCTGGTGGGCCATCCAGCCCGCCCGGCCCACCTTATACAGGTGGGTCTGAGGCTGTTGATGCCCTCCTTGCACGCATTTTGGTGCTGGAGGCATCAATGGGCATTGCCCCGCCGCCTTCTGAGGGTGAGTTTGCACATCCTGCATTTCCGGTCCACACATCGACCACCGCTGTCCAGCGGGCCGCTGCCAGGGTCGAGCTGCTTGAGGCCATCAGGCCAGCCCAAGCTGGCGCCTCGCAGCTCCCCGCCAGATCATCGCAACGGGGCTTGCCACAGGGGACCGGTCCTGCGTGGCAAGGGTGCAGTGGCAGGCAGAGCTCAATCCCCATCGCGAGCTCCGACGCCCGCCGTGGGCCGGAACCCCCAGTGGGGGTGGCCCACGTGGGTGCACCGGGTGAGTATCCTGGTCAATTGAGTACACCAGTGACACTACCGAGCAACACTGGGGGGGGGGGTACAGTGGCCATGGCCACGACAGGTTACCACGGGTGGACAGTTGTATCCGCACTGTCCCGTTACCTCCTGGTTCCCCAATTACCCCCCGGTTATGACAGGGGTGACCGCCCCATGGGTATGCCTAATGTTTCAGGGGTTGTCCAGGGCCCACTGTGCACACCCTCGATTCAATCTGTGCCAACTGCGGCCCTACCGACGGCCAGTTATTCCTTGCCCCTGGGTGACCATCTTTCCCAGGCCACGAGGGAGAAGATTTGGAGGGGGGAATATGTGGACATTTTCTCCCTCCTAAACCGTGAGCTCACCAAGGAAGAGAGGGAAGGGCAGGACGATAGGGACAAGGAGTTGTCCCGTCGTCATAAGCCACCGCACACCTGGGCCAATTGGTTACCTGCCTATCTCATTTATATGGCGGTATATCTGAGAGCCGGCCCTGACTTGGCCATTCCAATGGTGCAATACCTGGATAATATTTATCGGGCGGTGGTGGATTTCCCTGGACCGTCATGGTTGGCCTATGACAAGGAGTTTAGGATGAGAGTGGCCCTCCATCCTGAGATGAGGTGGGATGAGCCCTGCCAGCAATTGTGGCTCTTGTACATGACCCCCATGTGGCCGGCGCCTGGTGACCAGTACCATTGTGGCCATGCCATGCAGCGGGCGGCTGCTACACAGTTCCCCGCCAGATGGCAGGGCAGGGGGTTTCAGCCCGCCTGCTGTGTTGGAGCTTCTCCACCAGTGGAGTGTGCAACAAGCGTCAGTGTTGGTTCCAGCACGAGTGCCCCTCTTGCTCTGGCCCTCACGCTGCCTCCGCGTGCCCGCGGGCTGGTGGGTCACAAGGCAGAGGAAGGGGTGGGCAGGGGGCGGTCAGAGCTCACTCTGACGGTGCGACCAATCAGAAAGGCCCCCTCCCCAATTAATGTCCAGGTGCTGAAGCATTGGCTTGCCGCTTATCCTAGACGGGATGATGCGAAGTACCTACTTGAGGGTTTTCAATTTGGCTTCCGCATACCATTTCAGGCGGTACGCCGGCCTCAAGATGCCCCGAAGTTAATTTCCCTCAGGGGTAATGAGGATATCACAGCCCAATCTATAGCTAAGGAGGTCACCGCACTGAGGGTTGCTGGGCCATTTGCTGACCCACCATTCCCGAACTTGAAGGTGTCACCTTTGGATTTAGTCCCTAAGAAGTCCCCGGGTGAATTTCGGTTAATTCACCACCTTTCTTACCCTGCGGGTTCTTCGGTCAATGATGCAATACCTGATGACCTTTGCTCGGTCAGGTATACGTCCTTTGACCAGGCCTCGCAGATGGTACGCTCGTGTGGCCCAGGGGCGCTACTGGCAAAGTGTGATATCAAATCGGCATTCCGATTGTTGCCAGTGTACCCAGACGACTTTGAGCTGTTAGGTTTCCATTTTCGGGGCAGTTTTTATGTAGATAAGGCCATGCCTTTTGGCTGTTCTATCTCATGTTCTGCTTTCGAACGGTTTAGCACCTTCCTTCACTGGGCTTTTGTTCGTAGATCAGGGTCCCGGTCTGTAGCCCACTACCTCGATGACTTTTTGTTCAGAGGGGAACAAGGCACGGACATGTGCGCTTGTCTCCTCGCCACTTTTCAGGTGCTTATGCGGGAACTGGGTGTTCCCCTGGCGCCTGAAAAGACTGAGGGACCAGCCACCACTCTCACCTTTTTAGGTATCGAGATTGACACTGTTGCTCAGACATCCAGGTTGCCCATGGAAAAGGTGATGCGGATCTCTGATGCGATTCTGGCAATGCTTGCCAGGCGTAAGGTGTCTCTCCAAGAGTTGCAGGTGCTTCACAGCCACCTCAACTTTGCCTGTAGGGTAGTAACACCTGGCAGGCCTTTGCCAGGCGTCTGTGTGACGCCATGGCAGGCCTTTTAAAACGCCACCACAGGGTTCGGCTGACCAAAGGTTTACGGGCAGATCTTACGGTCTGGCTCACATTCCTTCAGGATTTTAATGGCATCTCCTTCTGGAGATCGGAGCTTATGCTCAGCCCGCATTTCCAAGTACAATCGGATGCCTCCGGCTCCCTGGTAATGGGATTTATTTTGAAGGAAGGTGGTCCTATGGTCAATGGCCTCAGACATGGCAAAGCACAGATCGTTTACGCGATCTTACTTTCCTGGAGTTTTTTCCCATCTTGGGTGCCCTGATGGTCTGGGGGGATAGGTGGGCTTATTCAGTAGTTCACTTTTTGTGTGACAATGCTGCAGTGGTGCACATTGTCAACACCCAGACATCCAAATCCCCCAGAGTTATGGCATTAGTTTGCCAATTTGTTTTGAGGTCTTTACACCTTAATGTGCTTTTCAGGGCCAGACATGTACCAGGCATTGATAATGATATTGCTGATGCTTTACCCCGCCTGCAGATCCCCCGGTTCTGTGCCTTGGCACCAGAAGCAGAGGAACTGCCCTCTCCACTCCCGGCCGAGATCTGGACATTTGGCGAGGAGAGGTGAACCGGGCGATCGGCATGTCTTTGGCACCTCGCACGCGTAAGGTGTATCTACATGCACTCCTACAGTATAGGAACTTTTGTGGGCAAAGGCAGTTGCCCAAAGTGTGGCCGATCCCGGTCGACCAGATTCTGCAGTTCATGCAGTTTCCTTCATGATCTAGGGTTAGCCCCTCACACCATTGCCACTAGGCTTTCAGCTTTGGCATTTATGGCTAAGGTGAGGGGTTTCATTGACTGTGTGAATGACTTCCGCATATGTCATGTATTAGAAGGGTGGACACGTGAACGCGGCCGCTGCCCGGACACACGTCACCCTGTTTCACCAGAGGTTCTGACGCACCTTGCACAAGGTTGGCATAGCTTGTGTTACGATAGGTATGAGGGGCTCTCTTTCATGCGGCTATCACCGTAGCCTTTTTTGGAGCGCTCCTTATCAGTTAGCTGGTCCCATTGTCAAAGGGGGACATGTCTCGTAGGGCACTGGAACTCGACGATGTCTTTCTTACCCAGGAGTGGGCCCAGTTGAGGATTCGTTCCTCAAAGGCCGATCAGCACGGAGTAGGCAGTGGTGTCAGACTGCTACGGTGTACGATTGCTGACATCTGTCTGGTTGGTGCCCTACCTGAGTTTTTCTCAGTGCATGGCACGCACCCTGGCCCATTTTTCTGCCACCAGGATGGGTCTCCCCTTACCAAATTCCAGTTTTGGAAGGTGACCGGTATGGCACTTCACAGTGTCGGCCTCCCTGGGGCTCGTTACGGCACCCATTCATTTAGGATAGGCGACGCTTCAACTGCAGCTGCGTTTGGGTACTCTGATGCTGATATACGTCGCATGGGCAGATGTGGGTCCACGTGTTTTTCTTTATATGTACGCCCCCTTACTGCATGAGTGCCGGTTATGTCATTAATTCCCCTTTTTCCCTTCTTTTACAGACCCCGTGTGTTTACGCACACCGGTGGCAGTATGGCTGGTGGGCCACAGTTTTGTGCACTGGGCAGTGCAGTATGCTGCGGCGACAGACTGGGGACCCCATCTCGGGCTACGTGCAGCCGCACGTATGCGATGGTACGGTAAGCGCGGCATGAGATGGTGGGAACTGTTGCCATTCCTGATCTCCATCAGGGATGCTGGACCACCTGATGTCTTGATTCTGCACCTCGGCGGCAATGATCTCGGACAGATCACTGGCCTCTCTTTAAAAATGTCGGTGTGCAGTGACCTGGCCTTTTTTACATCACTTATGGCTGTACACGCGGCTGCTATAGTCTGACATCGTGCCGAGACACCATTACAGGGGAGGCATTGACCTCCAGGGCTTGGATCGTGCTTGACGGTCACTGAACAGGGCTGTCGCCCGGTTCCTTTTTGACCATGGCTTTGGAAAAGCCATTCAACATCCTAGGATAGGCTTGCAGGATTATGGTCTATATGCAAGAGATGGGGTCCATCTGTCGGCCAGAGGTTTGGACCTCTTTCTGGAGGATGTGCAAGCAGGCCTGGTGACCGAGCTTACGGTCTGGGGGGGGGCGGTGAGTCATCACGGACGCCTCCCCGTGTGGCGGGTAGCACTGGTAAGGTAACAGATTTATGACCCATAGGTATCCGGCAGGTTCGCAATAGACTGGCCAACACGTAGATAGGTACAGGGGAATAAGATTGGCCGGTCAAGGGCGAACCATGCAAGGGCTGATGGCAGGAGCTGCACAGCCTGCATCACCCTGATATTGAACGAATACACGTCATAGGGTGGGGTCAGTAGATAGTATATTGACTCCGGTCAACAATTTGTGTCAACAAACAAATTGATACAAATAGATTCATGTAGCCAATTTCCATTGGCATTTTGGGAGGAACCTTACCAGTGTTACTGCGGCCTGCTTGCCTTAAAGAATTACAATTGGATGATACACCAATTGAAAGTGATAATTCGGACTAGGTCATTATTCCATAAAAGTGGCCCGATGCCTTTAATCCAATACCGGTGTCTGAGTCTTTCTTTGGGGGGTGCACCTGCAATGCAAGTGCGGCGCCAAAATGGCCGCCGCGCTCTTTGTGGGGCCCCTCCACCCAGACTCTGACATCCAGGTGAGTTAGGGGGCGTGGCCACCCTCTTTAAAAGGGGTGGCCACGAGGCAGCTCGGCTGCCATTTTTTGGGAAGCGACAGAGCAGAGAAGTTTTTCCCTCCACCCCCTCCCTAGTGGACAGTGTGATTTTCTGGTCGCTTCGGGGCCGGGTGGGAATTTTTTGCTTGAACCTACAATTGGCTCTCTGGTTCTTGCTTTTTCGCTCATCCCACACTGTCGCTAGTGTTTGAGATACGGGGTAAGTTGACTTTGGTCACTTTTGGCGGTTAGCACTGGTAAGGTAACAGATTTATGACCCATAGGTATCCGGCAGGTTCGCAATTGACTGGCCAACACGTAGATAGGTACAGGGGAATAAGATTGGCCGGTCAAGGGCGAACCATGCAAGGGCTGATGGCAGGAGCTGCACAGCCTGCATCACCCTGATATTGAATGGATACACGTCATAGGGTGGGGTCAGTAGATAGTATATTGACTCCGGTCAACAATTTGTTTGTGTCAACAAACAAATTGATACAAATAGATACATGTAGCCAATTTCCATTGGCATTTTGGGAGGAACCTTACCAGTGTTACTGCGGCCTGCTTGCCTTGAAGAATTACAATTGGATGATACACCAATTGAAAGTGATAATTCGGACTTGGGCATTATTCAATAAAAGTGGCCCGATGCCTTTAATCCAATACTGGTGTCTGAGTCTTTCTTTGGGGGGTGCGCCTGCAAGGAGATTCTTGTTATACACTGGGCTTCTTATAGAAACCTTGGTTCAGGACTATGAAAATGTGAGAAGATGGACTTGGTGGTTTATCAAAGGTTAGATGTCATACCTGCATGGTGACCTTTCCTATTGGTCTCTAACATTATTGTAATTTTTAAAAGCTGACTATAGAACAGCAGGTGGTGTTCAGTGCTATCCTGTCACTTCTGAATTAGCTCTTGAAGTATGAGAATTCTAACAGTTTTTAAAGGTATGTCACATGTTCAAAGTGTGATTTACACTGCCACCCATGCATTTCCATGTCCAAGTGGAATTTGAACCTGAGTCTCTCAAGTCTTAATGTGACACTTTATCTGCTGAACCACACTGGCTGTCAGAAAATCCTTTTAAATTTGAGAAAATGTAAATTGTACCATACAGACTGGGCCACCACCTTACTCCATCAACATACTTCTGCAGCCTTTCAGGTGCTTGTTAAACCTAGTAGCTCTGCTATCTTCCAATATGAAAAGGCATTGCTTCCTTGCTATGTACACTTGCTACATTCCCCATCCACCCCCATCCCCAGCATGGCTTGGACCAAGAAGAAGAGGAAGGAGGAGGAGCAGCAGCAGCAGCAGCAGCAACAGCAGCATGATGCTGGGAAGAACTCCAAGTGTATCTATGAATAGATTCCATGTCACCACCTTATGGAACCCTGGGTTCATAGTATTTTCTACTGGATAACTCCAATATACTCCGCTTAATTCTTCTTCTTTCATGTCCTGATCAAATCATGGGCTGACAAAATGAAGCCACTTTCTTGGCTTTGTTGTTCCCCAAACTTAAGTCCTCATCAGTGCATGTTTCTGGCAGTAATTTGCAGACCGGTAAATGAGTCAGAACAGGACTGCAGTGGCTCAAGTGGCTAAGATACTGACTGGAAGGCGAGAAGTCATCAGTTCAATTCCCAAGTACTGCAGGACGGAATGAGCTCCCGTCTTTGTCCTAGCTCCTGCCAACCTAGCAGTTCGAAAGCAAGAAATTGCAAGTAGATGAATAGGGACCACTATGGTGGGAAGGTAAACAGTGTTCTGTGTGCTCTGGTGTCTAGTCATGCCTACCACATGTCCATGGAAACGTCTGCAGAAACAGACAGCGCTGGCTCTTTGGCTTTGAAATGGAAATGAGCACTGAACCCTAGAGTTGGATATGGCTGACTTTTGAGCAAGGGAAACCTTTACCTTTACTAAATGAGCCGGGCTCTATCTCTCCACATTCACATCACGTGTGGTTGTCTGCCACCAGCCTCCACTTGAGCATATTGGTCTTGTATTTAGGGTCTCCAACCCTCATCCTATTCAGGATCCTGCAAGTGATGTAGGGGAGGTTGGGTTACTCAGCTATATCCTCCTTTAATATTGTTTTTTGTCCAGTGAGCTACTTCTTCCATCTTCTAATTTGGTTGTGCTCCTGTGTACACTGAAGAATGTTTGTTCTTGGCTTGCCATAAAGCCCTTCCTGGATCTGAGCAAGTGGACTTGAGGCTCATATCCATTCAGAGGATGTTGAGGGTCATTCTCTTGCTTAGTTCTCACGACGGCTGCTGCTACGTCTCTCCTGATCTTAGGTGAAGCAATATCAACAAGATGGTATATTTTCTCAACTGGTGTAGGTTTGAGGCATCCTGTCACTATACGCTCCATACTGAGGCAGCGTACTCTGCTGCAGAGACACTCAGGGCAAAAGCTGATGTATGCAGCATGGCTGGATGAGTCCCCCATTTATAGATTGTGAGTTTCCTGAGGAAGTTCTTCCTTGTACTAACTTTGGCTTTGGTATTCAGGCAGTGCTGCTTAAAACAGAGTGCCCAGTCAAGCGTCACACTAAGGCATTTTGTTGCTGAACAATGCTGTAATCACTTCCCTTACCATGTAACATCCATCTCAAACTTTGGGGGAAATACAAAATGGTGGCCATATGCATTTTGGGCTGCAATGCTGGCCAGAGAGGTCTGAGGGAGTTAAAAACAGCCTGGATTAGCTCCTTCAACCCTCCCAGAGGTGGCAGGGGCAGCGGACAGCCCAAAAGACACAAAAAATCACCGTCATCGGGTGTGCATTTTCGGCTGCAGCGCTGCCCAGGGAGGTCGGAGGGAGTTAGGAACAGCATGGATCAGCTCCACCAACCCTTCCAGAGGCAGCAGGGGCAGTGGAAAGTCCAAAAGTAGCTGCAGAAATGCTGACGACAACGACAACACCTCCAAAGTGGTAAGACACTTCCTGCAGAGGGGGCGGGTGCCACTTTGATCTCTAAGATTGTGGTGGCCACCATCTTAGATTTTAAAATTGCATGATAAACCGAAGCATTAATTTAATAAAATTTGCCACCATAACCTGCAGCAAACGTAACCCAGGGCAGCCATATGCCGGGGTTTTACTATCAAGCATGTAGTAATTACAGCACTGAACATCTTGCCAGTATTTCCCTTCCTGCACAGAATATTGCAAGAAATGCTCTGGCCCCTCCTACAAACCATAATAAAAGAAAATTGTTTATTATATGTTTTCTGTAATGCAGCCAATGGTCTGGTCTCCTGAACAACAGGAAGATCTGCACTCCATTGCTTCAGTAAGGCCTGATATAAATAAATAATCATATGCTGTCAAGTCCATTTTTCTCCGCTTCCCGCAGTGGGCTGGTCTATTGGCTGCACAACCAGCATAAAATATTTTCTTGGAGTGATAAAACAGGCCTCTGGCTGAAGAAGAGTTTTATCTCTAAATTTATCACCCTGGTGCAAAGCCCTGTACACCCTACCTTAGTTACAGCCCAGATTTTCACTGGAAATGGCCAACTTGGATATAAAAAAAGAAGGACAAAATAGACATGTCAGTAGAACAGTTAAGAGAGTTGGGGGATTTATAATAAAGTATGAGTTTGTGCAGGGTACGGTGTACAGGCTAAACCATTCTATTGCATGTAACTATAATAACGGTAAACTTAGTCAACAAGTTTGGTGAGAGCAGGGGTGGGGAAGAGAGACTGGCCCAGTGATGGGGCAACCGGCTCGGCTTTAAGACCTTGCTGCTTCTGGAGCTCCCGAACTCGCCATTCCCAGCCCTTGGTGAGAGCAGGGGTGGGGAGGGAGAGAGCTGAGAGACAGGGAGATAGACCGGCCCAGCTGCTGATGTTTCCTCAGCTGAGGACGTTGAGCTGGGGCTCCGTCTGGGACATGAGCTGTGCTCCGTCACCTGGGAACTTTGCGTATAATGGTTTTTTGATTGTGATGTGATATTTTGTATTTTGGGGTTATTATATTGTATTTAGTGAGTGTTTTTGTATTGAATTTACCTCTGTATTATCGCATGATTATTGTAATATTGTATTGTCACGTTGTTGCCGCCTTGAGTCGGCCTTGGCCGAGAAAGGCGGAGTATAAATTAAAATTGATGATGATGAATATATGCAGCTTGTTTATGCCCTTTTTTGTTTCAGTGTCCCGGTGGAATATCCAGATACTACCAGTTTTTAAGACAAGTTACCTGATGTCTCAAAGAAAGAAAATTCTCTAAATTATAATCGCTGAACCTGTTGTACTTTTCTTTATTGCACTGCTTTTACCAAGCTGTTTTCTTCCTCAAAGTGGGTATATTTGGGCTTGAAACTCTACCCAGAGAATGATGGTTGAGAAGAAATGAAGGAAACACAATGTGGGGGTAGGTTCAGCAACTACTCCTCCTCCCCTCATCCTCACTCCACTTTAAATCTTCTCATTCTATGGAGGTCTGGTGCCATTTAATTTTGGATGCATTGACCTGCCATGTTGCTGTCCATTTCAGCAAATTTGCTCAGGCAAATTCTCTGATAATGAGCTCCTTTCCTAAAACAAGTGTAGAGAAATACTGGTGTTTAAATTCTACCTGAAGTCTTTTCCCTGGGTTTTCTGCTCTTGTGCTGTCTTTCACAGTCAGATCATCTGCAGTGAGAGATTAAAGTAGCTTGCTGTAATGCTCATCCTTCTTTCTGAACGAATAACATGATTAAGGTATATGTGGAAGCAGAATGACAGTAGCAAGCTCCATGGGTACAAACCCCCTCAGGGGATGTGCTACAATATACAATGATTTATTTGGGAGCTATTTGCATGCAACCAATGTCTACAAAATCTGGCAAATATTTATATAAAAAATTACTAGTTTTCTTGATGAGTGAGGTAGCAGAAGATTGTCCCATGAGCAGGAAGCATCAGCCTATGTAACACAAAAGAAGGGAAGCAACATGCAAGAAGGAAAATGTGTATGGTTCCTATCTATGACCTTCACCTCATTTATATTTAAGCTATGTTTAACTCCGTCTTTGCATTCACAGATTCTTTCCCTGCCATGAACATTTTATAATAAAAAATTTCTCCAGACTTATGTCGTGGTCAGAGCTGTAGCCGGGGGTGGGGGAAGGGGGCAAAAACCCTCCTGAGCTAACAGCCCACCCACAACCCACCCCGTGGTGCCAATGTTATATATGTGAGTGTGACATTGTTGCCCCTCCTGAATTTTTTTTGCCCCTCCTGCCCCCCCCCCAAATAAATAAATTAATAATCTAGAATCCTGGCTATGGCCCTGGTTGTGTTTCGGTACCAATTACTATACAGTGATACTTCATACAATGTCCAAACTTGGTTCCACAAGTTTGGACTTTATACGGATTTGGACTTTGTATGAGGCATGCAAAATCCTAGCAGTGATGTCTCATACAACGTCCAAATCCTTGCCGCGATGCCTCGTACAATGTTGTTTCCATAGAGATACACTGTGCTGTAACAGCACAGACTTCAGGGCCAAGTCAAAGAAACAGACAGGAAACTTGCAGAACTTTAAGAAATCATTGTCTAAAGGCTAAATACATTACAAAAACATGTCAAACAACCCTGATTTTAGGGGACAAACCATACAACAAGTTTTTAACTTTTAAAAACTTTATGAAGTGCAGGTTTAAAAGTTAACATGTCCCATCATGCAGCACAGTGTTAATCTGCAGCCATGCAGCCAATCATCCATTTTGTACAAGCTACTGTAAACAATTACTGGATGGAAGCAAGGACAAAATGGATGCTAATATGTCCCATCATGCAGCACAGTGTTAATCATCCAAACAGCAGCAAACACCAAACAATTGCCCACCCCACGAAACAGTGCCCCCCCAAAAAAGACCAATGTAGGGAAAATTATGGAACATGCAATCTGTTTTTGAAAACCACAGCAGCAAACACCAAACAATTGCTGACCTCACCAAAAAATTGCCCTCCCCCATCCACCTCCACACTCCAAGCCAATCGGAAACAGAAAACCTCATTCACCTACCTTTCCACTGTGCCAAAGAATGGTCCAAGAACCTGAAGAATGCTGCAAAAATCCCAGGAATGCTTCCAAAAAATTCTGATGAAAAAAATTCAAAAAATCCAAAATTGCACTCAAAACCACTTCTAAACACTCTTCGCCTTGTGCAAAACCCACAAAAGCAATGCATGCATGTGCCATGCCTTTTATACTGCCCAGGCACAATGCGACCTGGGGAAAACCCCAATGCCTCATACAAAGTCACAGAGACTTTGTATGAGGCAACTTTTTTCAAGGAATTAGGCGATGTTGTATGAATTTGATGTTGTACGAAGCGAACTTTGTATGAGGTATTACTGTAACTGTTAATAACTCATTTTCTAATTTACTCCATAAAAGCAAATTGCCCCCTTGTGGGGCATGTGCTCCACATTGGGAACCATGGATCTAGACAATGCACAGCAAGTTGGAAGACCAAAGAAGTAGGAGGAGAGATGCAGGTGAACTGGGATGGTGAATCACATTCTAAATAGTTCAGTTTTGGAGTATCAGCATAACTTATTTACAGTGGTACCTTGCTTAAAGAGCATAATGCATTCCATGGGATTGCTCTTTAAGTGAGTTTGCTCTTTAAGCAATACACCATTGTAAATGACCAGTTGTGGGCGGGGGGATTGCGAACCCCGATTTAGTTGTTAAGCGAGTTCTTGGTTGGTTTTAGTTTTGAAGTGAGGCGACCATTCAGAGAAAATTCTGCTCTTTAAGTGAGTTAGTCTCTAAGTGAGGCACTCTTTATGTGAGGTTTTACTGTATTTTCTTTTATAGTGTGTCCTAAGAACTATCAAAAGTACAGGACTAAAATAATACTCTCAGAATGTTATAGGACTGTATAACACCCTTTGGTAGTTTGAATCTGTGGCGGTTTGTCATAGCTACCATTTATCCCTGAAAGAGTTAAATACCAGAGTGTATCAAATAATCAAGACAATCTTATCAAAGCTCATTTAGACACTATAAGAGAACTTGACATGGCTAACAGCAGCCAGAAAGCTTGGATAATAGTGAGAAGATTGAACAACAGTCTGAACAAAAGGACTCTGGATGTAGATATAACCCCAAACCACATAGCACACCAACTTCTTGTGGCGGGGAATACCAACCATCACATAATAAAAATAAAATATCAAAAGTAGGTTCAGAATGAATCCAATGAATTGTCTACTAACTTCTTATTGTTTGTCCTGTTTTCTACTCTGTTTTATATTTTGTATATTGTGTTACATTTTATATTATGGTTTCTTGTTGGTATTTTGGTTAATTTGTTATATTGTTTTTAGATTCTGTTAGTCACTCGGAGTAGTGTTTTACACTAACTGGGGCAGGAAAACAAACAAACAAATTTTGACATAACTAGAGGAAGTCATAACAAAATACTCCTGTATTGATGTTGAAGATGTCTGTGTTGCCAGATTCCATTCATATGCAGCAGTTGGAGTTAACATTCAGGAATGGCAAAGAGGTGAGACTCAATGATATCTGGATCAAGCAAATGAAACATTCTGGAGAAAACATAAAGAAATGGCTCCTCCAAATGTTTAATAACTGCTAGGTGGAAAAAAAATCCAAAAACAGAGCAGAAGATGAAAATAATTGCTATTCCAAAATCAGGAAAAGAACCATCAGACCCAAATAGTTACAGGCCAATTTCTCTACTATGCCACTTTTACAAAGTGAATGAATGAATTATAATAAATTGTATCGGTCGTTCACAACAGCTTCAACGTCATCACAAGAGAAATTAATGGTTTTAAGAAGTGTTTGGCACAAAGTTTTCTGAGGCTGGCCTCATTTCCTCTTTCCTCTAGGGAGTATACATTATAGTGCAATTTTTGGCTGCCCGTCTTTGAACGTATGTAGAATGTGGCCAACAAGTTGTATCTGACGTTCATTCACAGTTCTTGACAAGTGTTCTAAGTCTGATCTTTGTACTACCTCTTCGTTAGCAATTGATCATGATGTGAGATACAGGAGATTCTGCCAGAAACAACATACAAGTAAAACCCCAGGTTATGGACGCCTCAGGTAATGGAAAACTCGACTTACAGAAGGAAATTCTGAGGAAATGGCATCTCATTTTATGGGAAAAACTCATGATACGGAAAGTTTTGGGGGTGTTCCAATGCTTCCAAGGGTAGTGGGAGGTATTTAGAGCATTTCCGCTCCTTTTTTTGAAAATTTTTGTCGCTTTTTGGCTCTGGAAGAAGCTCTCCCCACAACTAGGAAGTACTTGAAATTCCCCTGCCCCTGATCAGCTGTTTTGTTGTTGTTCAGTTGCACAGTCGATTCCGACTCTTTGCGTCCCTATAGACCATTGTCCTCCAGGCACCTCCACCATCCTCCACAGCCCGCCCGCCCAGCTCTGTGCCCACTGCATCCATGATGCCATTTAGTCATCTCATCTTTGGTCGCCCTCCACCTTTCCCAGCTTTAAGGCCTTCTCAAGTGAATCCTCTCTTTTCATTTGATGTCCAAAGTACTCTAACTTCATCTTTACTATTTGGTGCCAACAGAAATGTCATGAATATGCCTTGAAAATAAAAAAATCAGCTCCAAAGCTCACTAAAAAGCCAAAAAAACTTGTTTCTGTTCTAAACTCTTTCTAAAGGGCACTTTGGAATTTTTTGCTGTGTTTTTGCCACTTTAGAAAGAGTTTTAAACGGAAAAATTATGGGTTTGTTTTGCTCTTTTCTTAACTTCAGAGCTTTTTTAAAAATCTCAATGTATTCCTATAGGAAATTGTGCTTCGCATTGCAAATTTTTTTTAGCTTTAGAGAAAACATCCCAGAACAGATTAATTCCATAACCTGGGGTTCCACTGTACTTAGGAAATGAGCTGGATCAGACCAAAGTACACAGTCACTACAACAAGAAGACAGTTTAGCCCAGGTGTTTGCAACCTCTGGCCTGTGGGCTTAATTCCTAGTGCAGTTGGTTGGCGGCATGTTTGAATGGCTGTAGTGAAGTGGGGAAGCATTGAAAAATCACAGAGCGAAATTTCTCCAAACAGCCTTCCACCACCCTGGGAAATGGCGGATACTGTGAACAAAGCTGCAAAAACAGCATGATTGGCGCCCCCGCACACCAATGATGACAGAAATGTTCATCCAGGGAGCAGGCACGCCTCCAGCCCCCGCATCTGTGTGAGAGGGACATGTCTGGCCCGTGGCGCAAAAACATTGAGAACACCTGGTTTAGCCCCTGTGTTATTCCACAATAGAATATGCTAGCACCCTATGTTACAAATCAGAACATGCCAAACAAGTGGATGTAGCTCTTAAGGAATAGTGCAGGGTTATTACTGGCTGTGTGAAACCTACTTCCACTGGAAAAGTCTATTATTTGCCTGGCATTGCCCCCTGGAAATACATTGAGAAGTGCTAGCAAACAACGAATGAAATAATGTAATACACCAAAAATACAGTGTCTACTTAATGGACACCAACCTCCTAAAATCAATGACAAGTTTTCTGCACACATCTCAGGTTCAAAATATTAAACCAGAAGAGGCTAGGCTTGGCTAAACCTATGAAGATAAAAAAACAGCACACCTTGCTGAATGGAAGAATGCCAAAGAGAGTCTCCCATTAGGATAAGATTCTGGCTGGATCATCTGGAAATAATTTAATAGGCTTTGAAGTGATGAACGAACAAAAACAACAACAACAACAACAACAAAATCAAGTAAAATTAGGCTACTTGGATACAAGGTAAATTTTCTGTGAATGTGGAGAAATTCAATCAATACAATTTATGCCATGCCATGGGTATAAAAATAAGATCTAGTAAATGGATGAGATACTTGCAAAACCTTACTCCTGTTGAACTATCTTGCTTCTGGTTCTAAAATAATCTAATTATCTTAACAAGTTTGCTATTTTACACCAGACTTTTTATAGGCAAAGGATGCTTACAATAAATACTTAATATATATTCTTGCCAAGCTTAACAATTCCACTGGCAGAAGACTCATGAAAAATTGCATCCACTTCTCCTGGTAGCAGACAACAGTTTGATAAGATTTATGTAAAGTTTCTTATCTATGTCTTTTCCTATTTTTGCAGACTCAGTGAAAATTTCCATTGAGTCTGCTTCTGTACAGACTTCCACTCACTTGACGTTGCTCTTTTCATGAAAAGCAAAGTCCATAGTGGAACAACGAGTTTCTGCTATTCACATAGATAACATGAAATTTGGTCTCTAATGGACATTTAGTACATTGTTATTTAAACTGTTACTTTCCCACTTTATTTCTATTTTCAAAGTTATAGCTCTTTTTTCTGAAGTAATGTCTACCTGGTAGTTCATTCTTGTTCAAACTTCCATGTTATAATTATGCTTTGCAGGCGCACCCCCCCAATAACGGACACAGACAACATTGAAAGTGGATAACAGCATCGGGCCACATTTATTGATTCAATGCCCTAATCCGAATTATAAATTTGTATTGGTAAAACGACCAATCATAATTCTTAAGGCAAGCAGGCCGAAGTAACACTGGTAAGGTACCACCCCAAAATTGCCAACGGCAATTGGTTACAATGTATCAATTTGTATCAATTTGTTTGTTGACAACAAACAAATTGTTGACCGTAGTCAATATCTAACTCATGACCCCACCCTCTGACTCGTATCCGTGAAATCACGGGGTGATGCATGCTGGCTAGCTATCGCCATCACCCCGTCGCCTGGTTCGTCGTTGACCGGACAACGTTTAACTAATTTGTTCCTGTCTAGTGTTGTCCAGTCAATTGCGAACCTGCCGGATACCTGTGGGTCATACTGTTTACCTTACCAGTGCTACCCGCCAATGTGACCGGAGTCAACAGTAGAAACGAAAGGAACCCCTATATCAAACCATAGCAACAGTGTGGGATGGGCAAAAAAGCCAGGACCCGAAAGCCAATGTGGGTCCCAACCAAAAATTCCCACCCGGCCCCGAAGCGACCAAAATATCACACTGTTAACTAGGGAGGGGGTGGAGGGGAAAAACTTCTCCGCTCCGTCGCTTTAGCTAAAATGGCAGCACGGCTGCCTCGTGGCCACCCCTTTTATAAGGGAGCTGGCCACGCCCTAAACTACCCGGATTCTTCGTCCTGTGGGGGGGGGGGCCGCAAAGAGCGCGGTGGCCATTTTGGCACCGCGCTTGCATTGCAGGCGCACCCCCCCCCCCCCAATAACGGACTCAGACAACATTGAAAGTGGATAACAGCATCGGGCCACATTTATTGATTCAATGCCCTAATCCGAATTATAAATTTGTATTGGTAAAACGACCAATCATAATTCTTAAGGCAAGCAGGCCGAAGTAACACTGGTAAGGTACCACCCCAAAATTGCCAACGGCAATTGGTTACAATGTATCAATTTGTATCAATTTGTTTGTTGACAACAAACAAATTGTTGACCGTAGTCAATATCTAACTCATGACCTCACCCTCTGACTCGTATCCGTGAAATCACGGGGTGATGCATGCTGGCTAGCTATCGCCATCACCCCGTCGCCTGGTTCGTCGTTGACCGGGCAACGTTTAACTAATTTGTTCCTGTCTAGTGTTGTCCAGTCAATTGCGAACCTGCCGGATACCTGTGGGTCATACTGTTTACCTTACCAGTGCTACCCGCCACACGGAGGGGCTTCAAAGAAGGCCTGACCCCCCCCCCCCAGACCGTCAGCTTGGTCAACAGGCCTGCTCGCCAATCACCCAACAGGAGGTCCATACCTCCTCGCGACAGATGGACCCCATCCCCTGCATACAAGTCATAATTTCGTAGGCTAATAGCGGGGTGACGACTGACCCGTCCCCAAGCCTTGTCGGCAAGGAGCCTAGCGCGGTCAAGGGCCAGGAGGTCAATGCCCCCTCTGTAAGAATGGCGCGGGATCATGTCCGACCAAACCAGGGTTGTGGCAGGCCAGACGTAGTGCAAGTAGGCAAGGTCCCCGCAAATCGCATGCTTGAGCGATAAGCCGGTGACCTGACCCAAATCATTGCCCCCAAGGTGTATGATGAGAATGTCAGGCGGGTCAGCACTCCTGCTTGAAAACAGGAAAGGCAGCAGATCCCGCCATAACATCCCAGGCTTACCATGCCATGTGAGACTGGCGTGTTCACCCAGTCCCAGTCGGGGTCCCCACTCTGTCGCCGCAGCGTAACGCGCTGCCCTGTGCACATAGCTGTGGCCCACCAGCCATACTGTCACCGGTGTAACACGACACCCAGGGTCTGTAAGAAAAATTGAGAAAAAGGAAGGTAAGGTGATCGGATTGGTACTCACGGTGGAAGTGGGCGCACATAAAACTGAAAACATTGCGAGCCCCACCTTCCCATGCTGCGTATGTCAGCCCCGGAGTACCCAAAAGCAGCTGCTGTAGAGGCTGCCCCAATACGAAATGAATGTGTGCCATAACGGGCACCTGGTAGGCCCACCCTGGCGAGGGCTCTGCCTGTCACCTTCCAAAACTGAAATTTAGTAAGGGGAGACCCATCTTGGTGACAGAAAAACGGGCCATGGTGCATGCCACGCAGTGCCAGGAACTCCTGTAGGGCACCAACCGGACAGATGTCTGCCAAAGAACACCGTAGCAGTCTTACGCCACTGCCTACGCCATGCTGATCTGACTTGGAGGAACGTATCCTCAACTGGGCCCAGTCTTTGGCAACATAGACATCCTCGAGTTCCAGTGCCCTACAACTTGCATCCGCCTTAGACAGCATCACAAGTTCGCTGATGCGGAGCGCTCCAAAAAATGCCACCGTTGTGGCTGCATGAAAAAGGGCTGCCTCATAATGATCAAAACAGAGGCTTGGCCAGCCCCGGGCCAACTGGGTAAGAACCCCTGGGGAAATAGGGTGCCGGTCGTCCGGGCAACGCCCGCGCTCGCGCACCCACCCCTCCAAAACATGTCTCACACGGAAGTCAGAGGTGCTGTCCACATGACCCCCTACTTTGGCCATAAAAGCCAGCGCCGAGAGCTTGGATGCTATGGTGCGAGGTGCGAGGCCGAGAGCATGCAGGTGGACCATGAACCGCAGAACATGGTCAACCGGGATAGGCCAGGTCTCTGGCAGGTGAAATTGAGCAGCAAATGCCCTGTAAGAATTAAATGCTTGTTGATACGCCTTACGCGTGCGTGGCGCTAGTGACAGGCCAATCGCCCGGTTCACCTCTCCTTGCCAATGGTCCATATCTCGTCCGGGAGTGGCAAGGGAAATTCCTCCGCATCCGGGGCCAAGGCACGGAACCGGGAGATCTGCAGGCGGGACAAAGCGTCAGCAATATCATTATTAATCCCTGGGACATGCCTGGCTCTGAACAAAACGTTGAGGCGCAGGCAGCGCAGCACAAAATGGCGCACTAGGTCCATAACCCTGGGCGATTTGGAAGTCTGTGCATTAACAATGTGGACAACAGCAGCGTTGTCACACCAGAAATGCACGACCGAGTTGGCCCATTCCTCGCCCCATAGCATCAAAGCCCCTAGTATAGGAAAAAATTCAAGGTATGTGAGATCACGCAGGCGATCTGTGCCTGCCCAGGCCGGTGGCCACCCACCATAGGCCCACTTCCCATTGAAGTACATCCCATAACCCAGGGATCCTGAGGCATCAGACTGGATCTGAAAATTGGGGGATGCCAGGAGGTCAGACCTCCAAAATGAGACCCCATTGAACTCCCTCAGGAACTGTAACCAGACAAACATGTCTGCCCTGATACCCCGGGTAAGTCTAACTCTGTGGTGAGGCCTGGATAACCCTGCCATGGCATCGCATAAGCATCGAGCAAAAGCCCTGCCCGGAGCGACCACCCTGCAAGCGAAATTTAGGTGACCATGTAGCACCTGCAGTTCCCTCAGTGATGCCTTGCGCTTGGCCATCAACTCCGAGATAAGGACCACTATCCTGGACACCTTATCCTCCGGTAACCTAGAAGCCTGCGCTAACGTGTCAATCTCCACCCCCAGGAATACTAACTTGGTAGATGGGCCCTCGGTCTGTTCGGGCGCTAAAGGGACACCGAGTTCCTCCATTAGCGTCTGAAATGTGTTGAGGAGACGTGTGCACGTGTCCCAGCCCCGTTCACCCCCGAATAAAAAGTCATCCAGGTAATGGGCTACAGACCGGGACCCTGACCTGCGGACGAAAGCCCACTCTAAGAAGGTACTAAAATGCTCAAAGGCCGAGCATGATATGGAACAGCCAAAAGGCATGGCCTTATCAAAATAATATTCGCCCCGAAATTTGAAACCCAGCAACTCAAAGTCACCCGGATGCACCGGCAGGAGGCGAAAGGCCGACTTAATGTCGCACTTGGCCAGCAGGGCACCCGGGCCACACGAGCGCACCATGCGCAGCGCGTGGTCAAAAGACGTATACCTGACTGAACAAAGGTCATCAGGGATAGCATCATTGACCGACCGGCCGGCTGGGTAGGATAAATGATGAATAAGGCGAAACTCGCCTTGAGACTTTTTGGGAACCAAGCCTAGGGGCGACACCTTAAGGTTGGGAAACGGGGGTGAAGGGAAAGGGCCAGCGACCCTGCCCGCATCTAACTCCTTCCTAATACTGGCAGCAGCCACCTCCTCCCTCCCCTTGAGGGACAAAAGATTGGGGGCATCCTGAGGGGACCTATCACCCATGAAAGGGATGCGGAACCCGTACTTAAATCCTTGAAGGAGATACTCCCCATCCTCCCCCTTCGTGTACACTGTGAGCCAACGCTCCAACATGTCCACCTTAATTGGGGAGGGGGCCTTTCGGTGAACCAGCTCCATCTGTGGCAGCCTTGCCAGCCCACTGTCCGCCCCTCCCTCTGCCCCGTGTCCCCCCAGGCCTGGGACAGGCGGAGGCTGCGTGGGGGCCCGAA
Organism: Bradypodion ventrale; assembly: GCA_035047345.1. Lineage (NCBI taxonomy): Eukaryota > Metazoa > Chordata > Lepidosauria > Squamata > Chamaeleonidae > Bradypodion > Bradypodion ventrale. The sequence continues at coordinate 253,132,379 of JAWDJE010000003.1, forward strand.
CAGGTGGGACACTCATGCCTGTATTTGCAATTCTTCTTATTGCAGGAACCATTGGACGAGAAAGTCCAGCACAGCAGGCAGGCTGGAACCCCCTGCCCCGCCACTTGGCGGGTAACCTGTGTTGGGACAGCTCGCTGGACCGCATGTCCGCAATGGTATCTGTCCCCTGGCGCGGGGCGCGTGGGGGTCATGTACAGAAGCCAAAGCCTCTGGCACGGCTCGTCCCACCTCATCTCCGGGTGGAGGGGAATCCGCATACGGAATTCCTCGTCATAAGCCAGCCACGAAGGGCCCGGGAAATCAACCATTGCCCTGTATATGTTGTCCAAATATTGGACCATCGGAATAGCCAACTCCGGCCGCGCCCTCAGATACACTGCCATGTAAATTAAATAAGCCGGCAGCCAGTTGGCCCAGGTACGTGGCGGCTTACGACGACGTGCCTGCTCCTTATCCTTCTCATCCTGTCCCTCCCTTTCCTCCTTGGTGGGCTCTCTGTTCAGGAGTGAGAAGATATCTACATACTCCCCCCGCCAAATCTTTTCCTTGGTGGCCTGTGCCAAGTGGTCACCCAGTGGCAAGGAGTACCCCGCAGTTGGTAAGGCCGAAAAAGGCACCACAGACACCGGGAAAGGGGCCTGAGCTAACCCAGCCACCCCCAGTACATTCCCCGCAGTGAAAGAAAAACTACCCACCCCGGTGCCCTGGGTGGCAGTTACCGTTGCCGAGTGGGGTGCCGGCTGCTGTGCCACCGCACCACCCGAGCGAGGCCAAGGCCATTGAAAAGCACCCCCCATAGAAGCAATGTGTGCAGGTGTACTGGCTTGTACCGTATACTCACATGCTGCACCCCCGTGGGCCGCCCCCACCGGGGGTTCCGGCCCACTGGGGGCGTCGGAGCTCACGACCGACGTAGAGCTCATCATCGGGGCCTGACCTGCACTCGTCTGCTGGCTGGGGAGCTGCGGGGCAGCGGCCGAAGCCGTGCCACCCGCCTGAGGCAGCTCAACCCTGCCCGCCGCCTGTTGTCCTCCCGCCGACGGCGCTGCAAAAGGGACGCCAAAGGGAGCACCAGCCTGGCTGGCCCGAGCTAAAGACGCTTCGAGGGCCGCAAGGTGGGCCAGTAAGGCCTGCACGTCGATCTGGGGCCAAGGGCCGGCCGGCCCGCCAAGTCCTGGCGCGGGTACAGGTCCCTGTACCCCAGGACCCGAATAGGGCCATTGCCCAACACCGAAGCCCGGTAGGGTCGGTGCAGGAACCTGCCAAGGTAGGGGACCACACCACCCGCCCAGGCTAGAAGGCCCAGGAGGAAGAGAGGCAGGCCCAACAGGATGGGCAGAGAGAGTAGCGGTGTCCACCGCTCGCGGGCCGCGGGCCGGAGCCCCTGCCGCACCCGCATTCCGATCCCCCGTGTCCGGCCAAGGGGCGATGGACCCCATTCCGCCGGCCCCGGCGGGGGCCTGGACAGGCGGCTGCTGGGGAGGCGCCACCGTGGTCCTCCGACCCGGGTTGCGCCTCCTCACAGCTCGAGCCGCACTCGAAGCTGCCTTCTTCTTCGAAGGCATCTCAATCGCAGGAGAGGGAAGCCGAAAAGAAGATTCGCCGCCAAAAGGCTTCCCGCAAGGTAAGGAGCGACGGAGACACAGGGGAAAAACTTCTCCGCTCCGTGGCTTTAGCTAAAATGGCAGCACGGCTGCCTCGTGGCCACCCCTTTTATAAGGGAGCTGGCCACGCCCTAAACTACCCGGATTCTTCGTCCTGTGGGGGGGGAGCCGCAAAGAGCGCGGCGGCCATTTTGGCGCCGCGCTTGCATTATATCCCCAGGTTACATTTCTTATATCTTTAACCATTTCATACTTTATTTATACAAAATTCACCGTGACAGTTCCCCCCTTCCGTCAGGTTAATATTTGGAAGCTTTGCTTGGCGGTTTGCCCTATTGCTCAGCAGTCCAGTTTCACACTATTGACAACAGGACAGTACATTGATGTTGCTCTCTATCCTTCTACTATAGTATAGTTGTTATAACCAGTAAGAACAGTATAGATTAAACTTACTAGGTTCTTAGCAAGAGTAGTGGAGTACACAGAAAGAGCCTCCTTGAAAAATGTGGTATTTTTGAATTACAATTGGGTGTTCCAGCTATTCTTTTTCACACTTCTTCTTCTGCCATATCTGAATCCAAATCCTGGTGATCCTTATGGCGATCAGCCATGAAGACTATGCTGAGAATATAAGCAGTGGCCTTCCATTTGCCTTTTACATCACAGCATGACTCCCGTACCACTGATCCAGTTCTGCGAGTTACTTTCTGCTCCTGAGCCCTTTTAGCACACAAAGTCCGCATCAGCCTCAGGCCTGTATTGATGAAGCTGCTACCCTCCATCAAGATGGATTCAAGTGGGATTTAATCCAGTTGGGAACCATCACCCTTCCCTGTGGACTTTGGCATCCAAAGCCATTAGTCCTAAGGGTTGTCAGGCCAGTTAACCGTCACCTGACACTGGCTGATGAGTCACTGGCAATGTGGTCTACTTTCTTACCATAACAGGATTACCTGGCCAGAAGAACTATGACATGAATTCACCAAAAGGTAGCTTCATTTTGGCAGTTTCACATCTGGCCTAGACACAGGAGAAGCAGATGCAGCAAGAGCAGTTTCTCAATGGATTTTGTTGTACCTGTCTTGGGGGGAAACTCCCTCCATTTTAAAGCATCCATGAAAAAAGTCATCAAGATTTATATAGATTTTCTGATTCATGTGAGCTGGCTTCAGTGTATTTCAGCTAAATATCCTTGGAGATGTTTATTTTGATTTTTACTTGTTCATCACTCCTGCCCTCCTATCGCAACTTCATTTGTAAGTCACATGAAGTATGAAGGAAGAATAGTCTCCTCTATGATAATAGATCATTCTGTAAGAGAAGGGTGTTATCAGCTAGTAATTCTATTGTAAAAAGAATTTGTACACAGTATGTACAGAGGTATATGGGCAGGAAGATAATGTTTGTTGCTATACATACATAATTTGTAAGATTTACTAGGAATCTGATGGCATGAAATCATCTTAAACTGAAGCCATAATGGTTCACTGAAGAAGGAAATCTTTCATCTTTCATTTAAATTGACAATTTGCTGGCAATAAAATGAGGTAATTGTGTTTAATCCATGAAAAGTTTTTTGGCCAAAATTTAATAAAGATATGGTTAAAACCTGCCACAGTTATTTTTAAAAGAAAGAAAAAGAGGAAGGGAATAAAGCCGTTTTCAACATTTGTGGTAAATGGAGAAAGACTAGGCAACACTTGATTGTTTGTATAGTACACTTTCTAGAAGGGTAAAAGGTCACTCTTCAATCTGCATCATGGGAGGTACTGAATGTGAGACACACATGAGCTTCAATATCTCTCCCCATCAATAGATGACCCCAGACAATGGTAGCATTATAGAACAACATGATGGAACTGTGCAATGAAACAAAAATATTATTGCACTTTATGACATTTCTAGTCTCTAGGCAATTGACTAAAGAACATTCTGACCATTCAAAACTAATCAGTGGCCTTCTTAAAATATTTCTAACTTGTTTAACAAAAATATCTAATTTGTTTAGCAGATGTAACTTTAAATTTTTTCATTAAACAATTTAATAGGAAATGACACAATATTTGTCTTGATATTTTTTATATTACACCTGGTGGATTTAAGAGTGGGGAAATACTTTGCTATATTTCACTTGTACAGCAGTGGAGTGTTGACATGGAGATAAAGTCTTATCAGGAACAGGATGAGAAGAGGATAAGTGGCTTGTATATAATCTGTCTTTCCTTATACTCATACCATAAATGAAAACCAGTAGACCATACTACCAGCGACACAACGCTGAGTGTCAGGTGTTGGTTAACTAACCTGACAACCCTGAGGACTAGTGGCCTTGGCAAAGTCCATAGGGAAGGCTGATGGTCCCCCAGTGGATTAAATCTCACTTGAATCAAACTTGATGGAGGGCAGCATCTTCATTAATACTGGCCTGGGGCTAATGAGGACTTTGCGTGCCAAAAGTGCTCAGGACCAGAAAGTGACTCACGGAGCTGGATGGGTGTCACACTGCAATGACATTATATTCATAGAACAGTCTTCATGGCTGATTACCATGATGATTGCTAATATTTGGAATTGGATATGGCACAAGAAGAAGAAGAAGAAGAAGCATTTCTTATGAGTAGTTTTATGAGGGAACTTAACTGGAAAGTCTCTTTGAGAGATCTGTCATATGCTTACAAAATTTTATGGCGAAACTAATCCAAATGGTTTATGCAGACCAGTACCTTACTGAGTGTCCACTGAGCAGAAAAGCCCACTAGCATGATACAGTAGTATGGGATTGGACTGTTTGCAAAAGTGTTGCACTTACAAAAGCAATGATCATGCACAATACTGGCAATGCATGCACAAGCAATAGGATCCTGTGCCACTGCACATGTGGGACCTTCTGATCAGTCAAAGCTCGGTAGGATCCTGGCCCATAACCTTACATATAGTGGACTAGCAAAGGTACCCGGACTTTGTCCCTGGTGGTCTGGGGTGTGTGTGTGTTGGGTGAGCTACAGGGGTGTTTGTGGCCTCCCCACCGCTCCACTCCTAGTGTCCTATGTGCCTTTCGCCACCGCTGTTGCCGGGTGTGGATGGTCTCCCCGCAGGCCTGAATACGGTTGCAGCCAGTGTGGTTTGGGCTGGAGCTGGGGCAGCGCACACATTCCTTCCTCTCTGTGTGTCTCTGTCTGTCTGTCTCTTTCTGTCTCACTCTATCTGTGTTTCTCTCTGTGTGTCAGACACACACACACACACACACACACACACACACACACACACACACACACACACACACACAACCCTCGCGGGGCTGATCTCAGTGGCGTTAGGTAGGTGTGTGTGAAGCATTACAGGATAGGCTCCAGGGGTGTGGGAATCTTTCCTGGACACGTACCTTACATTTCTTCTTTATAGGTTAAGATTGATTCCCATATAATATACTTCAATCTAGAATACATTTCTGCTTTCGTATGTAATTTATTTTATAACCACAAATTCAACAACTGTTTAAAAGCATGACAGGCTTTTTTTTAAAGGAAAACCCCCTCTAATATTCATTATTCTATTTTCTTTTTAAAAACCTAATTGTACCATGGTTTTGACAGCTAAATAAATGGTTTTTATTAAAAAAATGATTATAAACCCAGATTATTTAGTATTCCTTTTTTATTATCTACTGTAGACTCTACTGGGAACTGTGAGTTTCTTTTCTTCATTTTCAGCATTGATTCTTGCATTAGATGGTTACATTGAATAATTAATATACTTCTAGTGATTGATGATTTGCATGGTCTGAATATTAGGTTATCAATCATGGCCCACTTGTTCTAATGTAATCATATTGAAAATATGTCAAAACCTGTTTACTCGATGATGACAACAGTAGCAACCAATGCTCAAGGTGTGCCAGGCATTTCAGTGGGAAATAGCCTGGTTGAACATTCATAATACAGAGATTATGAGTTCCTCAAATTGATGTAACAAAAGCCTGGAGCCCTTGGTGAGAGTTATCAGTTCCAATAAAAAAGCCCTTTTTTCAGTTTGAAGATAGTCTTGATTCCATTGCCTTTTATCAGCTGCTTAGTGACTCTGTTAGACTATAGTGGAAAGTAATTATGTGCAGGGCTTGTACAGTGCAAAGCAACTACTTTTACACATGCAAGGCAACAGAAAATGTTTCAAGACAGTGGTTAAGAAGCTCGCCTTGTTAGCTGGAAGGCTGCCAAGTTGGCAGTTTGAGACCCGGGTACTGCATGATGGATTGAGTGCCCGTCTCTGTCCCAGCTCTTGGGGATCTCAAAGGAGCCTCATTTGGGCATTCCCTGAGCGGTATTTCTTCCACAAAAATCCTTTCAACCCAGAATAATTTCTGACACAGAATTAATTAAGACAGGAATTATCTCTGCCAATGTTTTCACACAAGTGGGCAACGGAAATCTTCTGTCTTTTTGTTTTATTTTGTTTTGTTCTTGGGCTGTGCACCCCCCAGTAGGATAGAAAATCTGTGATATCTCTTGGGCTCTGCCTCCTCTAATATGTTAGGATATCTGAAATAAAGACATTTCATTTTATTCATCCATAAGGCTGAGACTACATGGTCAAAAGCCAGGGGATTTGCTTCATTTATAAAATGGGTGAATTTGAAGGTTTTTTTTTTTTACTGGCACATTGCTGGTTCAAATCCAGCCCATTTTGGCCCCCCAAATGTCTTTTTCTGCTCTGCTGCTAGAAGGCTTCTACTTCTTCAAACCCAAATGATCCAAACAGGCTTTTCCCCATGTGGTAAGTTGTGTTCTGGCACAGATGGGAAGGTGTGACTCTATGTGGTGACGTAGGCAGTTGCCACATGATCTTCAGGACTGGAGAAAGACATCCTCATATTCCTTCCTTGTCATCCAATATCATCATCATCATCATCATTAAAATCCAAACTAAAAGGACACGTATCGTCCCACCCTAATGATTTTCTAGTGAGAGATGAATAGGATGTGAAATCCACAATATCTTTTGCCATTCATACATCTGAGATTTACATACTGCATGAATGTGTTTGCCTGCTCCCATTGGGGTACTTCTCTAGGGCCATTTTCAAGAAGTAAGGAAGAACCATATTTTAAATGAAGCTCAGCTTTCTTTCCTTTTGGAGATATTAGACCCTGTAACATCACAGAACACAAAGTTGTGAACTGGAATAAAATAATTCCTGGTTCAGCTAGCTAAAGTGGATTTTTTTGTCAATCAACTTCAGATAGTCCTGGTCTACACTGGGTTTCATGCTACTCTTAGTGTGAGAGATAGGATTCCACATTTTTCAGTCTCCCTAATTTATATTCAATAAGCAGCCTTAGAGGCTGTTAATAAAGAGTTTATACCAATACTTCCCACTCCCTCATTCCCCTCCTACTGCTTCCAAAACTTTCTTTATTTGTTTGTAAATGTGCACCTAAGCTGGTGGGTAGTTCAGTAATTTAGATATCTGGCTGCAGAACAAAAGGTTGGGAGTTCAATTCCCCAATGTGCTGCCTGCAAGAAAAACCAGCTTGTATAGCCATGGGCAAAGCTGCACACTCCCAGGGCAACCCCAGAAGAAGAGAATGGTAAACCTCATCTGTGTATTCTCTATATAGAAAACCCTTGAAAGGATCATCATAAAAATTGACTTGATGGCACCCTATTATTATTATTACTTTGTACACTCATGGTCTTCTTATTTTGTGTCCTGATCAAATCCTGGACTGCCAAAATGAAGCCATGCACTCATGGTAAGAGCAAATTAGTGGCAAAGCAAGTGTGTTTTCTTCCTCTTATGTAATTTCCTTTCCTCCCCTTCCAGTCAGCATGGCTCAGGTTCATTTATCTCTCTCATTAAGGAGCTTCTTATCTAACCACTCTCTTGTCCTCAGCCCCTGCCTCATGTGGGAGGACAAACATTATGCTGCTAACTATATGGACAAAAGTGACTGCAGTGGCTCAAGTGGTTAAGATGCTGAATTTGATGTCTGGAAGGTTGGCAGGTCAGCAGTTCAAGACCTGAGTGCTGCATGACAGAGTGAGCTTCCATCCCTGTCCCAGCTCTTGCCAACTTAGCAGCTTGAAAACAAGAAATTGCAAGTAGATAAATAGGTACCAGTTCGGTGGGAAGGTAAGCAGTGTTCCGGGCACTCCGATGTCTAGTCATGCCTGCCACATGTCCATGAAAACATCTTCAGATAAAGACAGTGCTGGCTCTTTGGCTACAAACAGAAATGAGCACTGAACCCTACAGTTCAATATGACTGGCTTTTGAGCAAGGGCACCTTTACCTATATAGACAAAGGCCAGAGGATGTTTCATGTGACATTAAAATTCGAATCCCCCCAAAAAATACATTTTAGATTATTCTGAATCCTATTCCCTTCATCAGGTCTTCTCGAAGACCCTATGAACAGTCACCCTCTTTCCAATTTATTTGTAGCTGGTTAAGGATAAATCACAACAGTTGGATATTCTCAGCTATCACAAACAATCTGGATGGAAAACTTACACAAATCAATATAACACATGGAAAGTGTAACAAATTTTTTTTGGCAGAGATTCCCTTGACTTGCCACCTGATTCTGTAGCAAGAAGCTTCTTCCAATATATCTTTCTTTAATTTGAATAATTAATTAGACCGTACAGAAGCTTCTCAATGGGCATTATCATCATCCACGATCCCAAACTAGGCACACTACCACCTTATAGATAAGGTATTAGAGAGGCTGTTTGGATCATACTGTCGTGGCTCAAGTGGTTAAGACGCTGAACTTAATGACTGGAGGCAGGTCAGCAGTTCGAGACCTGAGTTGTGCATGACAGAATGAGCTCCGCCTCTGTCCTAGCTCCTGCCAACCTAGCAGTTCAAAAACAAGAAATTGCAAGTAGATGAAAAGGTACCACTTTGGTGGGAAAGTAAACAGTGTTCTGTGCATTCTGGTGTCAAGGCATGCCTGCAACATGTCCATGGAAACATCTGCAGATGCAGACAGCACTGGCTCTTTGGCTGTATACAGAGATGAGCACTGAAACCTAGAGTTGGATACGACTGTTTTTTGAGTAAGGACGACCTTTACCTTGTATCATACTGAAAGGTTAGAATGAAACATACAGAATTTTTTTAAAATAAAAACCCCCCACACATCTCTCTGTGTATATTTTTAGTGCTGCTATGACAGGAGAAAGTTAGACATGTGAGTTATATTGAAATGCTGTTTCAGTGGACAAGGTCACTTGTGGCAATAATCTGCTCATTAGAGCTGTAATCCATCACTCAAGTAATATCAATTTAGTGTCAAGGTTTTAATGCAGGTTTTTACTAATCATTAACGGCAGTTTGTCAACTGCATAATTCACAAGGGATTGTGGGTATGCATGATTTAGCAGGTGACCCTTGACTTCTGCTGAGTAAGAAGCCTGCCTCAGAGGCAAAATCAAGAGGTACAATAAGCAGTGTTCATTCATGAGCCATTATTATGCTTAATATCACTGACTGTCATTTTGGTGAGAGAAGTGTCTCTATATAGGGAATCACAATAATTGATCAAAATCCACTTGAAATGTTGGTTTGGATGCAGCAGTTAAGTAACTGTATGGACCCTACATTTTCAGATCCTAAACCCATTGAAATAAATCTATTACTATCCTATACATTCTACAAGATCTGCTTAACAGATTTATTTCTGCACCATCATTGGAAATTCAGATTGATTCTGTTATCTATACAGGATGCCAAGTGCTGGATTGACCTGTGACTGTCACAGGTGAATAGTATTAGTTAGGAAAGTGTACATTAGTGTCAAGCTGGTACAGGATTTTCCCTCAGGCTCGTAATTCATTTGGAGGGAATTGGAGAATAACCTAAAGTGAATTTTCTGTGCCCACCTGAAATCTGCTCAGAGGGTTAAATGCGTAGTTTGATTTACCAATCATTATAAATGTAGTATAGCATAATATTCTCAATTTCAGCAGTTGGGAAAAATCCATCTTTTCCTACTCCCTATTTTGGAAGTAATGGGGCTTTATCTTGCTGTGTACTTTACCAAAACAAAACACTTCTCACAGTCAATAGTATCAGTTATCTGCCCTACTACAATTAACCAATTTTTCAGCTGCATTTAACTCAGCATCAATATTGTTTTAATATTTGAAACTTAGAACAAAAGATTCATTCTGAAGGAGCTCAAATTCCTTCCTTTGTTTGTTTTGACATGGGATAAAAGAAATGGTACACTGTTTTGAAAGGACAGAAGCATCAAAATATCTCACAGGTTTAATATTGGAGACGCTTCTGCTATATAGAAGCAGAATCCAAATGTGTATCTTTTCAAAAGTGTGCTCATGTTGATTTTAAGAGAAGTTTGGCCTAAATTAATAGGTTATTTGCTGCCGCCCAACACCTGGCATTACAGAAAAGTAAGAGTGGTACAAAAGGTCTGGAGAAATTACTGCTGGGTGACACTGGGTAAGTCTGCTCATACCAACTGTGCCTTTTGCAGAAAACTACAGTGTGGGATGCCAGCAGTATAGCTCATGGCCCTTCCTCATTGAGTAATATGGAGGAGTTTAGAAGTAAGAAAGGAAATAAAAGGCAGGAATGAGTTCACCAACAGAAGTTCTCCCAGGAGGGGAACATGAGGAAGTCAGAAGAGGAGTTTAGGGCAGTTGGGGGAGTGGGGTGAGAGGACAGTGACTCAGACAAATGGGCAGATGCCCCTGGGCCTGGGTAAACCCATGGAAATTCTAATCATACAGCCCTCCTCTGCCTGACTACATCCCATATTATTTAAACAGCCACAGTCTAGAGCAGGGGTACACAAACTACGGCCCGGGGGCTGGATCCAGCTCCTGGGCCATAGACAGTGACCGGCCCCCTGAACCATGTGACTGGCCCATGGCCTGAAATTTTGGGCAGCCCTGGTCTAGAGGTGCAGGACAAACCAAATGCCACAAGAGTCATGCTGACAGCTGCATGGGAGGCAATGAAGAAAGGGGTTCAGATTAAATGGGATGAATTGACACTGACCCAACAATAGATTCATTGGAATGCTATGCAAGTAGTTAAAAACATTAGTGGAGTGACCTAAGGGGTGTGCCTAAGCAAAATGATGGACTCTAGTTGATTTCCTTTTCAGAGTCTCTTAATTTTAATTTAATTTAATTCTTCAATTTTTAATCCCGCCCACTTGGACAAACCCGTCTCAGGGCGGCGTACAAAATTAAAAACATAATAAGAACAAGTTAAAAACCCAAAAAACCCACCTACCTACCCACCCTTCTACCACCACCCCATTAATAAAAAGCTAGAAGGGGAATAGAAGGAATGAGGAAATACAGAGGAGGGATACTAATTGGACTCTAGCTGGGAATGAGCCAACAGGCTGGGGCCATATTCCCATCAAGGCCCCATACCTGCCCTGCCAGCCAGCTCTTCAAACCTTTCCTGACAGCAATTCTGTCTGTAGCCTCAATTCTGTTCGCAGGAGGTTCCAGAGGGCTGGAGCAGACACGGAGAAGGCCCTTCTTCGACTGCCAGAGAGGCGAGCCCCTTTAGCTAAAGGCACCACTAGAGAGCCCCTCCGGTCCGCTCTGATTGGATGGGCAGACACTCTTGGGACAATGCAGTCTCTCAGGTATCCTGGCCCACTGCCATATAGGGCAGCACTTGAATTGCACCCAGAGGCAAACTGGTAACCAGTGCAGCTCTCGGAGTAGTGGGGAGGCATGAGCATGACGCCCACACCTCATCACCATCCGGGCAGCCGCATTCTGAACCAGCTGCAGCCTCTTTGGATGGAGAACAGTGAGAAGACTGAATGACATATGTAATTCACAATAAATGTTGAGTTTGCTTTTGATGTTCTGATTCTGACTGGATTGCCTGGATGGGGGAAGTTGGTGGCCTCCTTTAGTGTTCAGGAATTGGAGACGACAAGCATTGAAAGTGAAATACAGCTCTTTATTTGGACGGTCTGAACACAACTTGGGTGGGGCAAAACATACACAGAAAGATACATTTCCAATAGGGAACAATCCAACCTCACAAGAGGGGCAAAATCCCATCACAGGTTATAAATTTGCTTGGCACGATTTGGAAATAGAAAAGGCAAGTACAAAGGAGCAAGAATTATGCTGTGATTTGTGTACTTTGATGACGTACTTTGAAATACATCTGAGAACAACAGATCTCATTAGTCTGGAACCTTGGGTAGCCATCAAACAAAGTGTTGGGAGATGGGGGGGGGGGTGAATGGAAGAATCAATCAGTTTGACTTACTCCCATATGTTGTTTCCATTCCACCAATATAGGAGAATGAAGATAGAGGAGGATGAGACCAAGAAGGATGTGTGTTTCCTTGCTGCCTTTAACTGAATTGCTGAAGTGTTTTTTTTCTTGTATAACTGTCCAACTTCTTGTATAACAGGCCTCTCCCCAGCTTTCAGGTGCATTGTTTCTTTTTCCTTACATTTACTTAAGTACCTGGAACCTGTGATTGAAGCATCAAAATATTTCAAAATGGACAAAAATGAATAATCATTTCAAATCACTGAGAATTGACTGTGGGTATAAATATGGAATCCCAGCTACCAATTAACAGGGAAGGAAAAATACCTTTGCAGCTCTGTCAATTGTCTATGATGTCCAACTTCCCGTACAGCTGCACATACTAGTGATTTAAAGAAAGGGGGGCTCAGTACAGTGGAAAGATTTGAAAACCCAAAATACCTTGTGTAATACTTTGAAATACATGAGAAAACAGCAGTTCTCATTTACCCTGGAAGCCTTGGACCTTGGATAGCCATCAAACACAACATAGGAAAAAGAATGATAAATCAGTCAGTTGCATATGTTGTTTCCATCCCCCAATATGAACAAATTGGTAAATCCTCTAAAAACAAAATGAAATGAAATTCTTCCTCATCTGCAATAGATAAATTTGATAGGCACAGCTGTTCCTCATATAGAGATAAAAGCATTCTATTTGCTTACCAAATAGGTGTTAAAGATGACGGCCTCTCATGGGATAAAAATTGTGATTATCTTAGTGCTGATCTGGCTGAAAATGCAGAGATTCAAATCCATACTTTTAAAACTGACCCACTCAACAGCCCTGGATCTGGATGGGCAAGTTTACCATTTCTGGTGTCTCTCGCGCTCTTTAAACAAGAGCAGTAACATTCAGATTCTGTCCATCTTGAATATAAAGAACATCTTATATCATCAGGCCAAAATTATCCTGATAAATTGGCAGGAGAAGTTATCATTCCCTTTTCGCTGTGCTCTTTGTTTTATGCAACTGGTGAAAGAAGTGCAGCTAATTAAATCTGTGGAATGCCTCCAGATTTAGAGCGTTCTTAATTGTAAAAATTGAATTTGGGCTCCTTGGATGTAATTTCTTGTTAAAACTTGTTTATTTATCTCACTTTCATCTTGGTGGATAAAAACTGGCACTCTTACTCTGGGCACCTTTCATTAGTCTCTTTCTGTTTGGAAGTAAAATTGGAGCCTCTGGTAAGAAAAACAGATCTTCTGAAGAGCCATGCCAATGATATTTTCCTATTTTGGAAGGTTGCCTTGGTATTCTCTTGGGCTGCTGTGTGTAGCTTGAACTGGTAATTCATTAATTAGCCTTAATTATGAATTTGATTATTAATTTATCTGATTAGAAATTCATCTCACTTTTTAGTCACAGCCTGAATATTCATAGTTGGAATGATTCTATGTATACAGTACATATCCACACATAGACATTGACCTCAAGGTGCACTTATTCTAAAAAAGGGAGATGTGTAGAAAATTATTTTCAGTCTGATATGGAATTGGCACATTAATTGAACTGAAGAAGTGGACAGAGGGGTAAAGTTACTTAATTTGGGAGCTTTAATAAAAAAAGTAATTCTGTTACTTGTTGCATTCTTTAAAAAGTAGCTTGTTCTATTGCTGTCTCTTTTTTTCTTTTGGTTACTGTTAGGGGGAGGTGGGATTGATAATGGTATTAAGCTTCAAAACGTCTAATCAAACTGCCTCTAGTGTGGACTGTTCCAGATTTAGGTTGATGGAAGAATGGAAATTATTGAAATCCCAATGGGATTTCTTCAGTGTCTCTATGCTGTTTGTTGAGATGATAAAGATATTATCAATGAACTTCAGAACTTTTTTGGTACAGGGACAGAGGAAATATTATTCCCAGTGAGCCATAAATACTGTAGAGCCATGTCTGTGTCATTGACCTGGAGAGATATGTAAATTCTGAAGTGAAATAGTTTTATACAAGTACATAATTGTACATCTTGGTAGTCAGATTAACAGCAGCCTCATTTCGAATGATTGTGGATAGACTGTAGTTTTCTTAACAAGTCAGTTGTATCTCTTATGTAGCTGGAGGTGTTGCAAATGATTGATTTGAGGACAACATCACTCCAGAGGTGGTAGTACCCATACTTGATGCAACAGGTCATGTAGGGTTTGCGTAATTTGGGTAGTATGTAGTAAAATATATATTAGAAATATAGGGCCATGTAGAAGAATAGGAAGATTTATAAGGAAACAGAGACACAAATGAAATAGAGAAACAAGCCTTGGGCAAATTAGAATACAAAGAAGTTAGGAAAGGTTCCAGGGTTCCTGCATTTGGCTTCCAACTAGCAGAATTTGCAGACCAAGGGAACTGGTAAGAAACAAATGAAAAGGATTAAAGCTATTGCCAGAGACAAACCAAAACCAGAAATAGGACTCAGAACTGGGTATTCTTTGAAACTGTGTAATTTGTGCCTAATAAAAATATGTACTGTCAGTATGTACTGTTTGAAACTGATTGATCCCTAAAATCAGTGGTAGGCCCCCAAAATATTTTACTACCACACTGTGGGCATGGTATATTGGACGTTACCAGTGGGAAAGCCCTGTATTGCACCTGAATTAGGACTACTTTATTTATAAATTTGGATGGGCAGGGCCAGGCAGAATTTCTGCTACCAGGTGCAAACCTGCTGATGCCCACCACTGCAAAGTAACAATCAATATACATACCTGTCAAGTTTCGGGAAATTTCTGTCAAATCCCCGTATTTTACACTCTTTCCCACCGTCATCAGATTTTAGTTAGACTGCAATTAGACTGGAGTTAGACTGAAGGCCAGCACAGGATAAGCATAGCTGTCCAGTTTCCTTTTTTGGCCTGGAAATTTCCCTTATTTGACAGAAATTTCCCGAAACTTGACAGGTATGTCAATATAACTTAGTGTCTGAAGCTCTGTATAAGCAATGCAACTAGACACTTTGATTTGGGACTTTAGTCTGATATTTTTCCATTCTGCAGTATTATGTGTGTGTACATGTGTTGTGTGCTTTGCCATATTTTCTCTACTCTCTCAGGCATATTAGAAGGGGGCCTGCCAAAAGCAACAAGGTTCTGTAATTTTTTACAAGTACAAGGAGCCTGTTTGATGATCTTGTGGTCTATCTGTTCGGGTGTTGGTAAGGACTTCTTTCTTTTTCTTGATTAGTTTTTTTCCAGGTATGCAGCAACTGGGTTTATGGCCAGGGGTGTGTAATACTGGGTGTTGGGCAATAGTCTCACAGCTTCCAATGTGTAATACAATTTATTCATGACAAGCGCAGCCCCTCCTTTGTCTGCCTCCTTGATGCCAATATTGCATTTATTTCTGAGAATGTAAATAACTTCATTTTTCATCTGGCTGAGGTTGTGTATTGAATTACGTCTCTTGTTGATTAATTAAGCCTGGGTGCAGTTGAAAAAGCATTCATTATAGAAATCAAATTCTCTGTTTTGAAATTCAGGAGGATTCAGTGTAGAATTCTTTGGAAATTTATATAGACATTGGTGTCCATTTTGCCTCCTCTGCTAGATTATACTCAAAATATGCTCTCCATTGCTCAAGTATGAAAAACCATTGGCTATGTATTATGATGGTGCCAGGTTATCCTGCTATGGTAATAGAATAGACCATAATGCCAGCAACTCAATGCCAAGTGTCAGATGGCAGTTAACTAACCTGACAACCCTGCAGCCTTGGGTGCTGAAGTCCACAGAGAAGGGTGATGGTCCCTAAGTGGATTGAATCCCACTTGAATCCATCTTTGCGGATTCCACATGCACAATTGGCACAAACTGCCCCTGGCAGAGGTTACACCTGATGAGGAAGACCCCTGGTCACTGGCCCTTGCCAGTATGGAAATTGGGGAACGGATTAATAATCATAGGGTTGATTCACCCACATCTGACCTGACCGGCGATTCTGCTGAGGAAAGCAAATCGCTAACCTCCGTTACGTATTAGGCAATTACTGACTCACAGATCAGCCCAAGCTCTAGTGCAAATAGTGGCCATATTTACCCTGGTGTAAGCCATGAACAATGGATTTCCCCTGTCAGTGTTTGCCCTAGTTAATTAACTTCCCCAAGAGAGATTCCCCATTAACCCGGGTAAATGGGTGATGTGATTTTCTGTCAGATGACGATTGTATCACACGCTGCCTTGAATTCCTATAAATGATGTTGTCTTTTCCTCAATAAACCACTGGTCTTCACTCCATCTTGCCTCGTGTCGTTACTCGACCAGTCTCCTCCGGGACCCCAAGGGCCGCTTCACGGCCCCAATCCTACATCTGGTGACCCCGAGACGTGATCTTACCCAAGAGTAAGCGATCAACGCGGTCCGGTTCTACGCTAGAACCGTGTCCGATCATCCTGGAGGACAGCGCGGAAGCCCGGTCGGAAAGCCAGCCGATCAGGAAGACAGCTCCGCGACGAGGCATTTCAGAGAGGCATCCTACAGCTTGCTCCGACTTTCGCGGCGGCTTGCAGCACAGAAAAACGCGTTCCGCTCAGGGTCGGCTGTGAACCCATGACAGCGCAGAGGCCACCGAGGGCCCGTGGCGGCAGGCCATGCTCCGAGCTCTACCCAGAGATTCGTCACGCAAAACCTATTGCCTGAACTACAGACGCGTCGACTCGTCCCGAGAAGGAGACTTCAGAGGACTCTGCAGGTAATATGGGGACTTGTCCTCAGCGGCAACGTCCGTCTGCTAGTCAAAGAATTCATGAGGATGAATTCAAAATCCTGGCCAGGGTATATCAGTTACGCTTTCACAGTGGAGAACTAGCGCGGCTTTTGGTGTTCTTGAGGGAACACTGCCTGCTTTACCCAGAAGCAGGTACGTTATCCCTTCAGCTCTGGGATCAGATAGGAGACTGCATTCAGCAACCCCCGAAAGCTCCAGAAGGCATAATTCGCACATGGAGCAAATGTAGGAAACTTTTAGCAGAGGTAGATCCAGTTCGGGTAGAGGCTAAGGAACCCCCAGCGTCAGCAGAGCCATCGGTGCCCACGGCGCTCTATCCGTCATTTCAGTTTAAGCAGAGTAGTGTAGAGAGCTTTCCCTCGGTCACAGCTGCAGACGTCACCGGTGGAATGCATGGAATGGGGAGCGCTGGCGCTTCTCTGACAGCTACAGGTTCCCGAACTAAGAGTGCCCTTCAGCGCACAGTTGAGGAAGAGATCAGGAAGGGGGAATTGCCAGCAGAAGAACTAGCTGAGCTTAGTCAGATTTGTCCAATTCGCTTGGAAATGGATGCCCTCACAGGGCAGCAGCAGGTAGTTCATTCACCAGTCCTGTATAAGCTCCTCATGGCTATATGGAAGGCCATTTCAGAGACAGGACTCCAGAGTCGGTTCACTAGGGGCACGCTTCAGCAAGTGTGCGAGAACACCATGTTCATCCCGCACGACTGGAAAGCCGTCATGCGGATGATGCTCAACCCCAGCCAGTATTTGCTATGGGACAGCGAGTATCGCCTTGTGGCTCAGGCAAGGGCTGCCAGGATGGGGGGGGGGGCAGTAATTCCTGACCAGCTATATGGCTCAGGTGCCTTCGAATCCATCGATGCGCAGACTGCCCTGCCACTCACCACTCTTCAGATGTCAGCTGAGGCGGCCTTCAGGGCTTTCCTCAAAGTCCCAGCAACTGGCAAAGTGGCCAAAAATTACACCGCAGTCAAACAGGGCGCCCAGGAGTCCTAAATGGACTTTATCAATCGCTTAGAGGAAGCGATCAGTAGGCAGATCGATAATGAGCAAGCCCAACAAGAGCTCATGATGAAATTGGCCAAAGACAACGCCAATCTCGACTGCCGTAAGATCTTGCAGTCACTGGGCAATCGTCCCGACTTGACTCTCACGGACATGATTAGAGCTTGCACCGACGTTGGCACAGACTCCTACAAAATGGGTCTGCTGGCAGCGGCGGTGCAAGGGGGTAGAAGACCGAAGAACAAAGGGGCATGTCACAATTGTGGCAAGGTCGGTCACTTCGCTAGGGAGTGCCGATCCAAGAGCGGCGGACAACATTCCGGCCGTTCCAAGGCTCCAACCACCCCGTGTCCGAAGTGTAAGAAAGGCTTCCATTGGTCCAGATTCTGTCCGAATTCGGGAAACCGGAACGCGGGCACGTCTCTGGCCCCGGTCCAAACAGAGGCTTCCCTTGCTCTGGGCGAGCCAGAGCTGGATTAGATTCCGTTCACATTCCGGGCATTGCGAAGGCCCAGGCCAGCCCCAAGGGTAGTACAGGGCTAGAATTGACTTGCCAGGCGGACGTCACATGCGACCTGCCAGGCACAGTCTATCTGGTGGATTCCCAGTACATGGGACCCCTACCCAAAGGCTTCATAGGCTTAGTTTTGCCTCGCAGTATAGCAGGAGCACGCGGAATTCTTGTAATTCCGGGAGTCGTTGACTCCAATTTTTCGGGTGTTCTCCAAGTTCAACTCTGGACGCACCTACCCCAGACCATTCACAAGGGAGACACATTAGCGCAACTGATTATGGTTCCTTGTAACTCGCCAGCAGATAGCCAGGGAAGGCTCAGGGACAGCGCAGGGTCCGGGTCAGAAGACCGCTCGAGCGCAAGTGAGGCAGTGCAAGGATATCAGGTCTTAGCGACAGTGGAGACCAACATAGAGTGGAAACAGCGACCAGTTATCGAGGTATTTTTGAATAAAAAATCATTCTCAGGGTTGCTAGATACCGGAGCTGACGTCAGCGTGGTCAGCCAAAGCCAGTGGCCACGGGAGTGGGCCATTGAGCCGGTCTCCGATGTGTGGGGGGTAGGCGGCATCCAAGAAGCGTTTAGGAGCCGGGAGTGGGTGGAAGTCACGATCCCTAAGGCTGACGGCACAGCGGTTATTCGGCCGCACATTCTGGACATGCACATCAACCTTTGGGGGCGAGACATTTTACAGCAATACGGTGCCACTCTTACCTTCGGGTAATGGCTTTGCCACTTAAATGGCTTACCAACACGCCAGACTGGGTGGAACAATGGCCGGTAGTGGGGAAAAAATTAGTCGCCCTAAAGCAACTGGTTAAAGAACAGCTAGACGCAGGACATATAGAGCAGTCCACTAGTCCTTGGAATTTGCCCGTTTTCGTCATCAAGAAAAAGTCGGGGAAGTGGCGACTCCTCCACGATCTCAGAGAGATCAATAAATGTATACAGCCAATGGGTCCGCTTCAATGCGGCATCCCAAATCCAAATATGATTCCCGAGGGTTGGGAGATCCTGGTCGTAAACCTCAAGGATTGTTTTTACACCATTCCCTTAGACCCCAGGGACCGGGAAAGGTTCGCCTTTACGGTGCCGGTTGTGAACCACAGTGAGCCCACGCAGCGTTACGCGTGGAAATTTTTGCCACAGGGGATGCTCAATTCACCCACCCTGTGCCAAATTTATGTTCACAACGCACTGGCAAAGTTTCAAAACCTTCATCCCACACCTTTAGTATGCCATTTCATGGATGATATCTTGGTCGCAGTGCCGCAACTCGGCAGCGAAATGTTTACAGACCTCCAGGCCAGCCTGGGGGAGAAAGGGTTACTCATTGCCCCAGAGAAAGTGCAGAGAACCGAGCCCTTCTCATACTTGGGTCATCGGCTTCTCCGCTCTTTCGCAGCACCCGTTTTGCCCCAGATCAACTTAAAAGACTCAGTCACCTTGGTAGAATTGCAGCAGGTTTTAGGTAACATTAATTGGGCCAGACCGTATTTCAGATTGGATACGGATCTTTTGAAACTGCTCTTCTCGCTGCTAACGCTAGGTAAGCAGCTGGCAGACCGGATACAAATTCCTCGAGAGGCACGCTTGGCTCTCGAGAAAGTCAACCAAATTCTCAGCCAAAGGTGGGTGGACAGGATTGCTCAGGGGCCATATGCCCCGATCCTGAACTTGTACATCGTTCGGGCCGGATCCATGTTCACCGGAGCCCTAGGAGTGGACTCCGAAAAAGGGGCGAGTATCGTGGAATGGGTGTACTTACCGAACACCTCTTCCCGAAACATCGTTCCTCCCCAAGAGTTGGTCTCCGTGGTGGTTTACCGCAGAAGGCTGAGAGCAAGGGACATTTCAGGGCACGACTTAGCAAAGATTGTGGTCCCATTCACCAAGGAGCAAGTTCAGCAGCTGATGCAGCTCGGTGACTCGCTTCCAATTGCCTTGGAAGGATTCACCAGATGCTTGGCATACCACTTGCCAAAGGACCCCAGACTTGTCTCGCTTCAAACGCAGACAGTCGGCTTGTATGAATTGCTCTCGCTGGTTCCACTTCAGGGGGCCAGAACAGTCTTTACTGATGGGGGTCGTACATATGGTGTCTTAACTTGGCAGGAGGGCCAGGCTTGGCGCACGCTTCTAACTCTTCCACAGAAGTCCGCGCAGCGCGCAGAGTTGGCAGCGGTGAACCTTGGTTTGCGCACCTTCGCCAAAGAGCGCCTAAACATTATTACTGACAGTCAGTATGTTAGGAATTTGCTTCACAGTCTACCGGGAGCATACATCACTCCCGCGATAGACAAAAATTTGCTGAGTCTGTTCCTCACAGCTCAATTTCACTTGCAAAACTGCACGGAAGCGCTCTATATTGCCCACATCCGAAGTCACCAGGACCTGCCGGGTCCAATCTCCGCGGGCAATAGCAGAGCGGATGCGGCCGCAAAGGAAATTCAGCAATGGTCAGTGTTAGGTGTTTTCACTACTCCAATTCAGAGTCATGCATTCTTTCATCAGAATGCCAAAGCGCTCGCCAGACAGTTTAACCTGCCACTTTCTCAAGCCCAAGGCATAGTTCGCTCTTGCCAGCATTGTGCAGGGGCACTGGGGGGGGGGCTTGTGGGGGGTCAACCCACGAGGGACAGAGGCTAACCAGGTGTGGCAAATGGATGTCACACATGTCCCGCAGTTCGGCAGATGGCAGTACATGCACGTTTGCATTGATACTTTCTCGCAATTCGTTTGGGCAACGGCGCAAAAAGGGGAGACTGCTTCCCACGTGGAGCAGCACCTCCTAGCCTGCTTCGCGGCGATGGGCAAACCACGGCACGTGAAAACCGATAACGCCCCGTCCTACAGCTCTAGGCAGTTGGCTAACTTCATGGCCACCTGGGACATTAAGCATACCTTTGGCGTTCCTTACAATCCGCAGGGGCAAGCGATTGTGGAACGAGTCAATCGGATGCTCAAGTCCTACATTGACAAACAAACAGAAAGGGGGGAGCCACCAGCCCTCCCCAAGTCACAGGGTCAGGCACAGCATTGTCTGAACAAGGTGTTGTTCACCTACAATCACTTTAATGTTTTTTCCGATTGCACACCGCAGGAGAAACACTTCCGCCGTTCGGAAGCTCTCCCGCGACCGCTGGTTCGTTACCGGGTGCCGCCGGACCCTTCCTGGAGGGGCCCGGCGCCACTCGTAACATGGGGAAGAGGGTATGCTGCAGTTATGTCTCCTACAGGTGTCGTCTGGATTCCAGCTCGGTGCGTTAAGCCTCACTTGGAGCCACATGGCGGGGACCCAGGCCGACCCGAGTCCGATTCCGGAGATGGAGGACCTCACCCTGACTGAGGAGACCCGGCGGAGGAAGCAGCGACAGCAGCTGGCAGCACCGAGGATCACCTGGGGGATGGTCAAGACCCTTTGCAGTGAGGCCAAGGACCTCGTCCAACGCGAAGGCGGGGAACCCACACCGGAGAACATCGTGTCTGCCGTCTTTGCCCTGATCACTGCCAACTCCGTGGCAGTCACCATCATCCTGACCCTCTCCCTACTTGTGGGGGGAGGCGTCCAGGCAGCATCACTAAAGGCCAGCGATCTGATGCCAGGCGGAGATCTTTCTGCCCGGATGCACTACAACCTATGGGAAAGGTTGGCAGGTCTCGTCAACCAGTCCGATTTTTGCCTGAAGCAGGACATTGGTTCTGCCTCAGTTCTGAGCACCTGTCTCATCCCAGTGTGCCACACTCCAGACGTGCATACCAGGGATGGCGACTGGCTGGTGAGGCGGATTTTCGGTCCGTATCTCCCTACGAGCTTCACAGCATACGCCCGCTGGGGAATGCAGCTGACCATGACTTTGCCGGCTGATGCAGCCACTCTCCACACCCCGCGAGTGGCGGTCAGCCCGAACTCTACTTGTGCTCGAATGACCGGCTGCTCCGCAGTCGGCCGTACTCGGCACCGCTGCCTTGACGCTGGCAGCGGCAACTGGACTTGTAATAACCCAGAGACACTTGGTTCAATGTATGCTCATGTTACCCTACCTTCAGGTTGGTTCTTTACATGCAATCAGTACACTTGGAACTACATTCCCGCAAATGTATCAGATTCCATATGTTGTATCAGTTGCTTGACATTGTTACTCCCCACTAGGGATATGATCGTTCCAAGCACAAATGTTACCGCACCCATACGGCGCACTCGTGCCACCCAGTTAGACAGCTCATGTGACAGCAACATTAGGGTTCTGAGTCCAGCTGAGTACGTCTTGTTGGCAGTCAGCATACTTGGCGTGCCAGGCTTAGCCATCGGCAACGCTCGGAGAATTGGTCAATTGGCTTGCGGATTAGCAAAGGCCATTAACCATACCTCCTCAGCGATAGCGCTGCTCAACCATGAGCAGGCAGAGCTTCGCCATGCCATCCTAGACAATCGAGCAGCTATCGACTACCTTCTGTTGTTACATCATTTGGGTTGCGAATCTGTCCACAGCATATGTTGCTTTAATCTCACAGACAATACCCGTAAAATACAAAGCCAGCTCACGGACCTCCACACCCTAGTCAAGAACATCAAGGAGGATTCTTCATGGGGGTGGTGGGATTCCTTGTGGTCGTGACTCCCATGGGGGTGGCTCCAGACAACGCTCAAAGTGATTGTGGGAGTGATTATACTGGGCATAGCAGGATGTTGTTTCGTGCAATGCATTCCCTCGCTGCTATCAAGATGTCCCCCATGGAGGGAACCCCGACACGTCATTCCCACACACCAGCTGATGCCCCTCCTACGCTGAGGCGTCTGTCAGGTCCATAAATAACAAAGAAAGGGGGGATGCGGATTCCGCTTGCACAATTGGCACAAACTGCCCCTGGCAGAGGTTACACCAGATGAGGAAGACCCCTGGTCACTGGCCCTTGCCAGTATGGAAATTGGGGAACGGATTAATAATCATAGGGTTGATTCACCCACATCTGACCTGACCGGCGATTCTGCTGAGGAAAGCAAATCGCTAACCTCCGTTACGTATTAGGCAATTACTGACTCACAGATCAGCCCAAGCTCTAGTGCAAATAGTGGCCATATTTACCCTGGTGTAAGCCATGAACAATGGATTTCCCCTGTCAGTGTTTGCCCTAGTTAATTAACTTCCCCAAGAGAGATTCCCCATTAACCCGGGTAAATGGGTGATGTGATTTTCTGTCAGATGACGATTGTATCACACGCTGCCTTGAATTCCTATAAATGATGATGTCTTTTCCTCAATAAACCACTGGTCTACGCTCCATCTTGCCTCGTGTCGTTACTCGACCAGTCTCCTCCGGGACCCCAAGGGCCGCTTCACGGCCCCAATCCTACAATCTTGATGGAGAGCAGCAGCTTCATAAATAGTGGCCTGGGGCTGAGGAGGACCTTGTGTGCCAAAAGGGCTCAGGACCAGAAAGTGACTTGTGGAACTGGATCAGTGGTATGAATGTCATGCTGCGATGTGGAAGGCAGATGAAAGACCACTGCATTATATTCTCAGGACAGTCATCATGGCTGATCACCATGATGATTGTCGATATTCGGATTCAGATACAGCAGAACAACAACAACAAGAAGAATGTATTATGAAGTGTGAACTTTTTATATAGCTTAACATAAAATTTATTCTATGATAACTTTTTAAAATATGGGGGCAGGTTATAAATATTGTGAATGAACAAAGGAAAACCTGAGATATATTTTTAGTTCTCTTGAACTTAGGCTATATTTTTTTACCACATGGAAATGTCTATAATGACCTACCATTTGGTCCAATGCCCCAAGTGTTTGAATTTCTTTATCTACCAAGTTTCACAGATGTGCAGAACAGGAAATAGGTAACTTGTCTGTGGTTTGGAGATTCTGGAACAAAAAAGAGAGAAGATCACAACACTTTAATGGCAAGTTAAAACAAGGAATGTTTTATATTTTCAATACTAATAAGCATACGTTTCTCTTCACATGGCAGCCATAAAACTGTCACAATGCTAGGGGTGTGTCTTTGTTCTTTTCTCTGCTTATGTATCAAAGACAACGGTGGTCTATTTTTGAGTTTAATATAGTAACAAAAGGATTGGTATTAGTGGTCATCATTATGAATGACTCCTGGACATGTGGTAATAATTTCCAAAGTGTTTCTGAACACTGATGGGGAATTTAGTCTGGGGAATGGAATGTGGCAGAAAAGTGAAATAGTAAATTCACTAATTACTCTGTGAGGCTCCTAGAAATCAACCATATCTTTAAAAATTAATCAAGTTAGAAGCTTCTAATTTTTACACACACTTTCATTCTGGGGTCGATTAAGAAGTGAAGAGTAGGAAACATTTCAAAAATTGGTGGTGATGTCAGTTGACTGTTGCGATGCTAAACTGTATTTTCTTGAGGAAATTAATCCATGTCAGAAAGCCACCTTCATACTTTAACTGTTTAACTTTACATAAGGGGGAGGGGGAGGGTGGACAAAAAACAACATACAACACCCTTGAAAGCCTTTCTTGAAATACAATAAAAAACCCTACTTACCAAAAAAAAAGCATGTTCCGTAGGCTTTTGCTTAAATTGTTTTTTTATGTAACTCGAAGCAAACCCATAGGAAAAAATATTTTTACGTAACTTGAAGCAAACCCATAGGAAAAAGGAAATTTTAATGTAAATCGAGGCAAACCAATAGGGAAATTAATTTTTATATAACTTAAAGCAAACCCATACAAAAAAGAATCTTTATGTAACTCGAAGCAAACCCATAGGAAATCATTTAAATTGGGGACATGGTTTTAGCACAAAATCATTATGTAAGTTGAATTTTATGTAACTCGAGGCATATGTAAGTCGAGGTTTTACTGTAGTATTTTTCTCCTCATGAAGGGACCTACCAAGGTATGATAGCTATTTGGAAACTAAATTATATATCTTGTAAACTAGTTTTCAAAGAGAAATACCACGCAAATGTTTTTATTATCAGTCAAGCAATCTTCATGTATTCAGTGACGCAGTCTGTTTCCATTAGCTGGCTCTTTTATGCTTTGCTCCTGCATAACAAATCATACATTATACTTTTTTTCCTAGGCTTAAAGAAAGACACAACAAGTTAAATAGCTTTTTATTGCAAGTTATATGATCAGCCTGATTAATTTAAAGCGTTGAGCTTGCATCATCCAAAGAGATTTCAGTCACACTGTGTTCCAGGGAAATGAACAACAGCCACACTTTTAAGAATTCAGTTGGAGATAAAAGATCAGTATTAAATGTTTAAGGCTCTATGTTTCTCTCTCTTTTTTTTGGGGGGGGGGGGCTTTTAAATGTGCCTGATTCTTGTGCTTTAAATAATGTGCCTTTGTTGATCTCTGGGTGAGAAGAAGGTGATGCACTTGATCTAGATCACGGATGGCAAACCTTGGCACTCTAGGTGTTCTGGGACTTAAACAGGGCCGTAGCCAGGATTCTAGATGTGGGTGGGAGAATATTTTTTCAGGAAAAGCAACAATGTCATATATATATATATATATATATATATATATATATATATATATATATATATATATATATATATATATATATATATATATATATATATATATATATATATATATATATATATATATATATATATATATATATATATATATATAAGCAGCTAGGAGTTTGGGGGTGAGCAAACTGCTAATGGGGTGGGCAATGCCTGGCCACCACCTGGCTACGACCCTGAACTTCAATTTCCAGAAGCTCTGATCAGCAGGAGTGCTGATTTGGGCTTCTAGTAATTGCTGTCCAAGAACACCTGGAGTGCCAAGGTTCACCATCACTTATCTAGATGATTCAAGGATGGTCTGGAAGTCAGTGGCAGTGCATCTCAATTTTAAAAGATTGAATGATTGTAAAGAGTTCAAAGAGATGTTTGTTTTGTCTCCTCTCATTCCTCCTCAAGACAACCCTGTGAGGATATTTAGCTCCCCTGAATGGGCCAGCGAAGTTGATGTGGACTCACGACCAGGGGCCCTTTGCAGTGTCCCACTCCCTGGTGGGCTGGTGGGTTTCCTCCGGCCTGGAGGACTGGCACTCTCTACAGTGGCCTACCCAAGCCTCGATATCTAAGTCAAGCCTGGGCCACCATAAATAACTCCTGGCAAGCGCCTTTGAGCGGACGATGCCTGGATGACTAATGTGTAATGTGCATAAGATCTCATCCTGTAGCGTTGGCAGAATTACCACTCTGTTCCCCCCCCCCACACACACACACACACCAAACATCCCCTCTCCAACAATAACTCATTGCGTTTTGTGTAATAAATCTTGAATTCTTCAGAGACTGGTGCTGACGGCCACCCTTTCTGAACCCACAAGATAACCTCCATTAATAGGGAATCCTTTTTAGTATCATTAGCAATGTCCTTTGCAGACACAGGCAGGGACTCTAAAACCTCTAACATGAGGACCTGATGGTCCGAACCAATCTTGCCCACTGTCTCCACAGGGGATCTAGATAGGACATCTGCATTGGAGATATTGGCACTGGGCCGGTGCTGTAGAGTGTACTGATAAGCCTGAAGGAACATTGCCCAATGAAACATTCTAGAAGATAGTATCTGGGTGGGAGGCTTGTCAGGCATGAAGATGCCCAGTAGCGGCTTGTGATCTGTGATGATCGTAAATGGCCACGCGTAAATGAAGTCATGAAATTTTCTGGTACCTGCAATAATTGCTAAGGCCTCCCTGTCAATCTGGGCATACCTTTTTTCAGTATCTGTCAGAGATCTCAAATAATAGGTGATCGGTGCCTCTCTCTCTCCCCCTCAGGTCATGGCAAAGCATGGCCCCAACCCCTACAGGTGAAGCATCACAGACAAGAATGACCAGTTTACTCAGGTCAAAATGTGTTAGGATGGCATCCAAAGTAAGAAGCTTCTTAACTTCCTGAAATGCCTTGTCCTGAAGAGGACCCCAATGCCACACCACTTGTTTCCTAAGCAGCTGGTGTAGTGGGGCGGCCACGGTGGCCTTTTGAGGTAAAAAGGAATGGTAAAAGTTCAGAAGCCCCAGGAATGCTTGCAATTCACTTTTTGAATTCGGGTGCGGAGCATCCCAAACTGCTTTTACTTAGAGTCAGAGGGCTTAATGCCTTCTGGGGTAACCTTGAAATCCAAAAAATCTACTTCAGTAGCAAAAAAACAACATTTCTCTTTCTTAACTCTAAGACCAGCATTTTGGAATATACCGGGTGCCACATTGACACTGAATTGCAATCTCTTAACTTTAAATGCACCCTTGTGTGTGGTAATAGTCTGACACAAAGCAGATTCAGGAGTGACAGGCAACTGCTGGTATGCCTGTGCCAAGTCCAGTTTGGCAAAACAATGTCCTTCATGAAGTGTAGCCAGTAGGTGATTCACAACTGGCATTGGGTAAGAGTTTGGGTGTATTGCTTTATTAATAGTACACTTGTAATCTGCACAGATGTGGATGTCACTGTTGGACTTGATTGCAGTGACGATAGGAGTTTCCCATGGAGCTGAGTCCACCGGCTCCAAGATACCTTGCACAATCAAGCTTGGCCTCAATATGGTCCTTCAGCGCAAAAGGTACCCAGCGGGGCTTTAGCCTGATGGGCTGAACAGCCAGGTAAAGTTCAAAGTGAACAGGGGCGCCCAT
Organism: Bradypodion ventrale; assembly: GCA_035047345.1. Taxonomy (NCBI): domain Eukaryota; kingdom Metazoa; phylum Chordata; class Lepidosauria; order Squamata; family Chamaeleonidae; genus Bradypodion; species Bradypodion ventrale. Next base: position 253,160,224 of record JAWDJE010000003.1, read on the forward strand.
GAATGTACCCAGCCCTGGGCGAAAGACATCTAGGTAACAATCACATGTCGACTGAATGGGATCAGCCTCAACCTTACTAATCCCCGAAAAGACAATACACAGGCCCCCAAAAGATTGTTCTTAACCACCTTGACCACGACACGGGGCAACCGGGCTAACAGGGACTTGAAATTCACATGAAAAGTGCCGACACCAAGTACAGGGATATGACGACACTGCATGTCACTCAACTTGACCTTGAGAGTCCGCAACTTCAGGTGGTCAGCAGGAGGAAGCCGGAGAAATTCCCTCTGTGTGATGATTGAAAAAGAAGATTCTGAGTCGATTTCTATCTGGAATGGACAACCCTGCAGGTGGATGTCCACGATGCATCTGTCGGAGACCGCACGAACACTGGAACTGGAGCCTTGGCTGGCAAAGACCTTGGAGATGAGGTGCTCCTTCCCCTGATGAACTTTGTCCTTGGAAAGCCCCTTGGCATGCTAGTGGCAACTCTGGCGATGTGCTCCTTCCTCCCACAACAGTGACATTCAGCAGACTTGAAGGACCAATGGGTGTGGAGGTGCCTCCCCCCACAACCCTGGCATGGAGCAATGGTGCCTTTGGACTGCGTTAAACTTCTGCGATGAACCTTAGCGACATCGTCCCCTTCTTAGGAGCTGACTGAGGATGCTGATGGGCTGGACGCACGCTGTTGTCTGACAACCGATCCCCTCTGTACCAGTGCTGTGGACATGGCCTGGAGAAATTGGACTCTGGCGGTGGCAACCTCAGCTGCCTGAGCCTCCTTGAGAACCTGGGCAAACATCAGAGTGTCCCATTTCATAAGGTGACATTGTATAGCCTCGTCCCTGAGGCCTACAAGGAGATGGTCGCAAAAAGCAATGTCCAGGTTTTCTCACTTGCAGGGAACTGTGGCGTGGCTGAGAGCAGCCACATAATCTGCAACCGATTCCCCGGCCCTCTGGTCCCGCCTGTAGAAGGCCACTCTCTCAGGAAAAATCAAGGTCTTTGGCCTGAAATGGTCCCGGAGGATGGTCAAAATGACTCCCAGAGGGGTATCCTTCAGCAGTCTGGGCAGAAGTAAGTCTGTGATCAGCTCGAGCATGGTAAGCCTTCTGCAACCCCTCGTCTGCAATCTTCTGTGAAATCACATAGTTGTTGAACAGGACCTCGTACATAGGCCATGAGTCTGGTCTGGAGGTATCGAATGGCCCGAATGAAGCAGGAACGGTGGCAGCCATTGGTATCCCACCTGCGTCGCCAATGTTGAGTCCAGCGCTTAAGAAGTATTCTGACCAGCAGGATTGGGTCAAACACAAGTGATTTATTATTCAGCTCATAGTTACCGGACTGGGGAACATGTACAAGGTGGCCAACTTATATACAGTGAGCATGGCAGTTACACAGGTTGATACATTTCGGTGGGCTTCCGGAGAAGCAGGATGTTTGTACTGATGAATCAGCTATCTTGACAATAGTTTGAAAATGACGCCTTTTAAAAGACTTTACGGTGCTAATAGTGGCTTTAATAAATAACGCTTGGACATAACAGAACCACTGCTCTAAATGTTGGTATGCCATTAAAGGTACAGTTACACCCTTAAGACCTAACTTAATCTCACTACATTATCGGTTCTTATTTCCTCAGAAGAAACTGTGTTTGACTTTAAAGGACTACTCTAGATGAGAAAAAGGTATTTGAACAGTAAGCATTAAGAACTAATTAATGCAAGAAGAAGAGATATATATAACATTTTGGACTGGCAAATATTACGAAGCAAATAATGCTTGAAAAGCAGGGTCCACCGGTAATTGGAAGCCTTTGTTTTACAGAAAAACTTTGCAAGTTCCTTCACCAGTGGTAAGTAATATGGAAAGAAAGAACCAAGGAGCTATGGCTTTTGAGTGCTTGAAATTGCTAATAATATTATTAGAAAGTTCTGCACATTGGCAGAATAACTAACCTTGTAAGGATGTAGAAGCAGTGACAGACTTTATGTTTCTAGGATCAAAGATCACTGCAGATGGTGATTGCAGCTATGAAATAAAAAAGGAGACTGATTCTTGGGAGGCAGGCTATGAGAAACCTGGGGAACATAGTCAAAAGTAGAGACATCACCTTGCAAACTAAAATTCGCATAGTCAAAGTAATGGTATTCCCAGTGGTGATGTATGGTTGTGAGAGCTGGATAATGAGGAAAGCAGAGTACAGAAGAATAGATGCCTATGAAATGTGGTGTTGGAGGAGAGTTTTGAGAGTAACCTGGACAGCAAGGAGAACAAATAGGTCGATCTTAGAAGAAATCAACCCTGACTGCTCATTGGAAGGTCAAATAGTGAAGATGAAGATGAAGTACTTTGGAAATCAAATGAGAAGAGAAGATTCACTTGAGAAAGCCTTGATGCTGGGAAAGGTGAAGGGCAAAAGAAGAAGGGAGCAGTCAAAAATGAGATTTATTTATTTATTAAAAGATTTATATCCCGCCCTCCTGGTGGTGACACCACTCAGGGCAGCTAACAACATGTAATACAATACAAAACAATAACACAAACTAAAACAACATTAGCTAAAACACTCAACCTCTGCTAAAAACACTGTTAAAAACATAAAAACCTAAACCTAGACAGTTAAGCATTAAAAAGCCTACCCACACCCTCCCACCACATAGTACAAACAGCAAATAAAATAAAATATACAGGATTCCTCAGACAAACTATATGAGCCAGCAGGCTTGCCTGGTGGACTCAAACATGCCCCACACCCGCTGGCATAGCCAGGTCTTTAACAGTTTCCTGAAGGATAACAGGTCCGACTGGAGCCTAAGTTCTGGTGCTAAGAGGTTCTATAGGGCTGGGGCAGACACGAAGAAGGCTAAATGGTATTGTAGATGCAATGGGCACAGAGCTGGGTGGGTTGAGGAGGGTGGTGGAGGACAGAGGTGCCTGGAGGACAATGGTCCATGCGGTCGCAAAGGGTTGGAATCGACTGTGCCACTGAACAACAACAAAAGGATGTTTTCTGAAGTGTACTAAGACCATGTCATCAAATGGGTTTAATTTCTAATTAAGTAGTATTACTGAAACTCTTGATAAACTACTTCCATGTGGATTGCATCTTATATTTGTTACTGCATCAAAAAGGAAAGACAAACTAAAAAACAAGGGACAGATTTTTTAAAAATGATAACACCTGAAAAGTGTTTCCCAACAAACCCATACATCATTGTCAAGTGAAAAGATTAAACTTTATTGTTTCTTTTTGAACCAAGAACTCAAGGTGAGTGGAAATGTCTTGAAATGCAAAGTAGTTTCACAGATAAAGTAAAATGGAGATGAAAACAGACAATAAAGGGATACTGACAGTAATAGATGAAACAGCCAAGAAGTTTCTTCTTTTCAACTGTGGTACAGAAGTTTTATTCTACTCTGGTGTTTTTTTAAACAAACCAATACTAATGACATTTAAGTGTTGCAATTACAATTTTTAAGCAAAATGAAAAGTTTCATATTAAGAATGGCACCAAAATAATTATTCTGTGTAATATGAAACGTTATTTATGTGCTACAGCTGCTGCCAAAGTAAGCCACACAATTTATTTAAAATATCAGGAAACTCCATTTAAGATGGTAGTTATACATCCATTGAGTATACTATGCATATTATTTTTCCTCAGTATTAATCAGATCTCTTAACACATAACCGCAGCTGATTCATATAGTCATTTGTTTGCAAGTAATGGATGTCAGGGTCAAATGGTTATCACCACAATTGAAGTTATTTCTTTCTCAAACAGGTCCCTTATTTTACTGCATTTATTGAAAAACATTGCAGGAGTCAACAGCTGCACTCTAAACTATCTTCCACTGAAGGAAGATCTGTTGAATTTGGCAGGAGTAACACTAATGTAACTTCCTCTGCATGCTATCAAGATTTACTGAAACCTACTTAGCAAGTCAGATTTTTGGAAAGGAAGACTGTATTTTCTTGTTAATCTCAAGACTTTTCAGACCTGTACAACTCAAGAAAATGAGGATTTTTTCATTGGATCACTACTATTTAAATACAATCTTAGATCTTTTGATTTCACCACTAGTGTTCTAAATTGGTGGAATTAAAAAACCATTGAAGAGGTCACTTCAATATACCTTCAATGGAATATCATTTTACTGGAAATATTTTCCTTTCTACTTTCCCCCACTAATTTATCAATTAAAAAATCAATACAGAAGTAGGTTTGTGAATATCACCTTTCCCTCTCTCACTATAGGATGGATCTATTAAAAACAGTCAATGAACCTCAATTAACACGCTCCCACTTACAGTATTATTCAACATACCATCTCTTGTATGTTATACAAACAAGAATAAACACACAAGAGTGTAGCAATGAGAATCACACACGCACATTTATTTCTTTTAAATTTATATCCCACTTCCCTCAATCCAATGGACGACTTGAAGCGGCTTACAAAAAATATAAAGATACAATGATTAGAAATACAAATTACAAAAAATACAATATAACAACAATGGCAACAATGTAATAAAGAAATACAATATCAAAGATACAAAATTCCGCATGACAAGGTCCACAAGTGATGGAGCCATCAGCTCAACAATTTCACTGATGGCCCCGGCGGCCCACGGCCCTCAATCCCTCCTGACAAGAGCTGGGATGGAGAGGCGGGGCCCCCAACAGCTGTGGCAGTGCTCCGGGTGGTGGTCTTCGGCCTGGCCCCAGCAGTCCATGGTCCTTTATCCCTCCCAGAGAAAGTGAGGAGGGAGAGGCGCCCCCCCCAGCTGCGGCGGTGCTCCAGGAGGCGGTCAAGGCATCAGGGTGAGGCAACACTGAGCGATCGCAGACAGCCCCTTTTATTCCTGAAGAAACCTCAACTCATACTTGCCTAGTGCAGTCGTACGGTCGTCACAAAACTGACAGGAAGACAGGTTCAAAATAGGGTGTAACATATCGGAGGATGCACGTTGAATATATGTGAGAGAGGGCAACCCAGATGGTCAAGGGCTGATAAGGAGTTGAGGGATGGGGGAATGTGTGGTGGTCCTGATAAGGATGGACTTGTGTCAGCTTCTACCGGGAGGTGCTCAAAATGAGAGTTGCGATCAAGCCTGTTGGCTGACCCCTTCGGAAGCTGGCAGGAGCCAGGGGCTAATGGGATTTCCTAAGGGCAGGTTAAGGGCTCTTTTGGGGGGGCAAAGATCGAGGGTCATCCCTTCACAAGAGGAAATAATGAATAAGTGAATAAGCAGATACGTTACAAGGAGAAATAAAGAAGGGCAAAAGAAGAGGAGGAAACAAGGAGAAATAAAAAGGCAAGAATACAAACACATGATTCCATATTACCATGCCCTTCATTAAACTCCATGTACCAATGAGGATTTAATTTTGGCCAACGACAAAGCCAAGAAGGTGGCTTCATTTTGGCAGTTTAAAGTTTGATCTGGACATGAAAGAAGAAGAAGAATTAAACCCTTTAAACATGCCTCCAAGATGGGAGTAAAAAATGCCAAATCCAGAGCTCTGTAATTTGCTTTCTGTGGAAAGTCTTAACGGTATAGTCCACAAACTTCTGAGGTAGGTATTTTTCAAGTAATCCAATACAAATCCCTTTAATTTAATAACACAGGAACATCAGACTGAAACATGTTACGTTTGAAACAATGCCATTATTTTCACCAAGAAACAGCAGTCAAGTAAGTCAAAACTGGTGACTTACGTATGTTTGAGGCTGTGTACACGAGCACATGGCCTGCTCTTTTGGGTGGGTTGGTCTTATCGTGTGCACATGTTAACTGCCCCAAACCCCACCCACCCCCATTTTGAGACCATTTCAATGGGTTCAATCAATTTCCCAGTTATATTTTAGCCCATCCTCAGTGTATGTGCATGCTGGGGAAAGGATAAAATAAAGCACCTCAATAGCAGCCTCTTTCCAGCTGATGGGGGAAGTGCTTCCCCCTTTAGCTAGGAAGCAGCTGCTAAGGTAGCTTTCACTGACTGAATTCCAGCAGCCCAATCAATGTTGGCAGCCATAGTAGCCACTCCCCCTACTTCCCAGTTGGAGCTGATGAAGAGAACACTTTCCCCGTCATCTGAGATTGTAGGGGAAGTAACTTCAACAGCTGCTGCTGATTAAGCTGCAAGAACCTAATCAGCAGCCGCACGAATCTAATCAGCAGCAGCAGTGCAGCAGTAGCAGCAGCCACTTCCTGGCTGATGGGGAAGTTTTCCTCTCATCAGCTTGAAAGTGGTGGAAGCAACTGCAACAACCAGTGACACTCATTGGGTTCCTTTGGAGCAGGGATTCTCAACCTGCAGCCCGTGGGCCAGATGTGGCCCATGACACCATTTCATGTGGCCCACCACCACCACACCAGGAAGTGTCATGTGGTGGAGAAACAGCAAAATGGCCATCCGGCCCCTGAAGCTGTCTGAGCGAGTGTGACACAGCCCCCGGCATAAAAACGTAGAGAACTCCTGCTTTGGATGAACAAAATGTGGCCTGGACCTAGAATCACACCAAACACCCATTTTAAAAAGCCGTGCTAAACTAGCCAGTGTAAAAAGGCCCTATGCTTATCATTTGTTGGTTGAGCAAAAATACAAAAATTTCAAATTATTACATTGAAAAGAAACTTTGTGTGTGGTTCTGTCAAAGGAACATCAGAAAATAAACAAAGCAAAACAAAAGGCCAATAAATGTTGTGGCATCTTAAAGACAAACTCCTGTATTTTAAGGCTAACTTTTGTGGATCAAGTCCACTTCATCAGACATAAGAATGAGACTTCATGGCATTAAAGAATCAGTGCATTGAAAATATATGTAGCACCATTATTAAATGTAATCATATTTCACATGAAAATCCTCTCAGAGATTTGAAACAGTATAAATGCCTGGAGTGTGGGAAGAAATCAGTCAAAGCAGTCGCCTTTATAAACCTGGAAAAACTCACTGTGGAGAAGCCATATAAATGCATGGAATGTGGAAAGAGCTTCAGTGAGAATAGTGCACTAACTTCACATCAAAGAATGCATACAGGAGATAAACCATATAAATGCATTGAATGTGGAAAGTGCTTCAATCAAAGCAGTCACCTTTATAGACATGGAAAAACTGACAGTGGGGAGAAGCCATACAAATGCATGGAATGTGGAAAGAGCTTCAGTGAGACTAGTGCACTAACTTCACATCAAAGAATCCACACAGGAGATAAACCATATAAATGCATGGAATGTAGAAAGAGATTCAGATTCAACAGTTACCTTAGTAGACAGAACATCTCACACACATGAGAAGCCGTATGAGAAGCCTGGAGGGAAGTGGGTGGGTCTGAGTTTAATTTTATGCAATGTTTTTGGCTTCTTTTTAAGGATTATTTGAAATGTTAAACATGTTTTGTATATGATATTTTTGGATATAGTAATATGATTTTGTATTGACATGCTGTTGTGGGTTTTTTTGGTGTTTTTTTAAATTTTGCTAATGTATTTATGGTAGTGCATTTTGCTTTTTTTATATTGTAATATTTTTATGAATATGTTGTTAACCGCTTTGAGTTTGTCGCTGACAAAGAAAAGCGGTATATAAGTTTACATATAATAATAATAATTTTTATATATCAGGTACAGAGCTACATAATGGTTGTCTAGATTAACAGATAAATTTGCAAATCAGTGTGGCTATTTACAACCAGTAACAACAGAAGATCCCTGATTGGGGTTGAGATTTATTGCCATGAAGTTTGGCCCTGTTGAGTTGTAAATGGTTAGTAGATAGATGCAAAATAAACATTGTGGCAGTACACATCTGCTAATGGTTTGATCCAGTTGCCCCGGATGAAGTGGGCAGGCTCCTTGCGGCGGTCTGTGCCACTAATTGGCTGGTCCCGCCTGGCTGGTAAAAGCCTCTAAGATGGTGACAGGTGGCTGGGTCGGGGCTATAATTAATGCGTCTTTTCGAGAGGGGATGTTTCCTGCACTGCTGAAACATGCTCTTGTGCGACCCCTCCTGAAGAAGCCATCCCTCGATCCAGCAATCCTAACCAACTACAGACCTGTCTCCAACCTTCCTTTTTTGGGGAAGGTTCTGGAGAAGGCAGTGGCACGTCAGCTGCAGGGGGTACTGGATGAAGCGGAATATCTGGACCCATTCCAGTCAGGATTCAGACCTGGATATGGTACTGAGACTGCATTGGTCGCGCTGATGGATGATCTCTGGCGAGAGCGGGATGGCGGTCATCCGTCCGTCCTTGCTCTTCTTGACCTCTCAGCGGCCTTCGATACCGTTGACCACGGTATCCTTCTGGAACGGCTCCTAGGATTGGGGATCCAGGGCACGGTGTGGTCCTGGTTTTCCTAATTTCTGAGGGGCCGGACCCAGTCGGTGTGGTTGGAGAGTAAAGGGTCGAGTCCTAGGCCTCTAAAATATGGAGTGCCTCAGGGCTCGGTACTCTCTCCTCTCCTATTTAACATCTACATGAAGCCGCTGGGTGAGATCATCCATTCCCACGGGGTGCGGTACCACCAGTACGTGGATGACACACAGTTGTACATCTCGGCCCGTGGGGACCCCAGTGATGCAGTCAAAGTCCTTTCCAGCTGTCTGGAGACTGTTGGGGTCTGGATGGGGGCAAATGGGCTACAGCTGAATCCTAGCAAGACTGAGTGGCTATGGATAGGGGGTCCTGTGTTATCCTGGGAGCTACCATCTTTGGTTTTGGATGGGGCTGTTTTGCCCCAGACCAACCCGGTGCACAACTTGGGGGTCCTCCTGGATTCACGGCTGCTGCTAGAAGAACAGGTGGCGGCTGTGGCCAGGAGGGCATTCGCCCAACTTCGGGTGATTCGCCAGTTGTGCCCGCTCCTGGACCGGGACTCCCTGCTCATGGTCACACATGCTCTGGTCACCTCCAGGCTAGATTATTGCAATGCGCTCTACATGGGGCTGCCCTTGTCAACCATTCGGAGGCTGCAGTTGGTCCAGAATGCGGCAACCCGGGTGGTGATGGGGCACGGGCATTATGCTCGTGCCTCACCATTACTTCGGGAGCTGCACTGGCTACCAGTTTGCCTCCGGGTTCAGTTCAAAGTGCTGGTTTTGACCTTTAAAGCCCTAGATGGTAGTGGGCCAGGGTATCTTAGAGACCACATCGCCCTAAGGACATCTGTCCATCCAACCAGAGCGGACCGGAGGGGCTCTCTAATTGTGCCATCAGCCAGGGGGGCTCGCCTCTCTGGCACAAGGAGGAGGGCCTTCTCCGTGTCCGCACCGGCCCTTTGGAACCTCCTGCCTGTGGAACTGCGTCTCCAGATGGAGTTGTTGCCCTTTAGGAAGGAACTAAAGACCTGGCTGGCGGGCCAAGTTTGGGGTGTGGGTGGGGATGGGGGTACCGTTGGGTGGTTGGTATAGAGAAGTGTGCCTTCCCCCAAGGTCCCTTCGGTACTTGCGCACCTTTTAGGGGTGGATTTTTTAACTGTTAACTTTGTTTTATCATGTGTCTTTTTATGTATTTACTGTCCGCTATGTAAACCGCCCTGAGTTGGGTTGTACCTGAGTGGGCGGTATATAAGCATGAAAAATAAATAAATAAATGAGTTAATTGAGGATGGTGTGAGTGACCTAGCCACGAAACCTAACATTAAAATACAGCAGTTAGTCTTTAAAGTGCTACAATATTTTTGTTTTTGTTTACTCTCTGTTATGCTTGAAACACAGACTAACACGGCTACTATTCATTAACAAATGTTTGGGCTGTAGGCTTGTATCCTTGTCTGGGAATAAACCTCATGGAATTAAATGAAGTTTGCTGCTGACTAGTTTGGCATGACATTAGAGATAGGTGTGAATTTGATTTTGTTTGTGTTTTTTTAAAATAAGTGGTCTCTAAATTTATCGAATTTTTTTATCAACGAAACTGATAGAATTTGATAACTCAAAGTTCATATGTGGGAGAAAGTGAAGCTGATTTATCTACTCAGCCAGAGGTTTTTCGGAGTTTAGCTTTTAAATGTCTGGGTTTGAAACTGTGTGTGTTCAATACTGTTCATTATATTCAATTACAATGCCACGTTGAGAGTTTTTTTTAAACAGACTTTCATCTATAGCTTTTATAGCAGATACAAACGATCTTATTTTTTTTCTGGCAATAGCTGAACCTGTTGAATTTGACCACTGAAGGTGTTTTGGGGTTTTGTTTGGTTTGTTTTCTATGTTGTTGTTATGTTGCAGTCGATTCCGACCTTTCACGACCCCATGGACCACCGCACGCCAGGCACCCCTATCCTCCACCATCCTCCTCAGTCTGCCCAGCTTTGTGTACCTTCACACCAGGTCTGGTATGCAAACTATGTGGGCCTCATAGCTGGGATGAAATGAAACCTAATGTGTGATTGACATGTCTTGCTGTAAGATCATTGGTTGGAATCCCTAAGGGGGAGGGCCAAAGGTGGACCCTATGGGAGGAGATATAACCCAGAGATGCACGCACATACACTCAGACACTTTCTGGAATGCTGTGCTTTTAACCTGCAAAAATGTAGAGGCTTGGGAAAAGGGGTGCCATTGGCTATCCCTTACACAAGCAGCCTGCTTTATTTCTTTGCTTTCTGATCTTTTATGGACTGTATCCTGTACCTTGCTATGCTTTCAATATATTTCTAAAATACCTGAAGAAGACTGGAGTGGTTATCTGTCTTGACGCTACCTTAGCTACACATATCCAATGCCTGGGTTGTCTAGCCAGGGAGCTGCAACTCAGAAGAACAATAGGGCCTACTCAAGGGTAAGGCACCGTATTGTTACAGTATGTATGATACAAATGTTTTTGATTTGCCTAAAAAACAGTTATTTGCTGTATCAATGGCAGCAGAATATCTAGATCACAGGAAACAATGGTATCATACTATTAATACTATTAACTGTGTCCAGCTTTCAGCATGGCAGCTTAAGAAGCATATGGATTAGCTGAAGCATGTCTAAAAGACTACGATGGCAGTGGTGACTGAGCCTACGGACTAAATTAAATTCCTAGTTCTAACTAGAGCAAACCCACTGAATCAATGGGGCTTACATAAATGGCATTCCCTCATGACAACTGTTTTAGTCTGGCCACCACAACAGTGTTACAATGAACATATACAAGTGGTCTGGATGACCATAAGAGACATGGTGGACAATATTTATCATCTAGTATACCTTTCTTTTGCTCTGTTTTTTCCTTTAAATATGTATTTTTGGAACAATTTTTATTTTGTTATACAATCGAAAGTAATCACAAGAAGGAGACCTTTGATTTATATCTGTGGCCTTTATCTTTATATTTTTTTATGCTTTAGGGGGAAATTAACATGTTTTACATGCATATAAAGGTAAAGGTAGAGGAAAAGGAAAAGGTCATGGACTGTGGTAGCTTAGTGATAAAGATGCTGAACTTGAGGACTGGAAGGTCAGCAGGTCAGCAGTTTGAGACTCGATTGCTGCACAATGGAGTGAGCTTCCGTCTCTGTTACCAGCTCCTGCCAACCTAGCATTTTGCAAACGAGAAATTGCAAGTAGATAAATAGGTACCACTTTGGTGGGAAGGTAAACAGCATTCTGTGCACTCCAGTGTCTAGGAATGCCTGCCACATGTTCACTGAAATGTCTGCAGATGCAGACAGTGCTGGATGTTTGGCTATAAACAGAGATAAGCACCGAACCTCAGAGTCGGATACGAATGGCTTTCAAACAAGGGTGACTTTTATCTTTAGTAAAGATAACTCTCATATCTGCAACAGTGTGCCTATTAGTTTATCTAGTAATACCCTGGTACACATGCAAAATGCCTTTCCTATTTTATTTTAATTAATTAGTGTGTGTATATATTTCTGAAACAGTCAGCATGACACTGATACTATCAGCTTATCTCTCCCCCCCACCCCTCTATGCAAGAACTAATGATTCTTGCTGAACTGGGAAGAATGGTGGTGTCTGAATAATCCAACCCCTTCTCCTTCTATGAGTCTAAGTAGATGGTGGCATGGCTCTCAAGTGGGAAAACAACACACTATATATACAACGCACAATATCATGATTTTGACCTCAGCTGCACTGCCATCTGCTCCTTATTTAAAATGTAGCATGTCTATTCCTGATGTCATTGCGATCAATGACAGTTTTGTCTTGGAGAACTCCAGGCTTTAACCGATAATGTTACACAGAGATTAACATTAATTGGGAAATGGCAACGTTGAGAATCCAGTTAATAATACTTGGTCAGATGTAATTAAAAAATAATATGGACCTCAAGGATTTACCAGGGCAACACAATTCTTATTTAAGCAATAATATAACCCATAGCCTCAAGAGATTTATAAAATGATTTAACTGCGGTTTGCTGGAAGTTGCAATAGTAATATGCCTTAGGAAGAATCACATGGGAGTGCACAGCATGAGTCATTTGAGTAGTCCTATTGACTTTTATGGGCCATTTGTACAAGTTGCACTGCTTCCAGTCTGAAGCAAAAAAAAAAAAAAGAGAGAGAGAGAGAGAGAGAAACCTGTAGATGTGGGCCTTCAGCCAATAAAAGTTTGGCTGGGCTCTTACATGATATTTATAGAATGCCATCCAAAGCAAAAAATGAAACAGCTTTCATATTTTAGCTTCATCAATCAAACGCTTCTGTATGCAGCATAACAGAGAGCATTTGGCAGGAGAGAAGCAAAGATAGCTTGTTCTTTAAAAGGAAAAATAATTACAATCAATGCTTTAACAGAAAGCACACCAGTTTGTGCCTGGGCGAAACTGTTAAAGCTCTGTGAATTACACACAAACAACTGACAACTTTACTTAGCTCTTCCATCTTTTAAAGACAAATCTGCACACTTGGAACTTTCAATGCTATTTTAGTTATCCATTTAATCCACCTATTCATTTAGCAGGAATGGTAATTACAGGAAAATTACTGCCAAACTATGATGTGCAATTAAAATTCAGGCTATTTTGTGCGATGCAAACCCCCCTCCTTCTTTTCCTCCCACCATCTTACAAATCCTCAAATAGAAAGTTTGTGTGATTTTCTTTTTTCCCCCTCCTCTCTCTCTTTTTAAAAACAGGGCTTAGAATAATAAGCCATCTGGCTTACTTAAACATGAAAGATTAAAATGATATACAGTACGAAGGCTTCCTATTCAATTGCTAATGTCCAAGAACTCAACTCCAGTGGTGAAAGCTGTCATTCGGGAGATGAGGGATTGGGAAGAGGTAATTAAAAGATTTTCTTGCAGAGATGGATCCTGGAGCAAGAGACTGGCACACACGTTAAAGCAAAACTAATTTTTCTGAAAGAGGACAGTGCTGGCCAAATGCCTTGCAAGCTAATCTTCTGTATCCTTTAGTTCACTGACAACTGCTTGAGTGAAACTGAAAGGTGGGCAGGTGACTAATAAGACAAAAGCAAGTGAACCTTGTTTTTGTTAGCATATCTAGACAGCAAATTGTATCAGATATGGGGGGTGATTAGAATTTTGTAGCAGTGGGGAAATCAGAGATTTAAAAGTAACTTACATTTTGGGGGAAATTGAGAAAAGAAGTGCTTAATGGGAAATCTATGTACCAAACTGATTTTGTTGGGAGAGGGTGTTGAGGTGGGGTGCAGTTTTTATTTAATCAAGATAAATGAAAATAGAATGTTGGTTTTAGAAATGAAATAAGACAGATGAAAGAAGTAAAATAATTTGTTTTCCTCTTATTCTTAAGGACACAGTGTTTACAAACTTAAATAAATTAGATTTAGAAGCCCCTATACTATTTAGGATGAGTGGGGAATCCCAGCTCCTTACAATCACTGTATTCTTAAGGCTGAAAGAGAACATAAATTTCTTACCTCCAGTTTCAGCCCAGCACACCATGAGCTATAAATATGTTTTCTGTAGCTTCTACCTAATATAAACTGATAAGAACAGATACTACACTTGATCTTAGCCGAAAGGCTGAGAAGTGGCAGGTTCCCTAGCTAAATGAACTATCAGCACAATATCATAGGCTTAGTAGTAGCAGCAGTACTAGTAATCTTAAGTACTAATTTTATTACTCTTTAACTCTGAGCAGAAACGCCCCTTTTAAAATATATTTTACATACCCTCTTCTCAACTTCTGTTTTGCTATACTCTGCTGGTCTTAGACTGTAATAAAGATTTGGCAATGATACCTAATAGAAAAGCAGCTGTTATGGAGACATCAGTTCTAATGTACATGGTTTTCTAAAAGCACTACATGAATATGTGAAGGATAGATTTGTCTCTGGATGCCATCCATTCAGATGGCTTATGCACATCTTTCCAATAAGGCTGCTGCCATGTCCACTTTACAAATGTAAACCTTTTAAAAACCAGTACAGTATAGGAACTGATGTTTCCTGAAAAAGGATAAGGATCTCTGACTAATTTCTTGCTTTCGAACTGCTAGATTGGCAGGAGCAGGGACAGGTGATGGGAGCTCACTTCATCATGCAGTACTCCGGTATCAAACTCCAACCTTCCAGTCTTCAAGTTCAGCATCTTAACCACTAAGTGTGTACTTCTGCTATTATTAGTGTTTAGTTTAATATATCTGTCTGACAGGTTAGGTTGTTGTTCTGACTCACAATATGTTAGTTTCAGAAAGTCAGTAATTCAGTATCCTCTAGCAACCATCATTTGCCTGAGAGATTGTTCTTCCTGTTTTATTGCGACCAAGATAAAGTGAACAGCTATATTTTATTTTTGCCATCTACCGGACAACTTTGTCTGCGAACAAGCCTTGTTAAATAAATATTCTCTTTCCTGATAAAACTGTGCCTGAATGTTTGTACTTTAGAAAAGAAAAAGAGGAGTTGGTGAGCCTTAATCCTTTGGAAATTGTCAGCAGCACCACACTGCAAAAGTTATAAACCCAGATGTTACCCGTAAATTGCTCAGAAATTAATTGGTCAGGATTAAAAGGCAAAAACTATTTTAAAAGAAAGCATTTTTTCCAGGATTGTTTCCTTTCCCCCTTTTGGGCAGTCAGCTAAAGAGAGAAGAGAAGATTCAATTGCTTGATTGACTTGTGTTCTAATCATCAGGATGGCTTCAGCTGAGAAAAGTGAATTACCAGGAAGGTTGCCAAGATTGACTGCTCATAATTTTCAGCACTGGCATCACAGAATGAAGCTTGAATTAAGGAATGCCAAGGTCTATGAATGCATAAGAAAGCCTAGACCTGACAGTGATGGCAGACCTAAGTGGGGTGAGATGACTATAGCAGCCCAGACACGGCTAATAGTTTTAAGTGACAAGCAGCTAGATTATGTGAAAACATGTGAATCTGCCAAGGACATTGTTGACAACCTACAGGCAGCTTTTGGTGTCAAAGCTTAATTATTTGAGATGTCTCTGATTACAGAACTTGCAACATTTTTAAGAGTTGTAGATCCAACATACGTTGGATCATGGAGAAAACAAAGGAATACCAGAAACAAGTTTACTTTTGTTTTATCGACTACACTAAGGCATTTGACTGTGTGGGCCACAACAAGATGTGGCAAGTAATTAAAGAGATGGGAATACCAGAGCACCTCACATGTCTCCTGAGAAATCTGTACATGAACCAAGAAGCAACAGTTAGGACAGAACACGGAATGACAGAATGGTTTGAAATAGGAAAAGGAGTAAGACAAGGCTGCATTTTATCACCCTGTTTATTCAATCTATACACAGAGCACATAATGCGCAATGCAGGGATGGAGGAATCACAATATGGGATTAAAATTGCTGGGAGAAACATCAACAATCTGAGATATGCAGACGATACCACCCTAATGGCAGAAAGTGAGGAAGATCTAAGGAGCCTCTTGATTGGATTGAAGGAGGAGAGTGAAAAAGCTGGCCTGAGACTCAATATCAAGAAAACCAAGATAATGGCAACAGGCCCCGTCAGTTCCTGGAAAATAGATGGGGAAGAAGTAGAAGCAGTGACAGATTTTACATTCCTTGGATCAAAGATCACTGCAGATGGGGATTGCAGCCATGAAATAAAAAGGCGACTGATTCTTGGGAGACAAGCCATGAGAAACCTGGGGAACATAGTGAAAAGCAGAGATATCACATTGCAAACAAAAATTAGAATAGTCAAAGCAATGGTATTCCCAGTGGTAATGTATGGGTGTGAGAGCTGGACCATTAGGAAGGCTGAGCGCAGAAGAATAGATGCCTTTGAAATGTGGTGTTGGAGGAGAGTTTTGAGGGTACCCTGGACAGCGAGGAGAACAAATAGGTCAATCTTAGAAGAAATCAACCCTGACTGCTCATTGGAAGGTCTAATAGTAAAGACGAAGTTGAAGTACTTTGGACATCAAATGAGAAGGGAGGATTCGCTTGAGAAGGCCTTGATGTTGGGAAAGGTGGAGGGCAAAAGAAGAAGGGGGAGGCCAAAGATGAGATGGCTAGATGGGATTGTAGACACAATGGGTACAGAACTGGGAGTGCTGAGGGGGATGGTGGAGGACAGAGGCGCCTGGAGAACAATGGTCTATAGGGTCGCAAAGGGTCGGAATCGACTGTGCGACTGAACAACAACAAGATAATCTCAGAGAGTAATGCAAGGTTAATGGAACAGGTTACATAGCTCAAAAAAGGGGCTATAGGAAGGCCACTCCCCACAACCAATCAGCACATAGCTGTTTCAACTTTGGAAAAACAGGACAATGTGCAAGGGATTGAACTGCCTCCAGAACTACCGTGGTCAATGAAAGCTGCTCCCTTAATCCACAACACAAAGCAAGACAGAAAAGCAATAATTCTAAAGCTAACAGAGAAGATTGCAGATGTTTTGAGGTCATAGAAACTTCACAGAAGTCTGAATCACAACTGGATTCTTGTCTCTGGATGTTCAGCTCACTCCACAAAATTGAAGGGATTCTTCTCCCCACCCCCCACCCCCCCAAAAAAAACACCTTGAAAACAGGTCTGGCAGAATGAAAACTGTAAATGGAGAAATGATGGAGATTTGTGGTGAAGGTTTTGACATTCTTAATTGCAACACTAAACACCAAGTATTTGAAATTACAGTCAATGGACTGCAATTTCTCTGGACTGCAACTTTACTAAGTGTTTCTGCCCTAGACAAAAGAGGATATGATGTGCATTTTTGGAAAGGAAAATGTCATGCTGAAAAAGATAATGAATTAAGTTTTGAAGGATACAGTGGAACCTCATTCAACAATCGCCCCGTATAGCAATGAAATTGCATAACAATTAGGTTTTTTGGGGAATAGCGTCCTGCATAACAATTTTCCCAATGGAAAAAATCGTACAACAATTTTTCAATGGGAAAAACCACTTACTGAAAAAAATCATTGTATGATTCATCCCATAGGGAAAATCGCTATACAATGCATGTATCAAATAGCAATTGTTTTGTACAACAATGAGCCCCATGGAATGGTTGAAAATCATTGCATGAGGTACCACTGTATTTGTCTAATACTGTTTACATTAAATGTCTTTGATGTTTTAGAAGAGCAGGGCATACTACAAAGGAAAACTATTCCATATACACCTGCACAAAATGGTGTAGCTGAAAGAAAACTAAGGCCTTTTCTAGAAATGACAAGGTGTATGTTCACCAATGTATACCCAGAAAGATTTGGGGTCATGCATTCATTATTGCTACATATCTCCAGATTAGACTGTCAAGTAGAATCATCAGAAAAACATAATTTGAACTTTGGCATGGCAGAGCATCAAATGTAGAACACATGAGTGTCTTTGGAAATCAAGCCTATGCTTACATACCCAAAGAGAACAGATAGAAATTAGGCTCCAGTGATTTCCATAGCAAAGGATACAAACTACTGTAATTAAATTAAGAACAGGAGAAGTCAGTTTTAGACATGTTGTTCATTTTGATGAACAAAGGAAAGCTGATGAGAAAGGGACCATTCTACATGATCCTGAAGAAGAGGGCCAACATGATGAATCTCTTCTAGAGGCCATGATCACCACAATTAGAACCAAACAGAGAAGAGGAAAACAAAGTGGATATGATAGCACTCTTCAAATAACTGAAAGATAATCATAAGGAGGAAGAGCAGGATCTGTTCTTGATCATTCCAGAGTGCAGGATGTGTAATAGGCTGAAAACTACAGGAAGCCAGATATAAGCTGAATATCAGGAAAAACATCCTAATGGTTAGAGCAGTATGACAGTGGAACCCAATACCTCAAGAGTTTGTAAGCACTCCAGCACTGGAAGCGGTCAAGATAAGGTTGGACAACCATCTGTCAGATCTGCTCCGATTTGGATTTCTTCATTGAGCATGGGGCTGGAACTGATGGCCTAAAAGGCTCCTTCCAACTATAATCTATCTATCTATCTATCTATCTATCTATCTATCTATCTATCTATCTATCTATCTATCTATCTATCTATTTATTTATATTCAAATTTATATGCTGCCCAATCAGGTAAACCCGACTCTGGGCGGCTCACAACAAGTTAAAACACACATAAAACAGTACAACCAATTCAAACCAATTAAAACCCAACATACCCACCCACCTACCCCATTCCTCTTAAAACCCACATAAACCCACATTAAAAAAAAGAAAATTAAAAGAAATGGGGGCTTAATTTATAAGCCAACAGGCAGGGGCCACTCTTCCATCTGGGCCCCACACCTGCCCTGCCAACCAGGTTTTTAGGTCTTTTCTGAAAGGTAGCAGCTCCATCTGTTCCCGCAACTCTACAAGCAGGAGGTTCCACAAGGCCGGTGCGGACACAGAAAAGGCCCTCCTTCGTGTGCCAGAGAGACGAGCTCCTCTGGCAGATGGAACAATCAGGGAGCCCCTCCGATCCGCTCTGGTTGGACGGGCGGACACTCTTGGGACAATGCGGTCTCTAAGGTATCCTGGCCCACTACCATGAAGGGCTTTAAAGGTCAAAACCAGCACTTTGAACTGAACCCGGAGGCAAACTGGTAGCCAGTGCAGCTCCCGAAGTAATGGTGAGGCACGAGCATAATGCCCGTGCCTCATCACCACCCGGGCTGCCGCATTCTGGACCAACTGCAGCCTCCGAATGGTTGACAAGGGTAGCCCCATGTAGAGCGCATTGCAATAATCTAGCCTGGAGGTGACCAGAGCATGTGTGACCATGAGCAGGGAGTCCAGGAGCGAACGCAACTGACGGATGACGCGAAGCTGTGAGAAAGCGCTCCTGGCCACAGCCGCCACCTGATCTGCTAGTAGCAGCCCCGAATCCAGGAGGACCCCTAAGTTGCGTACCGGGTCTGTCTGGGGCAAAGCAGCCCCATCCAAGACCAAAGTTGGCAGCTCCCTGGATAACGCGGGACACCCTATCCAAAGCCACTCAGTCTTCCACCCAGCCCCTTTCCCAAAGGCCTCCTTCGCTGAACCTGGAAGGAGAAGAGAGGACCGACAGCTGTGTCAAGGTAGGGAGGGGTGGCTGCAAAAGACCATCCACCCACCCCCTTTCCCAAAGGCCTCTTTCGCTGGACCAGGAAGGAGAAGAGAGGGCCAGCAGCTGTGTCAAGGCAGAGAGAGGTGGCTGCAAAAGACCTTCCACCCAGCCCCTTTCCCAAAGGCCTCCTTCGCTGAACCAGGAAGGAGAAGAGAGGACCGGCAGCTGTGTCAAGGCAGATTAGACTGTCAAGTAGAATCATCAGAAAAACATAATTTGAACTTTGGCATGGCAGAGCATCAAATGTAGAACACATGAGTGTCTTTGGAAATCAAGCCTATGCTTACATACCCAAAGAGAACAGACAGAAATTAGGCTCCAGTGATTTCCATAGCAAAGGATACAAACTACTGTAATTAAATTAAGAACAGGAGAAGTCAGTTTTAGACATTTTAGAGTATGCAAACCAAGACACAGGACACAGCCTCGGGCTGGGTTAACTCAGGTTTATTGCATCGTGGACAGAGGGAACATGAGGTAATGGCGGATCGATAGCTCTTTATATACAGTAGTAACACATTTGAACGTGGTGCCATAGTAGCCCATTGGCTACTGCCTGCGTGACGTCATTGCTAGTCACGCCCTTCTTGTCCAGGTGTAGGTGGTGGCGGGAAAGCTTCCCGCGCTGTTGCCTTTGATGATTCTGACCAAGAGAGCTTGGACGCTCGCTGCTGCCAGCTGGTGGTCATCAGCTCGCGTCCTCATGCAGGGTTCATATGATACAGCTGAAGGTTACATTGTTGCTATAGGCAAGGTTACATTGGTTCAGATACATTGTAATCCCTGTGGAAGGTAAAACCCTTAGAACACAACATCCCTCCCCCCTAGGACGAGACAATGTCTCGAGCCCATGCTTCTAGACACTCCCCCCCTAGGAGACAAAATCTTTCAGCCAAGATGGCTTGTTTCGAACACGCTGGGGTCTCGATGCGGGCTGCCTCTCCCCGGGTTTGCTACCTTCTCTTTGTCCCCTGGTTTCCTGTCCTGTAATTTGAGAGGGAGACTCGTTAGTGATCTGCCGCGGCTCCGCGGCGTTGTTGGGAGGTGTGCTCTTACTTAGGGAGGAACCGGGGGCACTGGGGACTAACGAAAAACCCCTCTTCTCTCTTGGATGGGTGGGGGAACACTCCTGAAAACCCCCCCGGTTTGCTAAATCAAAACCAAAATTCCATTCGGGGGCAGCGGTCGCGAACTCCTCTCCCCCTTCCCCGGCCTCTGACGGAACTGGCTTATCAAAAGGGTATGAGTCGGGGCCGCTGCTTCTTCCTTCCCCCCTTGCTTGGGACTGTTGTCCGCTGCTGTCTCCCCCTTGGGTTACGCGGGTGGGGGAGAACCCTAACGCTGAATCTTGTAGGAGACCCTCACTGACTGGCCCACTGACTCGGTGCCTCAGTTGGTCAGCGTGCCTCCTCCAGAGGAGACCGGTGTGGGTTTCGACCCGGTACGACACTGGCCCCGTCTGTTCTACAACCGTCCCCGGCACCCAGGCTGGCCCCGCGCTGGCATAGTTCCTGCAATGAACAGGGTCGCCGGCGGCGAAACCTTTCGAGACTGCCAGCCCCACGTTTTTTCCCTTGTCCTCAATTCTTGTGGGGTCCAGCCTGGACAGGAGCGTAGTCAGTTTCCGCCGCATCAACAGTTCTGCCGGCGAGTAACCTGACGCTAAGGGGGTCACCCTATACGCCAATAGGAACTGACATACTTGATGGTTCAGGTCCCCGGGGCCCATGCGCCGAAGCGCCTCCTTTGTTGTACGCACCAACCGTTCCACTTGGCCATTCGTGGCCGGGTGAAACGGCGCGGACGTGACATGCCGAATGGCGTTCGCCTCCATGAATGCCCCGAACTCTGAGGAGGTGAAGCAACTCGCGTTATCGCTGACTAAAGTGTCGGGTAAACCGAACGTTGAAAAGACTCTCCGTAGTTGGTTAATTGTAGTGGTGGAGGATGTGCTCTTTACCGGAATGACCTCCAGCCACTTTGAGAATGCATCCACCACCAGGAGAAACATGGTTCCTCGGAAAGGGCCAGCGAAATCTACGTGCACTCTGGACCATGGCCCCCTCGCTGTGTCCCATTCCCTATGCGGGAGGCGGGCCGCCTCTGGTCGGGACCCCTGGCACGCCTCACAAGTGCCGACCATGTGCTCAATGTCCTCGTCAAGCTGTGGCCACCAAAAGTAACTGCGGGCCAGCGCTTTTGAGCGAACGATGCCCGGGTGGCTGACGTGCAGCAGTTTGAGAACCCTCGGCCGCATGGGAGTCGGGACCACCACCCGTTGGCCCCACAACAGGCACCCCCTTTCTATGGACAACTCTAGCTTCTTCCGAAAGAATGGGTCGAATTCCTTGCCTGGGGACGATGTTGGCCACCCTTTCTGCACCCATGAGCTGACTTTCTCCAGCGTCCTGTCCTTGCTTGTCGCCCTAGCTATATCAGCCGGTACTATTGGGGGTTCGTCTAAAACCTCGATTAGCAACACCTGGCGGTCTCTTCCTATTCTGGCTTTTTGGTCGTCCGACAAAGGCAAAGGAGATCTCGAAAGCGCATCAGCATGGCTGATCTCCTTTCCGGGCCGGTACTCCAACTCGTGTTGGTATGCGTTAAGAAAAATGGCCCATCGCAACATTCTCGGTGATAGTATCTGCGGCGTGGGCTTGCCTGCCGTGAAAATCCCTAACAGGGGCTTGTGATCCGTCACGATTTTGAATGGGCGGCCATACAGAAAATCGTGAAACTTTTTGGTCCCCGCTACTATTGCCAATGCCTCCCTGTCGGTTTGTGCGTAATTTCGCTCTGCTTGGGACAGGGACCTTGAGTAAAACGCCACTGGGGCCTCCCGACCATCATCCAACACGTGGCAAAGCACTGCCCCCACCCCCACCGGTGATGCATCACAGACTAAGACCACCGGCCGTTTGGGGTCGAAGTGCGTAAGGATTGCGTCCGATGTTAAAAGCTGCTTTAGTTCGTTGAACGCCTTCTCGTGCTCGTCACCCCACATCCATGTCTCCTCTTTTTTAAGTAACCGATGGAGCGGTTCGGCCACGGAGGCTTTCCGCGGAAGGAATGTATGGTAAAAATTGAGGAGCCCCAGGAATGACTGTAGTTCGGTTTTGGATGTGGGGCGAGGGGCCTTCTTAATGGCTTCCACTTTGGATCTGGACGGCTTAATACCCTCAGGTGTGATCCGAAACCCTAAAAACTCGACCTCGGTTTCGAAAAAAACACATTTGTCCTTCCTCAGTCTCAGCCCCGCTTTCTCGAACACAGTTAGCACTTTATCCAATCTCTTTGCCAGTTCGGCCTCACTCCCCCCTGTTATCAATACGTCATCAAAATAAGGTAACACCCCCTCCAGCCCCTTCAGGAGGCGTTCCACAAGCGACTGAAAAAGGCCGGGTGCCGAGTTCACGCCGAACTGTAAACGCGACACCTGGAACGCTCCCTTATGTGTGACTATCGTTTGCGCCGCGGCCGTGGCGGGAGTTACGGGGAGTTGTTGATAGGCTTGTGCCAGGTCGAGCTTAGCGAAACACTTTCCCCCATTTAGCCTGGCCAAAAGGTGGCTGACCACTGGCACCGGGTATGCATTAGGGCGAATCGCCTTGTTAATTGTACACTTATAATCAGCGCAAATGCGCACCTCCCCGTTAGCCTTCAGGGCTGTTACGATTGGAGTTTCCCACTCCGCGGAATCAACAGGAATAAGAATCCCCTGGCCCACCAATTTGTCCAGTTCCGCCTCTATTTTGTCCTTTAGTGCGAAAGGCACCCTGCGCGGTTTGAGTCTTATCGGGCGGACCTCCGGGTCTAGGTCGAAGGCTACAGGGGGTCCCTTGAATTTTCCAAGTCCTTTTTCAAAAACGGTGGGGTGCGCGTCACACACCGCTTGTATCGGATCCGCGCCCACGGCATGCACCCCCCCTATGAACAAACCCAAGGGCTGAAACCACTGCGTCCCTAGGAGGCTACAATTCCCCCCTTTGAGAACGACTAAAGGGAGTTCTGCGGAATGTCTTTTATAACGAACCTGAAATTTTCCGACCCCCAGCACTGGAATGCTGTTCCCTTGTACGTCCCGTAGCGTGGACCTCAGAGTCTTAAGTTTGGGCCGCGCTTGGGGGTCGATCTTCAAGAACTCTTTCTGGGGAATTATGGAATAATAGGACCCCGAGTCAATCTCCATCCTAACAGGGGCCCCTTGTACTATTACCTCAATGAAGTAATGGTTTTGTCCCGCGGACACGCTGAACACGGGGGCGTCGTCCTCGCTGCCGTCCGAGACGCGACCCACGCCGTCCTGCTTCCTCGTGGTTCGGGCGCCATCTTGGGGTCTCGCTGGACGGTCCGGTCTGGCCGAACGGTCTTTCGACTGCCTCCGGCCCTCTCTCCGATTTCTGCATGCCCTGGCGATGTGCCCGCGCCGGCCACAGCTGTAACATTCGGCTTTCCTGAAAGGGCACTTCGCACGCTCGTGGGCCGCCCCACAACCATCGCAGCGGCGCCCCCCTTTCCGGACCTTCTGTACCTCTTCGCCGTCGCTGCCATCTGTAGAGGATCTCGAGGTTCGTCGGGTCGCGTGCACCGGCTGTCCTGACTTGCCGCGCACCGAGCTTTCCGCTTTGCTGGCCCTAGGACGCCACTCACGCCACTCGTGTATTTCGTCCACTCCCGCATTCGTGGACTCCGCGGATTCCGCGGTCTCTACGACCTCGGCCAGCGTGGGTGGCGGCTCCCTGTTCATCAGGCGGCGCTGCACTTCCTTGTCCTTCAGGCCACACAGCACGACGTCCCTCATGATCATCTCCAGGTTGTCCCACTTGCAGGGAACGGCGGCTACCCTCAGGGCCTCCACGAAAGCCTCTACCGACTCATCCGGCGCTTGGACTCGCCTCCAAAACGCACTCCTAGCGGGAAACATTGCCTTCGAGGGTTGGAAACGCTCACGCAGCAACTTCAGTATGTCGTCGGTTTTGAAGTCGTCCAACGTCTTCGGTTCGATCATGCCCACCAGCGTCCGCTTGGTCTCTACACCCAGCATTCGGGTGAGGATGGCCCTCTTCCTTTCCTCGTCGTCTTTGACTTTGAGTTCCACCAAGGCCGCCTTGAAATCCATGTTAAAGATGGTCCAGTCTTGCGGCTTGGTAATATTGAACCCGCTCTGTGTCCTGGCGCTTTGGGAATCCATGATCCCATCCTCGTCGCCAATTTAGAGTATGCAAACCAAGACACAGGACACAGCCTCGGGCTGGGTTAACTCAGGTTTATTGCATCGTGGACAGAGGGAACATGAGGTAATGGCGGATCGATAGCTCTTTATATACAGTAGTAACACATTTGAACGTGGTGCCATAGTAGCCCATTGGCTACTGCCTGCGTGACGTCATTGCTAGTCACGCCCTTCTTGTCCAGGTGTAGGTGGTGGCGGGAAAGCTTCCCGCGCTGTTGCCTTTGATGATTCTGACCAAGAGAGCTTGGACGCTCGCTGCTGCCAGCTGGTGGTCATCAGCTCGCGTCCTCATGCAGGGTTCATATGATACAGCTGAAGGTTACATTGTTGCTATAGGCAAGGTTACATTGGTTCAGATACATTGTAATCCCTGTGGAAGGTAAAACCCTTAGAACACAACAGACATGTTGTTCATTTTGATGAACAAAGGAAAGCTGATGAGAAAGGGACCATTCTACGTGATCCTGAAGAAGAGGGCCAACATGATGAATCTCTTCTAGAGGCCATTATCGCCACAAGTAGAACCAATCAGAGAAGAGGAAAACAAAGTGGATATGATAGCACTCTTCAAATAACTGAAAGATAATCATAAGGAGGAAGAGCAGGATCTGTTCTTGATCATTCCAGAGTGCAGGATGTGTAATACCAGGCTGAAAACTACAGGAAGCCAGATATAAGCTGAATATCAGGAAAAACATCCTAATGGTTAGAGCTGTATGACAGTGGAACCAACTACCTCAAGAGTTGGTAAGCACTCAAGCACTGGAAGCAGTCAAGATAAGGTTGGACAACCATCTGTCAGATCTGCTCCGATTTGGATTTCTTCATTGAGCATGGGGTTGGAACTGATGGCCTAAAAGGCTCCTTCCAACTATAATCTATCTATCTATCTATCTATCTATCTATCTATCTATCTATCTACCTATCTATCTATTTATTTATATTCAAATTTATATGCTGCCCAATCAGGTAAACCCGACTCTTGGCAGCTCACAACAAGTTAAAACACACATAAAACAGTACAACCAATTAAAACCCAACATACCCACCCACCTACCCCATTCCTCTTAAAACCCACATAAACCCACATTAAAAAAAAGAAAATTAAAAGAAATGGGGGTTTAATTTATAAGCCAACAGGCAGGGGCCACTCTTCCATCTGGGCCCCACACTTGCCCTGCCAACCAGGTTTTTAGGTCTTTTCTGAAAGGTAGCAGCTCCATCTGCTCCCGCAACTCTACAGGCAGGAGGTTCCACAAGGCCGGTGCGGACACAGAAAAGGCCCTCCTTCGTGTGCCAGAGAGACAAGCCCCTCTGGCAGATGGAACAATCAGGGAGCCCCTCCGATCCGCTCTGGTTGGATGGGTGGACACTCTTGGGACAATGCGGTCTCTAAGCTATCCTGGCCCACTACCATGAAGGGCTTTAAAGGTCAAAACCAGCACCTTGAACTGCACCCGGAGGCAAACTGGTAGCCAGTGCAGCTCCCGAAGTAATGGTGAGGCACGAGCATAACGCCCGTGCCCCATCACCACCCGGCCTGCCGCATTCTGGACCAACTGCAGCCTCCGAATGGTTGACAAGGGCAGCCCCATGTAGAGCGCATTGCAATAATCTAGCCTGGAGGTGACCAGAGCATGTGTGACCATGAGCAGGGAGTCCCGGTCCAGGAGCGAACGCAACTGACGGATGACACAAAGCTGTGAGAAAGCCCTCCTGGCCACAGCCGCCACCTGATCTGCTAGTAGCAGCCCCGAATCCAGGAAGACCCCTAAGTTGCGTACCGGGTCTGTCTGGGGCAAAGCAGCCTCATCCAAGACCAAAGTTGGCAGCTCCCTGGATAACGCGGGACCCCCTATCCAAAGCCACTCAGTCTTCCACCCAGCCCCTTTCCCAAAGGCCTCCTTCGCTGAACCAGGAAGGAGAAGAGAGGACCGACAGCAGTGTCAAGGCAGGGAGAGATGGCTGCAAAAGACCTTCCACCCAGCCCCTTTCCCAAAGGCCTCCTTCGCTGAACCAGGAAGGAGAAGAGAGGACCGGCAGCTGTGTCAAGGCAGGGAAAGGTGGCTGCAAAAGACCTTCCACCCAGCCCCTTTCCCAAAGGCCTCCTTCGCTGAACCAGGAAGGAGAAGAGAGGACCGGCAGCTGTGTCAAGGCAGGGAGAGGTGGCTGCAAAAGACCTTCCACCCAGCCCCTTTCCCAAAGGCCTCCTTCGCTGGACCAGGAAGGAAAAGAGAGGGCCGGCAGCTGTGTAAAGGGAGGGAGAGGTGGCTGCAAAAGACCTTCCAACCACCCCCTTTCCCCAAGGCCTCCTTCGCTGGACCAGGCAGATGGCTTCAAGAATTGCAGCCCCATTCCAGCCATGGAGAACAGACACTGCCTTTCCTCTCAGCCGCTCCAGTGGGGGGGAATTGGTCACAGCCGGGGAAACCTTGGCGGATTGATGGACTGGCACGTTGCCGCCCCCCTCCTTCACCTCTTGTGGGGTTAGGGAGGAGAGAGGGAGGTGGTGCCAGCAGTGAGGGCACTTACCCCCCATTTTTCAGTAATTGTAGGGGTTGGAGGGGTGGGAAGGGAATGGGATTGGGTTTGGGGAGGGATGGCTGGCACCCCCCACCTCTGATAAGAGGCTCTTGGAAATTCCCCAAGGAGGGTAGCGGGAGTGTTGGGGTGGGTTCTGGGTCTGGAGGGGATAGAGGGTGGGAGAAATGGCCTTGTCAGCTGGGTAGGAGGGGTAGCACTCCATCTGAGATGGGTGGGGAGGTTCTCAGGGCTCAAATTGGGGTTGTGACAGGCATGGAACGATATGGTGGGTACCGAGGGGCAGGCCGCACTCGGGGAACATGGGACCGATGGTTGGTATCTGTCTCTCGTTCCAGTCCCCCAGGTACATCTCTGGGTCCTGAGCAGCTGATCCAGGGTGACCCCACCCTTAGGCTGCTGCTGATGAATGCCTGGTCAATCTGCAACAAGGCCCCCCTAATTCAAGACTCAATTCGGGAGGGGCGGGCCGACCTGGCATGCATCACCGAAACCTGGCTGAGACCAGAGGATGGTGTACCTCTGTCAGAAATGTGTCCAGCTGGCTTCGGTATCTGGCACCAGCCAAGGGATGAGGGAAGGGGCGGTGGCATTGCCATTGTAGCCAGGGAGTCCTTGGGTGTCGCCAGGGCAACTGCTCCACAAGTCCTGGGTTGTGAGGCCCTACTCCTGTGGTTGGGCCCTAAGGGTCAGTTGGGAGTCTTACTCCTGTACCTGCCTCCTTGCAGGGTAAGAGACTCCCTGCCTGAGCTCTTACCCTCAGTTATGACAGCAATACACCATGAGAGAGTGATGAGGGTGGAGATGCTGACTGTGATACTGATCTGGATGTATCCTTTGAGTCACAAGATGTTCCAGAACCTACCATCAGATGCTTATTCCAAATCAACTAAGGTTATCATCAAACCTGCTATCCTATTTCACAAGGTAATTGTGCAATGATAAGCCTGCATCCTGGGAAGCTATTGAGGAAATGTCAAAGACCAAAGCTTCCAAATGGAGAGAAGCAGCAATCGAAGAAATAGAAGCACTACACAAAAATGTCATGAGGTCCCTGGCTGAGTTACCATGAGGCAAGAAATTCACTGGATGCAAATGGGTTTTCAGACAGAAGAAAGGCAAGAGAAACAATACAAGGAAGGGTTAGTCGCCCAAGGCTTTCTACAAAAGTATGGAGAAGACTTTGATAAGAACTTAGTTCCAGTTGCAAAATACAGCACAGTAAGGATGCTCTTCATCAGAGCAGCATCACAAAAGGCACAAGTCAAACATCTTGATGACAAGACTGCATTCTTATATGGTGAAATCACAGAGGAGCTATACAAGGAACAGCCACTAGGATTTGTTAACAAGAAATATCCCTTTTTTTTCCAAACTGAAGAATGCAAGCGCGGCGCCAAAATGGCCGCCGCGCTCTTTGCGGGGGCCCCTCCACCGGACTTGGACATCCGGGTAGTTAGGGGGCATGGCCAGCACCCTTTAAAAGGGGTGGCCACGAGGCAGCCGCGCTGCCATTTTGCGAAGCGACGGAGAGGAGAAGTTTTTCCCCAATCGCTCCGTCGCTCTTCCTTTAGCTGGGAAGCCTCTTTTAGGCAGCGGTTGCTTCTTCGCTTCTTTTCTTCGGCTTCCCAACGATCTCCAGCAATGCCTTCCAAAAAGAAGGCGATGGCGAATGCGGTTCGCGCTTCAAGGAGGCGCCAGCCGGGTCGGAGGACCGCGACTGCGCCCCCTCAGCAGGCCCCCTTTCCAGGGGCGCCCACCGGGACCGGTGGGATGAGGTCGATAGCTCCCTGGCCCGAGGCTGGGCAGCCTCAGAGCGGCCCTGCAGGGGATGCGGCCCCCAGCCCGCAATTAGCGGCCACTGGCCCGGGCCTGGCGCAGAGCCAGGCTGGGCCTTCGGGCCTTGGCATGCAGCTTCCAGCGGTGGGCTTTAACCAAGGGGGTTGGCTGGGTTCCCTTCCCTGGCAGGGCATGCCCCCGGCCCCTCCGGGGCCGGTGGTTGGGGCATGGCCATATGCGGGCCCCGGGGTCCAGAGACCTGGCCCGGTGCCAGTGACCGGTGGGCCAGCCGGCCCTTTGCCCCCCATCAGCGTTGGGGGCTATGTAAACGTTGATGTCCTACTGGCCCGCGTAACGGCCCTGGAGGCATCTTTAGGGGTAGTTAATCCATCCGGGGCACCTTTTGGTTTACAGGTCAACTCAGCGCCTGCCGGTCCTCGGCAGGCGGCCGAAAGGGTTGAGCTGCCTGAGGCAAGTAGGTCGGCGCCAGCCGCGGCCTCGCAGCTCCCCACGCAGCAGATGCCGCCAGCAGGTAGTGGTCAGGCCCCATCTACGAGCTCGGTTCCGGTCGCGAGCTCCGACGCCCGCAGTGGGCCGGAACCCCCGGTGGGGGCGGCCCATGGGGGTGCAACTTGTGAGTATACGGTCCAAGCTAGTGCACCCACACCACAACCCACAACGGGGGGAGGTTTACAGTGGCCGTGGCCTCGCCTGGCTGGGACGGCGGGTCAGCCGCCGCCGGCCCATCAGGGAACGGCTCCAACACTCCAAGGCCCCTCTTGGGGCGGGGTACCCTGTCCTCCAGGGAACTTACTGGGGGTGGCAGGGCTGGTCCAGGCTCCTTTCATGGTGCCCAGCACTGTCAATGTTCCGGTGAATTTTATTTCGATAAAGCCATGCCTTTTGGCTGCTCCATTTCATGCTCAGCATTTGAGCGCTTCAGCACCTTCCTGCAATGGGCCTTTGTTCGCAGGTCAGGGTCCTGGTCTGTAGCCCACTACCTCGACGATTTCTTATTCGGGGGTGAACGGGGCTGGGACATGTGCACGCGTCTCCTAAATACATTTCAGACGCTAATGAAGGAACTCGGTGTCCCTTTAGCGCCTGAAAAGACCGAGGGCCCTTCAACCAAGCTCACATTCCTGGGGGTTGAGATTGACACGGTTGTGCAAGCATCCAGGTTACCTGTTGATAAGGTTTCCCGGATCGTTGCACTCATTTTGGACTTGCTGGCAAAACGCAAGGTGTCCCTTCGGGAGCTCCAGGTGTTACATGGTCACCTCAATTTCGCTTGCAGGGTCGTCGCACCTGGCAGAGCATTTGCTCGACGCTTGTGCGACGCCATGACTGGCATGGCCAGGCCCCACCACAGGGTCCGACTGAACATGGGCATGAGGGCTGATATGCTCATCTGGCTTCAGTTCCTGAGGGAATTCAACGGGGTGTCCTTTTGGAGGTCCGACCTTTTGGTTTCCCCTCGTTTTCAGGTTCAGTCGGATGCATCAGGGTCCCTGGGTTATGGGATTTACTTCGAGGGGAAGTGGGCCTACGGCAGATGGCCGCCAGCCTGGTGGGGCACGGATCGTTTGCGCGATCTCACGTACCTGGAATTTTTCCCCATTCTGGGAGCTTTGATGCTATGGGGCGAGGAGTGGGCCAATTCGGTCGTCCATTTCTGGTGTGACAATGCGGCAGTTGTACACATTGTCAACTCACAGACGTCAAAATCTCCCAGGGTTATGGAACTGGTTCGCCAGTTTGTGTTGCGCAGCCTACGCCTAAATGTGCTTTTCAGGGCCAGACATGTTCCAGGTATTAATAATGATATTGCTGACGCTTTGTCCCGCCTGCAGATCCCCCAGTTCCGTGCCTTGGCCCCAGACGCAGAGGAATTTCCCTCGCCGCTCCCGGACGAGATATGGATGCTTGGCAAGGAGAGGTGAACCGGGCGATCGGCATGTCGCTCGCCCCCCGCACGCGTAAGGCGTATAACCATGCATTCAATTCATTCAGGGCCTTTTGTGCTAGATCACGGCTGCCTGAAAGTTGGCCTATCCCAGTGGCTCACGTCCTCCAATTTATGGTTTACTTACATGCCCAGGGCTTAGCCCCCCGCACCATAGCATCCAGGCTGTCAGCGCTGGCATTCATAGCCAAGGTGGGTGGTTTTTCTGACAGCACAAATGATTTTCACATACGACATGTTTTGGAAGGGTGGGTGCGGGAACGTGGGCGCAGCCCGGACGACCGCCACCCTATTTCTCCAGGGGTACTTACCCACCTTGCACAGGGTTGGCATGACCTGTGTTTCGACAGGTATGAGGCAACCCTGTTTCACGCGGCTACTACGGTGGCCTTTTTTTGGGGCGCTCCGCATCAGTGAGCTGGTGCTACTGTCTAAGGCGGATGCGAGTCGTAGGGCACTGGAACTCGAAGATGTCTATGTTTCCAATGATTGGGCTCAGCTGAGGATACGCTCCTCTAAGGTTGATCAGCATGGTGTAGGCAGTGGTGTAAGACTGCTACGATGTTCCATGGCTGACATCTGTCCGGTTGGTGCCCTACAGGAGTTCCTTGCACTACGTGGTACGCACCCTGGCCCGTTTTTCTGTCACCAAGATGGGTCTCCCCTTACTAAATTTCAATTTTGGAAGGTGACTGGTAAGGCACTAGCCAGTGTTGGCCTCCCTGGTGCTCGTTACGGCACCCATTCATTCAGGATAGGGGCGGCTTCCACCGCAGCGGCGTTTGGGTACTCTGGGGCTGAAACATGCAACATGGGACGGTGGGGATCACGATGTTTTCAGTTGTATGTTCGCCCTCTTCAACAGTGAGTACCAGTTAAGTCACTGCCCTGTTTCCTTTTTTCCTTGACAGACCCTGGGTGTCGTCTTACACCGGTGACAGTATGGCTGGTGGGCCACAGCTATGTGCACAGGGCAGCGCAGTTTGCTGCAGCGACAGAGTGGGGACCCCGACTGGGACTGGGTGCGTCCGCAAGTCTCAGGTGGTACGGTAAGCGCGGAATGTTATGGCGGGAACTGTTGCCATTCCTTTTCTCCATCAGGGATGCTGACCCGCCTGATGTCCTGATTATACACCTCGGGGGTAATGATTTGGGACAGGTCACGGGCCTATCGCTGAAGCATGCGATTTGCGGTGACCTGGCCTACTTGCATTATGTGTGGCCTGCCACAACCCTACTTTGGTCGGACATGATACTGCGGCACGCTTACAGGGGTGGGTTTAACCTCCAGGCCCTTGATCGGGCTCGGCGCTCGGTGAACAGGGCTATTGCCCGGTTCTTTATGGACAAGGGTTGGGGGCGCGTCATACGACACCCCACCATCAGTCTCCAAAATTATGAGCTTTACACAGGGGATGGGGTCCATCTGTCGCCGGGAGGTATGGACCTCTTGTTGGGAGATTGGCGAGCAGGCCTGTTGACCGAGCTGACGGTCTGGGGGGGGGGGGGCGGTGAGCCTTTATTGAAGCCTCCCCGTGTGGCGGGTAGCACTGGTAAGGTAAACATTTATGACCCACAGGTATCCGGCAGGTTCGCAATTGACTGGACAACACTAGACAGGCACAAGTTGGTTAACGTTGTCCGGTCAACGATGAACCAGGCAATGGGGTGATGGCAGCATGCATCACCCCGTTATTTTACGGATACGCGTCAGAGGGTGGGGTCAGTAGTTAGATTATTGACTACGGTCAACAATTTGTTTGTTGTCAACAAACAAATTGATACAAATGGATACATTGTAACCAATTGCCGTTGGCAATTTTGGGTGGAACCTTACCAGTGTTACTTCGGCCTGCTTGCCTTAAGAATTATAATTGGTTGAATACCAATAGAAATTTATAATTCGGACTAGGGCATGAATCAATAAATGTGGCCCAATGCCGTTATCCACTTTTACCAGTGTCTGAGTTCTTTATTGGGGAGTGCGCCTGCAAAGGACTGTATGGGCTCAAAGAGGTTGCAAGAACCTGGAATGAGAAACTATTGCTTCAAGAGGGTTTTAGGCAAGGAGATAAATTCTTATTCACTAGAAACAAAGATAGACACTTAAGCTGTTGTCTTGCATATAGAGACAATCTAATTGTAGCTATGTACACAAAGGATCATTGCAGGCGCACCCCCCCCAATAACGGACTCAGACAACATTGAAAGTGGATAACAGCATCGGGCCACATTTATTGATTCAATGCCCTAATCCGAATTATAAATTTGTATTGGTAAAACGACCAATCATAATTCTTAAGGCAAGCAGGCCGAAGTAACACTGGTAAGGTACCACCCCAAAATTGCCAACGGCAATTGGTTACAATGTATCAATTTGTATCAATTTGTTTGTTGACAACAAACAAATTGTTGACCGTAGTCAATATCTAACTCATGACCCCACCCTCTGACTCGTATCCGTGAAATCACGGGGTGATGCATGCTGGCTAGCTATCGCCATCACCCCGTCGCCTGGTTCGTCGTTGACCGGACAACGTTTAACTAATTTGTTCCTGTCTAGTGTTGTCCAGTCAATTGCGAACCTGCCGGATACCTGTGGGTCATACTGTTTACCTTACCAGTGCTACCCGCCACACGGAGGGGCTTCAAAGAAGGCCTGACGCCCCCCCCCCAGACCGTCAGCTCGGTCAACAGGCCTGCTCGCCAATCACCCAACAGGAGGTCCATACCTCCTCGCGACAGATGGACCCCATCCCCTGCATACAAGTCATAATTTCGTAGGCTAATAGCGGGGTGACGACTGACCCGTCCCCAAGCCTTGTCGGCAAGGAACCGCGCCACCGCCCCATTGACCGCGCGCCTAGCGCGGTCAAGGGCCAGGAGGTCAATGCCCCCTCTGTAAGAATGGCGCGGGATCATGTCCAACCAAACCAGGGTTGTGGCAGGCCAGACGTAGTGCAAGTAGGCAAGGTCCTCGCAAATCGCATGCTTGAGCGATAAGCCGGTGACCTGACCCAAATCGTTGCCCCCAAGGTGTATGATGAGAATGTCAGGCGGGTCAGCACTCCTGCTTGAAAACAGGAAAGGCAGCAGCTCCCGCCATAACATCCCAGGCTTACCATGCCATGTGAGACTGGCGTGTTCACCCAGTCCCAGTCGGGGTCCCCACTCTGTCGCCGCAGCGTAACGCGCTGCCCTGTGCACATAGCTGTGGCCCACCAGCCATACTGTCACCGGTGTAACACGACACCCAGGGTCTGTAAGAAAAATTGAGAAAAAAGGAAGGTAAGGTGATTGGATTGGTACTCACGGTGGAAGTGGGCGCACATAAAACTGAAAACATTGCGAGCCCCACCTTCCCATGCTGCGTATGTCAGCCCCGGAGTACCCAAAAGCAGCTGCTGTAGAGGCTGCCCCAATACGAAATGAATGTGTGCCATAACGGGCACCTGGTAGGCCCACCCTGGCGAGGGCTCTGCCTGTCACCTTCCAAAACTGAAATTTAGTAAGGGGAGACCCATCTTGGTGACAGAAAAACGGGCCATGGTGCATGCCACGCAGTGCCAGGAACTCCTGTAGGGCACCAACCGGACAGATGTCTGCCAAAGAACACCGTAGCAGTCTTACGCCACTGCCTACACCATGCTGATCTGACTTGGAGGAACGTATCCTCAACTGGGCCCAGTCTTTGGCAACATAGACATCCTCGAGTTCCAGTGCCCTACAACTTGCATCCGCCTTAGACAGCATCACAAGTTCGCTGATGCGGAGCGCTCCAAAAAATGCCACCGTTGTGGCTGCATGAAAAAGGGCTGCCTTGTAATGATCAAAACAGAGGCTTGGCCAGCCCCGGGCCAACTGGGTAAGAACCCCTGGGGAAATAGGGTGCCGGTCGTCCGGGCAACGCCCGCGCTCGCGCACCCACCCCTCCAAAACATGTCTCACACGGAAGTCAGAGGTGCTGTCCACATGACCCCCTACTTTGGCCATAAAAGCCAGGGCCAAGAGCTTGGATGCTATGGTGCGAGGTGCGAGGCCGAGAGCATGCAGGTGGACCATGAACATGGTCAACCGGGATAGGCCAGGTCTCTGGCAGGTGAAATTGAGCAGCAAATGCCCTGTAAGAATTAAATGCTTGTTGATACGCCTTACGCGTGCGTGGCGCTAGTGACAGGCCAATCGCCCGGTTCACCTCTCCTTGCCAATGGTCCATATCTCGTCCGGGAGTGGCGAGGGAAATTCCTCCGCATCCGGGGCCAAGGCACGGAACCGGGAGATCTGCAGGCGGGACAAAGCGTCAGCAATATCATTATTAATCCCTGGGACATGCCTGGCTCTGAACAAAACGTTGAGGCGCAGGCAGCGCAGCACAAAATGGCGCACTAGGTCCATAACCCTGGGCGATTTGGAAGTCTGTGCATTAACAATGTGGACAACAGCAGCGTTGTCACACCAGAAATGCACGACCGAGTTGGCCCATTCCTCGCCCCATAGCATCAAAGCCCCTAGTATAGGAAAAAATTCAAGGTATGTGAGATCACGCAGGCGATCAGTGCCTGCCCAGGCCGGTGGCCACCCACCATAGGCCCACTTCCCATTGAAGTACATCCCATAACCCAGGGATCCTGAGGCATCAGACTGGATCTGAAAATTGGGGGATGCCAGGAGGTCAGACCTCCAAAATGAGACCCCATTGAACTCCCTCAGGAACTGTAACCAGACAAACATGTCTGCCCTGATACCCCGGGTAAGTCTAACTCTGTGGTGGGGCCTGGATAACCCTGCCATGGCGTCGCATAAGCGTCGAGCAAAAGCCCTGCCCGGAGCGACCACCCTGCAGGCGAAATTTAGGTGACCATGTAGCACCTGCAGTTCCCTCAGTGATGCCTTGCGCTTGGCCATCAACTCCGAGATAAGGGCCACTATCCTGGACACCTTATCCTCCGGTAACCTAGAAGCCTGCGCTAACGTGTCAATCTCCACCCCCAGGAATACTAACTTGGTAGATGGGCCCTCGGTCTTTTTGGGCGCTAAAGGGACACCGAGTTCCTCCATTAGCGTCTGAAATGTGTTGAGGAGACGTGTGCACGTGTCCCAGCCCCGTTCACCCCCGAACAAAAAGTCATCCAGGTAATGGGCCACAGACCGGGACCCTGACCTGCGGACGAAAGCCCACTCTAAGAAGGTACTAAAACGCTCAAAGGCCGAGCATGATATGGAACAGCCAAAAGGCATGGCCTTATCAAAATAATATTCGCCCCGAAATTTAAAACCCAGCAACTCAAAGTCACCCGGATGCACCGGCAGGAGGCGAAAGGCCGACTTAATGTCGCACTTGGCCAGCAGGGCACCCGGGCCACACGAGCGCACCATGCGCAGCGCGTGGTCAAAAGACGTATACCTGACTGAACAAAGGTCATCAGGGATAGCATCATTGACCGACCGGCCGGCTGGGTAGGATAAATGATGAATAAGGCGAAACTCGCCTTGAGACTTTTTGGGAACCAAGCCTAGGGGCGACACCTTAAGGTTGGGAAACGGGGGTGAAGGGAAAGGGCCAGCGACCCTGCCCGCATCTAACTCCTTCCTAATACTGGCAGCAGCCACCTCCTCCCTCCCCTTGAGGGACAAAAGATTGGGGGCATCCTGAGGGGACCTATCACCCATGAAAGGGATGCGAACCCGTACTTAAAGCCTTGAAGGAGATACTCCCCATCCTCCCCCTTCGGGTACACTGTGAGCCAACGCTCCAACATGTCCACCTTAATTGGGGAGGGGGCCTTTCGGTGAACCAGCTCCATCTGTGGCAGCCTTGCCAGCCCACTGTCCGCCCCTCCCTCTGCCCCGTGTCCCCCCAGGCCTGGGACAGGCGGAGGCTGCGTGGGGGCCCGAACAGGTGGGACACTCATGCCTGTATTTGCAATTCTTCTTATTACAGGAACCATTGGACGAAAAAGTCCAGCACAGCAGGCGGGCTGGAACCCCCTGCCCCGCCACTTGGCGGGTAACCTGTGCTGGGACAGCTCGCTGGACCGCATGTCCGCAATGGTATCTGTCCCCTGGCGCGGGGCGCGTGGGCGTCATGTACAGAAGCCAAAGCCTCTGGCACGGCTCGTCCCACCTCATCTCCGGGTGGAGGGGAATCCGCATACGGAATTCCTCGTCATAAGCCAGCCACGAAGGGCCCGGGAAATCAACCATTGCCCTGTATATGTTGTCCAAAT
The DNA here is from genome assembly GCA_035047345.1 of Bradypodion ventrale. NCBI lineage: Eukaryota > Metazoa > Chordata > Lepidosauria > Squamata > Chamaeleonidae > Bradypodion > Bradypodion ventrale. The sequence goes on from JAWDJE010000003.1 coordinate 253,197,471, forward strand.
ATTGGACCATCGGAATAGCCAACTCCGGCCGCGCCCTCAGATACACTGCCATGTAAATTAAATAAGCTGGCAGCCAGTTGGCCCAGGTACGTGGCGGCTTACGACGACGTGCCTGCTCCTTATCCTTCTCATCCTGTCCCTCCCTTTCGTCCTTGGTGGGCTCTCTGTTCAGGAGTGAGAAGATATCTACATACTCCCCCCGCCAAATCTTTTCCTTGGTGGCCTGTGCCAAGTGGTCACCCAGTGGCAAGGAGTACCCCGCAGTTGGTAAGGCCGAAAAAGGCACCACAGACACCGGGAAAGGGGCCTGAGCCAACCCAGCCACCCCCAGTACATTCCCCGCAGTGTAAGAAAAACTACCCACCCCGGTGCCCTGGGTGGCAGTTACCGTCGCCGAGTGGGGTGCCGGCTGCTGTGCCACTGCACCACCCGAGCGAGGCCAAGGCCATTGAAAAGCTCCCCCCATAGAAGCAATGTGTGCAGGTGTACTGGCTTGTACCGTATACTCACATGCTGCACCCCCGTGGGCCGCCCCCACCGGGGGTTCCGGCCCACTGGGGGCGTCGGAGCTCACGACCGACGTAGAGCTCATCATCGGGGCCTGACCTGCACTCGTCTGCTGGCTGGGGAGCTGTGGGGCAGTAGCCGAAGCCGCGCCACCCGCCTGAGGCAGCTCAACCCTGCCCGCCGCCTGTTGTCCTCCTGCCGACGGCGCCGCAAAAGGGACGCCAAAGGGAGCCCCAGCCTGGCTGGCCCGAGCTAAAGACGCTTCGAGGGCCGCAAGGCGGGCCAGTAAGGCCTGCACGTCGATCTGGGGCCAAGGGCCAGCCGGCCCGCCAAGTCCAGGCGCGGGTACAGGTCCCTGTACCCCAGGACCCGAATAGGGCCATTGCCCAACACCGAAGCCCGGTAGGGTCGGTGCAGGAACCTGCCAAGGTAGGGGACCACACCACCCGCCCAGGCTAGAAGGCCCAGGAGGAAGAGAGGCAGGCCCAACAGGATGGGCAGAGAGAGTAGCGGTGTCCACCGCTCGCGGGCCGCGGGCCGGAGCCCCTGCCGCGCCCGCATTCCGATCCCCCGCGTCCGGCCAAGGGGCGATGGACCCCATTCCGCCGGCCCCGGCGGGGGCCTGGACAGGCGGCTGCTGGGGAGGCGCCACCGTGGTCCTCCGACCCGGGTTGCGCCTCCTCACAGCTCGAGCCGCACTCGAAGCTGCCTTCTTCTTCGAAGGCATCTCAATCGCAGGAAAGGGAAGCCGAAAAGAAGATTCGCCGCCAAAAGGCTTCCCGCAAGGTAAGGAGCGACGGAGACACAGGGAAAAACTTCTCCGCTCCGTCGCTTTAGCTAAAATGGCAGCACGGCTGCCTCGTGGCCACCCCTTTTATAAGGGAGCTGGCCACGCCCTAAACTACCCGGATTCTTCGTCCTGTGGGGGGGGGCCCGCAAAGAGCGCGGCGGCCATTTTGGCGCCGCGCTTGCAATATATAGAGAAATTGACAAAGTACTGTAGTTAATATTAAACAGCTAGGAAATGCAAAATTTTATTTCGGCATTCAATTTGAGAAAAAACAGTTGACTTGTACCTATTAAATCAAAAGCAAAAGATAACTGAAATCCTAGACACATTAGCTCACCAGTACACACATGAAATTAAAATACCTATGTATAAACCTTCTAAGAAAACATTTTTCTTGCTGCCAAAACTGTGCCTAAGAATTTGTACCTTAAGAACTATCAAGAAAAAAGAGTAGGAAACTGGGAGGTGCTTGTCTTTCAAAACATTCATCCTGAATCCTCTGGGACATGCTAGCTGCACCAGTCTGCAAAGATTATCCAACAGGCAGTTCTCTTACCCCACACAGCCCCATGTACCCAGATATAATATGTTCTTCAGGCTGGAGAAGGTTATGTGGGTTTTGAATGTATGAAGGATATGCGAGAGGAAGTAAAGGCTGATTAAAAAAGTGCATTGGGATGTTAGGATAGTAGGATCACAGTCTTCCTTATGGAGCTTCTTCATCAGTGCATGTATGTTAGGGATGGCTAGCATCAGCAAGCGTTGGTACCAGATTTTAATCACTGACATACACAGTCAAATCCTGTCCAACATTCCAGCAGAAGTTAATATGAACTCAAAATTATCTTGAGGACACTAATCTTCCACATGGCTCTGTGATTCAGATCTCATTCTCACATGCTTCTGGTAATGTGAGTGAATGAATAAGAACTGAACTACTGGCAAAATCTGTTATTCTACCCAAGCAACAAGCCATTGCACAAATGGTTCAATATTTGATAAACTTTTTAAAGGAGATATCGGATACCTCCTATTCCTAAATTGAAGCTTGTTGGTCTGAACAGGCATGTTCAATGATCTTTGCTCCTATGACAAGGATCATACGGAAGTGTGCTAGAGAAGATTTATACTCTGCAAACATTAAAACAGAATACTGAACAAATTGACCATTTGATATGGAAGCCAAATGTTGGATTTTCTGATGTAAGTGCTTGATGTCTCTTCCTCACATTTTGAGCAACTGATAAATACAGTACAAAAAAATTCACCTGTGTTGATATTATATAGTTGATATTATATATTATTGGTACAGGAAAAGTTCACAGTTTTGAATTTTTAAATTCTATAGGAATTTTTTATTCATAAAATGCATATGAATGGTCCTGTTCTAGTGCAAATCTAGAATGAATGATGATAAACTATTGCTAATTGCAGAACTCATTTGTTGCAGGGGAGGGAATGCTTTGAGTGATGCCTTCACATGTTTTCTTCTGGAATACAACTTTTAATGTCAAATCATTTCTTCATCATTATCTTTTTGAAATCCACTTATGTTTTGGGAAGGAATGCAAGAATCAGGACATAATGTCTGTCTGAGGATGGCACTCACTGATAGAAAAAAATTAGCCATGTCATTGGGAGTGTACATGTGTTTGTCTGGGTAAACGATTTTCCAGAATACAGTAACTGAAATAATGTAACTGGTTGTGCACCAAATCTAGCACTGTCTTAACGTTTTCCTCAGCCCTTGGCAGTTTGCCAGTTTATGTCCTCTGGGGCAATAATACTTTAAAACCAGGTTAAACAAATGCTAGGATAAAAAATCTTGATGAGAAGAATAATTGGTCTTTCCACTTCATTTCATCGCCCTTTTCAAAATGTTAAGAAGGAATACATTTCATTCCACAGTCCGAATTGGAAAAAGGAAAATACTTGTTCTAGGTTAGTTATTGTAACAAGCTAATAGGTACAACGTGATTTGCTCCATAGAAGCCAGAGGAGAAATTGTGATTGAGGGGAGGGATTATTTGATTCTCCTACAAAGCTCTGTAGCCTCAGCATAGTTTCTTATCAGCTGAATTTCTGGCATCTCTGGCTTTTTGCTTCTTGTAATTTGGTCTTGTATATTGATGGAGATTGACATGCCCCTTTTATGTCTGATGTGAGTGGATCTTCCTACACTTATAAGCACAAATTAGCTATAAGTATACCTATGAAACCCACTTTGGTAGCAGTTTTCCCCAGAAGGAAAGGGCAGGGCGAACCTATTTAACTTAGAAACACTTGCCTTCATTCTGGTGAGCAAACTTATATGTTAACAAACTTAACATATAGAAGTAAAGAACCCATAGAAAGAATAAGTCTATGACACAGAACATTAACTGAAGATAATTATCTCTCTTTTAAAAATAAAGCTTTTGCCTACTGCTATTTTCATATTAACTCACTGATATTAATAGAGAAATATTTTCTTACAACTCCTTGGTTATAAAAAGGATTCACTATACTTACCCTTAGAGCAGGGATGCCCAAACGGTGGCCCACGATCCAGATCCAGCCCTGACGCCAATTCAACTGGCCCATATGGGCATGTTTTACTTTCGCTTCCGGGAGTGACGAGGATGGTGTGGGCTGGATGTATTGGCATCAGGACCCAGATCTGACCCACAGGCCATAGTTTTGGCACCCCTGGTTTAAGCAGAGAAAGTGGCAGCTTAAAATCTATCTCATCCTGTTGCAAAACAGATTGCAAGGCACGTTTTACTTCCGTTTCTGGTGGGAGGAACCACATGACTGGCCTGATGAACCACGTGACCAGCCTGTTGAACCATGGCCCAAAAGGTATGGGCACCACTGCCTTAGAGCAACAGTGCAAACAAGGGAACCAAAATGGATCTATCACCATAACTGTTGCAAAATGGACATGATTTGAGCAGGTGCAGCTTTAAAAGGCTGCATGGCAATGAGCTTTAGCACCAGTTCCTTCTGTTAAAAATATTGGAACCATTGGCCATTCCTAAAGGCAGAGCCAAAATTCCATAGGGCAAGTATGTTGTGAGTAAATCTGGGACACAGATAGGAAAAGTTATTTTCCAGACTACAATAGGAGCATTGCAAATGGTGATGTGTTGATAATTGGTAGCAGATTAAAGCCCCCATGGTGGAGTGGTTATGCTGCTGTACTGCAGCCCAAAACTCTGCTCACAATCTGAATTCAGTGCCAACTGGCTCGAGGTTGACTTAGTACTGTGGGCCAGTATATAAGTGTAATTGCTATTGCTATTATAGGAAGGCAGTCATGAAACCTCCTCTCTGCTGTTTTGTGGAGCCCTGGTGGCACAGTGGTTAAACTGTTGTACTGCAACCAAAAGTTTGTGAGTTCAATCCTGACCCAGGGCTCAAGGTTGACTCAGCCTTCTATTCTTCCTAGGTCAGTAAAATGAATATCCAGCATATTGGTGGCAAAATGCTAATTGTGAACTGCCCAGAAAGTGCACTAAGTGCTGTGGCGTGGTAGATAAGCATTGGTATGTGCACAAGCAGCAAAATGCTCCTCATGTAGAACCCAGTTCCTGCACTCAGCTTCAGACAGGAGCCTGCTGCAGCATTTTGCACCACTTGCAGTTTCTGAACTGTCTTCAAAAGGAGTTCCACAGAGAGTGCCTTGCAGGAATCTAAATGAGATGTAAGCAAGAGATGTGTCACTGCAGGCGTATCATCTTAGTCACACAGGGTAAGCCAAAGGCAGGATGAGTGATGTGCAGCCCATACACTTGCTTATGCTCCCAGCAAGTGATAAGCAAAGACCAGCATGTGCCTCTGGTACTAATGGGAGTATATAGCTAACTCTGTTGTCCACAAATTTGTCCAATCCCCTTTATATCCATTCAATTTGGCAACCTTCACTGCATACTGAGATTGTGAATTACCTAATTCATCTACATGCTGAATGTACCTGTGATTCCTTTTATTCCTTCTTGAAACGCCTATTGTTCAGCCTCTGCAGATAGTCCTAGTCTGCTGTGAGAAAGAAAAGAGCTTATCCTTGTCCACTCTCTCTACATTTTGCCCACCATGGCCTCCCTTTCTGGGCGCATAGTGGTACTGCAGTTCAGTAGGAGCAAATTGGATAGAAGATGCAGGGATGAAGGTTCAAAGTCCCCAGACTGAATCAATCGTAGATGTTAATTCAGTAAGATAATTACACAGTGGAAATAATAGTATAGATTGTCTACATTTTATTTGTTAAGATGTATGGGATTTACATCAGAATATCTGTTTGCCTGCCTGTCTATCTACCTGTTTTCAGAAAGTCACAAAGTGAAACTAAAGAGCTGTAGTAATAGCTTGCTCTCCTACTCTCTAGCCTCTATCCCATAGTCATATCCAATATCTATCTACTCTATCACGATGGCTTTCAGAAATTGCCTTTCTAATTTAATATAGTGATCTCCAAATTATCCAGACCAGATGGTCCTTTGCTGGAAGCTGAACTCATCCCAGTTCTTTCCACACACCTTATTCAGAAATTGGACAGGGATGGCGTTGAGGCTCTCTCATGGTTTGATACTATAGCATGAGCCAGAAATGTACAGTACAACATACTGCCCTTATGCTGTGAAAGACCTCTTGGCTTCGGCTTTGTATTTAGTTTGCTGTTAATGTTGGCTGCTTTCAAATTGCTTCTGGCCACCATGATTGTTAATATGTTCTGTCAGATACCTCAGACACGGTCCGGCAGTCAAATACAGTATGTATTATTGTGTACAGAATTTCCAAATAAAACAATGCACGGAGAACATACAGAAAGGCAGACAGACAAAACTTTCCCATCACTTGATGCTAACTCAAACATAATCTTTTTCTGTGGATATAGTTCATGTACCTACAATACCTATATAGAAGGGTCAAATGCTGAGTAATCAAAGTAATGGAAAGTTCAGTCAGAGCTTAGGAAAGTGAGAAAGGAACATGTCTGAACAGGGTGGAAATATCATTTTGCTGGGAACACTCTCTCTTAAAGCAACCCTTCCATCTCTTACAGGAATTGTTCCGGACCTGCTCCAAAAAAACGAACAGCTAGACCAGAAGATTCCAGTTTGGGCATAGAGCAGGGCTAGACTGGTTCACTATTTCCTATATATTTAACTATTCTCTGTATCATTACCATTATTTATCCTCTCATTCCAAAAGGATGAAAGATATTGCCCTGGCCCTACTCTTTTCCCTTTCACTAATACACAATATATAAATTCTCCCCATATTTCTCTGGTCAGTTGTTTTTACTAATCCCCTTTTATATTTTAATTCACATGTTAGTCTATCATTTATTGCTATATTCCACATCTCTTTATGCTAATCATCTAGTTCAAATTCACAATCTGCTTTCCATTTTTTAAACAATAATCAATTTCAAAGCTGTTACCAATATAATAATCATTTCTTTCTTATTCCATTCTATGTGTTTATTTCCAAAGTCTATTAATAATGCTATTAGTTAACATAATGAGTTGTAGTCCAGATAAGTAACTTTTCAAGCTCGAGGTTAAATATGCAGCTATGGATGTGAACTAGCCTATTTATGTTCACATAAGCACTTAGAGTCAAGTTCATCAAATCAATATTTTTTTGATAATTTATTTGCACTTTTCTTTGTGAGGGGAACAAAAGGCAGGTAAGAGCAGAACAATGGTTTCCTTTTAAAGAATCATTAATTTCATTTGATTCAGTCCATTCATATAACTGTTTTTAAAGCTGTTACTACTATGATGAAAACAGGCAACTCTGAATATTTTGGTACATATAGTCCTCCTTTTGGGAAAAACCTGGGAAACATACTCCTAAAACAGTGGTATTTAAGACCTGTGTTTCATCCCAAATAACTTGTGCAAAAACCTTATGAGTTATTACTTGTTCCTCTGGCCAGGATGGTGGATTTTTTCTGTCTCCATCCTAGATCTGCCAAGGACAGCTTGATGAACACTCCTTCAGGACTCAAAAGTTTTGTCTGTTTTTGATATTTTAATGATCTAATATAGGTGTTACGTATCTTTGTTTTTTTAAAAGATTTAATACATTTTTCATTTTATGTAAAGGCAGACTTCATGAAGGATAAATGCAAATTCCAAAAATCTTGTATATAATTCAATTTAATAAGCCAATAAGCAGAAAACCAAGATATCTTGCTGCTAGAGGCACAGTGGCAAATGGTACTCTACTCCTACCCAAATTAGCGGCATATAGTACCCAGTGCTGGCACTTTGGGCTATGAGACACCAAATTCTGCAACACTTTCTTCTGCCCTAGTAGTACACATACAATACCAAAGGGACAAGTCCTTGGCTGTAAACAGAGATGAGCACTGAACCCTAGAGTCGGATATGACTGGCTTTCGAGCAAAGGCGACCTTTACCTAAATAGTGATCCGCTGCCCTCTCATGAATTCCCAAAACATATGTTAAAATTCACTCACGTTGGCAGGGAAGCTTTGAGGGCAGACTGAAACCCCAAGAAGGGTTGAAATGTGGCATTAGAATTTGTAAGCACAGTAACATCTTTAGGTTAACATTTCCATTTGAACCTTGCTTCGGCTCTTTCCCCCACAAGTCTTCAAAACTCCCTATCTCTGAGGCACAACCATCTAGTGGGTTATTAACATTCCTGGCCATTATTTTAAGACTTGTCTCTTCGGCTCTGATATTTTTATGCTGGGAATTCACATTGTGTCATTTAATTTATTCATTATAAAATGCTAAAACCAAGCGAACAGTCTCTTGGGGGTTCATTGTTCTGGACAGAACAATCTAGGGTGCATTTCCAGAACTGGGTGTTGTTATTAATGAGGTCCACGTGCACAGCTCTTTAACCCTTATGATAAAAAATAATCTTTACAAATATATTTTGTATATGTCAAATGCAGATTTTACTCATAGTATGTTTCCTAGGATATTTTTTACTCATAGTATGTTTCCTAGGATATTTTTGGCAATGGTGAGGATACTGATGAGGGGTAGGGTGGGCTGGTTGGTTAAATGTAGGCCTGACAGGGAGAGGGATGAGATTCTGGGACTCTGTTGAAGTGGCTCGAAAGCTAGACCTCATGTGACACTAAATTTTGATAAATGTTTTTCATTCAGGGTTCAAGAAATGTGCTTTTGAGGCTTTCTATATGGAAAAATGTTAATGAGGAAAAATTTTAACAAGGCAAGCCCTGGCAGTGACCCTCTCGGATCTAAGCACTGCTGCAAACTCAGACAAAGTTAGAATACATGGAGACCATCTTGCTGAATCTCACTGGCCTTCTGTTCTATTACTACCGTTGTTCTAGAAACAAATCTATTAATGAGGAAAGATCAATCCCAACAGGAAAATCTGTGATATTTGAGATCAGTAGACATACATTCTTGCTGATACAAATCAGCCACCCCCATCACATACATTGTGATGAAAATTTATTATAATAAAATAAAATAAAAATAATAGTGTAATTTTCTTTTTTAAAAAATACAGGGTCAGTTCATGTAGTGTTTAACTATCGATTCCTTAGGCTTTTGAAGCTGCTTAAGTTCTTTTGTAGACAAGTTGTTTAATGTTACTCAGACAAGGTAAATCAAAGTCTAATAGAGTGGAAACACAGCACAGGCAGAAAATAGGTAAAAGATAAATCATGCAGGAAGTTTTTTCCCTCTCTCTTATTATATTCATTGAGATCAAAGCCCTTGTTTCAGCTCTAATTAACAAAAGCTAATGCAGAGTGGGGACCTTCTGGCACAGAGCGGAGCCTTGGAGGATACAGCTAAAATCTTTTGAAGATTTAAATAATTAATATGACACCTTGAGCTTTCAGATGAAAAAATAAAATAATAATAAAATAATTTTTAAAAACCCAGCCCCATCCTTGCTGAAGTTGGAGAAATAATGCTACTGCCAAGTTTGATACCATTTGTTCCAAGAAAAATGAGCTCAGAAGACAGCCTTAATTTCATTGTCTCAGACACTTGCAGTTCAGTGGATTGGTTAGCCTTTTGTCATGCTAAGGGAGTCTTTTGTGTGGTACTTTGTTACCCCCAAGTCTGCCCTGGTTGAAGAAAGATAGAAGAAGAGGGGGGAAAGGAAAGAAAGAAAAGGCAGATCTGCTTTAGGGAGTTAGAGGATGGTCATTTAATGGTTTTTAATCCTCTTAATCCACATAAGAATGGGGATCTCTGAGTGAAAATCCCATCCCTGAAGTCCTTATGATTCAAATGCCTAGCTCATGAGAGTGTCTCGAAGAGGGGGAGAAAGGGAGGATGTTGCAACACATCCCCTGAGTCATTATATTTTTATCTTCACTTTTTCTTAAAAATGCCTTATCTGGCAAAAACAAACAATTGTTTCTAAGTTTTAGCAAAACTTAAGAAAAACATCTTTTATCAAATAGCCTATTTTGGGGTAGTTGCAATGTATGTTACTATCCTAAAATGATAAGCATCCCCTTTCCTAATTGTCTCAACTGTATGCAAATGTCCCCTAAATCTGGCCATGCACTAATGCCCTTTCCAAGCTGTTTTTTTTAACTTGCATATGTTCTAGGTGAATGAAATCCTCTATTGAGTTTCGATCCAGATTAGTTCTAAACTGTTGACATAATCATAGCTAAGCCTTTGGGCTAAGTTCATTATTACTTCATAAAAACAAGATTGCCCTCCCCAACATTTTCACCTTAAAAAACCAGTGCTGTATCCATTTTGGTGATTTGGTATAAGATTGCTATATTAAAATGGCATCATTTTCTGCCATAAAGATCTGGTGACTAAATAGTACAATGATTCTAGTTTTTTCTCACAAATCTAATAGTATAAATACACACAGAGAGAGACACACAGAGAGGTGTCTTTATAAACATGATGGCTATCTCATAAATGTTGTCATAGAAATATGTCCCATCTAAAAAAATATTAGAAGCTTATATTATAACCTGTCATCATGATGAAATGTTTTTAAAATGTTGCATTTTACATTGGGGTAATCTGTTCTTTTCTTAATCCCTGTTAGGGTTACGAATAGAATAGACTATAGGGCAGAAAGAATACTACCCCTGCTCCCCAAACGCTATCAGAAAGATTTTTGGTAATTTTCTAGTGTGACCAAGAAATGGAAACATTAGTTAACTTTAGCTGATAGGGAGACACAGTCAGATTGCCATTTGGTCACTTGGTTACTTGGTTGATCCGTGTTTCATATGTCAGGTTGATGTGATGGATCGAAGCATCATCTTAAACTGTTTCCAAACCTGTGCCAGTCTCATCCAGGGCCTCGGGAACTTTGCGCTGAACTGGTCTTTCCATTTGGTTGCTGGCCTTCCTAGTGTCAAGTGGTATCCATTCTGTGATAACTTTCGTCCACCTGCCATCTTTTGAAGTTGCACACATGCATGGCCCACCATAATTTCTGTCATGGTAAGAATGGGACTGGTGTGTTTTTCAAGTCTGTAATGGAGATTTTAGAGGAGTTATGGTGCATCATGGGTATCACTGCAGGGGGAGGTGGGAGGTGGGTGTGGTGTGGGAGGAAGGTGGTCATGGCCAGCTGGTTCTGCTACCAGTTCTAAAGAACCAGGCAGAACCGCCTGCAGTGCAACGCTGGTTGTTATGTCTATATGATTTAACACTAAACCATGGTAGGACATGATACACTTACTTTTTTGGATTAAAAAAACTATTCTTTCATTTGAAGGAAGAAATGCTGGGCTGAATAGTCAAGGATTTATAGTTTCTTACTAACCTCTCCCAGCTCAGGGGTGGCAAAATTGAACAAACAATTGGAATTCATTAGTTTTACAAAAAGACCATCTCCTTGGTGGAGATGAAAACTGCTAGAACTGGCATGCTGATATGCATCAACCTACATTTTGTTCTTTCAGGTGGGGTTATGCAGACAGACATGATGAGCAGCTGTACTTCAGAACTGCCATGAAAACACTGGGGCCTCCACTACACTGCTGTCATTTCCTTTTCTGCAGAATATTCAATAGATCAGAAGCAACCTAGGAAAACATGAAATGTCATTTGCTTCTTGGTTTGATCATCCTGCCTCTTCCAGAATAGAAGCCCCATGGTGATGTTATGCCCAAGTGTCTCCAAAAACCTGAAGCCACTAGTGCATACCTGTCAAGTGCAGCTCCGGAGAATACGGAACCTGTGCAGTAGACTTCTGCGCAGAATCCTTCTACGCATGCGCAGAAGGCTACTGCGCAGAACCCTTCTACACATGTGTAGAAGGTTTCTACGCATACACAGGAGGGTTCTGTGCAGAAGGGGATGCGCAGTAACTACTTTCCCCTGCCATCAAATTGCGGGATGACGGCGGATGGCGGCGGGAAAGTAGAGTTTGCGGCACTGAATTACGGGAAATCCTGGCCAATCCGGGATACTTGTCAGGTATGCATTAGTGACAGATCCCAATTTCCCTCATTTTGGACAGTGATCTCTGTGCTTGGACAAAACAGGCTGAAGAACTTTCCATTGTACTCTACTTTCAGTTTGCCTTGTATTCATTGATCTATCTACGTAACTTTTATGAACTTTATCTTGAAATGAGCTACATTTATCTGGTTTTCCACATCCAGAATCTTGACAGAAGAAGGAAATAAAATCAATCAATCAAAGTCATAAACGGAGAAATGTCTAGGAGCAAACACTTGCCTGCATAGTTCTCTCCAGTCCATCAGAAGGCTGACACTTTTTGAAATTGATTTTTCTGAGTTTTGTCAACTATTCCCAATGTCATTGCAGCACAGCGCAGGCTTCAGAAAACTCACACTGAATCTGATAGAGTTTGTCATGTCTCGGAAAAATGGCCTTGAGCTCATGACAGTCATACTGTTTTGATCGACTGAAATTCTGTCCCTCTTATTATGCTATACAATTATTTATTAAAAGAAAAAGGACAACAAAAGCAATGTATAAGAAAAAAAGATTTTGAAGCTGGTGTGTGTGTGTGTGTATCTTGAAACAGCTGGCATCGTTCCAAAGACACTGTCTTCTACTTTTCAGAAATAATTGTATTGTGTAATAAGGAGGACAGAATCCACAATAAATGACAATTGCTTCAAACATTCCCAAGGACAGACAGTATCCCGCTATTATCAGACTACAAAGGTACCAATAACCTCAAATCCCCAGAGGTATTGTAGTGTTCAAGAAAAACACCCCCAGTCAAACCTTTCCTTGAATATATTTTGAAGGGAAACACTGACTTTTAAAGGGACATGAAACACCATCGCCTCTTGAGAACATCATAATGAAATTTGCCACTCTCAAAATTACAGTGGCCTGGAATACAATGAAGCCTATTAGGCTCACAATTGCAACACTGATTTTATGGATTCAGTCTTCTTACTGTATCAGAAAATATCACACATTTTCAAAACTGTCATAATATATATTTTAGGAGTAATTATTTGAGTGCTTGTGCAGTGTTGATTAAGATGACTGCTATCAGTACTTACTGGGGTTATAGAAATGCTATCTGAGGAACTCCAAACAGACCACAACGTTTACCTTCTTGTCTTGGACCTGCTGGTCTGAATAATGTTCAAGAGATGGGGCTCAGATACCTTTTTTCTATTCTATGGCAACTTTTGAACAAATGTGTTTAAAATACACATATTCTAAACAGAGTAAGCCTTAATTCTCACGATCAGATTTACAGAATGAAATGTAACTTGAATAGATACCTGTACAGATCAGAGTTTCTAAAGGATTTTGACTACAGTTTTCTATATACAGTGATACCTCGCTTAAAGAGCATAATGCGTTCCATGGGATTGCTCTTTAAGTGAGTTGCAAAACACTTGGAAAAAGCATCGCTGCTGCCATTATAAGTGAACTAGCATATTTTGCCCGGCGGTGCCGGGGTTTTTAAAATTGTGTTGGATAGTAAAGGGTTCCTTTTTTTTTTCTTGAACCAATGGTGCTGTGCTTTTTTAAATGGTGGTGTAAGGTTGTTTGTTTTTTTGGCTTTGAGGCGCTGCGTCCGCCTGCGGTGGACTTGCGCTCCCCGTGGGGGTTTTTTTTGGCTTTGAGGCGCTGCATCTGCCTGCGGCGGACTTGCGCTCCCAGTGGGGCCTTTTTTTTGGCTTTTTTTGTGTGCTGGCTTCCTCAGTGCCGGGCTGTTTGAAGTGGTTTTTTAAGGTTTTTGTTTTTGGAAATGAGGTTAGTGTGTTATTTGTGTTTGTGAAAATGTTTATTTTTTAAACTGTTTTAAACTGTGTTGTTATGTTGTTGTTTTTTAGATTTTAAAAAGAGGTTAGGTTGTTGTTGTTTTTTTAATTATTGTATTTTTAAAAAGAATGTGTTACTTTGTGAATTTTTGTAAATTGTTTTATTTTGGATAATAATTTTTTTAAAATGATTTTTATTAAATTTTTTGACAGACATACCAAAAAAAAGAAAACAATAACAATACAATACAATAATAACTCAGAAATAACATCAACGCAATATTAACTCACATTCATAGAGGCTAGCACCTAACAATACTTGAGCCAATTATTTACCATATAACCATCATTATTAGATACCACAATATAGAATATTACACAGTCAAACAATAAGAGCATTCTGTGCTACCTCTATTATAGTTTTTTAATACTTACAAATCACCCTGTAAATATGTACAATGCCCGGAGAGTTTAGTTTCTATTTTAACTCCAAAAACCTCTTTGAGATGGTACAGGTCCTGAGCAATCATTTACCATGAGAGAGTGCTCCACAAACGGTTTCCATATATTCCAAAACCTATTCTCTTTTAAGTTATCTCGTTTCACTTTAATCTCCCATGTCAATTTGTCGTTCAATGCTAAACTCCACATTTCCTTATACCATTCTCCGATCTGTATATTTACATCGTTTTTCCAATTTCTAGCTATGCATTGTCTACCTGTAGTTAATACAATTTCCAATAATTCTTTTTCCTCCTTATTCAAACCCAAACCTTCCACATTTGTTAAAAGAATGGTACCTGACTCCAACTTAACGTTTTTACCCAATATTTCACCAAACTCCCCTTCTATTCTTCCCCAAAAATCCCTTATTTTTTTACAACTCCACCACATATGTTCATATGTTCCATCAGTTTCTTTACATCTTCAACATAACTTATCTCTTTTATTATCCATCTGGTAAAGCCTTAGTGGTGTCAAGTACCATTGCCACAACATTTTAAAATTATGTTCTTTAATTCTTACAGACATTGTTCTCATGATCCTCTTTTTCCATTTATTTCTCCATTCAACCTCCCCAATTTTTATATTCAAATTTTGTTCCCACTTACGTTTCAGGTCTTCCTGTGAATCTTTATCCTTATTCAATATAGTATAAAGTTTGCTTACAAGACCCTTAATACCTCTTTCCCCTTTTCTGATCTTTATTACTAATTCCTCAAATTCCGTCTTAATTCTGTCTATCCCTACTTCTCTTTTATATTTTTTATTCCAATTATCCACCCTTAATTTCTGAAACCAGTCCAAATTTAACTTCTCAAATATTTTTTTCTCTTAGTATCATCATCACAAGCTTTCAACCAGTCCTTCAGTAAAAACACCCAATCTTTAACCAATAATAATTTTTAAAAATTTTAAATTTATGTTTTTTTAAATTGAATGTATTTTACAGTGTTTTTTTATTTTTTGTTGAAAATTTAATTTTTTGTTTTATCTGTGAATTATTTTTGATTTTTTTGGATATTTTTGAATGTTTTTTGACTTGATTACTCTATTTTTGGGGATTTATTGAATATTTGGGAATATTTTGGCCACTGGGTGGTGGTGTTGAGCAATTTTTTGGAATTGCTTATTCTGGTGTGTCTCTTCTTCTCCTCATTTCATTTCCGGTTTTCATCGGTTCAAGACGTCTTTTGGTAAGTTCTTTCCTTTTTTAAGGGTTTTTTTTTGGTTGGGGGGGGGGGCATTCTGTTTTTGTTTAGGGTTTTGTGTGGGGGTTTGTGTGGGGGTTTTTTAAGGGGTTTTTTTGGGTTGGGGGGCGTCCTTTTTTTGTTTAGGGTTTTGTGTGGGGGTTTGTGTGTGTGTTTTTTTAATGTTTTTGGGTTTCGGTTGGGGGTTTCTTTGTGTGTCTTTTTGAGTGTTTTTGGTTTGTTTTTGGTGCGTTCTTTTTTTGGGGGGTGGGTGCCTTTTGTTCTCACGGGCCATGCTTGGTGGCCCGTGGGAAGGAAGGGCACTTGCGGCGGGGGTGCCTTTTGTTCTCATGGGCCATGCTTGGTGGCCCGTGGGTAGGAAGGGCACTGGCGGCGGGGGTGCCTTTTCTTCCCATGGGCCATGCTGGATGGCCCTTGGGAAGGGAGCGTTGTTGCGGGGAGGGTGCCTTTCGTTCCCACGGGCCATGCTTGGTGGCCCCTTTGGGAAGAAGGGCAGTTGCGGGGTGGGGGTGGGGGGGTGGGTTGCTTTTATTTTTGGCGCGCCGGCTGGCCCTTCGAACGGAAGGGCAGCGGCGGCCAGGGTTGTATGTTTTTTTCTCCATGGGCCATACTTGCTGGCCCGTGGTGAAGAAGGGCAGTTGTGGTGTGTTTTTTTTTAACTTGTTTTTTTCATGCACCGTCTGGCCCTTCAAATGGAAGGGCAGCGGCGGCGGTTTTATTTTATTTTTTTCCCCCACGGGCCATGCTGGCTCGCCCATGGGGATGAATTGCAGTGGTGGCGGGCTTTTTTTTGCTTTTATTTTTCGCGCGCCGGCTGCCTCAGCGTCCTGCGCGCTAATGGCGCGCTGGATGCTGGGGCTTGTAGTTTTGGCTGCGCGTGTTTGGTTTCTGCGGCGGTTTTTATTTTGCGGCTTTTTCTTTGATTGGCCGTGGCGCGTTTCCGAATGTTCCTTTTGCCGCGCTGCTCAGCCTGATTGGCTCTGGCACGGCGTGGTGAAAGGAACTTTGGGAATTGAAGTTCCCTTTTTTTGTTTGCGACTGGGGGGCTCCTGCCCCCGGGTCGAAAATTTCAACCCGACAGTTACCTGCGAACCCCGTTCGGGCGAGTGAACGGAGGCTCGGACGGGGCTAGTGGGGCCTGGTGCAACATCCTTTGTCACATTCCAACGGTTAACACACCATTTTATAGGTATAGATGATTGTGAATTCTGGAGGGGGGATTGCGAAGTCCTGCCATGCACTGCCATAGCAGCCTTTTGTGCCCTGGCCTGGGGCGGGGCCCAGGACGCCGGTAGTGGTGGAGGGTCCCGTTGCCCATTGCTGCAGTGGCCTCTCTGTCCCAGCTGCAGCAAGTCCGGGGATGGTGGCAGAGTCCTGCTGCCGTAGCAGCCTTTTGTGCCCTGGCCTGGGGCAGGCAGGGCCCAGGACGCTGGTGGTGGTGGAAGGTTCTGGTGCCTGGTGCCACAGTGGCCTCTCCATCCTGGCCACAGGAAGTCCAGCGGTGGCAGCAGAGTCTGTTAACATAAAAATCACATAACAAAAGGAAATCCATAGAAAATAGTGACTTGGTTTACAGAATTTAGAAGTCACATTTGGTTAACATATTTTAGTTTTCAATGCATTCCTATGGAAAACTGCATTCAATGCATTTCTATGGGAAATTCGGTTTAAATAATTTTCACTTTAAGAAATATCCCAGAGAATGCATTAATTATGTTAACCAAGGTTTTACTGTACATATGTAGTTTCCCAGATATGAAAAAAGATGGGGGTACATTTGTCACTTTTACATCCTTCTGGTCAATGCTTTTTTTTTTTGTTTGTTAAATGTAACCTTGTTCAAATACATTTCTCCTTAAAAATGCTTAATTTAGTCTGACTTGGGCCAAAGTTACTTAATTAATGGACATTCACTATATATTTGTTATGATTATTTGTGAATAAAGATGCTGGTGGCGCAAGCCACATGGAATGGTGCCACGGGCCAGATGGAATGTCACAGTGGGCTGGATCCAGCCCATGGGCCATAATTTGGGCACACATGGTCTAAACATAAGCAACATATGGGCCAAGACAAGATGATTTAGGGTGGGACATTTGGAAAGGAAATGAGTCTCCACAAGGGTAAAGGGATTATTCAAACAGTCCCAATCATGAGGTAAAGGTAAAGGTCATCCTTGCTCGAAAGCCAGCTGTATCTGACTTTAGGGTTCAGTGCTCATCTCTGTTTACAGCCAAGGAGCCAGCGCTGTTTGAGTCTGCAGACATTTCCATAGACATGTGGCAGGCATGACTAGACACCGGAGTGCATGGAACACTGTTTACCTTCCCACCGAAGTGGTGCCTATTTATCTACTTGCAATTTCTTGCTTTCAAACTGCTATGTTGGCAGGAGCTGGGGCAGAGACAGGAGCTCATTCCGTTGTGCAGTACAAGGGTATCGAACCCTGACCTTCCAGTCTTCAAGCTCAGTGTCTTAACCACTTGAGCCACTGCAGTCATGAGGTATACAGTGTTAAGTAATGTTTTCCTTTTAGTTCTTTTAAATGTTTATAGGAAGTTTTATTTCTTTGTATATTTCTATAATTCTTTTTAAAAGGGGGTAGGTCAGGACTGCTTCAGGGACTCAGGGCAATTTTTCTAGGCTCAGAACCCTTTGGAGACCTCATCAGCCCAAGAATGCATGAAAAAGTTCTGACCCAGGTGATAGTCCAAGTAGAGAAACCCCACTGAATCAACAGGATTTGCATAAGCATTGATTTACTACTCAGCAACCAAGTCAATAGATTTACTCTACTTGGGATTAGTAATTGCATTTAAATTCCCAAATTTATATATGTATGAATACTATTCCTTCCTTGCCCATATATTAGCTTACTTCAATTCCAACAGAAATCTCATTGAAATAGGGAGGCTTTACAATTATCTCTTGAAGGTCCACTTAATTCACTTCCTCACATTTATTTCTTGTATATGTGTAATACAATCAAGCCTATGCTGTCAGTGTAACCCCTATGGACTATTTGGTTCAGCCCAGTGAGTGGGGAATTCCTAGGAAGGGGCTGTGATTCAGGTTTTAAGTTTGAAAGAGTGAGAGAGCTGGGGAGGCAGAAGTTGCTATTCCCACAGAAGATGGTAAGGCCTTTAACCACCTTGGTTTGGATAGCAGAATTTCAGTACAGAATTACACTACGATGTAAGAATGTAACCTTGCAATGAACACAATGTTTCTCAGCTACAATGGAACGCGAGCTAGCTACCCATAGAGGGCAGCTGTGAGCATTCAGCTCACATGGTACAAATTCCCCAATTACTGCCAGCCGCGGGAACATTGCCGCCATGGCTACACCTGGTGAAGAAGGGCATGACTCAGGATGACAACATGCAGGCGGTGGCCAATGGTCTACCGTGCATCCATATTCAAATATATGTTGCTGTATAAAAGGAGCTGTACCTCCGCCATTACCATATGTTCAGATTGCATACCACTAAATAAAGATGTGTTTAGCTTTGTAAGTGCTGGCTGCTGCGTATCAATCTGCCAACATCAAATTGGTGACGAGGATGAGATATGGCATCCCAGAAGGTACATGTACCTCTATTCGACATCAAGCACCCCGAAAAATGGGGGTTGTTTGAGATGCATTTTTGGCATGCAATGGACATTGCCGACATCACTGACGAGGGGGAAAAAAGTGGTCACATCTCCTCACAAGCATGGGGTTCCCCACTCTAGAGTTCCTGGTAAACCTGCTGGCACCGAGGAAGGTGGAGACGGTTCCACACAAACAGATCCTGATGACGCTGCGGGAACATTTCCAGCCGACGGTGTCCATTTTTCCGGCCCGGGCAGTGTTCCTGAGGAGGGACCAGCAAACGGGAGAGTCCGTGGCTGAATACACGGCAGTCCTGCGACTGGCGGCAGGCCCGTGCGACTGGGAAACTTTGGAGATAACCCTTAGAGACTGGCTACTCTGCGGTCTGCAGGACGAGGAGACCCAGCAAAAGCTAATGACCCGGGACCGCGACCTGACACTCCAAGATGTGATGAAGGAAGCTCAGGCAGCCGAGGCAGCGAGGGGCGGGGTCAAGATGTTTAAGGCACGGCCCCTGGCTCTCGAAGGGCCAGCGGTAGCGGTGAAGGCGGCCTAGCGTACACTGGGGCCCCTGAAGAGTCCGCCATCCTCATCAGAGGCCTCTGCAACCACGGTTTCAGGCTCCAGCGAAGACGACGACGTCCAAAACATGTGGAAAAAGTCGGCGGAGAGTCACACTCACTCAAAAGGGGGCCACCGATGCGATGGCTATGGAGCATCTCATGAGTGGAGAAGGTGCCCTTTTCGGAAAGCGGAGTGCCACAACTGCGGGCGGTGAGGCCACATTGCCAAGGTGTGCAGAACGACCTCGACGGAAGGCATCCGGGATCGGAAAGGTCTCCGATGACGACGATGCGGCAGCAGTAAACTGCGTGTCCCTGGAGCACCGGTGTTTTTTTGTTGAGGTACTGTTACAAGGGGTCCTGGTTAGGATGGAAATAGACTCGGGGTCATCCTACTCCATCCTTTCACAGAAGGAGTTCATGCGCATTCCCCCTAATGCGTGGCCCAAGCTGAGGGCCTTGAAGACGAACTTGCGGGACGTACAGGGTTATGGGATCCCGGTGTTGGGGGTGGGGAACTTCACGGTGAAGTTTAAAAGGTTTATGGAGAAACTGCCCCTAGTAGTTCTTAAACAAGGGTCTTATTGCCTCCTGGGGACACAGTGGTTTGCCCCCTGGGAATCGAACTGTCTGGCATAAACTCCATCGAGACTGACCCAACACGAGATATGTGCGACGCACACCCGGTGGTTTTCGAAAATGGGCTCGGGAAGTACAGGGGGCCCCCATTTTCGTTTGACTTGGCCCAGAAATCTGATCCATATGGCTAAAGGCAAGAAGAGTCCCCTTCGCCCTCAAGGACAAGATTGAGGCGGAATTGGACAAATTGGTGGGTCAGTTAATACCTTCCACATTTGTTAACATAGTGATACCCGATCCCAGTTTGACCACTTTACCAAATATTACTCCTATCTCCTTTTCAATACTTTTCCAAAAAGCATTCATCCCAGTACAACTCCACCACATGTGTTCATATGTTCCAATTGTATCTTTACATCTCCAACACATTTTATCCCTTTTATTATCCATTTGATGCAGTCTCACTGGGGTCAGGTACCACCTCCATAACATTTTGTAATTATGTTCCTTTATTCTTACCAACATAGTTCTCATAATCCTCTTTTTCCATTTATTTCTTCATATATCATTTTCTATTTTTATATTCATATCATTTCTTGCTCCCATTTTAATTTTAAATCCTCTTGTGGATTACCCTCTTTATTCAATAGCTTATACAATTTACTAACTAATCCTTTGGTATTTCTATCTCCTCTTCTAATTTTAAAAATTAATTCCTCAAATTCCGTCTTATCTCTTTCCAAATCATATCCTCTCATGTATTTACTGTTCCATTCAATCTCTGAAACCAATTTAATTTTAATTGTTCAAATAAATTTAACCTGCTAATCTCATCCCTACACAACCGTAGCCAGTCTTTCAACAGGAAAACTTCATTCTTGTCTAGTACTTCTTTTACCTCTTTTTCCATTTTAATTGGAAAATCCGCTATATCAGAAAGTTCCAGTATCGGGGAAATATTCGGAACCAAATCTTTCTTTACCTTCTTCCATACACTCATTAATCCTTTCATCATGACATTTTTAGTTACTAGTTTTCCTGAATTACATCCTAAAAAGACCATTTTTCCTATATGCCTATAGTCACTCATCTCAATTTCCTCCCAAATTGCCTTTTCTCTTGCCAAGATCTTCACAACATTCTTAATTTGAAATGCTTGATAGTATGCTATCAAATTTGGAATACCCAACTCTTTCTGCTATAAGTACCATAACCTTTTTGATAACCTTGCTTTCTTTCCACCATTACAAAAATTATTAATCATTTTTTGAAACTCTTTAATCTCCTTATCTTTCATTTGAATTGCTAATGCATCAAATAAAAAATTTATTCTAGGTAATAACATCATTTTAGTAAGCACAATTCTCCCAAACCATGACAAATTTAACTTTTGAAACCTTTGTATCCTATTTTTAAAATCTTTCTTCAGGCTGTCATAGTTCAGTCCTTTGAGTTCTTCCGATCTATTTGAAATAATTATTCCCAAATATTTCAATTCGTTCTTAATTTGAATATTAACAAATCTCTTTATCTTCTTCTGATCCTCCTCACCCATATTACAAAGCATCATTTCCGATCTATCCCAATTTACTTTCAGTCCAGTAATATCTTCAAAATCCTTTAATTGTAGCCTAATTCTATCCATTACCTTATCTGGATGTTTTACAATTATCAATGTGTCATCAGCATACATACTTACCTTATTTCCCATAATCCCCTCAATTTTCTTATCATCTCTTATAGCTTTCGCTAATATTTCCATTGCCATAATGAACAAAATTGGGGACCACGGGCAGCCCTGTCTTGTACCTGCCTCTAATTTTATCTCATCAGTAACCTCATCATTTACTATGACAGTGGCTAGTCCTTGCTGAGAAAGAGTTGTTAGAAATAATGATTACAAAGGGTAGACAATGTATTGCTAGGAATTGGAAAAATGAGGTAACTTTACGGATTGAAGAATGGTATAAAGAAATGTGGAATTTAGCGTTGAATGACAAACAGACTTGGGAGATAAAGAAAAAAAGGGATAATTTAAAAGAGAATAGATTTTGGAATATTTGGAAGCCTTTTGGGGATCACTCTCTTATGGGGGATGAAAGAAATAGACCTGTACCTGATCAAAGTGGATTTTGGAAGTTAAATATTGATTCACTCTGGGTTCTCCAGGGCAATGTAAATACACACTGGGTGACGTATTATGTGTATTTTTATTTTTTGTAAATTGTTCCCTACCCAAGATATCATTGTATGAACTATTGGGGTATTCAGTTTTTGTAGTAAATTGGATGTTAAGGTTCATGATTTATAAGGATAGATATAAAATGTAATAGGGTGGGGGTTGGTTTTTTTTGTTATTATTTTCTAATGTCTGTGTATTTTGTATGTTAGTTATTTTATTTTATTGTTTATTATCTTTTAGTATAATGTATTGTATTTTATTAGCATTATGTTTTGTATTTTATATGTTGAAAAATCTAATAAAAAATTATTAAAAAAAACAAATTGGTGGGTCAGGTGATTTTGGTTCCAGTGGATTCTGCGGAGTGGGAAACTCCGATTGTTACACCATTGAACTCTAACGGGGAGGTCAGGATTTGTGCTAATTATAAGTGTACGATCAACAAGGTCCTCACAGCATTTGAGAAAGCGGGACTGAGGTTGAAGAGGGACAAATGTGTGTTTTTTGCGAGGGAGATTGAGTTTCTTGGGTTCAGGATAACCCCCGATGGTATTAAGCCCTCCTAGTTAAAGGTTGCGGCTGTTCAAAATGCCCCTCATCCCACCGTGAAACCGGAGCTGCAGTCATTTCTAGGGCTCCTAAATTTTTACCATTCCTTCTTGCCAAGGAAAGCATCCATTGCGGAGCCACTGCACGAATTGCTGAAGAAAGATGCGGTTTGGCGGTGGGGAGATAACCAGGATACTTAAGAGACTGCGTCACCACAAGTTCATTTGCCCATCCTACAAGATCAGACCAGAGGGGCTCCCTAGTGGTTCCATCTGCCAGAGCGGCTCATCTCTCTGGCACTCGAAAGTGGGCCTTCTCTGTATCTTCTCCAGCCTTGTGGAACCTCTTGCTGACCGAGTTGCGCCTCCAGGCAGAGCTGCCAGCCTTCAGAAAGGGCCTTAAAACCTGTTTAGTGCAGCAGGTGTGGGATACTGCTGGTGGGGTACCCCACCCCAGCTGCCTTATATAAGGCCATCCAGGGTTTTCAATTTTATAGGGAGGCTGTTTTAATCTGGTTTTAATGGATTTTTTTTTATAATTTTTTATTGAATTTTTCAAAGACATACAAAAAAGAAAAGAAAACAATGACTAACAATACAATACATAAACAAATCCATAGTATCATCTTAACAAACATTACTGAATGTTAGCACATAACAATATCTAGACTCATTAATTACTATATAACCACAAAATATTTGGAAAAAACCATTGTTTCAAAATCCAAAATAATAAGAACTTTCTGTGCTACCATTAATCTTTAGATAAATAATAAACACCCTGTGAATATATACAATGCCCGGAGAGTTTATTTGCTACTCAACTCCAAAAACTTCTTTGAGATGGTACTGGTCCTGAACTATCATTTGCCATACAAGAATGGTCCACAAATGGTTTCCATATATTCCAAAATCTATTCTCTTTTAAGTTATCCCTTTTCACTTTAATCTCCCATGTCAGTTTATCATTCAGTGCTAAACTCCACATTTCTTTATACCACTCTCCAATCTGTATTTCTATGTCATTTTTCCAGTTTCTAGCTATACATTGTCTACCCGTTGTCAATACAATTTCCAATAATTCCTTTTCATCTTTGTTTAAACCCAAACCTTCCACATTCGTTAAAAGAATGATACTTGACACCAGCTTAACACTTCTACCCATTATTTCACCAAACTCAGCTTCTATTCTCCCCCAGAAATCCCTTATTTTTTTACAACTCCACCACATATGTTCGTATGTTCCATCAAATTCTCTACATCTCCAACATAACTTATCTCTTTTATTATCCATCTGGTAAAGTCTTAATGGCGTCAAGTACCATTGCCACAACATTTTAAAATTATGTTCTTTAATTCTCACAGACATTGTTCTCATAATCCTCTTTTTCCATTTGTTTTTTCCACTCCATCTCCCCAATTGTTATATTCAAACTTTGTTCCCACTTCCGTCTCAAATCCTCATGTGGATCTACCCCTCTATTCAGTATATTGTAAAGCTTACTCACAAGACCTTTTATACTATTTTCCCCTTTTCTAATTCTCCATACCAACTCCTCAAATTCTGTATGCATTCTATCTAGCCCTACTTCTTTTCCATATTTTTTGTTCCCATTTTCCACCTTCAACCTCTGAAACCAATTCAAATTTAATATCTCAAATATTTTTTTCCGCTCAACAAGAGACTCACATATTTTTAACCAATCCTTCAATAAAAGCATCCCATTTTTATCCAATATTTCCATTTTTTCCTTATCTAACTTTATTGGGAAACACATCATATCAGTCAGTTCTAAAACTGGAGAGAGATTTGGGACCATATCCTTTTTTACCTTCTTCCACACCTCCACGAGACCTCTCATCATAGTATTATTTGGTCTTCTCACCTTATCCTTTATTCCTAGAAAAATCAAATTTCCAATATTTCTATATTCTTTCATCTCCAATTGTTCCCAAATTGTTTTTTCTCTTGCCAAAATCTTCACAACATTCTTAACTTGAAAAGCCCGGTAATATGCTAGCAAGTTTGGCAATCCCAAACCCCCCTTTTTTTGAGACAAATACCATAACTTCTTTGGAAGCCTCGATTTTTTACCTCCATTACAAAAACCATTGAACATCTTTTGAAACTCATTAATTTCTTTCTCTTTCAAATGGATCGCTAGTGTATCAAATAAAAAGTTAAGCTTTGGCAACAATATCATTTTACACATAGCAATCCTTCCGAACCATGACAGCTTTAACTTCTGAAGCTCTTGTATTTTGTTCTTAAATTCTACTTTCAAGCTGTCATAGTTCAATCGTTTAAGTTCTTCTAATTTGTTTGAAATAATTATCCCCAAGTATTTCAACTTATCCTTAATTTGTATATTAAGTGTCAACACCGTCCTACCCATCTCACTTGGTTTCAAATTGCACAACATCAATTCTGATTTATCCCAGTTTATCTTTAACCCAGTTATATCTTGAAATATCTGTAAATGATCTTTAATCCTGTCCATTACCAACTCCGGGTGCTTTACCATAAGCAATGTATCATCTGCGTACATACTCACTTTATTACCCATGATCCCTTCTATATTTAAATCCTCCCTTATACTTTTAGCTAAGATTTCCATTGCCATAATTAATGGATTTTAAAGTTTTAATTGTTTAGTCCTATATGATGAGGACGTTTTGTATTTTGAACTTTTGATACTGTTGTGAGCTGCCTGTAGTCACTTCAGCGAGGGAGGTGGCAATGCAAATACAATAATAAATAAATATTTTGCCACAGTGGATTTTAGGTGTGGTTACTGGTGGAATTAGATACAACTCAGTATTATAATACTGTATCATGAATGACTGAAACCACTCTTAAGATTGCTAATGTCACTTTATTGTTCACAGCTCCTGGAGAATTGAAACTATAACAAGAACAACTTTTTTAGAATTGTTATCTTCTGCACACACAAAAAGATGCTGTAGAATTATCAACACAGTTAAGTAATGTTCTGGACTAATGTGATTTTTAAAAACAGTTGGCTCCTACTATCAAAATAAACAGGGGTACTGCTTCTCCCAGCACAAAAAGATAAGAAGAGAGAAAGTTTCTGCACCTCTGAAGGACTGAAGGTTTCATCAGAGTATTGATTATAATCAATGATCTTGAAACTTAAAAGTACTTGTCTCTTTTATCTTTGCTGCTAGGATTTAAGTGATTCACTGCATGAGATTTTATCCTTTGAAATAAGAGTAGAGTTGATCTGTCTGATTTGAGACCTGACTTTTTTAAAAAAAATAGTTGAACACTAGTTCTCTGTTTACTGCACACTTTAATGACTATACTTCATCCATAATCTTGTTCCGCTACCTAAACGATCAATGTGTAAGAGAAAGTTAATTTCCCATAATGGCTAAAATAAATTTATTGAAGGATTCTTCTAGCTGAAAGAGCTCTACCTTTATGTTTTTTGATGTCCAAACCAAAATTTAGCACTAAATGACATAACATTCAATACCAATCATGTTGATCTTTGGTTTAGACCAGTGGTTCCCAACCTTTTTGGGGGGCCATGCCGCACCTAAGCATCTCTAAAATCCTGATGCCACCCCTATCCCCTGTTGCACTGGGGAGTCTGATTTCCCAGGGTCTGTCCAAATTAACTAGCCATGCAGGAAGAGAGAAGAAACCTGTGTTTGCAGCTTCTTAACATCTCTTTCATGTAGCCCACTAGGTGGTGCATTTTAGAAGAGCTACTTAATAACCTGTAAAAAGCTGTAAACAAGGCTTTTCTCCTCCTTTCCTTTTCTTATTCTCCATTTTTTTCTGTCAAGGTGTTCTAGCAAAATACTGCTGGCAAAAGTTCTTTTTATTTTTTTAAATTATCTCCACTCTGCTGCAACTCTTTTCTGTATCAGTACAAGCAATCACACCACCTGGATCTGTTTTTTTTTTTTTAGCAGAGGCTCCAATGGCAAAGGAAAACCTTCAAATGTAAATCTGGGCTGATCCACATTTTGCTGTGTGTCATGTTGCCAATGGGAAAATGCAAGTCAGCCCGCTCCAAATCTGTAAGATTTCCCTCATTTTTAATTTTTGCCAATGTGGTCACAACTGAGATGAAATCATTATACTGTACTGGAGGTAGTCTGTAAACAAGGAAGGTGGATTTGGATTTCCCTACAACACTGCTCTTTCTAGGTCAATAGGAAAACAAGACTTGATAGCAAGTGCAATCTAACTTAATTGCAGAGCCTGGAAAATTACTTTTAAAAGTTATAGTGCTAAATCCCTAAAGTCATTAGTTATTGTTAATACTTATAATCTGGAAAGTTACTTTTACGCAACAGTAGCCCCAAGAAACAAACTAATTGCCTTTTAGCTGTTAAAGAAGTCTGTGACACCAAACAAAACTTCTTGTTAATCTTCTTCCCAGTTCTACTGAACCTTTTCATGTTCTTTACTCTAGTCAATGGAGGAGAAGGAAGAGGAGTGAAACTCAGAATAACAGAAGCATATTTTTATGTTTCTTATGAAAACAAGCTTGCATGCTTGTATTTTAAACACTGGGTATTATTGAGAAAAATGTTTTTCTGTGGGATCCGCGCACACAATTGGCATAACTGGCCCTGACAGAACCCCGGTAATGGGTGATCACATCGTTACCAGGGGTTCCTGAGGGGACAGAAATTGAGGGAGCGGAATATTAGAGTTTAATTCATCAATAGCTGATCTGACAAGCAGCTCGAATAGAGAGCTAATGACTAACTCGCTAGGCACATAATAGGTAATCTCGCGTCTGCGGATTACTTTAAGCCCTAGAGCCAATACTAGCCACTTGTTTACCCCGGATAACATGGAACAATGTATTTCCCCTGCCGCTAATTAAGTTAGTTAATTAACTTCCCCTGTAGACTTCCCCAATTAACTTGTGTAAACATAATGTGTGAAGCCTGCCAGTACAATGGATCGCTATCCTTTTTGCATGCAGCCTGAACATGATAAATATTCATGCTTGTCATCATTAAACTACTGGTCTTCGCTCCATCTTGCCTCGTGTGTTGTTACTTGACCAGTCTCCTCCGGGACCCAACAGCCGCTTCGCGGTTCTGACCCAGCTTGCGCAACCCGCTTCGTGGCCCAGATCCAACATTTTTCCTTTGCAGGCGCACCCCCCAATAAAGGACTCAGACACTGATGAAAGTGGATAACGGCATTGGGCCACATTTATTGATTAATGCCCTAGTCCGAATTATAAATTTCTATTGGTAATTGACCAATCATAATTCTTAAGGCAAGCAGGCCGAAGTAACACTGGTAAGGTACCACCCAATATTGCCAACGGCAATTGTCACAATGTATCTATTTGTATCAATTTGTTTGTTGACAACAAACAAATTGTTGACCGTAGTCAATATCTAGCTAATGACCCCACCCTCTGACGCGTATCCGTAAAATCACGGGGTGATGCATGCTGTCTAGCTGTAGCCATCACCCCATCGCCTAGTTCGTCGTTGACCGGACAACGTTTAACCAACTTATGCCTGTCTAGTGTTGTCCAGTCAATTGCGAACCTGCCGGATACCTGTGGGTCATAAATGTTTACCTTACCAGTGCTACCCGCCACACGGAGGGGCATCAAAGAAGGCTCGACGCCCCCCCCAGACCATCAGCTCGGTCAACAGGCCTGCTCGCCAATCACCCAACAGGAGGTCCATACCTCCTCGCGACGGATGGGCCCCATCCCCTGCATAAAGGCCGTAATTTTGTAGGCTAATGGCGGGGTGACGACTGACCCGCCCCCAACCCTTGTCGGCAAGGAAGCGTGCCACAGCCCTATTTACCATGCGTCTAGCGCGGTCAAGGGCCTGGAGGTGGAAACCTCCCCTGTACGTGTGCCGCGGGACCATGTCCGACCAAACCAGGGTTGTGGCGGGCCACACGTAATGCAGGTAGGCAAGGTCGCCGCAAATCGCATGCTTTAGCGATAAGCCGGTGACCTGGCCCAAATCATTGCCCCCTAGGTGTATGATCAAAATGTCAGGCGGGTCAGCATTCCGGCCTGAAAAAAGGAATGGCAACAGCTCCCGCCATAACATCCCGGGCTTACCATGCCATGTGAGACTTGCGTATGCACCCAGTCCCAGTCGGGGTCCCCACTCTGTCGCCGCAGTGTAACGCGCTGCCCTGTGCACGTAGCTATGGCCCACCAGCCATACTGTCACCGGTGTAATACGACACCCAGGGTCTGTAAGGGAAAAAACGAGGCAGAGAAAGGTGCGGTGACAAAACTGGTACTCACGGTGGAAGAGGGCGAACATAAAACTGAAAACATTGCGAACCCCACCTTCCCATGCTGCGTATGTCAGCCCCGGAGTACCCAAAAGCAGCTGCGGTGGAAGCCGCCCCTATCCTGAAGGAATGGGTGCCATAACGGGCCCCTGGGAGGACAACACTGGCCAGCGCTCTGCCGGTCACCTTCCAAAATTGAAATTTAGTAAGGGGAGACCCATCTTGGTGACAGAAAAACGGGCCATGGTGTGTGCCACGCAGTGCAATAAACTCCTGTAGGGCACCAACCGGACAGATGTCTGCCAAAGAACACCGTAGCAGTCTTACACCACTGCCTACGCCATGCTGATCTGTCTTAGAGGAGCGTATCCTCAACTGAGCCCAGTCTTTGGCAACATAGACATCTTCGAGTTCCAGTGCCCTACGACTTGCATCCGCCTTAGACAGCATCACAAGCTCGCTGATGCGGAGCGCTCCAAAAAAGGCCACCGTTGTAGCCACGTGAAATAGGACTGCCTCGTACTGATCAAAACAGAGGCCATGCCAGCCCCGGGCCAATTGGGTAAGAACCCCTGGGAAAATCGGGTGGCGGTCGTCCGGGCAACGCCCACGCTCCCGCGCCCACCCCTCCAAAACATGTCTCACACGGAAGTCAGCGGTACTATCCACATGACCGCCCACCTTGGCCATAAAAGCCAATGCTGACAGCCTAGATGCTATGGTGCGAGGTGCAAGGCCCTGGGCATGCAGGTAAACCATGAACCGAAGTACATGGGTCACTGGGATCGGCCAGGTGTCTGGCAGCCGGAATTGGGTACAGAAATCTCTGAAAGAATTGAATGCGTGGTGATACGCCTTACGCGTGCGTGGCGCTAGTGACAAGCCAATCGCCCGGTTCACCTCTCCTTGCCAATGGTCCATATCTCGTCCGGGAGTGGCGAGGGAAATTCCTCCGCATCCGGGCCCAAGGCACGGAACTGGGAGATCTGCAGGCGGGACAAAGCGTCAGCGATATCATTATTGACCCCCGGGACATGCCTGGCTCTGAAGAGGACATTGAGGCGCAGGCTGCGCAACACAAACTGGCGCACTAGGTCCATGACCCTGGGTGATTTGGAAGTCTGTGAGTTGACAATGTGCACAACGGCCGCATTGTCACACCAGATATGGACAACCGAGTTGGCCCACTCCTCGCCCCATAGCATCAAAGCCCCCAGGATAGGGAAAAATTCCAGATACGTGAGATCACGCAGGCGACCCGTGCCTGCCCAGGCTGGTGGCCACCCACCATAGGCCCACTTCCCATTGAAGTACATCCCATAACCCAGGGATCCCGAAGCATCGGACTGTATCTGAAAGCGAGGGGAAGCCAGGAGGTCAGACCTCCAAAATGATACTCCATTGAACTCCCTCAGGAACTGGAGCCAGATAAGCATATCTGCCCTGATACCCCGAGTGAGTCTCACCCTATGGTGGGGCCTAGATAAGCCTGTCATGGCGTCGCACAAGCGCCGAGCAAATGCCCTGCCCGGTGCGACGACCCTGCAAGTGAAATTGAGGTGACCATGTAGCACCTGCAGTTCCCTCAGTGATGCCTTGCGCTTAGCAAGCAAGTCTGAGATAAGGGCCTCTATCCTTGACATCTTATCCTCCGGTAACCTAGAAGCCTGCGCTACCGTGTCAATCTCCACCCCCAGGAATATTAGCTTAGTAGATGGGCCCTCGGTCTTTTCGGGCACTAAAGGGACACCGAGTTCCTCCATTAGCATCTGAAATGTGTTGAGGAGACGTGTGCACGTGTCCCAGCCCCGTTCACCCCCGAATAAAAAATCATCCAGGTAATGGGCTACAGACCGGGACCCTGACCTGCGGACGAAAGCCCACTGTAGAAATGTACTGAAACTCTCGAAGGCCGAGCATGATATGGAACAGCCAAAAGGCATGGCCTTATCAAAGTAATATTCACCCCGGAACTTAAAACCCAGCAACTCAAAGTCGCCCGGGTGCACAGGCAGGAGGCGAAACGCCGACTTGATGTCGCACTTAGCCAATAGCGCACCCGGGCCACATGAGCGCACCATGCGCAGGGCTTGGTCAAAAGACGTATACCTGACTGAGCAAAGGTCATCAGGGATAGCGTCATTGACCGATCGGCCGGCTGGGTAGGACAAGTGATGAATCAGGCGAAACTCGCCCGGTGACTTTTTGGGCACTAAGCCCAAGGGTGATACCTTAAGATTAGGGAACGGGGGTGTTGGGAAAGGGCCAGCGACCCTGCCCGAATCGACCTCCTTAGTAATGCTGGCAGCAGCTACCTCCTCCCTCCCCCTAAGGGACAAAAGGTTGGGGGCATCCTGGGGGGACCTATCGCCCACGAAAGGGATACGGAACCCCTGTCTAAAACCCTGAAGAAGGTAAACCGCATCCTCCTCCCTCGGGTACAATGCGAGCCAACGCTCCAACATGTCCACATTAATTGGGGAGGGGGCCTTTTGGTGAACCAGCTCCCTCCGCGGCAGTTTTGCCAGCCCCCTGTCCACCCCTTCCTCTGCCCCGCATCCCTCCAGGCCTGGGACAGGCAGAGGCTGCATGGGGGCCAGCGCAGGAGGGACACTCATGCCTGTACTTGCAATTCTTCCTGTTGCAGGAACCATTGGACGAGAAAGTCCAGCACAGCAGGCGGGCTGGAACCCCCTGCCCCGCCACCTGGCGGGGAGCCTGTGCTGGGGCCGCTCGCTGGACAGCATGTCCACAATGGTATCTTTCCCCAGGCGCAGGGCGCGTGGGAGTCATGTA
Organism: Bradypodion ventrale; assembly: GCA_035047345.1. Classification (NCBI taxonomy): domain Eukaryota; kingdom Metazoa; phylum Chordata; class Lepidosauria; order Squamata; family Chamaeleonidae; genus Bradypodion; species Bradypodion ventrale. The sequence goes on from JAWDJE010000003.1 coordinate 253,229,220, forward strand.
CAGAAGCCATAGCCTCTGGCAGGGCTCATCCCACCTTATCTCAGGGTGCAGGGGAATCCGCATACGGAATTCCTCGTCGTAAGCCAACCACGACGGGCCCGGGAAGTCAACCATCGCCCGGTAAATGTTGTCCAAATACTGGACCATCGGAATTGCCAAATCCGGCCGGGCCCTGAGGTATACCGCCATGTATATGAGGTAGGCCGGCAACCAGTTGGCCCACGTACGTGGTGGCTTGCGACGACGCGCCTGCTCCTTATCCTTCTCGTCTTGCCCCTCCCTCTCCTCCTTGGTGGGCTCTCTGTTAAGGAGGGAGAAGATGTCCACATACTCCCCCTGCCAGATCTTCTCTTTGGTGGTCTGGGCCAAATGGTCCCCCAGTGGCAAGGAATACCCTGCTGTCGGCAAAGCTGACACAGGCACGGTGGAAACTGCGGGCATCTGTAAAGGAGCCTGGACTAACCCGGTCACCCCTAGAAGATTCCCGACTGGGTAAGAAGCACCCCCTACCACGGGGCCCTGGGTGATAGTTGAAGTCACCGGGTGGGGCGTTGGCGACTGGACCACCGCACCACCCGTGCGAGGCCAAGGCCATTGAAAAGCCCCCCCAACGTGGCCTGTGTGTATGTGCACTATTTTGGACCGCATACTCACATGCTGCACCCCCATTGGCCGCCCCCACCGGGGGTTCCAGCCCACTGGGGGTGTCGGAGCTCACGACCGCCATAGAGCTCGTCGACGGGGCTTGATCAGCACCAGCCTGTTGATTGGGGAGCTGCGAGGCAGTGGCCGAAGCCGGGCCATGCGCCTCAGGCAGCTCAACCCGTCCCACCGCCTGCCGCTGCCCAGCAGACGATGGATCGACCAGCACCCCAAAAGGGGCCCCAGGGTGACTAACCCGGGCCAGGGATGCCTCAAGGGCCGCAACGCGGGCCAGGAGGGCCTCCACGCTGACATAGCCACCTAAACCAAGGGGGGTAAAGGGCCAGCCGGCCCACTAACTACAGGCGTCGGTACAGGTCCCTGTACCCCGGGGCCTGAATAGGGCCACGATCTGAAGCCCGGGCCCGGTATGGCCGGGGAAGTACCCTGCCATGGAAGGGGGCCACACCACCCCCCAAGGCTGGAAGCCCCCGCATTAAGCTGCGCCCCAACGGAGGAAGGCCCAGCGGAATGGGCCACGCCAGGAGCGGCGGCCGCCGCTTGCGGGCCGAGGGCCGCGGTCCCTACTGGGCCCGCACGCGGACCCCCAGCCTCCGGCCAAGGGGGAATTAACCCCATCCCACCGGTCCCGGTGGGCTCGGGCATAGGAGGCTGCTGGGGAGGCGCAGCCGCGGTCCTCCGACCCGGATTGCACCTCCGTGCCGAACGAGCCGCGTTCGCAGTCGCCTTCTTCTTTGAGGGCATTGCAGCTAGCCGATGGGAAGCCGAAAAAGGAGAAAATCAGCAGCCAAGAGGCTTCCCGGTGAGGGTAAAAGCGACGGAGGTAAGAGGGAAAAACTTCTCCGCTCTGTCGCTTCGCAAAATGGCAGCTCAGCTGCCTCGTGGCCGCCCCTTATATAAGGGTGCTGGCCACGCCCCCTAACTACCCGGATGCCTTCGTCCGATGGGGCCCCCCGCAAAGGGCGCGGCGGCCATTTTGGCGCCGCGCTCGCATTCTCACTAATCTGAGGAAATTCACACTTCCTCTTCTAATTTGTTTTGCTTCTCTCCCTTATTTATATTTGCTTCTGCTAACTTGTAATATGTAGCAGCAACATGGAAAGTCTCTGTATGTGGGTAGATTTTGTTATCCCCTTTCTTCTTCTTCTGTTTATAACTGCTGAAGCTGATTGTAAGTAAAGATGTCTTACTTTTTAATCACCAGAGCGATTTTGCTGTTCCAAGTGCTAATTACTGTCAATGTGAACAGGGCAGAACTTTCCTTTTGTGTGACTCTTCTTATACTTTTCTTGGTGCAAGTGTTGTTTAGTGCCTTATACTCTGCTAATTAAAAGGGAACAACCCAATTCTGAACTATATACCCTAACAAAGTTCCATGCTGTCAAGTTAGACTTCTCTGTCCCTCCCCCTGAGCCCACGCCAATGGCCGGGGAAAGAAGAAGCCAGGGCAGGTTGAGGACTTTGCCGCCCCTCCCCCTGTGCCCACAACAATGGCCGGGGGAAGAAGAAGCCAGGGCAGGTTGAGGACTTTGCCGCCCCTCCCCCTGAGCCCATGCCAATGGCCGGGCAAAGAAGAAGCCCAGGCAGGTTGAGGACTTCGCTGCCCCTTTCCCTGAGCCCATGCCAATGGCCGGGCAAAGAAGAAGCCAGGGCAGGTTGAGGACTTTGCCGCTCCTCCCCCTGTGCCCACACCAATGGTTGGGGGAAGAAGAAGCCAGGGCAGGTTGAGGACTCTGCCACCCCTCCCCATGAGCCCTCATCAACATATTGTAATGTAATATATTGTTTGTAAGCTGCCCTGAGTCACTACAGCGAGTGGGGGGCAATATAAATTTGAACTAATAAATAAATAATAAATGACCTATAATGACTGTAATGTGGTTTCTAGGTAAGTGTAAGATTTAAGGAGTGGTTTTACCAATTCCATCCCCCTAATAAGTTTCCATGACTGAAGAGCCCTGCTGGCACAGTAGTTAAACTGCTGTACTGAGCCAGAACTGCTGACATTGTGAGTTTGATTCTGATGGGGATCAAGGTTGATTCCATCCTTCTGAGTTCAGTAAAATGAGCATACCTGTCAAGTTTTGGATTTGGAAATAAGGGAAATTTCTTGGCAAATAAGGGATACTTGACAGCTATGCTTATCCTGTGCTGCCCTCCAATGGCGGAATTACGGCATTGCAGTCTGACTGATACGTGACACTGCTGGAAAAGAGGGTAAAATAAGGGATACTTGACAGCTATGCTTATCCTGTGCTGCCCTCCAATGGCGACAATAGGGCATTGCAATCTAATTAATAAGGGATGACGGCGGGAAAGAGGGTAAAATAAGGGGTTTTCCTGGCCAATAAGGGATACTTGACAGCTATGAAAATGAGTACCCAACATGTTGGGGCCAAATTGCTAATTACCTTGTGAACCACCCAGAGAATGTTATAGCTATTGCACATTTGAACCCCAGATGTCTTAAGCCCATCACTCTGCTCACTATACTACACTGTATAACCAACAGACACTGTTTTGTTGTTGTTCAGTCACATGGTTGATTCTGACCCTTTCATAGCTGTCAAGTTTTGGATTTGAAAATAAGGGAAATTTCCTGGACAAAATGGGAAACTTGACAGCTATGCTTATCCTGTGCAGCCATCCAGTGGCAGAATTAGGGCATTGCAGTCTGACTGATACGTGACACTGCTGGAAAAGAGGGTAAAATATGAGAGGTTCCTGGCCAGTACAGGACACTTGACAGCTATGGACTATTTGCGACCCCATGGACCATTGCCCTCCAGGCACCTCTGTCCTCCACCATCCTCCTCAACCCACCCAGCTCTGTGCCCATTGTGTCTACAATACCATCTAGCCATCTAATTTTTGGACCTTTCCCAGGATCAAGGCTTTCTCAAGTGAATCCTCTCTTTTCATGTGATGTCCAAAGTACTTTAGCTTCATCTTTGCTATTTGACCTTCTAAGGAGTAGTCAGGGTTGATTTCTTCTAAGATTGACCTATTTGTTCTCCTCGCTGTCCAGGGGACTCTCAAAACTCTCCTCCAACACCATGTTTCAAAGGCATCTATTCTTCTGCGCTCAGCTTTCCTAATGGTCCAGCTCTCACAACCATACATTACCACCGGGAAGACCATTGCTTTGACTATGCGAATTTTAGTTTGCAAGGTGATGTCTCTACTTTTAACTATGTTCCCCAGGTTTCTCATAGCCTGCCTCCCAAGAATCAGTCACCTTTTTATTTCATGGCTGCAATCACCATCTGCTGTGATCTTTGATCCTAAAAAAGTGAAATCTGTTACTGCTTCTACTTCTTCCCCATCTATTTTCCAGGGACCGATAGGGCCTGTTGCCATTATCTTGGTTTTTTTTATGTTGAGTCTTATGCCAGCTTTTGCACTCTCTTCTTTCAACCTAATCAGGAGCTTCTTTGTGTCTTCCTCACTTTCTGCCATTAGGCTGGTAACAGACACTGGAGAGATAGAAAATTTGCAGAAAAGTGATGGAAGAATTTGAAAGAGAGAGATAGAGAAAGAGGGCTACAGGACATCTTGGGTGTGGCCTCTGTATGTTAAAATAATAACTTAAAACATTTCTACTTGATATTGGGTCTTAAATCAATATTTGATTTATGTATAGCATTTGAACTAGGTCACCAGTACCTCAACCCCACAGAGAAAAAAGAAGGTGACTTAGCTTTAGCCACTGGCAGTGTGCTTTAGCACACGATGTAAATACCATAGGACCAGTCAACCTATACAAATGCAAACCAGCTTGATTATATACCTCAAACAGTTGGTTTAGAATTTAAGTGCATCTATATCTATAAAACAAAGGTGTGGTATTATATGTCCACGATGGGGTCCAACACCCCTGGTCGGATCCCGCTGAAACTTGCCACACACCTTCCTTGGCCTGGCAAGATGGCTACAGGTGTGTGTGTGTCGTGAACCCCATTTGGTGGTTTATGCCCCCAAACATGGGTTGCAAAGGGGACACCCCCACCGGCAAGACAAAATGCAACGAAACGACAGTACTACGCATGCAAAGCCGAGACTACATTTCCCAGATGCCTTCGCATGGGTGAGTGGGCGGGCGGGACGTCCTCCCTGTATTTTTGCGTCATGACTGTGTTTCACTCCGACCTATATGGAGGGGGTAGAGGAGCAACCAAAACACTTGAGGAAAGTGGTATATGACCCTCCCAGGAGCCGTGGGCCCCTTCTCTCCCCCACCTGCCCAGGCTTGATGTTGCGTATGTAACTCAAGTGAAATGTGATTAAAAGCGAACATGTAACGCAAGTGAAATGTGAATGAAATTGGATCTAGCGATCCTCCCTTTCCCCTCCCTTTTCCCCTTGTGTAAATACTCCTCTTGTGTAAATATTGCGGGACTGTGTTCCCACCGTAGCTGTAGCTATTGTTTACTCATTATCCAATCAAGTGTTGTCACCGGGCTGATTACCTGTACTGACCAATCATGTGGATCCACGCCAGGTTTGAATTGTTACCTGTTGTCTATAAGGAGCATTGCTCCGTCATTGACCTCATGTTCAGATTGACTACATTCCAATAAAGATGTGTTTGGTCCCCTGACTGCTGGCTACTGCGTATCAATCTGCAAACATTAAATTGGCGATGAAGGTGGGATAATGGTTTCCCACAGCATCAAGCTACCTCCGTTCAACCTCAAGGATCCGGAAAAATGGATGCTGTATGAGCGCCAGTTCAAGCACGCTACAGCAGCTGAAAAGATAGACAATGATGAGCAGATGCACTCTTGCCTCCTCGCACAATGTGGCCTCACCACACTCAAGCTTGCAGCGCACCTCCTGCTGCCGCGGGACATCGATACTATCTCACTCAAGGAAATCCTGGCTATGCTGTGGAATCACCTTCAACCCAAGGTGTCCATCTACCCGGTAAGAGCAGCCTTCCACAGGCGAGACCAGCGCCTGGGAGAGTCCGTGGCCGACTATGCTGCCACCCTCAAGTTGGTCGCTGCCCCTTACCGGTGGGACAACCTGGAGGAAACCCTGAGGGACCGCCTGCTGCCTGGAATGCAGGACGAAGAAGCCCAGCAGAGGCTGATGGCCAGAGACCATCTCACGTTCAAGTCCGTCCTGCAGAAGGCACTGGCGGCTGAAGTGGCAAGGTCTTGGGTAAAAGCATTCAGCGTGAAGCCTGCCTCAACCAGAGGGTCTGGGTCCACTGTGTAGGCCGCCCGCTGTTCGTCTCTACACTCGTCCAGCTCATTTGCATCTCCAGCATCCACTTCATCTTCGTGGTCCTTAAGCGGGGCTCGAACTGCCTTTTGGGGGTCCAGTGGTTTGTCCCCTTGGGAATTGAACTGTCCGGCATCAACACTGTTGAGACTGACCCAGTGCGAGACATATGCAACGCACACGTAGTGGTTTTTTGGAAGGGGCTCGAGAAGTACAAGGGGCCCCCAGTCTCATTTGACCTGGATCCAGCAATTAGACCCATTCGGCTCAAGCCACGAAGAGTACCCATCACCCTCAAAGACAAGATTGAGGTAGAACTGAACAAACTGGTGGGTCAAGGGATTTTGGTTCGGGTGGACTCCGCAGAGTGGGAGACACTGATTGTTACTGATATGAAATCCAACAGGGAGGTTAGGATTTGTGCTGATTACAAATGTACAATTAATAAGGCCATTTGCCCCAATGCCTACCAGGTGCTGGTAGTTAGCCATTTACTAGCCACATTACACGGGGGTAAATGTTTTGCAAAATTGGACTTAGTGCAGGCTTATAAGCAGCTAACGGTCACATCTGCTGCAGGAGCTGCTCAGACGATTGTTATGCACAAGGGTGTGTTTAAGGTGACACGCCTCAAGTTCGGCGTGAACTCATCCCCTGGGATAGTTCAGTTACTGGTGGAATGCCTTCTTAAGGGTCTCCCGGGGTTCTCCCCTACTTTGATGATGTTCTGATAACAGCTGGGAATGAGTCAGAACTAGCTAAATGGTTGGACAAGTTTTTAACTGTGTTTGAGAATGCGGGGTTGCGGCTGAGAAGAGAAAAATGCGTGTTCCTTGCTAGGGAAGTAGAGTTCTTAGGTTTCAAGATAACCCCCAAAGGAGTTAAGCCCTCTGACTCAAAAGTTGCCGCTGTTCACAACGCCCCTCGCCCAACTGCAAAACCAGAGTTGCAGTCCTTCTTGGGACTGCTCAACTTTTATCATTCCTTCTTGACAAGGAAGGCTTCCATGGCAGAGCCACTGCACCGTCTTTTAAATAAAGACGCAGTTTGGTGGTGGGGGGAGAGACAGGAACGAGCCTTTAAAGAGTTAAAGCAGCTCCTTTTGTCGGAAGCAATCTTAACTCATTTCAACCCAAGAAAGCCCATGGTGCTAGTTTGCGATGCCTCACCAGTGGGGGTGGGGGCTGTGCTAAGCCACATGCTGGAAAATGGGCGAGAAGCCCCGGTTGCCTTCTACTCGAGGTCCCTCTTGAAGGCAGAGTGCAATTACATGCAAATGGACAGGGAGGCTCTTGCGATAGTCGCTGGAACCAAAAAAATTCCACGATTTCCTCTATGGTCAGGATTTCACCATTGTAACCAACCACAAGCCACTGTTAGGGATCTTCACCATGTCCAAGCCCACTCCCCAGATTTTGTCCCCCAGAATGCTTCGGTGGGTGATTTTCTTAAATGCTTACCAGTTCACACTTGTCCACCACCTGGGCAAAGAGATCAGCCATGCTGATGCACTTTCCCGTTCTCCCTTGCCTGACTTAGGGGAGCCCGAGTGTGAGATCGAGCAGGATCACCAGGTGTTGCTGATCGAATCTGTCGACTCACCCCCAATTGTGCCCACAGATCTTGCCAAGGCTACGGCGAAGGACAAGGTTCTGTCCCTACAAGGTTCTGTCCCTGGTTGTTTCATGGGTAAAGAAAGGGTGGCCCACAACTCCTCCAGCTGAGGAGTTCAAAGCGTACTTTTGAAAGAGGTTCGAGCTTTCGCTTGAGAGGGGCTGCCTCCTGTGGGGCCAGAGGGTGGTCATTCCTGAGGTATTGCACTCCAAGGTACTCTGACTGCTACACATCAGCCACCCGGGAATCGTGCGCTCAAAGGCCTTGGCCAGGAGCTACTTCTGGTGGCCCCAGATAGATGCAGATATTGAGCAGTTGGTGGGAATGTGCGAGAGTTGCCAGAGTTCTCGACCTGAAGAGTCCCGACTTCCGTCCAGATAATGGGACACAGCCCGCGGACCATGATTACATATCAATTTCGCTGGATCATTCAGGGTCACACTCTTTTTGCTAATGGTCGATTCCTTTTCAAAATGGTTGGAGGTTATCCCAATGCCTAGTACCTCCTCGGCAGCAACCATCAAGCAGTTGCGAAGGCTATTCAGTTGTTTTGGTTTACCCGACGTGCTTGTCTCCAACAACACCAGTACGTTCACTTCCGTCGAATTCCAGGCATTCCTCGAGAGGAATGTGATTTGACACGTAACGTCTGCCCCATTTGCGCATACAAAGGTATTTGCAGCTGGGGATCCAGTGCATTGCAGGAATTACGTGGCTGCCAGTCCAACATGGGTCCCAGGGGTTGTAGTCGAACAAACGGGACCAGTGTCCTACCAAGTAGAGACAGGTACAGGTCTACTGTGGCGGCGACATGCCAACCAGCTCAGGCGTTGGGTCACGGAATTTCAGGGAAATGAATGTCTGGGCGATTCCATGTTAGGGTCCTCCCCCACATGCTTATCCCAAGGGGGAGACACAGCAGACAACCCACCAAGGGAATTGGATTTCTGTCTCATCCATCCAATGCAACAGGCAGGGAAGAGTACGAAAGCCCAGACTCTGAAAGTTTAGATTTTGAGGACCGGGGGGGGAGTTTGCAGAGTGTTCCCCCACTCGTCCAAGAGAGAAGCGGGGCTTTGATTTCTCCCCATCCTCTGGTATTCGAGTCTACCTCTACTCCCAAACAAACAAGGCAAGTTTCTGTTGAGTCGCCCCCTACTCAGAGTAACAGGTGGGAATTTTCTTTAAGTTATTCCCAACCTCTTCCAGGTTTTGATTTAGAGCAATCTCCTGGTCCAGCTAAAACAAAACAGGGTTTTGATTTGGATTATCCCCTCCCAGGTTCCCTTTCTGAAATGGGCCAGTGCTCCCAACATGCCACCAACACTACTCGTTTCCCCACTATGGAACGAGAGTCTGCGGAACCCAAACCCCCCAGTTCCTCCAAGTTCAGCCAAGCTGCTGTACGGCCCAAACAAGCATGCAGGGCACCACAATGGTTGAGAGACTTCATCCCATCCTAGGGGGGAGGGATGTTGTGTATGTAACTCAAGTGAAATGTGATTAAAAGCGAACATGTAATGCAAGTGAAATGTGAGTGAAATTGGATCTAGTGATCCTCCATTTCCCCCTCCCTTTTCCCCTAGTGTAAATACTCCTCTTGTGTAAATATTGCGGGACTGCGTTCCCGCCGTAGCTGTAGCTATTGTTTATTCATTATCCAATCAAGTGTTGTCACCTGGCTGTTTACCTGTACTGACCAATCATGTGGCTCCATGCCAGGTTTGAATCGTTACCTGTTGTATATAAGGAGCATTGCTCCACCATTGACCTCATGTTCAGATTGACTACATTCCAATAAAGATGTGTTTGGCCCCCTGACTGCTGGCTACTGCGTATCAATCTGCAAACATTAAACAGGTACTGCTGTTGAGGTAGCTGGCCGCAGTTTGACTTTAACGGAAAAACTACCCTGGGCAACACCGAGTAATCGGCTAGTTAACAATAAACTCAAGACACTATCCCTCCCAATGTCACACAAATCTGTTCTAAGGTTTGTTGCTATAGGATGCACTGACAAAAATATAATGTAATACATCACAAACTCCCGTGGCTGCAGAGATATTTTTTCACAGTGGTTGTTTGGACAAATATTTGGAACCACTAGCCTATTGAGGGATATATGACCAAGCCATTTAGAAAACTAAAAAAAACGGAAAAAAATCTCTAGTCTGAGAGCCGAGGTTGGCAAAAAAACACAACCCCGCTTTCAAGAGGCTGAGGAAGGAAGTCACGGAGCAGATTCAATTCATGCAGCCTGGCTCTGAGTATGCACAGATCCAGTTTTATTGCAGTCCCAGCCTCTTGGGATTTGTTTGGATTCTAGTCACTCATATTTGGTTTTTAATAAAAAGGTCTGCTAATCTAATACTTTCAGGATTACCCTGAGTGTTAAGGAAGCCTAACAACAAAGGACACTTTTGGTAAACAGACCTTTGCCATTGCTGGGAGAACTCCTTTTGTTCTGTTTGAAAATAGTAATAAAAAAGATGCCAGTTTTTTCCCTTCTCGTATTTACAAAAACTCTACACTCCAGCATGCACCTTCAGAGATAGATAGATAGATAGATAGATAGATAGATAGATAGATAGATAGATAGATAGATAGATATTTCTTTCAGTGAAAGACTTCCTGGTCATTCCAGCATTCATGAAATGCCCTGAGACTTTGGGGATGCCTATGTGAAATATTTGGGGGCTTGTTTCTTTGAAAAACAAAACCTGTAAAACATCAGAAACTGATTTTCATCTCTTCTACAAGAGGAAAGCAATTCAGCATGTGACACTGAAGGTCTGGGGAGTGTAGTGTCTTTTTATTTGAAAACAAAATGGGCTTGACTGAACAAAATGTATAGGAGAGTTTTTTGTCCCATTTAAGACAATCCTTCTTAACCAGACAGACCCAGAACGTGAGGTGCATAAAAGAGAAGAAAAGCAGCTTGTGAGTGTGAGTGTGTGCATGTAACAGAGAAGCACCTTGGTTTAAAAGATGGTGAAAACCATAATGAGTGCTGTAGCTGTCCGGCTGATTTTAAAAGGTTTATAAAGATTTAATCCCACAGTTAGAGATTTAAGGCATACTTCTGTCACATTCTATAATTTTTTAATTGTGGGAAGTTTTTTGAGCTGGAAGTGCTAAAGCATTTTATGCTCCTGCCTCTCATTTGTTTCTAGCAAATAGAATTTTAGGCCGCAGATTTTCTCCTACTGTGGGACCTTCAAACACCTCATCTACACATGGTTGTTCAGATCCTCACTTAATGCCTCTCAGTTGAACATGTGAATTGGCTTTCTTTACAAGTATTTGAAGTGCTCCCCACAATGGTAATTAACCCCAGATCACTCTTTTACACATGTTCAATATTTGTTTGTTTGTTTGATATATTTATACACACATACACGCACCAGGGAGAAGTGAGTTCTTACGGTGTACAGCATTGAAACAATAGAATGATAAATACATTTTAAAATGAGAAAGAAAATACATAACAATAATATGTCCTGTGGTGACAACTATAAAACTAAATACAATCTCAAATTTTTTTTGTCCGCTAGGCTTAATTAATCAGTGGCAGGATGTCCTTAAATACCTTGGATACCTTGGAGTTGTTATTCACCGAGGAGTCCTCACATTGGTAGATGCCTCTGGGACAACATTCCACACATGCAAATGGACCTGAGAAACCAGGTCCGTTTGTATGTGGTTTTTTAGCTATTTGGATATCACATCACCCGCTGGCTAGGCGGATCATGATATGTACTCTCCGCTTTCACCTTGCCCAAGGGATCTGCCGGAGGGTGCTTTGGTGAGTTTTAGTCCCGGCCTAACATCATTGACAAGAGATGAGCAACACTGCCTAGTTAGACCACTCAAGCCCCATACCCTGACAAGGCAGTATAAATAATAAATTATTTAACTATAAAACATTTATAATGCAACCATAAAATTAATGATGATCTGAATGAATAATGAAAAAACATCTATCAGGCTAAGGTACTACACAACTTAAAATGCATGAGAGGAAAGAAAATTCTTAACCTGCAGCTAAAACAGGAGTGGCCAAACTACAGCCCACGGGCCGGATCCAGCCTGTGGTGCCAAATCATCCGGCCTGCACTGCCCCCACCACTACTGGAATTGGAAGTAAAATGTACCCACACATGCACAAAATGCTGCCGTAAATGCACCCACGGCTGTCATTAACACATTTACAATAGGCGCAGATGCGTTTTATGGCAGGAGGAACCATGTGACTGGCCCACTCAACCATGTGACCAGATCCGGTGTGAAAAATTTGGCCATCCCTGAGCTAAAAGAACTGTCCTATAGGCATTGATGCTCATCTTTAGAAAGCAGGAAAGGGTACTCCATAATCGGGGCACCACAACTGAAAAAGAATAATTCTTTGGCATATTACACAGCACAGTTCCACCAAAGAGTTAGTAAATAGGTAAAGGTAAAGGTTTCCCTTGCTCGAAAGCCAGTCATATCTGACTCTAGGGTGCAGTGCTCATCTCTGTTTCTAAGCCGAAGAGCCAGCGCTGTCAGCTTCTGCAGACATTTCCGTGGTCATGTGGCAGGCATGACTAGACACCGGAGCGCACGGAACGCTGTTTCCTTCCCACTGAAGTGGTCCCTATTTATCTACTTGCAATTTCTTGCTTTCGAACTGCTAGGTTGGCAGGAGCTGGGATGAAGATGGGAGCTCATTAGTAAATGTTTCGGTGGAAAACACAGATCAGAAAAGATAAGGCCATTTCTATCATTAAGCAGATGAAGATAGCTGTCTCAGACAACTGCATTTGTGTGCATGGCCAAAAAATTATTCACATTTGAAACCATCTATACTAGTATAGATAGAAAAAACTGCTTTTAACTACATTTCCTTCAAAAACAAAAACCCCTATGCACATTTGCAACCAGAGAAAACATTCCCTCTAGTTCTATAGTTTGTGATCTTGCAATTCAAAGATCATCATGAGATGCCTATTCAGCATCTTCCATGTCCCATATTGGTAATGGTAACTTTCTGCTGGCTTCTCCTTCATCACCCATAACCCTCCGGGTGATATTCTTTTCCATAGTTAAGTTCAGCAAGCGTAGGTTGTAGATGGAATTGGTGTTGTTGTTTTTAGGAAGCTCTTCCTTGACTTTGATGGATGATGTTTGGGTTTGTTTCTTGATTTCCCCCTCAACTTCTGCTGCTACTTGTCTTCTAACATCTGTAGGTGCTATACCCATGAGTGAGAAGATTTTAATGACATCCATCAGTCATAAGCAGCCTGTAACTGAACAGCGTGTTTCATAAAGGGTCACGTTAACTTGACTAACATGGGAAGAGTTCTTCCAGACTGGGGCAGCATATTCTGCAGCAGAGAAACACAAGGCAAGGGCAGATGCACTGAGAATATCAGGCTGTGCTCCTCATGTGGTGGTTGTTAGTTTCCAAATGAGATTGTTCCTGGCATATAACTTCTGCGTAATATGCTGACAATCTATATCTATAAAAGAGAGATGTCCCCTTGTGGGTCCTGTATACAAATCTACACCCCTTCACTATCCGTGACCACACTTCGCACACACTTACCTAGCATACTGGCAAAGGTCACAGCAGGGGGCCAGAACATCATGGGGGGCCCTAAGCCCCCCAAAATGAACAAAACAAAAAACTACACCCCCAGCAGCCACTGTGGCACGGGGCCGCCAAGAGAGGCGGGGCAACAGCAGTATGGCTGCAACACCAATGGCCACCAAATGTGCGGTTGCCATCGCCCTGGAAACTGGGCCACCCAATCAGGGTGGCCGGCCCTAGCGCAGAAGGGGCAGGGATATGGCCGCACACCCAAAAAAACAAATGGCCACTGTGCGCACACATCACGGACATTGAGAAATCCAACAACAAAAGCTGAAGAAAGTGGTGCCGCTGCAGCCAGGCCACCGCCACAACAATAGAACTCCTGTGGCTGGGGTGGGGGAACCCCCTCCACACAGCCACATGCCCAGCCCCAGTGCCCCCATGAATGGCATGGCCAATGTGATGCATCTGCCAGGAGGGAACACAGACAAGGCCACACCATTGGCAACAGCCCTGCCCCACCTGGGATACACAAGGAAAGGGTGCCACAGCTGGCACCACCCAAGCATCTTTCCCCCCCCAGAGCCACAGTGTAGAGCCAAAACATCACGGAAAAACGAAGCCACCACCACAACCCAGGAAGGTAAGGTGGGGGGCACCCAACATGCCCAAGAACTCCTTCGGCTGGAACAGGGCTGGGCCCCACAAACACGACCGGCATGCCCATCCCCGGCAATGGGGCCCACATCGCCGTCCACAGACAAGGGGGCCTTGGGTGGGGATGGGGCCCATGGCGGCAGTCACCCCCACCCCAAAGGGCCCCCCGCTAAGACAATCCATGGCACTGGGGACTACGTTGCCACCAGCAGACAAAAAAGCCCAACAGAAGGGACACCCTGGGTGGCATAGAAATCTGAATTTAAAATAAAAATAAAATAAATAAAAAATAAGAACAAATGTGCCACCTTGCATGTGTCCTTCCCTCGGTGCTCTCTCGCTCTCTTAAGCATGCGTACATGCAAACAAAAAAAACCCACACACACACCTGGAAAAGAACCAGCTCTACTTCCCTGGTCTGGTGTGGTCCTGGAAGCCGACCAGTTTTCTACCTCAGGGGCCTCGGAAGCCCCGTGAGCTCCAGGCGAGGGAAGGGTGAAAGCTGGGCGGGCCTTTGGTCATGGTCGGCGGGGTTGTTCCGGATGCCAGGTCCAGGCCCTGCCCTCCGCCGCCATGGTCCTCCTCTTCCACCACTTCCCTGGCATCGCATCCGCCCTCTTCCCAGGCCACCAACCCCCACCCTGTTGCTGCAACTGCAGAACACCACCACCACTCCAGCCGTCCAAGTCTCCTTTCCCCTGGCTGGGAAGAGTGTGAGTGTGATAGACAGAAAGAATGTGTGTTACAGAGACTGAGTGAATGAATGTGACAGAGAATGTGTGAGAGAAAGAGTGTGTGTGAGAGAGAAATATTGTGTGTGTATGAGAGAGAGAGAGAGAGCAAGTGAGAGACAGAGTGAGAAAGAGAGAGAGAGAACCTTCCTACCCCATGGAAGCCTCAAACGGAAGGCACGTAACACCTTACTGAGTCCAGACAGGCATGAGAAGCTGGGAGATAAGGCACAGCCCCCCCAAAAAAAAACGCCCAGGCAGAGCCGGGCACTCAAGCTAGTGATGCTTATAAGTGGTCCAGTTTTATTCCCAGGTATTTTGGATTGTCACAGTGGTTTGATTTGTGGCCTTTCCAGGTAATGTTCAGTTTCCTTCTTGCCTCCCTATTTTGTAACTGGAATGCACATGCTGTATTTGTGTTTTTTCCAGATTAGGTTTCAAGTGATTCTTGTCCTAATGGGCAGCTAGTTCTTCAAGAACAGATTCTAGCTTAGTCTCTACTCCAGGAGTTCCCAAACTTTTCATGCCGGGGGCCAGGTCACACTCTTTCAGTCAGCTTCAAGGACCGGACAGCCATTTTTCCTTGCCTTCACAATAAGGGTGTCCATTTTGTCCCTACAGCTTCAAAGGGGTGCCCATTTTGTTTCTCAAATGCCCTTGGAGGGGGGAGGGGCCACATTAAATGGTGTCATGGGCCGTATCCAGCCCGTGGGCCTTAGGATGGGAACCCCTGTTCCTTCAAACCTTATTCCCTGAGCAGTGATTGCTATGTCATCCACACAAATGAAGTCCCTAGTTCCACTGTTGAATGGCTGGTCATTGGTATAGATATTATAAAACATAATAATGTTATAAAATATGTTCTATCCTTTGCACTAACTTGATTGGCCAAATCCTTTCCCTACTTCTTCCATTTGAGGCAAGCCCCTGCAAAATTTGTCCTGCTTTTTATATTGGTTTCATTGATTTATTGATAGCTTTTCTCTTCTTTTTCTGACCTCTGACTAAGCAGCATATATGAAGATTCTCTCCTCATGTTGGAGACACCATTTTCATTTCTTCTGGTTGTAACTATACATGGCAACTGTGTTGGTGTGGAGAAAAGGAACCCAAAGGGTAGAAAAAGACTAAAACAAAGCTGATATCTCCTTTTTTGTCTGTTGCTGTCTCCCCCACCACCCCATACTTTGCTAAGGGAAATAACAAAAAATCCCCCAATAATGGACACAGTAAATCCAAAAGAAATACTATGTGGTATTTTTCTCACTAAAATGCATTCAGTCACTATTTCATCAATAACCTCCTTCCCCTCCCCTCTTGCAAATAAACTGCTAAGTGCAGTATAATGACATAAAATTCTTAAAGTTCATGGGAGTGTAAAGGTCAGATCCAAAATTAGGATAGCTTTTTCATTAGTTAGACAAAGCTGACATCAAAGTGAGTTATCTGAAATGTCTAGATCCTGCCTCAATCAAAGCTTCCTTCATAGCAGGGGTGCCCAAACTACGGCCTGTGGGCTGGATCCGGCCCCCAACACCAATTCATCCAGCCTGCGAAGCCCTCGTTGCTCCTGGAAACAGAAGTAAGACACGCCCTTACGGATGCATTTTACTTCCACTTCTGGGAGTGTTGAGGGCTTCATGGACGGGAAGAATTGGCATTGGGTGCCAGATCTGGACTGTGAGTCAAAGTGACTGGCACCTTGAATCACATGATTGGCCCACGGCCCAAAAAGTTTGGGCACCCCATGCTCTGTAGTCCTATATTAAAGAAGAATGCTTGGAAACAGCCATTGCTCTATCGAGCAGTAATTTCAGCACTACGGCTCTCAGTAGTTTGGGATTTAACTTTGAGAAGACTTGAGAAATGCCACAGATTTTTGGCTGTGTTAACTAAGGCTTCTGAATGTTAGAATCCAAATACATTTATAGGTCCAAGGGGTGTTCTGGGGATCTATTTTTTGAAGAAGTAACTTTTAAAAGTTCTGCCACAATGACAATTATAGAATTATGCAATAGGTGAGGTAGTTATTGAGGTTGGCCAAGAAGGAATTTAAGTTCCAACAGCATTAATGTGGAGAAAAAAAAGACTTGTATATAAATATTGGTTATGAATGGGAAGAAACCCATTATTTCTAAATTACTTCCCTTGCCCATATAACAATATATCATATGAGGTTTACAACTTGGAACTGGATTAAAGCCTAATCTCAAATCCAAACTGTGCACACCATTCAAGACGTCTGCTTCAAATGCCAGAATCAAAGGAAAATTAGTGGTCAGACTTTGCATTTCCATGCATTGAGTCATCTGCAACCTTATTCTTACTAAAAGTCTATCCTGAGCCCAAGGCTATAATTATAGGTGCAGAAAATAAGACATAAGAATGTATATATAATAGCTTTATCATTAACAAAGTGTTGTCATCGAGGATTTTATTAGGAGATTTTTTTTTAGGGGGATAACATAATATGTACACTTCTTGCCTGCATTTAGGCATGTCCTGCCCTCTGACTGCCTTCTCCTCCCCCACCTTTTCACAATGTCTAAACATACTCCACACCACCTTCTGTACATTGTCCCACATGAAGGGGGTCCTTTTGAGTATATTGCTTTTGAAATTTTGATTTATATTATCTTAAACAATCTTTATTGCACTGCTCCCTTCCATGCAATTTCCTTTGTTCATTTTTAAAAGATTTCCATTTCTTTTTCTTTCCCCCCTTTGTTATTATGTCACATTCCCTGGGGGCCATAACTGACAGGTGGGTCATAATATACATTACTGATAGACCCATCTGTCTTCCCTTCTCTAAGGGTACAATCCTACACACACATAGCTGGCAATAAGTCCCGTTTAACATTGTGAGGTTTACATCCAAGTAACTAAGCACAGAACTGTGCTGTAGCTCTCCTCCTTCCCTTTTCCTTCTTTCACACCTGGAGGGCAACTTATATAATTCTTAAATTGCATCCCCGTAAGTACATTAAAAGGGGTTCTATCATAGTGCAACAGAAAACACAAAGGTTTTGACAGCCTTTATCACCTGTTCTTAGATGATGGTGTGGTGCTGACCTCACTCCATCCTAAACTATTCATTAAATTTGCCATCCTAAGTACCTTTTTTGAAAAGATACCAAGGTGCTCGTTCAGCTACATCTTTGAAATATTTTGTTGGCAATAGCATTAGCAATTACACTTATAGGTCAGCAGTTCGATTCCCGAGTACTGCAGGATGGAATGAGCTCCTGTTTCTGTCCCAGCTTCTGCCAACCTAGCAGTTTGAAAGCAAGAAATTGCAAGTAGATAAATAGGGACCACTTTGGTGGGAAGGTAAACAGTGTTCTGTGTCTAGTCATGTCTGCCACATAACCACGGAAACGTCTGCAGAAGCAGACAGCTCTGGCTCTTCGGCTTTGAAACAGAGATGAGCACTGAACCCTAGAGTCGGATACGACTGGCTTTCGAGCACGGGAAACCTTTACTTTTACCTTTACTGCCCCATAGCACTAGTGTGCCCTCTGGGTAGTTTTCAGGTATTTACCAACCCTCCCCCAACACGCTGAGTACTCATCATGTACTGTTTGTTCTTGATAACTGAAACACATTTTTTTTTCACCAGGGTAAGAATAAAGTCTTAACAGGAATTCTGTACCTGGCAGTGCCCTTTTTGCTTTTGGGTATGCATTCCAAATGGGCCTCTGTTATTGTTTTTGTAAACAGCCTCCATGCCTCTTGGAGTGTTTGGACTCTCTCAATTTTCCCTTTCAGCTTCTTTTTTACTAGTTTCCTCATTTTTGGGAAATTTCCTCTTTCAAAATTTAAGGCCTCTGTGTTAGATTTTATCAGTGACTTGTGGTCTATGATCAAGTTAAACATAATTGAGTTGTGGTCACTGTTCCCTATTGGATCAGTCACATTAACATCTTGCACCAGATCCTGAGTATTACTCAGGATCAAGTCAAGGATTCTTGTAGCTCGAGTTGGGTCTTCAACCATCTGTCCCAGGGAACAATCATTTAGCATATTTAGGAACTTTATCTCTTTATCATGTGCTGGACAAAAGTTCACCCAGTCTATGTGAGGGCAATTGAAGTCCCCCATTATAACTAGGCTTCCCTTCTTGGATGCCTCCTTTACAACATTCTTCAACTGCCAGTCTCCATGAGGAGTTTGGGTCGGAGGCCGATAGTATATGCCTACTGTTAGACCATCCTTGTGGCCTGCTACTCTGGACAGCTTTGTCACCATGTACTGTTTGATGCTCACATCATAATGAGTTCTAAGCCTGCACATTAGGCTGAGATCTCTGGGACCCTGGGAGAGGCTGTCTTCAAGAGTCTGCTGTCTGAAATGATTTAGGGTAGGCATGCCCAAACTATGGGCCAGATACAGCCCCCAAAGCCATTCCATCAGGCCCATGACACCTTCACTAGACGAGGAAGTGAATACACATACGCGACCGTATTTACTTCCCAGTTCAGCGTGGGCATCTTCATGCATGCACAGAAGCATCTGTATTCACTTCCTGTCTGTCTTCACACATGCCCACACCAAACCAAGAAGTGAATACGGACACTTCCATGCATGCCTAGAAGTGGCCGCGCCGAACCAGGAAGTAAATATGGGTGCTTTTGCATCTGTGCAGAAGCATCTGCGCTGAACCACACCCTATTCTGGGCGTGTGGTCTAGCCCACTCAGCTGTACTGGGGGCATGATCAGGCCCCTGGCTGAAAAAATTTAGGCACCCCTGATTTAGCCCAAGGTGGCTCACATCAATTGCAACATCTGATATGTTAAAAACCCACAGCTAACAATAAAACGATTAAAAACTATAAAAACCCATAGCCCCTTAACTAAAAAAAACCCCACAGGGCTAGATGAGCCAGCAAGGCTGGGATGTGCTGCCAGATGCCTCTCATGCCTGCTGGCAGAGCTAGGTTTTTAGAGCCTTCCTGAAGGGGTACAGCTCTGCCTGGAGTTGCAGTTCTGGTGACAGGAGGTTCCAAAGGACTGGGGCTGACACCAAGAAGGCTCTCCTCCTGGTCCCAGTAAGATGTGCATCCCTGGCGGTCTCTTAGATATCCTGGTCCACTACCAATATCCAGTCTGCTAGCTTATGGAGGAGATAAAGAAGTTCCATTATGCCATCCTTCATTTTAGGACATAGGTCACTATCATTAATGGGGTTTGAAACTACAGTATATGTTCCCCTGGCTATGCTATGCTTAAAACTAACCATGTGTTGTCCTGGCTTGGATGAAATGAATAACATGAATTAATTAAAAGGAAAAATGGCAGCTTTTGATTCCATTCTTGTGTCCATGCTAGAGAAAGAAAGGAGGAAGAACACAACCTCCAAAATCTATAGGTATAATACTAAATAACATTTTTGTGTTACATCTGAAATGTGCCAAAGATGTATTTCACATCTTAATGACTCAAAAAGGGCACTACTGCCAACTGCTTTGTTTTGTCTGTTTTTATCGCTAATGCTGCCTGACTGAACTTCTTTCAGTTTTTCCCATTTGCAGTCATTTTAAGGAATTAGGTGGGTTTAAAAAATAATAATAAACAAACCTGTTTGTCTGGGATTGAGGGAGATGAACATGAAATGAGATGTTTCATTTTTCATCTTTTTGTTTTGGGAGCAGGAAGGAGATGGGGTAGTGGTTTTGAAAAAAACCTATCAGACTCATTTTAACCTCTGGTAACCTTTCCATTCTTCGCACTAAAACATTTGATATTAAAGCAGATTGCTTTCATGCATCCATAAGTAATATCATATGCTTCACTTCAGTCTGTGCTTTAGCTAGCTGAATTCCCATTGCATTATGCCTGTGAGGCCTAATTTAAATGTGAATCTGGCGAGGAGAGAAGAATGTGCCCATGTGGCATTTTAGGCACACCCACCATTTCAGGGCATGCAATGTTATCATGCCAGTGGCATGCTGCCCACCTAAGCTATGTATCCCTGGAGTGCGAACTATGCACACACAGGAAAAGTAGACTTTTAATAATGATATATTGCCTATTTTAAAAAATGAGACATTGGTAAGGATTCAATCTTGGCAGTACATGCACATAAAACCTGGTTGTTTGAGTGATAGTACCATTTTTGAAGAAGACTGCCTGATAAGTGTAGGGCTCAACTCTGCAAATCAAGTTGGACACTGAATATCTCCAAGTCACAGTACATATCAGTAGTAGTAGAATATAATCCACCGCTGCCGCCACAGAGAGACTGCCTGGGGCCAGAGGCAGCCATGAGCCCACCCCAGCCGGGGGTGAGGAGGACCAGGCGGGCAGCGGGAAAAGTCGCCATCCACTGCTGCCACTGTAGAGAGGCTGCCCAGGGCCAGAGGCAGCCATGAGCCCACCCCAGCCAGGAGTGAGGAGGACCAGGTGGGTGGTGGGAAAAGCCACCATCCACCACCGCCACTGCAGAGAGGCTGCCCGGGGCCAGAGGCAGAGGAGGAGGACCAACTGAGCGGCTGGGAAAAACATTCACCGCTGCCGCCGTGAGGCCTCAAGAGCAAGGGGCCGCCCGGAGACCACCACCCCCAGCCGGGGGGTGAGGATGCAAGGATAAGTAGCTGATGTGCAAAAAATGTAGCTGACTTAATATAGAACTGACATAGAGACTTTATACTGACTTAATATAGCAACTGACATAGAGACTTTACACTGACTTAATATAGCAACTGACATAGAGACTGTGTTTTAAAGTGTGATAATATGCATGATAATATGTTGTTTAAACTGTTTTAAACTTTTAAGACTGTGATAAAATGTATGATGGGAGAAAAATGGCATAGAAACCGGCAAACTACGACACAAAACTTGCCAAGAGAACCCTATTGACCAAAACAAAAGGCAAAACAAAGGAGCAGTCTAGATGATACAGGATGTTTAGCACAACAGAGTGGAGGAAGGGGAGGGACAGGAAAGGGGGAAGAAAAATACAGTGTTGCAAGGAATAATACTGCATAGGGACATGGAATGTGAGATCAATGAATCAAGGTAAACTGGAAGTGGTAAAAAATGAGATGGAAAAAATAAGCATTGACATCTTGGGCATCAGTGAGCTAAAATGGACAGGGATGGGTGAATTCAGCTCTGGAAACCATCATATCTACTATTGTGGACAAGAAAACCTTAGAAGAAATGGAGTAGCCATAATTGTCAATAAAAGAGTGAGAAAAGGAGTAATGGGATACAACCTCAAAAATGACAGAATGATGTCAGTAAGAATTCAAGGCAAACCTTTCATTGTCACGGTGATCCTAATATACGCACCAACCACTGGTGCAGATGAAGCCACAGTGGACCAGTTCTATGAGGACCTAGAACACCTCATAGGACAGACACCAAGAAATGATGTCCAAATTATATTAGGAGATTGGAATGCCAAAGTAGGAAATCAAAAAGTGGAGGGAATAACAGGCAAGTTTGGTCTTGGAACAGGGCAAAGATTGATAGAATTCTGCCAAGAGAACGCACTGGTCATAGCAAACACTCTCTTCCAGCAACACAAGAGGTGACTTTACACATGGACATCACCAGATGGTCAACACCAAAACCAGATTGACTACATTGTCTGCAGCCAAAGATGGAGAACCTCCATACCGTCAGGAAAAACAAGACCTGGAGCAGACTGTGGCTCAGATCACAACCTACTAATAGCAAAATTAAGGCTTAGACTAAAGAAAATAGGGAAAACAAGGAGACCAGACAGATATCACCTAGACAGCATCCCTAAAGAATACACGGTGGAGGTGATGAACAGAT
The DNA here is from genome assembly GCA_035047345.1 of Bradypodion ventrale. NCBI lineage: Eukaryota > Metazoa > Chordata > Lepidosauria > Squamata > Chamaeleonidae > Bradypodion > Bradypodion ventrale. Next base: position 253,251,481 of record JAWDJE010000003.1, read on the forward strand.
TTAATGGCTTAGACTCGATAGACAGAGTGCCAGAAGAATTATGGACAGAAATGAGGGACATCATGCAGGAAGCAGCAAAGAAAACCATAACAAAAGAAAAGAAGAGTAAGAAAGCAAAGTAGTTGTCTGATGAGGCTCTTAAAATAGCAGAGGAAAGAAGGAACGCAAAAGTCAAAGGAGAAAGGAAAAAATACAATCCTTTGAACACAGAACTTCAAAGAAAAGCAAGGAGAGATAAGGAAAACTACCTAAAAGAACAGTGCAAAGAAATGGAGGAAAACAACAAAAGAGGCAGGACTAGAGATCTTTTCAAAAAAATTGGGGAAATCAAGGGAACATTTAAAACAAAAATGACCATGATAAGGGACAAAGACAGAAAGTAGCTAGCTGATGCAGAAGAGATTGAGAAAAGATGAAAAGAGTACACAGAGGAACTCTACAAACAGGACCTCAACACTCCTGATAATCACGATGAAAAAATTGAACCTGAGCCAGACATCCTGGAAAGCAAAGTTAAAAAGGCCCTAAAGAGCACTGCAAACAACAAAGCTAGTGGAAATGATGGTATCCCAGTTGAATTTTTCAAAGCTCTAAAAGATGATGGCGTCAAATTACTGCATTCAATATGCCAGCAGATTTGGAAAACAAAACAGTGGCAACAGGATTGGAAAAGATCAGTATACGTTCCAATCCCAAAAAAGGGCAATGCCAAAGAATGTTCAAATTATCGAACAATTGCACTCATCCCACACGCCAGCAAGGTGATGCTCAAAATAATAGAGGATAGACTTCAGCAGCATGTGGAGAGAGAATAACCAGAGGTGCAGGCTGGTTTCAGAAAAAGCAGGGGGACTAGAGACCACATTGCCAACATACGTTGGATCATGGAGAAAACAAAGGAATACCAGAAACAAGTTTACTTTTGTTTTATTGACTACACTAAGGCATTTGACTGTGTGGACCACAACAAGATGTGGCAAGTAATTAAAGAGATGGGAATACCAGAGCACCTCATATGCCTCCTGAGAAATCTGTACATGAACCAAGAAGCAACAGTTAGGACAGAACACGGAATGACTGAGTGGTTTGGAATAGGAAAAGGAGTAAGACAAGGCTGCATTTTGTCACCCTGCTTATTCAACTTATACACAGAGCACATAATGTGCAATGCAGGGATGGAGGAATCACAATATGGGATTAAAATTGCTGGGAGAAACATCAACAATCTGAGATATGCAGACGATACCACCCTAATGGCAGAACATGAGGAAGACCTAAAGAACCTCTTGATTGGATTGAAGGAGGAGAGTGCAAAAGCTGGTTTGAGACTCAATATCAAGAAAACCAAGATAATGGCAACAGGTCCTATCAGTTCCTGGAAAATAGATGTGGAAGAAGTAGAAGCAGTGACAGATTTTACATTCTTAGGATCAAAGATCACTGCAGATGGGGATTGCACCCTTGAAATAAAAAGGCGACTGATTCTTGGGAGACAAGCTATGAGAAACCTGGGGAACATAGTGAAAAGCAGAGACATCACATTGCAAACAAAAATTAGAATAGTCAAAGCAATGGTTTTCCCAGTGGTAATGTACGGATGCGAGAGCTGGACAATTAGGAAAGCTGAACGCAGAAGAATAGATGCCTTTGAAATGTGGTGTTGGAGGAGGGTTTTTGAGAGTACACTGGACAGCGAGGAGAACAAATGGGTCAATCTTAGAAGAAATCAAACCTGACTGCTCATTGGAAGGTCAAATAGTAAAGATGAAGCTAAAGTACTTTGGACATCAAATGAGAAGGGAGGATTCATTTGAGAAGGCCTTGATGTTGGGAAGGGTGGAGGGCAAAAGAAGAAGGGGGAGGCCAAAGATGAGATGGCTAGATGGTATTGTAGACACAATTGGCACAGAACTGGGAGGGCTGAGGGGGATGGTGGAGGACAGAGGCGCCTGGAGAACAATGGCCCATAGGGTTGCAAAGGGTCGGAATCGACTGTGCGACTGAACAACAGAATATAATAGAATAGAATAGAATCCTTTATTGGCCAAGTGTGCTATAACACACCAGGAATTTGTCTTTGGTACATATGCTCCTCCTAATGATAAAATGCAATAAAACACACCATTTAGTTATTCAGTAAATTGATAGTATTTGGAAAGAAACTGTCTTTGTATCTGATTGTACTAGTATGAAGTGCTCTGAAACGTCATTTTGACGGTAGAAGCTGGAGCAGATTATTGCCGGGATGTGTGGAGTCTTTGTATATTTTCTCTGCTCTCTTTTTGGTTCGTGTAATATATAGATCTTCAATAGAAGGTAGATTAACAACAATATTTTTTTCTGCAGTCCTGATTACTCGTTGGAGTCTGTTTATGTCTTGTTTAGATGCAGAACCAAACCAGACAATTATAGAGGTAAGATGATAGACTCTAATCCCTCTGTAAAATTAAATCAGAAGCTCTTTAGGCAACTTAAGCTTCCTGAGTTAACGCAGAAAAAACAGTCTCTGTTGCGCTTTCTTAATGATGTTCCTAATGTTAGATGCATGAACAGGAAAACCGCTTGAAACAGGCAAAGATGCAATAAAGAAATATTTATTCTAATTCCAAATGTGTCATTCCAAAATAGTATGTTCCATAATCCAAAGAACTGTGATTAGTATGCTGTATACACATGGAGCTGCATTGGGAGGACCGGGAGGGGCATGCTCTCATTATACTCACCTGATTCATCACCATATAAAAGGACATAGCATTTAGATACAGTAAGTCCGTAGCCCACACTACTTAAATCTCAGATTCATAATTGTCAAACCACACAAAATAAAGGACGATTACCTGCATAATCCAGAAACATTCATTGAGTTGTTAAGTAACAAGTTAAATGTAATATCTTTCTTTATGTTTTCAATCACGTCCCTCCCTGGCCTCACAAGTTGATTCTTTCAGTGCCGACGGATGTCAAAAGGATAACTACGCAAAACCCCATACAAAGCCGTTTTCGAACAAGAGAACAGCTGTACCACAATCAATGAAATTACAGGAAGCATGAGTAATCTATTTCCATATTGAGACCATGAGGGTGTAATGTGTTAAAGCGATAGATATAAAAACATTCCCGTTGCATAAGTATTTGCTCGACAATGCTGCGAGAATAGAGATCAGGTTTGTAACACTCTGTAATTTCATTGACTAACTTGTGAGGCTAGGGACGCGATTGAAAACATAAAGAAAGATATTATATTTAACTTGTTACTTAACAACTCAGTGAACGTTTCTGGATTATACAGGCAATCGTCCTTTGTTTTGTGTGGTTTGACAATTATGAATCCGAGATTTAAGTATTGTAAATATTGTAAATATTTATTGTAAATATTATATTAGTAGCAATTAGTCTTTTATTTTCATAGATCCTTTACCGGAAGGATTTCAGATCTGTTTCTTTGGATTATGGAACATGCTATTTTGGATTACGGAATGACACATTTGGATTTAGAATAAATATTTCTTTATTGCATCTTTGCCTGTTTCAAGCGGTTTTCCTGTTCATGCTGATACGCACAATTTGGCCCCTCTTCATCTTGTTTGTCCTAATGTTAGATGACTATTTTAAGTCTTGGGATATGACAGTACCTAGAAACTTGAAGGTCTCCACTATTAATACTGGATTATTTAATATTATAAGTATATTATTAATATTATTACACCAGAAAACATGATGCCAAAAAGTGACTCCTTGAGTAATTTCTTTAAAAGGGTCTAGTTTTTATGGTGCAACTATTCCTCATTTTTATGGTGCAACTATTCCCCATCCAAAGACCTGGGTCTGGAGAGGAAGAAAAGGAATCAGGAAGGCCCAGCTCTACTGCCCATTCCATCCAGAGAGGCCCACAGGGGAGGTGAGTAAAGGATCCTGCCCCTCCCTCCCCATCCAAAGACCTGGGCCTGGAGAGGAAGAAAAGGAATCATAAAGGCCCAGCTCTACTGCTCATTCCATGGAGAGAGGCCCACAGGGGAGGTGAGTAAAGGATCCTGCCCCTCCCTCCCCATCCAAAGACCTGGGCCTGGAGAGGAAGAAAAGGAATCATAAAGGCCCAGCTCTACTGCCCATTTGCCATCCAGAGAGGCCCAAGGGGGAGGTGAGTAAAGGATCTTGCCCCTCCCTCCCCATCCAAAGACCTGGGGCCAGAGAGAAGGACACTTCCGGAGACCACCGACCACCCCCAGGAGATACCATCCACAACCACCATCACAGCGAGGCCCGAGCCGGCGCCTTTGACCGACTCCATGCGGCCGAAGAGAGGCAAGAGCTGCTGTGTGCATGCAAAGGATAAGTAATCGAACTGAAATAATATAGTTGACTAAACATAGATGGCTTATGACAACTGACATAGTGACTGTACAAGAAACTGACTTACATAGAGACTTGATATAGTGGACTTTTTCTTTCTTTCTTTCTTTCCCTTTCATTAATTAGTTCAACTTTTACTTTGATACTATGTGATAAACTGTGATATTGTGCATGATAATACTTTGTTTTAAAACTGTTTAAACTGTGATAACATGTGTGATGGGAAAAGACTGGTGTAGAGACCGGCAAGGCACGCCACAAAGTTTGCCAAGAGAACCCTATGGACCAAAACAAAAGGCAAAACAAGGGGATGCTCAGCACAGCAGATCTGAAAAGGGGGAGGGATACAAAAGGGGGAGGAGAAATACAGTGTTGCAGGGAACAATACTGCATAGGGACATGGAATGCGATGTCTATGAATCAAGGAAAACTGGAAGTGGTAAAAAATGAGATGGAAAGAATAAGCATTGACATCTTGGGAATCAGTGAGCTAAAATGGACAGGGATTGGTGAATTCAGCTCTGGAAACCATCATCTGCTACTGTGGGCAAGAAAACCTTAGAAGAAATGAAGTAGCCATAATTGTCAATAAAAGAGTGAGAAAAGCAGTAATGGGATACAATCTCAAAAATGACAGAATGATGTCAGTCAGATTTCAAGGCAAACCTTTCAATGTCACTGTGATCCAAATATACGCACCAACCACTGGTGCAGATGAAGCCACAATGGACCAGTTCTATGAGGACTTACAACACCTCATAGAACAGACACCAAGAAATGATGTCCAAATTATATTAGGAGACTGGAATGCCAAAGTAGGAAATCAAAAAGTGGAGGGAATAACAGGCAAATTTGGTCTTGGAACACAGAATGAAGCAGGGCAAAGATTGATAGAGTTCTGCCAAGAGAACGCACTGGTCATAGCAAACACTCTCTTCCAGCAACACAAGAGGCAACTTTACACATGGACATCACCAGATGGCCAACACCGAAACCAGATTGACTACATACTCTGCAGCCAAAGATGGAAAACCTCCATACAGTCAGCAAAAACAAGACCTGGAGCAGACTGTGGCTCAGATCACAACCTATTGATCGCAAAATTCAGGCTTAGACTAAAGAAAATAGGGAAAACACGGAGACCAGAAAGATATCACCTAGACAGCAGCCCTAAAGAATACACGGTGGAGGTGATGAACAGATTTAATGGCTTAGACTCGGTAGACAGAGTACCAGAAGAATTATGGACGGAGATGAGGGACATCATGCAGGAAGCAGCAAAGAAAACCATACCAAAAGAAAAGAAGAGTAAGAAAGCAAAGTGGTTGTCTGATGAGGCTCTTAAAATAGCAGAGGAAAGAAGGAACGCAAAAGTCAAAGGAGAAAGGAAAAACTACAACCATTTGAACACAGAATTTCAAAGAAAAGCAAGGAGAGATAAGGAAAACTACCTAAAAGAACAGTGCAGAGAAATGGAGGAAAACAACAAAAGAGGCAGAACCAGAGATCTTTTCAAAAAAATTGGGGAAATCAAGGGAACATTTAAAGCAAAAATGACCATGATAAGGGAGAAAGACGGAAAGGAGCTAGCTGATGCAGAAGAAATTAAGAAAAGATGGAAAGAGTACACAGAGGAACTTTACAAAAAGGACCTCAACACTCCTGATAATCACAATGATGAAGAAATTGAACTTGAGTCAGACATCCTGGAATGCAAAGTTAAAAAGGCCCTAAAGAGCACTGCAAACAACAAAGCTAGTGGAAATGATGGTATCCCAGTTGAATTTTTCAAAGCGCTAAAAGATGACGGCATCAAATTACTACATTCAATATGCCAGCAGATTTGGAAAACAAAACAGTGGCAACAGGATTGGAAAAGATCAGTATACGTTCCAATCCCAAAAAAGGGCAATGCCAAAGAATGTTCAAATTATCGAACAATCGCGCTCATCCCACATGCCAGCAAGGTGATGCTCAAGATAATACAGGATAGACTTCAGCAGCATGTGGAGAGAGAATTACCAGAGGTGCAGGCTGGTTTCAGAAGAGGCAGGGGGACTAGAGACCACATCGCCAACATACGCTGGATCACGGAGAAAACAAAGGAATACCAGAAACAAGTTTACTTTTGTTTTATTGACTACACTAAGGCATTTGACTGTGTGGACCACAACAAGATGTGGCAAGTAATTAAAGAGATGGGAATACTAGAACACCTCATATGCCTCATGAGAAATCTGTACACGAACCAAAAAGCAACAGTTAGGACAGAACACAGAATGACAGATTGCTTTGGAATAGGAAAAGGAGTAAAACAAGGCTGCATTTTATCACCCTGCTTATTCAATCTATACACAGAGCACATAATGCGCAATGCAGGGATGGAGGAATCACAATATGGGATCAAAATTGCTCGGAGAAACATCAACAATCTGAGATATGCAGACGATGCCACCCTAATGGCAGAAAGTGAGGAAGACCTAAAGAATCTCTTGATTGGGCTGAAGGAGGAGAGTGCAAAAGCTGGCTTGAGACTCAATATCAAGAAAACCAAGATAATGGCAACAGGCCCAATCAGTTCCTGGAAAATAGACGGGGAAGAAGTAGAAGCAGTGACAGATTTTACTTTCTTAGGATCAAAGATCACTGCAGATGGGGATTGTAGCCATGAAATAAAAAGGCGACTGATTCTTGGGAGACAAGCAATAAGAAACCTGGGGAACATAGTGAAAAGCAGAGACATCACATTGCAAACAAAAATTAGAATAGTCAAAGCAATGGTTTTCCCAGTAGTAATGTATGGATGTGAGAGCTGGACAATTAGGAAGGCTGAATGCAGAAGAATAGATGCCTTTGAAATGTGGTGTTGGAGGAGGGTTTTTGAGAGTCCCCTGGACAGCGAGGAGAACAAATAGGTCAATCTTAGAAGAAATTAACCCTGACTGCTCATTGGAAGGTCAAATAGTAAAGATGAAGCTAAAATACTTTGGACATCAAATGAGAAGGGAGGATTCACTTGAGAAGGCATTGATGTTGGGAAAGGTGGAGGGCAAAAGAAGAAGGGGGAGGCCAAGGATGAGATGGCTAGATGGTATTGTAGACACAATGGGCACAGAGCTGGGAGGGCTGAGGGGGATGGTGGAGGACAGAGGCGCCTGGAGGAAAATGGTCCATGGGGTCGCAAAGGGTCGGAGTCGACTGTGCGACTGAACAACAACAACAATTCCCCAGATACAAGTTCGAGCTCAGCACCAATAAAGTGGGTTAAAAGAGGTTTGGTCTCTATTTATGAGCTATTAGCTTAACAACTCTCTATTTATCTATCTATCTCTTTCTCTTTCTCTCTCTCTCTCTCACACACACACATACACACACACACACACACACACACACACACACACAGATTGTAATCAATTTTATTCAATAAGAAATGTAGAGAGTTTTTGGCAATAGATCTTCTGTCAATTGGGATGTGATATATTGAAAATATTAAGAGTTCTATGGGCTTCATGATGTTTGATTTTCCCTATTCTTTGTCTTGTCTCAACAGTTTATCATACATTTTACTGTGCTACCCCCTCATCTGTTCATTTAGGCTTTTTTAGACATCACATGTATCTCATAACATTGGGTGATGCCATAATGCTGGATTTACACCTATACACTGAAAAGCAGCCACAGTTTTTGGAAATCTTTCTGTTTTGGATGTCTTTATTTGGTGGCACATAACGTACATGAAGGGACTGTGATGGTTTAGTGGTTAAGACACTGAACTTAATGCCTGGAAGGTCAGCAGGTCAGCAGTTCAAGAGCTGCGTGCTGCACGATGAAATGAGCTCCCATCTCTGTCCCAGCATCTGCCAGCCTAGCTGTTTGAAAGCAAAAAAAATATTTATTTATTTAGTTCATTGTAATGTGAAGTTACATGTTATTCGCGTAAGTTTAATTAAAAAATTAATAAGAAAGAAAGAAAGAAATTGCAAGTAGATAAATAGGTACCACTTTGGTGGGAAGGTAACAGTGTTCCACATGCTGCAGTGTCTAGTCATGCCTGCCACATGACCACGGAAATGTCTGTAGAAGTAGACTACACCGGCTCTTTGGTTATAAATGAAGATGAGCACCATCCCCTAGAGTTGGATACAACTGGCTTTCGAGCCTTTACCTTTAACATACATGAAACCACAACTAAAGCCTCTGTGAGTGTTACATATGAATCTTATAGGCAATCCACATGAAACGATCTGTTCTAGAGATCATCATCAAGTCAGTGCTGTGATATAGCCATCTGCTGGTTAGGTGGAACCTGCTTGGGGAGGGTCATCCCCCTCTGTGCAGCAAGAGTTGGGTGTGATGGTGAGGTGGGGCCAGAAAAGAATGTTTTCTCCCATGTTTTTCTAATGGGGTTAATTACATCTCAGCCTTAGAGATTTAGCTGACTGGGTTATTTAATTTGAATTAAAGACTTCAGCCACTTGGAGACCTGAATATAGATAACTCTGTGAAAGTACATTGCTATCAATTAGTGAACTATTATGAGCAGATAGTGTAAAGAAGTCTTCTGTGATGAGATTTCTAAAACTCTAAATGGTTTGTATGAACACTGGTTTGGGCTTAAACTTAGAAATACAGAGAAGGGCTCACCAATGACCAACTTTGATGTCCTTGATTTCAGTGGGTCTATTTTCAGTAGGACTAAGTCTGGATCTAATTCATTATACTTGCTGTGAGTCTTTGTAGAAACATGTATGTGTAATTAAGGACACTAGAAAGAGTTTTCAGTGAGAAGATTTTGGAGATTTTTTTAAAAATCTAGAGATTTCAAATATTTGCACCTCTACTTTTGTAGATAGAGCTAAAACATGTCCCAAATACATGACACTAAGACATCAGTTGCTTTTAATTGGAAGATAAGAAAAGACATGGAAAATTACCAAGAACCTAAGTACTGCTATGGTAACATCTACTGTAGCTATGTAGGCACTTCCTAGTAGAGTTGTTGTTCCCCCTGTCTTGAACGCTCAACTAGGTGCTGGCTTACAGGAGGCATGTACTGATCCTTTAGGCTGCGATAATTTCCTTTATCCGCACACTCCCAGTGCAGCCTAAGGTCGCCTCACTGTACCGCTTCCCAATCAGCTTCAAAGAACTCCACCTGTCGCTTACAGGGAGTATGCAGTGGTTTAATATGTTGGTAGCATGTGGGGGCATAGAGCAAAGCACTAGGATATAGCCTGATAAATTGACATCCACTCCGTTGATGTTACTCACAAAGAGTTTTATTTTCCTTTAGCATCTGAAAAAGAACAGAGACAGACAAAGACAAAGTACATAGCATAACATAGTTAGTATACTCTACTTAGATCTGAGGGGCTGAGATCATAAGTGTTTAGAGTCCAGCTCAAGGAGACATCTCTGTCTTCAACCCGAGAGGACCAAAGAACTGGGGGAAACGGCTCTGCTTTTATACAAAAAAAGGAGCAGATTTCCCTCCCACCTTTGCATTCCTAGGATGACTCAATCTGCAAGTGTTCAGAGTCACGGGGTTTTGATTGACAGGGGGGAGGCATCTTCTCCCTCGTGGGGTAGTCAGATGTCTCTGTCGTCACTCTGCCATCTGACCTATTTGTCATCCTCCCTTGAGGGGTCTGCAGGTGCACATTCCTTTGAGGGAATGCAGCTGCACTTTGGCTCATAAGAAAGGAATGTGTTTACAAGTGCTTCAGTAGATCTTAGTGATAAGGTTGCCATGGCTACTCAAGAATCATGACACGCCCTCCCTTTCCAAGATGGATGCTACCATCTTCAAGATTGAGTGATCCTGAGTAATGGAACCAATATTGCAAAATTGGCTCATCTGAGTTCATTAAGTGATCTCAGAGGTTCTCTTAAGGCTAGTTACTGCAAAGCAAAGTACAGAAAAAGAAATGTACAGGTTTTCACCCCATTTCAATGACCCCAGCTCCTTCCTGGCTGTCATACATCCAGCTCAGAGAGTCCACCTCGATGTTATCTTTCCCCTTGATATGAGAGACCTTATATGAAAAGTCTTGTAAAAGGAGAGCCCAGCGAAGTAGGCGCTGGTTCTTGGTTTTCATCCTATTCAGGAAAGCTAAGGCATTGTGGTCTGTTAAGAGAATGAACTCTTGACCTCATAGGTAACTTCTAAGCTTGGTGATGGACCAAATTATGGTTAGAAGTTCTTTCTCTATCACTGCATAGGCCTGTTCCCTTGGCAACAGTTTTCTACTAAAGTAGGAGATAGGGTGAAGTTTCCCATCTTCTCCTTCTTGTAGTAGACATGCTCCTATACCTGTGTTTGAAGCATCAGTTTTCAGAACAAATTGTTTCTGATAGTCTGGAGACACTAAGATGGGTGCCTGAATGAGTTTCAGCTTCAGTGTCTCAAAGGCTTTTTGACATTCTGGTGTCCAAATTACCTTTGTGGGGTGTGATCTTTTTGTCAGTTCTGTGAGAGGTGTGGCTATCTCACTAAACTGAGGAATGAAGTGCCTGTAGTAATTCATCATGCCTAGGAAAGACTTGACTCGTGTTTTGGTGATTGGTACTGGCCAATCTTTGACAGTCTCTACATTGGCATCTACAGGTGAGACTTTCCCATTTCCCACTTCATGTCCCAAGTAGATCACACTGGCTTGTCCCCATTGACATTTCTTAGCATTGACTGTGAGGCCTGCTTCTTGTAGTCTGGCTAACACAGTTTCTAAGTGTTGTCAGTGTTCCTCAAATGTTTGGCTATAAATGGCCAAATCATCGATGTAGGCATCAGCGAATGGTAAACCCTTTAAAATATGGTTCATCATCCATTGGAACGAAGCTGGAGAGTTTTTCAAACCAAAAGGCATCATGGTAAAACAATATTGACCTCTGGTAGTACAGAAAGCAGTTTTAAGCTTTGCTTCCTGTGTTAGAGGAATCTGCCAAAATCCTTTGCAGGCGCACCCCCCAATAAAGGACTCAGACACTGGTGAAAGTGGATAACGGCATTGGGCCACATTTATTGATTCATGCCCTAGTCCGAATTATAAATTTCTATTGGTATTCAACCAATTATAATTCTTAAGGCAAGCAGGCCGAAGTAACACTGGTAAGGTTCCACCCAAAATTGCCAACGGCAATTGGTTACAATGTATCAATTTGTATCAATTTGTTTGTTGACAACAAACAAATTGTTGACCGTAGTCAATAATCTAACTAGTGACCCCACCCTCTGATGTGTATCCGTAAAATAACGGAGTGATGCCTGCTGCCCAGCTCATGCCATCACCCCATTGCCTGGTTCATCGTTGACCGGACAACGTTAACCAACTTGTGCCTGTCTAGTGTTGTCCAGTCAATTGCGAACCTGCCGGATACCTGTGGGTCATAAATGTTTACCTTACCAGTGCTACCCGCCCATGTGACCAAAGTCAAGCAGAACAAGAAAACCCCTATGTCAAACCATAGCAACAGTGTGGGATGGGCAAAAAAGCCAGGACCTGGAAGCCAATTGTAGGTCCCAGCCAAAAATTCCCACCCGGCCCCGAAGCGACCAAAATATCACACTGTTAACTAGGGAGGGGGTGGAGGGGAAAAACTTCTCCTCTCCATCGCATCGCGAAATGGCAGCGCGGCTGCCTCGTGGCCACCCCTTTTAAAGGATGCTGGCCACGCCCCCTAACTACCCGGATGTCCAAGTCCGGTGGGGGGGCCCCGCAAAGAGCGCGGCGGCCATTTTGGTGCCGCGCTTGCATTGCAGGCGCACCCCCCAATAAAGGACTCAGACACTGGTGAAAGTGGATAACGGCATTGGGCCACATTTATTGATTCATGCCCTATTCCGAATTATAAATTTCTATTGGTATTCAACCAATTATAATTCTTAAGGCAAGCAGGCCGAAGTAACACTGGTAAGGTTCCACCCAAAATTGCCAACGGCAATTGGTTACAATGTATCCATTTGTATCAATTTGTTTGTTGACAACAAACAAATTGTTGACCGTAGTCAATAATCTAACTAGTGACCCCACCCTCTGACGCGTATCCGTAAAATAACGGGGTGATGCCTGCTGCCCAGCTCATGCCATCACTCCATTGCCTGGTTCATCGTTGACCGGACAACGTTAACCAACTTGTGCCTGTCTAGTGTTGTCCAGTCAATTGCGAACCTGCTGGATACCTGTGGGTCATAAATGTTTACCTTACCAGTGCTACCCGCCACACGGGGAGGCATCCATGATGACTCACCGCCCCCCCCCCCAAGACCGACTGCTCGGTCGCCAGGCCTGCTTGCATCACACCAAGAACGAGGTACATACCTCTAGCTGACAGGTGGACCCCTTCTCCCGCTTACCAGCAAAATATTTGTCTAGCAGTCCGAACTAGGGAGATCTGCATCTCCCCTAAATTGGCGTCTCGGCACGATGTTAGACCATAGCGACCGTATGTAAGCCATAGGTGATGTAAAAAGCCAGGTCACAGCCCCCCAACGGTTTAGTAACAGCAGCGATCTGTATAATATCACTGCCACCGGGGTGCCTGCAACAGGGCGGCCGAGCATCCCTGTCAGACAGCAGGAATGCCCTCAGTTCCCGCCCCCATGTGCCACGCATACCATACCATAGCCTTTGTGCGGATGCACACAGCCCGGCCGGGGTCCACTCTCTGTCGCTGCAGTGTATACCGCTGCCCAGTGTACATAGCTGCGGCCCACCAGCCCCCCCACCACCGGTGAGTTGAGACCCCTAGGATCTGTAAAAGAGGAGAAAAAAGGTGAAGGGCATAAACAGGTACTCATACAATGAGGGGAAATACATATCTGAAATTGTGCGTAGGTGTGTATCCACCTCGGAGTACCCCAAACGTAGCCGCGATCAGCGCGACACCTACCCTAAGTAAATGGTGTCAAAACGGGCCCCACACCGCGAAACGCGGCACCGGTCACCCTCAGGGACTGTACTATAGTAAGGGTAGACCCATCCCGGTGGCGGAAAACAGGCTGGGGCGCGCAGCAGGCACTGTCGAAAAATCATGTAGAGCACCAACCGGACAGATGTCTCGAAAACTTGGTAGCAGTATACACCACTGCCCACTGTGCTAAAACACCCGTGAGGAACTATCCCCACTCGAGCCCACTCGTGTGACAGAGACATCTTCGAGTTCCAGTGCGCTACGAGACACCTCCGCCTTACACAGGTGGTACCAACTCTGGCACCCTCTCACTGATGCGGGGCGCTCCAAAAGGCTACCGTGGTAGCTACGTGGCTAAGAGCCACCTCCCACCTATCTGTGCATAAGCAATCATGTAGGGCACCAACCGGACAGATGTCTGCCATGGAACATCGTAGCAGTCTTACACCACTGCCTACACCGTGCTGATCAACCGTAGAGGAACATATCCTCAGTTGAGCCCACTCATTGGAAACATAGACATCTTCGAGTTCCAGTGCCCTACAACTCGCATCCGCCTTAGACAGTAGCACCAGCTCACTGATGCGGAGCGCCCCAAAAAAGGCCACCGTAGTAGCAGCGTGAAACAGGGTTGCCTCATACCTGTCAAAACACAGGTCATGCCAACCCCGTGCAAGGTGGGTAAGTACCCCCGGAGAAATAGGGTGGCGGTCGTCCGGGCTGAGCCCACATTCCCGCACCCACCCTTCCAAAACATGTCGTATGCGAAAATCATGTGTGCTGTCGGCAAAACCACCCACCTTGGCCACGAATGCTAGTGCTGACAACCTGGATGCTATGGTGCGGGGGGCTAAGCCCTGGGCATGTAAGTAAACGATAAATTGGAGGACACAAGCCACCGGGATGGGCCAATTTTCAGGCAGCCGTGATTGGGCACAAAAGGCCCTGAATGAACTGAATGCATGGTTATATACCCTGCGCGTGCGGGGGGTGGGCGACATGCTGATCGCCCGGTTCACCTCTCCTTGCCAAGCGTCCATATCTCGTCCGGGAGCGGCGAGGGAAATTCCCCTGCGTCCGGGGCCAAGGCACGGAACCGGGGGATCTGCAGGCGGGACAAAGCGTCAGCAATAACGTTATTAATACCTGGAACATGTCTGGCCCTAAAAAGCACATTGAGGCGTAGGCTGCGCAACACAAACTGGCAAACCAGTTCCATGACCCTTGGAGATTTAGACGTCTGTGAGTTGACAATATGGACCACTGCCGCATTGTCACACCAGAAATGGATGACCGAATTGGCCCACTCCTCGCCCCATAGCATCAAAGCTCCCAGAATGGGGGAAAATTCCAGGTACGTGAGATCGAGCACGCGATCCACGCCCCACCAGGCTGGCGGCCATCTGCCATAGTCCCCACTTCCCTGCGAAGTAAATCCCATAACCCAGGGACCCTGATGCATCCGACTGAACCTGAAAACGAGGGGAAACCAAAAGGTGGAATCTCCAAAATGACACCCCCTTGAATTCCCTCAGGAACTGGAGCCAAATGAGCATATCGTCCCTCATGCCCTTGTTCAGTCGGACCCTGTGGTGGGGCCTGTCCAAGCCAGTCATGGCGTCGCACAAACGTCGAGCAAATGCTCTGCCAGGTGCGACGACCCTGCAAGCGAAATTGAGGTGACTATGTAACACCTGGAGCTCCCGAAGGGACACCTTGCGTTTTGCCAGCAAGTCCGAAATGAGTGCAACGATCCGGGAAACCTTATCAGCAGGTAACCTGGATGCCTGCACAACCGTGTCAATCTCCACCCTCAGGAATGTGAGCTTGGTTGAAGGGCCCTCGGTCTTTTCGGGCGCTAAAGGGACACCGAGTTCCTCCATTAGCGTCTGAAATGTATTCAGGAGACGTGTGCACGTGTCCCAGCCCCGTTCACCCCCGAATAAGAAATCATCAAGGTAGTGGGCTACAGACCGGGACCCTGACCTGCGAACAAAGGCCCATTGGAGGAAGGTGCTGAAGCGCTCAAATGCCGAGCATGAAATGGAGCAGCCAAAAGGCATGGCTTTGTCGAAATAAAATTCACCCCGGAACTTGAAACCCAGCAACTCAAAGTCACCCGGGTGCACTGGCAGGAGACGGAACGCGGACTTAATGTCGCACTTAGCTAGTAGTGCACCCGGGCCACATGAGCGCACCATGCAAAAAATGTATACCTGACCAAACAAAGGTCGTCAGGGATAGCATCGTTGACCGAATGGCCAGCCGGATAAGACAAGTGGTGTATCAAACGGAACTCCCCCGGCAACTTCTTGGGCACCAACCCCAATGGGGAAACCTTGAGGTTGGGAAATGGCGGGAGAGGGAAAGGGCCAGCGACCCTGCTTGCAGCAACCTCCTTAGCAATGCTCATGGCAGCCACCTCTTCCCTTCCCTTCCCCTGAGTGATAACAGGTTGGGTGCATCTTGCGGGGACCTGACCCATGTGAAAGGAATGTGAAACCCTTGCTGAAAACCCTCAAGCAGGTAAGCTGCGTCTGCCCTCCTCGGGTACATCGTGAGCCAACGCTCCAACATGTCCACATGAATTGGGGAGGGGGCCTTTTGCCTGACCAGCTCCCTCTGCGGCAGTCCTGCCCGCTCCCCGTCCACCTCTACCTCTGCCCCGCAGTCCGCCTGCCCTAGGACACGCAGAGGCGGCATGGGAGCCAGCACAAGAGGGACACTCGTGCCTGCATCGGCACTGCTTCCTGTTGCACGCACCATTGGCTGAGAAGCTCCAACACAGCAGGCGGGCCGGAACCCCCTGCCCCGCCACCTGGCGGGGTGCCTGTGCTGGAGCAGCTCGCTGGACCGCATGTCCACAATGGTACCTCTCCCCTGGCGCCGGGCGCGTGGGGGTCATGTACAGAAGCCACAGCTTCTGGCAGGGCTCATCCCACCTCATTTCCGGGTGTAGGGGCACTCGCATACGGAATTCCTCGTCGTAAGCCAACCACGACGGGCCGGGGAAATCAACCATCGCCCGGTATATGTTGTCCAAATACTGGACCATCGGAATTGCTAGGTCAGGCCGGGCCCTGAGGTACACCGCCATGTACATAAGGTACGCGGGTAACCAGTTGGCCCACGTGCGTGGCGGCTTACGTCGACGAGACTGTTCCTCGTCCTTCTCGTCCTGCCCCTCCCGCTCCTCTTTGGTGGGTTCTCTATTCAAGAGGGAGAAAATGTCCACATACTCCCCCCGCCAGACCTTCTCCTTGGTGGCCTGAGCCAGGTGATCCCCAAGGGGCAATGAATAACCTGCTGTCCGCAAGGCCGAAACCGGAACATTGACAGCGCTGGGCACCACGAAAGGAGCCTGGACCAGCCCCGCCACCCCCAGTAAGTTCCCGGGAGGGCAGGGTACCCCGCCCCAAAAGGGGCCTCGAAGTGTTGGAGCCGTGCCCTGATTGCCTGGCGGCGGCTGACCCGCCGCCCCAGCCAGGCGAGGCCACGGCCATTGCAAACCTCCCCCCGTTGTGGGTTGTGATGTGGGTGCACTAGTTTGGACTGTATACTCACAAGTTGCACCCCCATGGGCCGCCCCCACCGGGGGTTCCAGCCTACTGCGGGCATCGGAGCTCGCGACCGCAACCGAGCTCGTAGATGTGGCCTAACCACTGCCAGCTGGCGGCATCTGCTGCGTGGGGAGCTGCGAGGCCGCGGCTGGTGCCAACCTACTTGCCTCAGGCAGCTCAACCCTGGGGGTATGCAGGGTATGCCCTGCCAGGTAAGGGAACCCAGCCAACCCCCCTGGTCAAAGCCCACCGCTGGAAGCTGCATGCCAAGGCCCGAAGGCCCGGCCTGGCTATGCGCCAGGCCCGGGCCGGGGGCCGCTAATTGCGGGCCGGGGGCCGCATCCCCTGCAGGGCTGGTCTGAGGCTGCCCAGCCTCAGGCCAGGGAGCAATCGACCCCATCCCGCCAGTCCCGGTGGACACCCCCGGAAAGGGGGCCTGCTGAGGGGGCGCAGTCACGGTCCTCCGACCTGGCTGGCGCCTCCGCGAGGAACGAAACGAATTGCAGGGAAGCCGCAGAAAAGGAGCGAAGAAGAAACTGCTGCCAAAAAAGGCTTCCCAGCTGAAGGGAAGAGCGACGGAGCAAAAGGGGAAAAACTTCTCCTCTCCGTCGCTTCGCAAAATGGCAGCGCGGCTGCCTCGTGGCCACCCCTTTTAAAGGATGCTGGCCATGCCCCCCTAACTCCCGGATGTCCAAGTCCGGTGGGGGGGGCTGCAAAGAGCGCGGCGGCCATTTTGGCGCCGCGCTTGCATTTGTTAAATCCAGGGTTGTGACCCATTTGGATCCAGCTAGCTTCTCAATCAGGTCATCTGTCCTGGGTAAAGGAAAACAATCATGTGGTGTGACTGCATTAAGTCTGCAATAGTCTACACAAAACCTGATTTCAGGTAAAATTTCTCCTTGAGCATTTTTCTTTTTAGCTAACACCACAGGAGCATTCCAAGGTGATTCACATTTCTCTATCACACCTAGAGCTAACATTTTGTCAACCTCCTCATTGACTTTAGCTTCTATGGCTCCAGCTAACCTGTATTGAGGTACCCAGATTGGTTCAGAAGTAACAGGAATATCATGTGACAAGACATTTGTACATCCTGGTTCAGAAGTGAACAAATCTCTGAACTTGCTATTACATTTCTCAATGCTAACTGTTCAGTTTCTGGTACATTTTCAGAAATATATACAGAATCAACATTTCCAGCATTTTGGTATTCTTCCATAACATTCACCCAGTCCCATTATTCCCCTGAAGATTTTGAACCGGTGATTCTGAGCATTTGTACATTAGATCTGGACACATAAGGTTTCAAAGAGTTTGCATGAACAATTTTATAAACTTTTGTGTCTTCAAATTGAATCTTATAGTTACATTCATCAACCTTTTGCAATACCTTGGCTGGACCTTCCCATTGGACTTGGAGCTGCCCAACAGGATGCGGGTTCAGAACCATGACCTGCTGTCCTGGCTGGAAATCTCTGTGTCTAGCTTTACGATCATAGTACAGCTTGGTGACATCCTGAGCTGACTTCAGGTGTTTCTTAGCTAATGCATGTATGTCATTTAGCTTTTTCTACAAGTCTTCAATGTATTTAGACACTGGTTGGGGCAATTCGGAGATTGCACCTTCCCATTCTCCTTTGAGAAGATGGAGAGGCCCTCGGAGATTGAACCCAAATAGCATCTCAGCTGGTGTGGTTCTCCCTAAACTTTCGTGTGGGGCTGACCTGTATGTGCTGAGAATTAGTGGTAAACCTTCAAACCAATTTTCTCCAAAATCTTGTACATATGCAGTCAACAATCTTTGTAATGACCCTTGACATCACTCTACTGTCCCATGTGATTGGAAATGGTAGGGCAAAGAAAATGTTTGTTCCACCCCTGCTAATTTGCATACAGTCTGCATTAGACGTGAGACAAAAGCTCCACCTCTATCTGAGACAATTTCAACAGGTAAACCTAACCTACTGACAATTTCAATAAATGCTTTAGCAATATGGGATGCAGAAATTGAAGTTGAGGGTACAGCCTCACACCATTTTGTAAAAGTATCAACATAGGTAAATACATACTGTTTTCCCCCTTTTGATTTAGGTAAAGGACCAAACACATCAATTTCTACCCTCTGAAATGGCTTTCCTGCTATTTCAGGTACACCAAGTTTAGTTTTGGTTTTAGACTGTACATTCCCAATTCTTTGACATGTGAAACAGCTTTTTATAAATTCTTTACAATCAGAAGTACACCCTGGTAGAGTTAGGACAGTGATGGTGAACTTTTTAGAGACTGAATGCCCAAACTGCAACCCAAAACCCACTTATTTATTGCAAAGTGCCAACATAGCAACAGGGGAGGAAGGAAATGCTCCCATTCAGCTGCTGGGCAGAGGGGTGGGGTCAACTCTGTGCTGGGGGGAGGGAGGAAGCACTCCCATTGGGTTGCTGGGCAGTGAAGTGGGGTGAACTCTATGCTGGGGAGGGTGGAATTGCTCCTATTGGGCTGCTGGGCAGAAGGGCAGGGCACATTCTGTGCTGGGGTAATTGCACAGGTGCCCACAGAGAGGGCTCCAAGTGCTACCTCTGGCAAACGTGCCATAAGTTTGCCACCACTGAGTTAGGATGTTCAATACAATAAATCCAACTTGACTAGAACTCCTACACCTGCTGGAGCCGACATTTTGTGATTTTCACTGGTTGTTTGTCTTCAATTTGTGCATCTCTTGATATAGCAATGACAATAAACCAGGCTTTTTTCTTTTCCATAACAGTTATATGAGGTGTGTTATGAGTCAGATGTCTTTTTTTAAAAAAAAAATTAAAGTCCCACAGAATCTTAACCGTCTTATTTTCTAAAACTTTCTCAACCTGATGTTCCTTATAACTTTTACTACATTCAAATCCAAACTTCTGGTAAAGTTTCCAATGAATATTTTTGTGTCCCTGTCATGGCATTGCAAATAATAAGTCTGTAAAATTTTGTTGCATCTGCTGATTAGATGATCTTCATACTTTTCATTGTAAAATTGGAATTTGCTATTGTTGGATATGTGTTGTTTTTTAGTCTTCATGCAGCATATTGGCAAAACTTGTTCTTGACCTGCCAAGATAAATCCTTGAGTTTTCTTCTTCAATAAACTCCTGCTCTTAACCAGCCCCATGTTAGTTTTCCATCAGCCTTTCCTTCTATTTATCAAATACTGTATTGATCATGTATAATCATCATCATCATCATCATCATCATCAACAACAACAACAACAACAACAACAACAACATTATAAGATACAGAGAAATACACATACACAAAAGACAATTGTTGAGAATTTTGTTTGGTTGACCTTTATAGGAACTTTGAAATTCAGCTTTTTTTAAATGAAGTGAAGTGACTTTATAAGATACATAGTTCTACTAGACTTATGTAATCAGAAAGAGGAGGGAACATGTTTCACTTACTTCTACCAAAAAGAAATTGGAAAACAAATAATATTATATTTAAACATTGATTGTCTTTTAGTTAAGTTTCCCTAACACAATAACAACATGAAATTCACCTTGGACAAAGACAGGATTTAATTTTAATTTAATAGTCATATTTATATATGCCGCTCACTCAGGCAGAACCCGACTCAGGGCGGCATGACCAAGAAGATCCCCCCATTACACACAGAGGTCTTCTTTCCACTGAAAACTCAAGAGCTCTCCACTTTGATCCAAGCAGGCACCATTACACCATGTCAGTATCATATAATTACAAAAACAGGCATGTGTTTTTTTAAATGCTGCTTTAATATGTGTCATTTGCATCTGTGTTTCTACAGGCTTCACAACAACCTGTGCATTGGTAACTACATTTGGATTCAGGCACCCTTATTTGGGGGGGGAGGAGATATAAATGTTTGTGGTTAAGGTGATAACCCTTTTGTTTTCTCTGTAATCCATCACAAGACTTGTCAGGGCTGACAGCTCAGGCAGAATTTTTTTTTAATTTTTTTGGAACACCTCTTTATCTGACAGCTCCATGCATCATAAAGGAACAAATGGAATTAGATCAAAGTCTACCAGTCGCTCCAGCCTTGGTACGGTATGCAATCCTGTTTGTATCTTTATCCAGGCTCTGACAGTTCATTTTAACTGGCAACAGGAGGGAAAGAGGAGCATGGTAATGGTGGGGAATGGGGCGGATGCAGAGAAAACATGAAGAGATGGAGGAGGAAAGTTCCTTTCAAGAAGGTACAGATATCCTACATTTTAAAAAAAGTGTGCTGTTCTATCATGTAGCCTGTTTCCCTGACATCTGTGATGCCTTGGTGTATTTAGGAGTGTTGTAATCTCCTTCCAGAATCTACAAAAGCCAGATTGTCAGAGTAAAGGCTTAACCAGCATGTGAACTGGTTTATGTACATTACACAAACACATGCTCATAATCCTAACTTTTGTTTCATATCAATAGCAAAGTGAACTGTGGAATAAGACCCATCTGGTACACGCCAGAATCTAAGGGTTGCTGAGTGATGGAGAATGAATTCAACCCAGCGTAATCTCTGACATGAAAACACACAATGTACTGAGAGGCTCTGCAAGTTACACAGAGGGGATACTGAGGTTTTAGTTATGGAATAAAGAAGACATAGGAAGAAACAAACCAATATGAAATAATATGAAAGAGAATAATAATTGCAATCATCCTACACGCCAGCAAGGTGATGCTCAAGATAATACAGGACAGACTGCAGCAGCACGTGGAAAGAGAATTACCAGAGGTGTAGGCTGGGTTCCAAAGAGGCAGGGGGTCTAGAGAACACATTGCCAACATATGTTGGATCATGGAGAAAACAAAGGAATATCAGTAACAAGGCTACTTCTGTTTCATTGACTACACCAAGGCCTTTGACTGTGTGGACCACAACAAAATGTGGCAAGTAATTAAAGAGATGGGAATACTAGAACACCTTATATGCCTCATGAGAAATCTGTACATGAGCCAAGAAGCAACAGTTAGGTCAGAATACGGAATGATGGAGTGGTTTGAAAAAGGAAAAGGAGTAAGACAAGGCTGCATTTTATCACCCTGCTTATTCAACTTATACACAGAGCACATAATGTGCAATGCCGGGATGGAGGAATCACAATATGGGATCAAAATTGCTGGGAGAAACATGAACAATTTGAGATATGCAGATGATACCACCCTAATGGCAGAAAGTGAGGAAGACCTAAAGAAGCTCCTGATTCAGTTGAAAGAAGAGAGTGCAAAAGCTGGTTTGAGACTCAATATCAATAAAACCAAGATAATGGCAACAGGTCCTATCAGTTCCTGGAAAATAGATGAGGAAGAAGTAGAAGCAGTGACAGATTTTACTTTCTTAGGATCAAAGATCACTGCCATGGGGATTGCAGCCTTGAAATAAAAAGGTGACTGATTCTTGGGAGTCAAGTGTTGAGAAACCTGGGGAACATAGTTAAAAGTAGAGACATCACATTGCAAACAAAAATTAGTATAGTCAAAGCAATGGTATTTTCGGTCGTAATGTATGGTTGTGAGACTATTAGGGAAAGCTGAGCACAGAAGAATAGACGCCTTTGAAATGTGGTGTTTGAGGAGAGTTTTGAGAGTCCCCTGGACAGCGAGGAGAACAAATAGGTCAATCTTAGAAGAAATCAACTCTGACTGCTCCTTAGAAAGTCAAATAATAAAGATGAAGCTAAAGTACTTTTGACATCAAATGAGAAGAGAGGATTCACTTGAGAAAGCCTTGATGCTGGGAAAGGTGGAGGGCAAAAGAAGAAGGGGGGGGCAAAGATGAGATGGCTAGATGGTATTGTAGATGCAATGGGCACAGAGCTGGGTGGGTTGAGGAGGATGGTGGAGGAAAGAGGTGCCTGAAGGACAATGGTCCATAGGCTCGCAAAGGATCGGAATTGCGAGTGAACAACAACAACAGCTGGAACACCAGCTAAGAGAAGATATTGAAAAAATAATTTTACTAGTAAAACCTGTTAGGAAATTAACTGTATGAGGAATAAATTCAACAGGCTAACCTTTCATTAATTCCCTTTCCCTTAATAATGAAAGTCTCACTACATTACTTGACCTTTTTAATTAACACTGAATACCTTCAGTTTATTTGTTGTTCAGCTGTTTACTTTCTGGGCGTTTGGCTATACTAAATGATGGAGTAAACATAGCACTTGGTTCAAGTGCTGACTTACCCTGTGTCTAGTAGTTTGGGTATTGGCAGTAAGGCACATTTGGGGTGGGGGGGAGATGTAGCCGCAGCTTTAAGAAAACCACCAGGGACTGCAGTGGCTCAGTGGTTAAGAAGCTGGCCTTGTTAGCTGGAAGGTCAGCAAGTTGGCAGTTCAAGACTCGAGGACTGCATGACAGAATGAGCACCTGTCACTGTCCCAGCTCCTGCCAACCTATCAGTTTGAAAGCAAAAAATTGCAAGTAGATCAATAGGGATCACTTCGATGGGAAAAGCTCATGGGAATATGAAAGGAGCCTCATTCGGGCATCCACTGAGTGGAGTTCCTCCAGGAAAAAAATCCTTTCAGCCCAGAAAGCACCTTTGTGTGCTTCTAACACAATTTAAAAAGAAAGAAAGAAAACCACTAAATGCAACTATTATGGTTATTTTTGCGAAATGTAAAATACTCAATTAGCACTGTAATTGTAACTAATTGCTTTGAAAAGCTATGCAGCCAAGCAAAGCAGGCCCATGGCCAAAAAAACTGAATAGCAGTTGGTCAAAATGGCTTTAGAGGAAGAGGACATAAAAATATTGAGATGGGAGCCTTCATATTAACACTGTTAACAGGCTGTTAATGCAGAAATGCAGTATGATAAAAAAAAATACATATTGCATCTTCATCATTATCAACTTCATTATGAAGAATGCCATATACTGATTAATAACAATATCTTAATAGCAATATAAATGCTCTTAGATAGTTTTTTAGTATTTAGTTTTAATTAGCATTGGGTATAGGTTTTAACTGACATTGTGAGCCACCTTGGGTCGCTTAGGCGAAAAGGGTGGTTATATAAATCCAACAAGTCAAGTTACAGATATATGGGTAGAAATTTAGACCTCAGCCAAATAAGTAAATATTGGCCAAAGCAAAAGATATTGTTTTAAACGTAGGCCATAGATGGCATTTGTACCTCACAAAATTGTATAAAATTAACAGAGAAATTCCAGATATGGACTGGAGAAATTGGGGAAGAAAGGGCACATTAGAGCATATGTGGATTGGAATGTATGTGGACCACTTGTCATAAAATAGAAGCATATTGGCATGAAATAATTGATTGACTAGAAATATGACAAATTAAAAAAATTGTGAATGAAACATTTTTATTTTTGTTATATACTGGGGGAATGAAAGTTTGAAAATAAAGAATTGGTTGTGATTCTGGAGCAGCAAAATGTGAATTTTACACAATGTTGTAACATTTTGCACATTACATTATAATTTGCCAAACTGCTCTGATGGAAAAATTGACTAATCAGGCCAGAATATAAAAAGGGGGAATAAAATCTGATCAATTCATGAAAATCTGGCAATGCATATTAAAATACGGCACTAAGCCAAGATTCGATAGTGCCAGAAGAATTATGGAAAGAGATGCAGGACATCATGCAGGAAGCAGCAAATAAAACCATACCAAAGGAAAAGAAGTGTAAGAAAGCAAAGTGGTTGTTTGATGAGGCTCTTAAAATAGCAGAGGAAAGCAGGAATGCAAAAGTCAAAGGAGAAAGGAAAAAATACAATCACTTGAACACAGAATTTCAAAGAAAAGCAAGGAGAGATAAGGAAAACTACCTAAAAGAACAGAAAGCAAAGTGGTTGTCTGATTAGGCTCTTAAAATAGCAGAGGAAAGAAGGAACACAAAAGTCAAAGGAAAAAATACAATCACTTGAACACAGAATTTCAAAGAAAAGCAAGGAGAGATAAAGAAAACTACCTGAAAGAACAGTGCAAAGAAATGGAGGAAAACAACAAAAGAGGCAAGACTAGAGATATTTTCAAAAATCGGGGAAATCAAGGGAACTTTTAAAGCAAAAATGACCATGATAAGGGACAAAGATGGAAAGGAGTTAGCTGATGCAGAAGAGATCAAAAAGAGATGGCAAGAGAACACAGAGGAACTCTACAAAGAGGACCTCAACACTCCTGATAATAACAATAATGAGAAATTTGAACTTGAACCAGACATTCTGGAGAGTGAAGTCAGAAAGGCCCTAAAAAGCACTGCAAACAATAAAGCTAATGGAAATGATGGTACAGTGATACCTGATACAACCTCCAAACTTGGTTCCACAAGTTTGGACTTTATACGGATTTGGACTTTGTATGAGGCATGCAAAATCCTAGTTGTGATGCCTCATACAATGTCCAAATCCTTGCCGCGATGCCTCATACAACGTCGTTTCCATAGAGATACATTGTACTGTAACAGCACAGAATTCAGGGCAAAGTCAAGGAAACAGACAGGAAACTGACAGAACTTTAAGAAATCATTTTCTAAAAGCTAAATACATTACAAAAACATGTCAAACAACCCTGATTGTCCAAGAACCTGAAGAATGCTGCAAAAAACCTAGGAATGCTTCTAAAAATTCTGATGATTTTTTTTAAAAAATCCAAAATCGCGCTCAAAACCATTCTTAAACACTCTTCGCCTCGTGCAAAACCCACAAGAGCAATGCACGCATGTGTCCTGTCTTTTATACTGCCCAGGCACAATGCAACCTGGGAAAAACCCAATGCCTCATACAAAGTCAAGCGATTTTGTATGAGGTAACTTTTTTCAAGAAATTAGGTGATGTTGTATGAATTCGCTGTACGAAGCGGATTTTGTATGAGGTATTACTGTATCTCAGCTGAATTTTTCAAAGCCCTAAAAGATGATGGAATCAAAATACTGCATTAAATATGTCAGCAAATTTGGAAAACAAAACAGTGGCCACAGGATTGGAAAAGATCAGTGTACGTTCCAATCACAAAAAAAGGCAATGCCAAAGAATGCTCAAATTACCTAACAATTGCACTCATCCCACACGCCAGCAAGGTGATGCTCAAGATAATACATGATAGACTTCAGCAGCATGTGGAGAGAGAATTACCAGAGGTGCAGGCTGGTTTCAGAAGAAGCAGGGGGACTAGAGACCACATTGCCAACATACGTTGGATCATGGAGAAAACAAAGGAATACCAGAAACAAGTTTACTTTTCTTTTATTGACTACACTAAGGCATTTGACTGTTTGGACCACAACAAAATGTGGCAGGTAATTAAAGAGATGGGAATACCAGAACACCTCATATGCCTCATGAGAAATCTGTACACGAACCAAAAAGCAACAGTTAGGACAGAACACAGAATGACAGATTGCTTTGGAATAGGAAAAGGAGTAAGACAAGGCTGCATTTTATCACCCTGCTTATTCAATCTATACACAGAGCACATAATGCGCAATGCAGGGATGGAGGAATCACAATATGGGATCAAAATTGCTGGGAGAAACATCAACAATTTGAGATATGCAGACGATACCACCCTAATGGCAGAAAGTGAGAAAGACCTAAAGAACCTCTTGATTGGATTGAAGGAGGAAAGTACAAAAGCTGGCTTGAGACTTAATATCAAGAAAACCAAGATAATGGCAACAGGTCCGATCAGTCCCTGGAAAATAGATGGGGAAGAAGTAGAAGCAGTGGCAGATTTTACTTTCCTGGGATCTAAGATCACCGCAGATGGCAACTGTAGCCATGAAATAAAAATATGACTAATTATGGGGAGACAAGCTATGAGAAACCTGGGGAATATAGGGAAAAGCAGAGACATCACCTTGAAAACAAATATTTGCATAGTCAAGGCAATGGTATTCCCGGTAGCAATGTATGGTTGTGAGATCTGGACCCTAAGGAAAGCTGAGCGCAGAAGAATAGATACCTTTGAAATGTGGTGTTGGAGAAGAATCCTGAGAGTCCCCTGGACACCAAAGAGAATAATAGGTTAATATTAGAAGAAATCAACCCCGACTGTTCATGGGAGGGACAAATAGTGAAGATGAAGCTAAAGTGCTTTGGACATCAAATGAGAAGGGAGGACTCACTTGAGAAGGCCTTGATGCTGGGAAATGTAGAGGGCAAGAGAAGAAGGGGGTGTCCAAAGATGAGATGACTAGATGGTATTGTAGACGCAATGGGCACAGAGCTGGGCGGGTTGAGGAGGATGGTGGAGGATAGAGGTGCCTGGAGGACAATGGTCCATGGGGTCGCAAAGGGTCGGAATCGACTGTGCGACTGAACAACAACAAAAAGCCAAGTAACAAGGAATATGTGATAGGAAATATTTTGGACTGTTGGCCTGTAATCTTTTTAGGTGGCAACACATGAAGCAACTATGAAGATTACATTGTTATTATTATTATAAAAATCTGCCATTAGATTCACAGTCAAGGACACTGATGAAAGAAATTGCGCGCTATTCAGCATTAACAGTTAAACATGGATCACATAAAATGTGCAATATTAACAGTGATGGTTAAAAGCAGATAGGACCAAATTTACCAGTGCCCAAAAAGAGCCTAACTTAATTAGAGGTCAAAGGGAGAGCTTAGGATCTGCCTGAAAGGCTGAAAGTAGTGAAAGCGTATAATGCAGACATGCACTCAATTTATTGTCCCTCCCAACGGCAAGCTCTTGGACCCATCTACTGAAAGTCATTATGTAGTTATTCTGTCTTTCTTTCCTGTGCTGTGGCAGGAGAAAGACAGAAGTGATAGTAAATTATCATCTATCAATGGGAAATCATGATTTCTTAGGGCCCTATAAATTTCCATAGAAGAGGCAAAGCAATCACACTTATATACCACTCCATGGTGCTTAATGCACTCTCTGGGTGGTTCACAAGTTAATAACCATTTCACCTGCAACATGTTGGATCCTCATGCTACTGACTTCGGAAGGATGGAAGTCTGAGTCAACCTGGTCAGGATCAAACTTACAACTTTTTGGCTGCAGTACAGCAATTTAACCCCTGTGCCACCAGGACAAGATGACTGTATGGTAAAATCTTCAACTGGAAGCCCCTTTTGTTCAGCCAACAGAGTTCTCATGTATGCTGAATTCCAGATCTTGGAAAAAGTTTCTTTTCCAGGTAAGGATTGAATTCAACAGTGGTCCCCCAGTGCAGCTTAGGAATTCTGCACAAGCATGAGATCTCTGGCACTTCAGAAATGATGTTATTTTTATTCCATCAAAAGCTCCGCAATATGTAAGCAGACAGTTACTTAAACACGGCTCCACAAATGAGGAAAGTATTCTCTCATAAAATATGCATCTGTTAGCATGTGTATAGAGATAAGCATCACTTTAAAATGCACTATGTCTTGCCATGGTGAGAGAGGCTGTGACCATGTGACTTGTATGACTGCTTGTCCCACCGACTACATACAAGGCAACCCTTAAAAAAAAAAGCACCTTAGAAGTTGAAGAGATCAGACTACTGTGTAAATTTAGCACATAGTCATCCTAAAATCACTAACTCATTCTCAGTGGACTAAAAACAATTTTAATTTCAAGTAATGCTCTTGTCATTTCCTAGCAGGGGTTGGATATTTTTACTTTAGTCATTGCAGCTCTAAACAATATTGTGCTGTATACAAACCACTGTCCTTTATCCAGTCCTTCCCGAACTTCCCCTCCCTTTATTTTACTGTGAATGATCAGCTGTAATGATCTGTACTTTAAGTTTCCCATTACATGACTGACAAATTAAAAGTTTATACATTGTATTGGTTTTTTAAATGACTTTGTGGTCCTTATTTGCTCACTTAGTACATCTTTATGTTGGGAAAATTGCAATCTTCTATATCACTGAGTATCAGTGAGAGGGGTTTTTACAGGCTGTGCCACTAACTTTCTTGGTAATGTTCTTTTCATGACTGGCATTTTAGGCAAACCCCGAATGCCTCTTAGTCTTCCTATTTGTTTTCTTGCTTACATATTTTTCTAGTCCCTTCTTTCTCTGACCTCCAATCAAGCAAGAAGCATGGAGGTTCTCTCTATCTGCTGGAGACTGTTTTCCTCTTTTTTTCTCTTCTGATTGTAATTACAAATAGTAACTGCAAGTAAAGATACCCTTTTTTTTTTGCTATTTTAAATGCTTCTGAGTGCTAGTTTATGTGGGGGAAATGAAACCAAAGGAAAGACGGTGATAATCATAATTTTGTGTCAGAAATTATTCTGGGTTGAAAGGATTTTTGTGGAGGAAACTCTGCTTAGGGAACACCCAAATGAGGCTCCTTTCATATCCCCAAGAGCTGGGACAGAGATGGGCACTCAATCCATCATGCAGTACCCAGGCCTCGAACTGCCAACTTGCCAGCCTTCCAGCTAACAAAGCAAACTTCTTAACCACTGAGCCGGTGATAAGACTGGGCTAATTGCTCCACATTTTCTGCATTGTTGGTTTTTCATACTCTGCTTAGAAGAATAACCAACATTCCCCAATATTTTTTGAGCACCTCAATCTATGTAATTTTTTAGTGCTAGCTAGAATAGATCTCCAGATATGTCTTAGCTGGCCAGCTATAGAGGGTGAGTCATAGTATAACCACTGGAGTGAAAGTAAAAAGCAAATTGAGCCTGAGAAAGCTGCAACCTGTTTAGCAAATAAAAAGCCACTTACTATTATCCTGGCCAGGGATTTTAATACTGCTTTGCTCACAGCCAGACTGCTTGTAACTCTTCTACTAAAAAACTAAATCAAGGGCATTAAACAGCTTCTAATTAATGGATATAATATCCCCTCAATACACAGAGAGTTTCACATCTAAGCCCCCTTTAGTGAAGGAGAAGACACCCTGTGGCTTTTAAAAACAGCATATAAAAGTTTTAAAGGGTTAGGATATGGGGGAAAGAGCTACCACAAAATTTGCATTTACTTTTAACAGACTTATACGAGATAGGAAACAAACTTGTAACATATAAGAAGAGAATGAAAGTGTGTGTGTGAGAATTTAATTAATTTTCCTTCTGACTTTGTACATTAAGAGAACTGGAGGAGGAGAATAGTAGCTGAACAGCTGGGGCTAAAATAAAATAGCTACCTACAGTGTATAGGACCTCATAAAACCAAAGTGAAAGGTTAGTGCACTGACAAAACTCAATCCTATTGATTGTAGTGGACTAGAAAACATCTAACAGTATAATCTTATGCACATGTCTACTCAGATATCAGCCTTATTCAGTCTAATGGGAGTTACGTCCATGTAAGCAAGTGTAGTCCTAACCCCATTAAATTGAATAAGATTTTCAGGTGACCTAGCATATGATTATAGCCTCTCATTTTGACCTAACCAAATCTTCTGCTGAGAGCAACAACTGTGTTGTTCAATATTTAAATGTATGAATAAAATAAAGCCATTTATCACACTCCAACCTTGCCTCTTGCCATTCGTGAAGCCTATTTTAACCCCTTTACCTGTTTAATCTGTATTTGGAACATATGCGGAAAGCCAGACTAAATTCACATGAAGGAGGTGTCAAAAATTGTGGGAGAAACATCAATAATTTAAGATATGCAGCTGACACCATCTTACTGGCAGAGAAAAACAACGATTTAAAAAGACTTTAAATGGAAATCAAGGAAGAAAGTGCCAAATGTAGTTGAGCATCAAGAAGACCAAAATAATTGCTTCAGGAAAAACTACACAACTTTAATGTTGTCAGTGAAGAAGTTGAGATAGTGAAAGAGTTTGTATACCTTAGTTCAGTCATCGATCCAAATGGGGACTGCAGCCAAGAAATCAGAAGAAGAGACTTGGAAATGCAGCAATGAAGAAATTAGAAAAGTGAATCAATTGCAAGGATGTGTCACGGAAGTTCATTCACACTATTGTATTCCCATTCATCATGTATGGATGCAAAAGTTGAGCAATATGGAAAGCTGACAGGGAAAACAATGATTCATTTGAAACATGATGCTGGGGGGAACTTTGTAGGTACCCTGGATTGTCAAAAAGACAAACAAGTGGATCCTAGAGCAAGTCAAACCTGAACTATCTCTGGAGGCAAAAATGATGAAACTGAGACTGTCCTACTTTGGGACATCATTAAAAGGCAAGTTGCTCTGGAAAAGATGATAATGCTGGGGAAAGTGGAAGACAACAGGAAACAAGCTGACCCCCTGGACCCCTCCCTTCAGTGCCGGGAAGAAGAAAAGCTGCAGCACTTGTGGGCGGGTGGACACCACCACTCAGCTGACCCCTGGGCCCCTCCCTTCATGGCTGGGGAGAAGAAAAGCCGTGGGGTTTGTGGGTGCGCAGACACCGCCATCCAGCTGACCCCTGGGACCCTACTTTCGGGGCCAGGGGAAAAAAAGCCACAGTGCTTGTGGGCAGCCGGACATTGCCACCCAGCTGACCTACTATGTAGGGCCAGGTTACCTAAGGCCAGGTTACCTTTTCTGAAAAATTCTGAGAAATTTTTGCAATGACTTGATCAGATTTTTTTTTTGGGGGGGGGGGAGAAGGGAGCCTTAGAATGTCTTTTACTGATCTCTAAGGGGAAATTTTGTCATATTCTGAGGGCTACCCTTTGCACTTGAGAGCCCCTTATTCCATCACATTTGAATAGGTTTTTTTAAACTTACATTTTGGGCCACTAGAGAGCAGTAGGAGCTTTTTAAAATTAAAAACTCCCAGATTATTTTGATTTAAACCTGTTTTCTCATCAACTAAATCTCATTTTAGCAACTTTTACTGTACAGAGCTACTGGTGCATGTGTGCATGAGTGCACGCAAGTGAATTCATGTGCTGGTTATAACATATAATCTAAATATATCACCATCTTTCTCTAGTCATCTGCACAAGAGCTAAAGTTACTTGCCAAAAAACCCGATTCTTCTGCTGCTTCTGTGTCTAGGCCTTCGAGGAGGCTATTTCTGTTTACCCCAAAAAAACACTAAAAGATGGTTTTCAGCTAGTGGCTCACATAGAATTCATGGACCCAGACAAGCTCTCAGCAGGACCTAGGGTTTTCATAGGTAAAGGTAAAGGTTTCCATTGCTTGAAAGCCGGTCGTATCTGACTCTAGGGTTCAGTGCTTATCTCTGTTTCAAAGCCAAAGAGGCAGCGCTTTCTTCTTCTGCAGACAATTCCATGTCATGAATAGACACCGGCGCGCACAGAACACTGTTACCTTCCCACCAAAGTGGTCCCTATTTATCTACTTGCAATTTTTTCCTTTCAAACTGCTAGGTTGGCAGGAGCTGGGACAAAGACAGGAGCTCATTCCGTCCTGCAGTACTCGGGAATCGAACTGCTGACCTTCCACCTCCCAGTCAGCATATTAGCCACTTAATAGGAATTCCAAGTTCTCCAGTCCTCCAGATACCTTGTCCTCATGCAAGCGTCTGCTACACATCACACCCATCACAAATTTTCCATCTTGTCAACCTTGGCATGCTAGAAGTAAACATGGATGCTCAGTGTTTCTTCTAACAGAACATTTGTAAGCATTTAAATGCCCCCCCCCCCCAAGTGTGAGGTTTGTTTCTAGACTGGTGGAATTCAGTTATTAGACAGGTCGATTGGAGGGGCATAAGATAGCACAGGTTTAGAACTGGTACACTGAACCACACAGGTGAGCTGAGACTTTATGCATTCAAATAACATTGGGCAAACAATTTTTTTCAAAGATATGGTGTAAATAGGGTTGCCATAATTCCCTCCCACAAAACCGGGACAGAAGTAAAGGTTGCCCTTTCTCAAAAGCCAGTTGTATCTGACTCTAGGGTTCAGTGCTCATCTCTCTTTCATAGCCGAAGAGCCAGTGCTGTCTGCTTCTGCAGACGTTTCCGTGGTCATGTGGCATGTTTGACTAGACACCGGAGCACACGGAACTCTGTTTACTTTCCTCCCGAAGTGGTCCCTATTTATCTACTTGCAATTTCTTGCTTTCAAACTTCTAGTTTTGCAGAAGCTGGGACAAAGACAGGAGCTCATTCCATCCTGTAATATTCGGGTATTGAACTGCTGACCTGCCGCCTTCCAGTCAGTGTCTTTAGCCACTTGAGCAGGCATAATTAAGGTGCAAAGACCATTTTTCAGCAATTGGTTAAATCTTTTGGGTTAATCACAACTTTTCCTCCATGTTATAAATTCCAGCTCTCTCCAGTTTAAAAAAAAACCTACAGTATCAAAACATTAAGGAATATGAAGCAAGATCCATCTACCCATATTAATTTCAGAAACTGGAGTAGTTCAGTTTACCTGATCTCTTTGTTTGGCCACCGAACAAGCTGCTGCCACCGCGACTGCGGCTACCGCTACAGACGTTGGCTGCTGGTGTTTCAATAGAGGCACTGCTCTAAGGTGGCAAGAAAAAGGCACGTCTTGTTTTCTCTTTCTTCCTTGGCCACCAAGCTAATGCTGTTGCGACTGCTTGGCTGCTGCTACAGATGCCACCTGCTGGTCCTTCAATAGAGGCGCCGCTCTAAGGCGGCAAGAAAAAGGCACAATTTTTTTCTTCAAACCAAGCACGCCCCTTGGTTTGAAAACCGGGAGTTTTCAATGTTTTTTTTGGGGGGGGGGGTGGAACCGGGCCGGGACAGTTACAACCAGGGAAATTCCCAGTTTTCTGTGACATATGGCAACCCTAGGTGTAAAATAAGAGTTACTAGTGTGATTGATTTTTCTCTGAACAAAGCAATCCTTTGCATGTAGGAAAACAAAGATTCTAGACCAGTGTTTCCTTACCTTTGCTTTTTGGGTTTAAATTCCCAGAAGCCTAAGTCAATTCCCTAAAACACTGATCAACCAATGTACTGACTTAGGCTTCTGAGAATTGTTCACCTGTGGGGCTTGGGCCCCCATGTTGGGAACCACGGTTCTAGACCAAACTGCATTATTATTGTCTGTTATAGGGATAGCTGTTGCTTGTTTTAGAAATTTTAAGCAATGCAGATGATTACAAATTATTGCAAATGGTCATGATTAACATTATTTCAGATGCACAAATATGTATGTTAACATTGATTATTTTTTCTCTTATTCATTTCCTATTGCAGAATAAATGTAAGGTATAATTTATTGTATTATATAATTTAATTGTGTTTTAATTTGATTTTTTAACATTGTGAACCACCTTAAGTCCCCAATTGAGAAAAAGGTAAAGGCAAAGCTTGCCCTTGCTCGAAAGCCAGTCATATCTGACTCTAGGCTTTAATGCTCATCCCTGTTTATAGCCAAAGAACCAGCACGGTCAAAGTGGCCTATAAATACAACAAATACATAAATATATGGCAATTCTGACTGAAGGTTGCGGCTCTGAAAAATACTTTTATGCTATTCCCTAACCAATAGCTAAGTTTATTTTGCCAATAAATCCTTCTTTTCTTTACCTAGATATTTGCCCATAATAATCAATACTTTATATTTCTCATATGTCTAGCTTCCTGCACTTTACTTTTTTCTTATGATTTCTTGTTTTTTCTCCATTCATCTTAGTCAGGGGTTCCCAACCTTTCCCTGTCAGAGGCCTGACTACACCCCCTCAGTCAGCTGAGCAGGCTGGTCATGTGGTTCCTCCTGATGCATGCATTTGTGCCACATTTCTGGCATTTCCCCCACCTCCCCTGCTTCCCTTGGAGGAGGGAGTGAGGAAAGAACATTTTTGTGCCATTTTTGAATGTTTTCGCCTCATTTTCACTGTGTTTCAGTACAAAAAAAATGGCAGTTTTGGCACTTCCAGTGATGTTGGGGCACTTGCAGCAATGGTAGCAATCTGGCCCAGGGGCCAGATGAATTCGCCCCAGGGGCCAGATCCGATCCATGGAACCTATGATCTTAGTATTTCTTTGTTGGCTACTGACTCAGGCCAAGTCAGTAGCTCTGTGAGGTAAATCTAGACTTGAAATCTACTGTTTTTAAATGCCTGTGTGAGAGGCCACAGTAGCTGTCTGGATAGCTCAGTGGATTAGACGTCCCTCTGTGGAATCAGAGGTTCTGAGTTTGATTCCCCAGTTTGCATTCAGGAAGAAAGCCAGCCTGGTCTCAGGGTACCCTCCAAAGAAGAGAATGGTAGACCACTTCTAAATACTGTATATCTAGAAAATCCTGGAAAGGGTCAGGGCCAGCACCAGAAATTTCCGGGCCCGGTACACGGGAGCCCCACACATGCATTTTGGCCATGCCCCTGTAGTTTCCTGAGCATGCATGGTTTGTTTGTGCATGCATACATCAGTGGTTTCCTGGCACTTCCACGCCCCTGTGGTTTTCTGCACATGCATGGTTTGATTGCGCATACGCACATCAGTAGTTTCCTGGTGGCACGGGGCCCCCATCATCTCCAGGTCTCGGACAGGAATCCTGATGGTCCCCCCTGATGGTGGCCCTGGAAAGGGTTACCCTAAATCAGAATTGACTTGACAGCACACAATTATATTATTATAAAGGAAACAATTCTATGCCATTCTTAGTGATGGTTACCATAATCATCATCTTAATATACGTAATAAGTGAAACAGTCATGATTCAAATTGCTGCTAACAAAAAGTGGAATTGAGCAGAATCCCAGATCTATTGTTTTGTGTGTGAAGAATATTAAGTCTCATGAATCTTTGCTTATTTTTACAAAGTTTCCCATTGGCAGCACTGACTTTCTTTTGGTGTGAGAGCTGTCTATTGAGAGTAACATTCTGTGAAAGTCAATTAAATTTTCAGAGATAACTTTAAGAAGTCTATAAACTTAGATTTGGGGGACATTAAAGGAACATTCATTGACTATTTATCAAGGATAATTTAGAAAACAAATTACATCCTTGACTGTTTGTTATTTTATTCCCTTGTAGCTGATGCTTCAAATGAACCTTCAGCAAATGTCAAATAAATTGTGTATAAATGATTTGGCCTGTTCTGGAAAATAAATGAGTGGATCACAGGACATTCACAAATACTGCTCAGTATTTTTATGAGTGGCACCAGACTTCTGAAAGGTTTTGAATACTATGTGTGAGTAAAATAAACCTCACAAAGACCACATTGCCAACATACGCTGGATCATGGAGAAAACAAAGGAATACCAGAAACAAGTTTACTTTTGTTTTATTGACTACACTAAGGCATTTGACTGTGTGGACCACAACAAGATGTGGCAAGTAATTAAAGAGATGGGAATACCAGAGCACCTCATATGCCTCCTGAGAAATCTGTACATGAACCAAGAAGCAACAGTTAGGACAGAACACGGAATGACTGAGTGGTTTGGAATAGAAAAAGGAGTACGACAAGGCTGCATTTTGTCACCATGCCTATTCAACCTATACACAGAGCACATAATGCGCAGTGCAGGGATGGAGGAATCACAATATGGGATTAAAATCGCTGGGAGAAACATCAACAATCTGAGATATGCAGACGATACCACCCTAATGGCAGAAAGTGAGGAAGACCTAAAGAATCTCTTGATTGGGCTGAAGGAGGAGAGGGCAAAAGCTGGCTTGAGACTAAATATCAAGAAAACCAAGATAATGGCAGCAGGCCCAATCAGTTCCTGGAAGATAGATGGGGAAGAAGTAGAAGCAGTGACAGATTTTACTTTCTTAGGATCAAAGATCACTGCAGATGGGGATTGTAGCCATGAAATAAAAAGGCAACTGATTCTTGGGAGACAAGCAATGAGAAACCTGGGGAACATAGTGAAAAGCAGAGACATCACACTGAAAACAAAAATTAGAATAGTCAAAGCAATGGTTTTCCCAGTAGTAATGTACGGATGTGAGAGCTGGACAATTAGGAAGGCTGAACGCAGAAGAATAGATGCCTTTGAAATGTGGTGTTGGAGGAGGGTTTTGAGAGTACCCTGGACAGCGAGGAGAACAATAGGTCAATCTTAGAAGAAATTAACCCTGACTGCTCACTGGAAGGTCAAATAGTAAAGATGAAGCTAAAATACTTTGGACATCAAATGAGAAGGGAGGATTCACTTGAGAAGGCATTGATGTTGGGAAAGGTGGAGGGCAAAAGAAGAAGGGGGAGGCCAAGGATGAGATGGCTAGATGGCATTGTAGACACAATGGGCACAGAGCTGGGAGGGCTGAGGGGAATGGTGGAGGACAGAGGCGCCTGGAGAGCAATGGTCCATAGGGTCGCAAAGGGTCGGAACCGACTGTGCGACTGAACAACAACAAAAAATATAATTCACAAACATGACTACATTTCTCAACATTTCTAAACCCAGAAAACTATTCTATTATCTTTTATTCTTAGCAATGGGAACAACTGGAAATGTTGAGGCATTCTCTATTTGAAAACTGGGAAGTGTTTTTCATTGTCAGTCCAGTTCTGTAGACAGATTGTCTCTCTTCTATCTCCATACCTTAAAGGGGTGGGAGAGAGTCCGAACATTTTTACCATATAGCACATATTTTCTAACCACACTGTTTCCGGACCAGCTCAGTGTATGCTGAACGAACATTTAAACTACAGAAATGGATTTATCACCCACTACTTTCCATGAGCTTGAGCTGAAAAGAGAATTGAATTTTTGAGTTTGGTCTCAAGTGGCCTGTTGCCTTGCAAAATAGAAGATACTGAAATTAGAAACATGCACTTTAAGAGCAATTTAAGAAAAAAACTGAAGCTAACTTGCCTTTTGTGTTGATGATATAACTGTCCCCTTCCTCATACATAGAAACAAAAAGTAAGCCTTACTTAATTTTGTTTCAGATGTTCCTTTATCAAAATGTTCCAAAATTGAACAAATCTGCTTAGACCGAATTTAGCTCTGAAAATGCACATACTGTATTAAAATGGCTGCATCTATGGAGTTTTTTTAACCTGTTCATAGAGGAAATGTTTTTGTTGTTGTTGTTGTTCAGTCGCACAGTCGATTCCGACCCTTTGCGACCCTATGGACCATCGTTCTCCAGGCGCCTCTGTCCTCCACCATCCCCCTCAGTCCTCCCAGCTCTGTGCCCATTGTGTCTACAATACCATCTATCCATCTCATCCTTGGCCTCCCCCTTCTTCTTTTGCCCTCCACCTTTCCCAACATCACGGCCTTCTCAAGTGAATCCTCCCTTCTCATTTGATGCCCAAAGTACTTTAGCCTCATCTTTACTATTTGACCTTCCAATGAGCAGTCAGTGTTGATTTCTTCTAAGATTGACCTATTTGTTCTCCTCGCTGTCCAAGGTACCCTCAAAACTCTCCTCCAACACCACATTTCAAAGGCATCTATTCTTCTGCGTTCAGCTTTCCTAATTGTCCAGCTCTCACATCCGTACATTACCACTGGGAATACCATTGCTTCAACTATTCTAATTTTTGTTTTCAAGGTGATGTCTCTGCTTTTCACTATGTTCCCCAGGTTTCTCATGGCTTGTCTCCCTAGAATCAGCCGCCTCTTTATTTCATGGCTGCAATCTCCATCTGCAGTGATCTTAGATCCTAAGAACGTAAAATCTGTCACTGCTTCTACTTCTTCCCCGTCTATTTTCCAGGAACTGATCGGGCCTGTTGCCATTATCTTGGTTTTCTTGATATTGAGTCTCAAGCCAGCTTTTGCACTCTCTTCCTTCAAACCGATCAGGAGATTCTTTAGGTCTTCCTCACTTTCTGCCATTAGGGTGGTGTCGTCTGCATATCTCAGATTGTTGATGTTTCTCCCAGCAATTTTGATCCCATATTGTGATTCCTCCATCCCTGCATTGCGCATTATGTGCTCTGTGTATAAGTTGAATAAGCAGGGTGACAGAATGCAGCCTTGCCTTACTCCTTTTCCTATTCCAAACCACTCTGTCATTCCGTGTTCTGTCCTAACTGTTGCTTCTTGGTTCATGTACAGATTTCTCAGGAGGCATATGAGGTGCTCTGGTATTCCCATCTCTTTAATCACTTGCCACATCTTGTTGTGATCCACACAATCAAATGCCTTAGTGTAGTCAATAAAGCAAAAATAAACTTGTTTCTGGTATTCCTTTGTTTTCTCCATGATCCAACGTATGTTGGCAATGTGGTCTCTAGTCCCCCTGCCTCTTCTGAAACCAGCCTGCACCTCTGGTAATTCTCTTTCCACATGCTGCTGAAGTCTATCCTGTATTATCTTGAGCATCACCTTGCTGGCGTGTGGGATGAGCGCAATTGTTCGATAATTTGAACATTCTTTGGCATTGCCCTTTTTTGGGATTGGAACCTATACTGATCTTTTCCAGTCCTGTGGCCACTGTTTTGTTTTCCAAATCTGCTGGCATATTGAATGCAGTAATTTGATGCCATCATCTTTTAGAGCTTTGAAAAATTCAACTGGGATACCATCATCTCCACTAGCTTTGTTGTTTGCAGTGCTCTTTAGGGCCTTTCTGACTTCACTCTCCAGGATGTCTGGCTCAGGTTCAATTTCTTCATCATTGTGACTATCAGGAGTGTTGAGTTCCTTTTTGTAGAGTTCCTCTGTGTACTCTTTCCATCTTTTCTTAATCTCTTCTGCATCAGCTAGCTCCTTTCCGTCTTTGTCCCTTATCATGTTCATTTTTGCTTTAAATGTTCCCTTGATTTCCCGGATTTTTTTGAAAAGATCTCTGGTTCTGCCTCTTTTGTTGTTTTCTTCCATTTCTTTGCACTGTTCTTTTAGATAGTTTTCCTTATCTCTCCTTGCTTTTCTTTGAAATTCTGTGTTCAAATGATTGTATTTTTTCCTTTCTCCTTTGACTTTTGCGTTCCTTCTTTCCTCTGCTATTTTAAGAGCCTCATCAGACAACCACTTTGCTTTCTTACTCTTCTTTTCTTTTGGTATGGTTTTCTTTGCTGCTTCCTGCATGATGTCCCTCATCTCTGTCCATAATTCTTCTGGCACTCTATCTATTGAGTCTAAGCCATTGAATCTGTTCATCACCTCCACCGTGTATTCTTTAGGGATGCTGTCTAGGTGATATCTGTCTGGTCTCTTTGTTTTCCCTATTTTCTTTAGTCTAAGCCTGAATTTTGCAATCAGTAGGTTGTGATCTGAGCCACAATCTGCTCCAGGTCTTGTTTTTGCTGACTGTATGGAGGTTCTCCATCTTTGGCTGCAGAGTATGTAGTCAATCTGGTTTCGGTGTTGGCCATCTGGTGATGTCCATGTGTAAAGTCGCCTCTTGTGTTGCTGGAAGAGGGTGTTTGCTATGACCAGTGCGTTCTCTTGGCAGAACTCTATCAATCTTTGCCCTGCTTCATTCTGTGTTCCAAGACCGAACCTGCCTGTTATTCCCTCCACTTTTTGATTGCCTACTTTGGCATTCCAGTCTCCTAGAATAATTTGAACATCATTTTTTGGTGTTTGTTCTATGAGGTGTTGTAAGTCCTCATAGAACTGGTCCACTGTGGCTTCATCTGCGCCCGTGGTTGGTGCGTATATTTGGATCACAGTAACATTGAAGGGTTTGCCCTGAATTCTTACTGACATCATTCTGTCATTTTTGACGTTGTATCCCATTACTGCTCTTCTCACTCTTTTATTGACAATTATGGCTACTCCATGTCTTCTAAGGTTTTCTTGTCCACAGTAGTAGATGTGATGGTTTCCAGAGCTGAATTCGCCCATCCCTGTCCATTTGAGCTCACTGATGCCCAAGATGTCAATGCTTATTCTTTCCATCTCATTTTTTACCACTTCCAGTTTACCTTGGTTCATTGATCTCACATTCCATGTCCCTATACAGTATTGCTCCTTACAACATTGCATTTCCCCTCCCCCTTTCCTGTCCCTCCCCTTTCTCCCCTCTGAGGTGTTAAGCATCCTGTATCACCTAGCCTGCCCTTTTGTTTTGTCTTTTGTTTTGGTCCATAGGGTTCTCTTG
This sequence comes from Bradypodion ventrale, assembly GCA_035047345.1. Classification (NCBI taxonomy): domain Eukaryota; kingdom Metazoa; phylum Chordata; class Lepidosauria; order Squamata; family Chamaeleonidae; genus Bradypodion; species Bradypodion ventrale. Next base: position 253,292,150 of record JAWDJE010000003.1, read on the forward strand.
GCAAGCTTTGTGGCATGGTTTGCCGGTTTCTACGCCATTTTTTTCCTCGCATCATACATCATATCACAGTTTTAAAAGTTTAAAACAGTTTACACAACATATTATCATGCATAATTATCACACTCTAAAACACAGTCTCTATGTTAATTGCTATATTAAGTCAGTATGAAGTCTCTATGTCAGTCGCTATATTAATTCAGCTACATTTTTCACATCAGCTACTTATCCTTGTGTCCTCACTCCCCAGGTGGGGTTGTTGTCTCTGGGTCCCTTGCTCTAGGGGCTTCGCAGTGGCGGGCAGTGGATGTTTTCCCTGTGTCTCAGCTGTTCCTCTTCCTCTGCCTCTGGCTGCAGTGGTGGATGGTGACCTTCTCCCTCCAAGGCCTCTGGATGGTGACTGGGCAGTTGGGGCCTGTGTCCTTCTCTGCCTCTTTCTTCCTTACACCCAGGTTTTAGGATGGGGTGGAAGGGAGGGGCCGATTCTTCACTCACCTCCCTCCAAGGCCTCTGGATGGTGACTGGGCAGTTGGGGCCTGGTCTTTCTCTGCCTCTTTCTTCCTTGCACCCAGGTTTTAGGATGGGGTGGGAGGGAGGGGCCGATTCTTCACTCACCTCCCACCAAGGTCTCTGGATGGCTTCTGGGCAGTTGGGGCCTGGTCTTTCTCTGCCTCTTTCTTCCTTACACCCAGGTTTTAGGATGGGGTGAAAGGGAGGGGCCGATTCTTCACTCACCTCCCACCAAGGTCTCTGGATGGCTTCTGGGCAGTTGGGGCCTGGTCTTTCTCTGCCTCTTTCTTCCTTACACCCAGGTTTTGGGATGGGGTGGGAGGGAGGGGCCGATTCTTCACTCACCTCCCACCAAGGTCTCTGGATGGCTTCTGGGCAGTTGGGGCCTGGTCTTTCTCTGCCTCTTTCTTCCTTACACCCAGGTTTTGGGATGGGTATAATGTATAATGTTTTATATTGCTTAGCAATGGCTATTATTACTCTATTTCTGGTCAATACAAATTTTGTATGAGTATTATGTCTGTTCCATATATTTAGTGCATTTAGCATTGATTTAAAATCCAGATGAAAAGCTGTATTTAGATTTTACTCAATTGTATATTGTGAACATATATTCTCTTTTTTTTAAAGCCTCTTCTCTGCAAATATACATTTCTAAATATATTGTTTCCTGTGTATTAAGTGTTTTCAGGTCATGGCCAAAGTATGCCAACCCTATCAGGGTTTTCAAGGTATGTGAGATGTTTAAGGGATAGTTTTATTCACACTACCCCTACCCCACTGTAAATTAACATTGCTGAGTAGGGATTGAACCCAGGTCTACTGAATCCTGGTGTGACATTTTATCCACTAAACTAAACTTTGTTGTATTATATCTTACAATATGCATTTAGCATGGACCTTTTAAAAACAAGAGCACCATCACAAAATTCAAAGAAGGGCAAAACCTGAAGGACAATGATGTTCTTCTGATCCGTACATCAGTCCAGACGGTGACAATCTTCAAATTGTAGACCAAGGAAGATTTTCACTCATCCCTAGTTGCACCCTGCATAAATTCGCAAGGTTCATTGTTATGTCAAACCATTGTGTGTTTTTATGTTCTAAGTCACCCAGAATGGTCTTGTTACTAGATGGGCAAGATATAAATGTGATTAAATAAATAAATTCTATGTTTCCTATATGCACAGATGGAAGCCTTATTTTTGGGTCATTAGCACTGGTTGTTGTTTTCCTAAGAAACTTGTTTTCCACATTTATTTATTTATCATATGATGATTATCTACATTAATATTGATATTAACAGCAAGCACAAATTGACCATCTCAAGTTCCTAGCTAGAGTTCCACATCGAAGTTTGAAAGCCATTGAAAGGCTTCCTCTGTGCATACCTGTCAACCGCGGCTTCGGAAAATCCGGGACCTGTGCAGAACGGTTCTGCGCGGGCCACTTTTTATGCATGCGTAAAAGCCTTCTACGCATGCATAAAAGCAACTTGCACAGAACTGTTCTGCGCAGCTCCCTTTTACGCATGTGCAGAAGGCTTTTATGCATGCGTAGAAGGCTTCTACCATCCCCTTCTGCACAGAAGCCTTCTACGCATGCATAGAAGGGTTCTACGCAAGCATAGAAGGGCTCTATGCATGCGTAAAAGCCTTCTACGCATGCGTAGAAGCGAGCTGCACAGAAGGGATACGCAGTAATGCCTCCCCCCCCCCCACTGCCAAATTCCGGGGTTTTGGCAGCTCCGGGCGGGAAATGGCAAAAATCGGCGCCGAAAAACAGGAAATCCCGGCTAATCCAGGAAGGTTGACAGGTATGCATCTGTGACACTATGCAAGTCCTCCAGTGTGCCTCCAAACACATGTAAAGGACCCCTAAATATAATGTGGTCCATGGTTTGGTCTTTTTCTCCACAGTCACATTGGGGAGAGGACTTCTATCCCCATGTGAACAGAGTGGCTTCACATCTACTGCAGTCAGTCCTCACTCTGTTCAGTCCTCACTCTTTACTATCATTACTTGGTTTCTTCCTATCATGACTAGGCTGCAAAGTGACTGCATAATAAACACAATGTATATACATAAATATTGTGTGCTGTCAGTTCTAACTTCTAGTGACCCTTTCCAGGGTAGAGAATACACAGAAGTAGTTTAACATTCCCTTCTTCTGGAGGCACCCAAGCTCGCCTGAGGTCACACAAGCTGACTCTTGTCTCAGGAGTCAGGAGATACAATGGGGAATCGATCTCCCAACTTTTGGTTCTGCAGCCAGCCAGATATCTAAACCAATGAGCTATCGAGCCAGCAAGGGTGAGGGAAATTAGCCATTGTTAGACCTATGTACCAATCCCCACACCATGAAGAAGAATTGGGAAGCTCTTTCTCCCTTTTCTATAAACTACATTTTGCCATACTGTTCAGAGACCAAGACAGTGAGTCCATGACTGAGGTGCATCCTGAACCCATTTCAAGCCCAGACATACAAATATTCAGACAAAGAAAGATCATTGGAATGACTGGGAGATTTCAATTGATATTTTAATAAGAAGAAACCAAAAAAGATTTAAGGCTATGGAAGAATTTTGGTATTTTAAAACGGTCTCACTTGAGAATGACTCAATTTTTCTTGTGAACAGCTTAGGTATTTGGAAACTCAACTACATTAAAATTAATTTGATTTCAGTCTTGCCAGCCAGAAAACCTCTCTGTTGTAAACAACCACCTCATAATTAGACAATTTGCCCTTTTGTTTTCTATTAACAGCCCAGCAGATATGTTTCTGCTGTACTGAGCTGTCTGAGGAGAATTAGCCAAAGGAAATGACATTTTGAACTTCACCTTTTAATTAACTTTTAATGAATTGTTGATATAACAGAAGCAGTCACTGAGGGCACCTAAGGTGCCTGAAAACACTCTATGTTATCAATACTGTGAAACATATCTTGGACTGCTTAGGATAGCGCTCTGTTTTACAGATTGATCCACAGTTGGATAATCCCATGTTATTTGTCATATGCACTATAAAGTCATCACAGAACAAAGATAAGCAGTGGGGTGAGGTGGGGAAGTAACATATGATTATGTAAACATCCCATCTTTGTCAGTTTTTGTTACAGGGAAATAACTTTCTTTTATTCATGGTTGTCTCTATAGAGTTATTTTCAACAAGGGCTTGTGTGTGTGTGTGTGTGTGTGTGTGTGTGTGTGTGTGTGTGTGTGTGTGTGTGTGTGTGTGTGTGTGTGTGTGTGTGTGTGTGTGTCTGCACTGCCCTTAGCTGTTGCCAGCCTTACCTCTTGTGTCTGTCTTGACAATGATTGGATTCAAGGTGGGAGGGAGGCTAGATCGAGGTGAGGATCTCTGGCATGGTATACATAATCATTCTTGGCACTTGCTGTCAGGAATCCAACTTTGGTTCTGAGTTTGGAAGATCATTAGGAATGATACATCAAATACTCAAAAACAAATGGGGGCTTAATCTTCAATGAAAGCGAACATCAGCCAAAAGTGTCTTTCATGATCCTGGTTACCTAACATGCTGGGAGGAATTGGCAGGTTTACCTGTGTTGCATTCTCTTTTCCTTTCTCTGCCTAAATTCTGGTAATGCTACAAAGCCGTGATAGAGAGCAAATTTTCCTACTGTACAGCAAGACAGATAAAGGGAATTGTGTGTGTGTGTTAAAGGTTTCCATCTTTTATTGGCAGAGGCAAATCTTCATTGTTGTAACTGAAAAGGGCAGAACAGAGTTCTGTGCTCTGAGGTTCTTTTGATGCTGTACATGGAGATGAGGAAGAAAACAATAAAAAAAGATCTCCCCACCCAACCCACACACATAATGACAAATGGAGTTTTTTTGTATTTTACATATTCTTCCGTATGTGCAAAGGGCATCTGAATCAAGAGATCGATTAGATGTTAATTTATTTTATTTAATAGGCAATAGATTACTAAATAATTGATGAGTCAAATGCAGAAGGACTAACTGTCAGCTGACTGACAGTTCAAATAGTGTTTGGCTCCTTAGCATCTGCACAGAGAGCCATTTGAAATCTACTGCAGGTGGTGTCAGGGTTTCATCCACTTCTCATCATTTAATATTCCAGACTGGAATATTAGCAAGTGGACAGGTGGTGTGGATTTAGGGCAGTCCCTTGAGATTTGTTTTTCTGTTCCATAGATTACTGGTGGAGTAAAATGATGGCAGATATAATCCTTTTCCATGGTATTTATAAGGGATCAGGATTCTCCTGTTTTTCACTCTCCACTCCTCCAAGGTTACTTATTGGACTCTTTTACATTGAGCTGTTGACCAAGAATTGATAAGATTGATGTGACTGAATGTACTATAAGGAAAGTAAGCAAATGAATTATTTGCTTATTTTTTAATAATGTATTTTCCAGAGGGGTTTTTTCTGCACAGGGCTGTACACAGATCTCCCAATTTAGTTCTAAGATTAATTGGAGGCTTTGAAATGTTTCCAACTCCATCTGGAGTGATTTGAATCTGTTTATAAATATGTAAAGATGATGCACTGGACATTCAAAAGAGCTATAAATCTTTTGTTTTTCCACTTTTTGTACAGTACATGAAATTTGGAGAACATTTCATTTCATATTTACATTTGTATGCCGCCCACGCGACTCAGGACAGCTCACAACAATAAATTACCACATCAAAGTTACAATCATTATAAAACAACAAAAACATAGCAAAAAGAAAATTGTTCAATAAAAAGTCCATATCAACATCTATATCTATAAAACAAAGGTGTGGTCTTGTATGTCCGTGATGGGCTCCCATACCCCTGGACGGATCCCGCTGAAACTTGCCACACACCTTCCTTGGCTTGGCGCAATAGCAACTGGGGTGGGGTGGGGGTCACAGACCCTATTTGGTGGTTTATGCCCCAAAAATGGATTGCAAAGGGGACACCCCCACCGGCAGGACAAAATGCAACGAAACGACAGTCCTGCGCACGCGCAAGCTGAAACTACATTGCCCAGATGCCTTCGCATGGGTAAGTGGGCGGGCAGGATGTCCTACCTGCATTTTTGCACTGGGACTGTGCTTCACACCGACCTATATGGATGGGTGGGAGGGGGCAGAGGAGTGACCGAAGCGCTTGAAGAGAATCCGGGGGTTGGACGTGGCTGTTAGACCCGGCAGAGCTCCCACGAGAGGCAGTGTATGACCCTCCCAGGGGCCACAGGCTGGCCCTGTCACCTTTTCTCCCCACCCGCCCAGGCAGGTACTACTGCTGAGGTAGCTGGCTGTGGTTTGACTTTACAGGAAAAAATCAACCCCGGGCAACGCCAGGTAATCGGCTAGTACATAATAATCATAACATGACAGACTCTATCAAAGAGAACCAAATTTCAGACAACTAGCTTTAAGGGTTTCTGTATTAGGAACCTTTGACATTTGCTTAAATAGAGAGACTTAAATGATTTGTGCTGATTACTGGTTTTATGCTTCAAATCTGAATCTATTTGTCAATTTGCTTTGTTTCACTGAATCTGACAATTTCTCTTTGATTTGGCCCTTATGCAAACCTTCCCAAATACAGGCTGATTTTGCTTAGAAACAGGGTTTTGTCCAAATCCACTGCACACTCCTATTTCTATATGTTCCTAAACGTTTCTCTGCCTATATGTCTTTCCCCTCTAAAAAGCTAAAATGAGATTGCAAAATTTCTAATTTGACTGAACAAAGGGATTATAGCCACACATTAAAAGAATAGAGATGTCCTAGAACACCTATGAAAATAACATGTAACCTTTAAAACTGGCTTTAATAATATGGAATGTATGGTGCTATACAGTGGTACCCCGTATAACAAATGCTTCGTATAATGAAAAAGTCATACAATGAAGTGTTTGTGTGCTATTTGTGATGTACCGTATAACAAACAAAGTTCGTTATATGAATCGCTATTGGTGATACCCTGTACAATGAAAAAAGTCATTGTACAGGGTATTGCCAACAGTGATCCGTATAATGAACATTTTTATTATACAGTACATCGCCCATAGCGCATACCCATCAAGCGCGGCTCCTGGAAATATGGCAACTGCTCCAGCCCGGGTGCAAATGCGCTGCAACAACTCATCTGCACATGCACAGAACCCCTCTGCACACGTGCATAGCCCATTTGCAATGGGCACGGGTGTGCAGTAACCCCTTTCCCTGCCATTCAAATACAGGACAGTGACAGGAAAGGGGTGGAACGAGCAGAGAAATATGGGAAATTGTGGCCAATCTGGAATACTTGACAGGTATGACCATAGTGATCTATATAATGAAAAAACGTGTAGTGAAGAGCTCTGTGGAACAGAGTTTTTCGTTATACGGAGTTTTACTGAATAGGCTTTGTTCTACTGTATGGCACAGAATTATGGACTTGAGCGCAGCTACTATATTTAAAAAAGTTCTAAACATTTTGAAGTGTGGGTTTACTGCAAAATGGCAAAAACTTTGTATATTTTTAACATTGTATTCTTATGTTTTATTCAGTGTTGTAGACCACCCAGATGGGCATATATAAATGTAATGAAATAAATAAATAATAAATAGATAAACTTCTTGGATCAAGAAGGTGAAAATTAAGAAAAGGTAAAGCAGTTGAATAAAGAGCAAGAAACAGTAAGAGCAATACTGTCTCAACAAGGAAGTGCAAGTATGGATGCCACTTTTGTATCTAATTTACAATGCCTTATCATGTTGGGAACTTTTTTTATATTGCTTTCTTCACTTTGTACATTGAAATGTTATGTGTACTGTGTTGTTCAACACTGTGAGTAGTGTTGTACAACTAAATCTGGTGGTATACAAATATGGTTGGTTAGTTGGTTGATAAAGTACAGAAAATGCAAAAAGCTAGACTATTTGGTCATGTAATGACAAATGAGAAGAAAATATCAAACAGCTGAACATTCACGGTAAAAATAAATGGGATAAGAAATGCATGAGCTTATTGGGTGAAAAATATTACAGATTAATTTTGAAACAAGACATGATTATTTTGAGCTGCTAAATCTAAAATTAGAACACATCAGAGAATAAACATACAAAACTAAAAAGTTGTAGCACCTTCAAGACTAAATGAGCTTTCATTTAGTCCACTTTGTCAGACATGGGAGTGGGACTTCATGTCATCAATTTATATACATCAGGTACAGAGGCACAGAGTGATTGGTCAGCATGACCAAACACAAATCAATATGGCTTTGTACAACTGGCAGTAGCAGATGATCTCGGCTGCTATTTGGATTAGTTGTAAATATCCCCCCCTTTCAATTGCAAATAGTGGGAAGATACAAAACAAACACCTGGCACTGAATATTTGCTAATGAGTTTAACCTTTGTGTGACAGTGTAGGTACATCATTTGTTCTGTGACAGAGCTTATGTTGTGAATGAGAATTTTACATGAAAGTTTGTGAAGGTGATATAATATAACAAAATATAATATACAATATATTATATATAGCAGCATATAACAATGTGCATCAAATTTGATAATGTCTAATTGACTAATATTCAAACTTTTGTGATGGGTGTTCAACAGATGGATGCATTTTATTTCTGCTGTCTCTCTATGGAGCCTAGTCTTATAATTTCTCTGTTCCAGAATGGCAACTTTCAAGTCTTAGATAGAACGTCCAGGTAGAGTGAAATGGGTTGAAATGGGTTTCTCTGTGTTGCCATTCCAGATGTCACTTTGTGCCTCTGTACCTGATGCATATAAATTGATGCCACGAAGTCCTATTCCCATGTCTGACAAAGTGGCTTGATCCATGAAAGCTCACATTAAAATGTAACAGTTAGTCTTCAAAGTGTTACAATGTTTTTTTGTTTCATTTGTTCTCTGATATGCTTGAAACACAGACTAACATGGCTACTATTTTAAACATTAGAACAGTTATAATTTCCTGTAATATGATTCCAGTCTCAACCAAGCCTTTGAGATCAGCCTCCAATGATACAAAAACCTGTTTGTTCAGTGTTACTTTGTGGGTAGGGAATGAAAAGTCAGGAAAAGATCATGCAAAACATGCAAAGTCTTGGGGGTGGAAATTGTCAACACCAATCAGGGAGTATAATTTACCACTATGATTGAAAGAGACAATCATCCAGTCCATCCTGAAAAATCCTAATTTGGTGGTTGATTATTTTAACATCTATTGCTTGGTCGTCAATATACTTTTTCTATGCAAGCTAATATAGAGGGTGGTAGCAAACCAGGTGAGGTTGTTTCTGAAAAGGATCAAATTCCTTGACCTCCTCCAGTCTGGATTCAGGCCTGAGATAGTATTGGTCACACTGCTAGGTGACCTATTGAGAGAGACCAGCCGAAGTAATTCTTCATTGTTGGAACTCTTTGATCTCTTAGCGGCCATTGATATTGTTGACCACAGTATCCTCCTGAATACTGAGTTGGGTCCCTCATAGACTGGGTCAGGCTCTCACTTGGCTTCCTGACAAGATGGAGGCCATGTTGATAGGGGGCAATCTATCTCAGGTTGGGGAAATTTCCCTCAAATTGAGGGGTGTTTCCCTCCCATTGAAGGAAGGGGAATATAATTAGCTTTGGCGGTAATTTTCAAAGAAACAGCAGGTGTCCTTGGTAGTGTAATCAGCTTTTTATCAGCTATGATGCATTACCCAACTTCACCAGTTCCTGGACAGGAACTTGTTGTTAACATTGACCTATGCGCTGATAATCTTGAAGATCAACTATTGCAACACTCTCTACCTGGGGCTACCCTTGAGGCTGATACAGAAGCTTCAATGGGTGCAAAATGCAGCAGCTATTGGTCACTATGATTTCATTCCATTCCATTTTATTTCATTTATTAGACTTGTATGTCGCCCTGCTCGCCAAAGTGACTCAGAGCGGCTAACATACCATGGGGCAACAGATATTACAATGTTACAATATCAAGTATAAATCCAACAGCATAATATAAATACAATCAATACAGTCAATAAATTTAACATAAAAATGAAAATACAATACAAGGAAGGGCCAAAGAAACAATATATCACAATTGCAAAATATTACATCACAAAATATCACATTACAAAACATTTTGGAAACATTTCAATAAATCCCTAGTCACAATTACAAAATGTCAAGTCATCATAAAAACCCTTCATAAATACTTCAAAACAGTGGCGGTGGCAAAGTCCACCAAACCGGTGGTGGTGGTGGTGGCGGTGGCAGTGGCGGTGGCGGTGGTGGCGGCGGCAGCAGCAGAGTTCTTGTAGCCAGCCGGCCAGCTGCACAGCTGCTCCTCCATAGATAGATAGATAGATAGATAGATAGATAGATAGATAGATAGATAGATAGATAGATCTTTATTTTCATTGTCCTGCACAGAACGAGATTGGGGGGAAAACACTTATCAACCTAACAAAACCTAAACAAAATACAACTATACAAAATTATCAACATACTCCCACCCCAGATATACACATTTAACCCCTAAAAAGCTCTAAAACTCTAAGGCTCTAAAAACTCTAAGGCTCTAAAAACTCTAAAACTCTAAAAGCTCTAAAAACTATATACAGAAGCTCCCTCATAGACTGCATTGCACTCCATTCAAACCCAGAACCGCTTTTGGGTAGAAACTATTTCTCAAGTGGCTGGTCCTGGTCTTTATGACCCTATACCTTCTTCTAGAAGGCAGAAGCTGAAAGAGATCATTCCCGGGGTGCGTACTATCTTGCACAATCTCTACAGCTTTGTTGTAACACCTGGTGGCATAGATATGATCTAGAGTGGGAAGAGTATGCCCGATTATCCCTTCTGCAGTCTTTACGACCCTGGACAGCATTGTTCTTTCCCTAGCTATACAACTCCCAAACGTTACACACAGACCATAGGTTAACACACTCTCTATGGTACAGTGGTAGAATGCCAACAGCAGGTCCTTTGAAAGATTGTTCTTCCTGAGGATTCTCAAGAAGTATAACCTCTGCTGTGCTCTCTTCATCAGATCTTTGGTGTTTGCTCCCCATGTTAGATCATCCCTCAGCTCCATTCCCAGAAATCGAAACACCGAGACCTGTTCCACACAATTCCCTTCAATAATAAGTGGTTGGATGTTCAATTTGCATTTTCTAAAGTCCACAATGATCTCTTTTGTCTTTTTTACATTGAGGAATAAATTGTTTTCACTACACTACTCTGTCAGCATCTCAACTTCCTTCCTGTAAGCCGACTCCCCCACCCCAGCAGTAATCAGACTAATGTCCATTGTGTCATCTGCAAACTTGATGATCTTATTGCTGGGGTAACTGGAAACACAATCATATGTGTAAAGCGTGTACAGAAGTGGGCTCAGCACACACCCCTGCGGCATCCCCGTACTTATACTGAGATCCGCAGAGACATGAGAGCCCATCCTGACCCATTGGGAACGATCTGATAGAAAATCTAGTATCCACCTGCATAAGCATGGCAGAAGCCCCAGATCTAATAATTTGGGCAGCAGTCTGTGCGGAAGAATAGTATTAAATGCAGAACTAGAATCTACAAATAACAGTCTCACATAAGTCCCTTGTTTCTCCAAATGGGTCAGAACAGCATGTAGGGCTGTAGCCACAGCATCCTCCGTGGATCTCTTTCTCTTATATGCAAATTGACAAGGGTCAAGTCCAGTTGGTAAACAAGCCATAATACGGTTCTGCACCAACTTTTCAAAGTATTCCATTATGTAAGCGCCACAGGACGGAAGTCATTCAGACTATCTATGTTAGTTTTTTTAGGCAGAGGTATAATAGTAGAGGATTTCAGACAAGGTGGGACAGTGGCTTGGGCCAAAGACCGATAAAAAATCTTCATAAAAGTTTCTGCCAACTGTTCTGAGCAGTCTCTCAGTGCCCTACCAGCCACTCGATCAGACCCATAGACTTCCTTCCATCAGCCGGTGGCGGTGGCGACAGGCAGCGAAGTTCTTGTAGCCGGCCGGCCACACATCTGCTCCTCCTTTGATCATACTATCCCAGTCTTGGCTAGCCTGCATTGACTACCCATGGTTTTCTGTGCCAGGTTCAAGGTCCTGGTGATTACCTATAAAGCCCATTATGGTACAGGACCATGCTATCTGCAGGAGCACCTCTTCCTGGGAAGTTCTACCCAAAGCACACAATCAATGAAACTGCAGGTGCCTTCACTCAAATTAGTAAAAATATCTTCTACAACAAGTAATACATTTTCAGCAGTGGCACCCTTACTATGGAATTCATGAGCATCTGACATTAGGACAGTCCCTATGCTTCTGAGTTGTCAGAAAATGTTTAAAAACATTTTTGTTCACCGAGTCATTCCCAAATCAAATTTAGGTATATTAATACTTCTACTGGTTGAGTTACTTTGAAAGTTGGATTCATTATTATTTTTTATAATTGATTGTTGAGATTTGTTGCTGTTGCAACTGGTGCTATTTAGTCTATTTAGCTGATAGGGTTGTTTGGGTTTGTTGCAATTTTATTTGATTGCTCTTTTTTATTTTATCTATGTGTGTATTTCTAGTTGTCTTTTTAGTTTATTGTGAGTCACCTAAAGTAGTGATGAGCATTAATTATTGGCATAAGCAAAGAGACAGATTCAAAATTCCTTCTTTCTCCGGACATTCTGATTGGGTATTGACAGAGACAGAGACCTTGTGATGGCCTTCTTATTCCTTGTCTAGGCCAGATGTGAAACTGCCAAAATGAACCCATATTTTGGTGAATTCATTCCATAGTTCATTATTTGCAACACCATGATATGGTTGCAAAAATTATTCATCGAGAAATGCCAGATGTTTGGATTGAAATGTGGTAAAAATAATTGGGAATATCAGGTAGGTAGGTAGGTAGGTAATGTACTGCATGGTTGTGAGAGCTGGACCTTAAGAAAAGCTGAGCACAGAAGAATAGATGCTTTTAAAATGTGGTGTTGGAGGAGAGTTTTGAGAGTAACCTGGACAGCGAGGAGAACAAGTAGGTCAATCTTAGAAGAAATCAACCCTGACTGCTCCTTTGAAGGTCAAATAGTAAAAACTAGAATGGGTACCCAGCGTTGCCTGGGTGAGGGACCCAACCCAGGGCATAAGTTTCACCCAGACACATCACACATAACACAGCACACCCACACAACATGCACCGACACAACACACACACACACACACACACACACACATGACACACACACACAATACTCCCCCACATGCACAATCCACACAAACACAACACACAACACACACATGACTCACAACCCATACCCACCACAGCCACACACATCACAAATGACACAACACACCCTCGACACACAACCCACACCCACCACAGCCACACACATCACAACACACACACGACACACAGCACACACACCTGACACACAACACCCCTCTGACACACAACACCCACCTGACCCACCACACTCAGACACATCACACACAACACAGCACACCCACACAACACCCACCGACACAACACCCACCCACAAAGGACACTCCCACACAATACACCCCACATACACTCAATACACACACACACAACACAGCCACAAATATCACACACGACACAACACACTCATGCAACACCCCCAATTACCCGGCCTTGCCACTGCCACACCATCTCCAGCGGTGCCCCAGACTGGGGCGTCCCAGTCAGCGAAGGTGGCGGGTCTCCCAGCCCTGCCGCACATGAGGCAAGCCAGCACTTCAGCAGGCGTGCCTGGCAGCGATTTGGGGCAGACAGGCCCTGTGACACTGCCTTGAGCTGGCACTCCCCCAATGCACGCAAAGCCCTTGGGAGCACCAGCCACGGAAAACACTGTGCCAAAATGTCAGGGCTCCGGGCGTCGAGGTTGCACCAGTGACCTGGCCTGACTACGGGCGGCGGCAGCACCCTCCCCAGCGTCTACAGGTGGTGATCACCGCCTGGCTCCTCTGCCCTCTGGTGGGTCCCCTCAGGCAGAAGGGAGGCTCGATTGGGGGGGCGGAGGGCGGCCAGGTCCCACCCCCCTGAATAGAGCCTCTCTTCCGCCTGAGGTGACCCACCAGAGGGTGGTGGAGCCGCAATCGCCACCCGTCAACTGTAGTCACTGAGGAGGTTGGTGCCACTGCCAGTAGTCAGGCCAGGTCGTTGGTGTGACCTCGGCGCCTCAATATTTTAGCACCGCGTTCCCTGCGGCCAGCGCTCACAGAGGCTTAATGTGTGGTGGGTGAGCACCAGGTCAAGGCATCAGCGGGTCTGTCTGTGGTGGAGTCGCTGCCTCACATGCCGACTGAATGGTTGGAGTGCCTTGTGCACTCCGGCTGCAACCCTGGATATCCAGGTTGGAGCAGAGCCTTGTGGGTGGGCATGCACAGTCCAGGTTGGCCTGACCTGGTGCACATGCCCAGTCTGTTCTGTCCTTCTGGGGGGCATGAGAGAGAGAGAGAGAGAGATGAAACTAAAGTACTTTGGACATCAAATGAGAAGAGAGGATTCACTTGAGAAAGTCTTGATGCTGGGAAAGGTGGAGGGCAAAAGAAGAAGGGGGTGGCCAAAGATAAGATGGATAGATGGTATTGTAGATGCAATGGGCACAGAGCTGGGTGGGTGGAGGAGGATTGTGGAGGACAGAGGTGCCTGGAGGACAATGGTCCATGGGGTCACAAAGGGTCAGAATCAACTGTGCGACTGAACAACAAAAAAGGTAAAGATTTAGAAGATGAGAGCTTCAAGATCCTGTGGGATTTTAAAAATTTGAATAGATAGACATCTGAGTCACAATACACCTGATATAACCGTTGTTGAAAAAAGGTCAAGTTTATTGAGATTGCTATACAAGGAGATGCACGAATTGAAGACAAACAACTGGAGAAAATTACAAAATATTGTTATTTGCAAATTGAAGTTGAGTATCTATGGAGGGAGAAATCTTTTGTTGTACCAATAGTGATTGGAGTCCTTGGAGTAATACCTATAGGACTCCCTACATCAGTTATGGCAAACCTTTTAGAGACTGAGTGCCCAAACTGCAACCCAAAACCCACTTATTTATCTCAAAGTGCCAACACAGCAGGGGAGGAAGGAAGCGCTCCCATTGGGCTGCTGGGCAGAGGGGAGGGGTGAACTCTGTGTTGGAGGAGGGAGGAAGCATTCCCATTGGGCTGCTAGGCAGGGGCAAACTCTGTGCTGTCAATCCAGTGTCCACAAAGAGGGCTCCAAGTGCCACCTCTGGCACGCGTGCCATAGGTTCGCCAACACTGCCCTAGATGTTTGGAAAGTTTCAATCTATTGAACTTGAACATCCTAACTCTCCAAAAACAACTCTACTAGGAACTACATATATATCCAGATGTTTCTTTAACAGTTCTTAGGTCCTTGGTTAGGGTATGAACTGTTAATTTTATACCAGTTTTTGACTGTGATCCTTTTAATGATAGATTAATTATGTGCTGTCAAGTTGATTTTGAGTTATGGTGACTTTCCCCACAATTTTCTAGGTGAAAATTCAAAACCATTTACCATTTTTTTCTTTGGGTGGGGGTGGTACTCTGAGATTGTGCAGTTTCCCAAAGCTACACAGGCTGGCTCTTCTCTAAGGAGCACAGGGAATAGTAGAACTCCTAACACTCCAGCGGTTCCAACACACTGAACTATTCAGTCATCTAGGCATAATAAGATTATTTCAGAAATAATAGGTGCAGTTCTTTTTCCTTTTTTCACTGTTGATTTTAGTGCAGAGTAGAATATACTTGAGGAATTTCAGATGGCTTATACTTGGGACATCTTCTTGGGTGCTGCCAGAGGCTAAGATCCTCTATTGACTTTCCCAGCAGTAAGCTCATTTAATTTAATAGGACCTCTGACTTTGTATATAGGATTGTGTTGCTTAAATTTCCAATGCTTAAGGCCCACCCCATACTCGTCATGCATGGCTCCGGAAAATACGGGACCTGCTCCGGCCCGGGCATGCATGCGCAGCAACAACTCCTTTGCGCATGCGCAGAACTGCCTCTGATGGGCACGCATGCACAGTAACCCCTTTCCCCGCTGTTCAAAATATGGGACGGCGGCAGGAAACATGAGGAACGAGCGCTGAAATAGAGGAAATCCCAGCCAATACAGGATACTTGACAGGTATGGTCCACCCTGTAACTTAAATCCAATGTCAGTGTGCTGATTACTACTGTATTGTGAACCACTGTAAAGAACAAGTATTGTGATATTTCCTCTGTGAATGTTTGTTCTCTCAGGCTAGGAAAAACCTCAGTCCAACTGATAAACAACATCAAAGCTTTATGTGGGCAGAAATGAGTGACAATGTCTGTTTCCCCCTAGTAGCCATGTTTGCAGCCATATTTATTAGAAGTAGCCTTGGGCAAAAAAATTATGCATCTCATTAATCCAAATGAGCTTCCTGGATTGCATGCTAACTGTTGTCACAATTGCCACATAGTATATGTTTTCCTTTTCTCCTTTTTCCCCCAATGCAGTGCTTATGAAACTATGGAACAATTGTCACGCCCCATTGCGTGAACAAAATGTATGAGAATTGATGGGGCTTTCTACCTAATGTGGTTACTGTGAACCTAGTTTGTTTATTTAATGAACAAAATGTCACAGTGTATCTGCGTCTTCCCGACATCTGAAACCGTGGCAGCTGCTGGTGGCAGATTTCCTGAAAACAGGGGTGCAAAATTAACCAGTTCAATTTGCATTTCATTCCATACAGAATCCCTTTTGAGAACATCTCTCTCTCTCTCTCTCTCTCTCTCTCTCTCTCTCTCACACACACACACACACACACACACACACACACACACACACACACACACACACACACACACACACACACACACACACGATTGTCTTGTGTACTATTGTACAGAGAAGGGAAAGAAAAAGAAGAAAGAAAAAGCAGATTGAATCCTGCCACATCTGAGCCTACTGTAGTGCGAATATGTTTAGAGAATTTCATTTAGATTCACAGTTTCATCCTCGCAGCACCTCATCCTCAAATGGTATGCCAGTCAAAAATGGAGTGTTATTATTGACTGCATTTGACAAGACTACAGAAGGCCAGGATTCCTTATCACCTATATTTCTGTGGTTAAAAACCAGCTATGGGGGTGGGGTGGGGGTGATTATGGAAAAATGAACATCCTGGGGGGCAAATGGCATGGCAGTTATCACTTCTGCCACTGGATTATTGGCATACAAAATATTTTATAGCAATTAGCACAGTAAACACCAGTGCAGTTGGTGGTTAATTTAACAGATTTTGCACATGGGGGAACCACAATCAGGCAAGAACCTCAAGACCACCCAGAGACAGAGATTGCTGCACAAAAGAGTGGAATCCAATTACAGTACTTCCAATCCAGGTCTAAAGTTGGAAAGCTTGAGGCTGAACCAAGCATTACTGATAAGCTATCATTCTAGCTAAAATCACTTTCACGTTCCAAAGATAAGATTCTGGAAGTCTTTTATCTCTGGGAAATCAGTCTAACAATCAAAGTGCATGTTTATGTCCAGAAGACCAATCAACTCATGTACAAATTATAGGAACAAAGAAAATCTCCTGCTGAGAAAATCAGCAGATCAAAATCAGCAGTGCTTTCAACAGTTTAAAGAAATCCTTCCACTAATGATGTGTTCTCTCTAATGTATACTTTGATGTTACAGAAACAATTCTGTTATCATTTAGTTGAGGATAAACTGGCTGGATAGCTCAGTGATTTAGCTATCTGACTGCAAAGCCAGAGATTGGGAGTTCAATTCCCCACTATCCCTTCCTGGCAGAAGAGCCAGCTTGTGTGGATATGATCTACATAGTCTTTTACCATCTCCAGAAGAAGAGGATGATAAATAATTTCTGAAATAATTTCTGTGTATTCTCTTCCTAGAAAACCCTAGAAAAGGTCACCATAAGTCAGAATTGACATGACAGCACACAGCCATTAAATTTTATTAAACCCCAACAAAACTGAACTGAATCTATATACCGTTTATATAAAAGAGAGTTGTACGTTTGTGGGTCCGGGAAAGGAATCCACAACCCTGGACCAAACCCCCTCCAATTCGGCACACGCCTACTACAGCTGTGCGTGCCCCGCACTGTCAGGGTCCAGACTGGAATGGGGGGCCCTGTGCCCCACAAATTAGAAAAAACAAAGGAACTACATGTCCCAGCGTCCCATGCGGCACCCAGCAGCCAATTGGGGAGGCGGGCATGAGCACGGGAGAGGCAGGGCTATGTCTGCATGCCTGCTACACCAACGGCTGGTGTAAGCTCAAAAAATGGCCATGGGGTGCTTCTGCACCCCTAGCCGGAAAACACAAGGCTGCAGCGAGTGGGACACCACCATTGCCATCGGATCCCTGTGCCCAGGGTGGAGTGCCCAATGCACCCAAGGCTGACAGGAACACCCTGGCATCTGGAGCCCGATAAGACACCCCTGCATGAATACACATCAGACAGAAATGCCACAGATGAGCAGGTGTGCCTGCCCAAGCAGGCAGCAGGCCTCACAAGCCATGGGGTGCCAATGCACGGTGCAAGCAACAGGCCAGCACCTAGACATGTTAGGCCAGGGAGGCCTCAGCAGCGGCCACAGGGCCACAGGTGTTGGTGGAGACGCAACCTACCTGGCCAGGTAAGGTGGGAGGTGGGCAGAACCCATAGCGGGGGGGCCAGCATGGGCTGCCCCAACAGGCTGCAGGGTGGCCGGGCACGCCTGTGGATGACGACACATGCCCTGGCCCACACAGGGAAAACTCCCTGGGAGAAGCTTGGTATCAAGCTAGTATGTCATAAAATAACATACATTAAAACCCTGATTTATGTAAAAAGTCCATTCCGTAGCTTTTTATATAATATGTTTTTAATTGTAAATCAATGTATTCCCGTAGGGATGCATTGTAAAAATTAAAAAATTAAAAATGGTCCCAACCGGACAAAAAATAATCCAAAAAAAATAATCAGCACAAAGGGAATGACGAAGCTTACCTTTTCCCAGCTGCTGCTGCTTCCTCCTCAGTGGTTTTCTGACTGTTGGGAAGTGGGAACTGCTGACGCCACCAGTGCTGCTTCGACTGCCACTGTCTCTTTTGCTTCTACTGGCACTGGTGGGGGGGGGACACATCCACTCGGCCAAGCTCCCTGGCCAAGACCTCCCCACTGCATGCTTCAGTTGGGAATGCACATTGGGCAGTGACTGCTCGGTTGCACTCTTTGTCTGAGGTCCCCCTGTGGCGCACTCTAGCTGGGAACGCGCATCAGACAAAGATGGAGTGATCTTCACCCAACACACGCTCCCAGCCAAACTGCTCAGCGGAGAAACCTCAGATGAAGAGCACAATTGAGCAGACATGCTCCCGTGCTCCACCAGTGTAAGTAGAAGCAGCGGTAACTCCAGAAAACGCAGCAAAACTGCTGCAATTGTCGGTGCTGCCTCCGACCTTCCACAATAAGTGATGTCTTGCAACTTCCGGCAGTGGGGGTGGGTGGTGCGAGGTGGAATTTTTAATTTTGAAATGGCACAGGGCCACGGTTTTTAGAGTTTAAAATGGCAGCGGCACCATTTTAGAATTACAAGCAAGTAAACCCCTTATGTAAAACAATTTATTTGAGTAAAACAGGATGCATTTTCTGCAAAAAAAAATGTTGTGTAAGTCAAATTTTACATAAATCGATGCGTAAATAAATTGGGGTTTTACTGTATTTTAAAATGGATATATTGCATGGTTTCTTTCATTTAAAAGAACAGGTGTTGTTGATGAAGTAAAGATGTTTATTGTTCTCAAAGAATTTTGAAGAAATAACAGTTCACTCATTGGTTCAGGATACAGAATTATACCAATACAAAAATACTAATCAAAAAGGACAGTAAGGAAAATCCACACTCAGGCCTTCCCCCAAACAAAAGGAAAACCTGGCTAATCTAGGTGATCATGACTAAGCTTGAGTTGGAGTCAGGACTTGATCATACCTGTCAAACATCCTGATTTGGCTGGGATTACCCCGTAATTCAGCGCTGATTTGCACCATTTCCCAACCCACGCTGCCAAAACCCCGTAATTTGGCAGCGGAGGAAAGGAGGCACTGCGCAGCCCATCTGCGCAGGTCACGTTGCACACATGCGTGGAAAGGCTCTACACTTCCGTAGCTCCCTTCCACGCATGTGCAGAAGGCTACGCCGCCTGCGTAGAAGGCTACGCAAGTGGCATAGCCCTCTACGCGCATGCGTACAACGCAACCTGCTCAGACCCGGTCTGCGCAGGTCCTGGATTCGCCGGAGCCGCGGTTGACAGGTATGGACTCGGTGTTAAAATCCACCTCTCCCTTGTGTGGTGTAACTCTCCGAAACCCAAAACTCTCATCTCGAACTCGAACTAACTCCTAAACCAATATGCCTATAGGAAAGAACATGAGCTTGGCTCTCCTAATAGAGCCAATTACAGCCGAGGGATTCTATAAACATACCCTGGTTCCCATAACAATTGTCTGGTGTTCCCAAGCTCTGGATGTTGATGCA
The DNA here is from genome assembly GCA_035047345.1 of Bradypodion ventrale. Taxonomy (NCBI): domain Eukaryota; kingdom Metazoa; phylum Chordata; class Lepidosauria; order Squamata; family Chamaeleonidae; genus Bradypodion; species Bradypodion ventrale. The sequence goes on from JAWDJE010000003.1 coordinate 253,312,183, forward strand.
AATGGACATTCTAGACCTGGGGAAGAAGACAAAACATAGGCCTGAAGCTTTGAGAAGATTCTTCTAAGCTCACCTGTTTGATAAGCGAAGCAAAAAGAATTATGAGGCCTTTGCAAAGAAGCAAAGCTACATTCTAATACAGTTTAAAAACCAAGGAGACTCCATGTTGAATAACTTGTGACCCATGCCATCACAGTTGCTGTGGAACTATAGTGGAAAATGCAACTTTTCCTATCTCTGCATATAAGTGATGTCTTCTTCTGCTTTGAAAAGAACTACAAATATTTCCACATGGGCAGAAACTGTAAGAAATAAACCCCTCCTTCCCCATCCCTGTGTAGGGATCCAAGACTCACACATAGGGGTGATGAGACAATTGGAACTGCTGAAGAGCCAGGAACAGAAAGAAGATGGAAACACATTGGTAAGGAACAGTGATGCAGGCAAAGTGCTGGAAATGAAACATCTTGAGAATTTACACTGGCAGGTGCTATTGAAAGTCTGCTGCATTTCTACAAGAACACCCCTGTGTAAAAGTTAACATCTCTCATTCGTAAATGAGCTGGTGTTCTGTAGCTACATTCCCAGGCTGAGATGTGGCTGGCTTGAACTTCTCAGTGGGAAGGCAATGTGGCGAGTCTCTGTAGTCCTCAATCAAAAGCAGGAGAAAAGGCAATTGCTTTGGTTCCTTGTTTGGGTGCAATACACATTCTTGATTGTGGCCGATGCTACAGCTCAGCTTTTATATGCAAGGAAAGGCAAACGCTATCTTTGTGTATATTACCCGACAATGCAAGCCTCTGAACTGATTGGTAAAAGGCCCGGTTATGAGTATGTCTGGCAATTAAAAATAATTGGGAAGCAGATTTGCCACTAACTCTTCCAAGAATGCCAGTTATGATATAATGATGTTTCATTAGACATGCTGAAAGCTGTGAGCTCCGTATGGCAGTGGCAATTAGGAAGGATCATAAAGAAAAGGGGAGAGAGAGAAAGGAGAAACATTAAAAAAAATACCCTGGCAACGATTAGCATAGCATTTAATGGCCACTTCATTAGCTAATTGATTTCTTATTAGTTACAGGGGAAAGCCTGGTTAGGGGCTCTGCACAGCTAATTAACAGCATTTACACAATTAGTCGGTTGCTCATTTTGTAACCAAAAACAGCCTTGGAATTGACTTTGGTAGTGACGCTCTGGGCCATTTGATTCACTTCACTTTATTTTATTTTATTTCACTAATATTGGCTTAACCTTCAAATCAAGAATTCACTCCCAAAGGGCCGCACAAGTTTTAATCAGTGTTATCTATAAAAATGGTTCATCTTTGTAACTTGGAAATCAGAATTTTCTCTTTCTTTTACACTCCCTCTGTTACATATACTGTATAGGCATATGAATGGGCATTTGCTACAAGTTTTATCTCCTTTAGTGCAGCCCTTCCCAAATAGTGTGGTAGGGCCACATATAGGGAAAAGTACTCTTGTGAATTATAGCCAGAAGCCCATTATTCATTGTCAGAATCCTATCACTGACATCCACTGGTGTAAGTCAATTGTCATAAATTTCAGTGGCAAATTGTGGCTAATTAAAAAGTTGACAGTTTTGCTTCCTGTGGCATACCAGTCGCATGATTTGACTTGTGACAAGAAATGTGGACACTGACTTCCTAATTAGTGGCAATTTATACTAATGAATTTATGCCAAAATAATTATTTATTTGGATTCTGGACAATAATTCACAGAATATGTCGGACAAAATTGCCAGTATCAATCTTGACTAGAGAATTCTGAGAGTTGTACTAAAAAAAAAAAACTTAATGTTTCCCATCTTTATCAGACAGTGCCTTGAAAAATTAAACCAAAGTCTTGGGTGAATTGTGTTGATTATTTGGGACAACTCCAGCATGCAGTAAACACTATAAATAAATACTAATACTGTATACTAACTATGTGACAGGAAATACTTCTGTCTGATCTAAAAGAAGTTGTTTGTATTGTTTGTCCCTAAGTAGCTAATAACAAGCACTCTGTTTTTCTGCTCTACTTTACTGACCCCAATTAACCTTCTTTATTCTGGTCATTCTTTCTACCTTTTGCCTTCTAGAAAGGCAGACACCTCTGTGAGAGTCTGCATTTTCCCCAGCCAGGTGACTGGAGAAGAGAAGCTCCCTTTAACTGTTACCATCTTCTTACCACTAGTGATCAACCTATGCCATCCTATGAAGACTTTTAAGTAGATCAGATGTAGTAAGTAAATCATCCCCCCCCCCCCTTTTCCTTATACCTTTTGTTTCAGCATTTATTACCTGGGCAAAAAAGAAGAACTTTGGGGAGACTTGCTTTAATACTAAGCCTTTTGCTATGCAGCTGCTACAAAACTTAACAAACTGAGCAACATATACCAATTAGAGCAGGAAAATCCTTTGTATCACAAATGGACACCTTCCCTAGTCAGTCAGTCAGTCAGTCAGTCAGTCAGTTTGTTCATAGAAATTCTGAGAGGATTTTGTAGACTGCCCAAGCTGTATACAATGTGTCCCAATGATGTTGTGAGATATGTGCACAACTTGATAACATAGAAAGGGTCTATGTATTATGTATGTTTTTAACTTGTATACTATACATAGTTAAAAGGCACTGTTTGTGAAATTGTTCATCTGGGATGGAAAATGTGAGCAGTTTTCTCTTCATGCTGCCCATCTGGGCTCCTTTTCCTGGCCCTCAACTGCTATGTGCTATTATTACTGGTGCTGAGGTATGGTTTCTTCACTTCACAATGAAAGTTCTCAAGGAAGTGGATGTTTTCAGTGGTGATGTTTAGCCTGAGGAAGGCTGACTTGGAACTTCTTCTCAGGCAAAGTCAGTATCTTGTCAGGCAAAGATCTTTTCATTTCTAAGAACGTGATCAGACCAAAGGCCTATCTAACCAGCTTGCCTTACAAAGTACATAAAATAGCAGGTGGTAGAGGAGGGAAAGGAAAAGTTGGCAGTGATACAGCTGCTTCCTCGCTCTGCAGTTTACAGTGATCTTGGGACATGATACAGAAGGAGTTTTGGACAGATAATTGGATTAGCATTTCAAAGTGCAGGACAGATTGTAAAATGCATCCTAATCTAAACATAAAGTCCGCTGGAGACAAAGGTTACCAAGCCTTGGGGTTCTTTCCCTGGAAAGGTGATTATGAAAATATTTATGATTAAATAAACAACAATTTAGCTGTTAGTAAACCCAAAGACTGATTTTTGTGAGGTAAAACATAAGTGGATGCCAGGTTAGCCATCAGGGGAATAACCTGACAAGGAGAAGTAATATCTTAGTTTCAGGATTTCTTTGCTAGAGGGGTATCATCAAATTCACATAGCCATCCATTTGAAGAAAATCCCAAATGTTTGAAAGTATTTCACAGGTTTTCAAGATAGCTTTCAAAAATCTATTTTGAAATCTTGTGTGACCTTACGAAGGAATAAACCCTAGCCAGGAGTAAAGGTTTTACATAGCAGAAGAAGGGGTGTGGTTACATGGCCAAGACTCATGGTACCTGCAAAAGGTTTCGTTTACTAATGTTGCTACAATAACTGTTATATCAATTCAATATTCAGTGGATTGAATATGCCGCCCCCCCCTCGTATTCAATCCACTGAATATTGAATTGATATACAGGTACCAGTCCAAAACACTGTTTTTTAAGGCTGCAACATACTCCTGGCTGGAGGATTCTGGGAATTGTAATAGAAAGAAATAACATTGTAAATCAGTGCCAACCTCTATTTTGGATGTCCTAATCCAGGCATTCACCGCCTATGGCCCATGGGCCAGACCCGGCCTCTGAAGCCATTTCATCTTCCCCTCTACGGCCTCACTGCTCCTGGAAGTGGAAGTAAAACATGCACAGTGCGTGCACAGAATGCTGCTAAATGCATTCTGCGCATGTGTGGCATATGTTTTACTTCCATTTCCGGGTAGGAGGAACCATGTGACTGGCCTGATCAGCTGCCCAGTAGGTGTGGTCAGGTCTGCGGCCTGAAAGTGTTGAGAATCGCTATCCTAATCAAACATGGCAATATTTCCAAAAAGTAACATCTCTAACCTTTGCATCTGCAATAGCTCATGTGTTTTTCAAGGTTTCTGTTCATTCAAAGTGCCTTTGGTTGATTTTTGAGGATCCCATCTCCTAGCTCACACACTTAGCTGACTTTCTCAGCTCTTTACATTTAATTTTCAGAGGGATGCAGGAGTTGCCAGGGGAAGGAGGAAGCAGGAAAGTCTACTTATGCCAGCTGTGTTACAAGTATCAAAACACAGTTGCAACTCACTAGATTTATAGAACAGCCAGAGCCAATGCTATTCACACGTATGTTGATTTTGAGATGCAGAACTGAAATTACATTTGGGTTGCAAGAATGTATTACTTTAGTTAAATTAGTGGCATAGTTTCTCTAGTTTTGTTGTTGTTCAGTTACACAGTTGATTCCGAACCTTTGCGACCCCATGGACCATTGCTCGCCAGGCACCCCTCATCAGGGAGTCTTGTGGGAAGTTACTTTTTATTAAGTTACTTTATATTCATGTATGCAAGCTGGTGGGATTTCTTTCTATCTTTAATTACCTAGTCTAACACTTAGTTAAGAAAGAGCAATTGTGACTTGATTTTTCCAATCACTGGCATTCCACTGTAGTACGTCATTTTTTCACACTGCTTGCCAAGTGTCAAGGTTACATTCTAACATACCAGACAGGTGATGGTCATCGTGATCAGATAAGTAACACCTGAGAATTCAAGTTGGCATGAGAACCAGACAAAGCACATAGCTAAGAACATCTTTAAAATTCCTGTGAGAGGGAGAAGAGACCCCAAAATGCTATTTAAAGGACATCACATCTGGGGTCCACTAGAGACCGTTGGAGAGATCGTTGGGATTACAAAGATCTTCAAGATAGCCTGATCCATCATTCTTCAGCTGCATGAGGGCACAGATGCCCACATGGAATAAAATTTGGACTTAAAATTTGGAATACAATTTGCATTTAGAAATTGGAATACAATTTGGATTTAGACTCTGTAATACAATTGGTTTTTTTCAACATGGAATTACAATTGGGTTTATTTTCCTTTATTCGTTGGAATTACAAATATACTCAATAAAGCCTGCAAAGGAATGTTGTATCCAGAGGTTTTTCTTTACTCTCTTGTAGAAGGGAGTGACCTTGGTGGAACACTGATAGTAGAGCATCAGCTCTACAAAAGGATTACAGTGTACAAACTCTGCTTTGTTTGGATGCCAACTGAAGAGGAGCTTCGTTGGGTTTCGTTTCCTCGCTTTGGAGGTGATATCAGAGAGGAAAGGTTTCGAAAGGGGAAGGTAACTTTCTTATCACCCAAATAATCCCCCTTTAGCAGGGCTTTGATCTCCACCAAGGAGTGAGTGTGGTTTTGCTGTAGAAGGTAGCTGGACAACACTTTTTAATTGGCCATTTCAAATAGCTACAAAGGTGATGTCCCTACTTTTAACTATGTTGTTCCCCAGGTTTCTCATAGCTTGTCTCCCAAGAATCAGTCGCCTTTTTATCTCATGGCTGCAATCCCCATCTGCAGTGATCTTGGATCCTAAGAATGTAAAGTCTGTTACTGCTTCTAATTCTTCCCCATCTATTTTCCAGGGAGTGATAAGGCCTGTTGTCATTATCTTAATTTTCTTGATGTTGAGTCTCAAGCCAGCTGTTGTTCTAGTACCCAAGCTTTTTTCATAGTCTTTGTCAAGGAGCACAGCCCCAAACTGCATATGATTTAAGTAACTAATGGAGTCAGAGCTTATATATTTTAAAATTTGTGTTTTTGATTTTTGGGGTGCATGAGTATTCTTCCATTGTCATATTTGATATTCCTCAACTGCACAACAATGATTTTGCTACTGGGAATAATACATGTGATTTACATGATATCGAGTGTGCTGATACCAAATCTGAACTTAGAAGTTGCCTATCACATAGATTTGAAGGTGTGCTATAGCTGTTCAAATGGTCGGTAATTGGGTAATGTATTTTTATATGAGAACATTATAACAGTTGCAGCTACCACTATGCCTGCTGCAGCCTCAGCTGAATCATGTCCCCTGGTGGCATGCATGTTCCAGCAGCTGCTGGGCATGTCTGGCCAAGTCAGTGAGCTGACATCAGAAATAGGTATATAAGGCAAGATGGACCAAGGCTTATCTCTAGTGTGAAACCATCTTGTTGAATAATACAGTTAGGCCATAGTGAGTCTGTTTTGATCTAAAGATGAGTAGGTGCAGCTGTGTTAATAAACCAGACAATTTTTGCTACATTTGTGGCAAATATACCCCATGTGATCAATACAACAACCTAACCAAGAGGGTGGAATTTGCTAACTTAAGATCCTGACCTCCTAGGCAGAATGGGACTTCAGATTTGGATTCAGTTCACTTGAAAAAGAGGGCGACCAAAGATGAGATGGCTAGATGGCATGTGTCGCAGTGGGCACAGAGCTGGGCAGGCTAAGGAGGATGGTGGAGGACAGAGGTGCCTGGAGGACGATGGTCTATAGGATCGCAAAGGGTCGGAATCGACTGTGCGACTGAACAACAACAACATGGATTAGACCAAGTAGCAGACAATTTGTGTGTGTGTGATGCAGTGTTATGATTCTATGTTCAATTTTGTTGTTAATGTTTGTACGTTATCCAGAGAAATTTATGTAATAATGACAGCATTGCATGTTGAAAATAAAAACAGGCAAATAAATATGAGAAGAGATGATCAGTAGGCTTGCCAGAAACCTTTTTCAAGTAGAATAAAATCTTGCATTCTTTTTTCACCAAGATCCCCCCACCCCCCCAAAAAAAATAATAGGTTGAATTAACTGGAGGCTTCAGCCTCTGATTCTCACCTAACATGAATTAGTTATATAAACAGAATTAAATAGATTCAATGACTGATTAGCTCTGAGGTGAATAGAAATGCCAATACATTAATTACTTGGCTTAAGGTTTTTCATCTCTCTGTTCTTATTCTTTCCTTTCTTTAATGTTTCTTTGCAATAAGTGTGAAATGGGGCATAATTTTAATTTAGTCTTAGAGTACTAATTGTAGCTAATGGAAAAACACTCTCTGAGATGCAGAGTGGTAATTAATCCTCCCCATCCCCTTCATTTTCCTGATAATTTGTTCCTTAATGTATTTTCAAATTGTGGGCTTTAATGGATGGCCATTTCAGTGTGCTAATTTTTTTATTTTATATGTAGGTAATATATTGTCTTTCTTTCACATAATTGTTTCCATTCCACCAGTAATTAGCATTTATATCTTGTTTGTTTACACCTAAGGATGATTAAAACAAAAACTGATGTTAAAGAGTTCTACAGACAATATTAGCTGCTTTGATAGGTTTGGAATAAAGTCTGCGAAACAAAGAAACAGCATAATGGACACGATCCAGCTAGTGGTGTGAAATTGTTAAAGGCTACTATTCTGAGCATATTTAGAAGGAACTAACAGAGGTTGCCCGGTGTTGCTGTAATTTTAATTTTTAAAATGTTTATGCATTTTTTTTTTTTGCTTGGCTGTTAGTAACTGTGATCTGCTTTTTTTGGGTTTTTTTGAGGATTAATAAAAGAACAAAGTATGATATAATTTTTTCAAATTGTTTTATGTAAGCAAATAATGTTTTAGTTTTTTGAATTTTTTGAATTAGTTGTACCGTAGGTAATAATTTTAATAATGTAAAAGTAAATGTTTTTTACATTTAATGTTTTCAAAATGTGTTTAGATGTTTTGGGTTTTAATTTGAGTTAAAACTCAAGCACAGGATTTTTAAAAGTTTCTATTGTATTTTATTGACATATGTTTGTGATTTGTGTTAAAGTGTGTTTTAGTGTAATTTTTTTGACTTGTTTTTATTGGTGTGACCTTTTGTGTAAAATTGTGAATTTGTGTTATGTTTTTGATTTGTTTTTACTCTTGTGGCCTTTTGTTTGGGACTGTTGTGTGTTTTTGAATTGTTTTTACTATTGTGGCCAGCAGGTGGTGCTGGTAAGGGTTATTGTATTTTGACTGTTTTTTCTCTCCTGGCCTCTGGGTGGAGCTTCTTCTGGTAAGTAGTCTCTTTCTTTATTCATTTCTTTTCCAGTCCTCGTGGAGGTAGGACATCTTTTGGTAAGTTTGCTTGTTTTCTTTCTTGTGTGTGTGTGGGGGGGTGGGGTGGGGTGGGGTTGGAATTTGTATTTTGTTTTGTTTTTATTGTGTTTTTGTTTACTTTGTATTGTTTTTTGGTGTTGTTTTTGTTTGTTTTTGTGTATTTTTGGATGTTTTTCACTGTGTTTTTAGTAATTTTTTAAAAATTATTTTTTTATTTGGTGGTGGGGAGGGAGGCATGGTCGTTGGGGGTTAGGAAGGGTGAGCTAGGTGGTGGGGAGGGGACATGGTCGTTGGGAGTTAGGAAGGGTGAGCTAGGTGGTGGGGAAGGGGGCGTGGTTGTTGGGGGTTAGGAAGGGTGGGCTAGGTAGAGGGGATGGGGCATGGTCGGTGGGGGTTAGGAAGGGTGGGCTAGGTGGTGGGGAGGGGGCATGGTCATTGGGGGTTAGGAAGGGTGGTCTAGGTGGTGGGGAGGGGGCATGGTCATTGGGGGTTAGGAAGGGTGGGCTAGGTAGTGGGGAGGGGGGCATGGTCGGTGGGGGTTAGGAAGGGTGGGCTAGGTGGTGGGGAGGGGGCATGGTCGGTGGGGGTTAGGAAGGGTGGGCTAGGTGGTGTGGAGGGGGGCTTTATTGTGTTATGGTGCTTTGATTGTGTGGAGTCGTGAAACTAGATCGGGGTTTCCCCTTTAATATCAGTGGGTGGGGGGTTGCGACCCTCCTCTCTGCTGGCTCCCCTGGGGTTGGGAGGTTTGGGGGGACAAAAGGGGCATGTCCCCCCAACCCTTCTGGACCCAGGAGACCAGGGAGAGGGGATCGATTCCACCCCCCTCCAAATAAAAAAAACGTTTTTAAAGAGAAGAAACCGCTTGGTTTCTTCTCTTTGAAGACGGAGTTTTTTTGGGTGGTGGTGGTGTATTCAATCCCCTCTCCTTGTTCTACTGGGTCCAGAAGGGTTGGGGGGACAGATCCCTTTTGTCCTCACAAACCTCCCAACCCCAGGTGAGCCAGCGGAGAGGGGGATGGCCACCCCCATTTACTGATATTAAAGGGGGAACTCCAATCGGATTTTCCCTTTTAATATCAGGGGGTTGGGTTGGAATCGATCTATTCTCTCAGGTCCCATGGGTCCATGAGGGTTGGGGGGGACAAAAGGGGTATGTTGCCCCCAACCCTTCTGGACCCAGGAGACCAGGGATAGTGGATCGATTCCCCCCCTCCTTAAAACAACTCCATTTTTAAAGAGAAGAAACCGCTTGGTTTCTTCTCTTTAAAGATGGAGTTTTTTTGGGGGGAATCGAACCCCTTTCCCTGGTCTCCTGGGTCCAGAAGGGTTGGGGGGACATACCCCTTTTGTCCCCACAAACCTCCCAACCCTAGGGGAGCCAGCGGAGAGAGGGATTGCAACCCCCCACCTACTGATATTAAAGGGGAAACTCCAGTCGGGACCCTCAGGCGCCGTTGGTGAGGGAAAAAAGGGCGGTTGGTGTTTGCTTGGCTGTGAGGTGGTGAGTTGTGTTTTATTTTTATTTTTTGGGTGCCGGCTTCCTCAGCATTCTGCGCCCACATGTCGCACAGGACTCTGGGGCTTGTAGTTATGGGTTTGTGATTTGTGGTTGTGGTGCGTTTTTTTCTGCGGCTCGATTTTGATTCGCCGCGGCGCATTTCTCAATGTTCTTTGTGGTCACGCCTCTCAGCCTGATTGGCTGTGGCACAGCGCGGCGCAAAGAACGTTGGGAAATGAAGTTGTTTCCCTTTTTCGTGTTTGTGGGGCTCTTGCCCCACTGGCGCATTTCTCAATCTTGCATTTATCTGCGTACCCAGTTCGGGCGTGTGCACGAATGGTGAGTGTGGGCTAGTAGGGTCTGGATAAGGAGCCTATGCAAAGTTCCAACGGTTAACCCTCGATTTTATAGGTTAAGATAAGCCTCACTGAACAGAGCAGAACTTGAATAAGTTATATGCATGGGATTGCATTGCATTTCCCAGTTATTGAATTTAGAATCAGTGCGGTGTAATGCCTAATGTAACTGTTGCTTTTGGGTCTATATTCAGAAAAAGTTCTAGCTACAGATTTCCAAGGCCTACTGATGAATTCTGACTATACAAAGTGATGCAGCTGCCACCATAGGAAAATTGTTGGGATTATGAAAAGATCACAAGTTGTTTGTTGCGAATTGTGGTTCCATCTTTAGGCAAAAACCTTCCTGTTCAGACAATCAGAAAAAGTTTGGGGAATGCCATATTTATTTAATTTTGAGAGTTTTAAACAATAAAAATGTTTTAAAATTGGCTTAATTGCGGTTTTAACATTGTTGATTATTTTTAGTATTGTTTTAATGGCATTTAAAAATTTGTGATTATTGTATAGTTTTAAGTGTTGTGGTCCTTTGTGGGGAGAGGACACATATACACATAGACCATTATTATGTTTATGTATTCTAAACCAACCCCCCACCCCCACCCCATGATTGCTAACCACAATTTCATATCCATGGGCCCAAAAATACTCAGTAAAAATCCCAGAAATATGTTATACAGCATTTATGTATTTCCAAGAAACCTTTACCGCAGTTGGCCATTAGATGCCACTATCCACAGTGTAACATATGATTTAATGAAGGGTGTTTCAAGGGAGCCATTTCATGAGTATACTTAAAAATTCTTTGTAGGTTCAGCAGACCATTTACTATGGCTACTGTCTTATATCAGATGAATGGAGGCATTTGGTGTCGCCACTACCCTGATATGTGTAGTGCAGGGTTTGATGCTTTCTGTGGTTTGAGATTTTGGAACCAGTGCCGGATCAGCCATATAGCAGGCGTAGCAAATGCTACAGGCCCCATGTCTCTGGGGGCCCTGGCCATTGCGCTCGGTTAGAATGAAAATCCAAATTTAAATTTTCCATGCATTTGTGCGGATAGACAAAAAATGTTCACTCAGAGAGGCTTGCCAATGCCTCATTGGAGCGTTCAATTTGCACCAAAGAGTAAAGATGCGCATGCAGGTGGAGCCGACTTTGTCTGCATGTGCATCATACACGCTACTCCATAGTAGCATGATTTTGTGTTGAGTGGCAGAGTCGATCAAAATGTGAGCTGTGTTTTGTTTTATAAGTTTAATCCGGCACTGATCTTCTAGTGCTTTCGTATGTGATTTACTTAGAGAAATTGATTTGACTAGTGTTATCTTGAGAAAAGTTTATTTTTACTAGTGGTGTTTTATTTTATAAGTATCCTAAATATAATCAAGGGCCTCTTGACACGATTTGCTACAGGACTTGTGCTTGCTTAATCCGGTACTGCTTGGGACATATTCTCTGCAGATACGGGAGGTGGGGGGTGCATTTGGAAAGCCTAATGGGATTTTCCACATCAAATGTAAGGACACTGTTCAGGTTCTACCCAACTTTACCTGACAAATTACCCACTAAGACATCACCCTCTGCCCTGGGTTTCTCGCTGCTTAACACTTTACCTAGGTATCAAGTATCAACTTTCCCAAAGTGTATCAAACAACCAGGACTTGTGAAGTCTATCTTAGGCTTTCAGCTACCTGAGTTAAGCTTCCAGCTCTTATTGAGGTATATCTCCTTTCATTAAGCCACCTCTGCATGAGAGAACAAAGAAATATGGTAGCATAGGACTTTCTCAAAAAGCACCTTTGGCATGGCAACACTCAAGTTCTCCCCCTTTCTTCAATAAACACACTTGATGTAAGACATTTCATTTATTAGAAATATAGAATAGTAAAAATGACTAACCCAAAATATATTAGAGCCAATCAAGGGTTCCTTCCCAAACAAAATAACAAAGTCTAACTAAAATGGACTAGAAATCTGGAAAATATGACTATATGGCCCAGATTTCTAGTCAAGTTCTCCCCCTTTTAAACATGCTACATGATTACCTTTCCTCTCCAGGTCCAAACTCCAACTAACTGGAAAAAACCCTCCTTTTTTGCTACTTTAAAACCCAGTTCCTTTGAATTAACCAATCCCCATAATATTCTACCCCTTGAGGTTTCCAGTTTACGCCAGCTCCTGGACTGGGACTCCTTGCTCATGGTCACGCACACTCTGGTCACCTCCAGACTTGATTATTGCAATGCGTTCTCCATAAGGCTGCCCCTAATGATCATTTAGCGGCTGCAACTGGTCCAGGTGCTATGGGGTGCAGGCGCTATGCTCGTGCCTCACCACTGCTTTTGGAGCTGCACTGGTGTGCCTCCGGGTGCAATTCAAGATGCTGGTGATTACTTTTAAAGCCTTACATGGTAGTTGGCCAGGATACTTAAGAGACCGCATCACCCCAAGGACATCTGCCCATCCCACCAGAGCAGACCGGAGGGGCTCTCTCATAGTGCCATCTGCTAGAGAGGCTCGCCTCTCTATCACAAGAAGGAGAGCCTTCTCTGTGTCTGCTCCGGCCCTGTGGAACCTCCTGCCAACTAAACTTTGCCTCCAGGCGGAGCTTCTTCCCTTCCGTAAGAGCCTCAAGACCTGGCTTGCCCAGCAGGTGTGGGGGGTGACCGGAGGGACAGCCACCTTGGGTTGGCTGGGCTGACATTTTCTGGCATATAGGTTTGCCTGGGCTGCCATTTTCTGGCAGCGTGTTATTGTTATGTGGTACTTTTAAAAATAACTTTTAATGAAATATTTTACAATTTTTAACTCAGAAGTCTATTTTATATGTTTTTAAATGTTTAGAGGCTTTATTGTTAATTCGTAAACTGTCCGGAGTCGCCTCGGCGAGGGGGCGGCAGTATAAATTCAATAAATAAATAAATAATACTCTGCTCTATCTCAAGACTACTTTTGCTATGTTTGCAAGGCCTCCTTATGCACCTGGTGATAAAGGATTAACCAAACCAAATTCCTCTACTACACTTTAGTTAGGCCTTTAACCCCTTCCTCTCTCCCGTTTAACTATTTTTCTTGATACCCAAACAGGCGTTACATGATACACAAACAGGCCTCATATATTACAGGCACTGGGCACCATTACTGTGGTGGCCAGAATGTCATTAGCTGCTCTGTCCTAGGCAGTAAAATATCTTCTGTTGGCTCTGTTGATTTTTAAGGTACAAAGTGGAAAAGGCTGGAAATGTGCCATTTGTTAGGGTGTCAAGTTATAGGACAGGTCATTAATGGATACACATTTTAATAAGATATGCATGTGGGGTAGATTTTTGCTTTTACTCCCTGCCCTTTCTGACTGGCAACCATAGAAAATGCAGTCATAGACTAGGAATGATTTCTTGCAGAGATCCAGAGTAATAAAACTGAAGTGCTGCATAAATAATTCACTCTTTTTTTAAAAGAGAGCTATTTTTTCTTCTATATTAATTTCAGCAGTCAATAATGGTAAGGTGAAATAGAGGCCTCACATCTACCCTTTCATTTTAAAATGTTTATCTACCAGGGGGAAAAGGCTAGTAAAATACACAAGAAAAATGAATATTTGTAATATAATTGTTCATCCAATTGTCCATGTGGTATTTTCTTAAATTACAATCCTATGGCTTGGTTCCAAAAATATTTTACTAATCTCCTCTACTGAATCTTACTTACATTACAGTTCTATGGAGTCACCACCTTGCTGCCTGTTGTTTCGGAGTATCTGCTGTCCCTCAGGGAGTGGCATAAAGCGATATAAGTGGGGTTAAGCCAGTTCTGTTCTCTGAATCCAAAATATTGCACAAAACCCAATGTAAGACCTACTAAATACAAAGGAGCTGACCTTGTAGTGGGTTTAGGGTTTGCATCACCAAGTTATATCTTTTAGAAAACACTTGACTGTAACTGTTTTCAGCTTAGTGGGAAAATCTGCATCTAAAACAGTGATGCCCAAACTTTTTTTTTTGCGGGCCGGTCCTGCCCCCGATATACTGCTGCAGGAGCCGGAGGTGGGCTGCTCCTGCTGCTGACAGTTTTGATGTCAGTACTGGTGGCAGCAGTGGTGGCGACGATTGCACTTTGTCTGGGCTGCTCCGAGCAGCCTCTTGCTCAGTCCCATCCCCTCTACAACCTTTGCCAAAGCTGATTGCCAGGGTGTGTTGCTAAGATGGTGCTGTAGCAACACGGACTTTTTTTTGCTCACGCTAAAAATGTGGTTTTAAAGTGGATTAATCAAAAATATTAAACCGAAAATGCTTAAAAAATAAAATAGCTGACTCTCCGGAACCTGCAGTTATCAGCTGGGATCAGAAGGAGTTCGGAGTCCGAGGGACAGGCGGCAATAGTGACACGGTGCAGGCTGTGCCTTTCTTGCCGCTTTGAGTTTGGACAGGAACTCTGAGGAGCTGAATATGGATTTTTACTTAAAAACGGAGTTTTAAGCTAAAAAGAACGTGGAACGTGGATGCGGTGGCGGCGGAGGAGCGGCTCGGGTCGGAAGGTGGAGGAATTCAGCAGGACTGAGTAAGTGTAGAAGGAGAGTGAAAGTGGGGAAGAAGGAGGAGGAGGTGGCTGGGCTCTTTTAATGGTGGCAGAGACTTTGAAATTGAAACTTAACCAGTTAAGAAGTACGCCGAGAAGTTGAGGGTTGAGGAGGATAAAAGACGGATAAAAGACCTGAGCTCATGAGTGGCTGGGAATGGAGGAAGGAAGATGGCAATAGATGGAAGAAGATTTGTAAGGGGATTTGAATTTGATTGTGAGTGGTGAAGGATGGAGGAGAAGACGGAAGGAGTCACTCCATGAAAACCGCTGCCACGGCCAGTGTGGAATATAAATGTTGGTGCCCTGATTTACACACTCTGAATATTGGAGGATTTGATAGCTTCAATCAAGATTTGGGGCGAGGAAATAATTTTTTATTGGCTGGATTACAAAATTGGATTATATCGGTGGGAGTATAAAAAAAGAATTTGGTTGGTGCACTTGGTTTACAAGGAGTTTATAAATTTCTCATTTCTTTAAGTTTGGTTTTTAAAGCGAGTTTGCTCTGCTCTTGGAGTACTGGGTTACATCACTTTGTGTCTTGCCTTCTCTTCTGGCCTTCACCCTGGAGACATAATATCAACAATAGTAACACTTTTACTTCTGGTGGATATACTCCCTTTTTTGTGTTTTGGGTTTTGGATCAGTGATTAATATAATCTATTTGGAATATATCAAGTTTGAATTCTGGAACAGTTTCAAGCAGAGAGACCTGTGGGAGTTTAAAAAGTTGCTGCATTGAAACTATTGTTTGATATTACAATGAATAGAATTGCAAGGGGAAAGGGGAAGGAGGAGGAGGTTGTGAAACCTAAGAAGAAAGATAAAACACCAGTAGAGGAGGTGTCCCCACCAACTTCATTGCCTGAGCTACCATTAATAGACCAAACTCAAATAATGGTTGAATTTGGGAAATTGTTTAAGAAATTTGAGAAGATGGAAGAGGCAAGAGTGAAAGATAAAAATGAAATTTTAGGAAAACAGGATAAATTGGCTACAATGTTTATTGATTTTTCTAAAAACGTTGATCTCAATTTGCAAAGGATGGATACCAACATTAAGTCGATGCAAAATGATATGAAATTGATGCAAGGGGATATTAAAGGGCTGCATGAGGAGGAGAAAGAAATTAAAATGAAAGTGGATGTGCAGGAAAAAAGGATAGATGTAATGGAAGAGATGATGAGAAAACAGAATATAGTGATTCGTAATATGGTGCAAAAAAACGCCAGACCAGCTAAAGGATAGAATAATTGATTGGTTAAACAATTTGAAAATGGGGAAAGATTTTGTTAATGAGGATATTGTAAGTGCTTACAGGGTGGGTCCGAGGAAGGGGAATGCTGTACATAGAAATGTATTGGTCAAGTTTGCAAATTGGGGAGATAAGCCGAAGGTGATGGCCTTTTTAAAACAAGCTGGTTCTGGCATTTTAAAAATTGATGGGAATGACATGGAAATTTGCAATGACATTTCTATGAAGGAACGTGGTTGGAGGTACAAGATGAAGCCGGTAACAAAAATTTTGATGGGAAAAGGGATAAAATATAATTGGTGTTTCCCACAACAGCTAAGATTCTTTCATGAAAGGAGAATGCATGTGATTGATGCAGAGACTGATACATTGGAATATTTGTGTTTAAATGATCTGGTTAAGGCATCCTCAAGAGAATGGTTGGCACTGAGGAGGGCTTTGTTGGAGTCTGGGGCTATAAGGAGGGATTATGGAGGAGCTAAGGAGGAAGGAGCTGCAGGAGGAGAGGAAACAGGAGAGAATGAGGTTGATTTACAATCATTGGTAGCAGTTGATGTAGCGGAAGGTAAAGGTCAAAAAGGAGGGAAATAGGCGAAAGGACGGAACCTAATGAGTCAAAGGGAGATTAGATAAAATGATTGATTTTATTAATAAGGTTAGCGCTAGAGCTATTGCTGTTCAGTAAATCTTACATGTTCCACCCCTCCCCTCTTCGGAAGATGAAGGCGGCTATTTTGGATAAAGAAAAGGGGAGGATAGAATTAAGTGTTTTTTGTGTTTTTTGTTGTAAGTATTGTTCTAATTATTGTGGGTTAGAAGGTATCACTCGTAATGGAGAATTCAGGGGTGGAAGAAAAGTGTGGCTAATTATATTATGAGGAGTATTAAAATGTTAACGTGGAATTTGAAAGGTACAGGTTCTCCAGTTAAGAGAAGGAGGATTGAATCAGCGCTGAGGAAGGACAGGCCGGATATAGTCTTTTTTCAGGAAACTCATAAAAAATCTCAGGATATGAATAAAATTTTTCTGGAATGGATGCAGCATTACGAGAGGTCATATGGCACATCAAAGGCAAGAGGAGTGGCAATTTTGATTTTGAAAAGGCTGGGGTTTGAGATAACAAATAGTATTTCGGATCCGGAGGGTAGATATTTGATAGTAGAGGGGAAAATAGATGATGTGGAATTAACTCTGGTGAATTTATATGCTCCAAATGATCATCAAGTTGACTTTTTAGAAAAAATTCGTAAAATATTGGTAAAAGAGAAAACAGCAAAGATGATTGTGGCCGGTGATTTCAATTTAGTAAGATCAAATTTAGACTGCACAAATATATCAAGATGTGAAAAGGTATTAAAGGACAGATATTGGATAATTGGATGGAATCTTTAGGTTAGAAAGATACTTGGAGAGAGATCAAGGGGTCAGAAAAGGTGTATACATATTTTTCACAGGTCCATAATTCATACTCCACAATTGACTATATATTTGTAACGGAGAATATGGTTAGAAACATAGAGGATATAGAAGTTGGAATTTTTAAAGAGTCAGATCATACTAAAGTGATGATGGAAATGAGGATTGAGGGTAAAAAGAAGTCGAGAAGTATCTGGAGATATGATGACAAATTATTTAAGGACCATAAATGTAAAGAACAAATCATGGAGAGTTGGAAGGAAAATTGGTATTGGAATGACAATGACAAGGTAAATTTTAACATGGTCTGGGATGCTATGAAGTCGGTTTTTAGAGGGGAAGGTATCAGGCTAGCTAGTATTAGATATAAAAAAATGAAGATGTCACAGAACAAAATTGAGAGTGAGATAAAGAGGTTGCAGGAGGAACATGCAAGGACGAAGGATAGGAAGGTTTTTGATAATTTGCAAAGATTGAAGACCGAGTTGATATGAAAGGACATAGAAAAAAGTGAAAAGGGACCTTGTCTATTTAAAAAGAGAATATTTTGAATACAGCAATAAAAATCCAAAAATATTAGCAAGGGCAGCTAAAGAAAAGAGAGAAAAAAGAGAAATTGGAGTTTTGATAAACGAACAAGGATTGAGATGTAACAAGATTAACGATAAATGTAAAATTGTGAGAGGTTTTTATCAAGCATTATATGCAAAAAAAGAGATAGATGTGGATAAGCTTAAAAAACAATTAGAGAAGCAAAAAGAGGGTGGTATAAAACAGGAACATAAGGATAAAATGGAGGAACGAATTACAGAAAAAGAGGTAAAAGAGGTAATAGCTAGTTTGAAAATGGGGAAAGCACCTGGGGAAGATGGGTTACCTGCTGATTTTTATAAAGAATTAAAAGATATAGTAGTTCCAAAATTGGTGAAATTGTATAACTATATATTAGAAGGGGGACAAATTCCGACTTCATGGTATAGGACCCGATTGTATTGTTGCCAAAACTGGAAAGGACTTGGAAAAAGTGAAATCTTATAGACCTATTTCGTTGATTAATCAAAATGCCAAGATTTTTACTGCAATATTGGCAAATAGGCTAAATAGTTTCATGGGCAATTATATAAATGTAGACCAGGTGGGCTTTTTGAAGGGGAGACATATGGCGGACTTGACAAGAAGAGTGGTAGATTTATTAGACACTATGAGACAAACAAAGGAAAAAGTGGGATTAATATCTTTAGACATTTTCAAGGTATTTGATTCATTACAATGGGCTTCAATTAAGGAAATAATTAAATGTTATGGATTTGGTGATAAATTTAGAAGGATAATTGATCAACTATATCAACAAGGTACAGATATTGTTAGAGTAAATGATGAGGTTACTGATGAGATAAATTTAGAAGCAGGCACGAGACAGGGCTGCCCATTATCTCTGATTTTGTTTATTATGGCAATGGAGTTATTAGCAAAAGCTATAAGAGAAGATGGGGAAAGAGAGGGGGTTATGGGAACTAAGATAAGTTTATATGCTGATGATACCCTGATAACTGCTAAGCACCCTGAAAAGGCATTAGCTAGGATTCAAGTGCATTTAAAGGTCTTTGAGGATATTACAGGATTGAAGATAAATTGGGATAAATCGGAAATGATGTTATGTAATATAGGAAAGGAAGATTAGAAGAGGATAAAAACTGGGTAATATTCAAATTAAAGACAAATTGAAATACTTGGGGATAAATATTTCAAGCAGTCTTGAAGAGCTTAAGAGACTGAACTATGACAGTTTGAAAAATGAAATTAAAGTAAAAATTAAAAATTTTCAAAAGTTGAAACTGTCATGGTTTGGAAGAATTGCACTTAGTAAAATGATGCTTTTACCTAGAATTAATTTTTTATTTGATACTTTAGCAATTCAAATGAAAGAGAAGGAAATTAAGGAGTTTCAAAATTGATTAATGAATTTTGTAATGGTTGAAAGAGGTCTAGGATTTCAAAAAAAAAATAATGGTATTTATCCCAGAAAGAAGGTGAATTAGGGATGCCGAATTTGTTGGTATATTATCGAGCTTTTCAAATTAAGAATGTTGTGAAGATCTTGGCTAGGGAAAAAGCAATATGGGATGAAATTGAAATGAAGGATTATAAGCACATAGGTAAAATGGTTTTTTTAGGAGCCAATACTGGAAAAGTTGTAACCAAAAACTCAATGATGAAGGGATTGATGAGTTCCTGGAAAATAGTAAAGAAGGTTCTGGCCCCGAATATCTCACCGATTATTGAAATGGATATGGCAAAATTTCCAATAAAGATAGATAAAAGGGTAAAAGAAATATTGGATAAAATTGAAGTTTTCCTGCTGAAAGACTGGTTATGGACCTGTATAGATATTGATAAAAGAACACATTTGTTTGAGCAAATGAATTTGAATTGGTTTCAGACTGCGTTGGTAAATAAATGGAATAGTAAATATTTGAGAGAACCTGAGCTGGATAGAGAAAAGACAGAATTTGAGGAGTTGATTTTGAAATTAAGAAAGGGAGATGAAAATATTAAGGGTTTAGTCAGTAAATTGTATATACTTTTGAATAAGGTGGGTAATCCACAGGAGGATTTAAAAACAAGTTGGGAGCAGGATTTGAATATAAAGATTGAAAATGATGCGTGGAGGCATAAATGGAAAAAGAGGATAATGAGAACTTTGTCAGTTAGAATAAAGGACCAGGATTACTGGTCTATGGAACTCCCTGCCAGAAGAAGTGGTGACAGCTGTCAGTCTTCACAGCTTTAAGAAAGGATTAGACAAGTTCATGGAGGACAAGGCTATCAATGGCTATAATTATGGCTACCTAAGGACAACCTCCGGGTTGGAGAGATAGGCAGGATATCTCTCAATGCCATTTCCAGGGAATCCTAAGCAGGTGAAGGCATCTCCTTGGGAATACCCTGAAGGAAATGGTGAGCCACTGTGTGAGACAGAATGCTGGACTGGATGGGCTGTGGCCTGTTCCAGCAAGGCTGTTCTTATGTTCTTATGTTCTTAATTATAAAATGTTGTGGAGGTGGTATTTGACCCCAGTGAGGTTACACCAGATTGATAAAAAAAAAGATAAAATGTGTTGGAGATGCAAAGAGGAAATTGGTACATATGAACATATGTGGTGGAGCTGTACTGTGGTTAAAGACTTTTGGAAAAAAGTCGAGAAAGAGATTGGTGAAATTATGGGTAAGAGAATTACTTGGGGTCAAGTATCACCATGCTAACAGATGTTGAATGCCTCAATTTAAATAAGGATGAAAAAGAATTATTAGACATGATGCTCATAACTGGTAGACAATGTATTGCTAGGAATTGGAAAAATGATATAAGTACTGTATAAAGATAGAAGAATGGTATAAAGTGCAGAGAAATGGAGGAAAACAACAAAAGAGGCAGAACCAGAGATCTTTTCAAAAAATTGGGGAAGTCAAGGGAACATTTAAAGCAAAAATGACCATGATAAGGGACAAAGATGGAAAGGAGCTAGCTGATGCAGAAGAAATTAAGAAAAGATGGAAAGAGTACACAGAGGAACTTTACAAAAAGGACCTCAACACTCCTGATAATCACAATGATGAAGAAATTGAACTTGAGCCAGACATCCTGGAGAGCGAAGTCATAAAGGCCCTAAAGAGCACTGCAAACAACAAAGCTAGTGGAGATGATGGTATCCCAGTTGAATTTTTCAAAGCGCTAAAAGATGATGGCGTCAAATTACTGCATTCAATATGCCAGCAGATTTGGAAAACAAAACAGTGGCCACAGGATTGGAAAAGATCAGTATACGTCCCAATCCCAAAAAAGGGCAATGCCAAAAAATGTTCAAATTATCGAACAATCGCGCTCATCCCACATGCCAGCAAGGTGATGCTCAAGATAATACAGGATAGACTTCAGCAGCATGTGGAAAGAGAATTACCAGAGGTGCAGGCTGGTTTCAGAAGAGGCAGGGGGACTAGAGACCACATCGCTAACATACGCTGGATCATGGAGAAAACAAAGGAATACCAGAAACAAGTTTACTTTTGTTTTATTGACTACACTAAGGCATTTGACTGTGTGGACCACAACAAGATGTGGCAAGTAATTAAAGAGATGGGAATACCAGAGCACCTCATATGTCTCCTGAGAAATCTGTACATGAACCAAGAAGCAACAGTTAGGACAGAACATGGAATAACAGAGTGGTTTGGAATAGGAAAAGGAGTAAGACAAGGCTGCATTTTGTCACCATGCTTATTCAACCTATACACAGAGCACATAATGCGCAGTGCAGGGATGGAGGAATCACAATATGGGATTAAAATCGCTGGGAGAAACATCAATAATCTGAGATATGCAGACGATACCACCCTAATGGCAGAAAGTGAGGAAGACCTAAAGAATCTCTTGATTGGGCTGAAGGAGGAGAGTGCAAAAGCTGGCTTGAGACTCAATATCAAGAAAACCAAGATAATGGCAACAGGCCCCATCAGTTCCTGGAAAATAGACGGGGAAGAAGTAGAAGCAGTGACAGATTTTACTTTCTTAGGATCAAAGATCACTGCAGATGGGGATTGCAGCCATGAAATAAAAAGGCGACTGATTCTTGGGAGACAAGCGATGAGAAACCTGGGGAACATAGTGAAAAGCAGAGACATCACCTTGAAAACAAAAATTAGAATAGTCAAAGCAATGGTTTTCCCAGTAGTAATGTATGGATGTGAGAGCTGGACAATTAGGAAAGCTGAACGCAGAAGAATAGATGCCTTTGAAATGTGGTGTTGGAGGAGGGTTTTGAGAGTCCCCTGGACAGCGAGGAGAACAAATAGGTCAATCTTAGAAGAAATTAACCCTGACTGCTCATTGGAAGGTCAAATAGTAAAGATGAAGCTAAAATACTTTGGACATCAAATGAGAAGGGAGGATTCACTTGAGAAGGCATTGATGTTGGGAAAGGTGGAGGGCAAAAGAAGAAGGGGGAGGCCAAGGATGAGATGGCTAGATGGTATTATAGACACAATGGGCACAGAGCTGGGAGGGCTGAGGGGGATGGTAGAGGACAGAGGCGCCTGGAGGAAAATGGTCCATGGGGTCGCAAAGGGTCGGAGTCGACTGTGCGACTGAACAACAACAAATAAAGAAATATGGAATCTAGCATTGAATGTCAAATTAACTTGGGAGATAAATAAAAAAGGGGTATTATCAAAGAGAACAGATTTTGGAATATTTGGAAGGCTTTTGTGGATTACTCACTTAGAGGGGATGAAATAAATAAACCTATACCTGATCAGAGAGGTTTTTGGAAGGAAAATATTAAGACATCCTGACTTCTCCAGGGCAATGTAAATATCACAGGGTGTATTAATGTTTCTTTTTGTTATTTGTTATTTTCATATTATTTACTTAGTATTGGGTTATTATTTTCAATGAATGTATGTATTAAATATCACACCATATTCAAAGTTATGATAAAAAGTTTTACTTGTAAGTTACAAGGATAGGCTAATAACGTATAGGTGAATTAATGAATTTGTCTAATTGTAATATGGTGTTAGAATCCAAATAGATATAAGTTGCATGCAATTGTATTATGAATTTTTTCTTATGTATGTTTTTTGTTGTACTTTTATATGATGTAATTTTGTTTGAAAAATTTAATAAAAATATTTTTTTTAAAATGCCAATTGCCGCATTGGGGAAATTTTCAGAGCCTCCTGTGTTTTCAAAATTCACTGCGCTGGAAGGGTAAACCTGGCACGCAGCGGTGACATCATCCTGGTGTGCCAGGAACACAGGAGGCTCCAAAAATTTCCCAGACATGGCGATCGGCTTTGGCAAAGGCTGCAGAAGGGATGGGACCGAGCAAGAAGCTGCTTGGAGCAGCGCAGACAAAGCGTGATCACTGCCGCCGCTGCTGCTGATGATGATGATGTCAGGTGGTGGAGGTGGGTGGGAGGCGGTCCACGGTGACCCCAGGTGCTCACTGTGGGCCACATTAATTATATGCAGGGGATTAATTGGGCTCATAGGTCATAGGTTGGGCACCCATGATATAAAACAACCCACAGAAAGGTGTAAGACACTCTAAACAACTCAATAATTATGACTGTAGAGCAGGGCTGGCCAAACATTTCAGGCCACTGGCTGGTCATGTGGTTGAGCGGGCTGGTCACATGGTTCCTCCTACTAGAAGCATAAGTTAAACGTACCCGCACATGTGCAAACCACTGCCATAAATGCACCCGCATTGGTCATAAACACATTTATGATGGTCGCAGGTGCATTTACGGCAGCATTTTGCACATGTGCAGGCATGTTTAACTTCCGCTTCCAGGCCAAATTAATTCAGCATGGGCAAAATTAATTGGTGCCGTGAGCTGGATCTGGCCTGCAGGCTGTAGTTTGGGCACACCTGCTGTAGAGCCACATTGGCCGTCCAAATGTTTTTTGATTCCAAGATCTCCCATCATGTATACTTTACAGTGTTGTTGTTAGATGCTATCAAGTCACCTTCAGTTTATGGTGACCATAGGAATGCATGACTCCAAAATGTCCTATCATTTACACTCCCAGGCTAACCAGTGAAGGAAGGACATCCCCCTGTCCAGAGCTTGGAAAACCTACAACATGGAGAATCTCTCAGCCTGTATGACCAGCAGTTACTAGACTCCATAGATTTATGAGTTTATAAAATATTTTTTTCTTAAAATATCCAAATTTTCCAAAGTTAAAACACCTTTTGCCACACCTACCCTCCTGCTATATGCACTATTTTAGTATGAGCTGTCATAGACCAAATTGACTTCATCAGACATGAAAGAGAGGCTACATGACAAATACTTATACACTAATACCTCATACAACGTCCAAACTTGGTTCCACAAGTTAGGACATTGTATGAATTCCAACTTTGTATGAGGCATGCAAAATCCTATCCGCGATGCCTCATACAACATCCAAATTATTGCCACTGATGCTTTGTATAACGTCGTTCCCCTGGTGAGAGTGGGGAGGCGGGGGCTAAAGGCTGGCCCCAGCTGTGAGGCGGCCAGAGAAGCGACCGTGGGGGAATCCCCAAAAATATCCAAGCGGCCCCGAGCACCCTCGCCCGAGGACAGGAGGAATGGGGCGAGGAGAAGGAATGGCGCTTCTGGGGCGGCAGCAGGAGACCAAACGAGTCTCCTCCTCTTTGGCCACTGGTTGCTTCTCTTGCTCCCGCCGGCGAGTCTCGCTCCCACCTACCCGCTCTCAACCAAGGGTCACTTCCCTGGCAAGAGTGGGGAAGTGAAGCAAGATTGGCTTCAGCTGTGAGGCAGGCAGCATGGCGCATAAGAAGACCAGCCATGCCGGAGTCTCAATCGCTTCCCTGCTCTCACCAGGGAAGCGTCCCTTGGTTGTGAGCGGGGAAGGGAAGTGAGGATGCTCGGGGACGCTTGAATATTTTGGGGGATGAACAATACATAAAACAATACAAAGAAATAAAACTTATGCAAACATACCTAAAATACAAAGTAATCAAAACATATCACGACCTATCCTAATACATTGCAGGCGCACCCCCCAAAGAAAGACTCAGACACCGGTATATGGATAAAGGCATTGGGCCACTTTTATTGAATAATGCCCTAGTCCGAATTATAACTTTCAATTGGTACTCATCCAATTATAATTCTTAAGGCAAGCAGGCCGCAGTAACACTGGTAAGGTTCCTCCCAAAATTGCCAACGGCAATTGGCTACAATGTATCCATTTGTATCAATTTGTTTGTTGACACAAACAAATTGTTGACCGTAGTCAATAAACTATCTACTGACCCCACCCTCTGACGTGTATCCGTCAAATCACGGGGTGATGCATGCTGAAAAGCTCCTGCCATCACCCCTTGCCTGGTTCGTTGTTGACTGGTCAACGTTATTACACCTGTACCTGTCTAAGTGTTGGCCAGTCAATTGCGGACCTGCCGGATACCTATGGGTCATAAATCTTTACCTTACCAGTGCTACCCGCCTAAGTGACCAAAGTCAAGAGCAAGAAAAACCCCAATATCAAACCTCAGCAACAGTGTGGGATGGGCAAAAAAGCGAGAACCCAAGGGACAATTGTGGGTTCCAACCAAAAATTCCCACCCGGCCCCGAAGCGACCAAAATATCACACTGTTCACTAGGGAGGGGGTGGAGGGAAAACTTCTCCTCTCCGTCGCTATTTCTAAAATGGCAGCTCGGCTGCCTCGTGGCCACCCCTTTTATAGAGGGGTGGCCACGCCCCCTAACTCACCCGGATGTCTGAGTCCGGGTGGGGGGGGCCCGCAAAGAGCGCGGTGGCCATTTTGGCGCCGCGCTTTCATTGCAGGCGCACCCCCCACAGAAAGACTCAGACACCGGTATATGGATAAAGGCATTGGGCCACTTTTATTGAATAATGCCCTAGTCCGAATTATAACTTTCAATTGGTACTCATCCAATTATAATTCTTAAGGCAAGCAGGCCACAGTAACACTGGTAAGGTTCCTCCCAAAATTGCCAACGGCAATTGGCTACAATGTATCCATTTGTATCAATTTGTTTGTTGACACAAACAAATTGTTGACCGTAGTCAATAAACTATCTACTGACCCCACCCTCTGACGTGTATCCGTCAAATCACGGGGTGATGCATGCTGAAAAGCTCCTGCCATCACCCCTTGCCTGGTTCGTCGTTGACCGGTCAACGTTATTACACCTGTACCTGTCTAAGTGTTGTCCAGTCAATTGCGAACCTGCCGGATACCTATGGGTCATAAATCTTTACCTTACCAGTGCTACCCGCCACATGGGGAGGCTTCAATGAAGACTCACCCCCCCCCCAGACCGTCAGCTCGGTCAACAGGCCTGCTTGCAAATCTTCATACCTCTATCCGACAGGTGGACCCCATCCCCTGCATACAGATCATAATTTTGTAAACTAATGGTGGGGTGTCGGATGATCATCCCCAAACACTTGTCTGCCACGAACCGGGCAACTGCCCTGTTCACCGAGCGACGAGCGCGGTCAAGGGCACGGAGGTCAATACCTCCCCTGTAAGCGTGACGTGGTATGATGTCCGACCATAGCAGCCTTGTGAACGGCCACACATAATGCAAATAAGCTAGGTCTCTGCAAATCGCGAATTTTAAAGAAAAGCCAGTGACCTGGCCGAGGTCATTGCCCCCGAGGTGCAGTACAAGGACATCAGGCGGTTCAGCCTCCCTAATGGAGAAAAGGAATGGCAACAGTTCCCGCCATCTCATTCCACGCTTACCGTACCAACATATGCATGCGGCCACACGCAGTCCCAGCTGGGGTCCCCACTCTGTCGCCGCAGCATACTGCACTGCCCAGTGCACGTAACTGTGGCCCACCAGCCATACTGCCACCGGTGTGTGGGGACACACAGGGTCTGTAAGAGAAAAAAGAGAACAGTGACTTAAATGGTACTCATGTCTGAAGAGGACGAACATATAAAGCAAAACGCATAGATCCCCATCTTCCCATACGGCGTATATCAGCCTCAGAGTACCCAAATGCAGCTGCAGTTGAAGCAGCACCTATTCTAAATGAATGGGTGCCGTAACGAGCCCCTGGGAGGCCAACACTGGAAAGTGCCATACCGGTCACCTTTCAAAATTGAAATTTAGTAAGGGGAGACCCATCCTGGTGGCAGAAAAACGGGCCAGGGTGCGTGCCACGCACTGCCAAGAACTCCTGTAGGGCACCAACCGGACAGATGTCTGCAATGGAACATCGTAGCAGTCTAACTCCACTGCCTACGCCGTGCTGATCAACTATTGAGGACCGTATCCTCAACTGAGCCCACTCATTAGAAACATAGACATCGTCGAGTTCCAGTGCCCTACGAGTCGCATCCGCTTTAGACAGTAGTACCAACTCACTGATGTGGAGCGCTCCAAAGAAGGCCACCGTGGTAGCCGCATGAAAAAGAGCTGCCTCATACCTGTCAAAACATAGGTTAGGCCAGCCTCGTGCAAGGTGTGTGAGCACCCCTGGGGAAATTGGGTGACGAGTGTCCGGGCGGCGGCCACGTTCCCGTGTCCAGCCCTCCAAAACATGCCGTATGCGAAAATCGTTCATGCTGTCAGCAAAACCCCTCAACTTGGCAATAAATGCCAATGCTGACAGCCTTGATGCTATAGTGTGGGGAGATGGGCCCTGACTGTGTAAATAAACCATGAATTGTAAAACCTGTTCCACTGGAATGGGCCACACCTCGGGCAACTGAAGTTGCACACAAAAGCTTTTGAATTGAACGAAAGCATGATGATACGCCTTACACGTGCGGGGCGCCAAGGACATGCAGATCGCCTGGTTCACCTCTCCTTGCCAAATGTCCAAATCTCGGCCGGGAGTGGCGAGGGGAATTCCTCTGCATCCGGAGCCAAGGCGCGGAACCGGGCGATCTGCAGGCGGGATAAAGCATCAGCAATATCATTATTAATGCCTGGTACATGTCTGGCCCTAAAAAGCACGTTGAGGCGTAGGCTACGTAACATGAATTGGCGAACTAAAGCCATCACCCTGGGTGATTTAGAGGTCTGAGCATTGACAATGTGCACTACTGCAGCATTGTCACACCAAAAGTGAACCACAGAGTCGGCCCACTCCTCGCCCCATAGCATCAAAGCTCCCAGGATTGGAAAGAACTCAAGGAATGTAAGATCGCGGAGGCGATCCGTGCCCCGCCATGCTGGAGGCCATTGGCCATAAGCCCACCTCCCCTCAAAGTAAATCCCATATCCCAGGGAGCCGGAGGCATCCGACTGTACTTGAAACCTAGGGGAAACTAAAAGGTCGGACCTCCAAAAGGATACCCCGTTGAAGTCCCGCAGGAATGAGAGCCAAACCAAAAGGTCAGCCCGCATGCCCCTGGTTAGTCGGACCCTATAATGGCGCCTCGTCAGGCCAGACATGGCGTCGCATAGGCACCGAGCAAATGCCCTGCCAGGCATAACTACCCTGCAGGCAAAGTTAAGATGGCCATGCAGTACCTGAAGCTCCCGAAGTGACACCTTACATTTGGCCAGCAAGGCCAAAATCATCGCGGAGATCTGGGTGACCTTCTCAATGGGTAACCGGGATGCCTGTGCGACCGTATCAATTTCAATACCCAGAAATGTGAGGGTAGTGGATGGGCCCTTGGTCTTTTCGGGCGCTAAAGGGACACTCAGTTCCTGCATTAGCATCTGAAATGTAGTGAGGAGACGTGTGCACGTGTCCCAGCCCCGTTCACCCCCGAACAAAAAGTCATCGAGGTAATGGGCTACAGACCGAGACCCAGACCTGCGAACAAAGGCCCACTGAAGGAAGGTGCTAAAACATTCAAATGCTGAACAGGATATAGAGCAGCCAAAAGGCATGGCCTTATCTACATAGAACTTCCCTTGGAATCTAAAACCCAATAGCTCAAAGTCCTCGGGGTGCACTGGCAACAATCGGAATGCCGATTTAATGTCGCATTTCGCCAGGAGGGCACCAGGACCACAAGAACGCACCATTCGCAGGGCTTGGTCAAAGGACGTATACCTGACCGAACAAAGGTCATCAGGGATAGCATCATTGACAGAATAACCCGCCGGGTACGATAAATGGTGGATTAAACGAAATTCCCCCGGGGCCTTTTTGGGTACCAACCCCAGAGGGGAGACCTTCAGGTTGGGAAAGGGTGGTACAGAAAAGGGGCCTGCCACCCTCTTGGCCTCAACCTCCTTAGCGATACTCAGGGCAGCCACCTCTTCTCTACCCTTCAGGGACAGTAAATTGGGTGCATCTTGGGGTCCCCGCACTCCTTTGAATGGGATTCGGAAGCCCCACTGGAAACCCTCAAGGAGGTACTTCGCGTCCTCTCTCCTTGGATAAGTTGAGACCCATCGCTCCAACATATACACATTAACTGGGGAGGGGGCCTTTTGTCTGGCTAGCTCCCTCAGCAGCAGCTCTGCCCGCTCCCTGTCCACCTCTACCTCTGCCCCGTGACCCGCCGGCCTGCGGACACGTGGCGGCAGCGTGGGGGCCAGCGCAAGAGGGACACTCATGTTTGTATCGGCACTGCCGCTTATTGCACACACCGCTAGCCGAGAAGCTCCAACACAGCAAGCGGGCTGGAACCCCCTGCCCCGCCAGCTGGCGGGAAGCCTGCGTTGGAGCAGCTCGCTGAACGGCATGGCCACAATGGTACCTATCCCCAGGCGCCGGACGCGTGGGGGTCATGTACAATAGCCACAATTTCTGACAGGGCTCATCCCATCTCATCTCTGGGTGCAAGGACACCCTCATTCTAAATTCCTCATCGTAAGCCAACCACGATGGGCCAGGTAAATCCACCATTGCCCTGTAAATATTGTCCAAATATTGGACCATAGGAATGGCCAGGTCAGGCCGGGCCCTGAGGTACACCGCCATATAAATAAGATATGCGGGCAACCAGTTGGCCCAGGTGCGTGGTGGCTTACGACGGCGGGACAGCTCTTTGTCTTTGTCATCCTGTCCCTCTCTCTCCTCCTTAGTGGGCTCACGGTTCAATAGGGAGAATATATCCACCTACTCCCCCCGCCAAATCTTTTCCCTCGTGACCTGGGACAAATGATCACCAAGGGGCAACGAATAACCAGCCGTCAGCAAGGCCGTCACTGGCACATTAGGTACCCGGGGCATACGCAGCGGAACCTGGACAGTCCCTGCGATGCCTGGCACTGGTCCGGGGGCGGAAACCCCCACCCCCAACCAGTATGGAACCAAGGGGCACTGGGATAGGCTGGCAACTGATGCCCACTCGCCTCTACATGACGTGGCCATGGCCACTGAACCCCACCATTGGAAGTGTGCTGTGATATGGGTGCATTAGCTTGAACCTGATACTCACTAGGTGCACCCCCGTGAGCCACCCCCACTGGGGGTTCCGGCCCACGGCGGGCGTCGGAGCTCGCGACCGGAATCGAGCTCTGGGGCCGCACCTGACCACCCTCATGCTGTAGCTCCGGACGAACAGGGAGCTGCGAGACACCGGCCGGGGCAGGCCGGAGCGTCTTCAGCAGCTCAACCCGGCTGGCCGCTTGTTGCAGTGTGGCGGCCATTGAGGTAGCCGGTGGACCCAAAGGGCCCCCCGCAGAGAGTGAAGGGCCACCTGACATGGGGTTGTGTGCCATCCCTAAGGATGCCTCAAGCACAGCTAAACGCGTTAGCAATGCATCAACTGCCACAGATCCCCCAGTATAAAGTGGGCCGGGTGGGCCGGATGGCCCACCAGGCATTTGACCAAGAACCCCAGCATGAGAGCCTGGGCCCGAATAGGGCCATGCCCCAAACTCCGGCCCATGAGGGGCCGGAGGTGGAACGTGCTGTGCACCAGCACCGGGCCCACCCCCACTGACCAGGCCCATGGCCGGCAACTGTGGGCCGAGGGCCGAAGCCCCAGTAGGGCCGGTTGAAGGCTGACTAGCCGAGGGCCAAGCAGCCTGCATCGCCCCACCGGTATCGGTGGAGGTAGTGCCCTGCCGCGTGGGCGCAGCCCTGGTCCTCCGACCTGAGGGCTGCCCCCCGCGTTGCGCAGGGCCAAAAGTCCTCCCCGTTGGCCGCGGCTTCATCGCCGAGGCCCTCCGTTTGGGAGGCATATCTGAGATAAAGGGCAGGATCCCTTTCCAGGGATCAACCTAATCGCCAAAAACACAGAGCAGCCAGCAAACCAAAGGCTCTGTGGAAGATTCCTCCTTCCCAGCCAGGAAAGAGCAGGGCTAAAGAGCCGAAGAATCAAAAGGAACAGCGACGGAGAAAACTTCTTCTCTCCGTCACTATTTTAAAATGGCAGCTCGGCTGCCTCGTGGCCACCCCTTTTATAGAGGGGTGGCCACGCCCCCTAACTCACCCGGATGTCTGAGTCTGGGTGGGTGGGGGGCCCGCAAAGAGCGCGGTGGCCATTTTGGCGCCGCGCTTTCATTGTTCCAACTATCTTTGTAAATTTGAATACTACTAACTCCTTCACGTTACCCCACTTCAACCGCATCCTTAATATTCTGGATAGGAAGTCACAACAAAAAGAAAACTTATAACACCCCGTGTTTATATACAATGCCCTGAGGACTCCGCGTGGCACATTATATTATCTCTAAAAACTACTTTCACCTCCCATAGAAGAATGATCCAAAAATGGTTTCCATATCTTCAAAAATCTATTCTCTTTCAGATCACCCCTTTTTTCTTTTATTTCCCATGTTAATTTGTCATTCAATGCTAAAGTCCACATTTCTTTATACCACTCTTCAATCTGTATATTTAGATCACTTTTCCAATTTCTAGCAGTACATTGCCTACCCGTTGTAAGCATTATTTCTAATAATTCTCTTTCCTCTTTATTTCCACAAATAGATTCCACATTCATTAACATGGTGGTACTCGGCCCCAGTTTAATTCTTTTACCCATTATTTCACCCATCTCTTTTTCAATTTTACGGTCGCTTCTCTGGCTGCCTCACAGCTGGGGCCTGTTTCGCTCCCACCCGGCTCATAACCAAGGGAAGCGTCCGATGGGTGTCGCGGCTTCTTTCTCATGTGAAAACCCTAATGCCTCATACAACGTCCGGCGACGGTGTATGAGGCATCTTTTTTCCAAGAATTGGGTGACATTGTATGGATCCGACGTTCTATGAAGTGGATGTTGTATGAGGTATTACTGTACATGGTCCAAAATAGACACTGGTTGGTTAATAGACACAAGCTACAAATTGGGTGAGTCAATATGGCATCTCACACCTACAGTAGTAATGACTGCAGCTCCCTGCTTGACATTCAGCTCTGTTCCTTTGTGGCTCTGTTCTTTGAAGCTTGTTTTGTAAATGTGGCTGTGGTTAATTGTAAAGTAACCTTGGCTATGGAAAATGACATAACTATTGTAGTATTTTATGCTGGTAATGGTTTAAGAACCCCAGACTAATATTTAATCTGTTGAGATGTGCATCAGGTATATGTATATATTTTATTCCAGTTTTCTCCTGTAACAAAATGAATTATGCCATGTGCTTTAGCTTCATCCAAAAAGTTGGTGTGTAGGAGTCCCTTCATACCATGTCTGGTGTGTAAACAATGTTGGCCTCATGGTTGGGAAGAAATGAAACCTAACATGTGATGGACATGTCATGCTGTAATATCTTTGGTTGCAATCCCTTAGGGGAATGGCTGGAAGGTGGTCCCTGTGGGAGGAGATATAACCTAGAAGGTGGGGGCCAAAGACAGACTCTCTCTTGGATCTTAACTGCAAAAATGAAGAGGCTTGAGAAAGAAGGGGGCCATGGGCTATCCCTTAAATAAGCAACTGTCTTTATTTCTAGCAGAGATGACCGGCTGCGCCTGGGGATTTTGGGGGGTAGGTGTGTTTTCCTGGGGGTGCTGGTGACTGAGACACAGAGAGAGGGTGGGAGGGGCCTGGGCCTGTATAACAGCCTCTCTCTCTCTCTCTCTCTCTCTCTCACACACACACACACACACACACACACACACACACACACACACACACACACACACACACACACACAGAGTGAGAGAGGGGTGGTAGGGGACCAGACCTGTATACCAGCCTCACATGGAAGTCCGTATGTTTCTTTGCTTCAATCTCCATTGCCATCCGTTTGACGGGAAAGGAGGAAGCAGAGGAGGAGGGGAAGAAGAGCGGCGAATCCAGCTATTGTCTGGCTGGCCAGGCAGGAATTTGGTTCGGGGAGGAGGGGGATTGCTGGCTTAGTGGGGAGGAGGGATCATGGCCGGCCAGGTGGTCCCTGCCTCCACCAGCAGCCTGTGGGCACTGGCGTGGGTTTTTGCTCCTCTTCTCCTTTCCCTGGCCAGACATTCCCTTATGGATTCCAGCCCCTGTCTCGGCAAGGAGGGCCTCATGGAGGTGCCTCTGTAGTCATGGAAATGCTGCCTAGGAGGCTGGCAACCTTGGGGCATGGCCTGAATTCTCTGTGGCTGGCAGCAAGGCCAGGCCATGGGGGCTTGGCTTTCAATCCTTGCAGCCCCCTTCTATAGAGGGGCACTTGAGTTCTCCATTGCCACTGTTTGCATGCATGATGGCCGTTTGTGTTTCTGCCTGCAGCCCCGCCTCTCCTGTGCTTGTGTTCCTTGTGCGTGGCCTCCCTGATTGGCTGGGGCATGCCGCAAGGCGCGCTGGGACTTGTAGTTGTCCCATTTTGTCCAATTTGTGGGGCAGAGGCCCCACCCTCGGCCTCAGGACCCTCGCAGTGTTGTCTCTCATTTTGAAAGGTATGTGTGTGCCAGGTATTACGGGATATGCTCCAGGGGTGTGGAAATGAATTCCGGATACTACCGTCTACACCTCTTCCTCATAGGTATAGATTATGAAATGCTTCCTGAGCTTTTGCTGGACTGTATTCTGTACTATGTTTTGATTTCAATATACTTCTAAAATACCTGAAGAGACTTGGAGTGATTACTTGGCTCACGTTACCTGAATCTACACTAGTTTCATGTGCACCCTTTGCTCACTACCTGGATTTTGGTCAGGAGTAACTGGGTACACTTTTAGGAAAAGCCTGAAATTCTGGGTCTGAACTGGACTGGGGAAGCAGGATCAGGTGCAATCCCATCGCCAGGAGGTCAGAGGAAGTCTGAGTCCTACTTGGGAGTAAGTGGATTATCACATCTCCTCTGGATAGTTGTCCTGTAATGTTCCTTTTCCAGAATGGCAACATTCAAATCCCATGAAGAGTATCCAAGTAGAGTGAAATGGTTTTAAATAGGTTTCTGTGCATAGCCATTCCTGATGTCCAGTTTATGTACATTAATTATTTTGTATACAGATTCTCCCATTTGTCGAATGTAGAGAGCAAATGGGCAATGTTGTCAAAAGATTGTGTAGATCACTTTGGCAGAAGGATAAGCAGAAGCGTCCTTGACATTGTGTGTGTCTTTGTTGAGTCCTATAATTGTGTTGCCAGAGTAAATGTGGCAGTAAAGTGGGCATTTGGGATTGTAGCAGGGTTTGGTTCCCATCTCTGTATCAATGTTGTGTAGTCTGTTAAGTGATAATAGTTGCTTGAGATTGTGGGGCTGAGGGGTTGTCTGTTAGCAAGTAAAGGCCTGCCACCATGGGCTTGGGAATGTGAAGTATCCCTGCCAAGGATGAGTTGAAGATCTTTTATGATGTTTGTGGTTAGACTCTTTTGTGGGCAGAAAACGACAACAAGATGTGTTCAGTTGTTTTCTCTTCTGGAGCTGTCTTGCCGTAGATTGCGTTTGCCCAGTTAATTTGTTCCTTAATCATATTGGATGAGTATTGTAGTGTAAGAAATGTGTTTTGTAGATCCTTGAGTTTGGAGTCTCTATCTTGTGAGTCCAGGCAGATGTGATTGTAGCTGAGGACTTGGCTGTAAACAATGGATTTTGTTATGTATTTAGGGTAGAAGCTGGAGACATATCAATCAATGGGTTTTTGATACAGCATGGTGCTCACAGTGGTGTCTAGAAAACATACCTGTTATGAACATTGGTCCAGGCTGAGGTTAGTGTTTGGATAAAATTGATTGAAATTGATGGAATTTCTCTAAGGCAGTGATGGCGAGCCTGGGAACTCCAAGTGTTCTGGAACTTCAATTCCCAGATGCCCTGATCAGCAGGAGTGCTGACTTCAACTTCTGGGAATTGAAGTCAAAGAACACCTGGAGTGCCAAGGTTGGCCATCACTGATCTAGGGCTTCCTTTTCTTGGGCCCAGATCAAAATAATGTCATCAGTATACCTCAAATAGAAGAGTGTTTTTATTGTGTTTTTTTCGATAATATAAGTATGAGGACATTGTTCTGTCAGCCATGAATCTATTTGCATATTGTGGAGCCATGTGAGTACCCATGGAAGTTTCAATGATGGAAGTATAGTTTATTCTCCAAGGTCAAATAATTGTGTATGAGCACAAATCTCAAAGGGTGGTGACTATATGGACTTCACCTTTATTTTGAATAGTATTTCTGACAGCCTGTACTCTGCCTCTGACTGGGATGTTAGTTTAGAGAGTTTCTACACCTAGTCCAATCTGGTTAGAACCTGGAATGGTGTTGTCATGTATGGATTGAAGATTTCTTAGAAAGTCTGTGGCATCTCTTAAATAGCTAGGTCATACCTGTCAACAATCCCGGATTGGCCGGGATTTCACAGTTTTCTGCACCGATTTGCGCCATTTCCCGCCCCACGCTGCCGAAACCCCAGAATTTGGCAGCAGGGGAAAGGAGGTACTGCGCAGCCCTTCTGTGCAGGTCACCTTCTACACATGCATAGAAGGGTTTTACGCTTGCATAGCCCCATTCTACACATGCGTAGAAGGCTACGCCACTTGCATAGGTGGCTACACAAGCGGCGTAGCCTTCTACGCATGCATAGAAGGCGACCTGCGCAGAACCGTTTGAGCAGGTCCCATATTTTCCAGAGCCGCGGTTGACAGGTATGAGCTAGGTGCATTGGTGGTGTATGGTTTGAGGATAAAGTCCATGTATTCAGAAAAACTGGAAGGGAGGAAGGAGCAATCCAGAGGTAGGAAAAGATAGGATAGTGGCATAGGACACTCAATTTAGTTGTAAAAGCCAACAATTATCTCCTATTATTTTCCATAGCCCAGGTTCCTTCACAGCTAATCACAGCCACTTTTACAGAACAAGTTTCAAAGAACAAAGCCTCAAAGAAAAATAACTGAATATCAAACAGGAGTCTTCTGTCATTTCATGCATGAAATGCCACATTGACTCTCATACTATTTGTAGTTTATATCTATTAGCCAACTGCTGTCTCTCAAATTTGATGCCATGTATAAATTAATGCCATTAAGTCTCACTCTTATGTCTGAAGAAATGTGCTTGGTCTAGAAAAGCTCACATTAAAATGCAGCAGTTTATGTTTAAGGTCTTTGTTTTATGTATTACAGTATTTTGTTTTTGCCTTTGCTTTGTTTTGATCCTTATTTGATATACTTGCACAAACTAACATGACAACCACTTTGAAAACTACCCTTCTATTTCTCTTTCTTTCCTCCTTTTTTCTCTCTCCCTCCTTTCTGGCACCAATTCAATGCTAGCTTGTCCTCAGTTAGAAGTCCCATTTTTTTCCTCCCTCACGTTTCAATACTATTTTCTCTCCTTTCTTCCTCTTTATCAGTTTCTTTCTGCTTCCTCCATCTCACTACCTATCAAGCCTGTATCAGCTTTCAGTTTCATAGAAACTCGTTATGCCCCAACAGGTCTTTTCTCTTTCATTGCACTCTTTCTTACTCTGAGCAAAATAAAATAAAATAAAATCTCTTTTTGATTTTACAAAAATGTGGAATTTTTCCCCCTGTGGGAAGGCTTTCAAGTTCCCTTTGTAGCCACAACAATTATGCCATAGTGGGCTGCTCACCCAAAGGTAGATGAGGCCAATCAACTGCAGTGATTTAGTAGTTAAGATGGTGAACGTGACAACTGGAAGGTCAGCAGATTGGCAGGTTGAGACCCAAGTACTGCATGATGGTGTGAGTTTACATCTCTGTCCCAACTCCTGCCAACCTAGCAGTTCAAAAGCAAGAACTTAAAAGTACTGCAAGTAGATAAATAGGTACCACGTGGGTGGGAAGGTAAACAGCATTCTGTGCACTCCAGTGTCCAGTCATGCCTACCACATGTCCATGGAAACATCTGCAGATGCAGACGACGTTGGCTCTTCTATACCTATAAATCCGAGCGTTAACCGTTGGAATGTGACAAAGGCTCCCACACCCAGCCACACTAGCCCGTACTGAGCCTCCTGCACTTGCCTGAACCAGGTCCGGAGGTAACTGTTGGGTTGAGAAATGCGCCAGTGGGGCAAGAGCCTCATGAACGCTAACAAAGAAAAAGGACTTCAATTCTCAATGTTCTTTGCGCCGCGCCACAGCCAATCAGGCTGAGAGGTGCAAGCAAAAAGAACATTGGGAAATGCGTCATGGCCAATTGAAATTGAGCCGCAGAAAAAACCGCCGCACAAACACAAACCACAAACACAAAACTACAAGTCCCAGCGTCCTGCGTGTCCTGCACGCCCTGAGCGCGCAGAATGCTGAGAAAGCCAGCGCACAAAAAATAAACTTACAAAAAGCAATGGGAGCGCAAGTCCCCAGCAGGCAGACTCAGTGCTTCACAGCCACGCAAAACCAAAAACCACAAAACGCCACCGCGAGACACCTGCCGTCTTTCTTTCCCGGAGCAACGGGGAGAAGAGGGACTCCCTCTCCTCCATGCTACCCTGCCGAAGACATGGCAAGACCACCACCAGCCTCAAGGAAAGTTGAGCCGGGGTGGAAAAAAACCCCAAAACAGGCAGCAGTTTGTCAGGGGAAGCATCCTCCCTGGCAGATGACTGGCTGATGCCTTTGTATTTCCAAATACAAAAACAACAGCCAGAAATCTGCAAGGAAGAGCACCACCCCTTACGGATCGCTGCCTGCCGATCTCCAGTTGGTAAGCTGGGAGAAAAAAGGAATCAGAGAAGAGAAAACCATCTGCCTCCTCCTTCTCCCCCGACCTACCTAACAAAAAAAATCACAAAATACACAAACAAAAACATCCACAATGGCACAAAACCACAAAGAAAACACCTAGCTACAACACAAAAAAACCCACAAAGTACACAAACAAACAACAACTAATTACAAAAATAAACAACAATGAAATAAAACAAATTAAACAAAACCAGAAATAATCAAACCAATTAAACCAACCTAAAACTAAACCAAAACAAAAAAGAACAAACAGAAACACCTCCCAGCCCACCACCACAAAAGCAAAACAAAGAAAAAACCCAGAAGAAAGAAAACCAGACAACTCACCAGTACATCCTCCCTCCACGACGACCGGAACAGAAATGAAGAAACAAAGAGACTACTTACTGGAAGAAGCCCCACCCAGAGGCCAGGAGAGAAAAAACACGTGAAATGAAAACAAAACCCTTAGCAGCCCCACCTGCAGGACAGAATAGTAAAAACAACTCAAAGAGACTCAACAGCCCCACCTAGAGGCTACAAGAGTAAAAACAAGTCAAAAACATAACAATAAATCACAATTTTACACAAATCACAAACATATGTCAAAAAATAAAATAAAAAGATTTCTAAAATTTTGTGCTGAGTTTTAACTCAAATAAAAAACCCAAAACATCTAAACACAGCTTAAAACATTGAATGTGAAAAAACATGTACTTTCACATTTTTAAAATTATTACCTACGGTACAACTATTAAAAAAACCCACAAAATAAAACATTATTTGGTTAAATAAAACAATTTGAAAAAATTATATCATCCTTTGTTCTTTTTTTAATCCACAAAAAAACCCCAAAAAATAAATGTTAATATATTTATTATTTTTTAAAAAAAATTGTGTAATTAAAAATAACATATATGTTAAAACAAATATTCAAAAATACATTAGGAAAAATACAAATTACAAGTTATTATTACTTTATAGTATCAAAACAAAACAATCTATTTAACAAATGACAACATAAAGAAATGTACATAAATACATTTTTTTAAATAAAACAGTTACAGACTAACCTCTTTTTTACATACCTTACCAAAAAAAACACCTTACAACATAATTTAAAACAGCCCGGCAACGCCGGACAAAACTATGCTAGTTGGCTATAAATAGAGATGAGCATTCAACCCTAGAGTCAGATTCGACTGGCTTTTGAGTAAGGGCAACCTTTACCTAAGCTCCATATAGATTCCTCTCTTGTACTGTCAATTTTTTGCCTTACAGTAGAAAAATGGGGAGCTGCAGAATAGGGTTTATGTTAACCAAGCAGGAGGCTGCTTTAGTTTTCCCCACAGAATTATTACTTAGTTTGCAGATATATGTTAAAAACCTTTCTCCCAACCCAACATGATATAAAATTTTTATGTTCGGTGAAATAAGGGGATATCTTTCCCACTGCCAATTTTTTTCTTCAGGTCCTGCTCTTACACTTTCAACAGCAATATGACAGAAGGTGTACAGGCAGCAAAGCATCTTTTGGCTCAGAGATCAAGTACAGTAGTGGGGGAAATGTTTACTACTGGATTTCTGTTTATATTCCTTAAATTCAGAAAACAAACAAATGCCTGGCAACCTTTCTTTGAAGTATGAAAGGAATTGGGGATTGATGTGTATATGTTTCTTCCTCTTTTGAGATGGCCTGCTTATCAAGAGCATTGCAAATGTAATGTGCACATTTTTTATCTGTAGTTTTAAATTTGAGTCAGGTAAAACAGCCTGAGGATTTTGAAAGAGATGTTTGTGCTATGTTTAAATCTACCATAATAACCCTGGCTTATGTCTGCTAACTAAATTGCAGTTAAGCACCAGTATACTTTGCTTACTGACTCCCTCCCTGCCACTGTGAATAGAATGGCCAATATGAAAAAGTGAGCTATGCTTTAGAAATGAATGAGTTCTCTTAATAAGAGCTTATGTGGGTCATAAAACCATCAAATGCAAGGTAACCATCAGTGATCATTCATCCAGATCCATAAAAAATGTATGTTTCTTTGCCTGTGTATATCGCTCGTATGGAGATAATGAATACCTTGTGACATTCGGGCCAGAGGTCAACTCCCAGACCTTATTACAAACCTAGAGAAAATTACCTTTCCACTGACCTGTATGGTGACCTAATGGTCTAGGAGGAGTTTAAGGCCAACTGTTCATTCAGCATCCCCAAATTGTGTATATATGGTACAACACTGATGCAATGAAATCTCACTTTAGTAAGAGGTGGATTTACAGCATGCCTCCTGGGATTTTCCCTGCATACTACATGGCGCTCCAGAAATGGCAACACACAACTGTACAAGACATTGCTGGACACATTTAAAGCAAAGGACTGACACACCACGGGGTGGTGTTTTTCAGTCTCTGGTGGTTGAGGACAACCACAAAATACCATTGCTACAAATGTGCTTGGGGAAAACCTTGCTGTTGTATATTTTGCAGAAGGAGTGGGGTTTAGTGTACAATATAGTAAAGATGAAGCTCAAGTACTTTGGACATAAAATGAGAAAAAAGGATTCACTTGAGAAAGCCTTGATGCTGGGAAAGGTGGAAGCCAAAAGAAGAAGGGAGCAGCCAAAAATGAGATGGCTAGATGGTATTGTATATTGTAATAGGCACAGAGCTGGGTGGGTTGAGGAAGATGGTGGAGGACAGAGGTGCCTGACGGGCAAGAGTCCATGGGGTCACAAAGGGTCGGAGTCGACTGTGCAACTGAACAACAACAAAACACAGAACAGGCCCTATCACTCCCTGGAAAATAGATGGGAAAGAAGTAGAAGCAGTGACAGACTTTACTTTCTTAGGATCCAAGATCACTGCAGATGGGGATTGCAGCCATGAAATAAAAAGGCAACTAATTCTTGGGAGGCAAGCTATGAGAAACCTGGGGAACATAGTCACAATTAGAGACATCACCTTGCAAACAAAAATTTGCATAGTCAAGGCAATGATGTTCCTGGTGATAATGTATGGTTGTGAGAGCTGGACCATTAGGAAAGCTGAGCGCAGAAGAATTGACGCCTTTGAAATGTGGTGTTGGAGGAGAGTTTTGAGAGTGCCCTGGACAGAAAGGAGAACAAATAGGTCGATCTGAGAAGAAATCAACCCTGACTGCTCCTTGGAAGGTCAAATAGTAAAGATGAAGCTAGAGTACTTTGGACATCAAATGAGAAGAGAGGATTCATTTGAGAAAGCCTTGATGCTAGGAAAGGTGGAGGGCAAAAGAAGAAGTGGGTGGCCAAAAATGAGATGGGTAGATGGTATTGTAGATGCAATGGGCACAGAGCTGGGCAGGTTGAGGAGGATTTTGGAGGACAGAGGTGCCTGGCGGGCAATGGCCCATGGGGTCGCAAAGAGTTGGAGTTGACTGTGTGGCTGAACAACAACAACACAGAAGAGCTATTCATGAGACTCCCCCTCCCCATACATTTATCTAATGTGGTGGTGAGTCACTTGTGGACAAGCTACATGCTCTTCTGAAGCCCATTACTTTCAGTGGATCTACTACAACTAAGATTAAGTCAAAATTCATCCTACTATCAGATTAAAAACAACAACAGTAAATGCTCTTATATTTTATTTAAAATTTAATCTTGAAATTGACATGAGCCCTTCCCCAGAAAGTGTACAAAGTTTTGTAGAATTCTTGGGTGAATGATCCAGCATTAGACTCTGACCTGACAGATGCCCCACTTTGCCTAATGGCTGGGTCAGGCCTGCTAACTACTGTAACTTCTTTTCCTTAGCTGCTTTATACAAGAATGGCTGTTTCTGTGGAGCTAAGACTATATCTGTAATAAAGTGGTGACAAGCTCTGGAAGGTAAGAAGGCAATCTCTTCATACAATCATAGAATAATTGAGTTGGTAGGGGTCTATGAGGCCATCAAGTCCAAACCCCTGCTCAATTTTGAGCGCTTTGCAAGCAACGACAACCACTCTTCCATCGAAAGTCCAGTTCTGGTTTCATAAAACCTGGGGGGG
Source organism: Bradypodion ventrale (assembly GCA_035047345.1). NCBI lineage: Eukaryota > Metazoa > Chordata > Lepidosauria > Squamata > Chamaeleonidae > Bradypodion > Bradypodion ventrale. The sequence continues at coordinate 253,354,012 of JAWDJE010000003.1, forward strand.
GGGGACTTGTGGGACAACACAAGATATGGGCCCAGTACATTGTTTCAGACAATTCTTGCTGTTTTTCCCCCTAGGAGAGAAGGTGGCCCAAGTTGTCTGTACACAAGCATAGAAACTGCAAGTAACATATACCTTTCCCATCCTATGGAACATATGGGTTCAATCTCTGGTGTGATTGATCATCCCTTTTTTAACACTGGTGGAGAACAAGAATTTCCATTGCTGGGCCATGTCTTGGCTTGAGAATTCTAATCAAATCAATATCTAGTTTGTGCGTTATTCACATACTAAACTCAACTTTAGTGGGTAGGAATCAAAATATATAGTTTTGCTGAGCAACCAACAGCAGGAGAGGTGTTTTGTTTTTTTCCTACTGGATGTCTCTGTTACCTTGCCAGGGCCGAGTCCCAAATGAATCACACAGAAGAAACAATTTATAGAGCCCCAAGTCTTATTTTCTCTCTTTTTCTCTCCTCTTAACATGTTATAGGGCACAGAAATGTGATTGGCACTAGAATGCACTGGGGAGAAAAATGGTAAGTTGGTTTCTGAAAAAATGAGATAAAACCTATTTGGAAATTAAACCCAGGGACTTAGTTATAATTGGATTTGTTGTCTTGCACTGTTGGTGAAAATGTTGTTTCAGAAAAACAGTTTTTATGAGATCTTTCTTATTTAAAGACATCTTGCCAAAAAGAGGATTCTAAATAAGGACACATGTTTTCCACATTAATATGTTTCATTCTGCAAATTCATAGATACCCATCCCCAACTTCTAGGTCATACACACCCATCTCAATGAACTTCCTCCTGACTCTCTTCCAGACAGATGCTCAATAACATCTCGCCTGCATCACTGAATGTCCACATTTAGCCGGACGCTGGTCATTCAAGCCAGGTTTGATTTGTATCTTTGGAGCCCAATAATGACGGACAAACAGGCCACAGATTACTTCCATTTTATGACTTGGTTTTAGGGAAATTGAGCATCCTAATTAGGTACAGATGTAAAGTCAAAGCATAGTACGTAATCTGGACTGGTTTTCATTTAAAACTCTCCTTGATTCATTTGCTTCCATACCAGTCAGAATTTTTTTGGGGGGGAAGGGTCATAAACGTTGAAAGACATATGATGTAGAACTGATTGGATTAAATCTAAATCTTTGTGAGTTTGGGCAAGTTCATTGAAAAGAGGTCCTTGCAAGCCCTCCATCAAAACCTTCCCATGGTTGAGTAAACTGCTTGTGGATTTTCTAGCACATAACACCACACATGTTGACAATGTGCCATCCTAGAATAATGTGTAACCATTACAAAAAAGGATTTGTGGGGGGGATGTTATTATTTAATTTGTTCCTATGCATGATTCATAAAGTAAAATAGCAAACCTTGATTCTTTTGAAGATTCCCAGTCTGTGTACATTACCAGGTGAGAAATGTTAGGATGTGGTTCAAATAACACAGATCTTCCTAAATGCTTCCAAATGCAGTTCATTCTACTTAAACTATCCCTGTTTAATGTGAACATTCACTTGTTCTGTCCAAATGCCAGAAAACATTTTAGCTTCGTTATTTTAATTTTAAAAGCTCTAATTAAGACTCTCTTATGGTGCCAAGGATTTTCAAGAATGAATTTCTCGAAAGCCTTGCTGCTCAGTCAAGCAATCTGCTGAACCAATTTTATACTGCTTTTATTTTGTACTGGAGCAGAAGTTAAATTCTGGCCATCTCTAATAATGTTTGGTTACAAAAATTAAAACAATTCAGGCCTGGATTTGCTTTGAAGGGGAGCTAGGACTGCAGTGGCATAGTGGTTAAGACACTGAATTTGATGACTGGAAGGTCGGCAGGTCAACAGATTGTGACCCAAGTGCTGCATGATAGAGTGAGCTCCCATCTCTGTCCCAGCTTCTGCCAACCTAGCAGTTCGAAAGCAAGAAACTGCAAGTGATAAATAGGTACCACTTTGGTGGGAAGGTAAACAGTGTTTTGTGTGCTCCGGTGTCTAGTTATGCCTGCCACATGTCCTCAGAAATGTCTGCAGATGAAAACAATGCTGGCTCTTTGGCTATAAACAGAGATGAAAAAATCTGAAATGGCCAAATGGTTGGAAAATACACGCATGCGAGTATAAACAGAGATGAGCACTGAGCCCTAGAGTCATATGTGACTACTTTCAAGCAAGGAGTACAAAGAGGGTAATATGGAATGAACACTTACTAACAAAGTGATTGATCTGTTTATTTAATTTGCAGGCAAATCATCTGTTTAAAGGTCATACATATCTGTTCATTTTCAGTGCCTCACATTCTAATTTCTGGTAAAAAAAATCTAGAGTTGTGATCTTTTGCAAGTAAAATAGATGTGGTCTCGTCATGGTCCAGGAGGAACAGAAGAAAGAGCTGGATCTATTTATCGGTGGATCTTTGAGTAACATGAAGTTGTTGAACAATACTGGCACTAAATAATACACTTGCACCTGTTGTATGGCTGAGCTGAAGAATGCACAGGGATAAACTGAAGTAGATTTTTGAGATGAAGAATTAAACGATCCCTTCAGTTCTGGTGTTTAAAATAAGTTTCTGAATACAAAACTCTTACAACCAACATCTTTTGCACCAGACTGTTGTTGGTATAGGCAGCATTTGTACTTAAAGGGAAGAAATAAAACTAAGTAGTTCTCACCAACCTGGTATTATGTTAGTGGAAGAAAGCATTATACAGTACATAGTGCAATATACACAAAAGAGGAAACAAGAAAGTATCATATAACTTTTGTGTACCTCTCTTTTGTTAATACAAATCATTTGTGTTTTAGAAGATAAGAAATAAAGAGTTGCAGCTCATACCAGGAGACAATTTGAAAGCGATACACATCCTACTAATCTTTTCATAAAAATCCATTAACACTTCTGTCACTGTTTAATCAAAATAAGTACAGTAATGATGACTGAAAAACCTTTGGGTGTCTTGTTTATTGTCCTGTTGCAAATAGAGCCTGCTGTTAGGACGGCTGAAAATTAAATTGGTGTGTGTATGTATTAACCCATAAATAACATATGCACGTAGTTCTATTTTTGTATTAAATGTTCTAAGGCAGCAGTTCCAAACAAGTTAATAAGAAAATACGAGATCAACTTTTGAATAAATATATTTTTAGGCTCAAGCTGTTTGTGAGATGTTTTTTGTTTCCTGCAGAAGTTCCCAAAAACACTGACTTATCTATTTTGTCAGCGGCAGCTGGAACTCAGATCCGAGTATAGATTTTTTCCTGGTTTAGGAAAAATGCCACTCGTGTGATTTTGTTTAAGGTGGATCCCAGCTTGCCATGAAGTGACCCACACACTATGACTGTGATGGCGAACCTTGGCACTCCAGATGTTCTTGGGCTTAAATTCCCAGAAGCCCAAGTACCCTGTGAATTTATTTATTTATTTATTTATTGGATTATTTATATCCCACCCTTCTGGTGCGAACACCACCCAGAGCAGCTAACAACATGAGAGGAAACATGAATCCACACAAATGGGTTTACTGCGATTCATCTGGCCTGCGCTGCCCTCGTCTTTCCCGGAAGCGGAAGTAAAACACGCCCGTATGACAAATTAAAGTCCAAGAACATCTAGAGTGCCAAGGTTCACCATCACAGCACTATGATCTTGGAGCCATCTCCTATGGCACTATGAAATGAGACATGCAGGATTTAACACCAGAACTGCAATGGACTGCTACAGCCTTGAGGATATTATCAAGGTGTACCTTCACAGCCAATCCATCTGAAATGGCTTCTTCCACCACCATGACTGTTGAGAATCAGAAAGTGGTTCGTTCTTCGCTCATTTTGTCATTAGGCCAAATATGATGGTTTCCAGTGGCATTTCCTCCACTGTGGGTGACTATCATCCACCCTAAATGAGTTCATCCAACCTTAGCTGTTGGCCCCTTTAGGTAGTCAGGTTATTTACCACTGCCCACCATTCAGCATTGAGTCACAGGCTGTATGGTCTACTCAATTGCCAAAGTGGGATGTCCAGCCAGACAGTACAGTATTTACCTATTTATTGCACTTTAAAGCCACCTACTTTTCAATTTCTCTGGATTGTGTACATGCTGTCATAAATATTAAAAGCCTTTATTTCACAGAGGGCACAATAATTGGATTGTAAAGGCTTTGAAACAGAGATGAGCACTGCACCCTAGAGTCGGATACGACTGGATTTCGAGCAAGGGAAACCTTTACCTTTACTAAAGGGCTCCCTCACTAGAAAGCCAGTCATGTCCAACTCTATCGGGCAGGGTTTCTCTCTGCTTACAGCCAAAGAGCCAGCGCTGTCTGCATCTGCAGACGTTTCTGTGGCCCTGTAGCTAGATGCCAAAAGTGCACAGAATGCTGTTGCCTTTCTTGCCCAAACTATACCTATTTATCTACTTGCAATCTTTTGCTTTTGAACTGCTAGGTTGTAGTGAGGAATTAAAAAGGAAAAAGAGCCTCTATTCTGAGCTTTGGATCTCAATCCCAGAAAGAATTTTGCCTATTTACTAATCTGTTCTCTGCTCAGTTGTTATTACAACAAAATTGTGAGGTAGATTAGTCTGAAAGACTATAGCTTGAATTCTCAGCAGTTGATGAATCATTATTGATGGCATAAATTGCATCTGTTGAGGACCAATGCTCCTAAGGTGCTTGGTGGGAGGCTGTGAAATTCTTTATGGGATGTTTTGTCAAAGATGGTTCATTCTCACATACAAGCCCTTAGTGCAGCATGAGTACCATGCTTTTGTTAGCACTCCATACAATCAATGTCAGATACTGTGGTGGCTTCGTGGTTAAGACACTGAACTTGAACACTAAAAGGTTGGCAGGTCAGCAGTTTGACACCCAAGTGCTGTACAATGGAGTGAGCACCCATCTCTGTCCCCGCTCCTGCCAACCTAGCAGTTTGAAAGCAAGTAATTGCAAGTAAATAAATAGGTACCACTTCAGTGGGAAGGTAAACAGAATTCTGTGCAGTCCGGTGTTTAGTCATACCTGCCAAAGGTCTGCGGAAATGTCTGCAAACACAGACAGTGCTGAAACTTTGGCTCTAAACAGAAATGAACACTGAACCCTAGAATCGGATACGACTGACTTTTGAGCAAGGGTGACATTTACCTTTTACCTTACAGTTTATGTCTGTCAAGTGATGAATGTGCCTGTGTGAATGGGCTTGTAGTCGAAGTCAGTCCTATTGATCTGAATGGAATTTTCTTGCAAATACATGTTTAGAATCAAAACATAAAAGCAACATTCTCTTCCTGCTAAATTTCGGCAGTATACAGCCTTCTTCTGCTTCTTGCCATCTGGAAAAGGTCTGGCTGTATTAGCTGTGACTGAGACATAACTTTCAGAAACTATAAAAACGGTCACTATCTTTCCATATGCATTCGCATAAAGCACCATTGTTCTTTTTGCACATTGCCAATACATTTTGTGAATTAAATAGGCCATAAAGGCTTCACTTGCCTTATTTTTTTAAATAAAAAATACACAAACAAAACAGATGACAACTCCATGCAAACAATTACTCAGACCAAACAAAAAGGCAGTCTGAGCTGCAGAAACATTATGGGCTGTAAAACCTTCGGGAACGTCTTTCTTGCTGGATAGATTGTTTCAAGTATCTGTGGATTTGCTTCAGACTAAAAGAGTAAAAACTCCAGAGATGGCCCTAACACATGTCACTCTCTTGTATGAATGTTCAGTTTTTCCAGTGCATTTGCACAGCTTTGTTGTGCTCAATCTCATTACTTTGAACTCACCAAATAATTCCCAATGGGCAATTTTCTTGGGGAATTCCACTATTTCCTCAGTGAATTGTCTGCAGCCTGTAACCATTAAGACTTTCCTAAAAAGCCACAGGTGTTCCAACATAAAGTCTTTATAAAGAAATGTTAGCATGGGGGGGGGGAGGCTTTGCTGTATCAGCCAATTGTCTTTTCTAGTGGAATAATAATTTCTTAATCAGATTCTAGTTCTTCTTGAGCTAGTCACAGGAAGATTTTTAGACCAGATCATGTTTAAATCCCACCCACCCACTCAGTGATGCGCCACCATGGGTGTGGCTAACTCTGTGGGAGTGGCTAACTCTGTGGGCCACACCCACTTGACCTCTCCACACCATGTCCTGGGGTAGGGAGGTCGACGTGGCCGGCCAAGTGGGTGTGGCCTGGGGGAATTTCCGCTACCGGTGCCCGGGCACCTATGGGCACCTGTAGCAGCATAACACTGCACCCCCTTCATTATCACTTCTGTCTCAGGTAGTGAAAACTTAGTATAAGGAACTATAATACTCTTTCTTCTTTTTGCTGCAACACAGGTAAAGGTTGTCCTTGCTCGAAAGCCAGTTGTATCTGACTCTAGGGTTCAGTGCTCATCTCCATTTATAGCCAAAGAGCCAGTGCTATCTGCATCTGCAGAAGTTTTTGTAGATATGTGGTTGGCACGGAATGCTCTTTATCTTCCCACCAAAGTCATACCTATTTATCTACTTGCAGTTTCTTGCTTTCAAACTGCTACGTTGGCAGGAGCTGGGACAGAGATGGGCGCTCACTCCATTGTGCAGCACTCGGGTCTTGAGCTGCTGACCTATCGACTTTCCAATTGTCAAGTTGTTATGTATTGAATGAATGTTGCAAGTTTCCCTTTAACAGAATATAACCAGTCAATGTATCCAATTGTATCTAATCAGAGACACATTGTAGCAAGCTGTATAAGGATGCGAGCTAAGTGGCCACAGATGGCAGTAGCGAGCATCCGGCTCACATGGTACAGATTCCCCGAATACCTGAAGAGCAGGAAACCTTCCCACCACACCACACCTGGAGAAGATGGGCATGACGATCTATGATGTCACGCAGACAGTAGCCAATGAGCTACCACCCGGGATATTCAAATGTACAGTGTACTATAAATAGAGCTGTTTTGTCCGCCATTACCTCATGTTCACCCTGACCATCATGCAATAAAGTTGTGTTTAGCCCTACTGCAGCTCCTTCTATTGTCTTCCATGCAAGACACTAAATTGGCGACGAAGGTGGGATGGCGTCCCGAAAAGTGAACATCGCGCCCTTCGACACCACGAAGCCAGAGAAATGGGAACTCTACGAACAGCAGTTCCTTTATGCAATAGACCTCGAGGGCATCGAGGAGGAAGCCCAGCGCCGGGCATTCCTGCTGGCCCAGTGAGGCCTGGAAACGCTAGAACTGGCAACTAACCTCCTGACGCCAAGGCCGCTCAGGGAGGTATCCCTAGATGAGATCCTCACTGAGCTGAGGAAGCACTTTCGCCCAAAAGTGTCGGTGTTCCCGGCAAGGCTGGCCTTCCAGCAGCGGTGCCAGCGGGCCGGTGAGTCCATGGCCAATTTTGTGGCAGCCCTGAGGGTGGCTGCCATGCCTTGCCGGTGGGGAGCGTCCCTGAGCGAGGCCTACGGTGGCTCATATGAGCGCTGCTCAGGCCTTTAGCTTTAGTTCTTTTTAAGAATTCTTATAATGTGGTTGATGGAGGAGGGTACGCTAAATTTTAAGCAATTTATATTTTGAATGTTTTATCTCATTGTTTTATATAAGCTGTATTGTGATTTTTATATGTGTAAGCCACCCGTAGTCGCCTGGGCGAGGGGGCAGCAGCATAAATATTAATAAATAAATCCCAGCTTACTATTTTTTTAATATTTTATTTCACAAATCTTATACATAATACATCACATTACAATCCATAAAAAATTAAATAACACAGCAACATAAAACAAAACATTCACCACGTGATATTTACATTGCCATAGAAACGGAGTTACCTCATTTTACTAAATTCATTTCCAAAATGTAAGCTGATCAAGCATTGGCTTCTGTCCTTGCTCATTGTTCAAAGTATAATCTAAAAAGCAGCTCCACATTTCCTGAAATTTGTTTTCTTTAATTAATCCTTTTCTTTTTTTAAAAAAAATATCATTTTTCAATAACATATAACATATGACCCTCCACCCACCAACACGCAACACTCAAAAATCTCATTCCCCCCCCCCCCCAGCAAAATATTGCCTGGCTGCTCCCATTTAGGGAATGGGGGAGGAGGAGGAGGGAGAGCCTATCCCTTCTATTCTTAATTCCTCCTTTCACTATTCCCCATCTCCTTCTCTTATTTTTCCTCTATTTTAATTCTTTTGGTCCCTATGCTATTCATATTCATACTCCTAAATTGTTAACACTTTCTTGCCTGTGCCTATTTATATTTATATATTATTTTAACTTTTTGGCTTTATCTTTGCACCAGACAATTCTGCATCCTTTTCTTCTCTTATTTCCCCTCCACTTCCATAACCCAAAGGTTTCTCCCTTTGTTTCTCCCTTGAATGGTCTCTCCCCTTTGCTTGATACTCCTCTTTCCCCTTTGATCCTTCTGAACCTTCTCCATAGAGATTTTTTACCAGTTTTTCCCAGTTTGAGTCTCCCATTGCTATAATTTTAAGTAATTCAAGTTACCTCATTGCTCCCTTTGGGTCCTCTGCTCTAACCACCTTCCCATCATGAAATATCTTTAAGAAGATAGGGAAACCCAATTGATATCTTATATTGCAATTAAACAAAATTTCAGTTATCGGCTTCATCTGTCTTCTCCATTGAATAGTCTCATTACTTAAATCATGATGTGCTTGTACTTTCACTTCTCCTATCTTTAATGCAGAGTCACCATGCTTCCTTAAATAGTCCATTACTTGATCTTTTTTATAACCTGATACAAAAGTAATTATCATATCTCTGGGGCGTTGACCTCTCTTGAAACCGACCTTAAAAATTGCTTTGATCTCTTCTTCTTTAATTGGGCCAGAGTCCAAAGCAAAGGTTTGTTACCATTTAACCACTTCAATTTTTAAATTGTCTTTATCCATGTCAGGGGGGGGGGGACTTAATCCTGATGTTTTTCTTTTTCGATTGATCCTGTAGCTTCACCAGTTGCTTAAATCTTTTGTCCATAGTATTTTCATGCCTTACTGCAATCTCCACCAAGTCCTTAACCTCTGACTCCAAACTATTGGTTCTCATGTTTAATCCAGAAATTGATTTTTCCAGAAATTGCACTTCCTCTCTGACCACCTCTTTAACAAACTGTTTAATTTCTTTTTTATCTTCATTAGATTTTGTAGTTATAAAGTCTTTTAATTCCAACAGAGTCAGATCTCCACTCGGTTTTTTCTTAGAGGGTGGTCTTGCATCCATATTTTCAGATTCTTCTTTGTTTATTGGGCTTTCGTCTGCACTGACAAGACGTCTATATGCTTTATCTGATACAGTCTCTTTTTTCCAGACTCTCCTCTTCATTTATTTCGATCCACCACCGCTGCAGTAACTCTTGTAAAAAAAAAGTCTCTTACTGTTGTCTCTCTTCCAATACCTGATATTGTTTGCTCAGCAACTTGCAGCTATCAATAGCCCATAAATATTTTTCCACCAGCTACTAAGAGAGTGCAGTTTTATTTTAATTTACAACCACAAAGCTTTATCTTATCACAAAAAGCACCTGGCTTCCTGCCAGCTCTGTCGGCTCAGCCCAATATGGCGGTTCCTCCCTCTGAAATTAGGACGGCAACAAAAAGAAACAGCTGTAGTGGATAAACTGTAAACTGAAAACTTTTCCAAACCAATCTTGTATGAAGCCTTTTCCTCCAAAAATTGTATCAGAGGCAAAGAGGCGAAAAAGAAAGTCCTCACATCAACAAAAGGGAGATGGCAGGTCTATTGCTTTAAAAAGCCTTGCAGCCAAAGGCCCTCTGCTTCTTAGCACTTTTCTCTCTGGTATTTTTCAACAGAAGATTTATCAGCAAATAGTTTTTCAACAGGACCTTCAACACCTCCCACGGTACCTTATCATCCAAAGGACTGCAGTAGCTATCTTTTGGCAAATTCCATGGTACTTTTAACCCAAATAGAACCTTTTTTGCAGGCGCACCCCCCAATAAAGGACTCAGACACAAATGAAAGTGGATAACGGCATTGGGCCACATTTATTGATTCATGCCCTAGTCCGAATTATAAATTTCTATTGGTAATTGACCAATCATAATTCTTAAGGCAAGCAGGCCGAAGTAACACTGGTAAGGTACCACCCAAAATTGCCAACGGCAATTGTTACAATGTATCTATTTGTATCAATTTGTTTGTTGACAACAAACAAATTGTTGACCGTAGTCAATATCTAACTAATGACCCCACCCTCTGACGTGTATCCGTAAAATCAGGGGGTGAGGCATGCTGTCTAGCTGTAGCCATCACCCCATCGCCTGGTTCGTCGTTGACCGGACAACGTTTAAACAACTTATGCCTATCTAGTGTTGTCCAGTCAATTGCGAACCTGCCGGATACCTGTGGGTCATAAATGTTTACCTTACCAGTGCTACCCGCCACCCGGAGAGGCTTCAATAAAGGCTCGACGCCCCCCCCCCCCCAAGACCGTCAGCTCGGTCGACAGGCCTGCTCGCCAATCACCCAACAGGAGGTCCATACCTCCTCGCGACAGATGGACCCCATCCCCTGCATAAAGCCCATAATTTTGCAAACTAATGGCGGGATGACGACTGACCCGCCCCCAGCCCTTGGTCAAAAGGAATCGGGCCACAGCCCTGTTCACCATGCGCCTAGCACGGTCCAGGGCCTGAAGGTCAAAGCCTCCCCTATAAGCGTGCCGTGGGACCATATCTGACCAAACAAGGGTTGTGGCGGGCCATACGTAATGTAAGTAGGCGAGGTCACCGCAAATCGCATGCTTCAGCGATAAGCCAGTGACCTGTCCCAAATCATTACCCCCAAGGTGTATGATCAGAATGTCAGGCGGGTCAGCATTCCTTCCCGAAAAGAGGAATGGCAAGAGCTCCCGCCACAACATACCGGGCTTACCGTACCATGTGAGACTTGCGTATGCACCCAGTCCCAGTCGGGGTCCCCAATCTGTCGCCGCAGCGTAACGCACTGCCCTGTGCACGTAGCTATGGCCCACCAGCCATACTGTCACCGGTGTGATACGACACCCAGGGTCTGTCAAGGAAAAACAGGGAAGGAAGAAATATGCGGTGACTAAACCGGTACTCACAGCGGGAGTGGGCGAACATAAAACTGGAAACACTGAGAGCCCCACCTCCCCATGCTGCGTATGTCAGCCCCGGAGTACCCATAAGCAGCCGCAGTAGAGGCCGCCCCAATTCTAAATGAATGGGTGCCGTAACGGGCCCCAGGGAGGCCCACACTAGCCAGTGCCTTCCCAGTCACCTTCCAAAATTGAAATTTAGTGAGGGGAGACCCATCTTGGTGACAGAAAAACGGGCCATGGTGCGTGCCACGCAGTGCAAGGAACTCCTGTAGGGCACCAACCAGACAGATGTCTGCCAAGGAACATCGTAGCAGTCTTACTCCACTGCCTACGCCGTGCTGATCTGTTTTAGAGGAGCGTATCCTCAACTGAGCCCAATCATTGCAAACATAGACATCTTCGAGTTCCAGTGCCCTACGACTTGCATCTGCCTTAGACAGCATCACAAGCTCGCTGATGCGGAGCGCTCCAAAAAAGGCCACCATTGTAGCCGCATGAAACAGGGCTGCCTCATACCTATCAAAACATAGGTCATGCCAGCCCCGTGCCAGTTGGGTAAGGACCCCAGGGGAAATTGGGTGGCGGTTGTCCAGGCTACGCCCACGTTCCCGCACCCACCCCTCCAAAACATGTCTCACACGGAAATCAGCGGTACTATCCGCATGACCTCCCACCTTGGCCATAAAAGCCAGCGCTGACAACCTGGATGCTATGGTGCGGGGTGCAAGGCCCTGGGCATGCAGGAAAACCATGAAACGGAGGACGTGGGCCACTGGGATCGGCCAGGTATCTGGCAGTCGAGATTGGGTATAAAATGTCCAAAAGGAAACTAACGCATGGTGATACGCCTTACGCGTGCGTGGCACCAGCGACATGCCAATCGCCCGGTTCACCTCTCCTTGCCAAAGGTCCATATCTCCTCCGGGAGTGGCGAGGGAAATTCCTCCGCATCCGGGGCCAAGGCGCAGAACCGGGATATCTGCAGGCAGGACAAAGCGTCAGCAATATCATTATTGACCCCCGGGACATGCCTGGCCCTGAACAATACATTGAGGCGCAGGCTGCGCAATACAAACTGGCGCACTAGTTCCATGACCCTGGGAGATTAAGAAGTCTGTGAGTTGACAATGTGGACAACGGCCGCATTGTCACACCAGAAATGCACCACCGAGTTGGCCCACTCCTCACCCCATAGCATCAAAGCCCCCAGTATGGGAAAAAATTCCAAATATGTGAGATCCCTCAGGCGACCCGTGCCTGACCAGGCTGGTGGCCATCCACCATAGGCCCACTTCCCGTTGAAGTACATCCCATAACCCAGGGATCCCGAGGCATCAGACTGTATCTGAAAGCGAGGTGAAGCCAGGAGGTCAGACCTCCAAAATGAGACCCCATTGAACTCCCTCAGGAACTGGAGCCATATGTGCATATCTGCCCTGATGCCCCGTGTCAGTCTCACCCTGTGATGGGGCCTGGATAAGCCTGACATGGCGTCGCACAAGCGCCGAGCAAATGCCCTGCCAGGTGCGACCACCCTGCAAGCGAAGTTAAGGTGACCATGTAGCACCTGTAATTCCCGAAGGGATGCCTTACACTTAGCCAGCAATCCCGAAATGAGGGCCGCTATCCTGGCCACCTTTTCCCCTGGCAACCTAGACGCCTGCGCTACTGTGTCAATCTCCACCCCCAGGAATACTAGCTTAGTGGATGGGCCTTCGGTCTTTTCGGGCGCCAAAGGGACACCGAGGTCCTCCATTAGCATCTGAAATGTGTTGAGGAGACGTGTGCACGTGTCCCAGCCCCGTTCACCCCCGAACAAAAAGTCATCCAGGTAATGGGCTACAGACCGAGACCCTGACCTACGGACAAATGCCCACTGCAGGAATGTACTAAAACGCTCGAAGGCCGAGCAGGAAATGGAACAGCCGAAAGGCATGGCTTTGTCAAAATAATATTCACCCCTGAATTTGAAACCCAGCAACTCAAAGTCACCCGGGTGCACCGGCAGGAGACGAAAAGCCGACTTAATGTCGCACTTAGCCAACAGTGCACCCGGGCCACATGAGCACACCATGCGCAATGCCTGGTCAAAGGATGTATACCTGACCGAGCAAAGGTCATCAGGGATAGCATCATTGACCGAGCGACCGGCTGGGTAGGACAAGTGATGAATCAGGCGGAACTCGCCCGGGGACTTCTTGGGGACTAGTCCCAGTGGGGATACTTTAAGGTTGGGGAACGGGGGCGCGGGAAAAGGGCCAGCGACCCTGCCCGCATCAACCTCCTTATTAATGCTGGCAGCAGCCACCTCCTCCCTTCCTCTAAGTGACAAAAGGTTGGGTGTGTCTTGAGGAGACCTATCCCCCGTGAAAGGAATGCGAAACCCCAGTTGAAAACCATGAAGCAGGTACACTGCGTCTGCCCTCCTCGGGTACACTGCGAGCCAACGCTCCAGCATGTCCACATTAATTGGGGAGGGGGCCTTTCGGTGGACCCGCTCCCTCAGCGGCAGTCCTACCTGCCCCTTGTCCACCCCTACCCCTGCCCCTGAATTCTCCCGGCCTGGGACAGCGGAGGCAGCATGGGGGCCAGAACAAGAGGGACACTCATGCCTGTACTTGCAATTCTTTCTGTTGCAAGAACCATTGGACGAGAAGGTCCAGCACAGCAGGCGGGCTGGAACCCCCTGCCCCGCCACTTGGCGGGGAACCTGTACCGGGGCCGCTCGTTGGACCGCGTGTCCACAATGGTATCTCTCCCCGGGCGCCGGGCGTGTGGGGGTCATATACAGAAGCCACAGCTTCTGGCAGGGCTCGTCCCACCTCATCTCTGGGTGCAGTGGAATCTTCATGCGGAATTCCTCGTCGTAAGCCAGCCATGACGGACCCGGGAAGTCGACCATAGCCCGGTAAATATTGTCCAAATACTGGACCATAGGGATGGCCAGATCCGGCCTGGCCCTGAGGTAAACAGCCATGTAAATTAGGTACGCTGGCAACCAATTTGCCCATGTACGTGGCGGCTTACGACAACGTGCCTGCTCCTTATCCTTCTCATCCTGCCCTTCCCTCTCTTCCTTGGTGGGCTCCCTGTTGAGAAGGGAGAAGATGTCCACATACTCGCCCCTCCAGATCTTTTCCTTGGTGGACTGGGCCAGATGGTGCCCTAGGGGCAAGGAATACCCCGCTGTCGGCAATGCCGACACCGGCACAGAGGGAAGTGCGGGCAAAGCAAAGGGGGCCTGTACCAACCCGGACACCCCCAACACATTCCCTACCGCATAGGGGGCGCCACCCCAACCCGGGCGCTGGGTCAGGGATGAAATCGCCGGGTGGGCCGGAGGCGGCTGCACCACCGCACCACCCGTGCGAGGCCATGGCCACTGAAAAGCCCCCCCCAGGGAAGTCAGTTGTGTGGGTGCACTAGCTTGAACTGCATACTCACCCGATGCACCCCCACGGGCCGCCCCCACCGGGGGTTCCGGCCCGCTGGGAGCGTCGGAGCTCACGACCGAAGCTGAGCTCGTCGACGGGGCCAGATCAGGACAAGTCTGCTGCGCCTGCTGAGTGGGGAGCTGCGAGGCAGTGGCCGCCACCGGCCCGCGCGCCTCAGGCAGCTCGACCCGACCCGTCGCCTGCCGCTGCCCGGCAGCCAAAGGATCAACCTGGAACCCGAAAGACGCCCCCGCTTGGTTGGCCCTTGCCAGAGATGCCTCGAGGGCTGCTACGTGGGCCAGAAGGGCCTCCATGTTAACATAGCCCCCAGCCCCGTCAGGGGGCAAAGGGCCAGCCGGCCCACAAGTAACGGGCACCTGTCCAGGTCCCTGTGCCCCAGGGGCCGTATACGGCCAAGAGCCCATGCTCGGCCCTTGAGGGGCCGTGGGCATGCCCTGCCAAGGCAGGGAACCCAACCACCCCCCATGGCTCGATCCCCCCATGGGGAACTGTGCACCCAGGGAAGAAGGCCCAGCCGCACGGACCATGCCAGGGGCAGTGGCCATCGTTTGCGGGCCAAGGGCCGAGGCCCCAGCCGGGGCAGCCTGCGCGCGCCGCGCATCGGGCCAAGGGGCCACCGATCCCATCCCACCGGTCCCGGTGGGCTCCGCCAAAGGAGGCTGCTGCGCAGGCGCAGTCGCGGTCCTCCGACCCGGCTGACGCCTCCACGCAGATCGAGCCACGTTCGCAGCTGCCTTCTTCTTAGAGGGCATAGCTGGTCTAGCTGGGAAGCCAAAGAAAGGAAAAACTGCACCGAAAAAGGCTTCCCCTGAAAGGACACAAGCGACGGAGGTAAGAGGGAAAAACTTCTCCGCTCCGTCGCTTCGCAAAATGGCAGCTCGGCTGCCTCGTGGCCAGCCCTTTTATTAGGGTGCTGGCCACGCCCCTAACTACCCGGATGCCTTCGTCTGGTGGGGGGGGCCCGCAAAGAGCGCGGCGGCCATTTTGGTGCCACGCTTGCATTCTTTGTCTGGAGAAGGAGACGGCAGAAATCACTCCAACCAGCTACCTTAGGCTCCTCCCTCCTTTTCTTAAATTTAATTCCCAGGTGAGTTTGTCATTTAATGCGATATTCCATAACTCATTGTACCATTCTTCAATTTTTGGGGTAACTTCATTTTTCCAATACTGCGCTACACAATGTCTGGCACTTGATAGCATAATTGCCATTAGTTCCCTTTTACAACAATCAACTTTATCTACATCTGTTAGCAAAATTGTAGCTACATCCAATTTAACCTCTACATTCAAAATTCTTCCAATTTCATGTTCCACTTTCATCCAGAATGGCTTCATCTTCTTGCACCCCCACCACATGTGCTCATACGTTCCTGTATCCTCCTCACACCTCCAACATACATTTGATTTTGTCCTATCAATTAAATGTAACTGCACAGGGGTCATATACCATTTCCACAGTAGCTTATGATTATGCTCCTTAATTCTTACAGATAAAGTCTTCATGATCCTTTTTCCCCACTTTCCAATCCAACATTCGTCTGTAATTTTAATGTTTAGCTCTTGCTCCCACATTGTTTTTAATGCTCTCTGAGATTTATCTGAATCATCTAATATTTTATATATTTTGCTTACTAAGCCTTTGATTTCTATTTGGCCATTTCTTAGTTTATATACTAGTTCCTCAAATTTTGTCATGTTTCTGCCTAAACTCATTTCTTCCCTGTATTTTTTATTCCAATTGTTCAATGTTGCAGTTGGAAGCCAATTTAGTTTCAGTTGATTACAAATTTCTGACATTCTTTCTTTGTCCTTGCAAGCTGCTAACCAATCCTTTAATAGAATTATTTTATATCTAACCATTATTTCTTCAGTCCTACAATCCATAACAAGTGGAAATGACTTTAAAACCTTCAATTCTGTGATCGGTGATAACCCTGGAGATAATTTGTTTTTCAATGTTATCCATGTTTTAAGAAGTGTTTTTAACATCTTGTTCGCAGCATTAATTTTAACTTTTTCTTTACCCAGAAACATTAATGTTTCATCTCCTAGCTTTTCCCGCAGTTCAACTTCCCCCCAGATCGATTTTTCCCTTATTAAGATTTTTCAAATATTTTTCAATTGAAATGCCGAATAATAATTTGTAATGTTGGGGATTCCCAGTCCACCCTTTTTCTGGGAAGAGTACCATAACGTTTTTGATATCCCGGCCTTTTTTCCCATCTTTGCAATAATTATTTATTAAGTTTTGGAGTACATTTAAATCTTTCCTTTTAATATTAATTTGGAGGGTATCTAATAGAAAATTTATTTTAGGCAGTAATTTCATTTTACATAGCGATACACGCCCAAACCAAGATAAATTTAATTTTTTATATCTTAATATCTTCTCTTTTAACTCCTTCTCCAGCTTGTCATGATTCAGTTTCTTTAAATCATCATACTTGTTTGAAATGTTTATTCCTAAATATTTAATATTATGCCTAATTTGTAAATTAAATCTAGTTTTTATACTTTCCTGTATTTCAACATTCTCATTTTAAAAAATTTCCTCTGACTTGTCCCAATTAACTTTGAGTCCCGTTACCTTACGAAATTCTTCTAAATGTGCGTATACTTTTTCCAATGAGTTTCGAGGATTTTTTATTGTTAGTAATGTGTCGTCTGCATATTGACTGATTTTTATTCCCTCTACACCTATCAACTCCGTATCTTCTCTTATAGCGTTAGCAATTAGTTCCATAACCATAATGAACAATGATGATGACAATGGGTCACCTTGCCTTGTGCCAGCTTCCAACTTAATTTCCTCTATTAATTCATCATTTACTTTAACTCTTACCGATCCCTGCAGATATAATTGCCCAATTACTTCACAAAATTTTGGTCCGAATCCATACTTTTCTATAATTTGTTTTATAGTGATCCACTGAATTGAATCGAAGGCTTTAAATATATCTAGTGAAAAAAACCTATATGATCTCTTTGTTGTTGTGCGAGAATTGATAAATCAACTATCCTGCTTGTCAAGTCTGACATAAACCGACCTCGCAAAAACCCTACTTGATCTTTACTGATATAATTACATAAAAATTTATTTAACCTATTGGCTAATACCGCCGTGAAAATCTTTGCGTCTTGGTTCATCAGGGAGATTGGTCTATATGATTCAATTCTTTCTACGTTTTTCCCTGCTTTTGGTATTAAAATCATAATTGAATTATACCACGATGCGGGAACTGTACCCCCCTCCATTACATAATTAAATATCCTTTCAATTCTTGGTACCAGAACTTCCTTGAAATCTTTTAAAAATTCTACCGATAAGCTGTCCTCACCAGGAGCCTTACCTACTTTTAAACTATCTATAACATCAATAATTTCCTTGGCTGTTATCCTTTCGTCCATATAATTTCTGTGCTCTTGACTTAGTTTTATTCTTGACCATTTATTTAAATATCTCTTTAACTCTACATCATTTATTTCCTTTTTTGAATAGAGCTCCCGATAGAATTTATTAGCAATTTGAATCTTATCCTCTAGTTTATTACATCTTTCCCCAGAATTGTTTATCAGGATCTGAATTTCTCTTCTGTCTTTTTTTCCTCTGCTGCCTTAGCCAATAATTTAGAATTTTTGTTACCATATTCAAAATAATTTATTTTAAGGTAAATTAAATTCTTCTTTACTTTTTCAATCTCATTTTCAGTGATTTTCATTTTTAATCCTTGCAATTTTTCAAATACATTTTTATCACCTGTTCTTGCATGTTCTTCTTGCAACTTCCTAACTTCTTCCTCTATTTTTTTTTAATTTTCCCTTATTCTGTCTATTATTCTTACATAATAGTTTTATACTTTCCACCCTAAATATCACCTTCATGGTATCCCATAAAACTCCATCATTAACATCCATTGTGTCATTTATCTCCCAACATTCATCCCAATTTTTAATTATTGTTTCTCTACTCTTTTGATCTCTAAACAATTTTGTATCATATTTCCATACTCCTATGCCTTTTTTACCTTCTAACTTGATTTCTAATATTATTTCAGCATGATCTGATTCCTTAAATAAACCAATTTTAATGTTTTCAACTTTACTTATCAAATTTTCTGAATTCAAAACATAATCAATCCTTGAATAGGAATTGTGAACCTGTGAGAAAAATGTGTACCCTCTTTCTGAAACCTTAATATCTCTCCACACATCATGTAATCCCATTGCTTTTAACCACTTGTCCATAACATTAGCTTTAGTATGCATATGCTTTAACACGTTTGTGGTATCTAGGTTCGATCTAATTAAGTTAAAGTCTCCGGCTATAATTAATTTGTTTACATTTCCATTTTTTTATCTTTTGAAACACACTATCCAAGAATTCCTCTTGCTTCTCATTTGGCATGTAGACATTAACGAATAATATTTCCTCATTGTTGACCGTTCCTCTAATTATGAGATATCTTCCCTCAGGGTTGGCAATAGTCCTTAACTTTATAAAACCTAACCTTTTTGTTATTAATATGGCGACCCCTCTTGCTTTAGAGTTACCAAATGCTTTCTCATAATGCTCTATCCCCCTTAGATACAAATTATTAACATTGTTGTTTTTCTGATGTGTTTCTTGTAAACAAATTACATCAGGGTTATCTCTTCTAATACCTGCTTCAATATGTTTCCTTTTAATTATATTACCAGTACCTTTGACATTCCACATCACAGCTTTCATTGTCTTCATACTTATTTATTTTACATTCCATTGATACAATCTTCATCTCCTATTGGCATGTGCAATCCTATCTACCTGACCTACTCTACCTAACCCTTCCCACAAGTAATACATTGACTGAACATAAAACATATAACAACAATTCTTCACCCTCCCCACCTTTTCTAAAAAAGAAACACCCTTGAAAATCAAGAAGGGGAGGGGGGGAGTACGGCAATTCTGCAAACCCAGCTGCTAATCTTCCTGCCCGACTTATTCAACAAAACTCTTAATTACATTTATATGCCACACTACACATTTCATCTTCCCTTCTTATTGTGTGCTATACATGTTTCAACTGTATTGAATACTTAGACATTTTTCTCCTGCTAATAGTTCTTATCATGAGTCATGTACATTCCTGATATTATTAACTCTTCTTTGAGTTCTTTCCATTCCTTAGTGTTATTCTCAATTATCTTTGCATCCAATAAAATGTCTAGGACATATAATCCCTCTTTTATCACATACGATTTTCTCAAATTTATGAATTTTAATTTTTTTGTTAAGAGCCAAAAATACGAAATTCCCCTTTCTCTTAATTTCTTTGTGATCGGTTTCATCTGCATTCACCAAGTTCACTCTTCGACAGAAATATTGTTATAGACCTCTATATTATTTCTCTCTAATTTCAATATATCTGGACTAGAGTTCCTGATATGCTGCATTAAAGCCATCTTCAAACCCTCACTTGCAAATCTCCAGCTTACTATGAAGTGACTCACACACTGTGATCACAGAGCCATCTCCTGCAGCACATATGAAATGTAAAAGGTTTCCCTTGCTCGAAAGCCAGTTGTATCCGACTCTAGGGTGCAGTGCTCATCTCTGTTTGAAAGCTGAAGAGCCAGCGTTGTCTGATTCTGCAGACATTTCCGTGGTCATGTGGCAGACATAACTAGACACCGGAGCACATGGAATGCTGTTACCTTCCCACCAAAGTGGTCCCTATTTATCTACTTGCAATTTCTTGCTTTCAAACTGCTAGGTTGGCAGGAGCTGGGACAAAGACTGGAGCTCATTCCGTCCTGCAGTACTCAGGAATCGAACTGCTGACCTTCCGCCTCCCAGTCAGCATCTTAGCCACTGGAGCCACTGCAGTTCCTTACATATGAAATGAGACATGCAGAATTCAGCACTGGGACTGCAATGGACTGCTGCAGCCTTGAGGATATTATCAAGGTGTGCCTTCACAGCTAGTCCATCTGGCATGGCCTTTTCCACCTCCATGACCATTTGGAATCAGAATAGTGAAGTGGTTCCTCCTCCTCTCATTTGCTGTTGGGCCCAATATGATGGTTTCCAGTGGCATTTCCTCCACTGAGGGGGCCATCACCCCACCTAAAGGGACTTATCCCTCCATTGGCCCCTTTAGGGGGTCAGGTTATTTACTGCCATCCAACACTTGGAGTTGAGTCACTGGCTGTACGGTCTACTCCATTACCATAGCGGGATGCCCAGCCAGACAAAAGGTCAGCAATAATCTGAAGAGAAGCACCTCTGCTGCACATAGAGGCTCTCCACATGAACCATAATAACAATCTGAATGTCACAACGTAGGCTCATGGAAAAAATACACTCTTCCTCATTGCAAGATTTTTCTTTAGAAATTTATTTCCTGGGGAATCTCACATAATTTCTCATCAGTTTCACAGTCTTTCTTTCTGGAAGGAATGCCAGCCTGTCCAGGATTATCACAATTTTCTGCCCAAAGAACTACGTTTCTCGCAGAGGATTTATCTGGAAAATGCAGAAGAAACACTGCTTAATGCAGGAGTGAGGCCATTTGTGGTCCAAAAGGGAAACAAAACCAGGGAGTCATATGTATGTATGTCCCACCTTTGCAAGAAACAGGGAATTCTTACAGATACAGGAGGAAATGAGCCTTAAAAACATCACTGAAAATGTGAAATGCAGCACAGTGATTACACATCACATCACAAATCCTGGGTTCTCAGCTGTGTGGAGAATCTCCATACTCAGCAGAGGCTCTGAACGTCAGATTAAAGCAAAGCAGGCACACATCTATACCTCCCCATAGTGCTTGGTGCACTTGGTTCACAAGTTAATTAGCATTTTGCTCCCAACATGCTGGGTACTCATTTTACCAACCTCAGAAGGATGGAATGCTGAGTCAACCTTGATCCCTGGTCAGGATCGAACTCACAACCTTTTGGTAGCAGGACAGCAGTTTAACCGCTGCGCCATCAGAGTTCAAGATTATTTCACTATTCCTCAGATACTCATTTTAACTGCCTTTTAAATGCCTGACTGGCACTTGGAGACCCATTGTACTTGTACCAATAAAGACTAAATGAGTCCTGGAAGGGCCTTTACCAAGTGCCCTCCCAAGAAGGGAGTCTAGATTTTAGGTGGACTCAGAAGCAAGCATTGTAAAGGATGTTTCAAATTTCTGTTGAATATATTAAAGCAAAACCACAATGCAAAGGGTTAACTTATGCATATAATCAGCCAATCTGAAGGGTTCTCTAGCTTCCTGCCCCTAGTGTCACCTGGTCTTGGAAATAAACCTCATCAAAATCAATCGACCTTAATTTTGAGTAGTCATGCACAGTATAGGATAGCATAGTTGGCTAGTGCAATTGAAAGTTCTCTTTAGTAGAGCAAAGATTTTTAGATTTTAGATTTTCAGATTTTTATGATGTTTTATTTATGCATGTCGAGTGTCAGAGTGTTTTATGTTAGTGTTTTTTCCTGCATTGTAAACCGCCTGGAGTCACCTTTGTGAGGGAGCGGTTAAATAAGTCTAAATAAATAAATAAATATTCTGCTCTCTCCTCTATAGTCTCCAATTTTGTCTTACAATCAAAGTAAGTCGCCTCCCCTCCAAGCCCTCATCACCAGCCAGAGCCGGAGGGCTTTGAAAGCCCAGGCTCCGTTGAGGATGTTGAGCCCCAGGCCTCTTTGAGGACATTGAGTGGCAAGAGACTTTTTGTTATTGATTTGCTATTTGCTACTTCAATGTTAAATTGTATAAATTGTATTTTATGGTATTTCATTGTGTTGATGTATATTGTTGAGGTTGAGGATATGTTTGTAAGTCGCCCAGTCGCACTTCGTGAGTGGGGTGACATATAAGTCTAAATAATAATAATAATAATAATAATAATAATAATAATAATAATAATAATAATAATAATAATAATAATAACAACAACAACAATAATAATAATAATAATAACAACAACAACAACAACAATAACAATTGTTTCAATGAAAGTAATTGTACAGAACTGTTTATTTACCAAACCAACTGTTTACCAATTCTATCTTAAGCAAAATAACTGTAAATAAAGAACATTTTCTTATACTTCAAGATGTGTGGAGAGTTTTATTGCTGGGCTAGAGCGGGAGTGTAATATTTGGAGAACTTATTAACTATAACTATTTGTTAAACTGCCCCACCTACTGTTGTGCATGCATTTAAAAAAACCTTAACAATTTCAAGGTCCTCTACAGTAGGCACAGCTGTGCTAATTAGATTAGATACCCAAAATTCCCATACTATTGTGTTTTTATTTTGTGTATTTGCTGCCTGTATTTCATCTATACACCTTTATATAGATGCTCTCTGTCTATTTTAATAGATTTTTCAGGTGTACTTTTTCTCAGTTTGCAAGATCTTATTAGCTTACTACCCTCAACAGTGAAAAATGGGGCTCACGGAGCCAAAATGCTCATGGCAGCGGTGGTGTTTTACTTTCCTTGTAAACACTAGTATTTAATAGAAGTGATAATGTAGGGGTATGAAGTGATTATCACTTTATTGCAATTAGAAATGATTTACTCTTGAGAAGCTTCCAACACATATTGACTGAGTGTGAAACACAGACTGTATTTTAATGATAGTGCCACCAGCACTGTAATCCACAGTGGAGCACTTGAATTAAAATACCTTGTTGAATCCAAATCTGTGCATGCTGCTTTATTAATTTAACATGCCGTTTAATCAATTTGTGTTTTAAAACCCTTGGAAGTACTTCTTTCTAAATGGAAATTATATGCATCTCACCAAATCTTTTAACATTTTATGTATTTCAGGTACTTTGTTTATACTGACCCTATTCTGTGAACATCACTTAGGGGTAAATCCAGTCATTGGCAGTGGCTGCAGAAATGTCTTTCTCTATTCCCTTTAACCCTCTGTAAGCCCCAAAAAATATCTCCAGAAGTTTTATTTTATTTTGAGAATGCACAGGGTGTGGTCTGTGGTGACCAAAATCTTTCTTTTTAAGATGTGTGCCACTGGAGAAAGCAAAATCACTTTCCTAGTGAAATCCCTCCCTCCATTTTTGAAGGTAGTGGGAACAGGTGGGTGTGCAGGAGCCGCCTTCTAAGATTCTGGTATATGTGTGCGGCTCCTGTACCACTGGAGGTTGTTGTTCTCCTACTTCACATAAAATAATAATTGTGTGTTGTCAGATTATTTCTGATTTATAGCAGTCCTTTCCAGTGCTTTCTAACCAGAGAATAGTCAGACGTGGCTTACCAGTCCCTTCTTCTGGGGGCATTCTAGGACTGTGCAGCTTGCCCAAGGCTACACAGGCTGGCTCTTCTCCCAGGAGAATCAAACTCCCAACCTCTGGCTGCAGCTGAATACCTGAACCACTATGCTAGATAAAGCTCCACTTCATATAGATAAATAAAATCTATTGATTGATTGGTTGATTTATTGTTCTGACACATTAGGTGAATGGCAAGGATTTGTAACTAACTTTTCAGACAGATAACTTTTAGCACTACCAGTCAAATGCAGATCCTATATTTTCTCCATGTTGCTCCAGGTAGCAGAGATGACTCTATTTCTCCTTTATCCTCCAGCTGTGGTGGCACAGTGGTTAAGAAGCTCACCTTGTTATCTGGAAGTATGGCAGTTTGAAACCCGGGTACTGCATGACAGAGTGAACGTCCATCTCTGCCCCAGCTCTTGGGAACATGAAAGGAGCCTCATTTGGGCTCATTCCCTGAGCAGAGTTTCTCCAGCAAAAATCCTTTCAACCCAGAATAATTTCTGACATGAAATTATTATACAGCAACCCTAAGAAGTAGGTGGGAAAAGGTGACTTTGGCTCACAGTTATCCAGCATGTGACTCAGTGAATACCGTACTTGAAACTGGATTGCCCATGTGCCCCAAACACATTGACTATTTGGAAATTAAATACTGAAAAATAATGAAACAGAAGGTTCAGGGAGGTAAGGGAGGGGCAATAAAACCTAGATGGGTGCTAAGAATGTGTTGGCCCATCATCTTAGCTCTACTACCAGAAAGATTCCGAAACAGATATTTTGAGAGGTTTTACCTGTGCTACAGAAGTCACTATTAAATGCAACTACTGTGAGGTTTGTGCTGCTACTTTTTAAAACTGTTTCAAAACTTTTCTACAGTTGCTGGCCACAGGCATTTGAGATTCAGATGAGGAAGACTTGGGCTGCAGTTCTTGACAAGAACTACAGTAGTACAGTAGTTGGAGGCAAAAAGCTAATTATGAACCACTAGAGAATGTACAAAGTGTTAGTGGGCTGTATATACCCTGTTTCCCCAAATATAGGACCTCCTCCCATAATAGGACACCCCCTTTTTTCCCCTGCCTTTGAAATATCCAAAAATAAGACCTCCTTACCTCCTGGCTGTAAGGTGGCCGGCGTGGCCCATAAGAAAGCCTGCCGCATCGGAGTCTCGATTGCCTCCCCGCTCACAACCAAGGGAAGTTTCCCCTGGTGAGAGCGGGATCGAGACTCCGACGTGGCTGGCCTTCTTATGGGCCACGCTGGCCGCCTCACAGCTGAGGCCAGTCTCGATCGCGCTTCCCCATTCGCAACCAAGGGACGCTTCCCTTGGTTGTGAGTGGGGAAGCGCGATTGAGACTGGTATTCTTCTTCATGGAAAAATAAGACATCCCCTGAAAATAAGACCTTGTGCTAATTTTGGAGTTTTTAAAAATATAAGGCAGTGTCTTATATTCGGGGAAACACGGTACATGTAATTGTTATTGCTGTTGTTAATTGCTACTTGGAAATAAACCTCATCAAAATCAGTGGACCTTAATTTTGAGTAGTCACGTATAGGATAGCATAGTTGGATAGTGCAATTGAAAGTTGTCTTTGTTAGGGCAAATCTTGGGGTCCAGCACCCTGTTCACTCATACAACAATGTTGAAACAACCATTCTACACTCAGTCCTGCCCTGGACACAACTTTGATTGCTACCTCCATTTCAGATGTGTTATGTCAAAAATACCAGGGGAATAGATAATTGAGTGGATTTTTATCTCCCAGGCAGTTTTGACAAAAAAAAAAAACAACAGATTCTGAACACATATCAAATACTGCTGCATAACCGCATGAGGTTCACGCCTGTCTCCAAAACTTACAACCCAATACATTTGGTAGTTTTTAAGATGCCAAACTTTTTGGTTGCCTTGGGCTATGAGCACATAGGCTTTAGCCGTCAGCTTTAAGCCTGTGTCCAAAGTTAGAAGCACCTGTGACCAGTGGTGGGCATCAAAGATTTTCACTACCACACCGTGGGTGAAGCCTACATTGTGGGTGGAGCCTACATTGTGGGCAGAGCCTATGTTGTGGGCAGAGCCTATGTTGTGGGCAGAGCCATGTGACTGGGTGGGTGATCTAGTCATGCCTGCCACATGGCCATGAAAAGGTCTGCAAACACAAACAGCACTGGTTCTTTGGCTGTAAATGGAGATGAGCACTGCAGTCCTAGAGTCGAATATGACTGGCTTTTGAGTAAGGGTGACCTTTAACTAAACAGGGCCAAAACCTCACAGCAAATTTGAATACGAAGCAGGGATCCTCTTGTTATTAGGTAAAGCCATAAAGGTAAAGGTTGCCTTTGCTCGAAAGCTAGTCGTACCCAACTCTAGGGTTCAGTGCTCATCTCTGATTACAGCCAAAGAGCCAGTGGACTTGATCCACAAAAGCTCTCATTAAAATACAGCAGTTAGTCTTTAAGGTGTCACAACATTTTTGTCTTTTTGTTTACTCTCTGATATGCTTGCACAGAATAAAACGTTTGACATAGTAGCCGTGCTAGTCTGTGTTTCAATCATACCTGTATCAGGAAAAAATAAGAACACTCCTCCCTGGAAAAACCCCTTAGCCTGCCCCAGAACCTGGCCAAGGCTCCATGCCTCTCCACACACAGACAGACACAGACAGACAGACAGACACACACACCACTCTGTTTACCTTCCATCGAAGTGGTTCCTGTTCCTCCCCTCTCCCCCCCCCCCCCCAGAACTCTGTTTACCTTCCCAATGAAGTGGCCTCTATCAGTCCCCCTCTTCCATGGCTCTTCCTCCTCCTCCTCTTCTCCCTCCTCCTCTTCTTCAAGCGGCTGCTCCTCTGTCACCACTTCTCCCATCATTGCCACTTCTCCCACCACTGCCACTTTCTGTGCCTGGACTAGGAGGAGGAGACAGAAGCGATGATGGCGGCGGCGGTGGGTGAAGCATTGGAGGAGGAGGCTGAAGCAGTTGCGCTGGCGGGAGAAGCGATGACAGATGCTTGGCTTAGCACACATGTGCTAAACTATAAAGTAGTGCATGTGCGCTAAGCAACAGAATACAGAAGTGGGTGTGGCTGGCCAAGTAGGCACGGCTTATCAGGATTTTTGCTGCCAGTACGCCTGGACCGGGGCTTACCGGCAGAAGCACATTACTCCCTGTGATGCATGCCATGTTCCAAAGTGAATTTTCACATTCCACTGGCCTTGTCCTTATGTTATTTACCTAGTCCTGAAAACAAAACAAAACAAACAGAAAAGGATGAGGCTTCATTGAAATAATCATAAAACATTTTTCCTATAGTGATGACAGCTTTGGGGCATGTTTCTATGGAAACCATTTTCCTTATGTGCTCCTCTATAGCTAAAGGTCTCAGATGGACCTTCTGTATCTTTACTGCCTGTATAAACTGCAGATTCTCTACAATGATTGGTAACACAGATCAGCAGGGTCTCCTGAAATGTGTCAAGAAACATTATCGGGAAGCAAATTCCCATTATTACTCATCCCTATAAATTTATAGCTAATCAGGTCCTTAGTGGCAAGTTGACAACTGAGGTATAAACACTGTATAAGAAGTTGCTGCTGCTGCTGTTGCTCTTATTGGTGTTAAAGATCATTTTCCTATCCTAAACTGCAAACATAGCTATCAATCCACCTATTGTACTAGATTTAAATTTATTTGTGCTGAATAATTTAAATGGTGCAGAAGGTTTTTTACCTGGTGTTTAGCTGAAACTTAAACTGATCTTGGCTAACATTAACTCGGCATAAATAATTTTCAATTTCAATCATTAATTAAAAACACAGTCCGTCACCCTTTTTTAATTCCGCAAAAGTAGGCATGCATAAAAAGGACACAGCAGAAAAAAGGTGGTAAAATCAGATGTGTGGTTAATAAAATGTATAGATTTTATTTTTTTTTAAAAAAACTTTCGTATAAAGCTTCCATATGATTTGGATTTTTTTTAAAAAAAAAACTTATACATAACAGTTGTTCAACAAGTTCAAATTATGTTAATTTTATGCAAGCACTTATTCATTATCCATCCACAAGGAGGAAATTGTAGATTGATGGGACATTTCTAAAAAGACTTTTACTCAAATGGCTTTCATGGTTTTAACACAAGTTACAAGCAGGTGATGTATACATTAGAGATATCAATCAATTGAATTCTCTTAAGAGCTTAAAAGTCTACATCAGTACATCAGCATATCCTGGGTTTGGATGCCAATTTGAACAGCCCAACTCAAAGGATAATGTTTCTCGAGAATTAATCCTCTAAAGTTCTAATTAATATGGTTGCAATCCTATACATACTTATTCTACTCAAAGGAACCTATTTGTTTAAGTACAGAACATTAAGTGCAACTTCACAAACATATTTCTTCTGCTATGAAGAAATGACAGGTTCCTAAGCAGTAAGTTTGTGGCTTATATCTGCATTATTATTATTTTAATTGCCAGGAAAGGAGGATCTTTTCCAGTGGAATCTGAGTTATGTTGCTACCTTCTAGTTCTTTCCTTTTTCAATGCAAAAACCACAAAATGGGGAATTCATCAGTGTAGAAAGTGGGAAAACTCTAAGAAGTCCATAAAAAAAGTCCATGGGGAAGGACCTAGAAAATATTGGCCAAACATCAGAAGTCACACATTTTGTCTGGCAGAGAGGCCACACCCTGCGGGTCACCCCTTATATGTGGTCAAAAAATGAAAAACAAGCAAATGATAATGATGATTGGCACCTGGAACATTAGGACACTACTCAATCTTGACAACAATGACAGGCCTGAGCTCTTGTGATGCATGCTTGCTAGGTTGAACATTGGTGTTGCTGCCTGGAGTGAAAGCAGATTGTCTAACGAGGGAAAAATCATTGAGTCTGGTTCATGATATACCATGTTTTGGAAGGGGAAAGAGGTAGGAGAGCGTGGCATACAAGGTGTAGGTTTTTCTGTGAGGACAAAGTTGGTAAATGACCATCAACTCACTCCTACCACAATTAGTGAAAGGCTTATGACTCTCCATATATCTCTTTCAGGAAATAGCTCCATCATACTAATCTCCACTTATACCCCCACTTTAGATGCTGATGTAGATGTTAAAAACCAGTTCTACAATCAGCTGAGCTCTACCATCACTAAGGTATCAACTAGGGGCAGGCTTTTACTGCTTGAGGACTTCAATGGAAGGAATTATCAACTCTGGGGAAAGGAGATGGGTAAGCAAGGACTTGGTAATTGCAATTCTAATGGACTACTGCTTCTTGGTCTATGTGCAGAACATCAACTCTTCATCACCAACACTCAGTTCCGACTACCCAACCATTTTAAGACCACATGGATACATCCCTACTCCAAGCACTGGCAGATCCTTGACTACATCCTCACCCAGCAGTGTGATAAGAAATATGTCCTCATCACCAGGACAGCTAGGTACCCACTTATGGTCTATCCAACAGTCATTGACATTTCTAGCTGTCCTGGTGATGAGGACATCTTTCTTATCACACTGCTGGGTGGTGATGTAGTCAAGGATGTGCCAGTGCTTGGAGCAGGGATGAAGCAAAGACTTGGTAACTGCAGTTACAATGTACTACTGCTTCTTGGTTTATGTGCAGAACATCAACTCTTCATCACCATGTATTCATCACTGTTGAATAACTCAGTCAGTACTCATGATGTCAAACAAGAATGGGCCTCATTACAAAATATTATCATCAAAACTGCTGAGGAATGTTGCAGCTGAGGGCCTCACACCTGAGGTCTGAAACAATCACTCTCACCCATGCATACACACAGTCATCCAAAGACACACAGAGACAGGACTTCTTGCTGAAGCCAGCTGGGAGGGAACTTCTGAGACAAAGGGACCCAGATAGTTTTATTAGACATACAATTCTATACAGGATGTGGGCATGGTCTTTGAGGTGATTGGTTAAGCAGGTCATGTGAGATTACATCATATTGCATGAGGAGATGATCTAAACTGCAGGTGATCAGGGCTTGGTAAATAACCAGATGTTAGGTGCCCTTCTACTTTGGGGGAGATGAGTCATATGCTGGCCTTCTGCCAGAACTCACCCAGGCCCCGTCTGCATAAGCCAGTGTGGATCCTTAGGAAGACAGCCAGGAATCCCTACAGAGGAAACCATTGGCTTTGTGAAAAAGAAAAGGCAAGACTGGTTTGATGAGGGAACATGGGTCACCTGGGGGCAACCGGTGCAGCTTTAAAATGCTGTCGCCAAAGCCGCCCCTGCTGGACTGCCTCTGTGCCTCTGTGCCTCACCGGTTTGCTCCCTTGCCCGGTTGGGGCTGGAGGAAATGTGTAACACCTGGGGGAGACTGGCGTGGCTTCAAAACGCTGTCACTGAAGCCGCCCCTGTCGGACTGCCTCCGCGCCTCACCAGTTCGCTCCTTTGCGTTATGGACGTTATGGACATTGGAGCCCCAGGCTCTGTCGTGGATGTTTGATCCTGGGTTCCATTGTGGACGTTGAGCCCAGGGCTCTGTGGCGGATGCTGTGGTGGAGGACATTGTGTTATTTCGTTATTTGTGATTCTAGCATGTAAATGGTATCTTATTGTGTAATTTGTACTTTATCTTGTAATTTTGTAATCTGAAAACTGTATATTTTCTGTTACTGTATTTTTTTGATGGGTTGTGAGCTGCCCTGAGTCGGCCTACACCGAGTGGGGCGCGATATAAATCAAATAAACTAAACTAAACTAAACAATGATGAAATATTGTGGCTTATCAATGCCAAACAGGAAGCCTATCTATCCCTTCTTCAAGCTCCATCCTCCAACATGAAGAAAGCTCATTTCCAAGAACTAAAGCAGACATGCCAGGCACAGCTAAGAGAAATGAAGAACATCTGGTGGCAACAAAAAGCTCAGGAACTCCAAAGACTTTCTGACGCTCATGACCTAAGGAACTTTTATGATGGTATAAAAGAACTATATGGATCATCTCGCTTTTCATAAGGCACTCTGAAAGCAGCTGACAATACTACAGTCCTTACAGATGTCAGAAAATCCTGGAGCGCTGAAAGGAACACTTTTGCATGCCTTTAAACCAAAACTCTACCACTGCTGAGGATTTTTTTTTATTTTTAGAAGTGCCACAATATCCACACCAGCCATAGATAGCAATTCCACCAGTGTACCTGGAATTCTCTGAGGCTCTGAATAAGCTGAAACCCAGAAAAGCCCCTGGGCTAGATAACATCCCTCTGTAGTTAATCCAGAAGAGAGGAGTGCCTCTATAGACAAGGCTCTTCACACTCATTCTCTTGATTTGGGAAACTGGTAAAGTGCCTGATGACTTTAAGAATACCACCATTATCACCATTATCTTTAAGAAAGGTGATTATAGTATTTGTGGCAACTATTGTGGCATATCATTGCTAACCATCACTGGAAAGATTTCCTGCAAATTATCTCTGAAAGGGTCCTTCCAGAATCTCAATGTGGTTTCTGTATTTCCCGAGGCACAATGGAGATGATTTTTTGTGCAATACAACTTCAGGAAAAATGCAGAGAACAGAATCCACTGTTCTTAGTATTTTATGACCTGGAAAAGGCTTCCAATTTTGTCCCGGGACCTGCTATGTGGCTGTGATAAAATGCTTTGGTTGCCTTGAGCGTTTTGTAGATCTGTTCCAGGTGCTTCATGGTGGCATGTCTGGAGGGTTCTCCATCAAAACAGCATATCGGATGCCTTCCCAATCACCCATGGATTGAAACAGGGTTGTGTGCTTGCTCCAACCCTTTTTGCCCTTTACTTGGCTGACAAGCAGTATGAAACATCTAATAACAACTCAGGTGTATCAACCTGTGTTATCAACTTGCTGAATAACTAAATTGTGTGTTTTTATTGCATTTTATCATTAGGGGTAGCATATGTACCAAAGACAAATTCCTGGTGTGTTATAGCACACTTGGCCAATAAAGGATTCTAATTCTGATTCTAGAGATTAAATACCACTTCAATGAAGGACTCTTTAATTTGGCTAGACTATGCTCCTGAAGACTAACCAGTGCTAACAGGATAACGGAAATGCAATATGCCAATGACTGTAGTGGCTCAAGTGGATAAGACGCTGACTGGGAGGTGGAAGGTCAGCAGTTCGATTCCCGAGTACTGCAGGACAGAATGAGCTCTTGTCTTTGTTCCAGCTCCTACCAACCTAGCAGTTCGAAAGCAAGAAATGGCAAGTAAATAAATTGGGACCACTTCGGTGGGAAGGTAACAGTGTCCCATGCGCTCCAGCATCTAGTTATGCCTGTCACATGACCACGGAAATATCTGCAGAAGCAGGCAGCACTGGCTCTTCAGCTTTGAAACAGAGATGAGCACTGAACCCTAGAGTTGGATACTACTGGCTTTCGAGCAAGGGAAACCTTTACCTTTACCTAATGATACTACATCGCCTGCTCTCACACCTGAGGAGCTGCAACAATCAGTCAACTGTTTCAAGAATGCATGCAATCATTTTGGCCTCACCATAAATACTCAGAAAATCAAGGTACAGTACTTACATAACCTGACCCAAGGATAGCCCTTCCAGAGTTCAGTATTACCATCTCAGATTCGACACTGGAACAGGTAGACCATTTTTCTTACCTTAGTAACATCCTGTCTAAAAACTGCACCTGTGAACAGGGTGTGGTGAAGAGAATTGGTGCTGCCCATTTTGCCTTTGGTCATCTATCACACTGGGTCTTCATGAACAAAGAATTAACAGTTCATACAATGCTCATGATATACCAAACTGCTGTTACCTCAATGTTATTGTATGGCTGTGAAACATCGACCCTCTAACACCAAGACATCAAAAAGATTGAGAGATTTCACCAACAGAAGCTAAGGTCCATTTTGAACATCAAGTGGGATGACTATGTCACCAACATCCCAGTTCTTGAAAAGGCACATGTAAATAGTATTGAAGCTTCTATCATAGGCCATCGTCTTAGATGGACAGGGCATGTCCACCATATGGACGGTTCCAGGTTTCCTCATCAAATTCTTTATGGGGAATTTAGCTCTGGTACAAAAGTTCATGGTGCTCCTTTGAAACGTTTTAAAGACCAGCTGATACAAACCATAAAGGTGTCAGGTATAAACCCACAATCCTGGGAGGTTAGCTGATTTGTCAATCCTAAAGGATTGACTGGGTTTATTGGTTACATTTAATTTTGGGCTGGTATTGGGGATTTTTAAAAATGTGTTTATGCTGCTGAGTGAGAGAATAACCTGGATGGGTAGTATATAAATTAATTAATTAAATAAATTATTGCAACAGACGTTTTAAAAATCTCAACAAAAAAAACTTACCTCCTCTAATGGAACAGAACCTTTGTGAAAAAGCTTATCCAGAACTTCTCAATGTAATGGGGGTGGGGAGTCTGAATGCGTAAGCAGGGGAAAAAAGGAAATCGAGGATCACCCACATCCCAATGAGTCCCTAGGAGCCAGACAGAATTTTTTAAAGAAGTGATCAGAGGCTCCCCCTCACCTTGCTCTCTTTTTCACACCTAACTTTTTGGCTCTGGTGTGCTGCCAGGCAGGCTTTGGGGTTTTTTCTTCTTCTAAAGCCTCACACTAGTTCTTTGCACCTTTCCTGGAGACCTTTAGCCTTCCTCTCTGGGGCCTATCTCTCCAGCAGCTGTTTCAGTTGCGGCACAGCTGCCAGCCACAAAATGTTTTGACCGGTTCCCTTCTCAGCCTGGTGGAAAGACCCTCAGGATCTCAGAATTGCTTTCATATTCCTCCAGTGTGGCGCTAATAGAGAAAGCAGTCTCCCTAACCCACCTCTGGTAGCAAACCGGGAATGAATTGGCTCTCTTTTAGACACACTCTAGACATGGTAAGACACTCTCCATCTCCTCAGCAAACAAGCTTGTCCCTGACACCTTCTAATCTTCTGATTAATTTTGTGTCAGAGATTACTCTGGGTTGAAAGGATTTTTGCTGGAGAAACTCTGCTCAGGGGATGCCTGAATGAGGCTCCTTTCATGTCCCCAAGTGCAGCTCTCGGGTATCGAAACCCGACCTTCCATTCTCCAGCTCAGTGTTTTAACCACTAAGCCGCCGGGGTAGCTGCTTCTAATTAATGACATGGACTGAGTGAATTACTCATTCTCCTCAAAGAAATGAGCACACTGAGGCATTTAGGCAGATCTCAAGGTTGTCAAGGTGTGTGTGTGTGTGTGTGTGTGTGTGTGTGAGAGAGAGAGAGAGAGAGAGAGAGAGAGAGAGAGAGAGATTGACATCTGTGGGCTTTTGAGTTAACCTTACACCTCTCAACAGCTGCTTACAATAGCCCTGGGATCTTAGCTAACCCAGGCATCATAGAGGTCAGCAACACATGAAGGCTATCCTTCTACCTGCATTTACAGCTAGACTGCAGCATAGGGTATGGTAGATCCTGAGTTTAAAAGTCCATCTGGACAAGAAATGAACTGGGTGACCATGAGCCAAGTATTCTCTGTCACCCTGACATACCCCCACAGGACTGTTGTAACTTAGGATAAAATGGAAAGGAAGGGCTATGTGCGCTGTTGTGACGTCACTGAAAGAAAGGCATGGTAATATAAATGCAATAAATAAACAAGTGTCCCAAACCATGTATGGAGCCTATACTTTCACAGTGGTAACCCAGGTTTAAAATGAGTTCATATAGGCCACTATGTCTCTACACTTTGCAAAAACATGTACAGTTATCCTTTTGTAGGAACTAGTAATCCAATCATGATGAATTGTCTGAATGATATCCTTTTTAAAAAGATGTTTCTTCTTTATATATAGTGCAATGATTAATTGAGAACAGTACAGTATGGATGTTACTTGAGTTAAATCATGGACTCATTTTAGTGTGGTATTTTCTATTTACTCATAAAACAGCAAAACAATGCTTATTTAAAAGGCCCAATAGGTAGCAAAGGTGGTGTCCTCTGTTTGGGCATGGGTGGGTTTCAGCCACATGTGTAGAATAAGGTGTTTCTTCATTTGGACAATATGTTATCCAGCAGTGCTAGATAACAGACTTAAAGACCAGCATGATTTATTCAGCCTACAAATGTCCATGTGGTAACATGTGTGGGCAGCCATCGCAGTAAATGTATGTCTTCTGTTAGTTTCATGTTCCTTCTAGGGTTCTAGCATGTTCATTCTGCTACAAGTTGGCCCTAATGTAGTGAGCCAGAAAACTGATTGATATCTTGGGAATAATTCTATTCAAGCAAAGATTAGGCAGAGCAAATAAAGGTTATTCAGGCTATAATCCATTAGGTATTCCCAGCACCCTCATCTCTTGGGGTTGGGCACAAGTATTCCCAAAGTTGGTTACAGTGAGAGAAGCCTCACAATTTACCTCTTACAAGAATACTGTTTTGACATACATCCTTCAAAAAAGTTGGGATCCAAGAGCACCGCTGATCTTGGATTTCACCTTAAAGCATCTAAAATCAGACACAACCCGCCACTTACAGTCCCCCTATCAAAACCCACAACGTATGGTGCAAAATTTTATATGTATGAAAGGGATCTAGAAATGTTGATTAGAACACAAGCTAAACATGATTCAGTTGTGTGATGCAGTGAAGGGAAAGCAACAGCTAATGACATCCTAGATGCATCAATAGAAGTATATGTTCAGATCAAAAATTATAGTACCCCTCCATTCTGCTTTTCTCAGACTTCACCTGGAATACTGAGTGCAATTCTAGGCATCACCATTTAAGGATATTAGTAAACTGGAGCATGTTTAGAAGAAGGTGACTAGGATGGGAAAAGATCTGGAAATTTATGAGGTTGAGAGGCCTGGATGTGATTAGCCTGGAGAAGAGAAGATTGATGGGTGAGTGATAGCTGTTCTAAACATCTGAAAAGCAGACAGGCAGAAGTTCAAGCAAGTTCATTGTCTGCTTCTCCACAAAGTAGGCCTCAAGCCAAACCTTCAAATTACAAAAAAAAAGGGGGGGAGGGGGGATATTTTGCCAAACACTAGTAAAAACTTTCTCTCATTGAGGAAGAACAAGTTCTGATTATTATTGTGCTGCCTCCATACAATCTGCAAAGTTCTTTCAATGGAAGTTCCTATCACATGGGTCCAGTGATGCACTGCAGCAGGTTCTGTCAGGTTCTGCAGAACCAATAGCGGAAATTCCCCCAGGCCACACCCACTTGGTTGGCCACGCCCACCTCCATAGCCCATAATGCAGGATGTTTGGCCATGCCCAGCAATTTTGCCCCGCCCACAGATTTGGCCAACCCACAGAGTAGGTAGTAAAAAATTTTGCAGTGCATCACTGCATGGGTCTTCCACACCAGTTATCCTCTTCCTCTGTTTTCCTTTGGCTTCATGACTGTGTATTGTTGTGATGTACGGATCTAACCTATTTCCTGGCTGGTTTGGGAGGTATTACATGTAACTTCCTGGTGGGCCTGTTAAGGGTTTTTGCAGGCAAACACTATACTGTACTTGCAGCTGTGTATGTTGTTTGTTACATGGCACATTTTCATCATTTGTGCGAGTACTTCCTGAGAGTGTCTATGTGGCTCCTATTGGGTCTCCTCCACACAGTCCAAAGTAAAACATACTTCCTGGAACTCTGAGGCTGGACATGATGGAAAGGCAGATGCCAAGAAAACAATTGCTGTTTTACACTGAAGTCATTCACTCAAGCAGCATTTTGGCAGTTCAAAAGTGGTCTGAAAATATTCTAGGGCACAGTTAGTCATTGCCAAACACAGAGGTAGGCTGAGGTTTTTTTGCCAAAAGGAAACACTTAACAAAGCCAAATAGGAATACTATTCCTACGCCCTGCCATCTGACTTCCCTCTCAAAGAGCTGTTGGGCAATAATATGAATGGTGGTGGTGATGGGCTGTCTTTTCATGAACATTTTAAAACAGAAGTTGGATGCTTTAACTGTGGGTTCCTGCACTAGCAAAAAAGTAATAATCCCTCTGACTGAGGAGCCAGAAGTTAGGAGTTAAATTCCACACTGTAGCTCCCCGGAAAACAGCCAGGTTGTGTAACTTTGGGAAAGCAGCATAGTGCCAGAGTACCCCCCAGAAAAACTTCTGAGTACTCTGTACCTAGAAAGCCCTGGAAAGAACAGCTGTAAGTCTACTTGAGGACACATGATAAGTGAAGAGGGGACTGCGGTGTCTTAGTGATTAAGATGCTGAACTTGATGACTGGCAGGTCAGCAGTTCAAGACTTAAGTACTGCATGATGGAGTGAGCTCTCATCAATGTCCCAACTCCTGCCAACCTAGCAGTTCAAAAGCAATAAATTGCAAGTAGATAAATAGGGACCACTTTGGTGAGAAAGTAAACAGCATCCAATGCACTCCAGTGTTTAGTCATGCCTGCCAAATAAATGTCCACGGAAATATCTGAAGACGCAGACAGTGCTTCATTCTTATGAATGAAGATGAGCACTGAACCCTAGAGTAGGATATGATTGGCTTTCGAGCAAGGGTAACCTAATAAGTGAAGAAGCCAGCCCAAGAACTTCAGTATAGTTCAGGCTCTCTTATTTTTGGCATTCTTATACACCTTCCCCACTCTTGTATGAAGACAAAGAAAACATGAGACACTCAACTGAAGAGTACTGTATGGGTGTCAACTCTGATATTTATTCTACCCTTCTGTGAGGTACTGAGCATAAGTATTAAATATGTTAACTGAGCTCTTGAAAGAAAATACCATATTTGTTGGCATATAAGATCCACTTTCCCCCCTTAAAATATAGTGGGAAAATGGAATGGTAATAATGGGGTGTGTCATATACAGTGAAACCCCTACTTACAAAAAAAAGTCCATTCAATAGGCTTTTGCTTAAATTGGTTTTTAATGTAACTTGAAGCAATCCCATAGGAAAAATGAAATTGTTTATGTAAATCGAAGCAAACCCACAGGGAAATGAATTTTTACATAACTCAAAACAAAACCATAGGAAAAAGAATCTTTATGTAACTCGAAGCAAACCCATAGGAAATTGTGTAAATCGGGACATGGTTTTAGCACAAAATCATTATGTAAGTCGAATTTTATGTAACTCGATGTATATGTAAGTCAGGGTTTTACTGTACTCCGGTGCGCCTTATACGCTGGCAAATATGGAAATTTAATTCTTGCTCTTTGCTGTATTGAACTTACAAGCCAAAAGAGAGTAATCTCTTGTCTTCCTGGGCTAAGAAGAAGTCTGTTTGGGGAGGTCTGGGCAAAATGGCTGGGGATTGATCTTTTGCCCGCCAACTAGTATGCTCTATGAGGGAGTGTTCTTTGAGGTAGGGACCTTTGTCAGTCCACATTGCTCTGTCTGGAACCTGAATCTGTAGGGGGGGGAAATAATTTCCATAAAGTCAACCTAGTATTGCTAGCCTTCCCTGATGTTTGCTTTAGGTAACAGAGAATGGCACGCTCTGCTCACAGTAGGTATGTGTGTAACTACTACTATACAGTAGTAAGGTTATTTATTTATTTATTTATTTATTTATTTATTTATTTATTTATTTATCCCCCGCCCATCTAGGAGATTTTCCTACCAATGCATGACAATCTTCAGTCTACTGCTTTCTCTTTCTGCCTCTTTCACTCTTCCAACTGCTATTCCAAGGTTTTTCACACTGACTCATCTGTATTATACTCCATATTGTTGACACAGATCCTACCAATCAAAAACTATCTGCTGCTCCAATCTGCCAATCGATGCTTCCCAGGATATGTGCTCATTTCTCAGTCATACGTATTCTTTGCTTCCCCAATGCTGCTTGTATTTCCTGCTGCCATTCCCATTGTTCAGGGTTCAATTAGTATGCCCATCACAGTTATTTCCTAATGCAGTAATTACCTGTTGGTGTGTACTCTTTTTGTTTGGCATAATCATTGCGAAGGCGTCAGAGGATGCAGTGAAATCATGTTAAAATGTTTGTCTGTGTTTCTTTAAATGAAAATAATAATAACTATATAGTATTCATATTGACTGAAGGTGAATTCCAAATACTCCCAAGTTTGACATTTTAAAAATTCCAAACCTGAAGGTCTGTAATTCTGAAATTGAATTCGTAATCTGAATTTTATTGCTAGTGCAGATCACTAGTAAATAGTAAATAGTGAATCAGGCTGCCCTGAACTGCCCACCCCTCGGGAACAATGTATGAAAGGGCTGTGACGCTCCAGTTCAACAAGTTGTTATCCTATTTTCAATGGCTTTGGACTGAACTCACTCATCTAACTACAATTAATCACAGAGTTTGGAGAAGTTACTGTCATAATATTCATAAGAGGTCATGTTCGTTGGACTATGACACTTTTGTTTTTTCCAGTTCCAGTTAATAATGAACGTGTGTCCCTTGAAAGGAGCAGGCCACATTTTTTTTGTGAGACTCTCTTCAGATATTAATTGGATCGTGGCCTTTGGCATTTGCTGACCAGATTTTTAGAAGAAACAGGAAAGAAAGCTTCCCTCCTCCCCTAGTTTGCAAGTTTGGGAGGTTGAAAAAATGAGTAAAAGTGAAGCTAGAAGAGGTGTGCCAGTCTGTGCTAACACATCTTCATCTCTTTTCTCTTTAACTGCAGAAGATGTAGACTGGATGCTTTCTTTCCTTTTGTCATGTTTTCAGCAACACAGAGGAAGGATAGCTAGAAGAATATGGAGGTGTAACTTTCGCAAGATTTGGTAG
Source organism: Bradypodion ventrale (assembly GCA_035047345.1). NCBI lineage: Eukaryota > Metazoa > Chordata > Lepidosauria > Squamata > Chamaeleonidae > Bradypodion > Bradypodion ventrale. Next base: position 253,393,598 of record JAWDJE010000003.1, read on the forward strand.
GATTTCTTTGTTCTGCTCCATTCAGTGGATTTATGAGACTCACTGTAACAGCAGCTTTCGGTTTTTTTATAAGACTCAAGACAAAGACTCCAATAAATATCAATATTACCACTTACATGCCTTATTAATGTCACACAAACTTTAGGATTGCCAGATAATTCAGATTGCCAACATATTATACATGTTAAAAGTACAGACTGAGCATCAGTGAACACACTTTGTGTCACTTCAGAAGCAAGGCAGTACAAGTGTGCAGCCAGGGTCTACAATCCTATTGCAGTCCTGCCATCCACTAGGGCAGTGTTTCCCAACCTTTGGTTTTTGGACTTCCATTCCCAGAAGCCTAAGTCAATTTCCCAAAGCACTGATCAGCCAATGTTCTGACTCAGGCTTCTGGGAATTGAAGTCCACCATTGTTCCGCAGAACATAGTTTGGGAAACGCTGCACTAGGGACTAGGCTGCCCTCAGTACCTACTTAGCTTGCTGCGAACTGCACAAACCTAACAAGGGCTTCCTTTTGAACAGTCCTAAGTCAGTGGGGGACTGCCTTCTAACTTTGCACAGGGTTGTGTTGCACATTTATGGAAAGGCAGTACGCTCAGGACAGAAAGAGCTGAATGCGTTTGTCTCAGGAGGTGGCAATTTTTGTTGTTGTGCTCAGTTGACTGATATGATTTATAGTGACTTCCACCCATTTGCTCAGAAATTAGCTCTACTGGATTCAGTGGGGTTTGATGCAATTGAAGCTGACAGAAGACAAAGGCCTCAAAACAATGCACTCCCCCCCCCCTTGCCTGCTACTTGGAGTAAAACCTCTTTGGGAACAGTGAAGGATCCTGTAGGGTTTATTTATTTATTTATTGGGGGGCATCCACCTGAAACTTAGGAGTGAGGACCCCAGTGCTGGTTCATGAGTGGTTTAATTGACATAGCCATGTATGGTATGACAATCTGAGGTATGAATTGACCACTGTGTCAATCTTTCCTATATACAAACAGAAGTAGTCCATGTAAGCAGCAATCTTATGCACGTTTACATGAGACCAATTGAATTTAGTTGGTTGTACTTTTGAGTAGACCTTATTAGGATTGCACTGTTAGGCAAGCACTATCCCCCCTCAATGTGTCATTTCCGGGCGAGGATGTCCAAAAATATACTGTTCTATCTTTCAGGGTTTCTGTGAAATTTCTTCAAATCCTGAATAAGTAATATCTAGACTTACTTATTTCCAGACTGGCCAGGTTATCCTGCTATGGTAATACAGTAGACCATACTGGCAGTGATTCAATGCCTCATCAGGTGGTGGTTAACTAACCTGACAACCCTGAGGACACTGTCGGCTTCGGGTAGCAAAGTCCACAGGGAAGGGTGATAGTCCCCAAGTGGATTGAATCCCACTTGAATCCATCTTGATAGAGGGCAGCAGCTTCATCAATACTGGCCTGGGGGTGAGGAGGACTTTGTGTGCCAAAAGGGCTCAGGACCAGAAAGTGACTCACAGAACTGGAACAGTGGTATGGGTGTCACATTGCAATGCAGAAGGCAAATGGAAGGCCACTGCATTATATTCTCAGGACAATCTTCATGGCTGATCTCCATGAGGATAGTCAATATTCGGAATCTGATGTGGCACAAGAAGAAGAATAGTTGCTCACTCACTTATGATTCCTTCTTTTATCAAGGCTTTTTACGACTTTGGCAAACGAAAGAGCCATCCTCGATGAAAAGACGTGTTTTGACTTTGTGGAGGGTGGGTGGATGGGCGCGCATGCGCAGCAACAACTCCTTTGCGCATGTGCAGAACCCCTTTGTGCATGCGCAGAGCCCATTTGTGATGGGTGTGCATGTGCAGTTGAAATATGGGACAGCAGCGGGAAAGGGGAGGAAAGGGTGCAGCAATATGGGATTTCCCGGTCAATCCGGGATACTTGACAGGTATGCCCCCCCTCCCCAAGTCAAAGGACTCTTGGCCCTGAGCTTCCTCGCCTGTGTCACAATCTCCCTCAAAGAACATTCCTCTATAACAGAGTCTCTATTGGTGGTTCTCAACCTATGGCCCGGGGCATACCTGTCAAGTATCCCTTATTGGCCGGGATTTCCCATATTTTGGTGCTCGTTCCTCCCCTTTCCCGCCGCTGTCCTGTATTTGAATGGCAGGGAAAGGGGTTACTGTGCATGTGCACCCATCACAAATGGGCTCTGCGCATGCGCAAAGGGGTTCTGCACATGCACAAAGGAGTTGTTGCTGCGCATGCGCACCCAGTCCTGACGGAGCAGTTCCCGTATTTTCTGGAGCTGCACTTGACAGGTATGGGGCGGGGGGGGGGGGCGGATGCAGCCTGCAACACCATTTCATGTGGCCCACCACCACCTCTGCTACACCCAGACCTGCCGTGTATGGCAGAGCTGCTTGAGGGAGGGTGACCCAGCCCTCGGCTTGAAAAGGTTGAGAATCCCTGGCCTTTATCCTCCTCATTCCAGCTTCCACTATCCTCAACATCACCACCTCTCTGCCTCCCTAGAAGGAACGGGAATCCTTGTTCAACAGAACTCCAGAGATTAAATTGCAGAACAGTCTGAAGGCTCGCCTTCCACACAAACAGACAGACAGAAAGAAAGAAAGAAAAGAAAAGATGCCGGTCGAGTATTGGGTTTGGCGAGACTTCTTCATCCCTCTGAAACACCCACCCACCCACCCTCCACAAAGTCAAAACACGTCTTTTCGTCGAGGATGGCTCTTTCGTTTGCCAAAGTCGTAAAAAGCCCTTTTTAACTGCTTGGAATTAATTGCCGTTTAATTGCAAGGCGGGGTGTGTGTGTGTGGGGGGGGGGGGGGTGTAGGCGAGCGCCCCAGCGGCCAGTCTGAGTAGTAGAAGAACTCCCCGGGCTCAGGCCTCACTCAGCGCGCGCCGGCCGGGTGGGGGAAACCAAGGAGGGTCGGCGAGGAGGCAGCCATTTCGCGTTCACTGGGCGAACGCCGCCTCGGGTCAATGGGCGGCGGGGGGGGGGGGGTCCACCATTCGGGCGGGGTGTCCCAGGGCCACCCGTGAGAGGAAGGGGTTCCCACTTCCACCCACCTCAACTCCAGCCCTCTCCCCTCCCGCCTTTCAGACGTGACTCCCGGTTTTTTTTCAGTGTCTCGCATTCCGCCTCTGTCTCAGTAGTTCTTGAGAAAAGGAGCGGGAGCGAGAGGGCGCTAGATAGAGAAACTGAGGGAGACCTCGAGGTGAGGATAAGTTTACTTGAGCTGCAGCTGCCAGAAATTTCTCAGCCTCCTTGACCCGGCGAGGTTTGACTGGGTTGTGTTATTATTATTATTGGGTTTTTTTTTCCAAGGAGTTTTGACCCTGAAGAGTCGTCTGTACAAGTCCTGAGGTAAAATGTCTCGCGCCCTTTGCTACGGAACGGGGTCAAGCCCTGTTTGGGGCCATTGAACAAGAAGTCAATGAACAAGGAAACAGAAAACAAAACATCCAGGATGACTGGGCGCTCGCCGTTTCGCGCGCAATTTTCTCCCGCTTTTCATCGTGCCTTGAGAAGAACACGGGACGTCCCGCGCACAGAAAAAAACGCGTTTGGAGAGGATGCTTCTGTCTGAATGCATCTAGTCCACTTCTAAATCAAAAGCAAGCAGCATAGCTCTCAGGTCTGCATTTGTATAAATAATAATAATTTCGTGTCAGAAATTATTCTGGGTTGGAAGGATTTTTTTGCTGGAGAAACTCCGCTCACGGCAGGGGACTCCTGAATGAGACTCCTTTCTTGTCCCCCAAGAGCTGGGACAGAGACGGGCGCTCAAACCGTCATACAGTACCCGGGTCTCGAACTGCCAACTTGCCAGCCTTCCAGCTAACAAGGCGAGCTTCTTAACCACTGAGCCACCGCAGCTCCATTTGTATAAATGGAGCGACGATAGTGATTTAGTTTTTTTGAATAAGAGTATTCTTGGAAATTCCTCTCTGGCTGAAGGCTAATAGAAAGTGGTGGTTCGTGAGACGAAAGCTTCCTCCGTGCAGAAAAAAAGCGGTCTTTTCCTCCCTTCTGACTTCCTCTATGCCTTGGAAGTGAAAAAAAGCTTGAGGTGAGCCTTGGCTCACATTAAGCCCTAGCAGCCTAGCTAAACATCAAGCATTAGGGACTGCGGTGGCTTAGTTAGTGGTTAAGACGCTGAGTGTGACGACCAGAAGGTCGGAAGGTCAGCAGTTTGAGACGTGAGTGCTGCAAGTAGATAGATAGGTACCGCTTCAGCAGAAAAAAGTAACAACGGTCCGTGTGCTCCTGCGTCTAGTCATGCCTGTCATACGACCAAGGAAATGTCTGCAAGTGCAGACAGTGGCTGTAAAACGGAGATGAGCACCGCCCCCTAGAGTCGGATACAACCGGCTTTCGAGCAAGGGCGACCTTTACCTTTAAACGTCAAGCAAAAAAGATGGATAATATCGTTCTCAGTCTCTTGGAACCCATCCTCGATCTGGCAGCATCCTAGCAACATACAAACCCAATTCACATGCCAGGTTACTTCTTTCTTTATTCGTGCCAGACGCACCAACCAGCATATAATAACATGCAAAGCTAAAATCAACACATCTAAAAACAAAAAAGGATTAAAAGGGCTAGATAACATCCGCCCAATACCAGGTCACATCAACAGCATTTGAGACTCACATACCTCTCCTTTTACAGATTTCAAAGAGAATTTTTTAAAAAAAGTCTTCGTACAAAGGAACTGTGAAGTTCTGTGAAGGGGTAGCAAAATGCTTCTTGTGAGCTTTCCCTTACAGTGAGCCTCCCTCTAAAACTACCATGCTCGGTAGTCTCCCTGGGGGAGTTAAAGTCAAACAGTGCAATGTCTTAAGTGACTGCTGTAATCCGGTCCTGCCCAGTGACTGGCAATGCTGGGTTCCCGGTCTAAAGTGCCAACCTTGGCCAACATTCCATGGGAATGTCAGCGTTCCAGAGGGCTCTTGCCTAATCTAATGCAAGCCTTTGGAATCCCGCCGGGTCCAATCCTGACGGAGAAAACAAGCCCACGCTACAAGATATATATTAAAACCTTGGCCACTGGCCCTCAATTGGGGGAAGGATTATTTTCGAACAGCCCCGGGCAAACGAACTAGGGCGGGACTCCTTTGAGTCAGTCCTATCTTTCCGAAGCACATCCATAGCACCGGGAAAGTCAGAGAGAGAAAAGCGAGTGATTCGCACATACCTTTTATTCTCTCTTTTCTCCTAACTTCTATCCCAAGAGCACGCAGATAGTTTGGGTAGTACATCAGGATGTGTCAAGGGTGGAAACACATTTGCGGCCACCCGACTCGAGTGCGTCTGTGATGGTCAGTTCAGAACCTAAAGCTGGGGAAATAACAGTCTACCCACCCTTCCCCCAATCCTACACCAGTGCTCAAGATGACTAGGAGATTCTGGGAGCTGCAACCAAAAAGTAACTAACTTTTGCAAAGTTGAAAAGCCACAGAAAATCTGATGCCACATTCCTTTAGAAATGCATGAAGGAGAAAACTGTTGCAAATCGAACCTCCAGGATTAGAGAAGATACCAGAATTCTTCGAATACCAACAAAGTTTGGGGTGGGTACTTGTTTTCTAGTTCTTTTTGTAAGGATTCTGACGCATTTTTATTTTGGAAACAGAATCGACGCCTGGCTGGACATTTTCTCTGACCCATTGGATCACACTGAAAGCCAAGCAACCTTCTATACCCACCCAGCTGCCCATTATAAAGTGTTTCTGCATTAATAGTCTTGTACTGTATCTACAATCATAGTGAGAGAGAAAAAGTTAAGGAATAGTTCAAAAGGTGTTCTATTTGAGAAGGTGATGCCAGGCTTCGGTTCTCAGAATGGAATCAAGGTGACTTCCGAGTAGATTTTATTCCGAAGTAAACTAGAGTAGAAGGTACCTTTGAGGACCAGCGGAGATTTGAACTTTGTGGTAGCCTGAAGACATGGACCCTGGTCCACGAAAGCTATGAATCACCATGTGTGTTCAGCCCTCGTGGCGCAGTGGTGGAACTGCTGTACTGCAGCCAAAACTGCTGACTTTGTGAGTTCGATCCTGATGAGATTCATGGTTGACTTACCCTTCCGATGTCGGTAAAATGAGTACCCAGCATGTTTGGAGCAAACTGCTAATTACATTGTGAATGTAATTAGTATATAATAGTGGGATACAGGTAGTATATAAAGTGTAATTGCTCTTGCTGTTGCTAACTGTCAGGTGCCAAAAGACCTTGATAGTTGGGACTCACGAAGCTCGACAGAGCTAGGGCCCCGTCACTGCCTGGCAATGTTGTTGTGCAGGTCCGTTGGAAAGGAAGAAGAAAGAAGTGCGTTGCTTTGCATCACATTGGGAGATAATGTTAACAAAACAAGACTCTTGTGTTCGTTTGTCTCTAACAGACCAGCAAAACTTTCTCTCCCGGGCATGCTTATGATGAGTTAAGGAGTTAAAAGGCACTCATCCAGGATTCTGATCCTGAGATTTTGCAAGTTTTCATCCTCCTTGTTTTCTTCGCAGTAGAGTAGAACAAGCTCCTGAGCCAGAGTTCTGACATTCTGACAAACTCCGTCGCTTCATTTCATTATGTCATCTTTAGATCATTTTTCAGAGATCTGGCTGCTCAGAATTTTCACAGAATGAAGGGTGATGGCGACTTGGTTGACGCCATCACCTCTCTGAGGTGACATCCTGCTATCCGTTGCAATGGTGGAACCTGAACCCAAGATCCGCAAAGAGAACTCATTTCCTCTCTCACGGGCGTGGAAGAGTTACTTAGTCGGATCCGAGACAAATCTTAGAAGTCAGTGCGGTGTAAATGGTTAGTGATGGGGTAAGGGATCCTCACTGGCCCGGGGTTCAAATTCTCCCTTGAAATTCAGTGGGTGCCTTAGGTCAGTCATAATTTTTGGGCTCTGGCCCGTCATATGGTTGTGTAGGTGGACGGACGACGGACAGACAGACAGATAGACAGAGAGAGATCCACCCCCTCCATTAGTCATGCTATTATTTTCCTCTAACAGGAGCATCTCCCAGTGGCCGGACTTCCATCGCTCCTCAAGCCTCCACATTAAGCCTGATCACTTCTTCTATCTGGGAGAACGAGGCTCGAAGTGGTGCACCTATCAACTGGGGCTGGGCCTTTTTTTAGTCCTGAGCTTAGCCTGAAGCCAGAAGCCCCAATGGTCCTGGTGGTGGGGATGTTGGAGGAAAGAGGCCGCATCAGATTGGTTCCCACTCACAAGTCCTGGGCAGATTGGTACCCCAGGCTGCAGCTGGACCATGATTCCTCGGTAATGTGACCGGAGGCCAAGACTTCTCTCAAGGCTTCTCTCCTTCATTGTCTGTCTTGGCTAATGGGGAAACGACAGCAGATGGGGCAAGCATGGGAACTTCTCTACAAACACACACACTCCTCCTCTGTCATTCATATCTCGCCAAAGGGACATTTGATGGTACACTGAATTGTGTTGTGTAAGTCTTTGGTTTGTCCCCAAGTCTACGGCTCAGACTTCCTAGTTTTAGACTGGCGACGCCCTCCTCGAAACCCAGGCGAGTGAAGCGTTTGCCTCACTCCCATCGCGATGCTCTCCAGAGATCACCTATTCTATTGTCACCTCCTAAAGAAATCGAAGGATGGACATGCAGGAGGGAATATTTTAACCCAATATGTTGGACAGCAGAGGGACGGAGGTGGAGCGACAAGCGTGCGAATCAGGTGATGGTGTGACATGGCTCTGCACTTGCTGCAATCTTGAACAGATTTAATAGAGGATATCCTTGGTATCCTTCCTAATAAAACAGTTTTCCTTTTGTAATTTTCTGAGAAATTGTTAGTACAGTTTTTCTGGGAGTAAGTTCCATTAAACTCCATGTGGTTTCATTTTCAGTACAATTAGGCGGGGTTAGATAGTCCATCACAGAATTCCTTGTGTGTTGCACGTTTTTTCCTGGGAATTCTACATTTTAGGAGGAACTTCTATGGAGCTGATGTGTTGAGGACTTGAGAGAGAGAGAGAGACAAGGACGTCTGAAACGTTGTGGCCGTCTATATCTTTGTGGGAACTTCGACTTCATCCCACGGATTCTGGAACCCCTTTCCTGCAGAGCAGTGATTGCAGAAGGTTTCAGACGTATTTTACCTGTGTCTACGTCCCATTGTTTTCGAAAGAGGAGTGAGGATCAGCCTTATATTTGGGGATGGAGCCGTCTGACCTTGGAGGCAAAATACATTTATTTGAAAGGAAGTCTCACTGTAATCAACTGACCCTGATTCAATCAGAGCTAATTGCATTAAGTCGCTGCTGATTTAAATGGAAACTGTTCTCATTCACAACAGTGAGTGGTTGGTGAAAATTTGTCCCGTTCTACTCCCATTATCTTCAGATGAAAGAATATAGGATTGCATTCTAAGTATCCCTACAATCTCACCTGGGCTAAACTCCGATAGAACTCAGTGGGGCTAACTTTTGAATAGATAGGTATAGGATTAAACTGTCGAAAGAATAACCATCCTACTGTTCCTGCTATTATTTTCTGTTTCAAAAGAGCTTTTTCAACATATCCTTTATAATTAGTTGAAAATTAAATTCCAGGGGCAGTAAAATGATTTGATCTTCTGCTAGGATATAATTCACAGTGGTCTATTTTCACGATACACCCACTGAATCAAACACCGCCACCACCACCCATGCCTCCAAAGTGCTTCAAGAATTAACGACTATGCTGATTGAATAGCTCCATGGTTTAGGTATCTGGTTAGGAGTTTAATTCCCTATTGTGCCTTCAGGGATAAGAGCTAGCCTATGTAGCCATAGGCAAGCTGCACAGTGCCAGGGTAATCCCAGAAGGAGGGAATGGTAAACCACTTCTGTGTATTCTCTACCTAGAAAACCCTGGCAAAGGGCCACCACAAGTCGGAATTGACTTGTGAAATCTACCTCTACTCAAAGTTAAGTCTCATTGAGTTCATTGAGTCTTACTCTCAAGTAAGCATATGTAGGCTTTCATCGCATTATGAAAACCTCAGCCCCAATACCTGAGGGCTGCCTCCTCCACATCAAATGCAGTTAAGAATCCGCAGTGTAGTACATTAATTTGCGTGAGAATCCCCACTGTAGTACACTAGTTTGCGTGAGTGTGTGTATGTGTGGAAAAGGTATTAACATCTGGAAATGACTATCAAGTCGTGTACACTCCCCGAGAGACGCCGATCTTCCAATGTATAATATTTCCACTAGTCGCCTTCACGACCCCATAAATCTTCCTTGAGAACTGGTGGAAAGCAGCAGTTTACTTAGAATGGAAAACTAGCCGGGAAAATAACTGGTGGAAGGGGGAGTGGGCGGGTTGTTAACAATTTGCAAGACTTTCCTCTCTTTTTCTCTCCCTCACCTCCAGACCATGCAAGATATTCCCTTGAGCGCCGAAAATGCATCGAAAGACAAACATGTCCATTGTAATTCCCTGCGTTATGAATCGTTATTGCTAGTTTCGGGGAGGGAGGAGGAGAGGGGAAGTGCGTTTCCTCTCAATCCTAACGTATTAAAAAGCCACACAAGCTGCTAGTTATGGAAGTTCTCCTGGGGGTGGCCGGGCCAAGTTGAGCCTGTAGGACCCATGCAGACTCTTGAGCCACTTCCTGCTTTTTCCAACGTCTGCTATGAAATGCTTTCTCCGTTCTCTCAATCATTATCTATAATTATCGCACACAACTCTGGCCATTCCCTAGAAGAGAAATACGAGAAATGATGGTGGTGGAGAAAACCAACAAGATCTCAAAAACGTCTCCAGAAGAAGTTTTTTACCGGTAAGAAATGGCTGCCCACTTCACTGAACTGGTTCGCTCCTTTGAGAATGAGCCTATTTCTCTGAATACCTAAGCGATTTACGTATTTTTGAACACTTCTGCTTTTTCCTATTCGTGTAGGAATGGTAACTGCTTTCAAATCCAATTTGGAACTTCTTGGACAAACGAAGCTTAGAGTGTAATAGCTGCGGTTAGGCTGCGTAAAACATAAATCTGAAATCTGTCAAGGTTTCAAATGACCAGGAGGTCATCCTTTCTCCGCCCTGAAAACTCTCACCTTTAATCCTTGATCTACGAGGGCTCGCTGTGGTAATGAAGAGCATTCTGCATATGCCTTGGGGCACCCTATTCCTTGACTTGACTTCTTCGATCTGGAGTTTGGGTCCTACAACTCAGCGCAGGATTTGGGGCTGAGGCCTGAGAAGCTCCTCCTCTCTATATTAAAAAGAAGAAGAAAGAAATGAGAATAATATTGACTGTTGTAAAAAGGAAGTCAGTATGAACACACACACACACACTCATACACAGACAGACAAAGGCTTCAGTGATTTTGATACTGACTAATTTTTAATTAAAGATAAAAGATGATGGCTGCTTCCGCTGTTTGTTTCTCTGTTTTGTTTGAGTCAAAGGTTGTTCCCAGGTTAATTAAAACAATATGTCCTTAGACGTGAACGAGGTTCTCAATTGATAAGACAAAGTATAAAACTTGCATTCGTAAATGTGTCGTTTTGTCACAGTGATTATTAATCCATTAATATTCTCAGTGTTGACGAAAGCGACTTTTGGACAAGAAATAAAATGGATCCTTCTCTCCTTCTCTCTCTGGTGGCTCCTCTACTTCCTTTACTTTTCATAATTCCCTCTACTTTCCACGATTCAGCCCAAGTTCAATGGAAAGGGACATGTGCTTAATTTTCCTCGAAAGGAACCCTGGAGACTCTCAGTAAATCCTTCCACAGAGTTTTTTTCCAATTCTCTGCGGAAATCTTCGCCCAATGTTATTACGAAGTGTAGGAGCTTTCTTAGAAACTAGCGACAGCCAACCTCAAAAACTACTCCGAGTAGCCTATTCCCCGAAGAAAGCGGTAGGGGAGGAGGAAAGAGAGAGAACGGAAGGGAATTTGTTTCTTTATCAGAAAACAAACAAAAAACAAACACATTGTAGCACTTTGAAGACTAACTGTTATATTTTAATGTTAGCTTTGAAGCATCTATGTTATTCAAAGCATATTCTGTGGCACAAGATGGTAAGCTGAAAATGTGCTTCGCTGCCAAAGGTTCAGAGAGGCGAAATGTTAGACTCCATCCAGAGGGGAAAATCTCGTGCGCAATCCTCGCAGAAAAGACTGGAAAATGCGCAAGAGCAAGGTCGCTGACTCACTGTCAGGCCAGACGCAGAACTGGCCCCCGCAGTTTGAGCCCTTTATTCAGAATATAAAACCTGATTCATCCCAGCGTATTTCCCTCCTGTGGCGACCAGGGGATGATCCCAAAATAAGTCTTGAAAGGAGGGTGGGGTGGAGGAGTGACGAAGGCGACCCATTCCCCGCCATAATCATGCCTTTGATTGCATTTTCTACACGGACACAGTGGCTGGGGTGGATCAATCCAATCCATTCATAATCAGGATTGAGGGTTCCCTATTTGAATTAAAATCTATTAACTCTTCCCAGGGAGAGGCAGCTCTTGCTTAAATCAATACACGGCATAAAAGAAACGTGCCTCCTAATTTATTTATTTGCTTTTTTTAAAAAAAAACCTTTCTTATGAAATCTGTTGAGGAAGAAAAGAAACAACAACAGCTCTCTGAAACCTCTGGATCGATACTTATAAATGTTGAATGGCCTAAGAAGGAAAGAAAGAAAGAATGGAACGGAATGGAGAGAGAGCACTCGCGCTAGTGTCGAGCTATTAACAGAAAAGCGAACCTGTACCGTCTCACGCCCGATAAAACCAATTGGCCGTTGACTGACGTGCTGTGAAAATGTGGAAGTGAAGGGTTAGAGAAAACTGGATTGAAAGGAGCATCTTCCCCACCCCTCGTGCAATAGCTTGGCTCGCTTCTGTACAAGGTAGTCAAAACGGTGGCTGGAGTTGGAGATTCAAGAGCTGGACATGTGATGGATAGGCTGGAGTAATTGTCTCGGAATTAATCACAAGAAAGAAGGGAAATTAGAATGAAGATGGAGAGAGAGAGAGAGATGACTCTGCTGGGTGACATTTTAAGCTCCCAGGTTAGCTTAATGAAGCCACGGTTATCTTATTGACAAAACCTTTACAGTGAATCACGACCGCCTTTGCCACACCATCATCCTATTTGTCATCCCAGCTCGGGAACGGGGCGGGGGGGGGGGGGCGTCAGAGCAAGGCCCGCTTGCCAGTCCGAGAAAGCCTCGCTTAAGGAGCCCATTGCACGACTTGTTTGGGGGTGCTGGGGACCCAAGAGGGAAGCTCCTCCAGCGCAACCTCCCCGGAGGAGAAGGGCCTTTGGCTCCAGGGGAGCTCTGCTGCTGCGGCCAGACGCCCTGGCGAGATCTCCCGGCGGAGCTTGCAGGCGCCTTCGGCGGGGATTACTTTGCCGGGCGTTGTCTTTACCCGAGGGTATTTGCTCAGTGCTTGGCTGGATGGCCTGCTGCTGCGCTCACGAACTAGGCAGACACGTTGCGCCCAAAGTGCGGACTCTTAGGGAACAATAAATACGAGACAACAGCAGTGCAGACACATCTTAGGCTTGCCTGCCCCTCTTTTGCTGGGGGGGGGGGGGGCGAGGGGATAGACTCCTCGCCTTTCCTCGCTCTCAAAACAACGTGAGACGATGCAATTGGAAAGTTAACCGTATCTATATGTATAATAAAGGTTCCCCTTGCTCGAAAGCGAGTGGTATGCGACTCTAGGGATCAGTGCTGATCTCTGTTTCAAAGCCGAAGAGCCAGCGTTGTCTGCTTCTGCAGACATTTCCGTGGTCATGTGGCAGGCATGACTAGACACCGGAGTGACGGAATGCTGTTTACCTTCCCACCGAAGTGGTCCCTATTTATCTACTTGCAATGTCTTGCTTTCGAACTGCTACGTTGGCAGGAGCTGGGACAAAGACGGGAGCTCATTCTGTCCTGCAGTACTCCAACGGAACAGCTGAACTTCTCCTCCCAGTCAGCATCTTAGCGACTTGAGCCACTGCAGTCCTTATATGTATATGTATATTTCGCTTCTGCTCAAAAGCCAGTAGTATCCGACTCTAGGGGGCGGTGCTCATCTCCGTTTTACAGCCAAAGAGCCAGCGTTGTCTGCATCTGCAGATGTTTCCCTGGCCATGTTGGCAGCCACGAACGCTGTTACCTTTCCTGCCGAAGCGGTACCTACTTGCTTTCGAACTGCTACCGGTAGGTTGGCAGGAGCTGGGACAGTCTCTCGTGTCTATGTCTGCAGTGGCTCAAGTAGCTAAGATGCTGACTGGAAGGCGGGAGGTCAGCAGTTTGATACCCGAATACTGCAGGATGCAGTGAGCTCCTACCTCTGTCCCAGCTCCTGCCAAACTAGCAGTTTGAAAGCAAGAAATTGCGAGTAGATAAATAGGGACCACTTCGGTGGGAAGGTAAACAGCGTTCCGTGCACTCCGGTGTCTAGTCATGCCTGCCACATGACCACGGAAACGTCTGTAAACACAGACAGCGTTGGCTCCTTGGTTACGAAACAGAGATGAGCACTGAACCCTAGAGTCGGATATGACTGGCTTTCGAGCAAGGATGACCTTTATGTCTATGTTTACAAAGCACGCACCTGCCTGCCTGCCTGCCCATCTATCTGTCTGTCTGTCCATCCACAGGTACCCATGTACATTCTCTAACATTTCATCCTCCCCCTTGACCTTGTGCTTGGGGGCCGCTGGGCTAAACTCCGGGGCCTGCGCTGAGGGGAGGCTGGAATTCTTGACACACGAGGCGGCCCGGCGGGGGAAGGCCGGTTCGAGTCCCGGCTGGCTGAGGTTCTTCTTATTCTTTTTAAGCCGCCTCTTCATTCACCCGAGGTGAACTCCCGAGAGACGGAAAGAGGCCCGAGAGGCGTCTTGCCCGCTCTCTCTTGTCTGCCACTTTCAGACGCCAGTCTCAGCACTGCCACCGCAGCTGCCAGGAGAGGATGGGAGCAGACGGCACAGCCCCCCCCCCTTTTCGGGTTTTTCCTGAGGGGTGGGGGAGGAAAGCAAGGCCATTATTGTTGGTGTCGGTCGTTTTTTGCTGTCGTTATTGTGCGCAGTAACAACAACTTCCTTGCCCTGTATTTAAAATCAGACGATGACCCCTTCCTTACATCTAGGCCATGAAGTGTGCGGTCAGGGAGAAGAGGAGACAGTGGTAAGCCTTTCCCACCCGGATTGAGAGAATGTTTGTGTCCCCACATCAGATCTGAAGCGGTGGGCAGTGGGAGGAGGGTTATGCCATGGCCTGGCACCACAGACGGGGCTGATGAAGGAGTTGGGGGGCCCCCTCCCTCTCAGCGCCTAATTCGAATAAAGGCCAAATGGAAACGGATTTCCTTGGTCGAGCTAAGCCTAAAAGGGGAGAGTTGCAACATCTGTGGGTTGGAGTTTTCATGCAGATATAGGCTTAACCAGTGGTTAATATATCCAGGCTTGCTAAGGCTTTAAGAGTTGGCACGGAGGACCTGCTTGCAAAGCCTGCTTCTACCTGTGTGGGCACCGCTGCAACGTCTTTCTCGGAATCTGGTTGAGGCCAAGAGGGGGATCGATCCAGGGGTCTCGCCTCCAGGGACCGGGGCTTAGAAACAGACTAGGGGTCTCTTCAAGAAGGGAGGTCGCCCTTGATCCAGACCGCTTCCTAAGGCGAAGCAAGCAAATCGGAGCAAGTTGACCACTCACACCAAAGAGAGGAGGTCCGCACACCTCAATTGAGCCTCCAAATCGCCCCTTCCTGGAAATTCCTGATTTTTTTTAAAAAAAATTGGGTTTCGTGGGTCTTTTTCTTTTTGGCCTTTCTCCCTCCTTTCCCTTCGTAGCCCCCTCCTTTCCCCTTCCATGGCTCAATTCATCAACTCCGACTAGAGAATGAACCCTAATTTGTGTTGCAAATAGGCGAATCTATGTTTACCACAGGCCCGCTCGTAAAAATGTCAAGGGGAGAAATATGGAAGCGGTTTTGCTTCCACGGCTTGCATTCAGAAGGGCCCTTATATGGAAGCAGCCAGCCGCTGCCACCAGAGCCTCCTTGCCTCGGCGGCGCCCATGCCAGGATCCGGCCTGGCGAGCGGGGAGTGGCCCAGCAGCCCGGACCCCCCACCCCACCCCCAGCTCAACGGCTAAGCCTCGCAAAACCTCCCCCCCCCCCCCACCTCCAAGACCGGCCGGAGACCTACCGGCGGCCAGTCCGAGCCCACACCCTGCCGCAGGCATCTGCCCCGCCTGCCCGGTCCTTGACATGGGGCTGGAGGGGGGGCGGGTTGTCTGTCCACTCATGTTCTCGAGGCAACGTTGGGCACTGAAAATAATTCGGAGAAATTTAACATTGACGGACCTTACGCCCTCCCGCCTGTCCAGGGAAATTGTCAAGAAGCTGATGACAGGGCGACAGGCATCACGATACTAAATAAGGAGAATCGCAATAATAGCGATGCCAAATCTTTTTTTCTGCGCTATGGGGAGGGAGGCGCAACTAGCTTTCCTATTTGTTCTCGCAGGAGAATAAGGACTAAAACTGGTCAAAAAAGTTATTTTCTCCCTTTTCTTCAAGGCAGGACATACTGGTTAAGTGGACAGCTCGGTTACGATGGAATCAAGTGCCACGAATGTTCTCTCTCTCTCTCACACACACACACACGTGTTAAGTGGACAGCTTGGTTACAGATGGAATCAAGTGCCACAAATGGTCTCTCTCTCTCTCTCTCTCTCTCTCTCTCTCTCTCTCTCTCTCTCTCTCTCTCTCTCACTCACTCACTCACTCTCACACACGTGTTAAGTGGACAGCTTGGTTACGATGGAATCAAGTGCCACGAATGTTCACGCACACTCACTCACTTACTGAATCTCTCTCTCTCTCTCTCTCTCTCACTCACTCACTCACACACACACACACACACACACACACACACAGGACAAAGTATTGCTTTTTTACATAGCTATGTGAAACTTTTCCACACGAGATCGTTCTCCAGGAGGCAGGAAAGGGGGGAATTTTGCAGCAAAGAAGAACGTCTAGCCCTATATTTTAGGGGGGGGAGGCAGGCTTGGTGGGAAACTGTGATTGGCATCAGAGGGCCACGTGGTTTATTCTTGCGCACGTGGATGATCATTCGTGCTGCGAGGTTTTAGGAAAATTGTTGGGCGGGTTTGCCAACAAGAGGTCGGGGAATTGGAAAACAGCAGGTAAGATCCGGGACGGAAAAGCTCTTCTCCCTGTCATTTGGATGCTGACATTTTCACTCCATCACTGCTTCAAGCGGCCTCTCCGGCAGCAGAAGGACAATAAGAGGGCGCTGCCACAACAAGGAAGGAGAGGATCCTTCCACGAAGGGCCAAGAGTGAACAAAATTTGAGACCAGGTTACTAAAGTCTCCCTATCACCTGTTCAGGATCACCTCTTGTCGCCAGGTAGTTTGGAAGTGCAATGAGATGCTTTTCCAATGGAAAATCCGAGTCACTTTTCAGCCAATAATACCGGCGTTATCCTAAATAATGAATGCCAGTTAATTCCCATTTACTCTCGTCTTTGTCCCAGCTGCTGCCAACCTAGCAGTTCGAAAGCAAGAAAATGCAAGTAGATAAATAGGGACCACGTCGGTGGGACGGTAACAGCGTTCCGTGCGCTCCGGTGTCTAGTCATGCCTGCCACATGACCACGGAAACGTCTGCAGAAGCAGACAGCGGTGGCTCTTCGGCTTTGAAACAGAGATGAGCACTGCACCCTAGAGTCGGATACGACTGGCTTTCAAGCAAGTATTTCTCTCCGTACCTTGGGACAACGTACTTGTCTACTCGGAAAATAAATCCGATGTAGTTCGATGAGACATACTGTATTCCCAAGCGGGTTGGGAAGGGGTTGCAGCCTTAGTGGTTCCCTGCTTATAAAGTAGGTTGTGTCTGCTGTTCTCTCTCTCCGAGTTAATCGTGGGATACATCAGTGTAACGGAGTAGTATTAGAATTTATTTTCTTCTTCTCCCACCTCCGGCCAACAGCCCTCTTTGCTGAGTGGGCAAAACAAGAAAACCACCAGTCTTTTATTTATTTTCCACTCACCCACCCACGGTGATACACTTCTGCTTGCTTTGAAGGAAAGGCTGGATGTGTTTAAAAGCAGCATACTGTATTCACCTTCAAGAAGACTGTCAGGGCGGCATACGAATTAGTCCATTAATTTGTATACTGTACATTTATAGTCCTTCACACTGGTTACGCGCGTTCCCCAGCGGAGGCATCTGAATCGCTACCTCCACACCCACTTCACTCCCTGGAATATTTTTTTAAAAAAATACAGGACCCCACCTCTCCCCCAAAATCTATGGACTGCTATCCCCTCGCGCCTGATCGGAGTTTGTGTGAATCCCTGACACGCTTGTTCTGATTCCCAGGGTGCCAGGCAGGCGAACGCACCCTGAGCTGGTGGAACCGGGGTAGGAGGACATCGCCCCGTCCCCCCAAAAAAATGAACACGAGAGACCTTTCATCGTAAACGTCACGCCCCCCCCCCTCTACGCCAAGATCAAACGATCGATCCTAATTCCTCCAAATAATTATTTTAAAATGCACGCCGGAATTGATCTGCTTTTAAAAGCGCTTTTATTAATTGTTTCCTCTCCTTCCCTTGGTGGAGGTGCCACGACTGCTGTTGCGGGCACCAGTGGATTAATTAAAAACAGCCTTAGGGGAGGGGGGAGGGGAAGGAGCGGAAGAGGGGGAGGGAAGGGGTTGGTTGAGGGGGTCCGTTAATGATCTCAGCGGGGAAAGACCCTACAAGACACTTACTTGGGAAAGTAAAGCCCAGCAAACGTGAGATTTCCCTTCTTCGCGTATTTTGGCTTATGGCTGTTTCAGGCACCTCGTTCGGATCAGCGACAAGAACCCCTTCCAAAGGCAGGCTTCTGTCCGAGGATGCGTGAGCAGGTTTTGCGGTAGGGAGCCATCCTAAGAGGGGTCTTTTTGTTTTTAATGCCGCCACACACGTGGGGTGCAGTCGATGGGTTTCCACCACCCCACCCCCCCCACCCACCCCCCACACACACACACTTCTCAGTAAATATGTGGGCAATCTTCTTGCTCGGAAGTAAGCCACATTTATTTCACGCGCACTGCTGGCCATGTTGCGGATGGCGAGACCCGCTTTAAATGTCCCCTGGGGGTGGGGGAGGTCCCATTAGGCAGGAAACAAGGATTCAGTATTCCAGACAAGAAGACTTGCAATGGAAATGCGGAGTGGGGGCGTAATTGAGCCCCCCCCCCCATGTAAGGCCATTAATCAATTCTCCAGTTCAAGATGCGAGATGCAAGGAGAGAAATCTTTATGTTCTGCAGGATGCTTTAAATGGAAAAGGGGGGGGGGGAAATCTCCTGTTTGGGAAGCCTCAGATTAATAATAATAATAATAATAATAATAATAATAATAATAATAATAATAATAATAATAATAATAATAATAATAATAATAATAATAATAATAATAATAGTTTATTTGTACCCCACCCCACGCCGGATCCTTGATCAACTGCCACGCGTTCCACCAAGCTAAAATCGTTTGAGATCTCGCAGATGTCCGTTTATTCCCTCGTCTCTTCCTCTCCCCCTTCCACTCGCAAACTCTCCACGCATAGGCATAGGGAAGTACTAACTGAATGATCTCCCGCGTGTTTGCTAAGACGTGCGAACGAGCTTTGCTGAACCAGTAGCGGCTCCTACACAAGGCGAGGGAAGGAAGCTTCCCCGACAGCTGAATTGCTAGGGACGTTTACTTTATGGCGCAAGTAATTCCAATGGATGAACAGCGGGAGCAATGCACGTGGAAGCAAGTCTCACTGATGTGGAGGAGGAAGAAGCTGGCTTGCTTCCGGGTCGAGAGGATCTTCGGGAGGACCCGTGTTCTCTTTTGGAGAACACTTCACTGAGGAAGTCAGGAGGGCGGTCAGCCTGAATGGTTTCTCAGCAAAGGAGCCCAAGATCCACGCATAATGGTGGAGCCTCAGTCCTAGAAGTACGAAATAATAATAATAATAATAATAATAATAATAATAATAATAATAATAATAATAATAATAATAATAATAATAATAATAATAATAATAATAATAATAATAATAATAATAATAAAAGAGAAGGAGGGGGGAGGAGGGGGTGCCGTCAAGTTAATTTTGATTTATGACAGTCTTCTCCAGGATTCTCTAGAGATAGAGAATACAGAAGTGGTTGACCACTCCCATCTTCTGGGAGACCTCTGGGGCTTGTGCAGCTTTCCCACGACTGACAGGCTGGCTCTTCTTCCTGGAGTCACTGTGGAATATCGAACACTCAACTTTTGGCACAACAGCAGATACCTAAATGTTATATGCTAATTTGAAAACTTTCCTCTTCGCTGCTAGAAAATGAACATTCCTGCTTCCTTGCCCGTTATCTCCAGGATACGAATCTCACGATTAGTATACAATGTGGTGCGATCGGGACAAAGACTGAGACGCCACAGACCGCCTGGGGGCCATTAAAAACAAAATTTCAGCCCGATGTTCGCAGCAGTGAATTCAACGTGGTTTACCTCTCTTTCAAAGTGTATAGTATTGCAATGTTTCTTTTTTTAAAAAAAAACCACCAAACAAACCATGGCAAGGTAACCTTTCGTGGGCTACAGTCTATTTCACTGGACAGTTTGATGTGTTCGTCTTCAATCAGCCACATTATTCTTGGTCGCTTCCCCCCCATACAGTAACAGTCTGGAATTTATCACTATTACAAAGAAACATATATTCTCTCCCTTTCTCTATCAGTAATTTACACAAGCAAAACAGACAACGACCTTTTAGAGTCGTCCCCTCCAACTCACCCAGTAATGTATTAAAGAGAAATTGACCCCAGAACATTTCCCCATGCCTACCCCGAGTAAGTTTCTTTGAACTTGTGGGGCTGATGATGGGCTAGACTTGTAAAGGAGACGGCAGCCCTTAAAGCACTAAAATGCTCGAAAACAACATTTTGAGGGATTTGAAAAACAATGGCAAGTTTTTCTTTTCTTTTTTAAAAATAAAATAAAAAGATTACAGTGTAAGCGCACCGAAACAAAAAAAAACATAATAAAATAAAACGACAGACCATGTCGAAGCAGGACTCGAATCCACTCTGGGCTCGGATTGACCTTTAATAATAATAATAATAATAATAATAATAATAATAATAATAATAATAATAATAATAATAATAATAATAATAATAATAATAATAATAATAAACAACTCTGATTCTCTGTTTCATTTCCTCCCCCTGCACGGCTGAGAGTTACTGGATGAGTCATCCCCCCTCCCGGGGTGTCTGTCCAGAGGCAGAAGATCTCCTGACAACCAGTAAAGTCTTCCTTGACTCGCAGTCTTCCTCCCTCCCTCCCCCCCCCCCCCCCCCATCCCATCCCATCCCAACCGGCGCCTTCCATTTCGTCCCTGCAAGTCATTGAAAAAGAAAGCAGAGAAGATACCTGTTTGGGAGGCGGGTGTGGAGGGGGCAGGGGGAGGAGGAAGGAGTTTCATTGGGTTTCTCCCTCTCCCTCTCTTTCCCTCCCTCATCTCTCTCCCCCCACCTCTCTCTCTCTTCCTTTCGGCCGCCCTAAATCAAGGTGCGACGGATGCCAGCGCGTGATGAAATGCACCCGAAAGCCAATTGCTGGCCTGAGGTGGTGGGGGAGATCGCGCTACGCCGGGCGTCCGCCTGCGACTATGGAAGAGGCGTCGTAATTGCCGGAGACAGCGAGCGCTGGGGGTGGCTGGGGGGTGGGGTGGGGTGGGGTGGGGCGGGGTGGGGGCGGCTGGGCTGAAGAGAGGGAGCCGCGTATAAATAGTGGGACCTCAAATTGAAAGGCATAAATAACAGCAGGAGTGATCCTAGCCCCGATCCCAGCGCCCCCGGTGTCGTCGGCGAGGGTCCGGAGCGGGTCAGGATGAGGCGATCTCCCTTCAGGATGGGGAGGATGATTTAGCACACACACACATACATACACACACACTCACGTGCGCGCGCGCGTCCCCCCCCACACACTCACACACACTCACTCACTCACTCACACTCTCTTTCTCACGCACACACAGACACGCGTATCCCACCGAGACGAACCCAATCGCCTCAAGCCAACCAGGGCAAGACGGTTGGATCGCTCCCCTCCCCCCCCCGAGATCCACTCCACGATCCAGGGCCAGGAAGATCGTCCGTCGTTGGGAAGGAAGGAGAGAGAGAGAAGAGAGAGAGAGAGAGAGAGACCCTGCCTTGTCGTTGCGGGTCGGGGGTCTTCCTCTCCTGCCCCCCCCCCAAATCCACTCCACGATCCAGGGCCAGGAAAATCGTCCGTCGTGGGGAAGGAAGGAAGGGGAGAGAGAAGAGAGAGAGAGAAGAGAGAGAGAGACCCTGCCTTGTCGTTGCGGGTCGGGGGTCTTCCTTTGCTGACCCCCCTCCCCCCGCACCTCCGCAGCCATGGAAGAACTGACGGCATTTGTCTCCAAATCCTTCGACCAGAAAAGCAAGGAGAGCAACAGCAGCAACA
Source organism: Bradypodion ventrale (assembly GCA_035047345.1). Classification (NCBI taxonomy): domain Eukaryota; kingdom Metazoa; phylum Chordata; class Lepidosauria; order Squamata; family Chamaeleonidae; genus Bradypodion; species Bradypodion ventrale. Next base: position 253,415,152 of record JAWDJE010000003.1, read on the forward strand.
GTGGCGGCGTCGGAGGCGGCGGAGGCGGCGGCGGCCACAAGAAGGAGACCGTCACGTACCGGGAAGTTTTGGAGAGCGGGCTGGCGCGGGCCCGGGAGCTGGGCAACGCCGAGGGCGGCAGCCTGCAGGAGCTGGCCGAGAGCGGCGCCCACTGCCCGGTGCACCTCTTCAAGGACTCCGCCGAGGGAGACAAGGACAAGCTCAAGGACTTCAACCACGCCAGCAGGACCTCAGAAGGTAAGGCAGCGCCACCGGCCACCCTTTGGGGGCTCAGGGGGGGGGGAAGGGGCGCCCCCTATACGCTTCCACCCGGGAGGGGGGTCTCTCTCGGTAATTGGGGGAGGGGGAGACCTCTTTTCCTTTCCAATCGCCCGGATCCTCCCCCCCCCCCCCACGCCCCGTATCCGTGTTCCGGACTTTCCACCGGAGAGAGACGGACACACATCATGGCCTGGGTTGTGCGTCCCCAAACATCTACGGGCGCACAACTAGTAAACCATGGCCTGAAGAGAAAACGGTGTGTGTGTGTGTGTGAGACACACACACACACACACACACACACACACACACAGAGAGAGAGAGAGAGAGAGAGAAAGAGAGAGACAGACAGACAGACAGACACAGAGACACAGAGACACAGAGACACAGAAAAAGAGAGATGCTCAAAACTTTTGCCCCTTTCCCAGTCCCCCACTTTCGACGTTTTAAAACAAAAGGGAAAGAGAGGAGAAGAAGAAAGGAAAGAAGAAGGGGGTAAAGGGGTGGGGGAGAGAGAGAATTGTGTGTGTCAAGAAACGGCCCGAGTCGATTTGATCCCGAAACCATTTTCCAGCCGGGTGGGTGTCTGGAAGGAGACTCGAACCGATGCTCGGAGTAGCAACTTCTGGTTTTAAATGGCAACGGGTTGGGATGGGGGGGGGGGGATACTTAGACTTGGGGGGACTCCGCTTAGGTGATCCGGCCAGAGAGGCCTGCACGGAAGAGAGAAATCAGTCCGGAAAAGCGAATCTGACTCGAGATCCATTTGTTTCGCCTCGACACTGTTTTCTTCCCGTTTAGTTCGGGCTCCTCGCTGTGCTCTAGGCAATAGTTTGTTCCCTTTTTCCGTTTTCAGACTTTTCAAATGTGGTCTGGGGGGGTGGGGGTGGAGGAAGGGGAAATAATTGAGAAAGTTCAGGCAGTGTCTTTCAACTCTTCCGTGCAGCCTGCCTGCCTGCCTGCCTCTCGGGCTAATGGCCAAAGCGGAAGGAATTAAATATATCGATCTCATTAAGACTGAGAACTGCTAGAGACCAGGAGAGAACGGACTCTGTACCGAGGTACTTTAGAGTCAGATCTCGCTGTTTACGACCCCAGTGGCCGGCAATCCCAGTTTCTTAAAATAATCTTCCTGAACCGCTCTTGGTTGAAGCCCTGGAGTTGCCCTTCTCCTAGCATTTTGGCCAGTCTTTCGGCTCCCATCTCTTTCAAAACAAAACCATATCCATTCATTTTCGTAAAGGCCCTCGCCTTCAAATCTGCATACCCCGTAGCAATCACTTTCTTATTCATTTATTCTGTTTTGTCCCCCCCTCTCCCCCCCCCCCCCCCCAAAAAAAAAATCGTCAGATCTGTTATAACCTAAAGCCAGGAGAGAATGAACGACAGTTTGCATTCTGGAGAGATCTGATTTAATAATTCTAATTTGAACAATTAGACTAGAGATAAACAACCAGTCCTTTTCCTTTTCCGAAAACTACTCCATGTTTAATTTAATTTTTCTTTTGATCGAGTAACTGTTAACCGCTCTTCATACAGGTTTACTGCGTTTTCGAATCGAGTTGTCTTTTATTGTTTTGGTCAAAATGCAGCTTTTGACAGCCTCACTAGTGTGTGTTATGTACTGCTGAACGTTATGTTGACCGTCTGGCTGTAAAATATATTACTGTATCTACTATCTGCCCACACACAAGTCAAAACGAATTTTTGGGGAATTAGTGTATTCCGAAGAGTTTCGTCTCAAACGGCCCCGGCAGGCGCTGGTGGAAGTATATTAGTCTCAGCAGTACAGTAAACTTTACAGGCAAAACACAGACCAAACATAAGGTGATTAAGAAAAGACTTGTGAGAAAGGCATCAGTTTGAAGGTTCCTGGCGGGCGGAAGATGGAGGGATTAGGAGCCTTTAAGTGCCTTTGAAATCTTTGCAAGCGATTTAAGAGGGAGTCTGTTGATCCCAGTTTTATTTAAGGAGAGCAATCCGTTAAATTCTCATACTCTCATCTGGTCATCTACACAGTAAGTGCGATCAACAATATTCAGCACTCATCCTTCATGAAAATATTTTTTCCCCATCCCAGGGTTTCTTAATTGTATTTTTAAAAGTCATTCCACGGCTATGAAAATCCATCTCATTAAATGTACAGCATGGATTTTCGCCTGTGCTTTCAATAGAAAGAATTTCCATGGGGTGGCATTTTAAGAACCTTTGCTTCCTGGGGTGTCTGGGCTTGTAAGTAAGTCTGTGTTTAGGATCAAATAGCCCGTAACCTGTTTGTATGCCACTAAACTCTGGAACGCTGACCCCAAAAATTTTGGCGTATGTTCGGGATGCGCAAATAGCGACATCCGCCACAAACACATTATTTTTGGAAGTCAGTTATCCTGAAATCGATGGGATCGACGACCAGTTCTGAGACTGCCTGTATCCTTGTAATCCTCCGCAGCTTTGACCAGCAATGAAGTTAACGACACCCCCCCATCCCCCCAGCCTTAGGAAAGGAGTCTCACTGAAACCAACGGGAATGATTCCCAGCAAAAGGGCTGTGTGTATGTATATGCCGTGGGTTCTGGCCTGCCTTTAGCTTCCCTTGGAAAGAACATCACGTTTTATTATTATTATTATTATAGAAATTCTGTTTTGTTTTGGCTGGAAACCTGGGAAGCTGATCATATATCTCCCGGCCTTGCAACGAGGAAGGAAGGGGTAGTGTTAAGCTTGCTTAGAACCATGTCGCCCCAGTCATTTCACTGCAGTACCTAAGGTTTCATAGCCTCAAACACTCTTTCTTCTCCGTCTGGGCCTCCGTGTTTGCACTAATTCCCTCGTACATTAGCACATACAGTATTGGATCGGCTGTTGCCGTTGCTGCTTTACTGATGCCCTGTCTGTGGGCTACCAATGTGGAGATCTTGGGTGGATCTTTCGTGGTGTGTCAACCAGAGGGAAACCTCCACTCTTCTTATGTGCCATTGCAGAGCCTGAAAGGTCTTTTATAAATGTCAAAAAACAAACACCCCCGCCTTCTCTAGAGTGCATGCTGAGGCCCCAATCCACGGCAAGGCCTCCTCTGCACACATATCCCCACTACCACCACCATCAAGGGAGACAAGTGCACCCTCTCACGGTGTCGCTTGGATCCTCCAATTTGCTTTACTCCAACTCTGCCTGGGTGACACATCTGGATCTGTTGACGCTCCTCTGCAGGCCTGTGAGTTAAGAAGTTCAGAGTACACTTTGCAGGCGAGAGGCCGTAATTTCTGCTGAGCTCTCACAGCGAGGGAGGCGGGCGTTCAGAAATAAAGAAAGCAAAACGTATATGCCTATCCATGTGTGCACGTGTAAATAATGTTTCCCTATTGTGAATGGCAGCCGGAAAGAGAGACGTGTGATTCCAATTTCCCAGAAAGGTTTCTCTGGAGAGCATCCCAAAACAATAATCTGCACATAGCATAAACTGGGAAATTTAAACTGGCCTGAAAGGTCACCCACGGCCTCCCCCCCCCCCCCCCAGGAAGCCTTATGCCTGCTTTGAAAGATTGCTCACCAAAAACCCTAATCCGATCCCAGACCCAGGCTCACCTGAGAGATTTTAAAGGCCTAGCTTGCCTTTCTTTGGGTTTAGGTGGCGGGGGGGGGGGGGAATAGTTAATTCCCATGTAAAGAATTAAGGACGTTTCTGGTCTCTAAGGGGACTGCAGTGGCTCAAGTGGCTAAGACTCTGACTGGGAGGCGGAAGGTCAGCAGTTTGATTCCCGAGTACTGCAGGACGGAATGAGCTCCCGTCTTTGTCCCAGCTCCTGCCAACCTAGCAGTTCGAAAGCAAGAAATTGCAAGTAGATAAATAGGGACCACCTCGGTGGGAAGGTAACAGTGTTCCGTGAGCTCCGGTGTCTAGTCATGCCTGCCACACGACCACAGAAACGTCTGCAGAAGCAGGCAGCGCTGGCTCTTCGGCTTTGAAACAGAGATAAGCACTGAAGCCTAGAGTCGGATACGACTGGCTTTCGAGCAAGGGAAACCTTTTCCTTTATCCTCTAACTTGGTTGCATTCGTCCCCCCCAACCCTTCCCCCCACTCTCCCATGGCAGGGATCTATGAGTGCAAAGACAAGCGGGAGGAGGTGAAATCCGAAGACGAGGACGGCCAGACCAAACTGAAACAGAGGCGAAGCCGAACCAATTTCACACTGGAACAACTCAACGAGTTGGAGAGACTCTTCGACGAGACGCACTACCCGGATGCTTTCATGCGGGAGGAGTTGAGTCAGAGGCTGGGCCTGTCGGAAGCCAGGGTCCAGGTAAGCTCCGGTGGCCCGATCCTCAGTCGGGATCTCTCGCCCCACCGACCTCTTCCCCCCACCCTGCATTAAGGCACGTGGGAGGGTTGGGTGTCCTTCCGCCCTTTCCTCTCTTTTGGCCTCTTAGGATTTTCCCTTGCCTGGAAGGTCATGAGCACCTGTGATCCTATTTGTTAAACCATGGATGGATCTGAACTACAAGCCGTTAGTTCTAAAGCTCTTCCTTTCTGTCACCTCTTTCCTTGTGACCCCTTTTCTAAAAGGGAAGGGGAGGCAGACAACTCCCAGGGACAATTGGGAAGGATATGGACAAAGCTAGGCTCTCTGAGCGCTTTGGGACTGGATTAACAAGAGCCCGGGAAACGAAGCCTCCGTTTTGACTTGCATAACAAGGGTATGAATTCATAGGGCTCCATCTGCTCTATTCCTCCTCCCTCCCTCCCCATCCCCCCGGCCTCTATTAAAAATATAACGTCTCTAAAATCCCCCAGAATATGCGCTTGGATTGTTCGCTGGTAATTCTGTGTCCACGAACTAGGTCGGTTTTTAAAAAAAACAAAAAAACGAGCATCTTTATTTTAAAATAATCGTTTGGTCAATCTTGTGCGTGAATGACGGGTTGAAAAGAACAAAAGAAGCCAAAAATGATAGGCTCTGGCAATCGGTAGTAGCAGCAGCAGCATCGATCCCTTTAAAGCAGATGCTGTGGCAAAAAAAAAAAAAAGCGGAATTAATCCGATCAACCTGTGGAGTTCCGGAGCCTGGCTTGAGGGTAGGATGGAGGCTCAAAGACCCAGGAAGAAGATCAAGCGTTGTCTGGGTGCTTCTCCTAGCTGGGCCACCACGTGAACTTTTGACGAACTGCCCTTTGATTCCGGGTAGGACAAGATAGGAAAACCACAACGGGATTGGGTCTTCAGCTCAGTTCCAACTGGTTTTCCCTCCCGTTCAAACGCACCCGCTGATTTACTTCTACGTCGTGTTAGGGATAGGATCCGGAGGTCGTGAACACGTCCACGTCGTTCATTTTCTCTCGGTGCAAATCTGTTCTTCGCGTGATCTTCTGAAGAGCCTGAAGGGTCTTCCAAACAAGGAGAACATCCCTGAGGACCTCCTCACCCAGAATAGTGTCCCTTAAAAAATAAAATAAAGGTACAGGGAACTCCAAGCCAAGGAGTGTTGCTACTGAAGGAGAACTCAATGAGTATTCAAACAGCAAGACCCGTCTTTTCACGCTGAAGGTTGATCTAACACCCTCCCAATAAAAGAATCGAAAGATTAAACCTGGGCTGAAAGGTGACATCAACTTCTCGGTTGTCTTTACAGAGAACCATCTTAGTGTCTTGCCACAGTCTCCATGCAGCGCCTGTGTGTACATCTATGTGTGTACACACAGACGTTATATATAATTGCTTCCAGTGTTTCTGTAAAAACACTAGACTTACTTTACTTGTGTAGTCTCACATAATTTATTACAGAGGCAGTCCGTTAGTTTAATAGGATTAAAGGAAAATTGCTGTTTTCAAAGGTTTGCAGGTTTTGGATTTTGCTTCACCGTCGTCCTCTCCCTCGAACTTTCTGCCTTTCGAGAGGATCCCGGTGCCAATTTTTAACTGAGAAAGGATAACTCAGATGCCCAATCCCCCACCCCCCCGCAGGATATTAAAGAGAGTGGCTTCTGGAGCCAGTCGTTTTAGTCGGGATCTGTAATTAAAACACAAGCTGGGTTCCACCGCCTTATAGGATTCGATCGTCTTTTTATTCCTTATTTTAAAGAAGAGACAGAAGGAGGGAAACTTAAGGAAGAAGAGTGTCGGGTGTATGTGTGAACCCCAAAGATATTGTAATACTCTCAAAATTGCCTCTTAATCCCAGCCAGTAGCGCCTGTCCCTTGTTGTTAAAGGATCTAGTTTCAATTTAGCGTGGAAATGTGCTGTAAATAAATTGGCGCTCCTACGGTAGCTACTCCTTATTAACCTTTTATTTTTAGTGTTGTACCGGCAACTCATATCGCCCAGCTGTCAGGGTTATAATTGAAAGTTATGAGACCATAGTGAGGAGCAGGCAGTAATTCAATTACGAGCAAATATCTTTGGGTTTTATGGCGCAGGGCTAAATTAAATGTCATTATTCACTGTCTCTAATGGAAATCAAAAGGAAATCAGATTAGAGCATTTGTGAAAGAAATCACTGAGTGATCCTTAATGAAGAAATAACTGTCTAAAACACTGTCCTGCGCTTTACTTAGCATATTCATGACTACTTGGAATTGATCGGGAATCACGCCCGGCCTGATTTATGACGGCTGGGCTCGCGGGCTAATTCATCACTGCGGTTCCTCTCCATTTTCTCCTTCCCTCTCCCCTCCCTCTCTGGTTTTCACTCTCGCTCCTTCCCAGGAGCTTCAAGGCAAAGGAAGGGGCAAACGAACGTGTGTTTCTTTTGCTGGCTCAAGGGGTTCAGAAGCTCCCCTGGACGAGTAGGGAGTTCCCGATGCCTTGAATGCCCATGAACCATCCAGGACCGGGTGGTTCAAAGGGGGAAGAAGGGCTTCCCGGATCCTCCCTGTCGAGCCAGGATGGGACATGCTGTCAAGGAAATGAAGGAATGCTCCCCCAGACAGTGCCGGTGGCAGATCAAACCGATTAATCACAGAAGCCGGTCGTGTGTGTGTGTGATTCCAGAATCAGGCTCAGCGAAGACTGGGCTGGGGTCTTCGGTGTAGAAAAGTCAGGCTCAGCGAAGACTGGGCTGGGGTTTTCGGTGTAGAAAAGTCATGGCTAATGGTTTTTGTTCAGGGATTGGCTTGTCTATTTCACTCCCAGTGGGGTAGCTCTGCTTTTCTGTGATATGTGGCAGGGAAAAAAAAACACACTTTAAAAAGTGTCTTATGGTGCCTTTAAAACCAACACGTTTTTTGCTTGGTCTCAGCCTCGGTAGAGTCCTGATGACCTCTTAAGACGTAGCCACGTCTGCGTCCTTTACAAACGGTGTGGGTGGCACATTTCGCCCTCCCGCAAGAGAGGCAAGACCCCCGTTTTCACAAGGCAAGACTCCCCCATTTTCACAATTGACTGAGAATCCACAAAACGAACAATGAATCGTTGCTCTTCGAGGTCGTGACGTAATTGCTTTAACCAGTGATAAAATCGTGTTAATGGATATGGACCAAAATGTTTGAGGCTGCGAATTTACACCAAGTTGCCCAAGAGTGAGAAGGGGCGACGCTCAACAGGATTTACTCCAAAGAACCACGCCTTTGTTCTTACCGTGGACGGAGGCAATAATCAGGATATTCTTATGGCTATTATTATGAACATCAATTCAAGAGCCCATTGGCAGGGAAAAGCATCACCAGCATTTTGGATTCTACGTGGATCTGGGGGCAGCAGGAGTGAAAGGGAGCCGTTTATTTTCCGATCAGGCGAACAAACCCCAGTTAGAGCTGAAGTCTTTGGCCTGAAACTGATTAAAGCCGTAACTCTCAACACACCTACGTGGAAGTCAGTTTCCCAGAAATCAATGGTAGTTAATCTCGAGGGAAAGGGGAGAGAAGGCTGGTTCATTGTCGTGCAAAATACTAGGTAGGAAGAGGATAGAATAAGATTATAATCCAGAAGCTTTTTTTGGGGGGGGTGGGGGGGAGATTTGTAGTTTAAGAAATCGATGGTGTGCGTGAGAATAAGAAACTAACCAAGTTGTTGGCAAAGGGGGGGGGGAGTACTACTCAAAAATTTCAGGAAGAGGCATTGGTCCTGCATTGAAACCTCCTAGTAAATACTATGAAACCCCCAATTCGTAGTATTAATTCAAGGCATCGCCCACTGAATAGTAGCACAGAGGGAGGGGGTGAAGAAGGGGCGTCAGCCCACGTGTCACAGCCTGAAGACGGCCACTTAAGAAACCCACTCAAGTACCCCTGGATAATTAATGTCTTTGGAAGCCTTTCTCTGCACTAATTACTCTGTTGTAAATGGCCATCATTAAGGCAATTGAAGAAACCTTGGAGGCGAAATGCGATGTAGGAAGTGCAGTTAGTATTAATTACCCGTGTGATCCACTTGGCAAGTGGAAGAACTTGGAGGGGGGGGGCGAGGAGTTGTTGACTTTAACTCCCCGATTTGATCCGTCTTAGCCGCCGAAGGGCCGACGGACGGAGATTTCATCTGCCGGCAGAGAGTTACACCGAACTCTTCTGGGCGAGAGAGAGACATAATCCTTTAAACGTATTTATGACATTTCTTCCCCACCCACCCCTCTCTCTCTCATGGGACCAACCAACTCTCATTCCTCAAAGTATAGTAAATTTGAATTTCCGGCATTAGAGGGGAGGATTATTGATTGCAGTTTAAACAAGTAAAAATAAATCCCGATGGCTGGATTAGAAATAATTCCTCAAATCCAATTTTGAGTGTCTGGTAGCAAAGCCTGCTTTTAAACGTCATCAGGGAAGCTGAAAAGGAAAAAGAAAAAGAAAGCGTGTGAGTGTGTGTGTGTGTGAGAGAGAGTGTGTGTCTGTTTTAAAACTAAGCATCGATACCCTATGGCTAAGGCCCGCCATAGTGGATTTATGTTCGAAGTCACCGCTTGTAAATTCAAAACTTTCACGAAACTTTGTGAAAAGAGCTCCCTGGAAGTGATTCGGGATTCGCTCCTGCTCCCGAGCCTTCGCGTGGATGTGGAATTAGTGCATTGACGGCGAAGTGGCGTTTTATTTAACTTGAAAGTAAAATTCCCTTCAAGCGTGGGAGATCGCGGTCACAGAGGGCGACCTTAACCAACCTTTGCTAGCCCCGATGCTTGTTCCTGTCCCTCGTTCCCGTAACTTTGCACTTAAGAGAGTTGAGAACTCATTGGTTGAAGTGGGCAGCTCTCTTCTCTCCATGTTTGTTCAGATGGGCCAGGCACTCCTGCACTCAGGCAGCATCCATCATCTGCCTAAGGTAGGGGTGCCCAAACTACGGCATGGGGGCCGGATCCGGCCCCCGACGCCAATTCATCCAGCCCACAAAACCCTTGTCGCTACTTGAATTGGAAGTAAAACATGGCCACGGGTGCGTTTTACTTTCACTAACAGGAGCGACAAGTGTTTCGTGGGCCGGATGAATTGGCATAGGATGAGGGGGGGGGGGGGCGTCGGATCCGACCCCCGGGCCATAGTGACCAGCTCCCTGAACCACGTGACCAGCCCAAGGCCCAAAAAGTGGCCTAAGATGATGGGCTGAAGAATCAGGTTCCCCTCCAATGTTTTCAGTTCCTTCGATTGCAACGAACCACGGCTTCTCCTTCCTCTCTGCTCCTGACAGAGCAAGTGATAGTGTAACTACCATGGATAAACGTGTGTATGGATGGAGCGTAGATGGGGACTAATGCTGCGTGGGCAACTTAAAAATCTCTCTATGGGATCCAGTGATCAAACGTGAAGTAGTCAGTGATCCACGAAAGCCACCCATCATAGTGAAATTGATGAGAACTCGATGTGCGCCAAAGGTTGGGGATGTCGCAGATCAACAGCAGGCCTCGATTCCTGGGGTGCGATTTGTGTGTGTGTGTGTGCTTTGAGAAAGTCTTGGAATTGATACAGAGAGTCCCTCCAGCAGCATGTTGGCATGCGCCATAGCTGTGCATCCCATTGGTTAGAATTAATTTGGTTAAATTAAAGGGTGTTCCTCTCTCCCACCCCTGTGGGAAGGCACCTGATGACCGCAAGAGCCCTTCCTAGCCATCTTTTGCTAAGTACCCGACTTATCGTTTGGGGCCATTCTACAATTATGTGATCCATTTTTTGGGGGAAATTGACCCCCTCCCCCCTATGTAATCCAACTGTAATTTTAGCTTCGACACCCTCCCACCTTTAAAATTTGGTAATCCAGAGTTTTTGTATGGGAACTCTAATTTTTAGAGCTTTCCACTATTGGTGCCTAATGCACAACAACTCCAAATGGATTATGTAATCTTTGACCTGACCCCCGCCCCCCAAGTAATTTTTCTGTAATACAGATAACAGACCCCCTCCCCCTTCAAGGATCACGTAATTGTTGAATGGCCCCTTTCCATTTCCTTCGATTGCAATGAACCATGGCTTCCCCTTCCTCTCTGCCCCTGACAGAGCAAATGGTAGAGTAACTGAACTGGGTCAAAGTGCCAGGACCCTTCATTAGCTGGGGATTCTGGAGTCACATATCCCTTGTCTCTGGGGGTGGAAGACAGGGGAGAGACGGATCCTCCCCCCAAAAAAAAATTTGTTGTGAGCTATCCTTCAATGGGCAGGATTTAGGGTACAGTAGTTGGATTTTGAGTGGGCAACTGGTTTACAAAAGGCCCGCTCCTCCCGGAAATAACCGCTAGAATTGGTTGGTTCCGATGGGTTTTTTTTTGAAGAAGTGGTTAGGAGAACTTTGAAGATAAGAGTCTGTGCTTCAAAATGTGCCCCTGAGCCGTTCTGAACAAATCACGATTGCTGCCTAGAAGACGCTTAGAATCCCCTTGAGGTCCCACACATTTAGATGTTTGATGATGTGGACTTGGTCCAGGAAAGCTCACATTTAAATACAGGAGCTAGTCTTTAAGGTGCCACAACTTTTTTTGACTTTTTTTGGCTGTTCTGTTTACTCTCTCTCTCTCTCTCTCTCACACACACACACACACACACACACACACACACACACACACACACACACACACACACACACACACGTGTGTTAGAGGCTCCTCCCTTAGGATCGCTTCCGGGACAGAGGAGGGCAAACCTATGCGTGTCATGTGTATGTATCATATATATGATATTTGTTAAAGCCTCATAAGCTATATACGTTAAGACGACCCACATATAGAAATATAAACCTCTATCTTTAATACGATAGAGCAGAGCTTTTAAAAATACAGCTCTATCTCTACATCAAAGAAACATTACAAGAACACCAAACAACACCGGCAGAGGACTCCTGCAGCTCAGTGGTACCACTCTGCCACTGGAAGAGTCTTGCCTCCTCCTCGGTGCAAACTAGCTGGAAGCTTTACTAACCGAGGGTAGAAGTGCCAGAACAAGAACCTTGCATCGGGTCCCTTCGACACCCGATGGGGTAAAAGAGGAAGCAAAGAAGAAGAAGTTTTACCTAACTCGCGGCCTTGGGTCTCTGTCACGTGGGGATCACCTCCCTCCCTAAGACCCGTAATTTTTCTTGAGCACCCATCCATTCTCCTGATTAGAGCGCAGGTTTGGCAGGGGCGACTCCTTCTCCAAGATATTTTCTGACCGTCTTTTAGGCATTTATTGGGGATACTGTGCCTCCCTTGAACTCAATGGAACCTAGCTTTCGAGCAGACACAGATGCTTGTGTACCATTGGCCGCTGGGTGCCTGACAAAGCTATACAGTGCTTAGCCGAAGGTCAGCAGTTCGATTCCCGAGTACTGCAGGACGGAATGAGCTCCCGTCTTTGTCCCAGCTCCTGCCAACCTAGCAGTTCGAAAGCAAGAAATTGCAAGTAGATAAATAGGGACCACCTCGGTGGGAAGGTAAACAGCGCTCCGGTGTCTAGTCATGCCTGCTACATGACCACGGAAACGTCTGCAGAAGCAGACAGCGCTGGCTCTTCAGTTTTGAAACAGAGATGAGCACTGAACCCTAGATTCGGATACGACTGGCTTTCGAGCAAGGGAAACCTTTACCTTTCTGTGACCTGAGTTGTTAGGATTATTACCAACCAGCCAACCAATTGCTAGAAGGGCTTCTAAAATACACTGCTTGCTTGCTTAAACCTTGCGTATACCTAGTAGTTCCTCCTGAATCCTGCTCGCCGCTTCCTTGAAATACAGACTGGCCGCTGGCCTTTTGTACCCATATCTTAGCGACTTGGAAGGCACAGTGGGCAGACCTAGTTTACGCAGCCGTGATAAACGTGCCACCGCTACACGGTCGCTTCTCTTCGGCACAGGTAAACTGAAACAAGAGCTACGTCTGTTTTACTTCCTCACCCGTCAGTTAGTTGTCTGCGTGAACTTCTGTGGCTCTCTAATCTTTAGCTTAGTCAAAGCCGAAGAGCCAACGCTGTCTGCTTCTGCAGACGTTTCCGTGGCCATGTGGCAGGCATGACTAGACACCGGAGCGCACGGAACGCTGTTTACCTTCCCACCGAAGTGGTCCCTATTTATCTACTTGCAATTTCTTGCTTTCGAACTGCTAGGTTGGCAGGAGCTGGGACAAAGACGGGAGCTCATTCCGTCCTGCAGTACTCCGGAATCGAACTGCTGACCTTCCGCCTCCCAGTCAGCGTCTTAGCCACTTGAACCACTGAAAGGGACCTTGAAATACAGTTTGAGAAAGGTGGGGGTATGGCACTGCCTTTAAGTGAACGCTGTACTTTCCCTCTAATGTGGGTTGCTAGCCCTAGAAACTAAAGGGACGTCACCAGCCATGGCTCTTTCTCGTAAATGCTCTTGAAACTAGCGAGGCTTACTTTTTAGTAAACCGTGTTAAGTCCGACATGTAAAATTCCCATTTTACAGCAGGGGACGCTGAGGACCTTTCCTTAAGCCATCCTGTGATTGCTCCCCCCCCCTCCCCCAAGTGGGAAAGATGCCCATTGTGCCACTGGAAGAATCTTGCCTTCTTCATGATGCAAACTAGCTGGAAGCTTTACTAACCGAAGGTAAAACTGGATCCCATTTACTCGATGGGATTAACCCTCTGCAGTTGCAGCTTTTGCACGGGAAACTCTCCTCTGGTCCTGCATTGTTGATTTCCCCACTTTTCGGCTGTAAATGGAGATGACCTTTACCTATAGAAACACAATTTCCCCCGTTAAGGACAAGGGTATCAATGGCTATAATTATGGATACCTAAGGACAACCTCCGGGTTGGAGAGAAAGGCAGGATATCTCTCAATGCCATTTCCAGGGAATCCTAAGCAGGTGAAGGCATCTGCTTGGGAATACCCTGAAGGAAATGGTGAGCCATTGTGTGAGACAGAATGCTGGACTGGTTGGGCTGTGGCCTGTTCCAGCAAGGCTGTTCTTATGTTCTTAAGAACAAGTGAGCGTGTCTACACAACGGAGTTGGAGCAGATTGATTTCCCTTTAACTGTCACGCTGTACCCTAATTAATCCTTAGATAAAGTAGTCTGGTTTCAGAAACATCCTAAGCATCTCCCCTAACTACAAATCCCAGGAATCTTTAGGATATAGCCATGATAAAGTAGCATCAATCTGCTGCAACTGTGCAGCACAGATGCTTTGGACATGCACACTAACAACTAGCTTGTCAACCGTTCGAGACCAGAGTGCTGTTCGATGGAGTGAGCTCCTGTCTCTGTTTCCAGCTCCTGCCAACCTAACGGTTCGAAAGCAAGAAATTGCAAGTAGATAAATAGGTACCGTTTTGGCCGGAAAGGTAACAGCGCTCCGTGCACTTCGGCTGCCTAGTCATGCCTGCCACATGACCATGGAAATGTCTGCAGATGCAGACAGAGCTGGTTCTTTAGCTGTAAACGGAGATAAGCACGACTTGCCTTTACCTTTAATGAAGAATTTGCACCTACAGATTTTTGACCACATCCCACCCCACCCCACCTCTGCCTCCACCCCACCTCTACCCCACCTCCTCTCTCTGCCTCTGCCCCAAGGAACTCTGTAAGTGGACTGTAGGGCAAGGATGCACAGATCAGAGGTCACCCATGTTGGATGTTTTTTTTCTGGCAGCCTTACAAGCTCTTCCTAGGGCCATGATGGTGAATCTTGGCACTCCAGATGTTCTTGGACTTCAATTCCCAGAAGCCCAAACACCCTGTTAATCCACACGAATGGGTTTACTGCAATTCATTTGGCCCGCACTGCCCTCGTTGTTCCCGGAAGTGGAAGTAAAATGTGCCCATACAGTTAAGGCTCTTCCAGGTTAACCCTTCCTCTGTATGGGCGCATTTTACTTCTGCTTCCGGGAGTGATGAGGGCAGCGTGGGCCGGATGAATTGCAGTAAACCCATTCGTGTGGATTCACAGGGTGCTTGGGCTTCTGGGAATTGAAGTCCAAGAACATCTGGAGTGCCAAGGTTCATAGAGCCTCCCCAACTTACTTGTACCTACATCTGCTAGTACAGTGACTGTCACTCCCGTTGTCCCAGTCTTTATTATGACCATTTCCCCCCTCCCCTCTTCTTTGGGCAGGTCTGGTTCCAGAACAGGAGAGCCAAGTGCCGGAAACAAGAGAACCAGATGCATAAAGGTGGGTCCTTCGCCCTGGAGGCTGTCAGCTGGGGGGGCTTTGCCAGGCTCCTTCCTCATCCAGCCCTCTCTCTGCCCGCTGCAGGTGTGATCCTGGGGACGGCCAGCCATTTGGACGCCTGTCGAGTGGCCCCCTATGTGAACATGGGCGCCCTGAGGATGCCTTTCCAGCAGGTAGCGCGTTTTGCTTCCTTCTGATCCTTCGACTTCGCTCACCTTTCTCTCCGACACGGGATGGGGTCGGGATGGGACTCCCATCAGGCTTGATGGTGGGGGAGGAGGGACCTTATAGTCCAAAGCATCAGCTGGGGAAGGCCCAGAGGTTAAGCCTCCCCCTGGTTTGCATGGAGTAGAGTGGGTGGGTTAAGCATTTTTCTGTAGCAACCATCAGGGAGGCTTGAAACTTGAAGACTATCAGGAGGGGAGGAAGCTTTGTCTATTTCTTCCCCTCCTGATGCCTGAAAGTCTGGCTCTTGGAAAATATTACTAAAGTTAAATCATCTGGCTTATTGTCACCAGCCTTTGTGCTCTCACAGGCTGGAAGTGGCGCGTGTGTGTGTGTGTGTGTGTGTGTGTGTGTGTGTGTGTGTGTGTGTGAGTGAGTGAGTGAGTGAGTGAGAGAGAGAGAGAGAGAGAGAGAGAGAGAGAGAGAGAGAGAGGTAGGAGGGGGCAATATTCTGTCAATGTAGTTTCCCCCTTACAACCTGATATAGGACAGGGGTTCTCAACCTACAGACCGTGGGCTGACCCTGGCCTGTGGCACCATTTCATGTGGCCTGTGCTGCCACTGCCCCAGAAGCGGACGTGTTTACGTCAGCTGTAAATGCACCTGTGGCTGTTGTAAGCATGTTTATGACAGCCATGGACTAGTTTTACGGCAGCATTTACGGTGGCAGGAACCACCAGTTTGGCCCGTTCAGCTGTCTGAGGGGGCGTGGTCTGGCCCACGGCTTGGAAAGGTTGAGAACCCCTGCTATAGGCAAAAGGCAGCCAGAGGTTTGTTCTTCTTTATAAGCAAGAAGTCACAGAAAGACACAGGGTATTCTTGAGTAAGGTAGGCTTCCCCGCCACACCCAGTCCCTTGGCATACTTGTGTTGGAAGCTGGTTTATTCTTTGCGCTTGCCCTTCTAGGTGGGAGAGGTCCATACCCAAGAAGGGCCTGTTTCTCTGAGCAACATCCATGCACCCATGTATTCCACAAAAGTGACCTCCCTTCCTAGTCAATTTCGTCCCCAGCCCCCAAACACTAATCAGTGTGAAATTAACAAAGCAGCAAGTTTCAAAGAAGTAGGAATAGTAGAGCAACTTCCAATGCTTTCTCCCCCTCTTCTCTCTGATTAGAGGAACGACTTCTAATTTTCCCCTTTAGTGTTTCATTGGCTAGGGAATCTTTTTAGAAAGTTTGCCAGGTTCTCAGGCTTTCCTTCCCTGAAGCAAACTAGAAAGCTTCTATGAAGGAGAGGTCCTGTCTGCCATGCTTGCCCGCCCAGGAGTGTCCCAGCCCTAGGGAGACTCAGGCAGTTGTGGGAGGTCTAGAAGGAGAGCCAAGCCACGCATGCACCCCACATATACTGCCTTGCTAAGTACATGTATGTGGGGGGCATGTTGTATTTTCTGGCATTGACTTAGTTTCCAGTGTTGAGAATATAAGCCTAACTAAGCCTTAAAGTTATGGGTGATATTTCCCGGTAACTTTGGAAAATAAAGTCCACGCAAACTCTTGAGACTTGTAGCAGCTGGCTGGACACATGACTGTGTGCTCAAATGAAATCTAAATGGCTGCTCTGTGTTATATGAAGTAAAGCTGAGTAATACTTTCACTGAGCCACTAGAATGCAGTACTGTGAAAAAGGGTGAGTCTCTGAGTCCTTGGTGACTCTTTCTTAGACTGGGCTTGGTTTGGAGGAGGACACAAAAATGTTTCAGTGCCATCCAAGCTGGAAGCCTGAACTTGGATGGTGGAACTGTACTAGTTAACATTTCCTGGGTGACAGAAAAGTACTTCATGTCATAGAATCAAATGCTATCACTATCAATGAATGGAAAATAAGCTTTTGATAATGGCATAGCAGCAACGGTCCACTGAAAAGTTAGGAAAGCTCTTTAATTGAACCTTTAAAAATAGTGCATGATATAATTCAGAAGAGTAGTAAAACCAATATTGATTTAGTTTCTTTTCTAGTTAATACACTAGTATTATTGTCCACCCAGACTTAAGTCCCATGTGGGAAATTACCAGGACCATTGCTGATTTTATTCTGGGCAAGATAGTCACTGCTGCCAGAACAGGAAGAGTATATGCTATGCTGCCTGCTTTCAAAAGGGTCGTTGTAATAAACTAGGTGTTTCACTGGCTTGAAAACTCATTAGTGTGCAAAAACTATGAGGTAGGTTGAATCTATATTGTGTTTAGATATAGACCAGAATTAAAATCACCACACTACCTTCAGTTGGCGTCTTTGACATTTACTGTCTCCCTGCTAGCCGGTCCCCACCTGATAAACACTGTTTGTTTATCAATCTTGTCTACTGTCTGAAATCAGGCTAACAAAGACTGATTCAAAGTTTCCTGGAAGCCCAAGACCAAACCTTCTCCTAGAGCAGTGATGGAGAACCATGGCACTCCAGGTGTTCTTGAACTTCAATTCCCAGAAGTCCTGATCAGCAGGAGTGCTGACTTGGGCTTCTGGGAATTGAAGTCCAAGAACACCTGGAGTGCCAAGGTTGGCCACCATTGTCCTAGAGCAAAGACCTGCTTTTACAGTCTGCCCAGCATCAGACACAGTGGCCGTACAAGGGAATGGCTGTAATTCCTACCCTCAGTTCAAATCCACACAAAAGTGGAATATTAATAGACAGTTTAGATCTGACTGTTGAGAGTAATTAATATGCATCTTTTCAGTGTTTCTTACCATAGTATTTAGGGTTAGTGATGCCTCTTTTTTTTGCAGCAGGAATTCCATTCACCCACACTTTTAAGGTTGCAAACCAGTAATGAAAGACCCATTGAACTCAAAAGTACTTACTTTTAGAGTAAAGATGTACAGGACTGCACTGTTAGTGTTAAAGCAGGCCACTCCAGCCCTGTACCACCTCATTGACAAATAAGTTTGTTGTTCTGCAGAACTATAAAGCTCTGCTTGGCAACGCTGGACAAATAGCCTTGTCCTGGTTACCTAACTTCCATCACAGGGCTGTTATGTGTTAAAATGCCTGTCCTTCCTAGGAAAAAGGTTCTAGTCATTTGTGAGAAAACAGCATTCCTGTATACTGTACAAGAGCCTCCCATTCAATTAGTAGCTTGCCTGTACTTGGCACAGTTCCCCCCCCTCTGTATTTAACACAGCAGAGTTTTTTCCTCTGCCAAGGTATTTTTAATAACTATTTGACAGATAGAAATTCCATAAGTACAAACTCTGGATGAAAATGTAACCATTACATCAGTTGAATTCATACCTTTTATTCTAAGATTGAAGGCAGAGAGGCTGACAGAAGAGTAGAGAGTGAAACTGGAAGGTTTGGCTTTTATTTCCAGAAGATTAGTAGAAACAACAATGTTGTGTTGTTCAGTCGCACATTCGATTCCAACCCTTTGCGACCCTATGGACCATTGTTCTCCAGGCGCCTCTGTCCTCCACCCCCCCCCCCCCCTCAGCACTCCCAGTTCTGTGCCCACTGTGTCTACAATACCATCTAGCCATCTCATCTTTGGTCGTCCCCTTCTTCTTTTGCCCTCCACCTTTCCCAACATCAAGGCCTTCTCAAGTGAGTCCTCCCTTCTCATTTGATGCCCAAAGTACTTTAGCTTCATCTTTACTATTTGACCTTCCAATGAGCAGTCAGGGTTGATTTCTTCAAAGATTGACCTATTTGTTCTCCTCACTGTCCAGGGTACTCTCAAAACTCTCCTCCAACACCACATTTCAAAGGCATCTATTCTTCTGCGTTCAGCCTTCCTAAATGTCCAGCTCTTGCTTCCGTACATTACCACTGGGAATATCATTGCTTTGACTATTCTAATTTTTGTTTGCAATGTGATGTCTCTGCTTTTCACTAGGTTCCCCAGGTTTCTCATAGCTTGTCTCCCAAGAATCAGTCGCCTTTTTATTTCATGGCTGCAATCCCCATCTGCAGTGATCTTTGATCCTAAGAATGTAAAATCTGTCACTGCTTCTACTTCTTCCCCATCTATTTTCCATGAACTGATCGGACCTGTTGCCATTATCTTGGTTTTCTTGATATTGAGTCTCAAGCCAGCTTTTGCACTCTCCTCCTTCAGCCCAACCAAGAGTTTTTTTAGGTCTTCCTCACTTTCTGCCATTAGGGTGGTGTCGTCTGCATATCTCAGATTGTTGATGTTTCTCCCAGCAATTTTAATCCCATATTTTGATTCCTCCATCCCTGCATTGCGCATTATGTGCTCTGTGTATAAGTTGAATAAGCAGGGTGACAAAATGCAGCCTTCTCTTATTCCTTTTCCTATTCCAAACCACTCTGTCATTCCGTGTTCTGTCCTAACTGTTGCTTCTTGATTCATGTACAGATTTCTCAGGAGGCATATAAGGTGCTCTGGTATTCCCATCTCTTTAATTACTTGCCACATCTTGTTGTGGTCTACACAGTCAAATGCCTTAGTGTAGTCAATAAAACAATAGTAAACTTGTTTCTGGTATTCCTTTGTTTTCTCCATGATCCAACGTATGTTGGCAATGTGGTCTCTAGTCCCCTTGCCTCTTCTGAAACCAGCCTGCACCTCTGGTAATTCTCTCTCCACATGCTGCTGAAGTCTATCCTGTATTATCTTGAGCATCACCTTGCTGGCATGTGGGATGAGTGCAATTGTTCGGTAATTTGAACATTCTTTGGCATTTCCCTTTTTTATGTTATCCTCCAGCAGTGCAATCTAGTACCTGTCTATCCAGAAGTAATTGTTACTGAGTTCAGCGACACTTAATTTCAGGTAAAAGCGGAGTGCTTCAACTCTAGGGACATCTTTTTGGCTTAATCCGAATAAATCTTTAAAGAAGAAGTCATTCTTGAATCCAAAGAATCAATGTGCCAGACAAATGCCTGAAAACTACTATTTGGGACCACAGCTCCCAGAATCCATTGAAACATGGAATACTAGTGATCTCGTTTCACTCCATTTAATTCTTCACCTTACCTCTTCATTTCTGGACTTTGTAGCTCTTTTAAAGCAGATTTATTAAAAAGCCATCTTAATGGTCAGATACTTCGAAACATTTTTAGCATCCTTTGAGAGATAATAATGCCAAGGATTGGTGATTGATAAAAACCTATCTATGATTAAAACACATTCGTATTCACTGTGTTGAAATGATTTAACTGCACTTCACGTTTGCCTTTCCTGAAAGCATTGATAAAAGCTTTGTAGCATAGAACTACTTGTCCATCACACTTTGGAAGGGGAATGAGTTTTTGTCTGGAGAAGCTAGACTGCAGCAGATCCAGAAATTGGAAAAGAGTGGGTGGGGGAAAACAGTTTCAATACCTGGTGGCATCAAAGTAATGTGATCATGTGACAATTCAGATTGATCACCATGTTAAACAGTGGCATTGTGGGCAGGTGGATCAAAATGCTGACACACAAGAAGTGGCATAGGTATATCTTGATGAGAGGCTTCCACTTTTTAATTAGTCTGTGATATGGAATGCACATGTGGCATGCACTCAACACAGTGAGTACGAATGTGTTTTAATCATAGACCTGTTTGTGTACATCTTCCACTGTGTGTATTTGTAGACAGCAATGACAGGTAAAAGAAGACTAAATCAAGTGTTTTGTGATACTGTACCTCAAAAACTTCAAGAATTAACTTAAGAGACCTTTTTGTTCACCAGCAGCAGCTTGGCAGGAAACCACATTTATACCCAAAGACATGCCGACTCACAATCAACTGATGTGTTACAGAAAGAGCAGGGAGACGTTTTCCTATAAAGGGCCCTTGACCCATTGGAAAGTAAATTATGACTGTAGTCTATTGTAGGTGGAGCTAAATCCAATAATGGGTGGAGCCATAATCCAAAATGAGAGCATGGCAGAGAAGACACTCTTTCCCTTTCTGGGAAACACAGGTACAGACAGTCTACTCTAGACAGAAGAAGAAGGGATCTCCAAGTAGGCAGCCTATAGAGCTGTGATGGCGAACCTTGGCACACCAGATGTTCTTGGACTTCAATTCCCAGAAGCCCAAGCACCCTGTGAATCCACACGAATGGGTTTACTTCGACTCATCCGGCCCACGCTGCCCTCGTTGCATATGAAAGTGGAAGTATGGGTGCGTTTTACTTCTGCTTGCGGGAGTGACAAGGGCAGCGCCAGCCGGATGACTTGCTGTAAACCCATTCGTGTGGATTCACAGGATGCTTGGGCTTCTGGGAATTGAATTCCAAGAACATCTGGAGTGCCAAGGTCCACCATCACGGCTATAGAGTAAGAGTAGTCCCCGAAGATTTAGAGAACTGGGGGAGAAGGGAAAACCAGCATTTGGGAACATTGAAAGTTTACAAATATTAGAGCCTACAATTCCCAGAATGCATCAGGACATGCTGGTTGAGGGTTCCATTTCCTTACATATCCACATATTGGAAGCTAACCACCCCCTAGCTAGGCAGTAGATATCAACCAATGCTTATCTTGACATAACCGTATATCCTAAGAAGCCACGCTTTCTCAAAAGTAGCATTGCTACAAATATATTTATAATGCAGAGAACCACCTTTCTACAGCTGTCCTCTTGGAAGTGCCTGTGTTAATGGTCTCCTTCCTTTTGTGTGGTTCTTTCTCCTCTCCTTCCCTCTTCCAGGTCCAAGCTCAGCTACAACTGGAAGGCGTCACCCATGCTCACCCTCACCTCCATCCTCACTTGGCTGCTCACGCCCCTTACCTGATGTTTCCTCCACCCCCTTTTGGACTTCCTATCGCCTCCTTGGCCGATTCGGCTTCTGCTGCAGCCGTAGTGGCTGCAGCGGCCAAGAGTAACAGTAAGAATTCCAGTATCGCTGATTTGAGGCTCAAGGCGCGGAAACATGCTGAGGCTCTGGGACTTTGACATTTCCTTCCCAGAAGCCATTTTGTTGCCAGGGATGGACAATAATTATCACGCCTCTAACCAACATCCAAGCTTGGCTTGAATAAGAACAATGTTTAATTTTTCTGAAGGCCTGTAAGTACCTGTAGACTTCCAATCAGCACTGGCTCGGTCTTTTTTTCCCTTCCTCCCCTCTCCTTTTTCTGTCAGAGATTTTGGCAACTTATCCAGTTGATCTGAGGACTGAAGGCCTCACTGGCTTGGCCTACATTTATTTTATATTTAAATGCATTTTGCGCTGATGATTGCAGTCAAACTGTTCTTCTGTCACCAGATGCATAATACAAAGTTGAAGTGAATCCAAATCCTATTTGGAAGTCTCAGTTATGAGGATGACGATGATGATAATGATAAAACAACAACAACAATCCAGAAAACATTTGGAGGAAAGTAGATGAGAGTGAACACTATCCAAATCATGCGACACATATATGAATGTTGGGACAACTGGCTTACATTATTATCAAGTCAGCTTGGCACCATTTGATGCTGCCAGTTCCTGCTACTTTATGCATGTGCCTAAGTTTAAACATCTTTTGAGAATTGCCTATTATATAGAAACAAGTTAAAAACGGCTTATGAAAATCCTTGGGGCTGGTCTCCATTAAGATGACATTTCTACTTTGTTGCCAACAGTATTCTTTCAGTCTCATCAATTTCTTCCATCATGAAGGAGCTACTGCTGCTGCTGCAGAACTAGTTCTAATTTAAATGTGGAACTTCAGATCTGAGACAAGACAGCTTTCTTGAAACAAAACAGTCTAAAAGGCTATGTGCTTCACAGGATCAAGAGCAAGAAAAATCAAACAAACAACCACCATGAAGTATTTGTGTGTGAGACAAAGATGCCAAAATGAGAGGTGATCAAAATGACGGAAACAATAATGGATACGTCTCTTTATCTAAGAACAAGCTGCAGTGCTTGTGCTATACAATCAGACTGACTTCATCCTTTATATGTTCTGGACATCTGGATCTCTGCAGAAACTGCCTTGGTTGATAGAGTCTACAATGCTTGATTCATCTGTCAAAGATGGACACACAATTTTTAAAAAAGCATAATACTGGTGTAGCATTAATTTTAATGAAAATGCAATTAAGTGCAGTAAAGTGCAATACTGTAAATATTATAGATTAAAAGGAAAAATAATAATAGCCGCACATTCTTATTCTGTTTGTAACCAACTCTGCAGGAATTCTAACCTGTTTTTGTGCTCAGATGTGAGAACTGCCCTTAGTTGCCAAAATGATAATGTCTGGGCATTGATAAAGAAGTACACTATGGTAAAGAAATATGAATTTCATATATAAAATTGAATTGCCATGATTCTGAATCCTGTTCATATTTCTGGGGACTAAGCTCAAATGCCTGTTCTACTTACTAGAATCAATCATAGCTATTATTATTATTTGGCAAATTGTTGCAAAGTAAGGAAACAACAACTCAGCCAATTCCAAATAGAAGTGGACAAGTTCAGTGTTGAGAAATGGGAATTAATACTGGTTTTAGACATGCCAAATGTAATTTTACTGGAGCAGAACTCCCAGTAAGAGTTACTAGTGCCAGTCATAGAATTAAGGAAAATTCCTTGAAACTGTATTACCAAAGTGTCTGTGTTTATTATACCTTTATCTCTCACTCACTTGTGAATTATTTTAATCCATTTACTAATTTGTGTTTTTTCTGGAAACACTAGTCTTGTCTACTTCTCTCTCTTTCTTTTTAACATTTGATATCAAAGCATCATTGATGGAATCCTTGTCTCCCCACAGCATAAAGTCATTATGTTTGTTTAGTTTGCCTTCAGGTGTATTCCTTTTTAAACCAATCAGTTCTTCAGATTTTTAGATGATTTTTTTTAAAAAAAAATCAGTATCCATTTAGGACAGTAATCTATTTTATTTATTGAAAAACTGGTATTTCCAATTTTTGCCCTTATATGCTAATTGTCAAGGAGTCTTCTTATTGGAAAATTGTCCATCTGTTTAGTCATGTGAAGTAATTATATTTGGGATGTGTTTAAGAGTGGATACAATTTACTTGACCTCCTAACTCTTTATGAAAATTCCAATACCTCTTTATACCAAGACTATAGTGCAAATATAAAATTAAATATTGTTACAGTTCTGCACAATGAGGTATGTGTAAATGTCACACTAAAACTTTGTGGCTCTTTAAGGCACTTTGCCATTTCATGTCTGGCTCTATTAATATTAACAGCTGTAGCTTCTTATTACTAGGAATGCTACTCTTGTAAGGCTTTAATGAAAGTTATCTGACATCTTGAAACTCTTACATACTTGTATTTCCTACCATCCCTTAGAGAAATGCAATGAGCCTTAAACTGGGTTATGGTTTGTATTACCCTAAGTACAGTTAGGGAGCAGGGCTTCAAAATGTTACTTTAAAAAAACCTACAGTTCCCAGACCTCACCAAAGCAACCATTATAGTTAGCCCTCTCTCCTTCTTCTATGAATTGTAGTCTAATATCTAATCCTATTAGTATTCCCAGCCAGATTAAATGAATCATTTGCTCAGTGGTACATCAAATGATGTATAAATCTCCTTGGGTCAATGGGTCTATTCTAGTAAAGACTACAAATTGGATTCAAGCCCTGTAGTGTATTTTTTCAAGGCTCTGGAACAGTTCTGTGCCAAGTTGCAGCCAGAGGATGTCATATGTTGAGAATGTTTTATATGCCAGTCTTAAAACAACAGCAACAACAACAACAAGAAACCAATGGGAGGGCAACATGAAACTAAAGGGCAGGACTATGGATTGTAGTCTATGCTATTGCCAACTAGAGAAATTCTATGTGTAATGCCAATTAGAGAATGTAAGCATTATTTATAATGATAATCATATAATGCAAGAAAAAAAGATTAAGTATTACTTTAGCACTTTGACTGTAAAAATGGGAGATAGGAACAACTTGAAACAAAATAACCAGAGTACTGTTGAGAATTGTTCTTTAATTTACCAGAATGTATTAATTTGCTCCAGTACTCAGTTTTTACCAGTAATTCACAATCATCTGAAGTTTTAAAAGTCTCATGCTGAAGTCTGGTGTGATGGCTCTTCTCCAATTGAGCTGGAGTCTGATCCCTTCTTTTCCTTGCCAATAGGATTAATAATAATTATTATTTCATGTCAGGAATTACTCTGGGTTGAAAGGATTTTTTTGCTGGAGAAACTCTGCTCAGGGGACGCCCAAATGAGGCTCCTTTCATGTTGCCAAGGTCTTTTCCCACCGAAGTGGTCCCTATTTATCTACTTGCAATTTCTTGCTTTTGAAATGCTAGGTTGGCAGGAGCTGGGACAAAGATGGGTGCTCAAACTGTCATGCAGTACCCGGGTCTCAAACAGCTGACTTGCCAGTCTTCTGGCTAACAAGGCAAGCTTTTTAACTATTGAGCTACCACATCCCCAATAGGATTAATTAAAGCTAAATATTATTTAATGTCAAACATACATATTAGTCAAAATCTCTTTGATTCAATGTAGTAAATTGAACTAGAGTGGACTAATTGAATCAATGGGGATTTTGTGAGTCAACTTTTCCAAAGTTACATTGATTTAAATGGGTCTACTCTAACAGTTAATTCATCCAATTCCTATTGATTCAATGCAGCTACTCTAGTGCTATTTATTACACTAAGCCAGGGCCGCCATGGGGGGGGGGGGACCATCGCGACTCCCATCCTGGGCCAGGAGATGACGGGGCCCCAGTGCCACAGGGAAACCACTGATCTGTGCATGCGCAAACAAACGACGCATGCACAGGAAGCCCCAGGGGCATGGCCAAAATGTGTGTGTGTGCCCTGCGTACCGGGCCCGGAAATTTCTGATCCCAGTCCTGCACTAAACAAAGCAGTTTGCCCATTATCCTTTGCAGAACTGCTGTTTTCAAAATCTTGAGTTTGCCTTGATCTGTAGAATTTGTTCTTGGTTACTTCAGTGGCCTTCAACATTTGCTTTAGACCAGAGTTTCCCAACCTTTAGTTTTTGGACCTCAATTTCCAAAAGCCTAACTCAGTCCCCAAAATACTGATCAGCCAATGTACTGACTTAGGCTTCTGAGAATTAAAGGCCTCTTGTGGAGCGTGTGCCCCAAGTTGGGAACAACTGCTTTTTAGATTATAAATTGAACTAGATTAAGTACTCATCTTGTATCTAGAAGTAGAGCTGCTTTATGTAGCAAAAGTTGTCTGGTTGCCCTCGCACAAATTCTTTCCATCTCAGGATCTTGAAAATTACACTGCTTTGTTTTATGATATCAGTTGGCAGGTAATCATGGGCTGAATTTGAACATCTAATTGCTAATGCTGTTATTTAAAATGCAAACTGAGCATTTCACTTAGGTTGACCATTACAGTGGAACCTCATATAATTAATGTCCCCATAGCAAAAAAAATCACATAATTTATTTATTTATTTTTCTGATTTATGATGAAAAACAATTGAAAAAAATTGCATCTCATATAATGAAAATTTTTGCTATGTGAAAATAGCACTCCCTATGGGGAAAACTTGTATAACAAATTTTTTTGCTGCGTCCCTATAGACATTATGAAAATGTCTATGGGAAAAATGGCTTAGTGAAATTTTTTTCGTTATGCGTTTTTTTCCATAGAGATCTTTGTTATATGATTTTTTCCATAGGGATTTTCATTATATGGGAACAAATTGTATAACAAAAAATATCACAGAGTGAACAGCCTCGTAGAATGAATTGTTTTTGTTATATGAGGTTTCACTGTACATGACTTTTGGGCAACCCTATTAAATAGCCCTCTTTTGGTCCTTCTAGACTGGGCTTGTTGGAATTTTTTTTGAAAGCACAAAAGGAATATCCTTGCACTAATAATACTAATGTGCAGAAATTGTGCCAAGATGCCACTTTGTGCTTTTGTAATCTCTGTGTACCATCTGCCATTTTATAATAGGTGAGGTTGATATTTGCTCTTCATTGTTGCATTTCATTGTGTGTTCTTTCTCCTTATGGCATGGTTTCCGATCTCTTTGATATACAGTACTAAGCTTCAATGTTTTTCCTTATAGAACATCTCAACACTAGGCAAATTTGTACGGAGTTTTCACATGTTCTTTCCCAGGGCATCTGAACTTGTAAATGCTGGTAACATTTCTGCTTGCATACTGTATCAAATGTCATGGCATCAGTAAAAGCACATTGGGTCTTTACAAGCCAATTGTAACAAGGTTCTGGTGTATATAATGGCCATAGCATTATAGAACTACACATCCAAGTCCAATGAACTACAAGTAATCTTCAGCAGAGATGGGAGTTTGGAAATAAAAAGGCTTTCAGATTTAGTTAGGTGATGCTCTTCCCAGTGTCCAGCTCAGAAAGAAAGCTCCCAATTGGCACCAGGACAAGACACTTGTGCAAAGCATGGCCAAGCAAAGCTTCAAAACATTCTAATGTAGGCCTTTTCCCCATGTATATCACATCCAAGTTTTAAAACTCCCAGAATGGAGAATTCTGGTCCTTGTGGTTAAGAAAATCCAAAAATCTCATCCCTCAGCTTCAGTGATGGTTTGGAAACTTCACAGGCTCACCTTGGATCTTGGAGAGCAGCACCCATTCCCATGTTCTTGCTTTCTCAAATATATCCCCTATTTCCCCTTTTTCTTTTAGCTGACCCCCCCCTTGTTTTTTTATTGGTTACAAAGAGCAATTCCTCTCTCTTTTGCAATCAATGAGCGGCTCTAAGTGACTTCTGTTCTTAAAAAAATAAAGATGCCTTTCAGCCTAAAACAGAAAAGGCAAAACATGGCAAAAATATTCCCCATGAATAAAAGATGGCACTTGAAGAATTCTAATTTTTTAAAAATAATTGTTATTGATTTTCATGGAGTAAACAAAATATAATAAACAATACACACACAAGAAAAGAAAAGATTATTTAAAATATAAAAAATTAAAACATAATTCTAATTTTTGTGTGGCTTGCATGGGATATTGAGGGGAAAGTGTTGAGGGGACCCCAGGAGGTGACATGTAAGCATGTTGTTGCACAATAAAATCTGTTATGCAACTTCCTATGTGATCTGACATACATTGGTTTCCCCTACATAGACATTCTCATTGTAGAAAAAAAGGCACATACAGTGGTACCTCGGATAACGACGCATTCGGATAACATCAAAACCGCATGATGACACATCTGTCATGCCCCATGTGATGCCCTGCATAATGACAAAAAATGTAATTGTCCGGATAACTTTTTTTGGTGGTTGTCTGGATAACGTTTTTTTGTCGTTATGCAGGGCATCTCCCACAGGGATTGCATAACGACAAAAACCGGTTAACGACGCTACTTGGGGAACCAAGTTTTGTCATTATCCGAGGTACCACTGTATTGAGTGTTGCTCAGCAGATGGGTTGGAGAGAGCACACATTTCCCTCAGAAGAAGGGAAAGCATCTTGTGATGCCAGTTGTAGATGGTACAGACGGAAGGAAAAGAATAGGCTATCTTAATGTAATTAGAGAAACGCTATTTTGGGTTTAACACGGAATCATTGTTGCAGATGCTATCCTTACAAATGTTGACAAAAGACATTAATCTGCGATAGAAGAATAACATTTGTCTAGAGACTATATCTATGCCTGTACTGTTGACAGGCTTTGCTCATTTTATGTTTCAACAACATGTTTTACCTTGTTTGGCCTAAGACAAAAGGGTATAAATTCAGTAGGTACCTCACAGGAAAAAGTAAGCTAAACTACATTTGATCATACCTAATGGAATACATGGATTTAAATTAGTTCTTGCTAACATTAGTTCTGCAGTGGGTCTACTCTAAGTATAACTGAAGTCTTAGTTTTATCTTCCTATATTCGATGTGATGATGATCATTATTACAAACTGTATGGGCAGAATTCCATTTATTTGTATTTGCTTGATACCAGGCTTTTTTTTAGCTCTTGTGTACAGGAAGTATCCAAGATCTCCTTCTGCAAATGAAAACTCAACTTGCTGAAATGGTGTGATTCCCAGCATGGGCAGGGTCTAATGGTCCATCCAGTTACAGGTCTGTGTCACCAGCAATAAAAATGAAGAGTCTCATTTTTTTGCTGATAATTATCTTTTCCAGCAAACAGACAGAAAAAGTGACAAGGGATTCAAAAGGAAGAGTGGTTTTGTCCCAGGATATTTGTACATATCACCTCATCTCTTGGTGGCAACTCTTTTAGAGACAGGAACCTATGAAAGTACCTGAACTGGAGCTTCACCAAGAATGGCAAGATATAAAAATATTGTAGGAATGATTCACAATTTCACTTTCCTGCCTTTATCCAGTACATTACCCTCCTCACCCCTTGTATATAAAACGAGAGAAATTAAAGAATGGGTGTGGTACAGGAGGGTCAACTTCTCATATTGGCAGATGATGGCATGAATTGAAGTCCCTTGGTAATTTTTGAGTAGGGTTCCCCCCCGCTGAAGAATTTCAAAGCTGCATTTCTGGTACGAATGGGAATGTTTAATGGCATTTATCTATGAGTAAGCATAAGCCAAATGCACAGGGAGACATGACATTTGGTCATCTTCAGGAGCAGCAGCATCTATTACTAGGCAATAATAATAATTTCATGTCAGAAATTATTCTGGGTTGAAAGGATTTTGTGGGAGAAACTCCACTGAATGAGGCTCCTTTCATGTCCCCAAGAGCTGGGACAGAGATGGGCGCTCAATCCATCATGCATTATCCAGATCTTGAACTGCTGACTTGCTGGCCTTCCAGCTAACAAGGTGAGATTCTTAACCATTGAGCCACTGCAGCAGGCAATGATTGCCATTATGCCATTTTTGAATAGGTCTCCTTGTCAAAAGCTCCTTGTACTTAGGAGGCAAACAGGTTGTGTACAACCTGAAAAAGTTTTAGCCTAGCTTTCGGGCAGTAAATTCTCACAATTGAGAGGTGATTTCAAGAAAATAACTGTTCAGGTTCATCACAAGGTGATTGTGACACATAAGAGAACTGAATCATATTCTTTCCCTTCATGATTCCAATGCCTCAGCATTAGAAAGGGTAAAAAAGGGGGACTTTTAACCCTGAAATTTATTCAAGTTGATTTTTGCGGTGTGTAAAGAATGGCCTTGAACAAAATGCCTTTGTGGATTTTAGCATCCACACCTGAAGGGCTGGCTGACACAGTGTTGAGTATGGTAAAATATGCCTTGTTTGGCATCATCTGCATTGAAATGAACAGGCTTGGGTGTTTTGAGTCTGCTGATAAATGTTGCTTCTGGCTAACCCAGACTTAATCCAGCTCACCTGTTCACTTCATCTGTTCTGGGGAACACATTTTCCAGAGTACTCCAAGAATCCAAACTATTTTGTGATCTATGTAAACTAGAGCCAGGCCTGAATGTGTGCAGATTTTGAGATGGGAAGGGGAGGAGGAGGAGGAGGAGGAGAAATGGAGAATGGGCTTTTTAAAGACCTTAGTCCAAGAGTTGTCAACCTTTTTAAGTGGGGGGCTGTGTCACACTCCCTCAGACAGCTTTGGGGGCTGGATGGCCATTTTGCCCTTCCTCCACCACATGGCACTTCCTGGTGTGGTGGAGGTGGTGGTGGGCCACATGAAATGGCGCTGTGGGCCACAAGTTGAGAAGCCCTGCCTTAGTCCATAAGATAGAGCAAGTATAGCTAATTTTTTGTCTCCCCCACCATTCCAGCTGTGTCTGGAAAATGTCTCTGTTTAGCCATTTAAAAAAAATAAAAATAAAACCAAAAATAAGCAGCACTTTCAGTTTTGTTACTTCTGAGAGAAAGGGAGCTTTAGGTGACCTACTCTTCAGTCCCACAAAGTGAAAATTGTTGGTCATGGAGGTCTCTATGAACAGAAAAATAACATTTTAAGATAATTTTCTCATTGGAGGCTCTTACGTACCCTTGTGGTTGCAGATATGCCTTTGGAATGGCCACCCACAGATCATGGGTCACTCGGTGCCAATCACTAGATTAGGCTGAAAGAAATAGCATTTGGTACAGTAGCTCTAATCTGCAATCATTCCACATGTTTTCATTATTTGCTGCATAAGTACAGGTGCAAAAAAGCCTCAGATATCCAAAAATTCAAATGAGATAACTGGTCTATTGTTGTGCAAATGTAGAAAATGATTCTTCAACATTAATAGTTTCTCCAATGTGAAATTACTCTGACCCAGAGGGTTACTGGACCAGAATAGTGAAGACTAAAGTATACATGGGTTCAGGCTATAACCATAGTTAAAACTTCACAGACCTCTGTAGCTGGAACTCATTTCACCTTTTCAGTGGAGGCCATTGATATTTAGCCCTTTTGTCATGAAACCCTGCAGTTTCTTAGTGATTGTTACTAAAAACATACCCTCCTAAAGTGCTCCTCATCCAACCAACCAATTAACCAACCAACCAACCAACCAACCAATCAATTAACCAACCAACCAATCATACTCACCAAATTATTTTAATGTCAAAAACTATAATTCTAGACATGGCAGATTTACTTGTTCTGACACCATGTTCTATGCACATTCATTTGGAAATAAGTTGTTCTGTGTTCAGTAGGTCATAGTCACAGAGTGACGTGAACAGGACGGATGTCTGAAGGATGTGCCATTACTGCAAAATTTCCAAAATGTCTTACTAAGAGTTGTACTTAGATCTTGCAAATTCTAGTCTGTGATTTCCTTTATTGAATTAATCCATATCACCTTTAATATCCTTCACTCCCTACTCCTTCCCTTTTCCCCTTGCATCTGTGTCTTTTTCAGTAATCTTGTTTTCTCATGATATACCCAAAGTAGTAAAATACCCTCAGTTTAGTCATTTTAGAAACTAGTGAGAGTTCAAGCTTGACTTGATCTAGGACCTATTTCTCCTTCAAGTAGTCCAAATCTCTATGAAGCCCTCTTATAACGTATTGATTCTTTTCATGTTAGCTTTCTTCACTATCCAGTTTTTTCTCTGTACATAGAAGTACCATTTATTCTTGTTCTCTTGGTCTTGTTCCTTACATTTAACCATCTTTCCCAATTCCTTCACAGCTGTCCTTTAAGTTTAATTCTTCTTCTGATGTTTTGGATGCAATTCGCAATTTGACTAATGAATTACCCAAGTAACAAAAAAATCTTGACCTGTTTTGATTTTGAAATTGTCAACCTTAAAAGCTATTTTGCAGTCATGATTTTTGTCTCCTTCACGTTGAATAGTAATTCCATTTTTGCACATTCTTTTTTATCTTTATCAGTATTTATTTCAAGTCATTGTTATTTTCTGCCAGTAATACAAAAGACTTAATGCTATGGAAATCTGAAGGGCATATTCTTAGTAAAGTTGTTCTAATTTAATTCTTTAGCAAATGTCATTTGATCTATTAGTGGTTTCTGATGGATAAGATAAATCATCATGACAGCTGTTTCTTTTTCTGTAGAGACTGTTTTATTCTTTGCTCTGCATTTCCCTCCATTTGCCATAATTACAAAATAATTATCATCAAATGCTAAGAGGCAATGTATTGTGAAAGATGAACCTCTGAGTCAATATTTTGAAATTCCAAGTAATAAACGAAAAATGCTGTGGAGAAACAAGGATTCTAAGCCATTGAGAGCTTTATGGAAGTCATATAAATATATCCTGTGTAAAATTTTGCTTCTTTGTAAGTGAAGGAATTATAACTACATTCTTTGCTATCTTTTTGAATTCAATGGAATTTGGCAGTACTCAACACTGGCTAGAATGTGCTCTAACTTAAAAAAAAGAACAAATATATATTTTATATTATACCTTGTTGAAATCTTTCAAATTTTACCTCAAGTGTAAATCAGTAATCCATAATGCAGCCATTGCTTTTGGGGTATCAGGCAAAATCAGTCAAGCAAAATCAGAAGTTAGAAAAGTTTTATTTAAATCACAAGTCCCAGGATTCTCCAGCCAGTATAGCTAGTGGATGCAACATTGTGGAAAGAAACCAATTAAGTTTCCAAGCTCCGAATAAGGAGGATAATCAGCTCTTGAAAGGCAGGTATGTATCTTAGTAATGGCACAACTGTTTCCAGTTTCAATGTAGTGCAATGTAAAGATAGTTGCAGGTAGAGGGGAGGAAATTAGTTCTCCAACAAACCAGCTATGCTTTGTTTACCTGATATCTCCACCACCAAGGGATATGGTAGAATTCAGCAGACTGAACATGAAAACAGTCGAGATGCAATTGATTCATTATATGTTATATTTAACAAAGATCAGCTGAGGAAAGTAGAAAAGATCAAAGCTAAATTGGAAACTATTTATTGAGAAGCAGTATTTCTGTGAACCTAAACCTACCATACGTGTGAATGACCTCATGAAGAGGCTGATTGCTTGAACTTTATTTCTTTGTATTGATGTATACGGATGTCTTATTTATTGCTTTGATTTAAAAAAGCTAATTGTACAATATTTTAATTATGTTGAGTGTACATTCGATAATGCTTTTCATTTAATTTTTATATTTTAAAATTAGTTGCTTTTGTTGAATTATAGGCAGCCAGTATGGCTTGAAATATCATTCAATTGTATTGTTTCTTTATACAGGGTCTGCATATCCAGACATATCAGGGATTTTTATAGTGGGGGTATCTTATCTAAAGCCAACAGATCTTAAAATCTATTGCCCTTTACTATCGTAGAATGTAAAGAAAAGAGACACCTATTAATATCTTAGATATGTCAGCGTGCTCCTTCATGAATTCATCAAGACACATAACTTTCCACTTCCAGAGTGTATTATGTCAAATCATGCTATATGAATGTACATCCTGTAAAAGTGAGATATGAATAAACTTATAAATATTTGTAATCCTGTGTTTAAAAGAAGTGCAAAAGAAATTAATCCAAAGGAAATATTTCATAACAGGACCCTTTGCATAAAACATACAGACTGACAGCTTATAATTTTTCATCATTCAGGTCATAAAACTAAATTACTCTAGCATATGGTATAAGTTTATGGAAGCTGTGGTGGCTGTATGAGCTCTGCTGCAAGATAAAAGTGACCTTTTTAATTTAGCAGGAGAGAATAAACACTGGTGACATAAATTATTTCCTTGCACCCTTCTCAACCTTGTGTTTAAGACTCTCTTGCCCAGTTTAATGCTCAACAAATTCTGACTTACATCACCTTTGTGATTGGCTGCTGGAAGATAAACATTGTCTTAGTTTGCAAGTCAGATTGCTGAAATGGGTCTCTCCATGTGGGAGGGAAGTTAACTAGATGAAGTATACATTTTCTTCTTCAAGTGCAGTATCCATTTTGAGTCTTGGCTATCATCATGGCAATAGTCTTCCTGTTCTTAACTCCTTGGAACAATTGTTCCGAGGATGTTCCACACCAGTCTCTCAAGTTCTTCAGCCATAATAATAATTTTGTGTCAGAAATTATTCTTGGTCGAAAGGATTTTTGCTGGAGAAACTCTGCTCAGGGAACACCTGAATGAGGCTCCTTTCATGTTCCCAAGAGCTGGGGCAGAGAGGGTCCATCTACATCCAGGGCCTCTCTTCCCAAGGATTCCCTTGCATAACGTGTTGGCGTAATCTATACTTCATGTCGTTCCTCATGATATGCCCAAGGTATTGGAACTTTGTTTGTTTAATGGTCTTAAATAGTTCTTGTTCTTTATCCATCTGGTGCAACACTTCTATATTAGTCACATGGTTTACCCATGTTATCCTTAGCAGATGTCTGTTGATCCACTTTTGAAAGGCTTCAATTTTCTTTTCAGATGCTTTAGCATTCAGTAACTCTTTCTTTACTTGGGTTACCACATCACAGGCTGTTAGTTGAAGTCTCTGTGAATTGCTTAACTCTCCTTAACTCTCTGGATGAGGAGGCAAACCTTAGGTTGAGTTGTCGTCGTCATCAGCTGTGACTTGATTTGAGTATACATTTTTCCTGCCCCAGAGTACCAGGAGGCCTGCTCTTGGAGACCAGCTGGCTCTGGCCCTTCTTCACCCTCCAAGGCAATCAGGAAAAATGCAATTGGCATGAATTTGTTTAAGGTGTATCCCAGCTTGCCACAAAGTAATAATAATAATTTAATGTCAGAAATTACTCTGGGTTGAAAGGATGCCCGAATGAGGCTACTTTCATGTCCCCAAGTGCAGTCTCCAGCTCAGCGCCTTAACCACTAAACCACTGGGGGAGCTGCTTGCCATGAAGTGACCCACACATTGTGATCACAGAGCCATCTCCTGCGGCACATATGAAATGAAACATGCAGGATTTAACACCGACACTGCAGTGGACTGCCATAGCCTTGAGGATATTATCAAGATGTGCTTTTACAGCCAGTCCATCTGGCATGGCTTCTTCTGCCTCCTTGACCACTAGGAAGCAAAAAGTGGTTCATCCTCTGCTCATTTTGCAGTTGGGCTCAATATGATGGTTTCTAGTGACATTTCCTCCACTGAGGGGGGCATCACCCCACCTAAAGGGGTACATCCGCCTGTAGCCGTTGGCCCCTTTAGAAAGTCAGATTATTTACTGCCGCCCAATACTCGGCACTGAATTGTTGGCTGTATGGTCTACTCCACTACCATAGCAGGATGTCCAGCCTACATATAACGAATATTGCATAGAGGTAATGCTGCCCTTACTGAGCATATTTTGTTACCTGCCTAACTTCCAAAAATATTTTTTATTTCCATCTCTGGACTGCCATATTACCTGGTTAGCCTGGTTTTATCTCACACCCATTTTTTCAATCAGATCACCCATCCCATTTTTGGGTCCTCCCTCATGTGGCATCACAAGGTACTGACCAATGTGATAGACTCAGGTTTAGGCCTTGAAATCTCAGTGAAAGTAATGCTGCTGACTTGGCAATCCTAAATCTGAAATCTGTAGGAGATCCAAACCTGTAGGCTTTTCCACACAAGAACTTCCATTGCAGGCGCACCCCCCCCCCAATGATGGACTCAGACACAAATGAAAGTGGATAACGGCATGGGCCACATTTATTGATTCAAGCCCTAGTCCGAATTATAAATTTCTATTGGTAAAACGACCAATCATAATTCTTAAGGCAAGCAGGCCGAAGTAACACTGGTAAGGTACCACCCAAAATTGCCAACGGCAATTGTTACAATGTATCTATTTGTATCAATTTGTTTGTTGACAACAAACAAATTGTTGACCGTAGTCAATATCTAACTAATGACCCCACCCTCTGACGTGTATCCGTAAAATCAGGGGGTGATTCCAGCTGTCTAGTGGTAACCATCACCCCCTCGCCTGGTTCGTCGTTGACCGGACAACGTTTAAACAACTTATGCCTATCTAGTGTTGTCCAGTCAATTGCGAACCTGCCGGATACCTGTGGGTCATCAATGTTTACCTTACCAGTGCTACCCGCCACCCAGAGAGGCTTCAATAAAGGCTCGACGCCCCCCCAAGACCGTCAGCTCGGTCGACAGGCCTGCTCGCCAATCACCCAGCAGGAGGTCCATACCTCCTCGCGACAGATGGACCCCATCCCCTGAATAAAGCCCAAAATTTTGCAAACTAATGGCGGGATGATGACTGACCCGCCCCCAGCCCTTGGTCGAAAGGAATCGGGCCACCGCCCTGTTTACCATGCGCCGAGCGCGGTCCAGGGCCTGGAGGTCGAAGCCTCCCCGATAAGTGTGCCGTGGGACCATATCTGACCAAACAAGGGTTGTGGCGGGCCATACGTAATGTAAGTAGGCGAGGTCCGTGCAAATCGCATGCTTCAGCGATAAGCCAGTGACCTGACCCAAGTCATTACCCCCAAGGTGTATGATCAGAATGTCGGGCGGGTCGACACTCCTCGACGAAAAGAGGAATGGCAAGAGCTCCCGCCACAACATACCGGGCTTACCGTGCCATGTGAAATGTGCGTATGCACCCAGTCCCAGTCGGGGTCCCCAATCTGTCGCCGCAGCGTAACGCGCTGCCCTGTGCACGTAGCTATGGCCCACCAGCCATACTGTCACCGGTGTGATACGACACCCAGGGTCTGTCAAGGGAAAAAACAGGGAAGGAGAGATACATGGTGACTCAGAAGGTACTCACGGTGGGAGTGGGCGAACATAAAACTGGAAACAGTGTGAGTCCCACCTCCCCATGCTGCGTATGTCAGCCCCGGAGTACCCATAAGCAGCCGCAGTAGAGGCCGCCCCAATTCTAAACGAATGGGTGCCGTAACGGGCCCCAGGGAGGTCGACTCTGGCCAGTGCCTTCCCTGTCACCTTCCAAAACTGAAATTTAGTGAGGGGAGACCCATCTTGGTGACAGAAAAACGGGCCATGGTGCATGCCACGCAGTGCAAGGAACTCCTGTAGGGCACCAACCGGACAGATGTCTGCCAATGAACATCGTAGCAGTCTTACTCCACTGCCTACGCCATGCTGATCTGTTTTAGAGGAGCGTATCCTCAACTGAGCCCAATCATTGCAAACATAGACATCTTCGAGTTCCAGTGCCCTACGACTTGCATCCACCTTAGACAGCATCACAAGCTCGCTGATGCAGAGCGCTCCAAAAAAGGCCACCGTTGTAGCCGCACGAAACAGGGCTGCCTCATACCTATCGAAACATAGGTCATGCCAGCCTCGTGCCATTTGGGTAAGGACCCCAGGGAAAATTGGGTGACGGTCGTCCAGGCAACGCCCACGTTCCCGCACCCACCCCTCCAAAACATGTCTCACACGGAAATCAGCGGTACTGTCCGCATGACCTCCCACCTTGGCCATAAAAGCCAGCGCTGATAGCCTAGATGCTATGGTGCGTGGTGCCAGGCCCTGGGCGTGCAGGTAAACCATAAAACGGAGGATGTGGGCCACTGGGATCGGCCAGGTATCTGGCAAGCAATATTGGGAACAAAAGGTCCGAAATGAAACCAACGCGTGGTGATACGCCTTACGCGTGCGTGGCGCCAGTGACATGCCTATCGCCCGGTTCACCTCTCCTTGCCAATGGTCCATATCTCCTGCGGTAGTGGCGAGGGAAATTCCTCCGCATCCGGAGCCAAGGCACGGAACCGGGAGATCTGCAGGCGGGACAAAGCGTCAGCAATATCATTATTCACCCCCGGGACATGCCTGGCTCTGAACAGCACATTGAGGCGCAGGCTGCGCAATACAAACTGGCGCACAAGATCCATGACCCTGGGAGATTTAGAGGTCTGTGAGTTGACAATGTGGACAACAGCCGCATTGTCACACCAGAAATGCACCACAGAATTGGCCCACTCCTTACCCCATAGCATCAAGGCCCCCAGTATGGGAAAAAATTCCAAATATGTGAGATCCCTCAGGCGACCCGTGCCTGACCAGGCTGGTGGCCATCCACCATATGCCCACTTCCCATTGAAGTACATCCCATAACCCAGGGATCCCGAGACATCAGACTGAATTTGAAATTGGGGCGAAGCCAGGAGGTCAGACCTCCAAAATGAGACCCCATTGAACTCCTTCAAGAACTGGAGCCATACGTGCAGATCTGCCCTGATGCCCCGTGTCAGTCTCACCCTATGATGTGGCCTGGATAAGCCTGCCATGGCGTCGCACAAGCGCCGAGCAAAGGCCCTGCCAGGTGCGACCACCCTGCAAGCGAAATTGAGGTGGCCATGTAGCACCTGCAATTCCCGAAGGGATGCCTTGCGCTTAGCCAGTAAGTCCGATATAAGGGCAACTATCCTTGCCACCTTGTCTGCGGGCAACCTAGAAGCCTGCGCTACCGTGTCAATTTCCACCCCCAGAAATATTAACTTATCAGACGGGCCTTCGGTCTTTTCGGGCGCTAAAGGGACACCGAGTTCCTCCATTAGCGTCTGAAATGTGTTGAGGAGACGTGTACACGTGTCCCAGCCCCGTTCACCCCTGAATAAAAAGTCATCCAGGTAATGGGCTACAGACCGAGACCCTGACCTACGGAAAAATGCCCACTGCAGGAAGGTACTGAAACGCTCGAAAGCCGAGCAGGATATGGAACAGCCGAATGGCATGGCTTTGATAAAATAATATTCACCCCGGAATTCGAAACCCAGCAACTCGAAGTCACCCGGGTGCACAGGTAAGAGGCGAAACGCCGACTTAATGTCACACTTAGCCAACAGTGCACCCGGGCCACATGAGCGCACCATGCGCAATGCCTGGTCAAAGGATGTATACCTGACAGAACAAAGGTCATCAGGGATAGCATCATTGACCGAGTGGCCGGCTGGGTATGACAAATGGTGAATCAGGCGGAACTCGCCCGGGGACTTCTTGGGCACTAGTCCTAGTGGAGACACTTTAAGGTTGGGGAACGGGGGTGCGGGGAAAGGGCCGGCGACCCTGCCCGCAGCAATCTCCTTATTAATGCTGGCGGCAGCCACCTCCTCCCTTCCCCTAAGTGACAAAAGGTTAGGTGCATCCTGCGGTGACCTATCCCCCGTGAAAGGAATACGAAAACCCAGTTGAAAACCCTGAAGGAGGTACACAGCGTCTGCTCTCCTCGGGTACGATGCGAGCCAACGCTCCAGCATGTCGACATTAATTGGGGAGGGGGCCTTTTGGTGAACCCGCTCCCTCCATGGCAGTCTTGCCTGCCCCTTGTCCGCCCCTACCCCTGCCCCTGTATCCTCCTGGCCTGGGACAGGCGGAGGCAGCATGGGGGCCCGAACAGGAGGGGCACTCATGCTTGTACTTGCAATTTTTCCTGTTGCAAGAACCATTGGACGAGAAGGTCCAGCACAGCAGGCGGGCTGGAACCCCCTGCCCCGCCACTTGGCGGGGTACCTGCACTGGGGCCGCTCGTTGGACCGCATGTCCACAATGGTATCTCTCCCCAGGCGCCGGGCGTGTGGGGGTCATATACAGAAGCCACAGCTTCTGGCAGGGCTCATCCCACCTCATCTCTGGGTACAGCGGAATTCTCATGCGAAACTCTTCGTCGTAAGCCAGCCATGACGGACCCGGGAAGTCAACCATAGCCCGGTAAATATTGTCCAGATATTGGACCATGGGAATAGCCAAATCCGGCCTAGCCCTGAGGTAAACGGCCATGTAAATCAGGTACGCTGGCAGCCGATTTGCCCACGTGCGTGGCGGCTTACGACGACGTGCCTGCTCCTTATCCTTCTCGTCCAGCCCTTCCCTCTCCTCCTTGGTCGGCTCCCTATTTAGAAGTGAGAAGATATCTACGTACTCGCCCCTCCAAATCTTTTCCTTGGTAGACTGGGCCAAATGGTCCCCCAAGGGCAAGGAATACCCTGCTGTTGGCAAAGCCGACACCGGCACCGAGGGAACTACGGGTAAAGTAAAATGAGCCTGAGCCAGCCCGGGGATCCCCGACACATTTCCCAGCACATTGGGGGCAGCACCCCGCCCCAAGCCCTGTGTCATGGGCAAAGTCGCTGGGTGGGCCGGGGGCCATTGGGCCGCCGTGCCACCCGAGCGAGGCCAAGGCCATTGAACAGCCCCCCCAATGAAGTCAGTTGTGTGAGTGAATTAGCTTGGACCGCATACTCACCCGCTGCACCCCCGCGGGCCGCCCCCACCGGGGGTTCCGGCCCGCTGGGGGCGTCGGAGCTCACGACCGAAGCTGAGCTCGTCGACGGAGCCACACCAGCACCAGACTGCTGCACCTGTGGGGTGGGGAGCTGCGAGGCAGTGGCCACCACCGGCCCACACGCCTCAGGCGGCTCAACCCGACCCATCACCGGCC
This sequence comes from Bradypodion ventrale, assembly GCA_035047345.1. NCBI lineage: Eukaryota > Metazoa > Chordata > Lepidosauria > Squamata > Chamaeleonidae > Bradypodion > Bradypodion ventrale. The sequence goes on from JAWDJE010000003.1 coordinate 253,455,766, forward strand.
GTTGTTCGGCGGCCAAAGGGGGTACCTGAAAACCCAGAGATACCCCTGTTTGGTTGGCCCTCGCCAAGGACGCTTCAAGGGCCGCTACCCGGGCAAGGAGGGCCTCCACGTCGACATAGGGCCCGGCCCCGACAGGGGGGCAATTGGGCAACCGGCCCATAATTCATGGGTACCTGTCCAGGTCCCTGAGCCCCAGGGGCCAGATAAGGCCAAGGGCCCATGCCCAGCCCATGGGAAGCCGTAGGAACGCCCTGTAAAGGCAGGGAACCCAACCACCCTCCGTGGCTCGCACCCCCCATAGGGAACTGCACACCCGGGCAAGACGGCCCCACCGCACAAACCATGGCAGGGGCCGTGTTCGTCGTGTGCGGGCCAAGGGCCGAGGCCCCGTCCGGGGCCGCGGATATGCTCCGCGCCTCAGGCCAAGGAGCTACCGATCCCATCCCACCGTTCCCGGTGGAGTCCGCTGGAGGTGGCTGCGGAACGGTCGCGGTCCTCCGACCCGGCTGACGCCTCCGCGCCGATCGAGCCACGTTCGCGGCTGCCTTCTTCTTCGAGGGCATGGCTAATGTAGCTAGGAAGCCTAAAAACAAAAGGAGAAAGCTGCCCAAAAAGGCTTCCCTCAAGAGGACGCGAGCGACGGAGGTAAGAGGGGAAAAACTTCTCCGCTCCGTCGGTTCGCCAAAATGGCAGCACGGCTGCCTCGTGGCCAGCCCTTTTATTAGGGTGCTGGCCACACCCCTAACTACCCGGATGGTTTCGTCCGGTGGGGGGGGGCCCGCAAAGAGCGCGGCGGCCATTTTGGCGCCGCGCTTCCATTATGTGGACACATGTAGGAATGCATCTGGTTTCTGTCTTGCCTGTCTTCTGACACTTTTTGTAAACAAAAGCCTCTTTGCTTGCTATTCTCCTTATCTCTCTTTCTTTGGGTTCTGACACTTCTGATTGGCTGTAAGGACTCAGCTTTGTCTCTGTTAAGTTTCGTTTCTGGTATACAATGCTTGCTAGTTTCGTTTCTCGCTCTCTCTGCCTAAATAAAGGGAAGGCTTCAGTAGCGTTTGACCAGCCAAAGAGAGCAGTCGTGTCTGCTTTTGTCTGTCTCTGTTTCTCCCTACAAAAAGCCTAATGAAGCTGGACTCATAGGTACCTCAAAAGATCTGAGAATATAAACTGCTGCTAATGAGGCTGGCTGATTGAGACTAGATCTTTACATGAATCAAATCCCATCAAGTGGCGCCCCGTCGTGAAGCCAATTGAATGAAATTCAAAGGAATGCTTTGAAAGCTGCTTCAATAATTAACACCTCATCGACCGGGGGACAAGGTCTCATTCACCTACGACCAGGCAAAAGGTCCGACCAGAGGAAAGGTCATAAATCGAGCGCTCGAGAATTACAACTAGGTGAGTGAAAATGGGGTGTTTGCTTTCTTCGCAAATACATGAACTTTGTAGAGATATCTCAGATCTTTTGCATGACAATGGGCGAAAAGTTGATGAGCAGGAGATACGAAAGCTAGCTAAAGCGATAGCACAAAACTGTCCTTGGTTTCAATATGAAGGTCTGGACTTAAAAGAGTGGAAACAGATCGGGAATGAATTGCAGAAGCATAAAGGGATTTCTAGATCAATATTATTTACTTGGGAGGCAGTGAGAGGCTGCCTTCAGAGACTTATTCCAAAAAATATTTTATTGTCTCAAAGACTTGATGGCCCCTTCCCACAGCTTTTGCCTTCAGAGAAAGGGGGGGCCATGGCAACTGCCCTTCCATCATATGAGAAACAACAGCCTCCTGATGGGGTGGAGGTGGAAATGGAGATGGGACATTAGGTCCTGACTTGCAAAAATCAAGCACTTTTAGCCCTACAAAGACACATTTTTCTGATGCTTTAACGGCAGCTGTGCTGGACATGCAATCTCCTGAAATATACCCAGTGATAAGGGGGGCTCCGGCTGTGGGCAACGCACTGGCTGTCCCAGATAGGTATGAAACCCTCCATTACAAATATCTGAAGGAACTAAGAGTCAGCATACGTGACTATGGATTTAATGCACCTTTTACTAAAGCTTTGTTGGAAGCCATTGCATCTCAAAAATTGCTACCAGTGGATTGGAAACAGATGATCAAAGCGCTTTTGCCCCCAGCAGAAGCCATGCTCTGCTTGCAAGAGTGGAGGGATGTGGCTTGGGAGGTTCATCATACACGCCCTGCACTCACAATGGATATGTGCACTCACAATGGATATGTTATGTGGGGAGGGAAATTTTGCCAACCCCACACAGCAATTGGCCCTCAATGATGCCCAGCTGGGAGAGATTGCTCAGATAGTCATGCGGGCCTGGAGTAAGATTCCTTCCAAAGGGGATAGCTCCGTTGCTGGATTTGCAGCAATTAGGCAGGGCCCTAAAGAGGATTACACTGAGTTCATTAACAGACTCATGACTGCTCTCAGCTGCCAGGTGGAAAATGTGCCGGCACGGGAAATGCTCATGAAACAACTGGCTTTTGAAAATGCCAATGAGGATTGTAAAGGGGCTCTGACAGCTGTTTATGCTAGGCCAGGAACATCTATAGCAGACATGATGAAAGTTTGTCAAAATGTGGGGACTCACAGTTACAAGGCTCAACTTCTGGCAGCTGCAGTTCAATTGCCCACAACTCAGGCTCAAAACAAACGTTGTTTTGGCTGTGGGAAGGAAGGACATTTTAAAGCACAATGTCGCTCCTCTCAAAAGCAGGCAGCACGCCCTTCAAGGAAGTGTCCCATTTGCCAGAAAGGGTACCATTGGGCCAATCAGTGCCGCTCAAATCCTAATGCCAACCCCTCAGCTGCTCAGCACAAAGACTCTGACTTTTCTCCACAGCAGCAGGGAAATGGGAGTGCGGGCCAGGCTCGGGCCCAGGCAAAATAATAGGGCTACCAGAGGTCAGTGAAGAGGCAATAGAGGAGGTTTTGCAAGAGATGGCAGAAGATATGGAACTTGCCCAAGAAATGATTTCACGATATAGAAAAAACCATCCTCTAAAAGAAGGACTTTTATTGAGGTTATCTAAGGACTGTACTTTTACTATGCCAGGGTGTGTGGAGGCTCTTCCCACACTGGTTGATGATGTTAATTTCCAGGGCATGATGGGCATCGTTCTTCCTTGCCCAAACGCCTTACCCGCTTCTGTACACATTGCAGCAGGGTCAGTTACATTGGGTCACCAAGAAATTGTCATCCCTGCTTCAGCCACGCAACATCTCACCCTGCCTAAGGGACAACCTGTAGGACGCCTTCATCTGCTCCCACTAGGGACCACTGTAACTCCATCCCAGGAGGGGACTGCAACAGCGGCTATGGCGGTGATACAAATCACCGAGGATAGACCGACCCGCTCGCTGATTATGGGTGGACGTTCAGTGTCTGGATTGGTCGATACAGGAGCCGATATTTCAGTGGTGGCAAAAAAAGATTGGCCAACTGGATGGGCCGTCCGCCCCTGTAGGGAAGTTTATGGGGTGGGCGGGTACGAGCCAGCACAGCAAAGTGTTCATCCAATCGTCTTCGAGACCTCAGGGGGAACAAAAGTTTCTCTTCACCCCCTGATTATGGATATTCCTATTACTCTGTGGGGCCGGGATCTCCTGGCTAAAACAGGGTGTACCTTGCAGACAAATTTTTGATACGGGCCTCCCCTGCAGCGCCGTTGCATGCACTTCCACTACAATGGAAAAACACCCCACCAGTGTGGACGGATCAATGGCCGCTCTCAAAAGAAAAGCTCCAAGCGGCGGAGGCCCTTGTACAGGAGCAATTAAATCTGGGACATATTCAAACAACCACTAGTCCTTGGAACTCTCCGATTTTTGTGGTGAGAAAGAAGTCTGGAAAATGGCGATTGTTACATGATTTGAGGAAAGTTAATGAGCACATCTTGCCAATGGGACCTCTACAATCTGGACTTCCTAATCCGAACATGATTCCGGAAGATCATCAACTCATGGTTATAGATTTGAAGGACTGTTTTTATACAATCTTGCTAGCGCCACAAGACAGAGAAAAATTTGCATTTACATTGCCAGTATACAATAATGAACATCCTACTCAACGGTTTGAATGGTGTGTCTTGCCTATGGGTATGGCCAACTCGCCGACTCTATGCCAACATTTTGTGAACAAGGCTTTGGAACCTTTCAGGCAACGCCATCCAGAGGTTAAAGTCTATCATTACACAGATGACATTTTATTGCATGGTCCACAAGTCACGGAGAAACACCTGCAGGACCTAGCAGACATTTTGCAACAAGCGGGCTTGATCATAGCTCCTGAAAAAGTGCAGCGGATGTATCCATTCCAATATCTGGGACATAGGCTCTCAGCTACAGCTTCAACTCCGCTATTGCCAACAATAGCTATTCCGGAGCAGTTCACTCTTGTACAATTGCAACAATTGCTAGGGAACATAAATTGGGCTCGTCCTTTCTTGGCCCTGAGCACGGAGGAACTATCACCACTCTTTGCTGCTCTTTCTGGACACACTTCTCCAGCGGACATCATTCCCTGCACAACGGAGATGCGTACAGCTCTTCAACGCCTCAACGAAAAGCTGCATACCATCGCTGTGGATCGGGTGCCCTCAGGCACCATTGCGCTGGCATGCACTCTTCTTCCTACACCGAGGCTGCCCACTGCGGTTTTGTTCGCGCCTGTCAACGCTCAGAAGGTGGCCATCGTGGAATGGCTACACTTGGCGCACACTCCCTCGAAAAACTGTTATCGCCTACCTGATGCGATTGCTGATCTTTTCCTCAAATGCCGTACTAGGGCAAAGCATTTGACTGGCTATGACGTTGACTTTGTTTGTTTTCCTTTTTCACAGGATCAGCTAACCGCCTTGCTACAGCATTCTGAGGCATTTCAGGTGGCCATGGCGGACTTTGTGGGACAAGTTAAATTTAACCCCCCCAAGGATAAGCGGTTTACCTTGCTGAATCTCACTTCTTACTCCCTGTCATCCCCGCTTTGCATGCAACCTATCTTGCATGCCATTACTCTTTTCTCAGATGGCTCCCCCTCCCGTGGAGTCCTTACATGGCAGGGTCCTACTGGGGAATGGGAGGTTGTTTTTACAGGACCTCAAGCATCGGCCCAGCGGTCGGAACTGGCAGCGGTCATACTTGCTTTCTCTACGTTTTCTGATGTGCCTTTTAACCTGATTGTGGATACTCAATATGTTTACCGCCTTGTCTTTACTTTAGCTCAAGCTTATTTGTCTCCATCGATGGATAGGGATCTTTTTGCTTTATTCCAACAGCTTCAAGGTTTTCTTTCCAACCGTACGGTCCCATTCTTTATTGCCCACATACGCTCTCACACAAGGATCCCAGGTTATTTGACGGAGGGCAATGCACGAGCAGATTCTGCTCTCCGAGACTCTGCTGAGGTTTTTTCTCTCTTTGACAACCCCATTGACAGTCATGCAATGTTTCATCAATCTGCTAAGGTTTTGCATAAACGGTTTTCCATTCCTATGTCACAGGCTTGAGACATTGTGTCGTCCTGTGCTTCCTGTACGAAGTCTCCTATATTCCTGCCATTTGATGCTGTTAATCCTCGAGGAACAGAAGCCAATCAGCTATGGCAGATGGATGTCACGCAAGTACCTGCTTTGGCTCCGCTTTCTAAGTTACATGTGACTGTTGATACCTTCTCTGGATTTATATGGGCTACACCCTTACGGGGTGAAACATCCAGACATGTTATACAACATTGCATTCGTTCGTTTGCGGCAATGGGTAAACCTAAAAGCCTTAAGACAGACAATGGGTCATCATATGTTTCTTCTGCCTTTCAGGACTTTTGCCGTCAGTGGGACATTAAGCTAACCCATGGAATACCCTATAACTCGACTGGACAGGCGATTGTTGAAAGAGCCCACCTGACATTCAAAAATTTGTTACACAAGCAAGTGGGAGATAGAGGGGTTCCTGTGGCTGAAATACCTACAGCTGTTGCTAAAGTACTGTATACTCTTAATTTTCTTCTTGCTCCCCATAACAGGTCACACTCTCCAGTCGAATTGCATTTCAGGACTGAGGAGTGTCTTCCTAAGCCATTGGTCGTTTATCGGCAGCAACCCGATCCTGAGTGGAAGGGTCCTGTACCTCTAATCACCTGGGGATGAGGATACGCAGCGGTTTCTACAACCTCAGGACCTGTGTGGATTCCTGCACGAGCGATCCGCCCATGGAGAGAGAAGAAGGTTACTCAGCTCCAGGATGGTGGTTCACAGTAAACTAAATGTGCTGACATTTGTTATTTTCTTTCTTACTGTGCTTCCAGCTGTAAGAACAATGCCTCATGGGGGCAACCCCAACTTTTGGATTCGTCATGCTAACTATATGTTTGAGGTTCATGGTAAGAATGCAACGTTATACTATGAGCATCCACTGGCAGTGTCGCAAATGGCTTTTCTTCCGGCATTGTTCAACACACCTGAGCTGGTTATTGGACATTTGCAACATCTTGATAGGTCTACACTCTTCTCTAATCCTCCAGAACAATTTAACAACACCCGTTGGCGAAGCATGACATTCTAGAAATACACTAAAGGACTTTGTTTCTGCTGTCATAGTTCTGGAGTCTGGAATAGTAAATGGAAATACTGGACTCAAGCGAAAAGGGTTTTGCAGAATGTAGGCAATTATACGGGTTGTGATGATTATTTTTGGCTATGGGGTAGTTATAACAGTTCTTATAAGCTTAATTATACCTTGTATAACACTACTATTGAAGATATATATGATGTGTTTCCTATGTTTACTCCTGATTATTCTGCTATAGATAGTGGTTCAATTTGCAATGGATGGCAAATCAAGGATCCTAACATGTGGTTCTTTTTTAATGGAGTTGCCACGAATTTCCATCCAGGTCAATATCAATGTGCAGCATTGGGTTATTTTATCTGAATAATACTATTGAGAAAGAACTTCAGAATTTACAGGAGAGCATTACTAACAATGTACGCACTGATGTTAATCTCTTTGATTGGGTGACTTCTTGGTTGCCTGATTTATCTGTCCTTAGACAAGTTTTCTTTTATGGGTTTATTATTATTATCTGCTTTTTACCTTTGTATTTTTGCATTACTTGTATTCCTAATCTTATTTCTATGTGTAACACATGTCCACTGCGTAGAAGGGAGACATCGGGTTTTGCACGACGGCAATTGTATTCAATGAGGTATCAGCCTTCGGAACAAAGTACCATGAGTCAGGAGGGGTACGATGTCCAGGTGGACAGTGATGATGTATATGATGACATGCAGGGGTATGATTAGCCGTCCCTCTCTCGAATTTAAATGAAAAAAGGAGGACATGTAGGAATGCATCTGGTTTCTGTCTTGCCTGTCTTCTGACACTTTTTGTAAACAAAAGCCTCTTTGCTTGCTATTCTCCTTATCTCTCTTTCTTTGGGTTCTGACACTTCTGATTGGCTGTAAGGACTCAGCTTTGTCTCTGTTAAATTTCGTTTCTGGTATACAATGCTTGCTAGTTTCGTTTCTCGCTCTCTCTGCCTAAAAAAAGGGAAGGCTTCAGTAGCGTTTGACCAGCCAAAGAGAGCAGTCGTGTCTGCTTTTGTCTGTCTCTGTTTCTCCCTACAAAAAGCCTAATGAAGCTGGACTCATAGGTACCTCAAAAGATCTGAGAATATAAACTGCTGCTAATGAGGCTGGCTGATTGAGACTAGATCTTTACATGAATCAAATCCCATCAGACACAGACCAAGAAAGAACCATGATGGAACTGCTTTCTTGTGGTGTAATCACTCTGGGCTGAAGAATGCATGCGAAGGCTTGAAGCATATGGCTATAGGGTAGAATGAGTTTTTCCCCATCCAGCAGTGCGTAGTCTTGTTTGAGGCACATCTGCTTAAAAATTAATATTTGAAATTGTGGGCTAATACACCATTGCTAATAAACTGACTAATACTCTCAGGCCAATATGATAGTCATAGCCACATACATTAAATATATCTATTTCTCTAATATCTATTGGACTGCTATCCAGCTGCATTTCATTTGAAAGTGCTATTGATTTTAGTGGAAATTATTTTGTTAAAGACAACTGTTTTGCCTACATGTTTTAGTACCGCAGATTTTAGGGGGACTGAAATGCACTTTCTCATAAGTGTATGTGTATCTCTCTGTGTGTAAAATCAAACAAGAGTTAAGCTCGAATAGTGATTTAGGTGTCTGGCTAATGAGTCAGAGATTGGGAGCTGTCAGTGTGCCTCCAAGCAGCACAAACCTTGGGCATCACCATCACCATCACCATCACCTAATTTAATTTAATTTAATTTAATTTTTACATTTGTATCGCTGCCCCCTCTCCGAAGTGACTCCAGGCGGCTCACAATTAAAAGATATAAAAACACTAATAAAAATGCAATAAAAACATTTAAAACCATCCCCCGTTAAAACAGAAACCCACTCATCCCATCCATAAAAGAGAGGGAGGATCTAGTTATTTATTCAGATGAGCCAGCAGGCAGGGGTCACCTCTCCATCAGTGCCCCACACCTGCCCTGCCAGCCAAGTTTTAAGTCCTTTTCTGAAGGGCAGCAATTCTGTCTGCAGCCGTAACTCTATTGGCATCATCATCATCATTTTGCATAGTATGTAAAGAAGGAATGCCTAATATTAACTGGAAAATACAATAATGCTGGAAAAATTTGAAGGAAAAGAAGAAGATCAGACATGAGATGGATTGACTCAGTGAAGGAAGGTATGGCCTTGAGTTAATGATAGGGTTGTTAATGATTATTAAGTAATGAGGGATGGTTTTATTTCAATAATAATTAATGATAAGACCTTGAAATGGTCATGCATTCATAGCATCATTATGGGTCAGAGGCAACTTGATGGCACACAACAGAAACAACAACTTGCATAACATGAAAATGAAGTCTTCCATCTTTTGGAGGAGACTCCTGGACAAATTGAATGGGGCTGAGGAGTGGATCCAGTTTCTCATGCCTGCTCTACCCATCCAGTCTTTTATACATCTCTCCAGTGGTGGGCATCACATTTTTTTACTACCACACTGTGGGGGTGGCTAACTCTGTGGGTGTGGCTAATTCTGTGTCTGTGGCCAGGTAACTGGGTGGGTGTGGCCATGTAATTTTGGTGGGTGTGGCCAGAAGTTGGCCATGTGACTTACTGGGTGTGGCCATGTAACTGAGCGGGTGTCTCCTAATTACTATTTTAAATTAAAAAAAAGAAATACAAAAAGGTAGTTACATTTAATATGTAATACTTTAATAAGAATAAGAGGTACAGAAAACTAGATTTTGTTACAAGAGTTTTACAATATGAATGAAAAACTATAGAACTGTTTGACAATTGAATTAAGAACTACTGTATACAAAACTATACAAGAATTGGACAATATGAATTAAAAAATTATTTTAGGTATTCCCAAATTGCTGCTTGATTGACATCTCCTTACTTTCAGTATTCTTCCGTCTAAATCGAGCATCATCAGCTATGTGATGTGTTCGCAACCATTTTTTAACTGTAGGAACAGGGTCCCAGTCCTTAATAGGTAGGCCAATTAAAGTAATAGTCATTATGTTTGTTATATTAGAAACAGTAAGGCGATTTCTCTTCTCAGAACATATGAAGTTCAGTTTTGACAAACCCCTTTCTGCTTCTGCTGAACGTACATCAATTGTTCTGACAATTTTGTGAGCTTTTTTAAAAAATACAGTCTTTTAAAACATTTTCTACAAAGTCCCGGTAATCATTAATATTAATTTCATAATTAAAAATGTCACTAAATTCAAGCAATTGTTCTTCAGCTGCTTTCCATGGAACTACTAAATCTGTAATGTTCCAGCAGGGCTGCCATCAAGGGGGGAACCATCAGGATTTCCACCCCAGGCCCGGAGATGATAGGGGACCGCTGCCACCTGGGAAACCACTGATCTGTGCATGCACAAACAAATGACATATGCACAGAAAACCACTGGGGTGTGGCCAAAATGTGTGAGGGGCCCCCTGCGTACTGGGCCCAGAAATTTCTGATGCAGGACCTGTGTTCCAGTGCTGTGGGTCCAAAATTTTGAGAAAATCTAGCTTGTTCCTGTCTTGCAATTGGCTTCCTGTTTTTTTAATGTTCACAGTCCACTAATTTCTTCTTCAAATTAGTTATAATGCTTTCTAAAAGTCTTTCACGAGGAAGTCCAACAAATTGTTGATTTTTTTACAAATTTTATATTTTTGAAAGTTTCTGAGGTAATCAATCCATCTACTTATATTTCGTATGCAGCCTTGTCCTTTCTTTCTAAGCATTTCAAATGGTTTAATTGATCTTACTACATATTTTTCAGCCTTTAGGATGTCTACATTCCTTGCTTGAATTGCTTCAGAAAGAAGAGAAATTCCCTTTAGAATATCAGTCATCAAGGCCAAATCAGTCAAAAAATATTTATTTTCCAGTCGGAGTATTTTTCATTTGAATGAAAATACTGATGTAGCGCTGGATAAGCACCCTATACAGCTAGGGTTGATCTTAAACTACAGGCTTGATCTTAAACTACAGGCAGCCCATCTCGGTCCCAGAACTCTACCGATTTTACAATTTTGATGCCAAGCTGTTCTGATACTTTTGTTAGTTCAATTTGGTTTTTATTAGCTTGATGGAAAATTGTATATATCTTATCAAGAAATTTTTTGAAATGGTTTAATTGCTTTTTTTCCTTTATCGAATCATCTAAAACAAGTTGAAGGTGATGGCTTAAGCAGTGCCATATTATTATGTTTGGAAACTCTTTGGCTATTCTAGAGCTTACTCCAGATTTTCTCCCAAGCATAATGCTGGCACCATCAGAGCAAAATCCTATTAAATTTCCCCCCTATCTATTTCTTACAAAATCCAAGATTTTTTAAACTTCCCATAACTGAACAAAATATTGTCTCTGCATCTTGTTTTTCTAATTAAACTAGCTGAACAAAAATAGTTGGTGAGGTAACCAAACCCTCAACTTTTAAGAAAACTATGACAACAGGTTTGCAAGATATCGTTGAGGCTTCATCAATAATCAAACATATTTTCAGATTCTTTTCAACAATTTTAGTAAATATTTTCTGTATAATTTCTTGTGCAATGAAATCTATTTTCACTGCAGTTTTACGTGAATGTAATCCTATTCCCATATCTACTCCATTTTTAATTTGCAATTCTACCTCTTCTTTTGTGTCTGAAAATGGTTTACATCTTTTTGCCAGACTGTAAATTTCATTAAATATTCTACAAGTAGTAGATAAATATGTTTCATTTCCCTTATCTACTGCTTTTGTTATAGCATCCTGCTTCCCTTTTTCATGTTATCTCTGCAAATAAAATGAGCTTGTGATAACAAATGTTCTCTCATCTTTTTCTTAGAGATGATTGCTGTACCTCTTTATTTGTCCCTGCCGCCATAATCTGGCAATGCTTCTATCCTTAGACCATACCTGTCAAGCATGGCTCCAGAAAATATGGGAAATTACTGCGCATGCACAGTCGTGCATGCTCAGTAACCCATTTGTGCATGCACAGAACCCTTTGCGCATGCGCAGAACCCCTTTGCAATGGGTGCAAATGCACAGTAACCCCTTTCCCTGCTGTTCAAAATATGGGATGGTGGCAGGAAAGGGGAGGAACGAGCGCTAAGATACGGGAAATCCCGGCCAATACAGGATACTTGACAGGTATGCTTTCGACACATGAACACCTTTCTCTATTGTAAAGTCATGTTTTGAACAATACTCACAACCTAATTTTCTGTTAGAAACTACCAGTCCATCATATTTTTCTTTAAAATACAGTAAAACCTCGCATAAAGAGCACCTCGCTTAGGGACTAACTCGCTTATAGAGCAGACTTTTCTCTGAATGGTCGCCTCACTTAACAACTAAAATCAACCAAAAACTCACTTAATAACTAAATCAGGGTTTGCAATCCCCCTGCCAGAAGTCACAATTGGTCACTTACAATGGTGTTTTGCTTAAAGAGCAAACTCGCTTAAAGAGCAATCCCACAGAACGCATTATGCTCTTTAAGCGAGGTACCACTGTAGTTGTACCACTGTCCAGCATTCAGGAATACTATTTTCAATTTTGTAACTATCTAGTTCAATTGAACTGTTGCTCTCTCCAAGTTGAGGTGATTCTGCTTGTGATGGTTTTGTAACATCCAACGCCAAATCTGAATCAACTGGTGGTTCCAATTCCAATTCTTGGTTTCTTGCTAAAAAAAGATGTGGTTGCCTTTTCTTCTTAAGGGCTGCTGCAAAAAGAAAAAAAAAGAAAAAAAGAAGTTTCAGGTTGAACTTGATTGTGGTTGTGAGATGAAGAAGACATTTGGTAGCAAATTCAAAGCTGCAGGAAAGATACCCAGAGGAGAAATTGTAGAGGGCTAAGAAAGACCAAACTGGGGTTAATAATGTCTAAGGCTCATCGAAACAAGTCACATAGAAATAAGTCATGCAGAATGGCAAATTCTGCTGAAGAAATGCACTTGATCCACGAAAGCTAACAGTAAAAATATAGCAGTTAGTCTTTAAGCTCCTGCTTTTGTTTTTGTTTTATTTTATTTTTTGTTTTCTGACATTCCAGACCTGAACCACAGACTAACACGGCTACTATTCCAAATCCATTAGGATACTTAGAGCATCAAAGTCTAATTGTTAACTAATGGTTTGACCAAGTGGACTTGATCAATGAAGATAACATTAAAATACAGCAGTTACTCTTTAAAGTGTGCCCCCTCAAAGTAGAACTAATGTCCAAAGCAGTGGCCTGGTGGTTAAGATGCTTAACTTGATGACTGGAAGGTTGGCAAGTCAGCAGTTTGAGACCCAAGTACTGCACGACGGAAAGATCTACCGTCTCTGACCCAGCTCCTGCCAACTGTAAGTAGATAAATAGGTACTACTTGGGTGGAAACATAAACAGTGTGCTGGGCATTCCTGTGTCTAGTCATGCCTGCCACATGACCATTGAAATGTCTGCATATCTGGCTCTTTGACTGTAAACAAAAATGATCACTGAACCCTAGAGTTGTAGTATGTTTTAGGCTAAGCCAAGAATCGAGGCTTAGCCTAGCCCTGTGGTGGGGACTCGGGAGAGAATTTTCCAGGACAGATGGGCATGCACTGCTGCTCAAAAGGTATGGGGAAATGCCACCTCAGCATTTTCTGCTTCTGTTCCTCTCACTTGGCTTTGTTCTGGTCCATGGGAGAAAGCCGCTAGTTAAAAGTAGAGACATCACCTTGTAAACTGAAATTCACATAGTCAAAGCAATGGTATTCCTGGTGGTAATATACAAAGAGCTAGACCCTAAGGAAAGCTGACCTAGGAATGGTCCATGGGGTTGCAAAGTCTTGGAATCAACTGTGCGTTCAGTGCTCCTCGACCCCCCCAAAGAAAAAGAAAAACAACAGGCAGGTACCTGCACATTGCAGGACTGTCCCAGCTCTCGGAGCGTTGGTGGTCCCACTCCCAACAGAGGTGGCCGCTGCAGTCTCATTCATGACGCAGCATGCATGGCCGGATGAAGTTTGGGTGACTGTAAGCCACGCCTAGGCCTCGACCGCTGCTGCAAGGTCCCTGATGCTGTAAGATCACCACCACTGCTGCTTTGCCTGCTGCTTCCACTGCTGCCTCTGTCTTCTCTGCTGCTGCCACTTTGCCTGCTGCTGCTACTGCTGCTTCACCCACCACCACTTCACCTGCTGCCTCTGCCTCCTCTGCTGCTGCTTCAGTCGCTTCCTCCTCTGCCTCTTCCGCCGCTGCTTCACCCACCACTGCCGCTGCTTCGTCTGCCACTGCCACTTGGCTTGCCTCCTCCATCTGCTCTGCCACTGCTTCACCTGCCTCCTCCTCCTCTGCTGCTGCTTCACCCACCGCCGCCACTGCCTCCATCTCCTCTGCCACCATTTTGCCCACCGCAGCTTCCTCTGTCTCCTCCGTCACCACTTTACCTGCCACCTCCTCCTCCTCCTTGCCCACCACTGCCGCTGCCTCCATCACCTCCATCGCCTCCGCTTTGCCTGCTGATGCCTCCTCCTCCTCTGTGTCCTCCTTCACTGCCACCGCTTCCCTTCACCCCCCGCTGCCGCCACTGCAACCACTGCCACCACTGCCACCACTGTCGCCACTGCCTCTGTCTCCGCTTCTGCTCTGTTCTCTCTCCTGTGTCTGCACTGCCCCCACTCCAGGTGCAGAAAACGGCAGCTTGGATTAGCACGCATATGCTAAACTATAAAGTAGCGCTTGCACGCTGAGCAACGGGGTGGGGGAAGTGGACATGGCTGGCCAAGTGGGCATGGCCTAGGGGGATTTTTGCTACCGGTACGTCTGTACCTGGGTGTACCAGGAGGAGCACAACACTGCATCTCTCACTGATTCAATTGAAATTATGGGTGTATAACTGCACAAGATTTTGGTTGACATTAGAAGCTGCACAAAAGATTTGTCATTTTGATTAGTAAAATATAACATTTCTCATCCAACCTAAAATAATATGAATGTTAATACTGATTACAATTATTTGAATAAGTACAGTATAGCAAAAAGAAAAGAAATGCTTCTAATGGTTTGTTCTGCAACAAAGTTATTCCTTTAAAATAGCTCCTGCTTTCCTTTGCTCTTTGAAGTAAGCTTTTTCAAATGTCACTTTCTACCTCTTGTTTTCAGAAGCTATTTTGTTTTGAGGCTTTTCATCCCTGCGATTTCATCTATGCATGATTTCTTTTCTAGCTTTAACCATATTCTCCATTCCAAAAGTGTATGAGTTTTGATCCACTGCCATAAGCAATTTAGGCTAGTGTCTTTCGTTTTTCTTGTAGGTTTTGGAATTAAATTAAATACAAATAAACTCACTAAACAGAATGGACCTCCTTATGTATTGTCATTTGAAAAAAGATGCATTGTTTTCTTTCTTGAAGAGATCCTGTTATTTACTTGGGATTTATAAGCATGCCGTAAGGATATACTATTGCAATTACACCAAACCATGTGTTTAGTGGCAGTCTTGTATTTTGGAAGCAGGTTGCTGTTGAACAACTATGCAGTCTTTCTGTGAATTGGCATTTTAAATTGAAAAATTTTGGGTGAGTGATAAGAAGTGTGGGACTCTTAAACATAAACTAAAAACCCATTTCTCCTTCCTCTCCAGAAACTTTTATCTAGCAACTAGATCAGCAGTTCTCAACCTTTTAAAGCCGGGGGCTGGGTCATGCTCCCTCAGACAGCTTCAGGAGCCAGATGGCCATTTTGTCCTTCCTCCACCACATGGCACTTCTTGGTGTGGTGGAGACAGTGGGTGGCTACATGAAATGGTGCTGGGTGGGCCACATCCCGCCTGTGGGCCGCAGGTTGAGAATCCCTGAACTAGATTATGAGTAGGTTTGACTGTGGGGAAAACTGTCAGGATAAAGGCTACAGAGGGAAGGAAATGGTAAGACGGTAGAAGGTCCAGCATCATGTTCTGTCTACTTTTTCATGTGAAACTGTTACCATCTGTTACCATCCGTTATTAGATAGCAGTTGAATTTTAATCTGCAATCTGAGACTCGAAGTGGTGAACAACAGTAACTTTCAAATAACAGCAAATACAATGATACAAATCATCAGCAAAAAGAACTAAAAGAAAGTGATAGAGGGCTAGTCAATGTATTGTAACAATGGAGACATGTACTTCTTGTAACTTGCTTGATAACTAACCCCAATCAATTCTGGTTGTAGCACACAAGACCAGCTAAATGTTCTGAACAGTTTTTAAAGCGAAGCCAAGGTAGAACTCATCACAGTAGACCAGTGGCTCCCAACCTTTGTTTGGCTGTGTCCCGCCTAAGCATCTCTAATGGAAGCGTGGCGCCAAAATGGCCGCCGCGCTCTTTGCGGGGCCCCCCCACTGGACGAAACCATCCGGGTAGTTAGGGGCGTGGCCAGCACCCTAATAAAAGGGGCTGGCCACGAGGCAGCCGTGCTGCCATTTTGGCGAACCGACGGAGCGGAGAAGTTTTTCCTCCTTAGCTCCGTCGCTCGTGTCCTCTTGGGGGAAGCCTTTTCGGGCAGCTTTCTCTGTTTTAGGCTTCCTAGCTACCTTAGCCATGCCCTCGAAGAAGAAGGCAGCCGCGAACGTGGCTCGATCGGCGCGGAGGCGTCAGCCGGGTCGGAGGACCGCGACTGCGCCCGTTCTGCAGCCCCCTTTAGCAGACCCACCGGGAACGGTGGGATGGGATCGGTAGCTCCTTGGCCTGATGCGCGGAGCATACCTGCTGCCCCGGACGGGGCCTCGGCCCTTGGCCCGCAAACAACGACCACGGCCCCTGCCATGGTCTGTGCGGCGGGGCCCTCTTGCCTGGGTGCGCAATTCCCTATGGGGGGTGCGAGCCACGGAGGGTGGTTGGGTTCCCTGCCTTTGCAGGGCGTTCCCACGGCTCCCCAGGGGCTGAGCATGGGCCCTTGGCCCTATCTGGCCCCTGGGGCTCAGGGACCTGGACAGGTACCCGTGAATTATGGGCCGGTTGCCCAATTGCCCCCTGTTGGGGCCGGGGCCTATGTCGATGTGGAGGCCCTCCTGGCCCGGGTGGCGGCCCTTGAAGCGTCCTTGGCAAGGGCCAACCAAACAGGGGTGTCTCTAGGTTTTCAGGTGCCCCCTTTGGCCGCCGAACAGCGGCCGGCGATGGGTCGGGTTGAGCCGCCTGAGGCGCGCGGGCCGGTGGTGGCCACTGCCTCGCAGCTCCCCACCCCACAGGCGCAGCAGTCTGGTGCTGGTCTGGCCCCGTCGACGAGCTCAGCTTCGGTCGTGAGCTCCGACGCCCCCAGCGGGCCGGAACCCCCGGTGGGGGCGGCCCGCGGGGGTGCAGCGGGTGAGTATGCAGTCCAAGCTAATGCACCCACGCAACTGACTTCCTTGGGGGGGCTGTTCAATGGCCTTGGCCTCGCTCTGGTGGCCCGGTGGCCCAATGGCCCCCGGCCCACCCAGCGACTTTGCCCGTGACACAGGGCCTGGGTCGGGGTGGTGCCCCCAATGTGCTGGAAATGTGTTGGGGATCCCCGGGCTGGCTCAGGCTCATTTTCCTTTGCCCGTAGTTCCCTCAGTGCCGGTGTCAGCTTTGCCAACAGCAGGGTATTCCTTGTCCTTGGGGGACCATTTGGCCCAGGCTACCAAGGAAATGATTCGGAGGGGCGAGTATGTAGATATCTTCGCCCTTCTAAATAGGGAGCCGACCAAGGAAGAGAGGGAAGGGCTGGATGAGAAGGATAAGGAGCAGGCACGTCGTCGTAAGCCGCCACGCACGTGGGCAAATTGGTTGCCAGTGTACCTGATTTACATGGCCGTTTACCTCAGGGCTAGGCCGGATTTGGCTATACCTATGGTCCAGTATCTGGACAATAATTACCGGGCTATGGTTGACTTCCCGGGTCCGTCATGGCTGGCTTACGACGAAGAATTCCGCATGAGGATTCCACTGCACCCAGAGATGAGGTGGGATGAACCCTGCCAGATGCTGTGGCTTCTGTATATGACCCCCACGCGCCCGGCGCCTGGGGAGAGATACCATTGTGGACATGCGGTCCAACGAGCGGCCCCGGTACAGGTACCCCGCCAAGTGGCGGGGCAGGGGGTTTCAGTCCGCCTGCTGTGCTGGACCTTCTCGTCCAATGGTTCTTGCAACAGGAAAAATTGCAAGTACAAGCATGAGTGCCCCTCTTGTTCTGGCCCCAATGCTGCCTCCGCCTGTCCCAGGCCGGGAGGATACGGGGGCAGGGGTAGGGGCGGACAAGGGGCAAGTAAGACTGCCATGGAGGGAGCGGGTTCACCAAAAGGCCCCCTCCCCAATTAACGTCGACATGCTGGAGAGTTGGCTCGCATTGTACCCGAGGAGAGCAGACGCTGTGTACCTCCTTCAGGGTTTTCAACTGGGGTTTCGTATTCCTTTCACGGGGGATAGGTCACCGCAGGATGCACCTAACCTTTTGTCACTTAGGGGAAGGGAGGAGGTGGCTGCCGCCAGCATTAATAAGGAGATTGCTGCGGGCAGGGTCGCTGGCCCTTTCCCTGCACCCCCATTCCACGACCTTAAAGTGTCTCCGCTAGGACTAGTGCCCAAGAAGTCCACGGGCGAGTTCTGCCTGATTCACCATTTGTCCTACCCAGCTGGCCACTCGGTCAATGATGCTATCCCTGATGACCTTTGTTCTGTCAGGTATACATCCTTTGACCAGGCATTGTGCATGGTGCGCTCATGTGGCCCGGGTGCACTGTTGGCTAAGTGTGACATTAAGTCGGCGTTTCGCCTCTTGCCCTTGCACCCGGGTGACTTCGAGTTGCTGGGTTTCGAATTCCGGGGTGAATATTATTTTATCAAAGCCATGCCATTCGGCTGTTCCATATCCTGCTCGGCTTTCGAGCGTTTCAGTACCTTCCTGCAGTGGGCATTTGTCCGTAGGTCAGGGTCTCGGTCTGTAGCCCATTACCTGGATGACTTTTTATTCGGGGGTGAACGGGGCTGGGACACGTGCACACGTCTCCTCAACACATTTCAGACGCTAATGGAGGAACTCGGTGTCCCTTTAGCGCCCGAAAAGACCGAAGGCCCGTCTGATAAGTTAATATTCCTGGGGGTGGAAATTGACACGGTAGCGCAGGCTTCTAGGTTGCCCGCAGACAAGGTGGCAAGGATAGTTGCCCTTATATCGGACTTACTGGCTAAGCGCAAGGCATCCCTTCGGGAATTGCAGGTGCTACATGGCCACCTCAATTTCGCTTGCAGGGTGGTCGCACCTGGCAGGGCCTTTGCTCGGCGCTTGTGCGACGCCATGGCAGGCTTATCCAGGCCCCATCATAGGGCGAGATTGACACGGGGCATCAGGGCAGATCTGCACGTATGGCTCCAGTTCCTGAGGGAGTTCAATGGGGTCTCATTTTGGAGGTCTGACCTCCTGGCTTTGCCCCAATTTCAAATTCAGTCTGATGCCTCGGGATCCCTTGGTTATGGGATGTACTTCAATGGGAAGTGGGCCTGAGGGATCTCACATATTTGGAATTTTTCCCATACTGGGGGCCTTGATGCTATGGGGTGAGGAGTGGGCCAACTCTGTGGTGCATTTCTGGTGTGACAATGCGGCTGTTGTCCACAGCCTGCGCCTCAATGTACTGTTCAGAGCCAGGCATGTCCCGGGGGTGAATAATGATATTGCTGACGCTTTGTCCCGCCTGCAGATCTCCCGGTTCCGTGCCTTGGCTCCGGATGTGGAGGAATTTCCCTCGCCACTACCGCAGGAGATATGGACCATTGGCAAGGAGAGGTGAACCGGGCGATAGGCATGTCACTGGCGCCACGCACGCGTAAGGCGTATCACCACGCGTTGGTTGCATTTCGGACCTTTTGTTCCCAATCTCGCCTGCCAGATACCTGGCCGATCCCAGTGGCCCACATCCTCCGTTTCATGGTTTACCTGCACGCACAGGGCCTGGCACCCCGCACCATAGCATCTAGGCTATCAGCGCTGGCTTTTATGGCCAAGGTGGGAGGTCACGCGGACAGTACCACTGATTTCCGTGTGAGACATGTTTTGGAGGGGTGGGTGCGGGAACGTGGGCGTTGCCTGGACGACCGTCACCCAATTTCCCCTGGGGTACTTACCCAACTGGCACGAGGCTGGCATGACCTATGTTTCGATAGGTATGAGGCAGCCCTGTTTCGTGCGGCTACAACGGTGGCCTTTTTTGGAGCGCTCCGCATCAGCGAGCTTATGATGCTGTCTAAGGCGGATGCAAGTCGTAGGGCACTGGAACTCGAAGATGTCTATGTTGCTATGATTGGGCTCAGTTGAGGATACGCTCCTCTAAAACAGATCAGCACGGCGTAGGCAGTTGAGTAATACTGCTACGATGTTCCTTGGAAGACATCTGTCCGGTTGGTGCCCTACAGGAGTTTCTTGCACTGTGTGGCACGCACCATGCCCCGTTTTTCTGTCACCAGGGTGGGTCTCCCCTCACTCAGCCATTCCTGCAGGATGGGGGCGGTTTCTACTGCAGCTACTTTTGGGTACTCTGGGGCTGAAATACGCCGCATGGGAAGGTGGGGATCACATTGTTTTCAGTTTTGTGTTCACCCTCTTCAACCGTGAGTGCCAGTTTAGTCACTGCAATGTTTCTCACCCCCCCTTTTTTCCTTGACAGACCCTGGGTGTCGTTTTACACCGGTGACAGTAGGGCTGGTGGGCCGTTGCCACGTGCACAGGGCAGCGCATTATGCTGCACAGGGCAGCGCGTTACGCTGCACAGGGCAGCGCGTTACGCTGCGGCGACAGAGTGGGACCCCGACTGGGATTGGGTGCATCCGCACATCTCAGGTGGTGTGGTAAGCGCGGCATGTTATGGCGGGAACTGTTGCCATTCCTTTTCTACATCAGGGATGCTGACTCGCCTGATGTCCTGGTTATTCACCTTGGGGGCAATGGTTTCGGACAGGTCACTGGCCTATCGCGGAAGCTTGCGATTTGCAGTCACCTGGCCTACTCACATTATGTGTGGCCTGCCACACCCCTCATTTGGTCGGACATGATACCGCAGTACGCTTACAGGGGAGTGTTTGGCCTCCAGGCGCTTGACCGGGCTCGTCGCTCCAGGGCTATTGCCCGGTTCCTTTTTGATATGGGTGGGGACGCGTCATTCGCCTCCCCATCATCAGTCTGCAAAATTATGAGCTTTATTCAGGGGAGGGGCCCCATCTGTCGCGAGGAGGTATGGACCTCCTGCTGAGTGATTGGCGAGCAGGCCTGTCGACCGAGCTGACGGTCTTGGGGGGGGGGGGCGTCGAGCCTTTATTGAAGCCTCTCCGGGTGGCGGGTAGCACTGGTAAGGTAAACATTTATGACCCACAGGTATCCGGCAGGTTCGCAATTGACTGGACAACACTAGATAGGCATAAGTTGTTTAAACGTTGTCCGGTCAACGACGAACCAGACGAGGGGGTGATGGTTACCACTAGACAGCTGGAATCACCCCCTGATTTTACGGATACACGTCAGAGGGTGGGGTCATTAGTTAGATATTGACTACGGTCAACAATTTGTTTGTTGTCAACAAACAAATTGATACAAATAGATACATTGTAACAATTGCCGTTGGCAATTTTGGGTGGTACCTTACCAGTGTTACTTCGGCCTGCTTGCCTTAAGAATTATGATTGGTCGTTTTACCAATAGAAATGTATAATTCGGACTAGGGCTTGAATCAATAAATGTGGCCCATGCCGTTATCCACTTTCATTTGTGTCTGAGTCCATCATTGGGGGGGTGCGCCTGCAATGGAAGCGCGGCGCCAAAATGGCCTCCGCGCTCTTTGCGGGCCCCTCCCACCGGACGAAACCATCCGGGTAGTTAGGGGCGTGGCCAGCACCCTAATAAAAGGGGCTGGCCACGAGGCAGCCATGCTGCCATTTTGGCGAACCGACGGAGCGGAGAAGTTTTTCCCCTCCACCCCCTCCCTAGTTAACAGTGTGATTTCTTGGTCGCTTCGGGGCCGGGTGGGAATTTTTGGCTGGGACTCGCAATTGGCCTTTGAGTCCTGGCTTTTTCGCCCATCCCACACTGTTGCTATGGTTTGATATAGGGGTTTGTCTGTGTTGCTGTTGACTTTGGTCACATTGGCGGGTAGCACTGGTAAGGTAAACATTTATGACCCACAGGTATCCGGCAGGTTCGCAATTGACTGGACAACACTAGATAGGCATAAGTTGTTTAAACGTTGTCCGGTCAACGACGAACCAGGCGAGGGGGTGATGGTTACCACTAGACAGCTGGAATCACCCCCTGATTTTACGGATACACGTCAGAGGGTGGGGTCATTAGTTAGATATTGACTACGGTCAACAATTTGTTTGTTGTCAACAAACAAATTGATACAAATAGATACATTGTAACAATTGCCGTTGGCAATTTTGGGTGGTACCTTACCAGTGTTACTTCGGCCTGCTTGCCTTAAGAATTATGATTGGTCGTTTTACCAATAGAAATGTATAATTCGGACTAGGGCTTGAATCAATAAATGTGGCCCATGCCATTATCCACTTTCATTTGTGTCTGAGTCCATCATTGGGGGGGTGCGCCTGCAAAATCCTTATGTTTCCCCTCCCTGTGACATATAATTCTTATTATTCAAAAAGTGAACTCCTATTCACATGGAGGAAGTCTAAAAGGCCATTCACTGTTAATAACTCATTCTTGAATTGTCTCCTTTAAAAATCAAATTGTGCTCCTGTGGGGTGTGTGCCCTACATTGGGAACCACGGCAGTAGACAAATACAATGTGAAAAATAGATTTCAATGATTAGGCATTATATTGCTCATGCCTTAACAACAACAACAACAACAACAACAATAATAATAATAATAATATTTACTTATACCATACCCATCTAAGATACACTCTCATTCTGTGTGGCTCACAATGTTAAAAAAGAGCAGAACAAACACATAAAAACATAGAAAACCCCCCACCCATCTAGTCCAATCAAACCATGGACCACTAGCCTGACTGGCCAATGATGGGAGGCTACCAAAGGCCTCCTCAAAAAGAAAAGTTTTCAGTAGCTTCTTAAAGGTCCCTAAAGAGTCAATTAAATGCAGCTCCCCAGGTAGAGCATTCTAGTTAGCCAGAGCCACCACGGAGAAAGCCCTCCAACAGGTAACGGACTATTATTTTCTACCTAAGAAACCCGGGAAAGGGTGGCTATAAGTCAGAATTGACTTGACAGTACACAATTTAAAAATGCCTTCAAAATGATCATATGTGGGGCTTCCAAAAGCTCTAAAATAACTATGAGACTCCTTAAGGAATGTGAGTGCTTTTCAGCTATTTGTGTACAGGTCAAGTGTTGACACTGTCTGGACAGCTCAGTGAATTAGGGATCTGGTTTCAGAGCCTTTTGTCAGGAATTTGTTTTCCTGCTATATCTTGTAAAAGAACCAGCCTTTGTAGCCTTGGATAAGTGATACAGCCTCATGTTGCCCCCAGGAAAAAGGGAATGATAAATCACTTTTGAGTATGTTATACCTGGAAAAATTTAGAAGGGTCATCGTAAATCAGAATTGACTTGACGGCATGTTACTATTATTAAACTGTTGATAGAGAAGTAAGGTTTGTTTTACAAGCACACTGTAACTACAGCAACAAGCTTGTACTGCATTTTAATTTAGAAATATACACAGCCACCCAGTTGGAGAAAGGACAGGTTCTTTCAATTACTGATTTATGTGCAGTACGACTTTTGCAGCTTTTTTTCATTGTACATTTGCATTGTAGCCAATGAATAACAGCTTTTTTTCTTGGGCTAAATCTCAGATTAAAATCTAATATCTTCTAGATTAACACAATACATGAAGAATGAGAGTACATTCCCATGAAACAATAGCATGCAAAGTTAGTTGGCATGGGAGCCCATCCTTCAAAGTTCTTTAAAGGAAGCAAAATTTGTAGCCTCTCAAGAGGAAATGTGAGGTTATTTTTTTCATGTCTCCCCACCCCTTCTTCTCTCTCAAGTTTTGTGGCCAGAAATTCATTTTGTCACAACCTTCGTAAATATTCCAAGTAAAAAATTTAAAATGGGAAATGGGAAACGGATGAAGGGATAGTCATTTAAATAAATGTGTATGCTAATAATTTTGTTGGGACACTCCATTGTTAACACTTAGACTGCTGCTTCAATCTGGTATATTTTATTTTAATCCTCTAATGCGTATCATTTTACCTAAGAAACATGAACAGAAGCCCCGGTTGCACTTCTGAATTTAAGACTCTATTCTGCCTGAAATAGTGATTTTTCTTCTTCTCAGCCTCTGAGAGAATTTGGTGTCTGCTTCTAAACTTTGAACATGAAACATGACAAAGAAATTTTGTTTAGATTACTCGGAACCTAATCTGTGTAGTAATGATCTTGATACTAATGATTATGGAAGCTCTCATGCGGTAAGGTGTTGAAATGGACCAAATGGCATGAGTGAAAAGACAGCCTTTGAACGCTAATTTAAATTACAGCCCATAAAGAGGTGACATCATTGTTACTCTGAGCTTTTAGGAGAAAATGAACACTAGTTCAGAGGTTTCAAATGATGCCTATTAATTACTTAAGTAAAATTGGGTGGGATGGGGGCTTAAGCAGGCCTAAACTAATCCAAATGGCTGAGGCAAGAGTATGAATGTGGTTGAAATTAACTCATAACAAATTATGCTTCAGAACATCTATGCACTGACATAAATAGTTGGTATGGCAGCAAGCCAAGCAATTGATCTCTAGATTCTTTCACAAGCCAACTCTTTGCAATGTTAAAGCCTAGATGAAGAGGAGGCTTGGTGTCTGAAAAAAGGCTGTTGTTGTTCAGTCGCACAGTCGGTTCCGACCCTTTGCGACCCTATGGACCATTGTTCTCCAGGCACCTCTGTCCTCCACCATCCCCCTCAGCACTCCCAGTTCTGTGCCCGTTGTGTCTACAATACCATCTAGCCATCTCATCTTTGGCCTCCCCCTTCTTCTTTTGCCCTCCACCTTTCCCAACATCAGGGCCTTCTCAAGTGAATCCTCCCTTCTCATTTGATGTCCAAAATACTTTAGCTTCGTCTTTACTATTAGCCCTTCCAATGAGCAGTCAGTGTTGATTTCTTCTAAGATTGACCTATTTGTTCTCCCAAGGCTATTTATGTTCTACCAAGGCTATTTATTATGTAGGTTTCAAAGCTGTTAATCTGTCTCCTTCAATTAATATAAATACTTCTAATCCATAGAAGCCAACTAAAATGTAATAAAAGAATCTTGAAACTGTACTATCTAATATGTGGTCTCAATGTAATACTGTTTCTAGAATAGAAAAAAAGATAGATGCTGAAAACTAAAGGTATTATATGAAAGATGTATATTTATATATTTTAATATACAAAACAGCTGTTTGTGTGTTACCTTCTGGATCATTTTATATTCTTTGGATTTATATTGCCTTTCACTTCCTGTTTCCACAAGAAAAGTCCCAGAAAACAGCAGAAACAAATCTGTATTTCATGTTAGGCTGTGTTTTGAATTTGACCTCCCTTAGCGGCGTTTGTTCCAAGAAAGTTGGTACCACAGTAGAGTGTGGCAAATTTTCTAGCAATGTTGTGATCTCTGGATAGACAACATAATTTCTTGTTTGATCTTTATTTGATGCTGCAGGCTGAATCAGAGTATTGTGTCATTTCTCTAGCAGCAGGCTAACATGGACACATCTTTGGAAATTATCTGGAGTTAAATATAGTTCGAAATAGGCAACCTGGCATTTTGTTCCAAACAGAAGGCTGAAGAATTTTTCAATACTTTAAAAAAATGATTTTGATTTTTTTTTAAAAAAATATTCAGCTCTGAATTCCCTTGCTCGAAAGCCAGTCATATCCAACTCTAGGGTTCAGTGCTCATCTCTGTTTCAAAGCCGAAGAGCCAGCGCTGTCTGCTTCTGCAGACATTTCCGTGGTCATGTGGCAGGCATGGAATGCTGCTTACTTTCCCACCAAAGTGGTCCCTATTTATCTACTTGCAATTTCTTGCTTTCAAACTGCTAGGTTGGCAGGAGCTGGGACAAAGACAGGAGCTCATTCTGTCCTGCAGTACTCAAGTTTCAGAACTCAACAAGATTAAAAATGTTGCTATCTCAAGAGAAGGCTCCCTCTACATTTGGGGTGGCAGCTGGATTTTATTTCAGTACTAGTAATGAGGCTGTATTCTGTGCTGTTTGTTTTTACTAATTTAGGAGCTCTGGATAGGTATTGCATAGCCTATAGATTGCAATTCAACAAGGAGAAACAGCCATAGAATTCATAAGGAACATCTAAGAGGATAGACTGTTGTCTGCAAGATCTGCTTAAAATGGTTGTCTCACTGTGCCTAAACAAATGAAAACAAATTCTTCAGGCTGAAAACAACCTTATGAATTCTATATACTGTACTAAGGATGAACACTGACCTTCCACCCATGTCCTGGTCTGTGTTTAATAAAGTGCATTCACCTTTGTGCCTCATCCAGCCCTATAGCCTTCTGAAGACATTCTAATCCAATCTGTGTTAATACTGTGTTAGAAAAATAAATTATTGGGAATGAGGCAATGCAAATAGCAAAGCCAGGTCATAGCAAATGGTGCAACTTCAAAAGTAAATTCCAGAGTGTTTTGGGGGGCCCTAGGGTTCAAGCAGAACAGAAGGGTTGACTGACCAAAGTTACAGCACTCAGCAAAGTTGAGAGCTCTGCTTTATTTCCCCCCTGTTTTTCCCTGCTGCCAGAGGAAACCCCTTTCTTTGCATAAAGCAGAGTTGCTCCGGATGGGCAGCATCCGGTTCGGGAAAGTGTGTACTTGAGTAGTGAGGAGGATGCAAAAATTACTGAGCAGAGCAAGGAGCTAGTCACCAGCACTCTAGCAGAAGGATGCAAGAGGCAGTCTAACAATGCAACTGGATTCAAAAAACTGTATCAGGAAAGCATATATAAATGCTTGTATACAAATGCCAGAAGCCTCCGGAACAAAATAGGGGAGCTGGAATACTTAGCAATAGATAAGAATATTGATATTATTGGTATCACTGAAACTTGGTGGACGGATGATAACCAATGGGATACAGTTATCCCAGGCTACAAACTGTACAGGAAGGATAGGAAGGGGCAAACAGGAGGTGGTGTAGCCTTGTATGTCAAAGAAGTGATAAAATCATATGAATTGGAATATCTAGGTGATTTAGAGTCACCATTAGAAGCTCTGTGGGTAAGAGTATTTTGTGTTTGGGAATCAAGACAATGGAAACGGCTGTAAGCTAGCCTAACACATCTTTATTGCATGGAGTACAGCACGAACATGTGGTAATGGCGGACAAACAGCTCTTTTTATATGGTGGCTATCTACTTGAATCTGGCTCTTCGACAGGCATTGGCTGCTGTCCAAGTGACGTCATCCTTGGTCACGCCTTTCTTGTCCAGGTGAGGTGAGCGCGGGAATCTTTCCCGCGCAGCTGAAGGCATTTGAGTAATGTGAACCATGTGAGCTGGGCGCTCGCTATTGCCCCCGGTGGCCACTAGCTCGCGTCCTCATACAGAAGGTTACAGTGTTACCTGTACCCATTCGTGTGGTTACAATTACATTCAACACACTACATTCAATACACAACATCCCTCCCCCCTAAGATGGGACAAAGTCCCTTAACCAAACGGGTTTCCTGCATGTGCGTTTTGGCCGTGCGGCCGTTATGCTTGACTCGGCCATCCCCCCTCGTCTGTGTCCTACTGGTTCTTGTCCTGCAATTGGAGAGGATGACTCGTTAGTGACTCGCCACGGACTTGCCGCTTTGGGATGGGCAGGAGAAGGGGGAGGAAGGGTTTCTGATGCGGATGTGGACAAACCGGGGGCACTAGGGGCTAAAGAAAAACCCCGCTCTTCGTTTGGACGGGTGGGGGAACACTCCGAAAAAACCCCTCGGTTTGGTAACTCAAAATCTAATTCAGGGGCAACAGTGGCAAACTCATTCCCCTCCTTCGAGGGACTGGGTAGAACTACCGGGGCAAACTCGTTCCTCTCTTTCAAGGGACTGGATAAAGCTGGCGTATGAAAAGGATATGAGTTTGAACCTAAGCTCCCCCCCTTGTTTGGGACTGTTGCCCTTCGTTTTCTCCCCCTTGGGATAAACGGGTGGAGGAGAACCCTAACGCTGAACTTTGCTGTTGAGCCCCTCTGTCCGGCCCCCCAATCACTCGGTGCCTAAGTTGGTCAGCGTGCCTCCTCCAGAGGAGACCTGTGTTGGTCTCGACACAGAATGAGACTGGTCCTGTTTGATTAATGACTACCCCCGGCACCCATGCTGGCCCTGTGGTGGCGTAGTTTCTGCAATGAACAGGCTCTCCTATCTGGAAGTTTTTGGTGGGGCTGTGCTCAATGTTTCTTCCTCTATCCTCGACCCGGGTGGGATCCAATCTAGTTAATAATGAGTGTAACTTCCTTTTCATGAGGAGTTCCGCGGGAGAGAATCCCGACGCCAACTCGATATGCCAACAGAAACTGGCAGAGCTGCCGGTCCAGATCCCCGGGACCCATGCGCCGCAGCCCTTCCTTCATTGTGCGCACCAGACGTTCCGCCTGGCAATTTGTTGCAGGGTGAAAGGGGGCTGAGGTAATGTGCCGAATGGCGTTGGACTCTAAGAACGCCTGGAACTCGGCTGACGTGAAACAACTCGCATTGTCACTAATAATGACGTCAGGTATCCCAAAGGTGCATATCAGTTTGCGCAGTTGTTTTATGGTCCCAGCTGATGAGGTGTTGCGCATTGGAATTACCTCTAACCACTTGGAGTATGCGTCCACCACAAGCAGAAAAAATGAACCCCTGAATGGCCCTGCGAAGTCTATGTGGAGGCGGGACCACGGTCCCCTAGCTGTGTCCCATTCTCTGTGTGGGAGGCGGGACTCCTCAGGCCGAGAGCTCTGGCAACTTTCGCAGGTGTTCACCATGTGTTCAATGTCTGCGTCTAGCTGAGGCCACCAGAAGTAGCTTCTGGCCAGCGCCTTAGAGCGCACAATCCCTGGGTGGCTGACATGTAAAAGCCGTAGCACCCTTGCTCTTAATGCTTGTGGGACCACCACCCTCTCCCCCCACAACAGACACCCCCTTTCTGCGGACAACTCAACCCTCTTCCTGAAAAATGCCGCAAACTCGTCTGCGGGGGGAGCTGTGGGCCACCCCTTCTGTACCCAGGATCTCACAAGGGCTAACGTTTTATCCTTGGCTGTTTCGGCAGCAATTTCCTTGGGCAAAATGGGGGGTGCATCTAGGGCTTCTATGAGGAGGACTTGGCTATCCTGTTCTACCTCACACTTTGGGTCCCCCAGGTGGGGCAGAGGAGACCTTGAGAGGGCGTCCGCGTGGCTTATCTCTTTCCCGGGGCGGTACTCTAACGACCCCCTGTATGCATTCAGAAAAATCGCCCACCTAAGTATCCTGGGGGAGAGGATCTGTGGAGTGGGCTTGTCTGAGGTGAAGATACCCAACAGCGGCTTGTGATCGGTTATAATGGTGAATGGGCGACCATACAAAAAATCATGGAACTTCTTTGTCCCTGCGACAATGGCAAGTGCCTCCCTATCTGTTTGGGCGTAATTTTGTTCTGCCTTGGACAATGATCTCGAGTAGAATGCAACTGGGGCTTCTCGCCCCCCCTTTAGCACGTGGCACAGGACCGCCCCCACCCCCACTGGTGAGGCGTCGCAGACCAAGACTACCGGCTTCTTTGGGTCGAAGTGGGTTAGAATAGCCTCCGAGGAGAGGAGCTGCTTGAGTTCCCTGAAAGCCCGCTCCTGCTTCTCTCCCCACCGCCAAACCGCATCCTTCTTCAGCAACCCACGCCAAACTGTAGGCGCGTTACCTTGAATGCCCCCTTGTGAGTTACAATGGTCTGCGCAGCAGCTGTGGCTGGGGTTACTGGAAGCTGCTGGTACGCCTGCGCCAGATCTAGTTTAGCAAAGACTTTTCCCCCATGTAAAGTAGCCAGCAGATGGTTAACTACCGGCACCGGATAGGCATTAGGGCGGATCGCCTTGTTAATTGTACACTTGTAGTCAGCGCAAATTCGCACCTCCCCATTTGCTTTCAATACTGTAACAATAGGAGTCTCCCACTCTGCAGAGTCCACCGGCACTAAGATCCCTTGCCCCACTAATTTGTCCAGTTCCGCCTCAATTCTGTCCTTTAGGGCGAATGGAACCCGACGTGGCTTGAGTCTCATTGGGCGGACCTCTGGGTCCAGGTCGAAGGAAACTGGGGGCCCCTTGTACTTCCCGAGTCCCTTCTTGAATACCTCTGCGTGTGTGTCGCACACTGCCTGAATCTCATTCCCCCCGATGGCATGGACGCCGCCTATGAAGATGTCCAGGGGTTTGAACCATTGTGTTCCCAGGAGATTACACCCCCCTCTCTTAGAACTACCAGGGGGAGTTTCCTTCGGAGTCCCTTGTACCGTGTCTCGAAGTCCCCAATCCCCAATACTGGAATTACATTTCCCTGCACATCTCTTAAGTTCGCCCCCATCTCCTTGAGTTTGGGTCGCTCCTTGGGGGGAATCCGCAAAAATTCCTTATGGGAAATGAGGGAGTATACAGACCCCGAGTCTATCTCCATCTTAACAGGGACCCCTTGCAACAGTACCTCAGCATAAAAACGTGGTTGCCTTAGAGGCACGCTGTGGACGGCCACGTCGTCTTCCGCGTGTACTCGCAGGCACACGTGGTTCTCCTCTGGGTCGTCGCCATCATCGAAGACTCTGCCGACGCCATCCCGGCTGCTCGTGGAGCGCTTACTCTCTTCCCGGCGTTGCTTGCAGACCCTGGCGATGTGGCCCTTCCGCCCACAGTTGTGGCACTCAGCTTTCCGGAATGGACACTTGCTCCTCTCGTGGGACGCTCCACACCCATCGCAGCGCCGCCCCCTTCCCTTTCTTCTCGCTCAGCCCTTTCCTGACCTTCCGGACCCCCTCATCTTCGCTGGAGCCTGGGGTGGCAGAAGCCTCTGAGGATGTGGGCGAGCGTGGGGCAGGGGTCGCCCTCCAGGCCGCCTGGACGGCGGATGCAGCTGCCTCGACTGGTGGGGGCTTTGCCTTGAGAAGCTTGTACCCGGCCCACGTGGATTCAGCTGCTAGAGCCTCTTGTAGTACCTCTTTAAAAGTGAGGTCGTGGCCTCGGTTCATGAGCTTCCTCTGGGTCTCCCCGTCTCTCATCCCGCAGAGCATCCTGTCCCTTAGGGCCACGTCTAGAATTTCCCGCCATTCGCATGGGGTTGCCAAGACGCGGAGGGCCGCTGCATACTCAGATACTGACTCACCCGGCTTTTGGTCCCTCCTCAGGAAGGTTGCCCTGGCGGAGAAGGACACCTTGGGCTTGAAGTGGTTCCGCAGAACCGCCAGTATTTCCGTCACCGAAACCTGGTCCACCTCTCGTGGTGCCACCAGATCCATCAGCGCTTGCACGGCGTGCAAACCGAGCATCGTGATGAGAAGACCCTTCTTCTTCCCAGCGTCGGTGATGCCCGCATACGCCACCGTACTCTTAAAATGCATTTCAAACCAGTCCCATCGCTCGGGATGGGTCACGTCGAAAACTGGCTTCTGTGATATTGTCTTGTCCCCGTGGGAATCCATATCCCATCCTCGTCGCCAATTTTGTGTTTGGGAATCAAGACAATGGAAACGGCTGTAAGCTAGCCTAACACATCTTTATTGCATGGAGTACAGCACGAACATGTGGTAATGGCGGACAAACAGCTCTTTTTATACGGTGGCTATCTACTTGAATCTGGCTCTTCGACAGGCATTGGCTGCTGTCCAAGTGACGTCATCCTTGGTCACGCCTTTCTTGTCCAGGTGAGGTGAGCGCGGGAATCTTTCCCGCGCAGCTGAAGGCATTTGAGTAATGTGAACCATGTGAGCTGGGCGCTCGCTATTGCCCCCGGTGGCCACTAGCTCGCGTCCTCATACAGAAGGTTACAGTGTTACCTGTACCCATTCGTGTGGTTACAATTACATTCAACACACTACATTCAATACACAACAGAGTACCAGGCCACAAGGATGGTATAACAGTAGGCATATACTATCGGCCTCCAACCCAAACTCTTGAGGGAGACTGGCAGTTGGAGAATGTTGTAAAGGAGGCATCCAAGAAGGGAAGCCTGGTTATAATGGGGGACTTCAATTACCCTCACATAGACTGGGTGAACTGTTGTTCAGCACATGATAAAGAGATAAAGTTCCTAGATATGCTAAATGATTGTTCCCTGGGACAGATGGTTGAAGACCCAACTAGAGGTACAAGAATCCTTGACTTGATCCTGAGTAATACTCAGGATCTGGTGCAAGATGTTAATGTGACTGATCCAATAGGGAACAGTGACCACAACTCAATTATGTTTAACTTGATCATAGACTGCAAGTCACTGATAAAATCAAACACAGAGACCGTAAATTTTCAAAAAGGAAATTTCCCAAAGATGAGGAAACTAGTAAAAAAGAAACTGAAAGGGAAAATTGAGAGAGTCCAAACACTTCAAGAGGCATTGAGTCTGTTTACAAAAACAATAACAGAGGCCCAATTGGAATGCATACCCAAAAGGAAAAAGGGCACTGCCAGGTCCAAAAGGACTCCGATGTGGCTTACAGGAGCTGTTCGGGAAATGATCAAGAGCAAGAAAAGCTCATTTAGAAGATGGAAGGCTTGTCCAAATGAGGACAGCAGGCAGAAACATAAATTCTGGCAGAACAAATGCAAGGCAACAATCAGGAAAGCAAAGCAAGACTTTGAGGAGCGTATAGCTAAAAATACTCAGAGAAATAACAAAGACTTCTTTAAGTACATTAGAAGTAAGAACCCAACTAGGAAGGCCATTGGACTATTAGATGACAATGGAAGGCAAGGGGTTATTAAAGAGGAAACAGAGATTGCAGAGAGACTCAATGAATTCTTTGCTTCAGTATTCACTGAAGAAGACAGAGACCACATGCCCAAAACAGAGCCTATCTTCGTAGGGAGGGAAACCGAAGAATTAAGCAAGATAGAAATAACCAGGGAGGAGGTCCTTGCATGTCTTGTTAAGCTAAACACTAACAAATCACCAGGACCAGATGGCATCCATCCACGAGTTCTCGGGGAACTTAAAGACGAAATTGCTGATCTCCTAGCCAAAATATATAATCTTTCCCTCAAATCAGGCTTTGTGCCTGATGACTGGAAGGTAGCGAATGTAACACCAATTTTCAAAAAAGGATCCAGGGGTGATCCAGGAAATTACCGACCTGTCAGTTTGACATGTGTCCCAGGTAAAGTGATGGAAACCATCCTAAAAGATAGAATTAATAGGCACATAGAAGAGAAGGCGCTGCTAAAGGAGAGCCAACATGGCTTTTACAAGGGCAAATCATGCCTCACTAATCTGTTGGAATTTTTTGAGAGTGTCAACAAGCATGTGGATAAGGGGGATCCAGTTGACATTGTTTATCTGGACTTTCAGAAGGCTTTTGACAAGGTCCCACACCAAAGGCTCTTGAATAAACTTACCAGTCATGGAATAAAGGGACAGGTCTTGTCCTGGATCAGCAACTGGCTAAGGGACAGGAAACAGAGGGTAGCACTAAATGGACACTTCTCCAAGTGGAGGGAAGTAAAGAGTGGGGTCCCCCAAGGTTCAGTACTGGGACCCCTGCTTTTCAACCTCTTCATAAATGATCTAGAGGTAGGAGTAAAAAGCAAGGTAGCCAAATTTGCTGACGACACTAAATTATACAGGGTAGTGAAAACTGTGAGAGATTGTGAAGAGCTCCAGAGGGATCTCTTGACACTGGGGGAGTGGGCAAAACAGTGGCAAATGAGCTTCAACATCAGTAAGTGCAGAGTGATGCATGTTGGGGCAAAAAATTCCAATTACATTTATAAACTGATGGGGTCTGAACTCTCTGCGACAAACCAGGAAAGGGACCTTGGTGTCCTGGTGGACAGCTCAATGAAGATGTCAACCCAGTGTGCCTCAGCAGTGAAAAAAGCAAACTCAATGTTAGGGATCATTAGGAAGGGTATAGAAAATAAGTCAGCAAGTGTCATTTTGCCGCTTTATAAATCTATGGTGAGGCACCATCTGGAATATTGTGTACAGTTCTGGTCGCCATACCTCCAGAAGGATATTATGGAGTTGGAGAAAGTACAGAGGAGGGCAACCAGAATGATTAGGGGACTGGAACACCTTCCTTACCATCTGAGGCTGCAACGGTTGGGCCTTTTCACTCTTGAACGACGGCGTCTAAG
This sequence comes from Bradypodion ventrale, assembly GCA_035047345.1. Taxonomy (NCBI): domain Eukaryota; kingdom Metazoa; phylum Chordata; class Lepidosauria; order Squamata; family Chamaeleonidae; genus Bradypodion; species Bradypodion ventrale. Next base: position 253,489,654 of record JAWDJE010000003.1, read on the forward strand.
AGGTGACCTGATTGAAGTTTATAAAATCATGCACGGTGTGGACAAAGTAGATAAGGAAAAACTGTTTTCCCTATCGCACAACACTAGAACTAGGGGACACTCGATGAAACTTTTGGGTACTAGTTCTCAAACAAATAAGAGAAAGTACTTTTTCACCCAGAGGATTACTGGTCTATGGAACTCCCTGCCAGAAGAAGTGGTGACAGCTGTCAGTCTTGACAGCTTTAAGAAAGGATTAGACAAGTTCATGGAGGACAAGGCTATCAATGGCTATAATTATGGATACTTAAGGACAACCTCCGGGTTGGAGAGATAGGCAGGATATCTCTCAATGCCATTTCCATGGAATCCTAAGCAGGTGAAGTTATCTCCTTGGGATTAATACCCTGAAGGAAATGGTGAGCCACTGTGTGAGACAGAATGCTGGACTGGATGGGCTGTGGCCTGTTCCAGCAAGGCTGTTCTTATGTTCTTATGTTCTTAAGGGTGCAACTACATTGGGAGGTACTTATGCAATGAGACATTTTTAGAGTTCATGAAATCCTTGCAACAACCATACATCCTAGTCTCTAGGGCAGTGGTGGCTTAGTGGTTAAGACACTGAGCTTGATCACCAGAAGTTCAGCAGGTAGCAGTTTGAGGCCCGAGTGCTGCAGCTTCTCAAATACACTGGTTTCCTATGGCATGAGATCACCAGAATCCCAGGCTAGGTTAATGAGCAGTTGTACCTTTTTTTCTTATACAGTATTTCTATTTTCATTTGATATAAAATCTCTTCCCAGATGGACTGTGTGTAAACATATTAAACCAGCCAGCCAGCCAGCCAGCCAGCCTGCCTGCCTGCCTACCAACCAACCAACCAATAGATGCAAACTGATTCATAGGATGTATTATGTTTGAAATCACAGTCTGTACTCACACTAGGACTGGAGATTGATTTATGAGTGTCACTGTTCATAAGTGGTTGTGATGTGAGTTGCATCCCAGCCCATAGCCCCACCTGCCTTCCTTCTTCCTGGCTTTCCTTTTATGGTTTATTATAAAGCAGTTTGGTTTTCAATTATAGGCATTCTGTGGCATTGTCTTTCATTTCATCTTGCTTGCTTCTTTTTCCATTCCTTTAACATTTTTAAAATATGTTCATAGGTGATCTAGTGCTAAACTCAAAATAAATGACATTTTTAAAAATCAGAGTATGATCAGTGAGAGGAAAAATAATGCAGGGACTAGAGGAAGGAAGGATTGGCATCTACAAACATACCTGTCTTCTAAAATGGATGGCATGGGAAATGTCCCATTTGAATTTTTCAGTAGAGAAATAGCAGAAGGCCTCCAGCACAGAAAACAAGCCAGGTGGGAAGGAAAAATCTTGGATAGATTCAAACAAGCAGTCAGTAAAAAAAAAGGTCACATGCAGAATTCTCTTTTATAAGTGGATCAAATCTCACATTGTTTTACAATGTCATCAAGCACTAATATATGCACAGGGAAAGGATTGCATAGGCACTTCAAAGGGGCAATAGACATGATCCTCTTTGATTCATTCTTATTTCTGACGTCAAATTATTATTATTCATTCTTAAAAGGGCAATGCAGAAAGCCTGCTCTTCTTTCACACCACCTGGAGGTTTACCTCTTGTCATCTTTCTCAGCTGTTTCTTTTCACATTCATTAAAACAGCAAGTAGATTTATTGGAGAAAACCAAAACAGATAACAGTTTATTGCTGCTGAACAAGAAAAACAAAGAAAGTGTCCAATCCTACATGTACACTCTAAGTCCTTTTCTCTCCCCGCACCTCCTTCCTTTCCTTGTTTTCACTGGATCTAAAATTAATGGCGCTTGATCCCCCTCCTGTTATAGCTCTGTGCCTGTAAAGATGCAGGATCGTGGAATTACTGCAAAAACAAGCAATATTGAATGATGATTTAATCAATTAATGTTTAGCAGAAAAAGCAAGAAATGTTCTATGCCATCACCTGAAGAGTAGCTTTAAATAAAAATTAGATATTTAGCTTTCATCTATAAAAATCTCTAATGAGAATGGGTTCACATATGTATATTCATTACTCAAGTATTATAACATCGTTTGGTGACTTGTACATGTGAGAGTCCCCTGGACTGCAAAGAGATCAAATCAGTCAACTCTAAAGGAAATCAACCCTGACTGCTCCTTGGAAGGACAAATACTGAAGCTGAAGTACTTTGGCCACCAAATGAAAAGAGAGGACTCACTGGAGAAGGCCCTGATGCTAGGAAAGATTGAGACAAAAGGAGAAGGGGGCAGCAGAAGATGAGATAGCTTGATGGCAGTGGGCATAGATCTGGGTTGGCTACAGAGGATGGCAGATGGCAGAGGAGCCTGGCATGCTGTGGTTGATGGGTCACAAAGGGTCAGATTCAACTGTGCAACTGAACAACAGCAACAACACATGAACCAGCTCTGACCTGTCAATTTCATAAACAGAACTTTCAACCACTCCATATAAGCTTGTTTTCAATAGTTACAAATCATATATTCAGCTGTGAGTCACTATGTGATGACACTCTGATGTGGTGTAAAACATGCAACAATTTAATTTCCAAAATACTATTTTATTATCAGTGATATTCTGTTGTCCCTTTAGATGATGTAAACAATATCCCTAGATTTCAGTTTCTAATTATGTATAAGGCTTTTTTTAACATACAAAAAAAATTAGCTGGAATTAAAATTGTCCCCCAAAATCAATAATTTTTTGACACTGGGGTACTGGCTTTGCTTTGGCCAACAATTGCCCCATGCTAGTTTCAGTTACCCAGGATGACACAAAGCAGAAGTGAAGCACTCTGGTTATCGGTAGATTGGCTGAGGTACACAGAAAGAGCCTCCTCAAAGATTGTGGTATTTGCAAACCACAATCAGGTTTACCCCAGGCAATGGTCACCTTGTGCCGGCTAATCTTTTTCACACTGTGTCTGATGAAAGAAACTGCAGAATGGACTCACCAAAAGGTGGCTTCGTTTTGGCAGTTTCATGTCTGGTCTAGATACGGAAGAAGTAGAAGTAGATTGGCTCCATTCTTTTGTCTGGTGGGGTGGAATTCTCAGTCACTTCAGGAAATGCAAGACTGGTCAATATTATGTTAACCTTAACCACAGTGCTAACTTTACTGTTAGCCTTCAGGACATTGGAGTTCTAAAAGGGTCATGAAAAACCATAGAACATAATCAGTGCATGTTCTTTAATTTTATCCTGATAAACATGGACTAAATCTGAAGTTAAGCTAGCATGATATCCCTGTACTGTTTCATCTACCTGTGGTCTCTTTGAACTGTATACCTTGCAGTGGTCTACAGCATAGGGAAACAATTACAACATTTTTCAAAGGCCTCTGTATCTCTTTGAATAAGCAGAATGCTAGGGAAAACAACAATAATAAATGACATTAAGTCGATTCTGAGTTACAGTGAAGCTTTCCAGGGTTTTCTAGGGAGAGAATATACAGAAGCGCTTACCATTCCCTTCGGTGGGGGATGGGGCCCTGGGGCTGTGCAGCTTGCTCTTCCCCCAGGATACACAGTGGAGTATCAAAATTGTAATATCTGGCTCTGCAGCCAGATAACTATATAAATTGAGCTATCCAGCTGGCTCTAGTGAAAACAATAGGAGTGTTATAAATAAACAATCAGCCCTTAACTTAATCCCTCGTCTAAATATTTACTCATATCATTTTTGTGATATTTTTCCATTGTCATGCATGTCATCAGATGAAGAGGTGATTAAGTTATTAATTTATAACAAAAAATAATTCAATTCAATTCAACTCAAGTTTTATTTATACCCCGCCTTTTTCAGCCAAAGGCCAACTCAAGGCGGCAAACAACATATCCATGACAATAGGGTACAATATACAATACAAAAAACAAACAAACCCCAAACCTTGATATCTATAGTGTTGAAAGATGAGATATCATGTACATATATGTGGATATGTATGAATCAACTCAGAGTGCTATAAGTTGTCACCTTTTATTATGTTTTTTCTTAACTCTTCTTTGTTATTTATGATTTTTGGTAAGGTTGGTAACAAAAATGAGCCACAATCATTTAATTCTGACAACAAAAATAAACCACAAATAAACTCTCCCAAAATCTGCAATGATCATGTTCAATTGGTACAGTTATTCTCCTTATGGAGAAGTCTGTATTGTGCTTGCCTGCCACACAGATGTTAAAAGAACCTTTTTGGGGGGTGAGGGGGTGGGGAAATGCAGCGACTTTAATTCATGAGCAGCAGGTTGAATACAGAGGGATTCAAATTAAAACCATTAAGAGTAAGTGTTCCAAGTCCTTGGTCAAGATGTAGAGTTTCATTTTAAATCTCAAGTTATTTTCATTTTGAATCTGAAGAAAACTGAAGACCTCACCGCAGCCGCCCCAGCCCATGCCACCGCTCCGGCCCCTGCCACCGCCTGGCAGATTGGAGGCAGTTGCGGCTGCCATCCTTGGAGCCCTGCCTTGGTCGGGAATAAAAGGGACATTGCGGCTCGACGCCGAAGGACCTCGCTGTCACCCCCTCCCCTGGCCCCTGCCACCGGCCGGGAGATTGGAGGCAGCTGTGGCCACCGTCCCCAGAGCCCTGCATTGGTCAGGGATAAAAGGGACATTGTGGCCCAACACTGAAGGACATTGCTGCTGCCCCCTGGCCCCTGCCACCGGCAGGGAGATTGGAAGCAGCTGCGGCCGCCATCTCCAGAGCCCCGCCATGGTTAGGGATAAAAGAGACATTGCGGCCCAACGCTGAAGGACCTCCCCTGGCCCTTGTCGCCTTTCTTTGGGTCCCTCCCATCCATGGCATTGTACGATCTGTGCCGAGACAATTACTTTGTTGGCTTTCTGAAATGTATGGACTTTAAATGAAGGATTTTCTCCCCCCCCCCTTTTCCTTGCAATGATGATATTTTGTAATGTTGTATTTTTATGATGATACTTTGTAATGTTCTATTTTTGACTTATATGATTTTGTGATGTGACGTGGTATTGTTCCTATTGGAAGCGTGGCGCCAAAATGGCCACCGCGCTCTTTGCGGGCCCCCCCCACCGGACAAAGCCATCCGGGTAGTTAGGGGCGTGGCCAGCACCCTAATAAAAGGGCTGGCCACGAGGCAGCCGTGCTGCCATTTTGGCGAAGCGACGGAGCGGAGAAGTTTTTTCCTCTTACCTCCGTCGCTCATGTCCTTCCAGGGGAAGCCTTTTCGGGCAGCTTTTTTCTTTTCTTCGGCTTCCTAGCTAACCCAGCTATGCCCTCTAAGAAGAAGGCAGCTGCGAACGTGGCTCGATCGGCGTGGAGGCGTCAGCCGGGTCGGAGGACCGCGACTGCGCCCGCCCAGCAGCCACCTTTAGCAGAGCCCACCGGGACCGGTGGGATGGGATTGGTGGCCCCTTGGCCCGCTGCGCGGTGCACGCAGGCTGCCCCGGACGGGGCCTCAGCCCTTGGCCCGCAAACGGTGACCACTGCCCCCGGCATGGTCCGTGCGGCTGGGCCCTCTTGCCCGGGCGCACAGTTCCCCATGGGGGGAGCGAGCCATGGGGGGTGGTTGGGTTCCCTGCCTTGGCAGGGCGTGCCCACGGCTCCCCAAGGGCCGAGCATGGGCTCTTGGCCTTATCTGGCCCCTGGGGCCCAGGGATCTGGACAGGTACCCGTGACTCATGGGCCGGCTGCCCATTTGCCCCCTGTCGGGGCTGGGGCCTATGTTAACGTGGAGGCCCTTCTGGCCCGTGTAGCGGCCCTTGAGGCATCCTTGGCGAGGGCCAATCAAGCGGGGGCGTCTCTCGGATTCCAGGTTGACCCTTTGGCTGCCGAACAGCGGCTGGCGACGGGTCGGGTTGAGCTGCCTGAGGCGCGCGGGCCGGTGGCGGCCACTGCCTCGCAGCTCCCCACTCAACAGGTGCAGCAGTCTGGTGTTGGTCTGGCCCCGTCGACGAGCTCAGCTTCGGTCGTGAGCTCTGACGCCCCCAGCGGGCCGGAACCCCCGGTGGGGACGGCCCGTGGGGGTGCATCGGGTGAGTATGCAGTTCAAGCTAGTGCACCCACACAACTGACTTCCCTGGGGGGGGGGGGGGGGCTTTCCAGTGGCCATGGCCTCGCACGGGTGGCCCGGCAGTCCAATTGCCCCCGGCCCACCCGGCGACTTCATCCCTGACCCAGGGCCCGGGTTGGGGTGGCGCCCCCTATGTGGTAGGGAATGTGTTGGGGATCCCCGGGCTGGTGCAGGCCCCCTTTGCTTTGCCCGCAGTTCCCTCTGTGCCGGTGTCGGCATTGCCGACAGCAGGGTATTCCTTGCCCCTGGGGGACCATCTGGCCCAGTCCACCAAGGAAAAGATCTGGAGGGGCGAGTACGTAGACATCTTCTCCCTTCTTAATAGGGAGCCAACCAAGGAAGAGAGGGAAGGGCTGGACGAGAAGGATAAGGAGCAGGCACGTCGTCGTAAGCCGCCACGCACGTGGGCAAATTGGTTGCCAGCGTGCCTAATTTACATGGCCGTTTACCTCAGGGCTAGGCCGGATTTGGCCATCCCTATGGTCCAGTATCTGGACAACATTTACCGGGCTATGGTTGACTTCCCGGGTCCGTCGTGGCTGGCTTACGACGAAGAATTCCGCATGAGGATTCCACTGCACCCAGAGATGAGGTGGGATGAGCCCTGCCAGAAGCTGTGGCTTCTGTATATGACCCCCACACGCCCGGCGCCTGGGGAGAGATACCATTGTGGACATGCGGTCCAACGTGCGGTCCCAGTGCAGGTTCCCCGCCAAGTGGCGGGGCAGGGGGTTCCAGCACGCCTGCTGTGCTGGACCTTCTCGTCCAATGGTTCTTGCAACAGGAAAAATTGCAAGTACAAGCATGAGTGCCCCTCTTGTTCTGGCCCCCATGCTGCCTCCGCCTGTCCCAGGCCGGGAGGATTCAGGGGCAGGGGTAGGGGCGGACAAGGGGCAGGTAGGACTGCCGCGGAGGGAGCGGCTCCACCAAAAGGCCCCCTCCCCAATTAATGTCGACATGCTGGAGCGTTGGCTCGCATTGTACCCGAAGAGGGCAGATGCAGTGTACCTCCTTCAGGGTTTTCAACTGGGGTTTCGTATTCCTTTCACGGGGGATAGGTCACCGCAAGACGCACCCAACCTTTTGTCACTTAGAGGAAGGGAGGAGGTGGCTGCCGCCAGCATTAATAAGGAGATTGATGCAGGCAGGGTCGCTGGCCCTTTCCCCGCACCCCCGTTCCCCAACCTTAAAGTCTCTCCTCTAGGACTAGTGTCCAAGAAGTCCCCGGGCGAGTTCCGCCTGATTCATCACTTGTCCTACCCAGCCGGTCACTCGGTCAATGATGCTATCCCTGATGACCTTTGTTCGGTCAGGTATACATCCTTCGACCAGGCATTGCGCATGGTGCGCTCTTGTGGCCCGGGTGCACTGTTGGCTAAGTGTGACATTAAGTCGGCTTTTCGTCTCCTGCCGGTGCACCCGGGTGACTTTGAGTTGCTGGGTTTCAAATTCCGGGGTGAATATTATTTTGACAAAGCCATGCCATTCGGCTGTTCCATATCCTGCTCGGCTTTCGAGCGTTTCAGTACATTCCTGCAGTGGGCATTTGTCCGTAGGTCAGGGTCTCGGTCTGTAGCCCATTACCTGGATGACTTTTTGTTCGGGGGTGAACGGGGCTGGGACACGTGCACACGTCTCCTCAATACATTTCAGACGCTAATGGAGGAACTTGGTGTCCCTTTAGCGCCCGAAAAGACCGAAGGCCCGTCTAATAAGTTAGTATTCCTGGGGGTGGAGATTGACACAGTAGCGCAGACGTCTAGGTTGCCAGGGGAAAAGGTGTCAAGGATAGTGGCCCTTATATCGGACTTGCTGGCTAAGCGCAAGGCATCTCTTCGGGAACTGCAGGTGCTACATGGACACCTTAATTTTGCTTGCAGGGTGGTCGCACCTGGCAGGGCATTTGCTCGGCGCTTGTGCGACGCCATGGCAGGCTTATCCAGGCCCCATCATAGGGTGAGATTGACACGGGGCATCAGGGCAGATATGCACATATGGCTCCAGTTCCTGAGGGAGTTCAATGGGGTCTCATTTTGGAGGTCCGACCTCCTGGCTTCACCTCACTTTCAGATTCAGTCTGATGCCTCGGGATCCCTTGGTTATGGGATGTACTTCAATGGGAAGTGGGCCTATGGTGGATGGCCACCAGCCTGGTCAGGCACGGGTCGCCTGAGGGATCTCACATATTTGGAATTTTTTCCCATACTGGGGGCTTTGATGCTATGGGGTGAGGAGTGGGCCAACTCTGTGGTGCATTTCTGGTGTGACAATGCGGCCGTTGTCCACATTGTCAACTCACAGACCTCTAAATCTCCCAGGGTCATGGACCTCGTGCGCCAGTTTGTATTGCGCAGCCTGCGCCTCAATGTACTGTTCAGGGCCAGGCATGTCCCGGGGGTGAATAATGATATTGCTGACGCTTTGTCCCGCCTGCAGATCTCCCGGTTCCGTGCCTTGGCCCCGGATGCGGAGGAATTTCCCTCGCCACTCCCGGAGGAGATATGGACCTTTGGCAAGGAGAGGTGAACCAGGCGATTGGCATGTCGCTGGCGCCACGCACGCGTAAGGCATATCACCACGCGTTGGTTTCCTTTCAGACTTTCTGTACCCAATCTCGACTGCCAGATACCTGGCCGATCCCAATGGCCCACCTCCTTCGTTTCATGGTTTACTTGCACGCCCAGGGCCTTGCACCCCGCACCATGGCATCTAGGCTATCCGCGCTGGCTTTCATGGCCAAGGTGGGAGGTCAGACACAATGGACTCAGGTTACCCAACTGGCACGGGGCTGGCATGACCTATGTTTCGATAGGTATGAGGCAGCCCTGTTTCATGCGGCTACAACGGTGGCCTTTTTTGGAGCGCTCCGCATCAGCAAGCTTGTGATGCTGTCTAAGGCGGATGCAAGTCGTAGGGCACTGGAACTCGAAGATGTCTATGTTTGCAATAATTGGGCTCAGTTGAGGATACGCTCCTCTAAAACAGATCAGCACGGCATAGGCAGTGGTGTAAGACTGCTACGATGTTCCTTGGCAGACATCTGTCCGGTTGGTGCCCTACAGGAGTTCCTTGCACTGCGTGGCACGCACCATGGCCCGTTTTTCTGTCACCAAGATGGGTCTCCCCTCACTAAATTTCAATTTTGGAAGGTGACTGGGAAGGCACTGGCTAGTGTGGGCCTCTCTGGGGCCCGTTACGGCACCCATTCGTTTAGAATTGGGGCGGCCTCTACTGCGGCTGCTTATGGGTACTCTGGGGCTGACATACGCAGCATGGGGAGGTGGGGCTCGCAGTGTTTCCAGTTTTATGTTCGCCCACTCCCACCGTGAGTACCGTTTTAGTCACCACACATCTCTTCCTTCCCTGTTTTTTCCCTTGACAGACCCTGGGTGTCGTATCACACCGGTGACAGTATGGCTGGTGGGCCATAGCTACGTGCACAGGGCAGCGCGTTACGCTGCGGCGACAGATTGGGGACCCCGACTGGGACTGGGTGCATACGCAAGTCTCACATGGTATGGTAAGCCCGGTATGTTGTGGCGGGAGCTCTTGCCATTCCTCTTTTCGGCAAGGAATGCTGACCCGCCCGACATTCTGATCATACACCTTGGGGGTAATGACTTGGGACAGGTCACTGGCTTATCGCTGAAGCATGCGATTTGCGGTGACCTCGCCTACTTACATTACGTATGGCCCGCCACAACCCTTGTTTGGTCAGATATGGTCCCACGGCACGCTTATAGGGGAGGCTTTGACCTTCAGGCCCTGGAACCGCGCTAGGCGCATGGTGAACAGGGCTGTGGCCCGATTCCTTTCGACCAAGGGCTGGGGGCGGGTCAGTCATCATCCCGCCATCAGTTTGCAAAATTATGGCCTTTATTCAGGGGATGGGGTCCATCTGTCGCGAGGAGGTATGGACCTCCTGCTGGGCGATTGGCGAGCAGGCCTGTCGACCGAGCTGACGGTCTTGGGGGGGCGTCGAGCCTTTATTGAAGCCTCTCCGGGTGGCGGGTAGCACTGGTAAGGTAAACATTTATGACCCACAGGTATCCGGCAGGTTCGCAATTGACTGGACAACACTAGATAGGCATAAGTTGTTTAAACGTTGTCCGGTCAACGACGAACCAGGCGAGGGGGTGATGGTTACAACTAGACAGCTGGCATCACCCCCTGATTTTACAGATACACGTCAGAGGGTGGGGTCATTAGTTAGATATTGACTACGGTCAACAATTTGTTTGTTGTCAACAAACAAATTGATACAAATAGATACATTGTAACAATTGCCGTTGGCAATTTTGGGTGGTACCTTACCAGTGTTACTTCAGCCTGCTTGCCTTAAGAATTATGATTGGTCGTTTTACCAATAGAAATTTATAATTCGGACTAGGGCATGAATCAATAAATGTGGCCCAATGCCGTTATCCACTTTCATTTGTGTCTGAGTCCATTATTGGGGGGGGGGGTGCGCCTGCAATGGAAGCGTGGCGCCAAAATGGCCGCCGCACTCTTTGCGGGCCCCCCCCCCACCGGACGAAGCCATCCGGGTAGTTAGGGGCGTGGCCAGCACCCTAATAAAAGGGCTGGCCACTAGGCAGCCATGCTGCCATTTTGGCGAAGCGACGGAGCGGAGAAGTTTTTCCCCTCCACCCCCTCCCTAGTTAACAGTGTGATTTCTTGGTCGCTTCGGGGCCGGGTGGGAATTTTTGGCTGGGACTCGCAATTGGCCCTTGAGTCCTGGCTTTTTTGCCCATCCCACACTGTTGCTATGGTTTGATATAGGGGTTTGTTCTGTGCTGCTGTTGACTTTGGTCACATGGGTGGGTAGCACTGGTAAGGTAAACATTTATGACCCACAGGTATCCGGCAGGTTCGCAATTGACTGGACAACACTAGATAGGCATAAGTTGTTTAAACGTTGTCCGGTCAACGACGAACCAGGCGAGGGGGTGATGGTTACAACTAGACAGCTGGCATCACTCCCTGATTTTACGGATACACGTCAGAGGGTGGGGTCATTAGTTAGATATTGACTACGGTCAACAATTTGTTTGTTGTCAACAAACAAATTGATACAAATAGATACATTGTAACAATTGCCGTTGGCAATTTTGGGTGGTACCTTACCAGTGTTACTTCGGCCTGCTTGCCTTAAGAATTATGATTGGTCGTTTTACCAATAGAAATTTATAATTCGGACTAGGGCATGAATCAATAAATGTGGCCCAATGCCGTTATCCACTTTCATTTGTGTCTGAGTCCATTATTGGGGGGGGGGGGGGGGGTGTGCGCCTGCAATGATATATTGTCTGGATTGAATATTGTAATGTTTGATTTGTTGTGAGCCGCCCTGAGTCAGCGTATGCTGAGTGGGCGGCATACAAGTGAAATCAATCAATCAATCAAGAAATTTAGGGATTTTTTTTAAAGTACTTATAAAGTACTATTCCCAATCTTTCTTGGTTTGCACAATTTGGAGGGACAGCCCAGCTCGTGGTGGGGCCATAATGTGGAAACATTATTTTGGACTACAGTTCCCACTAGCCATATAGTCTATTGCATCCTGGAAAGTGTACTCCAAATAGGACATCCCCAAGAACTTCATAGGGCACATATTTTAAAATATGTCAGGTGGTAAGAGATGGTAGAGGCCTCTCTCGCCCTAATCCTGTCAAATGGTGAAATACTGCCTGTCAGAGCAGACAATACTGAGTTGGATAACCAAATTTTTAAAAAGAAATAACCTGACCTTTTGTTTTGGACACTTAGTATATGTTGGATCGGGGCCGTGGAGCGGCCCTTAGGGTCCCGGAGGAGACTGGTCAAGGAACGACACGAGACAAGATGGAGCGAAGACCAGTGGTTTATTGAGGGAAAATTATCATCATATATAGGAATTCAAGGCAGCGTGTGATAGAATCGTCATCTGACAAAATCACATCACCCATTTACCCGGGTTAATTGGGAACTTCTCTTGGGGAAGTTAATTAACTAAGGCAAATACTGACAGGGGAAATCCATTGTTCATGGCTTGCTCAAGAGTAAACATGGCCACTATTTGCACTAGGGCTTGGGCTAATCTGCAAGTGTGGAATTACCTAATTCCTAACTTGAGTTAGCTATTCAACTGCCAGGTCAGATATGAGTGAATCAATCTTATGACTATTAATCTGCACCCCAATTTCTGTACCCGCAGAGGCCAGTGACCAGGAGCCTCCCTCAACCGGTGTAACCTCTGTCAGGGACAGTTAATGCCAATTGCGCCCGCGGACTCCACACTCCCCCTTTACTTGTTAATTTGGACCTGACAGACGGCCCTGCGCAGGAGTGGCATCAGCTGGTGTGGGGGGATGACGTTTCGGGGTTCCCTCCATGGGGGACATCTCGATATCAGTGAGGGAATACATTGCATGAAACAACACACTGCTGTGCCCAGTATTATCACCCCCACAATCACCTTGAGTGTCGACTAAAGCCAACCCCATGGGAACCACGACCACAACGAATCCCACCACCCCCATGAAGCATCCTCCTTGATGTTTTTGACCAGGGTGTGAAGGTCCGTGAGCTGGCTCTGTACTTTGTGGGTATTGTCTGTGAGATTAAAGCAACACATGCCGTGGACAGATTCGCAACCCAAATGATGTAACAACAAAAGGTAGTCTATAGCTGCTCGATTGTCTAGTATGGCATGGCGAAGTTACGCCTGCTCCTGGTTGAGGGATTTTGGCAGTCAGCCTGGCACGCCAAGTATGCTGACTGCCAACGAGACGTACTCAGCTTGACTCAGAACCCTAATGTTGCTATCACATGAGCTGTCTAACTGGGTGGCGCGAGTGTGCCGTATGGGTGAGGAAACATTTGTGCTTGGAACAATCATATCCCTAGTGGGGAGTAACAATGTCAAGCGACTGATACAACATGTGGAATCTGATACATTTGCGGGAATGTAATTCCAAGTGTACTGATTGCATGTAAAGAACCAACCTGAAGGTAGGGTAACATGAGCATACATTGAACCAATTGTCTCTGGGTTATCACAAGTCCAGTTGCCGCTGCCAGTGTCGAGGCAGCGACGCTGAGTTCGGCCGACTGCGGAGCAGCCGGTCATTCGAGCACATGTAGCGTTCGGGCTGACCGCCACTCGAGGGGTGTGAAGAGTGGCTGCATCAGCCGGCAAAGTCATGGTCAGCTGGGCTCCCCAGCGAGTGTACGTGGAGAAACCCATGGGGTAAAGCGGGCCGAAAATCCGCTTTACCAGCCAGTCGCCGTTCCTTGTGTGCGCCTGTGGAGTGTGGCACACTGGGATGAGACAGGTGCTCAAAATTGAGGCAGAACCGGTGTTCTGCTTCAGGCAAAAATCGGACTGGTTGACGAGACTCGCCAACCTTTCCCATAGGTTGTAGTGCATCCGGGCAGAGAGGTCTCCGCCTGGCATCAGATCGCTGGCCTTCAGTGAAGCTGCCTGAACGCCTCCCCCCGCAAGTAGGGAGAGGGTCAGGATGATGGTGACCGCCATGGTGTTGGTAGTGATCAGGGCGAAAACTGCAGACACGATGTTCTCCGGCGTCGGCTCCCAGTCCTGGCGTTGGACGACGTCCTCGGCCTCACGGCAAAGGGTCTTGACCATCCCCCAGGTGACCTTCGGCTCCGTCTGCTGTCGCCACTTCTTCCATTGGGTCCCCTCGGTCAGGGTGAGGTCCTTCATCTCCGGGATCGGACTTGGGTCGGTCTGGGTCCATGCCATGTGGCTCCAAGTGAGGCTTGACGCACCGGGCTGGAATCCAGATGACACCTGTAGGAGACATAACTGCAGCATACCCTCTTCCCCAGGTTACGAGTGGTGCCGGGCCCCTCCAAGAAGGATCCAGTGGCACTCGGTAACGGACCAGCGGCCGCGGGAGAGCTTCCGAGCGGCGGAAGTGTTTCTCCTGTGGCGTGCAATCCGAAAAAACATTGAGGTGATTGTACGTGAACAACACCTTGTTCAGACAATGCTGTGCCTGCCCCTGAGACTTGGGGAGGGCTGGTGGCTCCCCCCTTTCTGTTTGTTTGTCAATGTAGGACTTGAGCGTCCAATTGACTCGTTCCACAATCGCTTGCCCCTGCGGATTGTAAGGAACGCCAAAGGTATGCTTGATATCCCAGGTGGCCATGAAGTCGGCCAGCTGCCTGGAGCTGTAGGCCGGGCCGTTATTGGTTTTCACATGCCATGGTTTGCCCATCGCAGGAAAGGAGATGCTGCTCCACGTTGGAAGCTGTCTCCCCTTTTTGTGCTGTTGCCCAAATGAATTGTGAAAAAGTATCAATGCAAATGTGCATGTATTGCCATCTGCCAAATTGCGGAACATGTGTGACGTCCATTTGCCACATCTGGTTAGCCTCTGTCCCTCGTGGGTTGACCCCCCAGGAGGGCCCCCCCGGTGCCCCTGCACAATGCTGGCAAGAGTGAACTATGCCTTGGGCTTGAGAAAGTGGCAGGTTAAACTGTCTGGCGAGTGCTTTGGCATTCTGATGAAAGAATGCATGACTCTGAATTGGAGTTGTGAATACACCCAAAACTGACCGCTGCTGAATTTCCTTTGCGGCCGCATCCGCTCTGCTATTGCCCGTGGAAATCGGACCAGGTAGGTCCTGGTGACTTTGGATGTGGGCGATATAGAGCGCTTCTGTGCGGTTCCGCAAGTGAAATTGAGCTGTGAGGAACAAACTCAGCAAATTTTTGTCTATTGCGGGAGTGATGTATGCTCCCGGTAGACTGTGAAGCAAATTCCTAACGTACTGACTGTCAGTAATAATGTTGAGGCGCTCTTTGGTGAAGGTGCGCAAAGCAAGGTTCACCGCTGCCAACTCTGCCCGCTGTGCGGACTTCTGTGGAAGAGTTAGAAGCGTGCGCCAAGCCTGGCCCTCCTGCCAAGTTAAGACACCATATGTGCGACCCCCATCAGTAAAGACTGTTCTGGCCCCCTGAAGTGGAACCAGCGATATTAATTCATACAAGGTGATTGTCTGCGTTTGAAGTGAGACAAGTCTGGGGTCCTTTGGCAAGTGGTATGCCAAGCATCCGGTGAATCCCTCCAAGGCAATTGGAAGCGAG
Organism: Bradypodion ventrale; assembly: GCA_035047345.1. NCBI lineage: Eukaryota > Metazoa > Chordata > Lepidosauria > Squamata > Chamaeleonidae > Bradypodion > Bradypodion ventrale. The sequence continues at coordinate 253,504,834 of JAWDJE010000003.1, forward strand.
TCACCGAGCTGCATCAGCTGCTGAACTTGCTCCTTGGTGAATGGGATCACGATTTTTGCTAAGTCGTGCCCTGAAATGTCCCTAGCTCTCAGCCTTCCGCGGTGGACCACCGCGGAGACCAACTCTTGGGGGGGAACGATGTTTCGGGAAGAGGTGTTCGGTAAATACACCCATTCCATGATACTCGCTCCTCGCTCGGAGTCCACTCCTAGGGCTCCGGTGAACATGGATCCGGCCCGAACGATGTACAAGTTCAGGATTGGGGCATATGGCCCCTGAGTAATCCTGTCCACCCATTTTTGGCTGAGAATCTGGTTGACTTTCTCGAGAGCCAAGCGTGCCTCTTGAGGAATTTGTATCCGGTCTGCCGGCTGCTTACCTAGCGTTAGCAGCGAGAAGAGCGGCTGTAGAAGATCCGTAGCCAATCTGAAATACGGTCTGGCCCAATTAATGTTTCCTAAAACCTGCTGTAATTCTACCAAGGTGACTGAGTCTTTTAAGTTGATCTGGGGCAAAACTGGTGCTGCGAAAGAGCGAAGAAGCCAATGACCCAAGTATGAGAATGGCTCGGTTCTCTGCACTTTCTCTGGGGCAATGAGTAACCCTTTTTCCCCCAGGGTGGCCTGGAGGTCTTCAAACATTTCACTGCTGAGTTGCGGCGCTGCGACCAAGATGTCGTCCATGAAGTGACACACTAAAGCTGTGGGGTGAAGGTTTCGAAACTTTGCCAGTGCGTTGTGAACATAAATTTGGCACAGCGTGGGCGAATTGAACATCCCCTGTGGCAAATACTTCCACGCGTAACGCTGCGTGGGCTCGCTGTGGTTCACAACCGGCATCGTAAAGGCAAACCTTTCCTGGTCCCTCGGATCTAGGGGAATGGTATAAAAACAATCCTTAAGGTCTACGACCAGGATCTCCCAACCCTCGGGGATCATATTTGGATTCGGAATGCCGCATTGAAGCGGACCCATTGGCTGTATACATTTATTGATCTCTCTGAGATCGTGGAGGAGTTGCCACTTCCCCGACTTTTTCTTGATGACAAAAATGGGCGAATTCCAAGGACTAGTGGACTGCTCTATGTGTCCTGCGTCTAGCTGTTCTTTAACCAGTTGCTTTAGGGCAACTAATTTCTCCCCCACTACCGGCCATTGCTCTACCCAGACTGGCGTGTTGGTGAGCCATTTAAGTGGCAGAGCCATTACCCGAAGGTAAGAGTGGCACGGTATTGCTGCAAAATGTCTCGCCTCCAAAGGTTGATGTGCAAGTCCAGGATGTGGGGCCGAATGACCGCCGTGCCGTCAGCCTTAGGGATCGTGACTTCCACCCACTCCCGGCTTCTAAACGCTTCTTGGATGCTGCCTACCCCCCACACATCGGAGACCGGCTCAATAGCCCATTCCTTCGGCCACTGACTTCGGCTGATAACGCTGACGTCAGCTCCGGTATCTAGCAACCCTGAGAACGATTTTTTATTCAAAAATACCTCAATAACTGGCCGCTGTTTCCATTCTATGTTGGTCTCCACTGTCGCTAAGACTTGGTATCCTTGCACTGCCTCACTTGCGCTCGAGCGGTCTGCCGACCCGGGCTCTAAGCTGTCCCTCAGCCTTCCCTGGCTATCTGCTGGCGAGTTACAAGGAACCATTATCAGTTGCGCTAACGTGTCTCCCTTGTGAATGGTCTGGGGTAGGTGCGTCCAGAGTTGGACTTGGAGAACACCCGAAAAATTGGAGTCAATGACTCCCGGAATTACAAGAATTCTGCGTGCTCCTGCGACACTACGAGGCAAAACTAAGCCTATGAAGCCTTTGGGCAGGGGTCCCATGTACTGGGAATCCACCAGATAGACTGGCAAGTCACATGTGACGTCTGCCTGGCAAGTCAATTCTAGCCCTGTGCTACCCTTGGGGCTGGCCTGCGCCTTCGCAATGCCTGGAATGTGATTGGAATCTAATCCAGCTCTGGCCCGCCCAGAGCAAGGGAAGCCTCTGTTTGGACCGGGGCCAGAGACGTGCCCGAGTTCCGGTTTCCCGAATTCGGACAAGTTCTGGCCCTGTGAAGGCCCTTGTTGCACTTTGGACATGGGGTGGTTGGAGCCTAGGGACGGCCGGTGCGCTGGCCGCCACTTCTGGATTGGCATTCTTTAGCGAAGTGACCGATCTTGCCACAATTGTGGCATGCTCCTTTGATCCGGGGTCTCCTGCCTCCTTGCACCGCCGCTGCCAACAGACCCATTTTGTAGGAATCTGTGCCAACGTCGGCGCATGCCCTAATCATATCTGTGAGTGTCAGGTCGGGACGATTGCCCAGGGACTGCAAGATCTTACGGCAGTCGAGATTGGCGTTGTCTTTGGCCAATTTCATCATGAGCTCCTGTTGGGCTTGCTCATTATCGATCTGTCTGCTGATCGCTTCCTCTAATCGATTGATAAAGTCCATGTAGGACTCCTGGGATCCCTGTTTGGCCGCTGTGTAATTTTTGGCTGCTTTGCCAGCTGCTGGGACTTTGAGGTAAGCCTTGAAGGCTGTCTCCGCTGCAATGTGGAGAGTGGTGAGTGGCAGGGCGACTTGCGCATCAATGGATTCGAACGGACCTGAACCATATAACTGGTCAGGGATTACTGCTCCACCCATCCTGGCGGCCCTTGCCTGCGCTTCGAGGCGATACTCGCTGTTCCATAGCAGATACTGGCTGGGGTTGAGCATCATTCGCATGACGGCTTTCCAGTCGTACGGAATGAGCATCATGGTCTCGCACACTTGCTGAAGCGTGCCCCTAGTGAATCGGCTCTGGAGTCCTGTCTCTGTGATGGCTTTCCGTATGGCCATGAGTAGCTTATACGGAACTGGTGAGTGAACTGCTTGCTGCTGGCCCGTGAGGGCATCTACCTCTATGCGAACTGGGCATAGCTGCCTAAGCTCAGTTAGATCTTCTGCTGGCAAATCCCCCTTGCTGATTTCTGCCTCAGCCATGCGCTGAACTGCGCTCTTGGTAGCTAGGGAACCCGTAACTGTCAGTGAAGCGCCAGCGCTTCCCATCTCACGCATTCCGTCGGTGACGTCTGCAGCTGTCACCGAGGGAAAGCTCCCTACACTACCCTGCTTGAGCTGGAGTGATGGGGCTGATGGCTCTGCCTGCGCTGGGGGTCCCTGGGTCTCTATCCGGACTGGGTCGTCCTCTGCTAAGAGCTTCCTACATTTGCTCCATGTGCCAATTATGCTGTCTGGAGCTTTTGGTGCTTGCCGAATGCAGGCTCCTATCCGATCCCAAAGTGTGAGGTCAAGCACGCCCGCTTCTGGATAAAGCGGACAATTGGCCTCCAGGTACGCTAAGAGTTCCGCTAACTTCCCACTGTGAAGGCGTAATTTATATACCCTGGCCAGGGCCTTGAATTCCATTATATGAATTCTCTGGTTAGCGGATGGACGTTGCCGCTGAGGACAAGTCCCCATATTACCTGCCGAGTCCTTCGAAGGGCTTCTTCTCGGGACGATTTTGACGCGTCCTTTTAGGCAATAGGTCTCAGCGTGACGAATCTCTGGGATGGAGCTCGGAGCGTGGTCTCCTACCACGGGCCCTCGGCGGCCTCTGCGCTGGAATCAGGGTTCACAGCCTGCCCCTGAGCGGAACACGTTTCCGCGATGCAAGCCGTAGGATGCCTCTCTGAAATGCCTCGCCGCATAGCTGTCACCCCGGCTGGATGGCTTTCCGACCAGAGCTGCCGCGCTGTCCTCTGGGATGAATCGGACACGGTTCTAGCGTAGAACCGGACCGCGTAGATCGCTTACTCACGAGTAGAATCACGTTGTGGGTCACCAGATGTTGGATCGGGGCCTGGAGCGGCCCTTAGGGTCCCGGAGGAGACTGGTCAAGGAACGACACGAGACAAGATGGAGCGAAGACCAGTGGTTTATTGAGGGAAAATCATCATCATATATAGGAATTCAAGGCAGCGTGTGATAGAATCATCATCTGACAGAAAATCACATCACCCATTTAACCCGGGTTAATTGGGAACTTCTCTTGGGGAAGTTAATTAACTAAGGCAAATACTGACAGGGGAAATCCATTGTTCATGGCTTGCTCAAGAGTAAACATGGCCACTATTTGCACTAGGGCTTGGGCTAATCTGCAAGTGTGGAATTACCTAATTCCTAACTTGAGTTAGCTATTCAACTTCCTCCTGCCGAACTGCCTGCCAGGTCAGATATGAGTGAATAAGTCTTATGACTATTAATCCGCATCCCAATTTCTGTACCCGCAGAGGCCAGTGACCAGGAGCCTCCCTCAACCGGTGTAACCTTTGTCAGGGACAGTTAATGCCAATTGCGCCCGCGGACTCCACAACTATAGTTTCTGATTTTTGAAGTAGTCTTTGTGCTTTTGCTGATACTCAAGTGAATTTGATTAGAAAATATATTGATTAATCAATTCAATCCATTAATCAATTTTAACAGAGCACAGCCAACAGATTTGGGAAAAAATCATTATTTGATTGATAGCCAAACATACAAGATCAGTGGAAGAAGAAGAAAATCTACACACTTTCTGTTCGTAGTATATTTTGAAAGATTACAACCCAATGTTCTTAGTAACTTCTTCTTAAATTCTTCTTCTTCTGTGTCTAGGCCAGACATGAAACTGCCAAAACGAACCCACCTTTTCATGAGCTCATTCTGCAGTCCCTTTCACCTGACCTTTGTGTGAGAAAGATTAGCCGGTAACACAAGGTTGCCATTACTAGGGTACGCCCGATTGTGGTTCAACAATCTTTGAGGAGGTTTTCTATGTGTATCCCCTTACTATGTTTATGAATATACAGTACTTTAAATATCATGTTTAAAATGGTAAACAGCCCAGAATAAAATTCTGCAATTAGATCTATACTTCAGCCCTCAGTTCCTGCAGCCTGTTCTCTCTACATGTGGAACTCACATTGATGTCGGAATGAGAGTAGGGAATTTTGCCTTGAGGGCTCAATTTTGCTTTAAGATTGGCATATGTATATAATTAAAAAAAACACCAGGAATACTTGAGGCTTGTAAGGCACTATCAGCATGCAGAGAGCTTTCTTTTTCTTATTTTTGTCTTCTTTACTCTCTGGAAAATAAATTGGCCCAATGCTATGCTGTGATATAAAAGTATTTTCTATACCGTTAACATGTTTTATGTAAAAGTATAGTTTAAATGGCAGTCCCATAATTCACACTGTATTGTCAAAGACAAACATTAACAAAATTAGCAGTATTTCATATGTGTGTGTGTGTGTGTGAAGAGAAAGAGACAGACCAACAGACACTATAAGGAATAATTGCTTAGTTGGAAGCTACTTGGTTGTATAGCATTTTAACAAAAATCTCTGTAATCCAAATGCAAATATTTTTGTGATGCTTCTTTGAGGCATTGAATGAATTAACGAATTAAAGTGTGTGGTGGCCCTAATCCCATTACAGCAGTCTAGAAGTGACTTTTGACTGTTTGTCAGGCAGTGGTCAGCTAACCTATCAACCCTGAGGACTAATGGCCTTGTTTGGTGAAGTCCACAGGGAAGGGTGATGGTCCCCAAATGGATTAAATCCCACTTGATGGAGGGCAGCAGCTTCATAACTACTGGCCTGGGGCTGAGGAGGACCTTGAGTGCCAAAGGTCTCAGGACCAGAAAGTGAGTCACGGAACTGGATCATGCTGTGATGCAGAAGGCAAATGGAAGGCCACTGCATTATATTCTCAGGACAATCTTCATGACTGATCACCATGAGGATCGTCAATATCCTGAATCAGATACAGCACAACAAAAAAGAAGAATGCCTTGGAACCTGGAAGGAGGGATAGGAAGCTTTTACTTAATTTAATTACCATGTTTGCTGCCATATAAGACCTACTTCACCCCTTTAAAATACACTGGATAAATGAAGTGCATCTTGTCCTGTATATAGTGGCCTATAGTGGGCTATTTTGGTAATAACTGGATGTGTCTTATACTCCGATGAGACATAAGCTGGCAAATATGGTATTTCTGGCCTCTGGATCCAGTTTACACCAATGCAAGTATGCCTAACAGGATTTTGCCCAGTGAATCATTAAAACCTTAAAGTTTTAAGCAAATTTAGCAAAGTAAGTCTTTTGAATTTACTGAATTATAGACAGTTATATCGCTGGTAATACTCTCTAAAATGGATTTATCTCCTTCTTGGTCTTCTACAGAGCACAGTCTAAACTTGTTCAGGTTTTCTCCCTTCTTTTCATTCATTCATTTTTTAAATGTCCTACTTTTCTCCCAATAAAGGGAGTCAAGGTAGCTTACAACAATTATAAAATACAAACACTGTTACAACTATAATAATTAATTACACTGTAAAATTCAGATTATGAATGGAATGGTAAGCTGTTTGGTTTGTGTAGTTCCTGGCAGGACAGATTTTGTGTGTGTAAAGGATAGATGTTGCAGAGCAGCTAATAAGTTAGTAAGTGCTGTCAGAATTTTGCAGTTAGAATGAGAAAGTTTCATTTGTGAAAAGGTTGTGAGTAAACATCCTGTCAACATAGCACTTGGGTCTGGATACACATAAAGAGCCTCCTTGAAGATCGCGGTATTTTTGAACCACAATTGGGCATAACCCATGGCAACGGCAACCTTGTTGTGCCAGCCAATGTTTCTCACACTACGTCAGGCGAAACTAATTATGGAATGAATTCACCAAAAAGTGGCTCTCTCCCTAGAGAACAGAAAGTGCTCAAAATTATAAACAATAATTAAAAAAACTATAGGATTACACACCAAAGAAATGTTTTATAGCTTCAAAATTCAGTAAAAGCTTGTTAGCATGAAGTTATACTATGTAAACTGGATACGGGCTCAGTAATATTTTAATGAAGTCAATTGAAAGCTTTCTATACCACCCTTTCAGGTTCTGAGTCTCCCTGGGGCTCCTGTTTGCCCTGGGTAAGACCTTAATAGTCAAAACATGTTGCTGGATCTCTACTGACAATGCCATTTTTGACTATTACAGCCCTTCCCATCACCCTGAGGCACCCAAAGGCTTCCACATGGCAAAAGGGAGCCCTAGGGAGGCTCAGACCCTGAAAGGTGGAGGAGAGGAAACTTTCAATTGATTTAAATTACATATTACCAGCACTGTATCCAGTTTATGAGGTGGTTTGTGATAGGGATAAGCCAAGAGAAGGAGTCTTTGTTTACAAGTTTAAATGATAAACTCAACTACACTGCAAGAGCTTAGGGATTGCTGTTGGGTGAGATGCATATTGATGCCTCACGATGAGTTTTTTTAAAAAAATAAAAGCTTACTTTAAAAAGGTTAAGCCCCCCCATTAAATGACTTTTCTTGGGAGTCAGTGAATTAACAATTAACAAATGCCTTGTTAATCTGAAAGTTTTTTGGGTTTTTCTTGGTGGCTGGAGGGTCAGCAGGTGAGCAGTTCAAGACCCGAGTGCTGCATGATGGAGTGAGCTCCCGTCTCTGCCCCAGCTCCTGCCAACCTAACAGTTCCAAAGCAAGAAATTGCAAGTAGATAAATAGGGATCACTTCAGTGGGAAGGTAAACAGCATTCCATGCACTGTGGTGCCTAGTAATGCCTGCCACATGTCCACAGAAATGTCTGCAGCACTGGCTCTTTGGCTATACACAGAGATGAGCACTGAACCCTAGAGTCGGATATGACTGGCTTTTGAGCAAGGGTGACCTTTACTTTTACCTAACAACAGGGAAAGAGCCAGCCTGGCCTTCCTAAGACAGGAGCTTCACAATGCTTATGTATATCAGAGAGTAAACAAAAACAAAATGAGACAAAAAACATTGTGGCACCTTAAAGATTAACTCCTGTATTATAATGTTAGCTTTTGCAGATCAAGTCCACTTCAGCAGACATAAGAGTGGATGTATGCATGTACTGTAATGCTTATGTATGTATTTCTAAGCCAGAGGTGGTGCCATGGGTTAGCATGGATGACCAGTGTTGAGCTGCTCTAGGTGCCCACAGGTGCCCTGGCACCGTTAGCGGAAATTTTCCCCAGCCATGCCTACTTGGCCAGCCATGTCCACCTCCCTAGCCCAGGCCATGATGTAGGGAGGCCAAGTGGGCGTGGCCCACAGAGTTAGCCATGCCCACAGAGTTAGCCACACCCATGGTGGGGGTAGTAATTTTTTTTGCAGCACATCACTGTGGATGGCCACAAACTGAGGCAGCCAGTCCTAGTAATAACCTTCAGAGCCTCCCGCCTTCCTGTTCCCTTTTCTTGTTGTCATTGCTCATTACCCTGTTTTTTTCTGGGCACAAAACTAATCTGTGGTGAAAGCAAAAACATGGATGAGCATCCTCCATGTCTTTGTGTCAACCTAGTGTCCTCTGGATATATTTCTTAATCCCTATGTGTAATAACATTTTGGAAGCGATGGCATTCCTGCAATATACAGTTCTCTCTCAATCTCTCACCCACCTGGATAACTACAATGGACATTTAATACATCCAAAGAAAGAAATGAAAATACATATGTGTGCCTTCTTTCAGAATAACTGAGCTAGCTATGATGTGGCCTCTCGATTATGGAACAGATATGACAAGAGACTGGCATTTGGGAGGAAATTCCACTGTGAACATGTTTTATTACATTTGCAGGAATAAACTGATCTCAGAGAAAGAAAGACAGTTTGAAGTATAGGTTCCAGAGCTTTAAAGAAACAACAAAGTGGTCCAAATTTCCCCTCAAGGCTCAGAGAGGAGCCTTACCATACATTGTTTGAACAGCACTTCATAACATGGAAAGTTGACCAACAGATGTTTTTGATAACATTAATTTTCCATGACTGTGATTTTTCAACATACCACAAAACAAGGATTCAAAAACTGGAGATGTTTAAACCTGTGGGAGATGACAAGGGAGATCCGACTTTGCAGTTATCTGTAGTTTCTTATGACATTGACTTGGTGATATTGGAAGATACTCTAAACAATTTATATTTCACTTAACTAGTTACAGTGGCTTTACATAATGCTTTGGTGCAGCCTAATATTACTTATGATTAAGCCATGCATGCCTTGCATTCAATGAGTAAAATTTAGCAACTGGAGTACGCTTATTGAATTAAAGGAACTTATCAAATCCCCAGTGATTTAATGGGTCTACTTTAGTTTTAGCTTAATACTAGATTTCAGTCATTGTCATACATGCTTTAATTGCCACTTTTCTGAATGCTATGTTGTGATGAGTTTCCTATGAGATTTTAGTGAAAAGGACTATCAAGTTGACCAGCAATAATAATAATTTTGTGTCAGAAATTATTCTGGGTTGAAAGGATTTTTGCAGACGAAACTCCACTCAGGGAATGCCCAAATGAGGCTCCTTTCATGTCCCGAAGTGCTGGGACAGAGACAGGTGCTCAATTCACCATGCAGTACCCTGCATTACCAGCCTTCCACCTAACAAGGTGAGCTTCTTAACCACTGAGCCACCGCAGCCCCTTTAACCTACAATAAAACCCAGTCAGCATGGACAAACAAGTGTCAAATGTCAGTGTCATAAATGTGCTGGAAAATGATTGTTGTGGAAGTCAAGTTAAGCCAAGAAGTTTAGAATGGTACTAGTTGTTGGGACACTTCCTCCAGATTTCACATTAGCTACTGAAATGTCTGCAGAAGCAGACAACGCTGGCTCTTCGGCTTAGAAACAGCGATGAGCACTGCACCCTAGAGTCGGATACGACTGGCTTTCGAGCAAGGGAAACCTTTACCTTTACCTTAAGAAAAAATAGCCCAGCTTCCTCATGGGAAAAGAACCCCTGCTTGCAGTGAAATGAATTGAAAAGAAAGGAAAACAACTGAATTTGGACTGTGTGTAAACCAAGTATGGTGAATCCTTTTCAGCCTGAAGGCTGAATTCTGGGAAAGGCTACAGGTCGTGTGATAGCATTGTTGGAGTACTCTTTGTTTCCTTGGAGATCATTATAGAAGCAGTAGATTTTGGGCCATCTGCTGGAGTATTTAAAAAGTGCCTCCACTTTTCCCTGTAAATATGATAGCTTGTATTTAATTATAGCAGAGAGTAAACAAAACAAAAATCCAAAAACAACAACATCATGGCACCTTAAAGACTAGATGCTGTATTTTAATGTTAGCTGAATCATGAATCAAGTCCACTTCATCAGACATAAGAGTGAAAGTTCATGGCATCAATTTATACACATCCAGTACAGAGGTTCACAGAGATTGTTTAGTATAACAGACAAGTTTACAAATTAATGTGGCTTTTTACAGCCTGTAATAACAGAAGATCTCTTTGTGGTATTCAGATTTATACATCTTCTGTGTCTAGGCCAGACATGAAACTGCCAAAAGGAAGCCACCTTTTGGTGAGTTCATTCTGCAATTCCTTTTGCCAGACCTAATGTGACAAAGATTAAAAAGCAACACAAAGTTGTTGTTACCAGGGTACACCCGATTGTGGTTCAAAATACTGTGAAGTTTGGTTCTATTGAGGTAAATGGTTAGTAAGGTAAAGGTAATGGTCGCCCTTGCTCGAAAGCCAGTCGTATCTGATTCTAGTGTTCAGTGTTCATCTCTGTTTAGAGCCACCTGCCCCAGCTGGGGGCGAAATGCCGTCCCACCCTTGAGCTGCCACCTCTGCTTCCACAGAGGCTGAAAAGCTGGGGGGATCAGCTTGGCGGCGAAGGACTCTGCCTGCCCCAGCTGGGGGTGAAATGCCGCCCCATCCTCGAGGCACCACCTCCACTTCCACGGAGGCTTAAAAGCTGGGGGGTTTGGCTTAGCAGCGAAGGACTCCACCTGCCCCAGCTGGGGGCAAAATGCTGCTCCACCCTTAAGCCCCCGCCTCTGCTACCTTGGAGGCTGAAAAGCCGGGGAGTACAGTTCAGTGGCGAAGGACTCCACCTGCCGCAGCTGGGGGCAAAATGCTGCCCCACCCTCAAGCCACTGCCTCTGCTTCCATAGAGGCTGAAAAGCCGGGGGGGGGGGGGGGGGTTGGCTCAGCTGCAGTGGACTTCGACCGCCCTGGCCACTTCAGCTGGGTACGAGGTGTCGTCCCACCTCTGAGCTTCGGCTCCCACTCTGTTAGGGGCTGGAAATTATTGTCCTTGTTTGTTGAAAGTTAATTATGGTATTGCTGTATTTTTGCTATTTTTGGGATTGTTATTTGGTATTTACAGCTCTCTTTACTCTCCGAGCTCATTAGCTCGGAGAGTAGAAAAGAGGGACTCTCTGCCGCCACAGCCCAGGATGCTCCCTGTCTCACCCCAGGGTCCACACCATCGGCTCTGGGGAGGAGAGGCGGGTGGGAGCCGTCACACAGCTGTCTTCACTCTCCGAGCTTGCTAGCTTGGAGAGTAGAAAAGAGGGACTCTCTGCTGCCGCAGTCCGGTATTGATTACTTTGTATCATTGAGCATTTGTATTATTGTATTATTATATTGTTATAATTTTATGTATATTAATTTTCTGCTGTAATTGTATTTATATTAATGTGCTGTAAACCGTTCTGAGTCGGCCTTTTTGCCTGAGTAGAGCAGGGTATAAATCCAATAAACATAAACAAACATAAACAAACATTTCCGATATCCGATTTATGTCCATGATTGCACAGACTAACATGGCTACGACTTTGAAAAATTCAACTATGAAGGGCACTGTATTTAGTTAGTTCCCTTGGGCTCCTATTGGAAACAAGACAGAAAAATTCTGTTGCAATGGCTACCAGATGTAGGAGTGGCTGGCTGCAAGGAAGACATGTGAGACAATCTTGCGGTGAAGTCCAGCCCCGATCTGGGTTGGGTGGCACGTATTTATTACCCTGCCTTGGGGTGATACGTGCGTAAGATGTGCGTGACGCCCTAATACAGAAGGCTTGCATACATGGCATTTTCTGGTGGTCAGCACAATGCCTGTTCTTGGACATTGCCCTGTGGTTAATAGACAACTCACAACTAATTAGGTCAGGGCTGGCAAAACCCATTGTTCCTGCCCTATCTCGGAGCCTTATGTGTATTGACTCTGGGTACCTAGCTTGTTCTGCTGTCTGGCGCGGCTTATTTGCCCAACTTAATCTACAGCTAGAAGCGGAGGACTGTGTATTTCCATTAGAGTTATCATCTTTGGTTTTTGCCCCGTTTCTACTGTAACTGTCAGCCAAGGCTTTCTGATTCACCCCCAAACTAACTAACTAGCCCGCACCCCAATTGCCTTTCCTGCCAAGCTCGGTTGATCCCCGGATCTGTCAAAGTCCGAGCGAACCCCTGGGGAAAGGTTTAGCCAATTATTCCCGCGGGCAACCCACAAAATTCACTCTATTCATTTTTTTTGAAAAAAATCAAATAGATTTGTTCAACTTGCTTGTCCAAGACTCATTTCTTCCTTCCTCATTTTTAAAACAAACCCAGCCTTTCTCTTAACAAAGGTGCTCCTTATGTATATGTACATTTAAATGTTCCTGCATAGAGATGCAAAATTTCTGGAAATGTTGAAGTCATGGTGAAAAAAACATTTTCCTCTCTTTTTTGGAAAAAATATATGGAAATTTTCAAATATAGATATATTTCATATATATATGAAAAATGCAACATTAGCAAATTTTCAGATCTTTTACTTTAGGAACACAAACTATGACTATGTTCAATTTGATTTGGCATAAAATTATCACAATTGGTATAATAAAAATGCAGTGTATTCAAATTCAAATAATTATTACAAAGAGAATTTACTTTTTATTATTATTTTTAATTGTAATCAATGGAGCAACAAACTCTTGAACTGTTTGGATGGAACCTCTTTGGTTTAGCTAATTTATGTGGAGTAGGCAATTAAAAAAAAAAGCCCAGAAGTAACAAGGAAAATTATTTATATTTCATCTTCACAGTATCAAATAGACATAAAGCACCAATTCCCATAAAAAGAAATAAAGTGTTGTGGGAGAGTGTAGAAAGGACTAAGATTCAGTGAATAGGCATGAAATGTAATCAGACTCATTTTCTGAGCTATACTGTATGTAATTTTTAGAAATGATTTGGAGAATATATAAACACCTTGTCTTAAATATTTTATTCATCATGCTAAAATAAAACATCCCATAATAAATTTGCTTTATTTTTCTATTCCCTCCCAATATATATATATATATATATATGCTTTATTTTTCTATTCCCTCCCCATATATATGGGGGGGGGGGGGGGGGGGGAGGCTTCAGGAAAAAAACAGGGGAAAAAACTCAGTTGTTTTCTCAATTTTTCTGCCCCCCCCCCCCCGGACCTTCACATCTCTATTCCTGTACATACAAACTAGCGTGCCATATCATAGCAGCAGTGTGACTATTAATAAAGTTCAAGCTGTTTTATGGGTTTTTATGAACCATTTATGAACTATTATTACTCTTTCCCAAATCTATAAAATGTCTTTCACCTTTCCTAGAGGTATAGTAAACTTTTCAGTCCCTTTAAAAAAAAAAGAGTTTACACTTAACACTTTTCAGTACCATTGCTGAGGAAGTTTTGAATTAGTTTTAGGTAAAGGAACATTATAATTTGTTTCAGTGAGCAAGAGATGCAAATATGACATACAGAAAAGGAAATCACAAAAACAACGTCTTCTGAGATTAAAGTTTAATTTTATTTTACTTCAACCTAATCTTAAATTGCCTCAGGGATGATATTTAAATGGTATGCATTTCTTCATGATGAAGAAAGCTTTAAAAACAGATTGTCCCATCTGCAGAAATGCTTTATTTACACACCCCATCCTAAAAAATGAAGGAGAGTCAAATACAAAGTTCTGGTTTTTATCTGTAATGTTGCCTCAACAACAGTCAATACATCTCACTCACTACATACAGGGGAACTAGGTGGTTGCTTAGTGAGCTAGGCTTCAGTGGTGCCAAAGCATAAGAACATAAGAACATAAGAACAGCCTTGCTGGAACAGGCCACAGCCCATCCAGTCCAGCATTCTGTCTCACACAGTGGCTCACCATTTCCTTCAGGGTATTCCCAAGCAGATGCCTTCACCTGCTTAGGATTCCCTGGAAATGATATTGAGAGATATCCTGCCTATCTCTCCAACCCCGAGGTTGTCCTTAAGTATCCATAATTATAGCCATTGATACTCTTGTCCTCCATGAACTTGTCTAATCCTTTCTTAAAGCTGTCAAGACTGACAGCTGTCATCACTTCTTCTGGCAGGGAGTTCCATAGACCAGTAATCCTCTGGGTGAAAAAGTACTTTCTCTTATTTGTTTGAGAACTAGTACCCAAAAGTTTCATCGAGTGTCCCCTAGTTCTAGTGTTATGCGATAGGGAAAACAGTTTTTCCTTATCTACTTTGTCCACACCGTGCATGATTTTATAAACTTCAATCAGGTCACCTCTTAGACGTCGTCGCTCAAGAGTGAAGAGGCCAAACCGTTGCAGCCTCAGATGGTAAGGAAGGTGTTCCAGTCCCCTAATCATTCTGGTTGCCCTCCTCTGCACTTTTTCCAGCTCCATAATATCCTTCTGGAGGTATGGTGACCAGAACTGTACACAGTATTCCAGATGGGGCCTCACCATAGATTTATAAAGAGGCAAAATGACACTTGCTGACTTATTTTCTATACCCTTCCTAATGATCCCTAGCATTGAGTTTGCTTTTTTCACTGCTGAGGCACACTGGGTTGACACCTTCATTGAGCTGTCCACCAGGACACCAAGATCCCTTTCCTGGTTTGTCGCAGAGAGTTCAGACCCCATCAGTTTATAAATGTAATTGGGGTTCTTTGCCCCAACATGCATCACTCTGCACTTACTAATGTTGAAACTCATTTGCCACTGTTTTGCCCACTCCCCCAGTGTCGAGAGATCCCTCTGGAGCTCCTCACAATCTCTCACAGTTTTCACTACCCTGTATAATTTAGTGTCATCAGCAAATTTGGCTACCTTGCTTTATACTCCTACCTCTAGATCATTTATGAAGAGGTTGAAAAGCAGGGGTCCCAGTACTGAACCTTGGGGGACCCCACTCTTTACTTCCCTCCACTTGGAGAAGTGTCCATTTAGTGCTACCCTCTGTTTCCTGTCCCTTAGCCAGTTGCTGATCCAGGACAAGACCTGTCCCTTTATTCCATGACTGGTAAGTTTATTCAAGAGCCTTTGGTGTGGGACCTTGTCAAAAGCCTTCTGAAAGTCCAGATAAACAATGTCAACTGGATCCCCCTTATCCACATGCTTGTTGACACACTCAAAAAATTACAACAGATTAGTGAGGCATGATTTGCCCTTGCAAAAGCCATGTTGGCTCTCCTTTAGCAGCACCTTCTCTTCTATGTGCCAATTAATTCTATCTTTTAGGATGGTTTCCATCACTTTACCTGGGATACATTTCAAACTGACAGGTCGGTAATTTCCTGGATCACCCCTGGATCCATTTTTGAAAATTGGTGTTACATTCGCTACCTTCCAGTCATCAGGCACAAAGCCTGCAGATGAAAGTTATTTTCCTGCCTCCAATGTATGTTATGTTTTTTCATGTAAAGGTAACAAATGTTGTACTTATAAAACAATGTATCATTCTGTTATGTATGTACAATGCTGCTTTAAGAAATGTATGAATGTAACCTGACCATAATTACAATGTAGCTCAGCTGTTAAGGAACGCGAGTAAGCTGCCCATAGAGGGCAGCTGCGAGCGTACAACTCACATGGTTCACATTCCCCAAATCACCGGCAGCCGCGGGAACTTTCCCGCACTATCACTACCTGCAGAAGATGGGCATGACTTGGAACGACGCCACGCCGGTAGCAGCCAATGAGCTACCGTGCAACAAGATTCAAATGCATTGTACTGCTGTATATAATGTGATGTACCTCCGCCATTACCACATGTTCATCCTGATCATCACCCAATAAACCTGCGTTTAGCCCTCACTGCGGCTCCTTCTTTGTCTTCCGTGGAAGACACTAAATTGGCGACGAAGGTGGGATTGATGGCGAATCCCAAGGTCAAGCCTTACCAGTTCGATATCAGCGATCCAGAACAATGGGAGCTGTACGAGTGCTAGTTTCGGCACGCGATGGAAGCTGCGGGCGTCGCCGCCGCCGCGAAGATGCGCTCCCACTTTCTGGCCCAGGTGGGGCGGGCCATGCTGCGTATCCTGATGAACCTGGTGGCCCCCCGGAAGGTGGACATGGTGCCCATCGACCGCATCCTAGAGTTACTGCGCGAACATTTCCAGCCCCCCGTGTCGATTTTCCCGGCCAGGGTCGCGTTCCACAGGTGAGACCAGTGCCCGGGAGAGTCCGTGTTCGCCTACGCGGCGGCCTTCAGGCTTGCAGCGGTGCACTGCCAGTGGGAAGACCTGGACACGGCCCTCCGAGACCGCATGCTGTGTGGCCTGAGGGACGAGGAGGTCCAGAGGGAATTGATGACCCGCGACTATCGCCTCACTTTCAATGAGGTACTGTGGGAGGCCCAAGCAGCCGAGGCGGCCAGGAGCGGGGTCAGAGTGTTCAAGTCCCGAGGGGGCACGTCCGAAAGGGCCAAGTCACCAGTGCAGGCGGCCCGGCGGACATCGGCGAAGACGGCCTGGCGGGCCCCCAAGTCGCCCGCCGGCACACCAGCGACGTCTGAGGAGTCGTCCACGACGGCAGACTCCTGATCCAGTGAGGATGACGACGTCCAGAGAATAAAGAAACGCAGGGAGAAGCGACAGACCCGCGAGCGGCAAGGCCGCCGTTGCGACGGTTGTGGGGCGTCCCACGACCGCACGAGGTGTCCGTTCCGAAAGGCCGAGTGTCACAATTGCGGCCGAAAGGGACACATCGCCAGAGTATGCAGGCGCAGGCGAGCCGAGGACAAGGGCGTTTCAAGCCATCCCCAGACACACCAACGGAAGCCGGCCGGCACCAGGAAGGTCTCAGCCAACTACAGCGAGGAAGGCGTGAACCGCGTGGGCCTGGAACACCGGTGTTTTTTCGTAGAGGTACTGTTACAGGGGCTCCCAGTGAGGATGGAGATAGACTCGGGGTCATCCTATTCCATCCTGTCCCAAAAAGAGTTTATGCACATTCCCCCAGATGCGCGGCCCAAACTGCGAGCCATGAAGTCACACTTACGGGACGTGCAGGGAAATGGGATCCCAGTGTTGGGGGTGGGGAACTTCAAGGTGAAGTTCAAGAATTACTCCGAGAAACTGCCCCTAGTGGTCCTCAAGGGGGGGAGGTGCTGCCTTTTGGGAACGCAGTGGTTTGCTCCCCTGGGAATCGAACTGTCCGGCATTAACACCATCGAGACTGACCCAATGCGGGACGTGTGCAATGCACACCCGGACGTTTTCAAGAAGGGGCTCGGGACGTACAAGGGCCCCCCAGTTTCCTTTGAGCTGGACCCAGAAATCCGGCCCATCCGCCTCAAGCCAAGGAGAGTGCCCTTCGCCCTCAAGGACAAGATCGAGGCGGAACTGGACAAATTGGTGGGGCAGGGGATTTTGGTTCCAGTTGATTCGGCGGAGTGAGAGACGCCGATTGTTACGGCCCTTAAGTCAAACGGGGAGGTCAGGATTTGCGCGGACTACAAATGTACGATCAATAAGGCCATTCGGCCAAATGCATATCCGGTGCCCGTGGTCAGCCACTTACTGGCCACGTTACATGGGGGGAGGTGTTTTGCCAAGCTAGATCTGGCGCAGGCATATCAGCAGCTCTCTGTAACCCCGGCTGCTGCAGCTGCGCAAACGATCGTGACGTACAAGGGGGCATTTAAGGCCTTCAGTTTGGTGTGAATTCGGCCCCCGGGATCTTCCAGTCCCTCGTGGAACGCCTTTTAAAGGGGCTTCCAGGCGTTCTCCCATATTTTGACGATGTGTTGATAATGGCGGGGAGCGAATCAGAGTTAGCAAAGAGGCTAGACGGGGTCCTCTCAGTGTTCAAGAGGGCGGGACTTCAACTGAGAAGGGACAAATGTGTGTTCTTCGTGAGGGAGGTCGAGTTTCTCGGTTTTAAGATAACCCCGGGTGGAATCAAACCCTCTGAGTCCAAGGTTGCGGCCGTGAAGAACGCCCCTCGTCCCACCGCGAAGCCGGAGCTGCAGTCATTTCTAGGGCTCCTAAACTTCTATCACTCCTTCCTGCCTAGAAAGGCATTGGTCGCGGAGCCACTGCACGCGCTTCTAAAAAAGGACGCGGTTTGGCGGTGGGGGGACAGGCAGGAGAAAGCGTTCAAGGAGCTTAAGACGCTCCTATCCTCGGATGCTGTCCTGACCCACTTCGATCCGAGGAAACCAGTGGTTTTAGTCTGTGATGCGTCCCCAGTGGGGGTGGGGGCGGTCCTGTGCCACGTGTTGGAGAGCGGGCGGGAGGCCCCGATAGCGTACTACTCAAGGTCCCTCTCGAAGGCCGAGCACAATTACGCGCAAACAGATAGGGAGGCCCTGGCCATTATCGCGGGAACGAAGAAGTTCCACGACTTTTTATACGGCCGCAAGTTTACGGTAGTGACCGATCACAAGCCACTTCTGGGGATCTTCACTACCGGCAAACCCACCCCACAAATTCTATCCCCCATGGGGATCTGCTGGGATCTATCCCCCAGGATGCTGCGTTGGGCCATTTTCCTCAACACCTACCGGTATGAGCTGGTCTATCGCCCAGGGAAGGAGATCTCCCACGCGGACGCACTGTCCCGGTCTCCCCTCCCTAGTTTAGGGGATCCCGCATGCGAGGTAGAGCAGGACCACCAAGTCCTGCTGATCCAGTCCCTCGACTCACCCCCCATCGTCCCGGCCGACCTCGCCAAGGCCACGGCGGCCGACAAGATGCTGGCCCAAGTTAGTTCCTGGGTTAGGAAAGGGTGGCCCAGTACTCCCTCCGAGGAACATTTCAAGCCGTTTTTCAGGCGTAGAGTAGAGCTTTCCCTGGAAAGGGGCTGCTTTCTCTGGGGCCAGCGGGTAGTTATCCCAGAGAAGCTAAGGGCTAAGGTACTGAAGCTGCTGCATACCAGCCACCCAGAAATAGTGCGCTCCAAGGCTCTGGCCAGGAGTATCTTTTGGTGGCCCCAGATAGACGCGGACATAGAACGCTTAGTGGGTACGTGTGAGAGCTGCCAGAGCTCCCGGCCTGAGGAGTCCAAGCTACCCCATAGGGAATGGGACACGGCCCGCGGGCCATGGTCCCGGATACATGTCTGGCCCCTTCCGCGGGTCCATGTTTCTACTGATAGTCAACTCCTATTCCAAGTGGTTGGAAGTAATTCCCATGAACAGCACCTCCTCTGCGGCGACCATTAAACAGTTGCGCAGGGTTTTTGCCTGTTTCGGCCTGCCAGACGTCCTTGTTAGCGATAACGCTAGTACCTTCACGTCTGCGGAGTTCAAGACGTTTATCGAGAGAAACGCCATCAGACACATTACCACTGCCCCGTTTCACCCCGCCACAAACAGTCAAGTAGAGCACCAAGTGTGCACTATGAAAGACGCACTGCGGCGCATGGGTCCCGGTGAGTTGAACCTCCACCTGTATCAGTTCCTCATCTGCTACAGGACAACCCCCCTAGCCTCAGGACTTTCGCCATCCAAACTCCTCATGAGGAGGCATCCGGTAACGCTGTTTGACCGGATGGATCCGTCCAGGGTGGAGGAGGAAGGGAGAAATATAAATATAGGGGCAGAGAGCTACAAAAGTTTTTCAGCAGGGGACCCGGTTCACTGCAGGAACTACGCGGCCTCGGGGCCAGCGTGGGTACCAGGGATGGTCATTGAGCAGACGGGGCCAGTATCCTATAGGGTCGAGACTAGCTCGGGTCTACTCTGGAGAAGGCACGCTGACCAACTCAGAAGGTGAGTCACCAGTGAAGGGGAATCAGCGTTAGGGTCCTCCCCCACCCGCGTTACCCAAGGGGGAGACACGGCGGCATCCGCGGGTACAAATGCATACCCTGGGTTCTCAGCCACAGAGGAGGATACTTTGGAAGAGAGGGATGAGTTTGATTATGAATTGCAGTACCAGTGGGGTGTCGCAGAGTGGTCCCCCACCTGTCCTAGCGAGAAGAGGGGTTTCAGTTCAGCCCCTGGTACCTCCAGTCCCCCCAGCCCTTTTGTTTTAGAATACACCATAGCTCCAGCCCCCGGAGACAGACACCCACGAGACAGCCAGCAGGGGGGAATTCGCCCACCTCATCCCCTAGAACCCCCAGGCAGGCAACAGGGGGTGGCGAGACCACGAGGGCCTCCTCGTCGGTCCCGAGATTCGTACTGGGGGGGCAAGCTCCTCAAGCGATAGGCAGGGGTTCACGTCCCAACTGTTCATTCCATTCCCGTCCCCCAATGCAAGGTTGTCGCAGAGTCCTCACCGAACCACTAATGAGTCCCCCCTTTCCATTGCAGGATGGGACTCCGCGGAACCAGAAGCCCCCGGCTCCCCTGTGTTAAGTCAAGCGGCCGCACGCCCCAGGCGCACGTGCGGCAAGCCACAGTGGTTGAGGGACTTCGTCCCATCCTAGGGGGGAGGAGTGTTATGTATGTACAATACTGCTTTAAGAAATGTATGAATGTAACCTGACCATAATTACAATGTAGCTCAGCTGTTAAGGAGCGCGAGTAAGCTGCCCATAGAGGGCAGCTGCGAGCATACAACTCACATGGTTCACATTCCCCAAATCACCGGCAGCCGAGGGAACTTTCCCGCACTATCACTACCTGCAGAAGATGGGCGTGACTTGGAACGACGCCACGCCGGTAGCAGCCAATGAGCTACCGTGCAACAAGATTCAAATGCATTGTACTGCTGTATATAATGTGATGTACCTCCGCCATTACCACATGTTCATCCTGATCATCACCCAATAAACCTGCATTTAGCCCTCACTGCGGCTCCTTCTTTGTCTTCCGTGCAAGA
This sequence comes from Bradypodion ventrale, assembly GCA_035047345.1. NCBI lineage: Eukaryota > Metazoa > Chordata > Lepidosauria > Squamata > Chamaeleonidae > Bradypodion > Bradypodion ventrale. The sequence continues at coordinate 253,525,717 of JAWDJE010000003.1, forward strand.
CACTAAACATTCCCATTTCCGAAGAAGAGTTATTTTTCCCCTCTTCATATTGGCTGGAATCTTGTTAGTGTTCAAGTAAGATTTGTGTAACCTGCAGCAGCTAATTGTGGTTAATTAGTGAACTGCTGAGGTCCATTTTGGATGAATGTCTCGTTCTGAGTTTAACAGTAAAGCTGAGATGACCACCTTAGGTGTACAAGCAAAATACCACCCCTGCACCTTGTCAATTAGTGAAAATTAGCTACACAAAGTTACATAAACCTTATGTGACCACCAATAGGATTTCTAGATTCCATATCTCTAGATACAGTTAAAATTGTGTCCCAGCACAATTGTGTCAAAATGTCACTACTTGAATTTTCCTGGTGGGAGACAGGAATTCTCATGATGTAGTAGTTGAGCTGCTGTACTGCAGCCAAAGCTGCTGATGTTGTGAGTTAAATCTTGACAGGGGTAAAGGTTGACTCAGCCTTCCATCCTTCCAAAGTCAATAAAATGACTATCCAGTGTATTGGGGGTAAAATGTTATTACCCTGTCATGTGAACTGTCCAGAAAGTGTGCTATGAGGCAGTATATAAGAGCAATGGCTATTGTTATTTAGTGATTCTTAGCAGCCTAGCTCAGACCAATCACAGCTGTCCTGTTTGTTGCTTGGGGAAAGGTGTTCAGGATACCAGATGTTGCTGAGATGGTGGACAACAGGGCTACACAGAGCTCAACAGATCAGCCCTTTGGCCAAGATATGGAAGAGGACACTATATCCAGGCAGAAGGGTGATCTAACTGGATATTGGGTAATCCAGACTTCCATATTGGAGTGTAGATCTATCTCTGGAAAGATAGTACAGAAATTGGTTCATTGGTATATGGTATGTCCCCCTACTGAAACTTCTGATATGTTTTTATAGCTCTAACAGGTCTTCTGGGGAGGATAAGGAGGGACTGGCAAGTTGTTCCATGCTGTAATTACTCCCTGTATTAAATTCTTATCATGAGTTACAATTTGCAAGTGCATTCTGTGCTTTTTGCCTCAGGTGCCAAAATTGCTAACTAAGGCTTGCAAGCAAGAGTTGTAAGCAGATATTTGACAAGGAGACCATTTTCATGGGATATTCTGGAATAATCCGGTGCAGAGAAGAGTTGATATCATATATATGGCTGAAATCGTGTTGCTTAGCATTGTAAGTCACAACTAGAGTATACCCCTTGCAAAGGAGATGATTCATCAAATCCCTATAGATTCAACAAACCTAATCTGTTTGTGACTTACTATGCTTAATGAGTTAGGTGTCTGTCTGCAGAGACAGGGTTTGGAAGCTCGATTCTTCATCGTGCATCCCAAGCTATGTGGTCTTGGGCAAGTTGCATAAGTCTCGGTGAACCCCCAAAAGAAGGGAATGGTAAACCACTTCCATGTATTCTCTACCTAGAAAAACCTGGGAAAGGCTGCCATAAATCAGAATTAACTTGACAGCATGCAATTATTCTAAGCATCAGGTTTTTGTGCACTATGTTGAAAAGTTTACAGTGTCAGCTAATGGGCAGCTCTTTCTTTTATCTCATGGGTGCACTAATGCTTTGGGAACTCTAGTTTCCAATGAAGGAATGATGAAAAAATGTTGTGAATGTGCAAATAATCTTACCTCACAAATAAAGCCAAAGATGATTTGTTGTCGTTCAGTCGCACAGTCGATTCCTACCCTTTGTGACCCCATGGACCACCACACACCAGGCACCCATATCCTCCACCATCTGTTGCAACAGCAAATTTATTTAAAATAATTCCTTGGTTTACAACCTTTTTCCAGTTTATGACTGTAAATTCTGCTATTTTAAACTCTAAAATGGCCGGTGCCACCATTCATAACTGTGATTGTCAGGGGTGTTGAGGTCCTTTTTGTAGAGTTCTTCTGTGTACTCTTGCCATTTTTTTCTTAACCTCTTCTGCATCAGCTAAATCTGTCCCATTTTTATCCCTTATCACAGTCATTTTTGCTTTAAATGTTCCCTTAATTTCCCCAGTTTTTTGAAAAGATCTCTAATCCTTCCTCTTCTATTGTTTTCCTCTATTGCTTTGCACTGTTCATTTAAGGTTTCCTTATCTCTCCTTGCTTTTCTTTGAAAATCTGTGTTTAATTGATTACATTTTTCTGTTTTGCCTTTTCCTTTTGTGTTCCTTCTTTCTTCCGCTATTTTAAGAGACTCATCAGACTGCCACTTTGCTTTCTTACACTTCTTTTCTTTTTGGTATAGTTTTACTTGCTGCCTCCTGTATGATGTCCCAAATCTCTGTCCATAATTCTTCTGGTACTCTATCAAATCTAAACCATTAAATCTGTTCCACACCTCTGCCGTGTATTCCTTAGGGATGTTGTCTAGGCCATACCTGTCTGGCCTAATTGTTTTCCTGCGGGATCCGCAAGCATAATTGGCATAACTGTCCCTGACAGAGGTTACACCGGTCGAGAAGGCTCCTGGTCACTGGCCTCTGCGGGAACAGAAATTGGGGAGCGGATTAATAGTCATAAGATTGATTCACCCACATCTGACCTGGCAGGCAGTTCGGCAGGAGGAAGTTGAATATCTAATTCAAATTAGGAATTAGGTAATTCCGCACTTGCAGATTAGCCCAAGCCCTAGCGCAAATAGTGGCCATGTTTACTCTTCTGCAAGCCATGAACAATGGATCTCCCCTGTCAGTATTTGCCTTAGTTAATTAACTTCCCCAAGAGAGATTCCCAATTAACCCGGGTAAACAGGTGATGTGATTTTCTGTCAGATGACGATTCTATCACACGCTGCCTTGAATTCCTATATATGATGATGATTTTCCCTCAATAAACCACTGGTCTTCGCTCTATCTTGTCTCGTGTCGTTACTCGACCAGTCTCCTCCGGGACCTCACGGCCGCCCCGCGGCCCCGATCCAACATTTTCCCTATTTTCTTTAATCTAATCTTGAATCTGGCAATCAGTAGATTATGATCTGAGCCAAATCTGCTCCAGGTCTTTGCTGACTGTATGGAGCTTTTCCATCTTTGGTTGCAGATTATGTAATCAATCTAGTTTCATTGTTGGCCATCTGGTGATATCCATGTGTAAAGAAACGTAATTCTAATGACAAACTTGAATGTATAGATTTCCTACAGCCAGCTATGAAAAGGGAAGATCCATATATCAAGCTTATTTTGTTTTTGATGATGGCTACAGGGAAAGCCATGCATATAATTCCTTGAGCAAGTTGTAGTTGATGTACTAATTTTCAATTCAACAGATATATAGCAATCACACTTATACACCACCCCAAATTCTTAGTCTCTGGGTGGTTCACAAGTTAATTAACATTTTGCCCCCAACATGCTGGTTCTTCATTTCACTGACCTCGGATGGATGGAAGAGTTGAGTTGACCTTGAGCCCTGGTCAGGATCGAACTCACAACCTTCTGGCTGCAGTGCAGCATTTTAACCACACAGTGCATCAAGTAAGTTTTGCTAATGAAATATGAGCTTCTTATGATCATATTTGACACTAATAATCCACTTATAATCCAACTGAAATGACCATTACCGCGATATTTAAGTGATAATATGAAAATTATATTTATATAATAACATCAAGCTTGTTCATGTAAAATTGCAGTGAGTGGGCTGGCGTCTCAAATTTATTTCATCTCCGTTCAAAATACCTTTTAAAAAGCTGGCTGTTAACTTTTGTTCCTATCAATTGTACATGCTATGTATACATTTTAAGTTTTTTAAAAATGGCAAACAGAGAGAGCCGCACGGTCTGTATACAACACGAAAGCAGAAGTGAGGCGATTTCTTTATTAATAATAATTATTTGCTGTCAAGTCAATTTTAACTTACACTGACCCTTTTCAGAGTCTATGAGGGAGCTTCTGTATATAGTTTTTAGAGTTTTTAAAGTTTTAGAGTTTTTAGAGCTTTAGAGCTTTTTAGGGGTTAAATGTGTATATGTGGGGTGGGAGTATGTTGATAATTTTTGTATAGTTGTATTTTGTTTAGGTTTTGTTGGGTTTATAAGTGTTTCCCCCCCAATCTCGTTGTTCTGTGCAGGACAATGACAATAAAGATTTATCTATCTATTTATCTATCTGTCTAGGTATATAATATAGCTGATTGAAAGAATGGCAATTAGACTCTGTGTATATAAATTATCATTTATTGTTTGGTATAGTCTGGATCTAGGGAAAATAGTAAAAAGCTGCCCTTAGCAGTTTTGGTGGCTTGCAGCCCCAATTTGGAATATTTAGCTCACTGACAAATAAATGAGGTGTCACAGAAGGTGAACACTTACTTTTATACAATACATCTGAAGGAACTGAAATGAAATCCAGGTGCGTCACCACATCATTGTATTGCAACCAGTGTCCTGCTTCATAAGTGCTGTGGTCTGGGTACCTCCTGTTACCGGCAAAAGAACTATACAGCAACCCTCCCCCCTGCACCAGCAAATGTGGTCAAAGATAACTTTCTACTTTTATGTTAAATTATAGTGAAACTGAATCAAATTTACTTCTGAGTAAATGTGTTTAAGATTGTGTTGTTTGACTCTGGGGGAAAAGACCATTTTATCTGTAAAACAGGTGAGTTTGTCTCAGTTTTAATGGATGCTATCCTATTGATTTTAATGGCTATGAATAAATGTCAATTTTTAAAGAAAGCCGTGTGGTACAAATACACTGCAAGTGCAAGAGCAAGGAGATAGCTTTATTAATAATACTTGTGTGCCATCAAGTCAATTCTGACTTATGCTGACCATTGTCTAGGGTTTTCTAGGTATACAATATACAGAAGTAGTTTGGCATGGGCAGCTTGCCCATGACTATACAGGTTGGTTCTTTTCCCAGAAGGCACAGAGGGGAAACAAATGCTTAACCTCTAGCTCCACAGCCAGGTACCTAAGCCACTAAACTATCTAGGCAAAGTTAAAAGTTGTCCTTGCTCGAAACCCAGTCATATCAACTCGAGGGTTCAGTGCTCATCTCTGTCTATCGCCAAAGAACCAGTGCTTCTGTGTCTGCAGGCATTTCTGTGGACATGTGGCAGGCATGCGTAGACACCAGAGTGCACAGAACACTGTTTACCTTCCTGCCCGAAGTGGTACCTATTTATCTGCTTACAATTTCTTGCTTTCAAATTGCTAGGTTGGCAGGAGCTGGATCAGAGATGAAAGTCACTCAGTTATGCAGCTCTCAGGTCTTAAACTGTTGCCCTACCAACCTTCTAGACATCAAGTTCAGCATCTTAACCACTAAGCCACCAGAATCCCAGCTTTATTAGGTAAAGGTAAAGGTTTCCCTTGCTCGAAAGCCAGTCATATCCGACTCTAGGGTTCAGTGCTCATTTCTGTTTCAAAGCCAAAGAGCCAGTGCTGCCTGCTTCTGCAGACACTTTCTGTGGTCATGTGGCAGGCATGAATAGACACCAGAGTGCACGGAGCACTGTTTACTTCCCACCAAAGTGGTCCCTATTTATCTACTTGCAATTTCTTGCTTTTGAACTACTAGGTTGGCAGGAGCTGGGACAAAGATGGGAGCTCATTCCGCCATGCAGTACTCAATCGAACTTCTGACCTTCTGCCTCCCAGTCAGCATCTTAGCCACTTGAGCCACTGCAGTCCTTTCCAGCTTTATTAGACCACTAAAAAAAAAAATCAAACATTGTGCGAGCTTTTGTGATTCATGACCATTTCTTCAGGCATGCATTGATTTGTTGTGGAGAAAGTGGAAAAAGTATAAATGAGAATCACTAAAGATCATGACAGATGTCTATGCCAGGCCCTGTTTCTTACAGATGGGTTTGGAAAAAAAATGCTGGCTGCTTTGGAGGTGTGGTTTTAAAACTATACATCAGGTAGCTGTTGGTTGGTTGGTTGCATATCATCACACAGCTCTTCAAACAAAGAATCATCCAGGTAATATGCATATGCCTCCCCATATCTGAATCGAGCTGGTGCAGCTGCTTACTTAGATCGTTCCATGGTGCAGTAACCTACTTCCACAACACTTCATGGCACAGATGATGCCACTGTTAGCAATGAGATCTGAGTCATTTGCTTGAGACAAATAATACTCTCAGCTTTTCAGGACAAAAGGAATTGTACAGACTGGGAATCTACCCCATGAGGCATCCCATATATACCTTACCATGTCTTCCACATGAGCTCAGGTAAGAACCAAATTGCCCCAGTAAAGTAAAGGTTTCCCTTGCTCGAAAGCCAGTCGTATCCGACTCTAGGGTGCAGTGCTCATCTCTGTTTCTAAGCCAAAGAGCCAGCGCTGTCTGCTTCTGCAGACATTTCTGTGGTCATGTGGCAGGCATGACTAGACACCGGAGCGCACGGAACGCTGTTTCCTTCCCACCGAAGTGGTCCCTATTTATCTACTTGCAATTTCTTGCTTTCAAGGAGCTGGGATGAAGACGGGAGCTCATTTCTGTCCTGCAGTACTCGGGAATCGAACTGCTGACCTTCCGCTTCCCAGTCAGCGTCTTAGCGACTTGAGCCACTGCAGAGAGGCATCCAAAGGAAAATGTTTCAGCATGTGTGAGAAGGGTTTATAAACTGGATGCTTAAGATCAGACTTTCTCTCCCAATTACTTTTTGTCCAGCTTTTTCTTAGAATTGTACCTAAGATTTAAGGGTCACACATCTATTTATATATCTAGCTGTTAATTCAAACTGCCTGCTTAAATAATCTCTTGTCAAAGGGAAATCAAATCAATGGTTTGAGATTACATATCTAAAGCAGCAGCTCATCTAGACACTGCACACATCTGTTTTGCTTTTCTCAACTCACTTTAGAATTGCCCCTCACATTCTTTTATGGCAAAAGTGCCACCAATTAGCAAGACTTTTATTTTCTTTACATCCTTCCACTTTTGGCCAAAGCCTTATGTTTTTTCAGTTCTTAATTGCCCATTACTGTGGAAACATTCACACTTTTTGTATGTTTGTTTTCCTTCCCACTTAAGTATCCATCTTAAACAGGATAAAAATTTCACACTTATTACCAGTTAATATGTTGTTATACTCTATTACCCAAATTTGGTCAAGAGGTAATGCTGATGTGGGAAATGCCAAAATAATAAATTCTTAGAGATGAGATCTTGGACAGATATGGCAACTCAAAGTAGGCTTTGATTTACTCATAGTCTGCAGGAAATGAAGCATTACTGGGAATGTGGTACAGCGAGATCCTTAGTGAGGATAATCTTATTTCCAGCTTTACCTGCTGCTTTGATTTAAAATAGTTTCACATCATCTAGTTTTTCATGAGCTTTCATGTGTTTAAGTGTTCCCTTTCCCTTTTCTGTTTGCTGAAGTGTTCTTGTTTCTTGGGCCACATTTTTCTCTTTCTCAGTTGGTCTAGCTCCCCATTTCACTTTTTACTTGATATTTTTAGATGACAAAATTTAGAGATTTCCCCTAATGCAGAGAGGAAAAATACATATATGAAGACAGATTATTTCGCAGGGTAGGATGATGATGATGATGCATACCTGGGAGGGAATTAACATTCTAATGTGTATTCAGATGGGAGGCTGTAACTCCCATAGCTGTCAAGTGTCCCGTATTGGCTGGGAACCTCCCATATTTTACCCTCTTTCCTGGCAGCGTCCCATATCAATCAGACTGCAATGCCCTAATGCCACCACTGGAGGGCTGCACAGGATAAGCATAGCTGTCAAGTTTCCCGCTTTGTCCGGGAAATTTCCCTTATTTTCAAATACAAAACTTGTCATCTATGGTAACTCCATTTCCATTAGAGTAAAACCTCGCATAAAGAGTGTCTCGCTTAGAGACTAACTCGCTTAAAGAGCAGAATTTTCTCTGAAGGGTCGCCCTTGCTTAACAACTAAAAACAACCAAAAACTCACTTAACAACTAAATCGGGGTTCACAATCAGTCACTTACAATGGTAGCGGCGGTGTTTTGCTTAAAGAGCAACTTGTTTAAAGAACAATCCTGTGGAACTCATTATGCTCTTTAAGCGAGGTACCACTGTGCAAGCCCATCATGCACTTACACACGTGCATCACCATACAAATGGAAACTGCCTTCAGCATTGCTTTGTGTTGTTCTGTGTAACTGTGTGCAGTTCAAGTGGGTGTTTCTAAAGTGTTCAAATCACTAGTCTGTCCATCAAGGCTTCAGCTGTATTCTATGACACCGTATATTTGCTTCCTGGACATTGCATGAGGGAGATATGTAAAAGTATAACAGCAGTGCAAACTTTGAAAATTTCCAGTGATATTCCATCAAAGCTTCTTGAGGCTCTCCTCTAGCTTCTCCATTCATTCTACCATAGCTTAGAGCTGGGCTTTGACTCTCCCAATGATATCTATATCTGATAGCACTTCTATCTAAAGAAGGAAGAAGGCCAAGAGATAAGGTTCCCAATTTCATTAAGTGGCCATGCTCTCTTCTTGCTTGTGAAAAAAAGGCATTCCAGATCTTCTTGTACAAATGGGTCTCTGCAGCTCCCAGCTGTTGCAAACAGGTTAGGTGGGACAATGGGGACCGGTTGATGATCTGTGCCTAAGTATGGCACTCCTTCTCACAAAGAATAATTTTGGTATGTATTGAATTTCTGATATCTCATTCTATGCTTACGGCCACAATAACTTTATGTTATTGTATCACATGAATCTGTTTTGTAAACTTGAATGGTTTTTTCCTTTGTTGATATTTGCACCGTTTGGCCCTATTTTTGTGTTGTACTCCTTCTCACAAACCAGGGTTACATCATCTGCTGCATCCTTTTTTTAAAATAATTTCTACTATCAAAATAATCTATAATACACCTCTAGGTAAAGGTAAAGGTTGCCCTTGCTTGAAAGGCAGTCGTATTTGACTCTAGGGTTCAATGTTCATCTCTATTTATAGCCAAAGAGCCAGCGCTGTCTGAATTTTGCAGACATGGCAGCATGTCTAGACACTGGAGTGCATGGAACGCTGTTTACTTTCCCACCGAAGTGGTCCCTATTTATCTACCTGCCATTTCTTGCTTTCGAACTGCTAGGTTGGCAAGAGCTGGGACAGAGATGGGAGCTCATTCCGTTGTGCAGTACTTGGGTCTTGAACTGCTGACCTGCCGACCTTCTCATCTTCAAGTTTAGCATCTTAACCACTTGAGCCACTGCAGTCCCTCAATACATCCCCACTATGCAGTTAATAAAATAACCGATCCACAGGAGGAGACGAAGGGGTTGCAAAGCATTTCAATGGATTGCTTCTCCTTCTCCAAGGCTATTTTCCTCTTGAACCCTTACATGCTCTTCATGCTACTTGTGCTGGCAGAATGCCAGTGCTGCCATTCAGGCCCAGGGGCACAGAATCCTCAAAGTATTATGTCACTGACCTACCCATTTTTTGTTTGATCTACTTGTCAACCATTTGAATGCTGTTTCATAGCCCTACAGCAGAGAGAGAGAGAGAGAGAGAGAGAGAGAGAGAGAGGTTGCAATACTTTCCTCAATGTCACATTTTGAATATGCCTCTCAACTTAGAGGTAAGATGACATCATAACAAATACATGCCAGAATTAGAAAGTAAGGAGAATAATGAAAAAAATTTTTTTTGCAGTGAGTGCTAATATTAATATATATATATATATATATATATATATATATATATATATATATATATATATATATATATATATATATATATATATATATATATATATATATATATATATATATATATATATATATATATATAAAGGTAAGGTAAAGGTTTCCCTTGCTCGAAAGTCAGTCGTATCCGGCTGTAGGGTTCAGTGCTCATCTCTGTTTCAAAGCCGAAGAGCCAGCGCTGTCTGCTTCTGCAGATATTTCTGTGGTCATGTGGCAGGCATGACTAGACACCGGAGCGCACGGAACACTTTTTCCTTCCCACCAAAGTGGTCCCTGTTTATCTACTTGCAATTTCTTGCTTTCGAACTGCTAGGTTGGCAGGAGCTGGGACAAAGACGGGAGCTCATTCCGTCCTGCAGCCACTGTCAAAAAAAGGAACTTCCCTAAACTATGGAACCTTAATTCTGATTGTGCTACCTCACTGAACATAGTTGGGATATCTGTGGATATAGAGCTCAGTCAAAAACCTAAGCCTGCTCTTGTGACAATCTGCTTTCAATGTATGGCCTTCAAATTAGGGAACTATGATGCATTCCCCATTTCTGCCTGGTCTGTTATTCTAGTCACCAGCTAGGTTCCTAGTCCTTTTCAGTTTCAACAGCCTTTCTTTTATCTCCTCACATACTGTACTGTGATTATTTTTAATTTTGTTTTATATGTACAGATTGGGAGACAACAAATCCCAAATAACACCCTTAGCTTTATGAATAGCATTGGGACTCATAGTAGGGATGTGGTAGTAGAAGGAGAATATTGTGTAGATTTCCTGCCCACACTTCAAAGGGGTAATTCCCCCCCTCCTCCATTATTTCCTTTCTTATTAGCTTCATTTTGTTGGCTTATGATTCCAAAATGCACCAGGAGTCAACCCCAGTGCAAACCTGATATTAAAAACTAACAGACTAATGCTAGGGAAAACACTCTCTTCTCCTGGTTTCAAAGAAAGATTTTTTTTCCATAAGTGCAGCCATGCTTTTCTAATAAAAATTCATTAAACAATGGTTATGAGGGATGAAACATTGGGGTTGGAGAAGGCATATAATCAAGTGAAACCTCTTTGAAGTCCCCCCGCTTCCTAAAAAAAAGTCAAACAATTTGGCTGTTAGTGTTGCATGCTTCCTTTATGAAAAGAAAGATTGGGGCATTTATTCGTATTTAGGAAAGAGGAGAGAAAAGGTAGAAACTTTCCTAAAATCTGCCAACATTTTATTCAGCACAAAAAATCACTGAGGCCCTTTTATGTCCTTTAGTTTACATTGTTGAGGGCATAAACGGGGCTACACAAAACTGCCTAATTCATTTATGTAAAGTAAAAACAAATGTAGAAGCCTTTCACTCTTTTTATTGTTAACATCCCATTGGGAGGCAGGAGGAGAGTAAATATTTGAAAAGTTTAAAGCTCTCAATTTAAGCTTAATAATAATGCTGGGTTTTGAGTAACCAAGAAGAGTACAAGTTGCTGGAAGATCAAAGTTTGGATGGAGTTTTATAGCAGAGCTGGGCAAGAATCTCTTGGGAGGGGTAAATCTTCAGAGCTTGACTTCTCCCAATGTTTCAGCACAGCCGCCTGATATCTTGGGAGCAGAACATGTGATGAGGAGAGAATCCAAACAGTTCTCCTGTAACCTTCTGAGAAAGGCTGGTCAGAAAAACCAAGTAAACCAGGGATTCTCAACCTGCAGCCCGTGGGCTGGATGCAGCCCACAGTGCCATTTCATGAGACCCGCCACTGCCTCCACCATACCAGGAAGTGCCATGTGGTGGAGGAAGGGCAAAATGGCCATCTGGCCCCCAGAGCTGTCTGAGGGAGCATGACCCAGCCCCTGGCTTAAAAAGGTTGAGAACTCCTGAAGTAAACCTTTGCTGAGGGGGGGGGGGGAGAGGAGGAGGCTGGCTTAATGACATGAAATGTACAGAAGCAGCAACAACCAGCATCTGATGTTCTGAGCTTGGAACTATATATTAAGTGAATGGCGAATTAGGCCACTCAATCACTGACACTATTTATGTTAAGTGCTCATGCTTGTCAGCATCTTTCAAAAGCCGTCTACCTGTTGAGAAGTACCAGCTAGACTGTCTTTACATTTCTTCCAAGCGACATTATTCCTTTCATCTAAAAAGGGAGAGAGAGAGAAAGAAAGAGAGAGAGAGAGAGAAGGGGGGAGCTAGAGAACATATCATTTGGGCCACAGGCATGATGCATATGCTTTGAATAAAAGGAGGGGTGGGGGAAACAGAAACAGAAAGAATAAGAAGAAAGGTAGCAGGTTATGAATAATACCAAGTAACAATACTTAGGAGTGCATGGTTTTGGGGAGAGGAGGGTCTCGTGGGAAGTTAATCTGGATCAATTAATAAAATGAAAAGAAAAAAACTAACATGGAATGAGAAATTGGGGGTCCCAGGTTTACCTCCTCCATGAAAAGTGTGAAAGGTTTTCATTCTATTGGTTTCCAGAACATCAGCCGTCACATATCAGCTTGCTTGCTACCCAATGAATATTTAAAACAACCCCATGGAGTCCCCCCCCCCCCCTTTCCTGTTTTTAAAATGGTAATCCATTTCAGCCTTTGACTAACATGAATATCCTACAGGGCCTGCCATCCGTTCTAGACACATTAATTCTCCTTTCTTTCAGTGTGAAAACGTAACACTTCAAGGGGTGAGAAATCTACTTCAGCTGTTCCTGATGTGCATTTTATAGGGTTCTTTCCACATTGAAGTTCCAGATGTATAACACACATTGCTCAACTACTTTCTTTGCTCACTTTTATGGCAGAAACACGAAAGCATACTGTATAAGAAAAAGAAAGGATGAAAGTGGGGTAGGGGTGGGAGAGGAAAGGAATTATTGAAAATCAATATCATAATAATGGCAGAGAGGTCTGCACTTTTCACACAGCCAATTATAAGCAATTTCCTAAAGTTGTCAACTGGTGGCAAAACAAATAGTGTTAATAGCAAAGATTTCCTATAGGCCTATTTGTCTTTCTACGAATATATACCACCAAGGGGAATTTGGACAGCAAATGTCTAAAGGAATCATTGGTCGGCTGATGACAAAAATTGCAATATTATCATCATCTCTGGCCGAGTTTGAAAATCTGCAACTTGGTGACAATGCACCTGTTTGGATGCTATTTCTTTACTGGAAATCACAAAACTTTACTTGAATGAAGCTGTGAATGTTTGATAATCATGTGAATTAACATGTCCACATATTTTACCATCCCAAGATGGCAACCAACCAAAGGCCTCAGTGTTTTGGGGAGGAGCCTATAAGAGAGTGTCTCCTTCCCACCTCGCCCTCTCTCTTCTTCATAATCTGGCAAAAGCACATGCATCTGAGCTTCAACGCACATGGAATAAATCTCTATGAAGAGAGAGCCTTGAAATGATGGTGCCTAAGCACCGCACTTCTTCTGCTTCAGGCGAGGGTGTGGAGAAGAGAACTTCTCCGCACCCCATGTGGGACTCATGTCCTTGGCCACACCAGATCTGACAAATTTGGTGCCCAGGATAACAGCCCTTGAGTGGACCGCTGCCCTAAGTCCGGCAACACTTCAACAAATCTCAGTGATGAGACATTGAGGGACCCTGGCAGACAACGCCCTGACCTGGAAAGAGATTGCCCAGGCCCTCCAGAAGCGTGTGGATGCTCGGGAGGTGGCAGCAGCATCTCAGGAAATGGATGTACCAGCGGGGGTGCCTTCAACATCGTCTGCACAGGGTGTGGAAATTGAAGAATTTGCCCAGTCATCTGGTGTTTCTGCACCAACTGAACCTGAGAGCACTGTGGCAGTGATGTCATCTACTCCTGGGCAGAGATTAGATCAGTATGTGGGATCTGGGAGTGCGACTGGGTGTGGGACCTCGGCACCTCATACTTCGCCTACACAGCCGCCTTTATGGTCTTGGTCTTGTTCCAGCCCCGTGAAGGCCTCAAACTCCTTAGGTAGGCAGTCAGCTGCTATGGTCCTGTGGATGGCCCGTTATCCACCTCCTGGGGTTTATTCCCTTGCCATCCTGCAAATTTCCAGGACGAATGCGCAGGTTGGCTTTTTGGCTTCATCAACCTTGTAACTGTGCCTGCGTCTGTGTTGCCTTTTGGCAACCAGTCCCTACCGTTGTGTGACCATCTTCTCCCGGTCACGAGGGACAAAATTGTGTGAGGCAAATATGTAGATATATTTTTCCTGCTTAACAGGGATTCGGACAAGCCAGAGAAAGATATGGACAAGAAGGACAAGGAGTCTGCCAGGAGAAAGAAGCCTCCTCGGACCTGGGTTAATTGGCTGCCTGCTTATCTGATCTATGTGGGGGTTGTAGTACATGCCAGGCAACAGCCCGCATTACCATTGCACCCGGCTGTTGCAGCCAGACTGGCCCGCACCTGCGGAGCATATTTTGCAGTTTATGGTTCACTTGTACTGCTTGGAGATATCCTCCTGGACCATCCGGACAAAATTATTTGCCCTAAAATTATATACCAAAGCGATGGGACATACCAATACAGTTGCTGATTTCAGGATCATTAAGACCTTGGAGGGGTGGTCAAGAGAGGGGGTAGGTCATATGACAACCACGTACCAATTTCTCTTAAATTGCTCACAGATATGTTGGTCACTTGGGTTTCTTTGATGTAGGCAGATTGATTGCATACGGAGCCAGCAGGCGGGCCAAACACTTCTTTATTGCAGCATGGTCAATCTGTACATAACCAAATGGTGGAGATGCAGCTCCTTATATATTTCCCCCCAAAGGCACTCATTGGTTGCAGTTGCAGTGACGTCATTGGGGACGTACTGCGAACCTTCCTAAAGTCCACCTAACCTCACTAAGGCTTGTTGCATACCTTCCTAAGGATCACCTATAGCAGGGAGGTTTCCCGCACTAGTTGCTGATTGGGTGATTGAGGTCGCATGCTCTGAGCTTCCTCAGCTGTGCTATTGCTGGCAGCTGAGTTGCGAGTGGTGGCTGATGAATTGCTTGCATAAACAACAGTTTCCACCTGCGTGAGCCAATTTGAGGCAGTCCTATTCCACGCTGCGGGGATGGTGGCATTTTTTGGAGCCCTCCATTTGGCTGAATTTTTGGCCCCATCAAAGACGAGTGAGGCCAGCCAAGTTTTTGCAGATGGCCAATGTGAGATTTGGTGACCGGGAGCTGGAGTTGATGATCCACCGGTCTAAGACTGACCAACTGGGCAAGGATGTCCGAGTGACTTAGCTTTGCATTGGCCCTGCTCCCATTTGCCATTGTGCCACCCTAGAGGCATATCTCAAACTGCAAGGAACCTATGCTGGCCCTTTATTCTGCCATTCGGACAGTAGCCCATTGACACGATACCAGTTCTGGGCAATAACAAAGAGAGTGTTGACTTATTTAGGAGTTGATGTGTGGCTTTTCGGCATCCACTTTTTTTGGATTGGGGTCGCATCCATTGTGGCAGAGGCGGGTTATTCCCATGAGGACATTCAAAGGGTGGGCTGGTGGAAGTCTGGGGCTTACCAAACATATATTAGACCTATGAAGTATTGAAAAAAGGACTGGTGCTTTTTTCTTGTCTTCCAGGTCATGTTCCTCACTGCCTGTGGCAGATTGTGATCATTGGACATAGTTGAATTTTCTGGGCCGAAAATCATGTGACCTGCTCTGCATGGGGCAAGGGCCTTGGTCTGCACAGCAGAGCCTATGTGGATTGGCACGGGAGGCAGGGCATGCAATGGGGAGAGCTGGTGCCATTCGTGATCTCGGCAAGGGGAGGGATGCCTCCAGATATTATGGTCATCCATCTGGGTGGCAATGATTTGGGCCTCATGAAGGGCATTGAACTGAGCACGGCAGTGAAAAGGGACCTGTCCCTTGTGAAGTGTTAGTGGCCCGGCTTCCGCTTGGTGTGGATGGAAATCTTGCCCCATTTTACTTGTTGCTGCACTGGAGACCTACACAGAATCAACAAGGCTTGCTGCAGCATGAACAAAGCTGTGTTTAAGTTTATGGCTGAAGGATTTGGCAGAATTATTTAGCATCCCAAAATCAAAATAGAATTTCCTAGTATCTACCGGCAGAACGGAGTACATTTATTGGAGGAAGGTTTGGAAACATTCCTCAATGACCTGTGATGGGGCATCGAGGCTGAATTAGCAGCTTGAGGTGGGGGCATCTGTCCGTAAACAAACATCCTTGGTGGTGGTAGTGGGTTAAATGGTATTCAAAACTATGTTAATTGACCATACGTAATGGGGGTTCCTCACTATAACATAAGGACAGAGGTGCTGGAGGCATCTACTGTCGTGGGTAGGAACCCTCTGTTACAAGGGAGCAGGCTTGTTGGCCTGAAGGAAATTGTGATCTAAGAGGTATGGAGTGAGACATCATCACTCCATACAAGGTCATAATCAATAATCTGGATAGATATACCCATAAGTTAATACCATTTACCCACTAGGATGAACCATTGTAGGTCATGTTAATATTGTTTTGCTATGTTATTAATAAAGTGGCCCATGTTTTGACCAACAAATGGTTGTCATCTGCTTCATGGGGTATATTGGGTGGAAAAGGAAAATATGCTATGTAGGAGAGTTACAATATGGTGAATATTTTCTCCTCATATAAATAATGTTTTCATTGAACCTTATTCAGGGGTAAGAATACTGGTCTCTGTCACTCAAAGCACCTGCACATGCTTTCCCACCACAAATGGTATAGATATTGTGGCGATCAAGCCAGATAGGAGAGGGAGAGGGCAGTTATCCGATCCGTAACCCATTACTCTGATGGGCGACTTGCTCAGCCGCACTCTTCTTAGATAAGTATTGCTTTTCTGAAATGCTTCCTTCCTTATTTTCTTAGAACCATGAATTTTGCTTAGCGTAGTTTAGTGAGGATTTTTATATGTTGGAATTCTCTATTTTTATTCGAATAAACCTTTTAAATGATTTCTGCATCAAGAAGGGTTATTCTGTCTCCTTCCAGCCATGAAGGAGCAGAAGGGGAATTTTTCAGATAAGGCCTTGTTAGTTTCAACACCGAAGCTTTGTTTTTCAGCCAGCGTAGCTGA
The DNA here is from genome assembly GCA_035047345.1 of Bradypodion ventrale. Classification (NCBI taxonomy): domain Eukaryota; kingdom Metazoa; phylum Chordata; class Lepidosauria; order Squamata; family Chamaeleonidae; genus Bradypodion; species Bradypodion ventrale. The sequence continues at coordinate 253,542,445 of JAWDJE010000003.1, forward strand.
AGCTGATAATCAAAGGGAGCTAGAGGGGAGAGATTTCGGGAATGTGCCTTACTCCCCCTCACCTTAGTTGCAACATTGAAGGCCAAATTCCCACCAGAATATTTTGATGAGGGTATGCTAGTTCTAATGGGCAAAGATGCTACCAGTCCCAAAAGGCTTTGCAGAGTTTTTCAAACTGTGACAATTTTTAAGTGTCACATCCTGGACTTCGCCACATCTCCCCGCTGCCCTCACCACCGGCACAGGGATGGAATTGGCAGCACCTGTGTGTTGTTCCTGCCCCTCTGGCCCCGCCCAGCCAGGAGATAGAGAGGAATGCCCGCACCTTCGGAGGTCTCCCCACCACGTCCTAGACTTCGCTGTGTCTCCCTGCTGCCCTCACCACTGGCGCGGGGATAGAATTGGTGGCACCTGTGGCCATTGTCCCTGCCCCTCTGGCCCCACCCAGCCAGGGGATAGAGAGGGACGCCTGCACCCTCGGAGGGCTCCCCGCCACATCCTGGACTTTGCCGCATCTCCCCGCCGCCCTCACCACTGGTGCATGGATGAAATTGGCGGCACCTGTGGGTGTTGTCCCTGCCCCTCTGGCCCTGCCCAGCCAGGGGATAAAGTGGGATGCCCACAGCCTCAGAGGGCTCCCCGCCAAGTCCTAGACTTCACCGCATCTCCCCGCCGCCCTCACCACCGGCGCGGGGATGGAATTGGCGGCACCTGTGGGCGTTGTCCCTGCCCCTCTGGCCCCGCCCAGCCAGGGGATAGAGAGGGATGCCCGCAGCCTCAGAGGGTTCCCCGCCACATCCTGGACTTCGCCACGTCTCCCCACCACCCTCCCCACCAGTGCAGGGATGGAATTGGCGGCACCTGTGGGTGTCGTCCCTGCCCCTCTGGCCCTGCCAGGCCAGGGGATAAATAGGGACACCTGCAGCCTCAGAGGGCTCCCTGCCACATCTCAGACTTCACCGCATTTAATGTAGGAAAACCAAGACACAGGACACAGCCTCGGGCTGGGTTAACTCAGGTTTATTGCATCGTGGACAGAGGGAACATGAGGTAATGGCGGATCGATAGCTCTTTATATACGGTAGTAATACATTTGAACGTGGTGCCATGGTAGCCCATTGGCTACTGTCTGCGTGACGTCATTGCGGGTCACGCCCTTCTTGTCCAGGTGTAGGTGGTGGCGGGAAAGCTTCCCGCGCTGTTGCCTTTGATGAGTTCGGACCAAGAGAGCTTGGACGCTCGCTGCTGCCAGCTGGTGGTCATTAGCTCGCGTCCTATTGCAGGGTTCATATGATACAGCTGAAGGTTACATGAAGGTTACATTGTTGCTATAGGCAAGGTTACATTGGTTCAGATACATTGTAATCCATGTGGAAAGGTAAAACCCTTAGAACACAACACCCCTCCCCCCTAGGACGAGACAACGTCTCGAGCCCATACTTCCAAACACTCCCCCCCCTTAGGAGACAAAATCTCTCAGCCAAGATGGCTTGTTTCGAACACGCTGGGGTCTCGCCGCGGGCTGCCTTTCCCCGGGTTTGCTACCTTCTCTTTGTCCCCCGGTTTCCTGTCCTGTAATTTGAGAGGGAGACTCGTTAGTGACTTGCCGCGGCTCCGCGGCGTTGTTGGGAGGTGTGCTCTTTCTTGGGGAGGAACCGGGGGCACTGGGGGCTAACGAAAAACCCCTCTTCTCGCTTGGATGGGTGGGGGAACACTCCTGAAAACCCCCCCGGCTCGCTAAATCAAAATCTAAATTCCATTCGGGGGCAGCGGTCGCGAGCTCCTCTCCCCCTTCCCCGGCCTCTGATAGAACTGGTTTATCAAAAGGATATGAGTCGGGGCCGCTGCTTCTTCCTTCCCCCCTTGCTTGGGACTGTTGTCCGCTGTTGTCTCCCCCTAGGGTGAAGCGGTTGGGGGAGAGCCCTAACGCTGAATCTTGTTGCTGATCCTCACTGACTGGCCCACTTACTCGGTGCCTCAGTTGGTCTGCGTGCCTCCTCCAGAGGAGACCGGTGTGGGTTTCGACCCGGTACGAGACTGGCCCCGTCTGTTCTACAACTGTCCCCGGCACCCAGGCTGGCCCCGCGCTGGCATAGTTCCTGCAATGAACAGGGTCGCCGGCGGCGAAACCTTTCGAGACTGCCAACCCTACGTTTTTCCCTTTATCCTCAATTCTTGTGGGGTCTAGCCTGGACAGGAGCGTAGTCAGTTTTCGCCGCATCAATAGTTCTGCCGGCGAGTAACCTGACACTAAGGGGGTCACCCTATACGCTAATAAGAACTGACACACTTGGTGATTTAGGTCCCCGGGGCCCATGCGCCGGAGCGCCTCCTTTGTTGTACGCACCAACCGTTCCACTTGGCCATTCGTGGCCGGGTGAAACGGCGCGGATGTGACATGCCGAATGGCGTTTGCCTCCATGAATGCCCCGAACTCTGAGGAGGTGAAACAACTCGCGTTATCGCTGACTAAAGTGTCGGGTAAGCCGAACGTTGAAAAGACTCTCCGTAGCTGGCTAATCGTAGTGGCGGAGGACGTGCTCTTTACCGGTATGACCTCCAGCCACTTTGAGAATGCATCCACCACCAGGAGAAACATGGTTCCTCGGAAAGGGCCAGCGAAATCTACGTGCACTCTGGACCATGGCCCCCTTGCTGTGTCCCATTCCCTGTGCGGGAGGCGGGCCGCCTCTGGTCGGGACCCCTGGCATGCCTCACAAGTGCCGACCATGTGCTCAATGTCCTCGTCCAGCTGTGGCCACCAAAAGTAGCTGCGGGCCAGCGCTTTGGAGCGAACGATGCCCGGGTGGCTGACGTGCAGCAGTTTGAGCACCCTCGGCCGCATGGGTGTTGGGACCACCACCCGTTGGCCCCACAACAGGCACCCCCTTTCTAGGGACAACTCTAACTTCTTCCGAAAGAATGGGTCGAATTCCTTGCTTGGGGACGATGCTGGCCACCCTTTCTGCACCCATGAGCTGACTTTCTCCAGCGTTCTGTCCTTGCCTGTCGCCCTAGCTATATCGGCTGGTACTATTGGGGGTTCGTCTAAAACCTCGATTAGCAACACCTGGCGGTCTCTCCCTATTCTGGCTTTTTGGTCGTCCGACAAGGGCAAAGGGGATCTCGAAAGTGCATCAGCATGGCTGATCTCCTTTCCGGGCCGGTACTCCAACTCGTGTTGGTATGCGTTAAGAAAAATGGCCCATCGCAACATTCTCGGGGATAGTATCTGCGGCGTGGGCTTGCCTGCCGTGAAAATCCCTAACAGGGGCTTGTGATCCGTCACGATTTTGAACGGGCGGCCATACAGAAAATCGTGAAACTTTTTGGTCCCCGCTACTATTGCTAATGCCTCCCTGTCGGTTTGTGCGTAATTTCGCTCTGCTTGGGACAGGGACCTTGAATAAAACGCAACTGGGGCCTCCCGACCGTCATCCAACACGTGGCAAAGCACCGCCCCCACCCCCACCGGTGATGCATCACAGACTAAGACCACCGGCCGTTTGGGGTCGAAGTGCGTAAGGATTGCGTCCGATGTTAAAAGTTGCTTTAGTTCGTTGAACGCCCTCTCATGCTCGTCACCCCACATCCATGTCTCCTCCTTTTTAAGTAACCGATGAAGCGGTTCGGCCACGGAGGCTTTCCGCGGGAGGAATGTATGGTAAAAATTGAGGAGCCCCAGGAATGACTGTAGTTCGGTTTTGGATGTGGGGCGAGGGGCCTTCTTGATGGCTGCTACTTTGGATTTGGACGGCTTAATACCCTCGGGTGTGATCCGAAACCCTAAAAACTCGACCTCGGTTTCGAAAAAAACACATTTGTCCTTCCTCAGTCTCAGCCCCGCTTTTTCGAACACAGTTAGCACTTTATCCAATCTCCTTGCTAGTTCGGCCTCACTCCCCCCTGTTATCAATACGTCATCAAAATAAGGCAACACCCCCTCCAGCCCCTTCAGGAGGCGTTCCACAAGCGACTGAAAAAGGCCGGGTGCCGAGTTCACGCCGAACTGTAAACGCGACACCTGGAACGCTCCTTTATGTGTGACTATCGTTTGTGCCGCGGCCGTGGCGGGAGTTACGGGGAGTTGCTGATAGGCTTGTGCCAGGTCGAGCTTAGCGAAACACTTTCCCCCATTTAGCCTGGCCAAGAGGTGGCTGACCACTGGCACCGGATATGCATTAGGGCGAATCGCCTTGTTAATTGTACACTTATAATCAGCGCAAATGCGCACCTCCCCGTTAGCCTTCAGAGCTGTTACAATTGGAGTTTCCCACTCCGCGGAATCAACAGGAATAAGAATCCCCTGGCCCACCAATTTGTCCAGTTCCGCCTCTATTTTGTCCTTTAGTGCGAAAGGCACCCTGCGCGGTTTGAGTCTTATCGGGCGGACCTCCGGGTCTAGGTCGAAGGCTACAGGGGGTCCGTTGAATTTCCCAAGTCCTTTTTTAAAAACGGCGGGGTGCGCATCGCACACCGCTTGTATTGGATCCGCCCCCACTGAATGTACTCCCCCTATGAACAGGCCCAAGGGCTGAAACCACTGTGTCCCTAGGAGGCTACAACTTCCCCCCTTGAGGACAACTAGGGGCAGTTCCGCAGAATGTCTCCTAAACTTAACCTGAAATTTCCCGACCCCCAACACCGGAATGCTGTTTCCCTGTACATCACGTAGCGTGGACCTCAATGCTTTAAGTTTGGGCCGCACGTGGGGGTCGATTTTCAAAAACTCCCTCTGGGGAATTATAGAATAGGAGGACCCCGAGTCAATTTCCATCCTGATAGGGGCCCCTTGTACTTGTACCTCAACAAAGTAATGGGACTGTCCCGTGGACACGCTGAACACTGGGGCGTCGTCCTCGCTGCCGTCCGAGACGCGGCCCACGCCGTCCTGCTTCTTCGTGGTCTGGACGCCATCTTTGGGCCTCGCTGGACGGTCCGGCCTGATCGAACGGTCTGATGACTGCCTCCGGCCCTCTTTCCGTTTTCTGCATGCCCTGGCGATGTGCCCCCGCCGGCCGCAGGTGTAACATTCGGCCTTTCTAAATGGGCACCTCGCGCGCTCGTGGGCCGCTCCGCAGCCATCGCAGCGGCGCCCCCCCTTCCGGACCTTCTGGACTTCTTCGCCGTCGCTGCCTTCCGAGGACGATTTTGAGGCCCGTCGAGTCGCGTGCACCGGTTTTTCCGCTTTGCCGGCTCTGGGACGCCACTCACGCCACTGGTGCATCTCGTCCACTCCGGCATTCGTGGACTCTGCGGCTTCTGCGGCCTCAACGACCTCTGCCAGCGTGGGTGGCGGCTCCTTGTTCATCAAACTGCGCTGCACCTCCTTGTCTTTCAGGCCGCACAGCACGCCGTCCCTGAGGGCCATTTCTTGGATATTGCCCCATTTACAGGGGACGGCGGCTACCCTCAGGGCGGCCACGAATGCCTCAACCGACTCGTCCGGCGCTTGGACTCGCCTCCAAAACGCGCTCCGAGCGGGAAACATCGCCCTCGCGGGTCGGAAGCGCTCCCGTAGCAGCTTCATGATGTCGTCCGCCTTAAATTCGCTCACCTTCTTCGGGGTGATGATGCCCACCAGCGTCCGCTTGGTGTCCATCCCGAGCATTCTGGTGAGGATGGCCCTCTTCGTCTCCTCATCGTCTTCCTTGACTTTGAGCTCCACCAGCGCCGCATGGAAGTCCATCTCAAACAGCTCCCAGTCTTGCGGTTTGGTGATGTTGAACCCGCTCTGTGCCCTGGCTGCTCCTTGGGGATCCATCATCCCACCTTCGTCGCCAATTTAATGTAGGAAAACCAAGACACAGGACACAGCCTCGGGCTGGGTTAACTCAGGTTTATTGCATCGTGGACAGAGGGAACATGAGGTAATGGCGGATCGATAGCTCTTTATATACGGTAGTAATACATTTGAACGTGGTGCCATGGTAGCCCATTGGCTACTGTCTGCGTGACGTCATTGCGGGTCACGCCCTTCTTGTCCAGGTGTAGGTGGTGGCGGGAAAGCTTCCCGCGCTGTTGCCTTTGATGAGTTCGGACCAAGAGAGCTTGGACGCTCGCTGCTGCCAGCTGGTGGTCATTAGCTCGCGTCCTATTGCAGGGTTCATATGATACAGCTGAAGGTTACATGAAGGTTACATTGTTGCTATAGGCAAGGTTACATTGGTTCAGATACATTGTAATCCATGTGGAAAGGTAAAACCCTTACAACACAACACCGCAACTCCCCGTTGCCCTCACCACCGGCGCGGGGACGGTAGCGGTCGTCAGCTAAGACCAAAAAGCCATAGAGGTGGCTGGACTTTTTTTCACTACCTCCAGTCTTTCTTGTAAGGCAGAGAGGTTATGATATTACTGTATTTATTGAAATGTTATGCTGTGAGATATGTATTATTGTTTTGTATTTTGGACATTGTACTTTGCATTCTGTAAACCGCTTTGAGTTCCCTTAGGGGAAGGAAAGCGGTATAGAAATATAAGTAATAAATAAATAAATATAAATTACCCATTAGAACTCCATTTTTCTCGCTGGTTTTCCCTGCCCGGGTTTATCCAGATGAGAAACCCTTTGGCAACTCTACCAAAAATCCACCTTGCATCCCCCCCGAGTCGGCAGACCATCCCGCCATACCGGGGACGAGGTGACCAGACCAAGCCGATCATTGGGAGAGGGTCAAGGTGCAGCCACCATGAGGCTGGGTCTCATGTTTGCAGGTGGCGCTGCAGACAGGGGCCTGGTCGACGTGTGCGAGAAGGAGTTCCCGCCGAAACATGTTGATGGCACTATGTACTGTATTGTCTGAACAGGGGTTCAGTCATGTGGTGGATAATGCATGGATGACAACATGATGACAACACTGGGCAGCTGGGAATAACATAGGAGACCTGTGTGGCACAGGGGTCTGTAAAGGTACAGGAACCATGATGCTGTAGTACTGAAACTCTCAGGTACTCTCTCATGTTTTTAATTTGCCTGTTTAAAAATGCTTCCTTCCTTCTAAGTGTACTACATGATTTACAACATTTTAAGACCTCTTTCCATTTTGTCAAAATTTCTTATTCTAGACATCTCCCCCCAAAATTCCCAAAAATGTTTCTTTTTGACACTCCCAGCCCTATGTTAATGCAGGAAGATCCGTGTAAGATCTAAAATAATAATCAATGAATGCCCCCCCCCCCCCCCGGTAGATACAGATAGAAAACAGAGAAGGAGGTATCTCTCCCTTTCCTTTCTTTCCAGGTCCCTCCCACACACTGGCTGACAACATGCTCTGTAGGCAACTATTTTCTGTAGGCAACACAAAGGAGGGACACATGAAGGCCAGAACTTGGGACTGAGTTATAAATAAACTAAAATAACTTATGTATTAAGTTTTATATTACTCACTTTTTTGCTTTAAAAAACAACCCCATTCATTTCCAACCAACCAACCAACCAGAACATAACTTAGTTTGAAAAAGAATATTCTCTCAGTACACTCCAACCATTTTAAACTCATGGCAAGCATGGCCACCAAAAAGTATCTTTCCAAAGTTTTTTTTAGCCACTCCATTCTATTATCGTTCCTTCCGTTTCCTTAGGCAGCTAAATGTAGCCATCCAGCATGCCATATGGGGGAGCCTGAAACAATTCAAGCTTTTTTCGTATAGAAAATGCTCTAAACACTGACCATTAGAAGTGTCCCATTCTGCACCCTTTCCAGGTACATTACATCCATTCTGATACATTGTCGTTCTTCTTGAATGTAAGATTAATTTAATATTGGAAACTGCATCTCTACGTGCAGAGGAGGGATTTCTGCAGAACAACTTGTGTTACAAATCAATTTACTGCAAAATTAAGCTGATTTCAATTTTATCTTGCCTACTAGCAGAGGTTGCCTGGCGTTGCAGGGCTGTTTTAAATTGTGTTGTAAGGTATAATTTTTTTGGTAATTTATGTAAAAAAGAGGTGTGTTGGTGGTGGTTAGGGGTGGTTTTGGGTGTGCACAACCACCACCACCCATACAATACTACTCCAACCACCAACACACACATTAAAAATTCCTGGCAAGGCAGGAATGTCGCGTGTGTGTGTCATACCTGTCAACTTTTGGATTTGAAAATAAGGGAAATTTTGGCCACACCCCTCTGTGGGTGTGGCCAAATCTGTGGGTGTGGCCAAATATAGCCATGTGACTTGCTGGGCTCTAGTCATGCCTGCCACATGGCCATGAAAATGTCTGCAAACACAGACAGCACTGGCTCTTTGGCTGTAAATGGAGATGAGCACTGGACCCTAGAGTTGGATACGACTGGCAGATTTTACTTTCTTAGGATCAAAGATCTGATGCTTGGGAAACAAGCTATGAGAAACCTGGGGAACATAGTGAAAAGTAGAGGCATCACCTTGCAAACAAAAAAATTGCATAGTCAAAGCAATGGTATTCCCGGTGGTAATGTATGGGTGTGAGAGCTGGACTATTAGGAAAGCTGAGAGCAGAAAAATAGATGCCTTTGAAATGTGGTGTTAGAAATAGGTCAATCCTAGAAGAAATCAACCCTGACTGCTCATTAAAGGTCAAATAGTAAAAATGACGCTAAAGTACTTTGGACATCAAACGAAAAGAGAGGATTCACTTGAGAAAGCCTTGATGCTGGGAAAGGTGGAGGACAAAAGAAGGGGGTGGCCAAAAATAAGATGGCTAGATGAGATTGTAGATGCAATGGGCACAAAGCTGTGTGGGCCAAAGAACCCTTTCCCCATTTTCTTGGGGGACTTTTGTTTTGTTTTCTTTCTTGTTTGCTCAGTGGCTTAAGTGACTAAGATGCTGACTGGGAGGCAGAAGGTCAGCAGTTCGATTCCCGAGTACTGCAGGATGGAATGAGCTCCTGTCTTTGTCCCAGCTCCTGCCATCCTAGCAGTTCGAAAGCAAGAAATTGCAAGTAGATAAATAGGGACCACTTTGGTGGGAAGGTAACAGTGTTCCTTGCGCTCTGGTGTCTAGTCATGCCTGCCACATGACCACGGAAATGTCTGCAGATGCAGACAATGCTGGCTCTTCGGCTTTGAAACAGAGATGAGCACTGAACCCTAGAGTCGGATACAATTGGCTTTTGAGCAAGGGTGATCCTTTACCTTTACCTAACTCAGATCCCCTTACACAACCGTGCAAGCACACACACCCCACCCCTCCCAAGTTAACTCTAGAACAGAAACGGAACACACACACCCTCTCTCTCTCTCATATAGTGTAGGAATCTCTGACTGTGATGGTGAACCTTAGCACTCTAGAAATGACTGTCTTTCGAGCAAGGGAAACCTTTACCTTTAGCATATAGTGATCAAGCACTTACCCCCCCTCCCAAGTTAACTCTAGAACACAAATGGAACACACACACCCTCTCTCTCTCATATAGTGTAGGAATCTCTGACTGTGATGGCGAACCTTGACACTCTAGATACACTGGCTTTTGAGCAAGGGAAACCTTTACCTTTAGCATATAGTGATCAAGCAACATCCTCCACGCCCCCACCCCCTACCCCTCCCAAGTTAACTCTAGAACTCTAGAAACGGAAGGCAGGGCAGAAACAGCTCAATAAAGCATGAGAGTGAGAGAGAAGTCTCTGCCCCTAGACCAAGAGCTGATTTGCCCCTGCATATATGAAATATCGCTCACCTCTGACTCCCGTCCCTCCCAGCATGGTGGCTCCGACCAGCGTCCATCTTGGCCATGTGGCAGGAGGAAAATGAAAGAGAAACCTACAGAACGCCCCCCCAACCTTCTCTTTCTCCCCTTCCACAAGCAAAAAGCCTGCCACACAGCCACAGCGACCTCTGGTGGCCGGAAAAAAATACTGCAGCTTCATCTGTGAGGGTCAGGATATTTGTTTTAAAAATAAGGGAAAATACGTCGAATTAATAAAATGGGAGGGGGCGGGAAGAGGGGTAAAAATAAGGGGTTTTCCCAGGTAAACCCGGATAGTTGACAGGTATGGTGTGTGTGTGTGTGTGTGTGTGTGTGTGTGTGTGTGTGTGTGAGAGAGAAGCAGTGTGTGTGTGTGTGTGTGTGTATTGTCCCCGCAAACCCCCCAAACCTAGGGGACCCAGCATAGAGGGGATCCCCCCCACAGGCCACCCCGTTATTAAAGAGAAGAAACCAAGCAGTTTCTTCTCTTTAAAAACGGAGTGTTGGGGGGTGGGGGGTGGATTCGATCACCTGTCCCGGGTCTCCTGGGTCCAGAAAAGGGGTCTGTTCCCCCAACCCTTCTGGACCCAGCACCTTTCATTTCCTCTCTCACCCACTCCCTAACCCACACCGGCTGCACTTACCTTTCCCTGGCTCCCTCCAGCTGGGTCTTTTGAAGTCTTTCCCTCCGGCTCCCACCATTTTTTTCCCAGTCAGGCGCGCATTCCCAGCCTCCTCTGCGCTCATATCCCTCAGCCTGATTGGCTGAGGGGTTGCACAGCGCAAAGGACGCTGGGAATTGCAGTCCTTTTTCTTTGTTTGCGTTCGTGGGTCTCCTGCCCCACTGGAACATTTCTAAAATATTTGTTGACCTCCGGACCCATTTCAGGCAAGTGCATGAAGGCTCGGTACGGGCTAGTATAGCCTGGTGCAGGATACTTTGTCAAGTTCCAATGGTTAACAATCAGATTTATAGATATAGATTAGCTGAGTGCCTGGCCTTGGCCAGGGGTGGGCAGGTGGTGGTATTTATGGTGCTTGGAAGCTTGCCCCCTGACACATACCAACCCAGACTTCTCCTTGTGACACACACACACACACATAGACATGTGTGGATATACCATGGTTGTTTGAAGGCTCTGCGTGTGTGTGCCTGTCTGCCTGTCTATCTGTCTGTGAGTATTCCTCCTCCTGAGTTGGTTTTCCTTCTCCCTGCCCCTCGTGTGTGTGTGTGTGAGAGAGAGAGAGAAAGAGAGAGAGAGAAAGGTGGACTGTCCTGAAGGAAGGGGGATGGATGAAGGGTTGGAAGTTCCAACTGCCACTCAGGCCCCGCCATGCAAGGCACTATGGGAGTTGTAGTTTCTGTGGTTTTTGCCATTTTGTGGGGCCCATGCCCCCCCTCTGGACTTGATACCCTGACGTTGACCTTCAATGTGCAAAGTAAGTGTGTGTGAAGTGTGGTTGTGGATAGTAAAGGGGTGTAGATTCATGTTCAGCACATGCAAGGGGACATCCTTCTTTTATATATATACTAGCATAGTTTGCCTGGTGTTGCCGGGCTGTTATAAACTGTGATCACCTTTTTTGGGGATTTTTTTGTGGATTAAAAAAAGAACAAAGGATAATATAATTGTTTCAAATTGTTTTATTTAACCAAATAATGTTTTAATATGTGATTTTTTTGGTTAATAGTTGTACCGTAGGTAATATTTTTTAAAATGTGAAAGTACATGTTTTTTACATTCAATGTTTTTAAACTGTGTTTAGATGTTTTGGGTTTTTATTTGAGTTAAAACTCAACACAGGATGTTATAAATCTTTTATTTTATTTATTTAACATGTTTGTTATTTGTGTAAACTTTTGATTTATTGTTATGTTTTTGACTTGTTTTTACTCTTGTTGCCTCTAGATGGGGCTTTATTGTTTTTGAGTTGTTTTTACTATTCTGCCCTGCAGGAGGGGCTGTTAGTGGTTTTGTTTTCATTTCACGTGTTTTTTCTCTCCTGGCCTCTGGGTGGGGCTTCTTCCAGTAAGTAGTCTTTGTTTCTTCATTTCTGTTCTGATCTCGTGGAGTGTGGACGTGCTGGTGAGTTGTCTGGTTTTCTTTCTTCTGGGTTTTTTCTTTGTTTTGTTTTTGTGGTGGTGGGCTGGGATGTGTTTCTGTTTGTTGTTTTTAGTTTTGGTTGAGGTTTAGGTTTGTTTACTTGGTTTGGTTATTTCTGGTTTTGTGTAATTTTTCTTATTCCATTGTTGTTTATTTGTGTAATTTGTGGTAGTTGTGTTGTTAGAGTTAGGTATTTTTGTGTTGTAGTTAGGTGGTTTGTATGTGCTTTTGTGGTATTGTGGATGTTTTTGTTTGTGTATTTTTGGTTTACTTTTTCTGTTTATTAATGGTTTTTTAATTATTGATTTATTTTTGTTTTTTTAATTAATGTTGGTGTTTGTTTTTGGTGTTTACTTTAGTGTAAAGAACGGGCTGCCTGTCGGTTCCTCTTTTCCCCATTGCTGCTTTGAATTTCGGTTTCGATGCAGCAATGTGGGAAAGGAGGAGGAGGCAGTCAGCTGGCTCTTCCCCTGGGAAGGTTCGTTAGGTAGGTCGGGGGAGAAGGAGGAGGCAGAAAAGAGCTATCTCTGCCTCACGATGGTTCTCTCTGTCTCCTTTCTCTCCTGGCTTACCTAACTGGAGATCGGCAGGCAGTGATCCATAAGGGGTGGTGCTCTTCCTTGCGGGTTGCTGGCTGCTGCTTGTGTATTACCTCAGTCAGGAGTACAAAGGCATCAGCCAGTCATCTGCCAGGAAGGGTGCTTCCCCTGATGAACTGCTGCCTGTTTTTGCGTTTTTTCCCCATCCCAGCTCAACTTTCCTTGAGGCTGGCAGTGGTCTCGCCATGTCTTTGATGGAGTAGCGTGGAGGAGAGGGAATCCCTCTTCTCCCTGTTGCTCTGGGAAAGAAGGCTGGCGGGTGTCTCATGGTGGATTTTTGTGGCTTGTTTGTTTTGCGAGGCTTGAGGCGCTGCATCCGCCTGCTGGGGACTTGCGCTCCCATTGTGTTTTGTAATTTTATTTTTTGCGTGCTGGCTTTTTCAGCGTTCTGTGCACTCACGGCATGGAGGACGCTGGGACTTGTAGTTTTGCATTTGTGGTTTACGTTCATGTGGCGGTTTTTTCTGTGGCTTGATTTTTATTGGCCACGCCATGTTTCCCAATGTTCTTTTCGCTCGCGCCTCTCAGCCTGATTGGCTGTGGTGCGGCACGGCGCAGAGAACATTGGGAATTGAAGTTGTTTCCCTTTGTTAGTGTTCGTGGGGCTCTTGCCCCACTGGTGAGTTTCTCAACTCTGCGTTAACCTCCGGACCGGATTCAGGCAAGTGCAGTAGGCTCGGTACGGGATAAGATGGACGGGTGCAGAAACGTATAGCAAGTCCCAACGGTTAACCCTTGGATTTATAGGTATAGATATAGATAGATTTAGCCACTCTAAATCCCTGTGATCCTATGACTGCTTACTATGTACAAAATAAGAGTGCATATTCAGGATCTCAAAAGTTTCAGCCATACTTAAATAATCCTCACTATGTCTTTGTGCTCAAGAACACAAGGTGTCTGCGTATGGAATGGATGTAGGCCTCCAAAAACAGTTCTTTCTTCAAAGGAATATCCTTAGAAAAGAAAATGAAAGAATGAGTTAGGACATCTGTGCATGTTGGGAATGGCATATATGGCAGTGTGCTGAAAAACCAATATCTCCAATTCTAAATGTGAGTTCTTCATATGAAATATTTTGCTACAGGTCCCATATGTCAAAGTATATTAGCTTCTTAACTAAATGGAGGCATTCATTTAATTTTAGTTTAATTTAATTTAATTCTCACACTTGTATGCCGCCCAATCAGAAAAACCGACTCAGGGCGGCTCACACAATATTATGCAGTAAACACAATAATACTATATACAATACAGACAATAATTATACCATATTCATCCTACAAAAGCACATATCATAATATAAAACAATACAATACAATAGTACAAAGGCCTCTCCACTCCGGCCACAGGCAAGTCCAAGGGTGGCGGTGGCAAAGTCTTGCCGTGTGCTTCTGTAGCGGCCATTTGTACCCTAGCCACAGCGGCCTCTTCACCCAGGCTGCAAGGACTTTTGGGGGCAGCGGCAGAATCCTGCCACCGTAGCAGCCTTTTGTGCCCTGGCCTGAGGCGGGGTCCAGGATGCCGGCAGGGGTGGAGTGTACCATCGCCCATTGCCGCAGCAGCCTCTTTTTGACAGAAAGAAAGAGTGAAAGAGAACATTTGCTTTTAGATTAAGCTGGCTGGTTTGGCTGGTAACCATGTAGAATGGTGCATTATATGGCCTTCTAGTTTGATCCTACAGTTTAAAAAAAATTCTTACATATGAATAAGATTACAACCCTAATCCCTATGGCAATAACAATTACACATACATACCATAGTACTTAGAATGTTCTCTGGATGGTTCCCAATGTAATTAGGGTTTTGCCAGCAACACACGGAGTATTAATTTTGCCAAATTTTGAAGTTGGAAGGCTGAATTAGCACTGTGTCTGATTGGATCAAGCTCAGATTGTGAGCAGAGTTCTGGCTGCAATACTGCAGCTTCACCACTGTGTCAAAGGAGCCCTTAGAGTCTTTATTCATCTGGTGAAAAAAGAGACAGTAATATTGTTGTGTATCTCTTTTGAGAGAGAAACAACTAGTGACTCTTGTCTTTTTCCTACTATGTGGCACAAGATACACTCTTCACCTCCTTTGCTTTATACTGAAATTATCAAACTATTCTCTGAACAGAACTCAGGGCTTTGCAACCGGCCTCACCTTCAGTGCCTGGTTGCAGAAAGAGCAGTCATACTGGATCACTCCTTCATACTCCTACTACTTGAAAAAATTGTCATGCTGCCTTCTTTTGACAGGCAGAGTAGAAGACAATGGAGAGGGGGGGAGGAATATCCATAGCTGTCAATCTGAATTAGAGTGGAGAGTGTTTTATGGCACAGTTTTCTAATTTAGGAATTACTGGCTAACAGGCATGTCATTGTTTCCAGTTGAAGTTTTCATGGTACCTAATAAAGAAAGTATGTACTCATAGGCTCCAGGGCTTAGCTTGCACACAGACATTGAGGTATTCAAACCATACTGGGGGTGTAAACTCGTTATTTGACTCTGAATAAATAAGTAAAAACTGTTTCTCTTGTATCTTGTTCATGTCTATATATGGATATAATTATGAATTATTATAATAAAACCATCCTTTCAAAGGGTATCTTTTGCCCTTTCCAAGGTGTTGTTTCTTTCTATTTTTGTTATGGGAGCTCACAGATTTGTATAGTATAACAGAGGATTTTCCTGCCCAGTACTGTTCAGATGTGCTGGATCTTAGTTCCCATTTGATCTCTCTTACAATGAATGCCCCAGTCAAATGTATCCAGAGGGCTACAAGCTGGGGAAGGTTGATATAGCATGCTCACAAATGGATGAACTGGAAATGACAAAACTCTGTTTGCTTGCCTCTCTAGAAGACTAAATCAGGTGGGGTGGGGCAAGAGTTAGCAAGCACGCACACACAACCTGCCACCAAAGATTGCTATGTACCCACAGTTGTGTTGGACTGTTGTATGTTGAGCTAAAAGTTCTGAGGTAGTGCTCTAGAGCTATTGCAATACCCTGCTAAGCTGATTTCCAGATCACAGAAGCTTCATAACTGCAGCCATCCAAAAATGGTTTCAGAGGCATACACAGTTCATTGCACTCAGTGCACAAAGGCCTGGGAAACTGATGAGTGTGTTGTATCATCTGTGATCAGGACTCTTGTCTATACAGTATCTCCAGTTTTTACCCTGCATTCATGCAGATGAGCCACACTGTACATGGCTAAAGTAAATATGAATAGCTGAAAAGTTCTAATCAACATACCAGGAAGGACTTTGGACCATTAGTGGCTTCTGGACTGGGATGGGTGACAATTCAACCAAAAATTCTGGAGATGTTCTTCCCTGTCATAGTCATTAGAGGTCACTGCCTTGGACATTCATAGCCTATAATCAATCAATCATTCAACCAATCAACTGGCTGATCGATTGATCAATTATTTCATTTCATTTCAAATTTGTTACATTTACATCCCACCTTTTCTCCACTGAGTGTTTGTCCTTCTCTCTTTTCCAAACAGTATTATTTACATTAGTAATAAAACTATCTGAAAATATTATAAGAAAAGATGGAGTAGTAAAAAAGAATAGGACATAAAGAAATGGCTAAGGTTAAACTATTTCCTGATGATACCTTGTTAACTATTGAAGATTCATTAAGGGCTATGGAGAATATTCAGGTTCACTTGAAAGACTTTGGTGAAGTAATGCGCGTACAAATAAATTGGAATAAACCAGAAATGATGTTATTTAATTGGGCTAAAGAGGAAAGAAATAAGATTAAGGAAAGATTTAATATAAAATTAACTTATGTATCCAATAACTGGGTATAAGTATTACTAAAAATCTGCAGGATTTAAAGAGGAGTAATTTTGATAAATTAAAGCAGGAGGTGAAGGATAAATTAATTAATTATAGAAGGGTAAGGTTGTTGTGGTTTGGGAGAATTGCTATGTGTAAAGTGAAGATTATACATTTTTTTATTATTCTCAATGTTACCAATAATGTAATTAAAAGGTTGGCAAAATATAATAAACAAATTTTGTAATGAGGATAAAGCAGCAAGAGTAAATTTAAAAATATGACTATTACAACAAAAAGGAGGGAATTCTAAATATTCCCAATATAGTATTATTATATTGCTAATCAAATGAGAAATATTCTTGATATTACTAATAATGTAAATGAATTAATTTGCGGTAATTTAGAATTTCAGCAGGTTGAAGTCTATTTGGAGAATTTATTTTTAAAACGAAGACATTAAAAATATTAGAAAAAATATAAATAACTCTTTCTTAAAAATATATCATAAATTTAATATAAATACATGAAAATACTTAGCCTAACAATCTCTCCGTTGGCCCAGGTACAATAATTAGAAATATTTCCAGAGAATTTAAGGAAGAAATTACTAAATGTATTTAAATGTAACAGGTTATTAAATTGAAAGATTGATTAAAGACAATGGGTAATAGAGATTAAATAAAAGTTATATTTGGAAAAGAAAGGATATCATGGTATAATGTGATTCAATTGGATAGATGGACTAAATATTGGGAAAGGAGTCATTCTAGGGATGGAAAGATGACAAAGTTTGAAGAATTGATAGACTATAGGCAAAATGATAAAGAAGATTAAAAAAATAAAGGTTTAAAAATAATAGTTACAGAATTTTGTTAGAGACAAATGATCAAGAGAATAGTTTTAAAATAACTTTGGAAACAGATTTGGATACAGAACTAAGAAGAGTGGAGAAGGTTGTGGAATAACAAGCTTTTAAACAACATGTCTGTAAGGATCAAAGAAAAGTATTATAGAACTATGGAGATGGTATTTAATACCTGTAAAATTGAATTGTTATGATGATAAATAGTGTGTATTGTTTTGGAGATTAAATCAGGAGATTGGTACCTATTTTCATTTATGGTGCTTATGTGATGAGGCTCAGGAACCTTTGAAATTAAATCTTTGAAGAAATGAATGTAATTTTAGATCATTACATAAAAACAAAAGTAGGTCCAAAATTGTACTTCTGTTCAGTTTCTGGAATGATCATTTGATGCAGAGTTACTTAAAGAGTTAATTACAAATCTGGTGACAGCAGCTAGATTAATTATTGCAAAAAATAATAATTATGGAAAGTTAAATATAAGTTTTAACTTGATGACTGGCATAATTTTTTTTGCGATTTAGCTGTAACTGACAAATTGACATATGAGATTAAAATTAAAAAAGGATTAGTGAAAATAAATGATTTTTATGGATATCTGGGAGGATTTTATAGAATTTGTCCAATTGGAAGGGAAATGTCAGAGGCTAGAAAAGGAAACATGTACTTTTGGAGAGAAAAGAGAAATAGCAATTAGAAAGAAGGAACTGATTTTTTTAAAAAAAGATCATATTGTTTCAATCTGTTATTTTTTAACATAACTTATATTTTTACTTGTATCTGTTTTTAATCTTGAGCTGCCTTGAGTCTGTGTTATTTTTGTGGTTGGAAAGGAGTGCTCATGGGATTGTTCTGGCTCCATTGCCAAACTCATGTGGCTGCCTATGGATGCAACACATCCTGATCGGTGGGTACAATCTGCTTTTTTCTCAGGCAGTGTAACTTGTTGGGCAGGCCTTCTGGATTGCCAAGGGGCTGCAGTGGCTTAGTGGTTAAGACTCTGAACTTGATGCCTGGAAGGTCGGTAGGTAAGCAGTTTGAGACCCAAGTGCTGGAGGACAGAGTGAGCTCCTGTCTCTGTCCCAGCTTATGCCACCCTAGCAGTTCGAAAGCAAGAAATTGCAAGTCGATAAATAGGTACCACTTTGGCAGGAAGGTAAACAGTGTTCTGTGCACTCTGGTGTCTAATCATGCCTGTCACATGTCCATGGAAACATCTGCAGATGCAGACAGCGCTGGCTCTTTGGATATAAACAGAGATGAGCACTGAACCCTAGAGTCAGATACAGCTGGCTTTTAAGCAAGGGTGACCTTTACCTTTACCTGTGTATTGCCAAACAATCAAGTCAATTGTGTATAAACCACATGTGATAAAGGAAGTGTGCTAGCCTTGCCCCCTCTTGGTCAATGTTTTTAATGAGTGAAAGCAAAAATGTGAATAGGGGTTAGATTCTGACTCCTGGCAGCCTCTCCACACATGACAGAACCTTGATTTTGGAAGGTTCTGGTACATGTGGTGGGGTTAGCCAGATACATCAGCCTGCCTTCTTCACATTCTCACTTCTCAATTTGAAAGCAATAATGGAAGGGGTGGGACCAATGGAATTCCTTCAGCACATGGAGATTGTACAAGTTTATAGCACAACTGCCTTGGACTCTATTTATGGAGAAAGCAAAGAAATCCTCTGAGCTACCTTCCCTGCATATAGAACAGGTGAACAACACAGAGCACTGAACTGTATCTTTAAGGACTTTAAATAAAAATGTTTTATCTGGAAACCATTAATATTGGCTCTTTCTCAGGTCAGAGTGTTTACTTCATCAGGTTCTGATATTATGTGTATGACGGAGTACTGTTTCTAGTGTGTAGATCTTAACTCACTGTGTAATGAGATGGCCTAATGAAATGAGTTTTATTCAAACACCATCTCTCTCACAGCATTTTGGTGAAAGATGATAAATCAAAACATTATTTTCACAAATGCACTGCACAAAGCCCTGGAATATTGGTTATGAAGTTTAATTTTGTCATAATTCATGGAGTAAACTACATCTACAGGCACTTCCGTGAAATGAATACTGTACGCTCATTATGAAAGCTGTACTATTATCCCCAAATATTGCTTTTCTTGTTGAACTGGAGCTGGGATTTGCTGCAATTTGCATGTTTAACCTTTTATGGGATTGCTAGACCTTGCTTTTTAACCCCTTCCACTATATATTATGATGGAGCTAGATTGGAACAGTTGTTTTTTTGCAAATGGTGCATAGTTGGGATGTCATTGTGAAGTCACCGACATCATTTGGTACAGAAAAATCTAAAAGGAATACCTATTTACTGTTATGAAGGTTCACCCTTTTAAAAAAAGACTTTTTCCACATGAAAGTGCATGGCTATATGCATTTACTCAGTTGGCACTTATTCCCAGGTACGTGATAAAATTTCATTCTACAGTAAGTGCATCTAAATATTCATCATGAATCCTACACATGGCTATGTAGAAGTAAACTGCACTGAGCTAACTGGAACTTCCTGAGATATATGGACACCGCACTGCATTCTAAATAATGAGGACAAGGTAGAAATGTTTTCAATCTATAAAAACAAAGGAGTAGATTAAGTAATAACTTTACTGAGTCATTAAAGTTTACAAACAAGGTGAGCTTTCAAGTTTTCAAGAACTCTTCCAACAGTAAAATATAAAAAGAATAGGTGGTATCCTGTTGCCAAATAGAGTATAACTGCTTTGCAAGGTTAACTGTCTTCCATGTTCTGACTGGTCATCAGCTTTGTCAAAGTTTGTAATTGTATAAGTACAGGGTACCAAAATAATTATGGGGACTATGAAAAATGCAATTCTGTGAATATATATTGTGTTTCACAAAATGAGGTTTGAACAGCTGTTTAGTAAAAGTCACTGCAAAACAATGAGCCAGCTCTCCAGCAGAGTCTCAAAACAAGGTCATTGAAAAACAACACTGCCTTATAAAGAATGTCTTTCATAGCAAACTAATACTTGAGTGTGGATATAAACACAACTGGTAAGGAAAATGAAATCAGAGTTCTCAAATGCAAGTGTGGCAAATGGGTGCCTGACCAAATTTGTTCATCAGCACTTTACACTCCTGACATTTTGCTCACCCAGAAAATCTACAGGTATGTCTAAATAAAATATTATGGTACCAGCTTGCTAGTACAGCAGGTGCAAGGGAAATGTAAACAACTGTGTGCAATATAAATGTAGGGAATCAATGAGACAAATGAAACATCACACTCACTAGATACCAACAATGCAGATATCACATGGCAGCAGCACAAAGGCAGAAAAGACAAAGAGAATGGATTTTGCTCCATAGGTGCAAACTGGCAAATGGCTTGGATGAGACAACCTAATATTTTTCATGTGTGTGTCTGAATATGTTAAGAGGTTGAATAATGTATCTCTACTTTTATAGATTATTCTTAACTTTGTAAAAAAATGTGCCTTTTTAGACTGTAAGCAGCTGTATTGTTAGAATATAACTGAAACATTTTTTTCCTTATTTTTAAAAGATATCTCTATTATACTTTTGTGTTCCTGCACTTTGGATTATTTCCAACTTAAATATTGGCTGTTCAGTTAACTTTATTCTTCATATAATTTTAAGCAATTGCGTCTTCAAGTTTTCTTTGTCATTGCAAGACTTTTTTGGATGCCTTTTACATGAATTAAGTGTTTGCATCTAGAGCTTTCTCTCTGATGTAAGTTTAATTTCTACATAATTGAAATGGGTCTGTAATGTTTAAAAATATATTACATGTTTCCAACCATTTTGAAGTATTTTATGTTTCTCGAACATAGATGCAATGTAAATGAATTAAACTCTAGAAATAAGCAAGCTGATTTGCTCAGAATTATGTCTTAATACCCAGATAAACAATGATATGACTAGAAATGGTTATCTGGTTTTATACTAGAATTATCCCTTTTAGGGGGAAATGCCAGCTGTGATAAGCACAAGCTTCTGACTTGCCCAAAAGATCTATAAACATCTACAGGGCACTTAGGAAGGTTTTCGGGTGTCAGATTTTCTGACTTGGCAGCTTGCAATTGCTTGCAGTTGTCCTATTTAAGATTGCTTTTTTGCTTACACAAAGAGTTAGTCCTAGTTCAGAACAAACAACTGTTTGCTACACTAAATTGCAAACAACCCTTTCATGACACATAAAACCTGAAGCCTCAACTGACTGCTCCACTCTGATTAATGGCACCACCACCAATGAAATCCTGTGAAAACCCAGTTATCCACCCTGCACTGTCTAATGGCAGTGCAGGGTGAATCTGGGAAAGATTCATGGGAGTTTGAGGATTAAAGGCAGAGGTCCTCTTCAGTTGGGATCAAATAGCATAGGCTGGTGAACGTTGTCACCACTTGTTGATACATTACTATTGGCTGGCTGGTTTGAAATGATGGGAATTGGAGATCAACAATATGTGAAAGACCAAAAATTCTCTAGCCCTGCTATAACTGGAGATGCTAGAGAACCAAGACCTAAATCTTTGTGATTGTAACGCATGTATCCTACAACTGAACTATTTTCCGATTCTTCTCTACCCAATGTCAGAGGTAGTAAAGGCACATTATTCTCAACATAGGTCAAAGGTACACTTGAATACAGGACCTTGCATATAGAACAGAATCTCCAAGCTGGCCCAGGGCCACAACACAGCAGACAAACCCCAGCTTTATACCTCAAGCTATTCCAATACCATAATTCCATTGTGTTGTTTTTCTCATGTTTATAGCATGATATTGGGAAATCAGAATGTTTGTATACATGATGATGCATGCCTCCAGTTCCTCTGTGGTAAATGTACAATGAAGTAAAAAAATGCTGATTGTATATAGTAAAACCTCAAGATATGAAAGTAATTCATTCCTTGAGGTTTTTTGTATCTTGAAAGATTTGTATCTCGAAATGTGGTTTCCCATTGGAATGCACTGAAAAGCAAAAAAACAATTCAGAAAAAGCCAAGAGAAAACCTATTTTTTTCTGTTCAAAACTCTTCATAAAGTGCACTTTGGAATTTTCACTGCACTTCGGCCACTTTATAAAGAGATTTGAACAGATAAAATATGTTTATCTCAGGAGCTACCATCTTTGGTTCTGAATGGGGCTATTTTGCCCCAAACAGACCTGGTGTATAATCTGGGGGTCCTCCTGGACTTGTGACTCCTGCTTGATGAGCAGGTGGCAGTCATGGCCAGGAGGGCTTTTGCACAACTTCGTGTCATATGCTAGTTACGCCCGCTCCTAGATCGGGACTCCTTGCTCATGGTCACGCATGCTCTGGTCACTTCCAGACTGAACTATTGCAATGCACTCTACATTGGGCTGCCCTTGATGACAATTCGGAGGCTACAAATGGTCCAGAACGTGGCAGCCCAGGTGGTGATGGGGTGTGGGCGTTATGCCCATGCCACGACACTGCTTTGGGAGCTGCACTGGTTACTGGTGTGCCTCGAGGTGCAATTCAAGGTGCTGGTAATGACCTTTAAAGCCCTACATGGTAGTGGATTAGGATACTTAAGAGACTGCATCACCCCAAGAACATCTGTCCATCCCACCAGAGCAGACCGGAGAGGCTCTCTTATTGTGGCATCTGCTAGAGAGGCTTGCCTCTCTAGTACCAGATGGAGGGCCTTCTCTGTGTCTGCTCTGGCCCTATGAAACCTCCTGCCAATTGAGTTATGACTCCAGACAGAGTTGCTGCCCTTCAGGAAAGAACTAAAAACCTGGCTGGCAAAGCAGGTGTGGGGCACCAGTGATGCAGTGACCCCAGCCTGCTGGCTGATATAGCAATATCAATCCCTCATTCTTTTAGCCATTTGAGGTAATTCTTGTAGTATTTTTAATTAGGTTTTTTATGGGTTTTAAGTTTTTAGACTGTGGTGTTGATTTTAATGTTGTGAGCTGCCCAGACTCGTTTTGAGTTGGGCAGCTATATAAATAAAATAAAATTAAAAATAAATAAGGATTTTTCCCCTGAGCTCTGGAACATACCTGTCAAGTTTCGGGAAATTTCTGTCAAACCCCTGTATTTTACACTCTTTCCAGCTGTCATTCTGTATTAGTTAGACTGCAATTAGACTGGAGTTAGACGGGAGGCCAGCACAGGATAAGCATAACTGTCCAGTTTCCCGTTTTGACCGGGAAATTTCCCTTATTTGACAGAAATTTCCCGAAACTTGACAGGGATGCTCTGGAAGTGTATTTTGGTTTTCAATGCATAATCAGCAAATTTCTGACAGTGCTATCTAGTGGCCATCTCTGGTAATTGCAGGAAACGTACCTACCAATCAGCTGTTTCAGAGAGGGGGGGAATTTTCAGCACTTCCTGCTTGTGGGGAAAACTTCTGGTGTTGCCAAAATGCGATGGAAAATTCCAAAAATAGAGCAGAAATGCTCCAAACACCCTTCCAGGGAAGTGCAGAAGGCCCAAAAAAGAATTTCGTATCTCAAAAAATATTCATATCTTGAAGCATTTTCTGATATTTCCTTTTGTATTGCAGATTTTTTGTAAGTAGAGCTGTTTGGTTTTTTTAAATTATAAATTTTTATTAAATTTTTAAATGTACAATCAAACAACATAAAATACAACAATTAGTTTTACTTCCAATGGAATTTAACACCGAATACAAATAAAAAACTCTCTTAGACCTCAAATATATTCTGGTTTCTCCCATATCGTCAGCATTGTTTGTCCATTGTTTCTGACTATTACCCCTCTTTTACACAGTAAGATATAAAACACAATCTCATTAGGACATAACATAACTAATAACAAACTTTCACCCGTGCTATACATTGGAATCTGTAAAAGAATATGGTCTCCATTCCTTTTCTCTAATTTCCCCAAAATTTAGGCATTTCTGGGTCTGGGCCGACACTATTGTCATTTGACAAAGCATATGTTACAAATGGCTTCCAAATCTCCCAAAAACTTCTTTTGTTTCTGATACCTCTTTTAAAATTCACTTCCATAGTCAACTTTTCATTCAACGCTAATGGCCATATTTCACTATACCATCTAGATTTATTTATCACAAACTTCCCCCTCATTCTTTGGCAATTATTTGTCTAGACACCGATAATAAAGTGAGTAGAGCCATTTGTAACTCAAAGTTTTACTGTACAGTATTTGGAAACCATGTTTTGTATACTTTACAGATGGGCAAATGTGTAGATTTCAATACTGCAGGAAGCATGACTACTATGTTTGTTTTGTAGGAAAGGAACAGTTTAAAAGCTTGTTAGATTGCATGAGCAAAGATGTGGTACCTGTGCCACAGATAAATACAATTTTGCCTCTTTCTAGAATATGACATTCTAGTTGAATTGCTTGTCAGGTGCAATCAACACATTTGCTTCCCCACATGCTGAACTTTCATTCTCAACCTGCTAATTTTGTGTTGAGAATCCAACATTTTTAACATGCTGATTTACTCACATGCACTGGCCCTCAGCAGTATTTTTTTGCATATTTGAGGGGGGAAGGTTTGAAAGTGTGTGCCTGTTTTTTATTTAACAGAAGAGATAATAGGCTAACTGTGATAGGCATTCAAATTCCTTTCCCCCCTTCCACTAACATTGCTTTTTTCACATCTGGACTCATAATTAGTGTCTTTCTTTCTCTCTGTTTCTCTCTTAAACCATAACAAAGACTTCTAGACAAATTAACAATGGGTAGCAAAGAGAAAAGCAAAACACAAAGTTTTTAAAAACATGCTAAGGACTGGACAAAAGAGGTTTCTCTAGGATTATTTTGACTTGTGTCAACTAATTTTATTTAGGAGCCATTTCCTCCAAAGCAATGAATATTTGAAAGCACCATATTTATTAACTGTTAATTTTAGCCTTAGGCCTTCTGAGCTGCAAGTTCAAAACACAACTCTGGAAATGCACACAAGCTCCATCTGTTCATCTTCCTCCACATACCATACTTTGAAAATGTCACCTAGTCCGTTTCCCACATAAAATTAATCGTATGATTTTAGTTTACTTTTATAGTGTGTTGCTCAACAACAACAGCAAAACATAGGGTATCTGAAGGGTATCTCTCTACATTTTTACTGGAAGAATTATTTTGCACAGTGTCTCTCTGATTAAAAGGCTTATAGCTGCCCATAAAATGTTTTTATTTACCTCATGGAAAACCATTATCAAGTGACTGTCTAGGGTCAGTGTTTCCCAGCCTTTGGTTTTTGGACTTCAATTCCCAGAAACCTAGGTCAATTCCCCAAAGCACAGATCAGCCAATGTACTGATTTAGGATTCTGAGTATTGATGTCCCCCTGTGGGGCATCGGCCCCATGTTGTTAACCACTTATCTAGGGTTATCTAGTGGTCCTGGGAAAATATGTATTTTTACAGTTTATTGGTAACTATATGCACTGTTACACATGCACACATATATGCACACTTATGTACTATAATCAGATTATACATTCTTTCATGAAAATGTAACTATTTTACTTACCTTTGAGTCTAATCCCTTTATAATGCATTGTTTCTAGTAATTCCAGTAGAGGTAAAATATAGGTAATTCACACCAATAGAACAAACACAGTGATATTGCCTTTGTATGAACTCCTCATGACCCCAAATTAGGTTGTTGTATATATAACTTTTCTGATGTACCTAAGTAGTTTCTTACATAAGAACATAAGAACAGCCTTGCTGGAACAGGCCACAGCCCATCCAGTCCAGCATTCTGTCTCACATAGTGGCTCACCATTTCCTTCTGGGTATTCCCAAGCAGATGCCTTCACCTGTTTAGGATTCCCTGGAAATGGCATTGAGAGATATCCTGCAACCCGGAGGTTGTCCTTAGGTATCCATAATCATAGCCATTGATACCTTTGTCCTCCATGAACTTGTCTAATCTTTTCTTAGAGCTGTCAAGACTGACAGCTGTCACCCCTTCTACTGGCAGGGAGTTCCATAGACCAGTGATTCTCTGGGTGAAAAAGTACTTTCTTTTATTTGTTTGAGAACTAGTACCCAAAGGTTTCATGGAGTGCCCCCTAGTTCTAGTGTTATGCGGTAGGGAAAACAGTTTTTCCTTATCAACTTTGTCCACACTGTGCATGATTTTATAAACTTCAATCAGGTCACCTCTTAGACGCCGTTGTTTAAGAGTGAAGAGGCCCAACCTTTGCAGCCTCAGATGGTAAGGAAGGTGTTCCAGTCCCCTAATCATTCTCGTTGCCCTCCTCTGCACTTTTTCCAGCTCCATAATATCCTTCTGGAGGTATGGCGACCAGAACTGTACACAGTATTCCAGATGGGGCCTCACCATAGATTTATAAAGAGGCAAAATGACACTTGCTGACTTATTATCTATACTTTTCCTAATATCCCTAGCATTGAGTTTGCTTTTTTCACTGCTGAGGCACACTGGGTTGATACCTTCATTGAGCTGCCCACCAGGACACCAAGGTCCTTTTCCTGGTTTGTCGCAGAGTTCAGAACCTATCAGTTTATAAATGTAATTGGTTTTTTTTGTCCCAGCGTGCATCACTCTGCACTTACTAGTGTTGAAGCTCATTTGCCACTGTTTTGCCCACTCCCCCAGTGTCAAGAGATCCCTCTGGAGCTCCTCACAATCTCTCACAGTTTTCACTACCCTGTATAATTTAGTGTCGCCAGCAAATTTTGCTACCTTGCTATTTACTCCTACCTCTAGATCATTTATAAAGAGGTTGAAAAGCAGGGGTCCCAGTAATGTACCTTGGGGGACCCCACTCTTTACTTCCCTTCACTTGGAGAAGTGTCCATTTAGTGCTACCCTCTGTTTCCTGTCCCATAGCCAGTTGCTGATCCAGGACAAGACCTGTCCCTTTTTTCCATGACTGGTACATTTATTCAAGAGCCTTTGGTGCGGGACCTTGTCAAAAGCCTTCTGAAAGTCCAAATAAACAATGTCAACTGGATCCCCCTTATCCACATGCTTGTTGACACTCTCAAAAAATCCCAACAGATTAGTGAGGCATGATTTGTTCTTGCAAAAGCCATGTTGGCTCTCCTTTAGCAGCGCCTTCTCTTCTATTTGCCTATTAATGCTATCTTTTAGGATGGTTTCCATCACTTTACCTGGGACACTTTACCTGGGACACATAAGAACATAACATAAGAACATAATATATAATACACTTGAAGCAGTTCAACTTCTTCTGTGTTTAGGCCAGACGTGAAACTGCCAAAATGAATTAAGTCTTTATTCTGGATTTGTGCGGTACAAGAACCTCATGGGTTACAGAAGGCATTTTTTCACATATACAAATATCATTATTGTTCTTATAGTTCTTCATTGCCAACAGATCTTTGCCTTTCTTTGATTGTGCCTTCAAAATAAGGCACAAGTGAAGCTAAACAAAACCAAGATTAAGTGTATGATTACATGGGGAAATAGATTGCTTTCTGGACTGTTTATGAATGAATCTGATGCAATCTTTTCCCAGTGATCATATGATGCATTAGCCTGATCATAATCTGTCACCAAGCTGTATCTTTTTGGTTCAGCTGTACAGCTTCTACTTTTGGGGGCCAGACTGGAGTGATTTCCTGGCAGACTGAAGGTTGTTTTAAGAGAAATCACCCCCATCAAAGAACCTTTCTAGTGTGATCAAATGCAAGCGTGGCGCCAAAATGGCCACTGCGCTCTTTGCGGCCCCCCCACCCGGACTCAGACATCCGGGTGAGTTAGGGGGCGTGGCCACCCTCTTTAAAAGGGGTGGCCACGAGGCAGCTTGGCTGCCATTTTGGAAGCGACGAAGCGGAGAAGTTTTTTCCCTCCACCCCCTCCCTAGTGGACAGTGTGATTTTCTGGTCGCTTCGGGGTCGGGTGGGAATTTTTGCTTGAACCTACAATTGGCTCTCTGGTTCTTGCTTTTTCGCCCATCCCACACTGTCGCTAGTGTTTGAGATACGGGGTAAGTTGACTTTGGTCACTTTTGGCTGGTAGCACTGGTAAGGTAAAGATTTATGACCCATAGGTATCCGGCAGGTTCACAATTGACTGGCCAACATGTAGATAGGTACAGGGGAATAAGATTGGCCGGTCAAGGGCGAACCATGCAAGGGCTGATGGCAGGAGCTGCACAGCCTGCATCACCCTGATATTGAACGGATACACGTCATAGGGTGGGGTCAGTAGATAGTATATTAACTCCGGTCAACAATTTGTTTGTGTCAACAAACAAATTGATATAAATAGATACATGTAGCCAATTTCCACTGGCATTTTGGGAGGAACCTTACCAGTGTTACTGCAGCCTGCTTGCCTTAAAGAATTACAATTGGATGATACACAATTGAAAGTGATAATTCGGACTAGGGCATTATTCAATAAAAGTGGCCCGATGCCTTTAATCCAATAACAGTGTCTGAGTCTTTCTTTGGGGGGTGCGCCTGCAATGTATCTTTGCAGATATCTGATTGCAGCCTAAGACAAAGCCTGAAGCTCAAGGCCAGCTCCAGATTTGAAGGGGACTCCATTGATGGCTTTCTTTAGCAATAGGTAGAGGTGTTATGCCTCAAAGGTAGTGGTCCTCCCCATATGAAAGAACCATCTGGTTCAGCGGTGGCCAACCTTGGCCAACCTTGGCACTCCAGGTGTTCTTGGACTTCAATTCCTAGAAGCCCAAGTCAGCACACCAGATGATCAGGGCTTCTGGGAATTGAAGTTCAAGTACACCTGGAGTGCCAAGGTTGGCCACCACTGATCTAGTTTATAGCTGACAGATGCATTTCCTACTATGTCCCACATAGTAGAATTATCTTGTGAACAATGCTACATTGATAATGCTTTGGAGCACTGAAGATTTTTGAAATGACAGCTTTGTGTGAAAAAAGTGCCAGGGCAGAGGAGGTGTCCTTGATGAGTTCTGATTCTGGGTGCTGACTTAGTTCCTGCCAAGGGCAGCATTTCTCTGTATCTAGCTGAGAAAATCTGGTCGTTTGTTTTGCAAATCCTGTGTACTTTTCACTCAGCTACAAGTGATAGTATGTTCCATGGTACTTGTTTATAATAACAAGGGAATAAAAAAGTTGCCCTAGTTTTTAAATTTTGATTGAGGATACGCAAGTTCAAATCTGTTCTATTGTTCTTTAAGATACCTCAGAGTGCCTCTGCGCTCCACAATTATGAATCAGATACCATTCTAGGCTGTCATGATTTCATAATAAGGAACCTCGAGATTTGTAGCTGATGAGCTATTTAGAATTCTTTGTTGTTGGTTCAGGGAAGTAAATTAGAGACTCTGAGGGAGAATTATAAGTATATCACCAAATTACAAATCCCAGGATTCCACAGGAGGGAATCATGGCAGTTACCATGGTATAAAAACATTTTAACTGTGTTGTGTATTCTTTGGAGTTCCCTTCTTTTGTCAGTTCTGTGTGGTTTTTGTACTTGCTGTCTTTCAGGCTCAAGACTTATTTAATTTCCCATGGTTAGGGTCTGTCCAGCCTTTTTCCAATGTTGTTTGGGTTGTATGTACTATTTTGAAAACTGTAGTCCAAAACCAAAACAATAATTTTCCCCCAAGCTCTGGAAATATCATTAAGAATCTTTATTAGCATTCTTAAAATTTTATCTTGATTTTAGGTTTCAAAATTGATACTAAAAAAGTGTTACACCTCCTATGTTTGTTTTTCCTTAACACAATGAGGTCACTGTTCTTTCTTTTTCAAAAGCATGAAGTTGTTGTGTTTTCTTTTTTGAGAATGCAGCTCAGGCAAGCATTACTGACCACTCTATAGCTTGTGCACTGAGCAATAGCCCATCCTTTCCTCCCATTTGTTCCTCTAATTAACTAGCTGTCCTCTATACATATTAGTGCCATGTGAGTAATGAAGACTAGGCAATGAGACCAAGAAGACATGTTGTTCTCATTAAGGAGTGGCATTAGCATAATTTGCACATCCCGCCACTGTGATGCAAGTTGCTGTTAATAGCAAGCAAAATATTTTGGGTGGCAAACAATAATTACAGCGTAAGCCAAACTTCTGTCATGGAAATAGTGGTGTTCAGTGAGATGATATTTGAGTTCTATGATTTTAAAGGAGACCCAAAGTTCAAATGTGGTTTATTTCATTGACGATGGCACACTGAAGTCATGAAACTGTCAGCAGAGCAGTTGAATACAAACCTGCAACCCAGGCGTGTTTCATGCTGATGGTGGTGATGATGAGGCAGCCCATGCCTGAGAGGGGTGTATGTGACATTATGAAATGAGGAGCTCCATCTGCTTGAATCATGACTTGCTCTCACATTTACATGTATATTTTCCCCAGAAGGTAAAAAGAGCATTTAAGCATCAGAAATTTCCTGTGAAACAGATCAGCCAGAGAGGTGGGTCTAAAGACATCTAGTAAGCTTCCCCTGCAGTTGATCAACTACTACTCAAGAAGTGATTCTTCTACTAATTTGTCCTTCCACTTCTTCTCCCATCATCTTCCTCCTTCTCCATTACTGCATTTGGATTACAAGTCTATGGGCAGGTAGTCTGCTGTTTCAGGTTTTTTTTTTTTTGGTGCTCATAAGAAAACTGCCATGAGAGATTTTTGGCTGAGGAATGCAAGAAAATACTATAAATAAATAAGTTCAATTGTGAATCCAAGTTTCTCATATCCAGATCCATCACAAGGGGAGCAGCACCACTGAAATGAGAGAGCAACTAAAGGGTTTCTTGTGTCTAGCTTTGTTTCATCCCAGAGAAAATTCTAGCCTTCCCCTCTTGCTATTCTCAGCAACTACCTTGTACAGTTTTGTTGTGCCACTGAGAGGTGGGTTCAGTAGTGGGATTCAATTTTTTTTACTACCCACTCTGTGGCCGTGGTATGGTGGACGTGGCCATGGGGAAAGCCCTGCATTGCACCCAAATTAGGACTACAGTACTTTATTTCAAAACTTGGATGGGCAGGGCCAGCCAGAATTTCTGCTACCGGTTCTGGCGAACTGGTGTGAACCTGCTGAATCCCACTGCTGAGTGGGTTGTAAGGATGGAGGAAACAATACTCTGGCATTATTGATCACTTTAGTGTCAGCTCTGGTTATGTTTCAGAACTGAGCTAAGGGTTTGCAGATAACTGAGTATTCACGTGCTTGTCCATCATTTCAGCTGCTTCAGTGCGGTTTATAGATCTTCTCTTTTGCCACTTGTAGTGCTATCTTTAGCTGCCTGGATAGCTCCGTGAATTGGGTACTTAACTGTGGTGTTAGAAAATTCATGTTTTGCTGGTTTTCCCCATCATAATTTTCTACAAACAAAAGTACTGTTATTTATTCTAAAGCATTCTTGTATGCCAAAAGGTAATTTAAACTGCAGGTCCAGGCAGCATGTCTGGAAGCTAATTCACTGATGGAAAACAAATGGTCACAACTTTATGAGTTACAGCTGAATCAACTTGGGACTGCATAGCTCCGTGATGGCGAACCTTGTCGCTCCTGGAAGCGGAAGTAAAATATGACAAGGGCACCGTGGGCCAGATGAATTGCAGTAAACCCATTTGTGTGGATTCATAGGGTGCTTGGGCTTCTGGGAATTGAAGTCCAAGAACATCTGGAGTGCCAAGGTTCGCCATCACGGGCATAGGTGAATAGATCCAAACATTAGCTGATGTGACTGCCTATTCATATAGACCACTCCAGCCTGACTGCTGGGTAACCTATTGGAATGACAAGTCCCTATAACCCACACAGGTGACCCACCTAACAACCCAATCCGACCTATCCCAAAGAGTGGGGTTTTTGCCACATAGACAGTCTCTCAGAGAGAAAGAACATTACCAGGTATAAATCTAGTAATATCAAAAGGGGCTGTAGTGGTTCAGTGGTTAAGAAGTTCACCTTGTTAGCAGGAAGGCTGACCAGTTGGCAGTTCAAGACCTGATGGTTTGAGCGCCCATCTCTGTTTCAGCTCCTGCCAACATAGCGGTTTGAAAGCAAGAAATTGCAAGTAGGTCTATGGGGTCATAAATGGTCAGACTCGACTTTGCGACTGAACAAAAACAAATAGGGATCACTTTGGTGGGAAAAGATCTTGGGGACATGAAAGGAGCCTCATTCAGGCATCCCTTCAGCAGTTTCTCCAGCAAATGGGAGAGTGCTGGCGGTAAATGGTGGGCAAAGCGAGCATATAGTTAACCACTTATCTAGGGTTGTATAGTGGTCCTGAGAAAATATGTATTTTTACAGTTTATTGGTAACTATATGCTCTGACTCCTTTGAAGCCTCCCTTTTCCATGCAGCCACCTTTTTGGGGGCATTGAGGGTCAGTGAACTGGTAGCCAACTCTGTGTCTGACCATTCACATAGGGCTTTGGAAGTGTCGGATCTCGCCTTCACCAAAGACTCCGTGCGGCTGACCATTCGGGGTTCCAAGACTGACCAGCATGGCAGGGGCACTACTGTGGTCCACTTGCGCTGTTCCTTGCCTGAGATCTGCCTGGTTTGGACGCTTTCCCTATTTCTGTCAGCATGGGGCTCACACCCCGGTCCCCTTTTTGTCATCAGGATTCCTTGCCACTCACACGTTACAGTAGACCCTCACAAAATGACATTGCTTGGTTCCCTAAGTAGCATCGCTATAGCGTCATGGTTTTCAATGGCAGCTGCAACATCTAGCGGCAAAAAATGTTGTTAATCCACACAACGACAGTTTTTTGTCGTTGTGCGGATAGTCACGTGGCGAGTGACGCCGCATTGTTAAGCGGAAATGATGCTATTCGAAAGCGTCATTAATCGAGGGTCCACTGTATCCATATTGGAAGGTCACTGCCTCAGCCCTGGCAGTGGTGGGCTTGCCGGGGGCACGGTATGGGACCAATTCATTTAGGATTGGTGCTGCCTCCACAGCGACTGCCTTTGGTTATAGTGACCAGGATATACAATGCATGGGGCAATGGAGTTCAGGGCGTTTCCATGCATACGTCTGCCCCCTAGTTCAATGAATACTTTGCTGGCCCTCTCTCTCTTTCTGTTTTTTTTCCAGGTGTTGTGGTTCACCGGCCTCTGGCCAATGTCTGGATTGTTGGACACAGTTTCGTGTTCTGGGCGGCCCGCTTTGTAGATTCTTCACTGTTTGGCACCCTCTTGGGGCTTCAGGAGGTGGCATTGCTCACCTGGTGCAGTTTCCATGGGATGTGGTGGGATCAGCTTCTTCGTTCGTTTTGGATGTCTGGGACAGCATCCCACTGGATGTGATGGTGCTCCACCTGGGAAGTAATGATCTGGGTCACACAAAGGGCCTCGACCGGACCGTGGCCCGTTATTTCTGCCAAGAGGGTATTGGTACCTTTGTGGAGCAACCAGGCATCCGTTTACAAGATTGCCAGTTGTTTCGCAGAGATGGGGTGCACCTCTCTGATGAAGGCCTCCATATATTCCTGGCTTCTATTCACACGGGCCTGTTGACTGAATTGTCGGTCGGGGGGTGGGTCAGAGCGTAGGGAAAGCCTACTCTCCATGTGGCGGTAGCACTGGCAAAGACATCCTTATACCCCCAACTACACGGTAGGTGCGTAGTTGGTACACCAAAAGAAGGGTCAGCTACAGAGAACAGCGGAAGGGTGTACCAAATGCGTACCACGGACAGGGGACTTGCAAACTGGGTGGTTTGCAGACCCTTAAATAGTCCACCATTGTTAGTGTCAGAAACAAGAGTGCCCAAGGAGGATTTCTGATGGGGGTATGTATTATGGCCTAATAAAGTGCAGCTTAAATTTAAATTAGTGATTTATTGAGGTAGAATGGTCAAAAGTCATTGCCAGTGCTATTCCGGCCTGTTGCAGTTATGTTAACAAGTTCTATGGTTAAAATAAAAGCGGCCCAAAATTTTGAACCAAACAAATGTGTCTGTCTCCTTATTCCGGGGGTTGGTTGGGCAAAATCCTTTCAACCCAGAATAATTTCTGACATGAAATTATTATTATTATAGTAATATCAAGCACATTTTACATCATGACACAATGGGTTTAAAATCAGCAGGTAATAAAATTATTGCAAGCAATGTTGTATAATTGTTATAGTTTATTCCATTAAATACATTTTAGAAAGAGAAAGTAAGAGAGGGAAAATCTGCCCTCCTTTAAAAAAAGAAAACTAATTTTAAGGCACTCTTATTTTTGATTTTCTATGCCAAACACAAGAAACTGTTATTAGCATTGCACTAGATATAACTGTTTGTGCTCTCTCTCACTTGTCTATGGACAATAATTTAAACTTGATATTAAATATTTTGTTTGTTGCCCTCCTTCTCATTTTTCAGAGAAAAGACACGTCAGTTCAGATATCTTCTGAAATTAATGATATCTTCCAGAACCCTGCTTTACTAATAAAAGTCTGAAAATAGTTGGTGTTCCCAGGAACATGTGTTTTACATTGCACAACAAAGATACATTTTTTGCACTCATAAATATTTTTTAAAATGATTACAACTAATTGTTTAAATTAGTCTGCTTTTTAAAAAGTGATGCTAAATGTATGCGTGGGCAGCACTATAAATACATTGAGGAGCAGAGATAAAAGTGAGAGTTGTAATGGGAGTTTCTGAAAAGTTTTTATAAGAAGGTAAAATGTGCTTTAATAATGATTCTTCATTAATGGTGATATGAATACAGTTTTCTATATCTAGTCTACTGTCTTTAATAGCTATAGTTGAGGAAAATCACTGTAGTAGAAATACAGAAAAACCTCGCATAAAGAGTGCCTCGCTTAGAGACTAACTCGCTTATAGAGCAGAATTTTCTCGGAATGGTCACCTCGCTTAACAACTAAAACCAACCAAAAATTCCCTTAACAACTAAATTGGGGTTTGCAATCCCCCCCACCAGAAGTCACAATTGGTCACTTTCAATGGTGTTTCGCTTAAAGAGCAAACTCGCTTAAAGAGCAATCCTGTGGAACGCATTATGCTCTTAAAGCGAAGTACCACTGTACTGGTGTAAATGGCACTTATAAAAAGTTAAACAGCATTTTAAGAGTATATTTAGTTCAACATCAAGTTATTGTTGATGCTTGGCTTTCATACATTGCTTTATGCCAGGGATTCTCAACCTATGGCCCACGGGCCAGATGCTGCCTGTGGCAGCATTTTACATGGCCCACCACCACCTCCACCACACCAGGAATTGCCATATGGTGGAGGAAGGGCAAAATGGCCGTCTGATCCCTGAAGCTGTCTGAGGGAGCGTGGCCCGGCTGCTGGCTTTTTAAAGGTTGAGAAATCCTGCTTTATACAATACAGTGGAACCTCGGTTAACAAACGGCTCAGTTAACATAAAAATCGCATAACAAAAGGAAATCCATAGAAAATAGTGACTCGGTTTATGGAATTTTTTTCAGAACAGATTAATTAGTTTTCAATGTATTCCTATGGGAAACCGCCTTTCGATTAATGTATTTTGGTTTTCAATGCATTCCTATGAGAAATTCAGTTATTTTTTGCTGTAAGAAAAGATAGGTAGCTACAGATACAGATATGTCCATGTTGACAATGAATAATTCAAAATACAGTAATACACTATATAATGAAAAAGTTTGGTTCCACAATGTCTGTCGTTGTATGGGTTTTTCTGTTATACGATAGATATATCGTATAACGAAAAACCCAGCACATACCTCAGGGGACAGCCAAGGTAACATGCTGGAACCTTTAAAAACTTTAAGAAATGGTTGCTTAAAACGTAAATATATTGCAAAACATGTCAAACCACCCTGACTTTTTGGAAAAACCATACAGCAGTGGCCCTGTTAGATATAATACCAAACTGCCATGAACTACATGTACCACAATGCATTGCCCTTATGACATCACTCAACCTTATTAAAGGACCTAAATTTCCTGCTAACCATTCCCTTTGTTGACCTTTGAGACCACCACTGTACCCGCCATGTGGGCAGTGGGAATAAAGACTTTTAAACATAATCTATGTCTCTGGAGTTATTGGACTGAATCATTGGAATCTCTCTGACAAATGGTAGTAGAGGATGGTTGTCCATAATTAATTCCAAAAATAAACAAAATGACAAAGAGGAATACCAGAACCAAGAAGGTGGGGCCAAGGCAAACCCCAGCCCCGCAGGGGCCAATGGAGGATCCGATGCCCCCCGAAGGAGCTATCGGAGAACCTGAACCGGTATCAAAAGGCAACCCCAACCTGACCATCGTGGAAATGGACCCAGATGGCCAGACAGGGACCGAGTTTGGGGGGCACCCACCGAAAGGGATGACTGAGACTGGGTGATCAAGGTAACTGCGCTGCTCAGATGCATTGGCCAAGTGGAGGGAGGGAACACAAAGCGGTGACCCGGGTACCACAGAGGAAGCTGGAAATGCAGGCTCAGAAAGGGAAGGAGAGTGACATCCATGACAGCACAGAAAATGAAGAGGTCACCAACGCAAAACAGAAAAAAACCCAGCATGTCCATAGGAAAGCCCACACACGATGAGTGTGCACACCTACTGCGCATGAAACTGGGACACATAGGTTTCCTATAGTTAAGAAAATGCTGGAGTGCTCAGAGGGGCTGAAGGTCAAGAACTGTGAGAACTACCTGGAGTACTCTGTATGCAAAAGCTCCAAGTCAAAGGTCAATCCACGACCAAAAATGTCCACTAGGAAGTCCGACCACCCATTCCAACTTGTACACATTGACCTAGTTGGGCCACTCAGGAGCTCCCTGGGTCAGAAAAGGTTCTTCCTGATGATAGTGGATGACTTTAGCAGGCATGGCTTCATTTACATCCTCAAGAACAAAGGTGAAATCCTCACCAAATTCAAGGAATTCTACAAAAGGGTACAGACTCAACACAACACCAACATAAAGCAACTGATGATGGATTGAGGGTCAGAATTCCTATTCAAGGAATTTGAAGATTGGACTATCGAGAAGGGAATGGTGCACTTCAAGACAGCGCCATTCTCTGTGTTCCAAAATGGAGTTGCCGAGCAAAGAAATGGGATACTCTAGACGATAATCAGGTGCACAATTGAAGATGCAGGCTTGAACTTCTCCTATTGGGGGGAGGCATTACTGTACTTGAACTATACACTGAACAGGCTGTGGTCCAGATCATAGGGAAGACACCCTATGAAGCCATGTACAAACGGAAACCCAAACTGTCCCACCTCCACATTTTTGGCATATTTGCATATGTGCACATATCAAAACAGTTGAGAAAAAAGGGGGTAAGGATCAAAAGTAACTGAGGTTCCTGGGGTACGAACCGGGGTCGAAGGCCTCCTGATTCCTAGGCCATAACCTAAAAATTGTAGTATCCAGGTCAGCCAATTTCCATGAGCACAGCAACTGGAGCAGAATACATGCAAATGAAGTCTTGGCCATGGAACGTACCAAATGAGAGGTCGGGGCATCATCCACCACTCCAAGGCCACGTGGGCTGGAAGACACACTGCATGACCAGGCAGCAGAACACCGATTGGACCAGGGCACTGTGGACGCCGAAGGCACTGACCCGCCAAGCCCACTTGATAGCCTGCCCAAGAGATCAACAAGGGCAACTAAGAACCGTATCCCTAGAGAACTAGAGGACTTCGTGATGGGTATAGATGCTTGCTCTGAAACACCCACCTGTTACAACGACATAATCAAACTGCCTCAAGAAGAGCAAGAAAAATGGAAGGCGGCCATGGAGAAAGAAATGGAGAGCCTCAAGGCCTTAAATGTGTACACCCCCAAACCGACCCCAGAAAACCAAAATACGATAGGAACAAAATGGGTTTTCAAAATCAAGCAACAGGAGGATGAGCAGAAATTGTACAAAGCCAGGCTGGTAGCTCAGGGCTTTTCCTAGAGGTACCCAGATGACTATGATGATGCCTACTCCCCAACCGTGAGGGAAGAAAGTGTCAAGGCTGCCTTGGTGATGGCGTCAATTCTGGGTGAACAGGTATACCAGTTCGATGTACAAACTGCTTATCTGCATGCGCAACTAGATAAGGAAATATATGTCAGAGCGCCGCCTGGGCTCAGATGCAGAAACGGGGAAACCTGGCAGCTCAACAGGAGTCTCTATGGACTAGAACAATATGGTAAGAGGTGGTACAAATGTTCGTCTGAGGCCCTGGGACAATTGGACTTCTTTGCCACCAAGGCTGACAGATGCGTATTCTTAAGGGAATCACCGGAGGAAGTAGAGAAATTATTGGTTTATGTCGATGAACTACTGTATTTTGGAAAAAGTAAATCCAAATGTGACAAGTTCACCCAAAACCTATGGAAGCATTTCTCCCTGAAAAGCCTAGGGGAAGTGGACAAGTACCTGGGGGTGCAAATCTCCAAAATACAGAACGGCTTTGCTATCTCTCAAAAAGAAAAGATAGTCGAGCTGCTCAAAAAATGCATCATGTCGATGCCCATCCCTGAGGGACACCCATGCATATGGGTTTCCTTAAGAACACCCATGACAAGGGAGAGCCATTTGAAGATAACAACCTCTACAGATCAACCATAGGGTCACTACTGCACATCGCCAACTGGACCAGGCCGGATATCACGTTGGTGGGGAACTTTCTTTCCAGACATTCCAACGACCCAAAGGTTCATCACTGAACTGCGATCAAGAGACTACTGAGGTACCTGAAGGGCACTGCGGATGTGAGGTTGCTACTCACTCCCCAGGCGACTGATGAACCCAAGTTCTCATGCTATGCAGACGCAGATTGGGCCGGAGACATAAAGACAAGGAAAAGCACATCAGGCTATCTGATACTCCTGAATGGCAACCCCATATACTGGTGCACCGGGAAACAGGACCTAGTTTCCACATCCACAGAAGAAGCAGAGTATGTTTGTATGTCCAGTGCTGCAAATGACCTAATTTGGTTCAATCAATTGATCTCCACAATTTGGGGGAAGCCCAACCTTCCCATCATCATTCACGAGGACAACAGGGCGGCCATAGACAAATCAAAGGCTGAATCCATAGGATGTAGGTCCAAGCACATAGATATAAAACACCAGCATGTGAGGGAACTGTCAGGAAAAGGCTTTTTAGACCTGGTTCACTGTGACACCAAAGAGCAGATTGCAGATATCCTGACAAAGCCTCTTCCATTAGCTGAGCATAGCTACCTGTTCAAGAAATTGTGTCTAAGCAAATAGGAGACACTCTCCATTGTTCACCATGTTTTTAGTCAGTGTGATATTAGAAGGGGTTTTGTTAGATATAATACCAAACTGCCATGAATTATATGTACCACAATGCATTGCCCTTATGACATCACTCAATCTTATTAAAAGACCCTAACTTTCCTACTGACCATTCCCTTTGCTGACCTTTGAGACCACCACTGTACCCGCCATTTAGGCAGTGGGAATAAAGACATTTAAACATAATCTATGACTCTGGAGTTATTGGACTGAACCATCGGAATCTCTCTGACAGGCCCAAAACAACCAACTGGACAACGGAATTTCTTTTAAAAAAACATTTTTTTACCAGCAGCAAAAATATTGCTCCGCCCCCCCTCCAAGCAGTGGCCCAAAACAACCAGCTGGACAAAGGAACTTCTTTTTTTAAAAATTTTTTACTGTACCAGCAGCGAAAATATTGCTCTGAACACCTTCCTCCAAGCTGTGGCCCAAAACAACCAACTGGACAAATGAATTTTTTAAAAAACATTTTACCAGCAGTGAAAATATTTCTCCGAACCCTCCTTGCCCCAATAGTGGCCCAAAACAACCAAATAGACAAAGGAATTTCTTTTTTAAAACATTGATCCCTACACTCCCCCTTCATCTACCTCCCCAACCCCAAGCCATTCAGACTCAAAATCTAATCTGCCTACCTTTCCACTGTGCCAAAGAATGCTTCAATAATCTGAAGAATGCTTCCAAAAATGCTTAAAATAATAATAAAAAAATTGAAATCTCACTCAAAAACTGCTCCGAAAAACTCCACCTACTCACTCCTCGCCTCATGCAAATCCACAGAGTAAAGTATGCACCGGTTGCACTTTTTAAACCACCCAGGCGCACAGCAACCTCGGAAAAAATGTGATATATTGTACAATGAAAAAATTCATTGTATGGAACAATTTCCCCCCAAAATTATTTTTGTTGTATGTTTTTTTTTCATTGTATGATGCATTCGTTGTACGGGGTGCCACTGCACAGTAAAACCCTGACTTACACATGCCTCGAGTTACATAAAATTTGACTTACATAATGATTTTTGCGCTAAAATCATGTCCCAATTTACATAACACAATTTCCTATGGGTTTGCTTTAAGTTACGTTAAAAAAAATGTATTTTCTATGGGTTTGCTTTGAGTGATGTAAAAAAATCATTTTTCCTATGGCGTCGCTTCGATTTACATGGATTTGCTTTGAGTTAAGTAAAAAAAAACGATTTACATAAAAGCCTACGGATCAGACTTTTTACGTAAGTCAGTGTTTTACTGTAGTTAGAGATTTTCTATTCCTTTGTTCATTTATCAACCCAACTGGAGGCCATAACCAAGAAATTAGAAGAAATCTGCATTTTGGAAAGAAGGATCTAGGAAATACCCTCAAATGTAAGGATGTGTCACCAGATAACAAGACCAAATTCATGTATACTATGCTGTTTCTGATTAGTATATATGGCATGAAAGCAGGACAGTAAAGAAACTCGACAGGAAAAAAGCAGTTTATTTGATATATGATGTTAGAGGAGAGTTTTATGGATACTGTACTATGGTCTGCTAAAATGACAGATTAGTGGATGCTAGATGAAGTCAAGTCTGAACTCTCTCTAGAAGCAAAAAAAAAAGACTATTGTACTTTGGGCACCATCAAATTACAAGATAGTAGGAAAACCAACAACGTGAGGTAAAATAGAAGCCAATAGAAAAAGAGAAGACCTAATATGAGAACTGAGTTTACAAGACCTGAGCAGAGTTGTTAATGATACCACCTTTCAGAAGTCATTCATTCATATGATCAGCATAAGTAACCAAGGATATGATGGCACATAACAATGACGACAAAGAAGAAACAAATAAATTCTGAACTGGGATTCAGGAAAGTCATTAAAATTCTGTATATTTATGAGCAAAAATGTAAACATGAATGGAAGCTTCTCCCCCCCCCCCCCCCGCTTTTTTGCTGCTGATATTAACTAGCTGCATGTTGCTTATCACGAGTACATTTGTATACTCTGACTTGTATTTGAGTTTATATCATTTGCATAAATCATATGGTTATGTTGCTTTTGAAAAACTTGCAAGGAATACAGTATATGCCACTACTGTTAAAACAGTTCAGATAATAGCAACCATGCATGCACTAACACTGGGA
Source organism: Bradypodion ventrale (assembly GCA_035047345.1). Lineage (NCBI taxonomy): Eukaryota > Metazoa > Chordata > Lepidosauria > Squamata > Chamaeleonidae > Bradypodion > Bradypodion ventrale. The sequence goes on from JAWDJE010000003.1 coordinate 253,583,818, forward strand.
CTCAGTGGGAGACAGTTTTACAGCCTAATGCAATACTCTCTATTGTAATATTTGCCATTAGTGTGTAGAACCAGATTGTGTAGTCATGGGCACACCTGCACATGGGTACCCTAAGAAGAAAGTATTGATAAGCCACCTCTGAGTATTCTCGACCTAGAAAAACCTGAAGAGGGTTGCCATAAATCAGAATTAACTTAAGGTCACATGATGATGATGATGATGATGATGATGATGATGATGATGATGATGATGATGATGATGACGACGACGATGATGACAATGATGACAATGATGATGTTGGTGGTGGTTGGTAAAGTTCTTTTCCTTCCTCTGCCATTTGAAGCAAGCCCTACTGTCCCCCCCCCACCCCCTTGCTTCACTTGCTTTGTTGATAGTCCTCTCTTTCTTCTCTGACCAAGCAACAAGTATGGAGGTTCTCCACATATTGGAGATTCCATTTCCCTCTTTCATTTCTTCTGATTGTAACTATAGATGGTAACTGTAAGTAGAAATACCCCTTTTCTACTTTAAAATGCTTCTAGAGTACTTTATCATACAAAGTCCTAGTTGTGTGTAGGAAACCGGAGTGGGAGGGGGGACAGCAATCTACCCATATTTTCTCTGTGTTGCTTTTTTAAAAACTCCATACTCCAGTAACTAAGAGGAATAACCAAAATTCCCCAATAAAAACAGCTGTTAGGTTTGTTCTCCATAATGAAACTTAGTGTCAATGCAATTCCATTAATGACTTGAACAACTATTCTCACAGAACCATAGGAGTGAAAGGGAATAAAGATCATGCAGTTTAAACTTTCTTTCCAAAGGCAGAAATGTCATTTATATCAAAACTGATGTTTGTCAGAAAACTGGGAAGATCTTTAAATACTGTAAAAGACAGGATTATTATGGTGTGTCACGTCAGTCATTTGAGATAAAAGAAAATAAATAAAAGTACTTTGCAAAGACAAATGTGTGTTGTAATTCATTTTAAAAACTCAAATAAAGCTTAGAGAATATAGAAAATAAAAGCCAAATTGAAACAGGTAGCATTTGTCAATGATTTTCTCTGGAGAGGAAAAAAAGGGTTACATGGAAAGAAATGTTGAAATAAGCCCAAATATTAACTGCAACTAGCAGAGACATTTAAAATGAATGGGATTTGTTAAGTCAACCCTTAAATTAAACCCACTGATTTAATAAGTTTACCTTATGTGTTAAGCCTATCACCATCTTCTTGGCAAAAGGAAAACAGAATTCTTCTTCTTCTTCTGTGTCTAGACCAGACATGAAACTGCCAGAATGAAGGCACTTCTGGTGAGTTCACCTGGCATAGTGTGAGAAAGATTAGCCAGCAACACAAGGTTGCTGTTACCAGGGTATGCTTGATTGTGATTCAAAAATTCCACAATCTTTGATGAGGCTTTTTTTGTGTACCCCAGCAGCAGAATGAACTCACAAAAAGGTGCCTTCATCAAAATGTTATTAAAGAACGAGATTTTCCTTTTGAAAGATTGGATACGAGTTTGCAGAGACGATGTGAAAAGACAAGAGCTGTATGATCAAATGAAGTTAAATTGGTTACAGATTATGAGGATAAATAAGTGGAATAATAGTTATGTGAGAGAGCAGAGTCTGGAAAGAAGCAAAACTGAATTTGAAGAGTTAATATGCAAGCGCGGCGCCAAAATGGCCGCCGCGCTCTTTGCGGGTCCCCCCACCTGGATGCAGACATCTAGGCTAGTTAGGGGGCATGGCCACCCCTCTATAAAAGGGGTGGCCACGAGGCAGCCGCGCTGCCATTTTACGTGAAGTGACAGAGCGGAGAAGTTTGATCTGACGCTTCTTTCCCCCGGCTTCGCCTTTGCTTGGAATGAGCTCCCGTCTTTGTCCGGATATCCTTTGAATTTGCGGAGGATATCACTCCAACGCTGATTGAATTTGATCGGAGGATATCCCTCCTCCGACCAGCGCCTGCTCACCCAAGCGCAAGGCACAGGCGGCCCCTAGGCCACGACCTAGGGGGAGGGCTCGGCCTACCCCCTCGACCTCGGGACTGCAGTGGCTCAAGTGGCTAAGACACTGACTGGGAGGCGGAAGGTCAGCAGTTCGATTCCCGAGTACTGCAGGATGGAATGAGCTCCCATCTTTCTCGGGGCTGCCACCGGGCCGGAGTGCTCGGGCGGCACCCCCACAGGGGGGTGGCGGGGTCATACTACCCACTGCCACCAATGAGGGGACCAGGCCTCCGCCTACCCACCCAGTCTGAGGACTCGGGCAGGGCAGCACAGGCCTGCTCCCCTGGGGTTTCTACCCTGTTGCTCCTTTGCCCGGCTTGGGGCATAGCGGCCCACTCGGGCACAGTGTGAGTTTCCGCCCCACCGTTCTTCCGGCCCCTTATGGGCCGGATTATTGGGCATGGCCCTATTCTGGCCAGGGATTGCCACACGGGTTTATCCCTCATCAATTACCCGGTGGGCCGTCTGGCCCATCCGGCCCACCTTATCCTGGGGGTCAGATGCTGTGGATGCTCTCCTTGCCCAAATCTCGGCACTGGGGACATCAATGGGCATTGCTCCACCACCTTCAGGTGGTGGGCTTGCCAGCCCTGCAGTTCCGGCCCATATGCCGGCCACGGCTGCACAGCAGGCTGCCAACAGGGTTGAGCTGCTGGAGGCCATCAGGCCAGCGCAGGCTGGCGCCTCGCAGCTCCCCATCAGGCCATTACAGCAGGGCATTCCACCGGGGAACGGTCCTGCTTGGCATGGACGCACGGAGGCACAGAGCTCGATGGCCATCGCCCCCCAGTGGGGGTGGCCCATGGGGGTTCACCGAGTGAGTATCCTGGTCAAATCAGCACACCTGTGACACTAGCTTATACACTGGGTGGGGGGGTACAGTGGCCATGGCCGCAACGGGCCAATTACACCCAGATTCTACAGGGGTGACCGCCCCAATGCTTCCCCTTAACTTCTCGGGGGTCTGATAGGGCCTATTATGTGTTCCCCCACTCCAATCCATGCCAACGGCGGCCCTGCCGACAGCTGGTTACTCCCTACCCCTGGGTGACCATTTATCCCGGGCTATTAGTGAGAAGATATGGCGTGGGGAATATATTCACATTTCCCCCCCCTCCTGCAACTTGAACTCACTGAGGAGTAGATGGAGGGGCAGGACGACGGGGGTAAGGAGTTGTCCCATTGCCGTAAGCTGCCTCGCCATGGGGCCAATTGGTTACCGGCCTAGTTGGTATCCATGGCAGGATATATAGGGGCCCATCCTGATTTGGCCATCGCAATGGTCCAGTACTTGGACAATATTTACTGGGCTGTGGTTGATTTCCCTGGCCTGTCATGGTTGGCCTATGACAAAGAACTTAGGATGAGTGCGGCCCTTCACCCTGAGATGCGGAGCGATGAGCCCTGCTAGCAGTTGTGGCTAATATATATGACTCCTACGTGGCCAGCGCCTATGCTCTGTACGAAGAGTCTATTTTCAGGCAACTACCTCCGTGGCTTTCTTTGGGGCTCTCAGATTAAGTGAGCTGGTACTACTTTCAACAGGGGTCATGTTCTGCAGGGCACTGGAACTGGAAGATGTGTAGCTTGACCAGGAGTAGGCTCTGGGGAGGATTCGCTCCTCAAGGGCCGGTCACCGGGAAAAGGGCAATAGCATGGTGCTGCCATATGTCCGGTTGGTCCCCCACATTTGTTTGTGGCAGCGCCTGGCCTGCCTGTCGTTCACGGCCTGGTCTGTCGTTCTGCTACATAGTCAGGTCCCCCCTTACTGAATTACAATTGGTACCCATTCGTTAAGGGTAGGCGCTGCATCAACTGCGGCTGCATTTGGGTACTCGGAGCCTGACGTTCGTTGTACGGGCAGGTGGGGATTTGTGCCTTTTTCTCCATCTGATCATCCCCTCACTGCATGAGTGCCTTGTTCTGCCCTCAATTCACTCTCCTTATCTTACAGACCCTGTGTGTTTCTGCACACTGGTGGCAGTGTGGCTTGTGGGCCACAATTTATGTGCACTGGGCAACACAGTATGCTGCTTCGTCAGAATGGGGACCCCATCTCGGGCTACATGTAACCGCGCGTATGCAGAGGTATGGTGTGCACGGCATATAGGTGGCGGGAACTGTTGCCATTCTTGATGTACATTGGGGATGCTGGACCACCAGATGTTTTAATTCTGCACCTCGGAGGCTATGATCTTGCACAGATCGCTAGCCTGGGCTTAAAGACTTCCGAGTGCAGTGACATGGCGTTTCTTTACCATTTATGGCCATACACATGGTTGCTATGGTCATACACCGTGCCGAGGCACTATTATAGGGGAGGCATTGCCCCCCGCGGTTGGACTGCGCCCGGAGGTCAGGGAACAGGGCTGTTGCCTGGTTCCTTATCCAGAATGGCTTGGGGGACAGCCATTCGTCATCCGGGGATAGGGTTACAGGAATTTAGCCTGTATTCTGGAGATGGGGTTTCACCTGTCAGCAAGAGGATGGACCTCTTTTGAATGACGTACAAGAGGGCCTGGTGACCAAATTGTCAGTCAAGGGGGGGCGGATCTCTGATGCGATTTTGGCAATGTTCGCCGAGTGTCAGGTGCCTCTCCGGGAGTTGCAGGTGATTCACGGCCACCTCAACTTCGCCTGCAAAGTGGTAACACCAGGCAGAGCCTTCACCAGGCGTCTGGGTGACACTATGGCGGGTCTTTATAAACGACACCGCAGGGTACGGCTGGCTAGGGGTTTACGAGCAGACCTGTCGGTTTGGCTCACATTCTTGCAGGACTTTAATGCCGTCTCCTTTTCAAGATCTGAGCTTATAGTCAGCCCCAGTTCCAAGTACAGTCGGATGCCTCCGGCTCTCTGGGGTATGGGATTTATTTTGAAGGACAGTGTGCCTATGACCGATGGCCCTAGGGATGACAGGGCATGGATCGCATACGCGATCTTACGTTCCTGGAGTTTTTCAATTTTGGGTACCCTTTATGCTCTGGGGGAACAGGTGGGCTAGTTCTGTGGTTCATTTTTAGCGTGACAACGCTGCGATGGTGCACATTGTCAATGCCCATACGTCTCAATCCCCCGGAGTAATGGCCTTAGTTCGTCAATTGTTCTTAGGTCCGTGTGCTTTAATGTGCTCCTTAGGGCCGGACATGTGCCAGGCATTAATAACGATATTGCCAATGCTTTATCCCGCCGGCAGATCTCCCGGTTCCGTGCCTTGGCTCCAGACGCAGAGGAACTTCCCTCTCCACTCCCGGCCGTGATATGGACATTTAGCGAGGAGAGGCGAACAGGGCGATCGGCATGTCTTTGGCACCTCGCACGCATAAGGCGTATCAGCATACACTCCTTCACTTTAGGACTTTTTGTAGGAAAAGGCAGTTGCCTGAAATGTTGCCGATACCGGTCGACCTGGTTTTACAGTATATGGTGCACCTTCATGATCTGGGGTTGGCCCCATGCACCATTGCCACCAGGCTTTACGCCGTGGCATTCATGGCCAAGGCACGGGGCTTTACTCCCTGTCTGAGTGACTTCCGCATACGCCATGTATTGGGAGGACATGTGGACGTGGCAGCCGCCTGGACACACGTTGCCCTGTTTTACCAGGTATTCTGACCCACCTTGCACGAGGTTGGCTTAGACTGTGTTACAGTAGGTAGGAGGAGTCTCTTTTTCATGCAGCTACCACCGTAGCTTTCTCTGAAGCTCTGCGAATCAGCGAGCTGGTCCCACGGTCAAAGGGGGACGTGTCTCGTAGGGCACTGGAACTCGACGATGTGTTTATCAACCAGGAGTGGGCTCAGTTGGAGATTCGTTCCTCAAAGGCCGATCAGCATGGAGTAGGCAGTGGTGTTATACTGCTACAATGTACATTTGCTGACATCTGTCTGGTCGGTGCCTTACATGCAATTCTGGCAGTGCCTGCTGCGCGCCCTGGCCTGTTTTTCTGCTACCAGGATGGGTCTTCTCTTACCAAATTTCAGTCCTGGAGGGTGACCAGTACTGCACTTCACAGTGTGGGGCTCGTTATGGCACCCATTCATTCAGGATAGGCACCATATTGACTTCGGGTGCATTTGGGTACTCTGAGGCTGATATATGTTGGATGGGCAGGAGGGGGTCCGCGCATTTTTTCCTTATATGTACGTCCCCTCACTGTATGAGTACCTAGTTATGTCCTTAATTCCTTTTCCTTCTTTTACAGACCCTGTGAGTCTCCGCACACCGGTGGCAGTGCGGCCTGGTGGGCCACAGCTATGTACACTGGGCAGCACAGGATGCTGCATCATCGGCGTGGGGACCCTATCTCAGGCTGCGTGCATCCGCACGTGTGCGGTGGTATGGTATGCGTGGCATGAGATGGCGGGAACTGTTGCCATTCCTGATGTCCATCAGGGATGCTGGACCACCTGATGTTCTGATTCTGCACCTCGGCGGCAATGATCTCGCACGGATCAATGGCCTTTCCTTAAAATGTCGGGGTGCAGTGACCTGGCGTTTTTACATTATTTATGGCTGTACACACGGTTGCTATGGTCTGACATCGTGCCGAGACACTGTTTTAGAGAAGACATGGATCTCCGTGGTTTGGACTGTGCCCGGAGGTCAGTGAACAGGGCTTTTGCCCGGTTTCTTGTTGAGAATGGCTTGGGGACAGCCATTTGACACCCGGGGATAGGGTTGCAGGATTTTAGCCTATATGCAGGAGATGGGGTCCACCTGTCGGCCAGAGGTATGAACCTCTTTCTGGAGGACGTGCAAGCAGGCCTGGCGACTGAGCTGACGGTCGGGGGGGGGGGGGGGGGGGGCTGGTGAGTCATCATGGACGCCTCCCCGTGTGGCGGGTAGCACTGGTAAGGTAAAGATTTATGACCCATAGGTATCCGGCAGGTTCGCAATTGACTGGCCAACACGTAGATAGGTACAGGGGAAACAGGATTGGCCGGTTAAGGGCGAACTATGAAAGGGGTGATGTCAGGAGCTTCACCACCTGCATCACCTTGATATTTGAATGGATACACGTCATAGAGTGGGGTCAGTAGATAGTATATTGACTCCGGTCAACAATTTGTTTGTGTCAACAAACAAATTGATACAAATTGATACATGTAGCCAATTTCCATTGGCATTTTGGGTGGAACCTTACCAGTGTTACTGCGGCCTGCTTGCCTTAAAGAATTTCAATTGGATGATACACCAATTGAAAGTGATAATTCGGACTAGGGCATTATTTAATAAAAGTGGCCCGATGCCTTTAATCCAATACCGGTGTCTGAGTCTTTATTTGGGTGGGTGTGCCTGCAATGAAAAGAAAGAAAGTCAGAAATTGGAATTAAAGGTATGGTTAGTAAAATATATAAAATAATAAATGTAGAAAGTAATTCACAAGATATATTAAAAATGCTTGGGAACAAGATTTGAAGATAAGCATAACCGAAAAAGAGTGGAAAAATAAATCGAAAAAAAGAGGTATGAGATCCATGTCCGTCAGGGTTAAAGAGCATAATTTCAAAATGTTGTGGAAATGGTACTTGACCCCATTGAAACTGTACCAGATAGATAAAAATAATAATAAAATGTGTTGGAGATGTAAAAATACATTGGGCACATATGTACATATGTGGTATGAATGTAAAAAGGTTGAGAAATTTTGGGAGGTGTGGATTCCCCGTGCCCGGTGGGCACGGAACGGCCCTGGCAGAGGCCACTTCAGTCAAGAAAACTTCTGGCCCGTGGTTTCTGCGGGTAGAGAAATTAAGGGGGGTGGATTAATGATAGGGTTTGATTCACCCAATTCCTTGACCTGACCAGCGGTTCTGCTGAGAGAGCGAATATCTAACCCCGTTACCCATTAAGGTAATCACTCATCTCCAAGGAGAGCGTAATCGCCGGTGCAAATAGAAGCCATGTTTACCCCAGCCTAATCCTTGGACAATGGTGTTTCCCCTGTCAATGTTTGCCCCAGTTAATTAACTTCCCCCAGAAGGTTTCCCCATTAACCCGGGTAGATGGGTGATGTGATTTTCTGTCAGATGACGGTTTTGCCACCGTATGCTTTTTCTCCTATATATGTTGAAGCTTTCCCTCAATAAACTACTGATCTGATCTCACTCCATACTGCCTCGTATCGCTTCTTGATCAGTCTCCTCCGGGACCTCTGGCCCTCAGCGGCCCCGATTCCTACACCTGGTGACCCCGACGTGATCTACTCGTAAGTAAGCGACCCCCGAGCGGTCTACCTCAGAGTAAGCGATCACACGGTCCGGTTCTGCGCTTGAACCGCGGCCAATCGTCCCGGAGGACAGCGCGGCAGCCCGGCCGGTAAACCGGCCGGTCGGGAGACAGCCTACGCGGTGAGGCATTCCAGAGAGGCATCCTACAGCTTGCTCCCGACTTTCGCGGCGGCTTGCAGGTTACGGAAAAACGCATTCCGCAGGGTCAGCTGTGGACCCTGACAGCGCAGAGGCCGCCGAGGGCCCGTGGTAGGGGACCACGCTCCGAGCTCTACCCAAAGAATCATCGCCAGAACCTATTACTTGCCCAAGACGCGTCGACCCGTCCCGAGGAGGAAACTTCGGAGGACCCTTCGCAGGTAATATGGGGACCTGTCCTCAGCGACAGCGTCCGTCCGCTAGCCAAAAAACTCGTGAGGAAGAGTTTAGAATCCTGGCCAGGGTGTTTCAGTTAAAGTTCCACAGCATAGAGCTACCGAGACTTTTGGTGTACCTAAGAGAACACTGCCTGCTTTACCCAGAAGTAGGTACGTTAACCCTTGAGCTTTGGGATCAGATAGGAGACTGCATTCAGCAACCCCCGAAAGCTCCAGGAGGCGTAATTCGCACATGGAGTAAGTGTAGGAAACTCTTAGCGGAGATAGAACCAGTCCGGGTAGAGGCCAAAGAACCCCCAGCGCCAGCCGAGCCATCGGCACCTACGGCGCTCTATCCGTCATTGCAGTTTAGGCAGAGTAGCGTAGGGAACTTTCCCTCGGTGACAGCTGCAGACGTCACCGACGGAATGCAAGGAATGGGGAGCGCAGGCGCTTCTCTGACAGTTCCAGGTTCCCAAGTTACCAAGAGTGCCCTTCAGCGCACAGTGGAAGAAGAGATCAGGAAGGGGGAATTGCCAGCGGAAGAAATAGCTGAGCTTAGTCAGATTTGTCCAATTCGCTTAGAAATGGATGCCCTCACGGGGGCCCAGAAGATAGTTCATTCACCAGTCCCGTATAAGCTTCTCACGGCTATACGGAAGGCCATTTTAGAGACAGGGCTCCAAAGCCGTTTTACTAGGGGCACGCTTCAGCAAGTGTGCAAGAACACCATGTTCATTCCTCATGACTGGAAAGCCGTCATGCGGATGATGCTCAACCCTAGCCAGTACCTGATTTGGGACAGCGAGTTTCGCCTTGAAGCTCAAACTAGGGCTGCCAGGATGGGAGGCGCAGTAATTCCTGACCAGTTATATGGTTCAGGTGCCTTCGAATCCATCGATGTGCAGATCAACTTGCCACTCGCCACTCTTCAGATGTCGGCAGAGGCTGCCTTTAGGGCTTTTTTCAAGGTCCCTGCGACCGGCAAAGCGGCTAAGAATTACACCGCAGTCAAGCAGGGAGCCCAATAGCCCTACATGGACTTCATCAATCACTTGGAAGAGGCGATTAGTAGGCAGATCGATAATGAGGAAGCCCAGCAAGAGCTTATGATGAAGTTAGCCAAGGACAATGCCAATTTAGACTGCCGTAAAATCTTGCAGTCACTGGGCAATCGTCCTGACTTGACTCTCACGGACATGATTAGAGCTTGCGCCGACGTTGGCACAGAATCCTATAAAATGGGTTTGCTAGCGGCAGCGGTGCAAGGGGGTAGAAGACCTAAAGGAAAGACCCAAGGAGCATGTCACAATTGTGGCAAGGTCGGTCACTTCGCTAGGGAGTGCCGATCCAAGGGAGGCGGACAAAATTCCGGCCGTTCCAAGGCTCCGAACACCCTGTGTCCGAAGTGCAAGAAAGGCTACCATTGGGCCAGAAACTGTCCGAGTTCGGGAAACCGGCACGCGGGCACGTCTCTGGCCCCGGTCCAAACAGAGACTTCCCAGATTCAGGGCTCGCCAGAGCTAGACTAGATTCTGGTCACATTCCAGGCACTGCGAGGGCGCAGGCCAGCCCCAAGGGTAGTACAGGGCTAGATTTGACTTGTCAGGCAGACGTTACATGCGACCTGCCAGGCACGGTCTATCTGGTGGACTCCCAGTACATGGGTCCACTGCCCAAGGGCTTTATAGGTTTAGTTTTGCCCCGCAATGTAGCAGGAGCACGCGGAATTCTTGTAATTCCAGGAGTCGTTGACTCCAATTTTTCAGGCGTTCTCCAAGTTCAGCTTTGGACTCACCTGCCCCAAACAATTCACAAAGGAGACACCTTAGCGCAACTGATCATGGTTCCTTGTCACTCGCCAGCAGACCGCCAGGGAAGGCTCAGGGACAGCTCAGAGTCCCGGTCAGAGGACCACTCGAGCGCCAGTGAGGCAGTACAAGGATACCAGGTCTTAGCGACAGTGGAGACCAACATTGAGTGGAAACAGCGCCCGGTTATTGAGGTATTTCTGAATAATAGATCATTCTCAGGCCTGTTAGATACCGGAGCAGATGTATCCGTGATAAGCAGAAGCCAGTGGCCGAGGGAGTGGGCCATTGAGCCGGTCTCCGATGTGTGGGGGGTAGGCGGCATTCAGGAAGCATTTAGGAGCCGGGAGTGGGTGACAGTCACGATTCCAAAGGCTGACAGCACAGCGGTAATTCGGCCGCACATTCTTGATGTGCACATCAACCTTTGGGGGAGAGATATTTTACAGCAGTACGGTGCTACGCTTACCTTCGGGTAATGGCGTTGCCACTTAAATGGCTCACCGATATGCCGGTCTGGGTAGAACAATGGCCGGTAGTGGGAGAGAAGTTAGTTGCCCTAAAACAACTGGTTAAAGAACAGCTAGACGCAGGATAAAGAAAAGATGGAAAGAGTACACAGAGGAACTTTACAAAAAAGACCTAAACACCGCGGATAATAACAATGAGGGGGAAATTGAACTTGAACCAGACATCCTAGAGAGTGAAGTCAGAAAGGCCCTAAAAAGCACGGCAAATAACAAAGCCAGTGGATATGATGGTATCCCAGTTGAATTCTTCAAAGCCCTAAAAGATGATGGAATCAAGCTACTACATGCTTTATGCCAGCAGATTTGGAAAACGAAACAGTGGCCACAGGATTGGAAAAGATCAGTATATGTCCCAATCCCAAAAAAGGGCAATGCCAAAGAATGTTCAAATTATCGAACAATTGCGCTCATCCCACAAGCCAGCAAAGTGATGCTCAAGATAATGCAGGATAGACTACAGCAGCATGTAGAAAGAGAACTACCAGAGGTGCAGGCTGGATTCAGAAGAGGCAGGGGGACCAGAGATCACATTGCCAACATACGTTGGATCATGGAGAAAACAAAGGAATACCAGAAACAAGCTTACTTCTGTTTCATTGACTACACCAAGGCCTTTGATTGTGTGGACCACAACAAAATGTGGCAAGTAATTAAAGAGATGGGAATACCAGAACACCTCATATGTCTCATGAGAAATCTGTACATGAGTCAAGAAGCAACAGTTAGGACAGAGTATGGAATGACGGAGTGGTTTGGAATAGGAAAAGGAGTAAGACAAGGCTGCATTCTGTCACCCTGCTTATTCAACTTATACACAGAGCACATAATGCGCAATGCAGGGATGGAGGAATCACCATATGGGATCAAAATTGCTGGGAGAAACATCAACAATTTGAGATATGCAGATGATACCACCCTAATGGCAGAAAGTGAAGAAGACCTAAAGAAGCTCCTGATTAGGTTGAAAGAAGAGAGTGCAAAAGCTGGCCTGAGACTCAATATCAAGAAAACCAAGATAATGGCAACAGGCGCTATAAGTCCCTGGAAAATAGATGGGGAAGAAGTAGAAGCAGTAACAGATTTTACTTTCTTAGGATCAAAGATCTCTGCAGATGGGGGTTGCAGCCATGAAATAAAAAGGCGACTGATTCTTGGGAGACAAGCTATGAAAAACCTGGGGAACATAGTGAAAAGTAGAGATATCTCACTGCAAACAAAGGTCCGCATAGTCAAAGCAATGGTATTTCCGGTGGTAATGTATGGCTGTGAGAGCTGGACCATTAGAAAGGCTGAGCGAAGAAAAATAGATGCCTTTGAGATGTGGTGCTGGAGGAGAGTTTTGAGAGTCCCCTGGACAGCGAGGAGAACAAATAGGTCAATATTAGAAGAGATTAGCCCTGAGTGCTCCTTAGAAGGACAAATAACAAAGATGAAGTTGAAGTATTTTGGACATCAAATGAGAAAAGAGGATTCACTTGAGAAGGCCTTGATGCTGGGGAAGATGGAGGGCAAAAGAAGAAGGGGACGGCCAAAGATGAGATGGCTAGATGGTATTGTAGACACAATGGGCACGGGGCTGTGTGGACTAAGGAGGATGGTGGAGGACAGAGGTGCCTGGAGAGCGATGGTCCATAGGGTCGCAAAGAGTCGGAATCGACTGTGCGACTGAACAACAACAAGACGCAGGACATATAGAGCAGTCCACTAGTCCTTGGAATTCGCCAATTTTTGTCATTAAGAAGAAGTCGGGGAAGTGGCGACTCCTCCACGATCTCAGGGAGATCAATAAATTCATACAGCCAATGGGTCCGCTTCAATGCGGCATCCCAAATCCTAATATGATTCCCGAGGGGTGGAAGATCTTAGTTGTAGATCTCAAGGATTGTTTTTATACAATTCCCTTAGACCCCAGGGACCGGGAAAGGTTTGCCTTTACGGTGCCGGTTGTGAACCACAGTGAGCCTACGCAGCGTTACGCATGGAAATTTTTGCCACAGGGCATGCTCAATTCGCCCACCCTGTGCCAAATTTATGTTCACAATGCACTGGCAAAGTTTCAAAACCTTTACCCAAAAGCCTTAGTTTGCCATTTCATGGATGACATCTTGGTCGCGGTGCCGCAACTTGGCAGCAAAATGTTTTCAGACCTCCAGGCCAGCCTGGGGGAGAAAGGTTTACTCATTGCCCCGGAGAAAGTGCAGAGAACCGAGCCCTTCTCATACATGGGTCATCGGCTTCTCCGCTCTTTCGCAGCACCCGTTTTGCCTCAGATCAACTTACAAGATTCAGTCACCTTAGTAGAATTGCAACAGGTTTTAGGGAACATTAATTGGGCCAGACCGTATTTTCAATTGTATACGGATCTCTTGAAACCGCTCTTCTCGCTGCTAACTTTAGGTAAGCAGCCGGCAGACCGGATACACATCTCTCGAGAGGCGCACTTAGCTCTCGAGAAAGTTAACCAGGCTCTCAGCCAGAGGTGGGTAGATAGGATCCCCCCGGGGGCCATACGCCCCGATCCTGAACTTGTACATCGTTCGAGCAGGGTCCATGTTCACCGGTGCTCTAGGAGTAGACTCCGAGAAAGGAGCGAGTATCATGGAATGGGTGTACTTGCTGAACACCTCTTCCCGGAATATCGTTCCTCCCCAAGAATTGGTTTCCGCGGTGGTCTACCGCGGAAGGCTGAGAGCTAGGGACATTTCAGGGCACGACTTAGCCAAAATTGTAGTCCCGTTCACCAAGAAACAAATTCAGCAATTGATGCAGCTCAGTGACTCGCTTCCAATTGCCTTGGAAGGATTCACCGGATGCCTGGCATACCACTTGCCAAAAGACCCCAGACTTGTCTCGCTTCAAACGCAGACTGTCAGCTTGTTCGAATTGCTCTCGCTGGTTCCGCTTCAGGGAGCCAGGACAGTTTTTACTGATGCGCACATATGGTGTCTTGACTTGGCAGGAGGGCCAAGCTTGGCGCACGCTGTTAACTCTTCCACAGAAGTCCGCACAGCGGGCAGAGTTGGCAGCGGTGAACCTTGCCTTGCGCACCTTTGCCAAAGAGCGCCTAAACATCATTACTGACAGTCAGTATGTTAGGAATTTGCTTCACAGTCTACCGGGAGCATACATCACTCCCGTGATAGACAAGAATTTGCTTAGTCTGTTTCTCACTGCTCAATTTCATTTGCGAAACCGCACGGAGCTGCTCTATATTGCCCACATCCGAAGTCATCAAGACTTACCGGGTCCGATTTCCGCGGGCAATAGCAGAGCGGATGCGGCGGCAAAGGAAATTCAGCAACGTTCAGTGTTAGGTGTTTTCACTACGCCAATTCAGAGTCATGCCTTTTTTCACCAAAATGCCAAAGCGCTAGCCAGACAGTTCAATCTGCCACTTTCTCAAGCCCAAGGCATAGTTCGCTCTTGCCAGCATTGTGCAGGGGCACCGGGGGGGCCCTTGTGGGGGGTCAACCCACGAGGGACAGAGGCTAACCAGGTGTGGCAGATGGATGTCACGCATGTTCCGCAGTTTGGCAGATGGCAGTACATGCACGTTTGCATTGATACCTTTTCTCAATTCGTTTGGGCAACGGCGCAGAAAGGGGAGACTGCTTCCCACGTGGAGCAGCACCTCCTTTCCTGCATCGCGGCAATGGGCAAGTCATGGCAAATTAAAACCGATAACGCCCCGTCCTACAGCTCCAGGGAGCTGGCGGCCTTCATGGCCACCTGGGACATTAAGCATACTTTTGGCGTTCCTTACAATCCGCAGGGGCAAGCGATTGTGGAACGGGTCAATCGGACGCTCAAGTCCTATATTGACAAACAAACAGAAAGGGGGGGAGCCACCAGCCCTCCCCAAGTCACAGGCTCAGGCACAGCATTGTCTGAATAAGGTATTGTTCACATACAATCACCTTAATGTTTTTTCGGATTGCACGCCGCAGGAGAAGCACTTCCGCCGTTCGGAAGCTCTCCCGCGACCGATGGTCCGATACCGGGTGCCACCGGACCCTTCTTGGAGGGGCCCGGCGCCACTCATAACCTGGGGAAGAGGGTATGCTGCAGTTATGTCTCCTACAGGTGTCGTTTGGATTCCAGCTCGGTGTGTCAAGCCTCACTTGGAACCCCATGGCGTGGACCCAGACCGACCCGAGTCCGATCCCGGAGATGGAGGACCTCACTCTGACCGAGAGGACCCGTCGGAAGAAGCGGCCACAGATGGCAGCGCCGAAGGTCACCTGGGGGATGATCAAGGCTCTTTGCAATGAGGCCCAGGACGCCCTCCGGCGCGAGGAGAAGGAGCCGACACCGGAGAACTTCGTAGCTGCAGTCTTTGCCCAGATCAATGCCACCTCCGTGGCAGTCCTCATCATCCTGATCCTCTCCCTGCTTGTGGGGGGAGGCGTTCAGGCCGCCCCATTTGGGGCCAACGGCTTGATACCAGACGGAGACCTTTCTGCCAGGATGCATTATAACCTATGGGAAAGGTTGGCGGGTCTCGTCAACCAGTCCGATTTTTGCCTGAAGCAGGACGCGGGTTCTGCCTCAATCCTAAGCACCTGCCTCATCCCAGTGTGCCACACTTTAGATGCGCACGCCAGGGATGGCGACTGGCTGCTGAAGAGGATTTTCGGACCGCATCTCCCTGCGAGCTTTGCAGCCTACGCTCGCTGGGGGGGATTGCGGCTCACTATGACTTTGCCGGCTGATGCAGCCACTCTTTACACTCCGCGAGTGGCGGCCAGCCCGAACTCTACTTGTGCTCGAATAGTCGGCTGCGCTGCAGTCGGCCGAACTCAGCGCCGCTGCCTCGACACCGGCAGCAGCAACTGGACTTGTGATAAACCAGAGACACTTGGTTCAATGTATGCTCATGTTACCCTGCCTTCGGGTTGGTTCTTTACATGTAATCAGTATACCTTCAACTACATTCCTGCAAATGTATCAGATTCCACATGTTGCCTTAGTCGTTTGACACTGTTACTTCCCACCAAGGATATGGTTACCCCAAGCACAAATGTTTCAGATGTTCCCGCACCCATACGGCACACTCGCACCACCCAGTTAGACAGCTCATGTGATAGCAGCTTTAGAGTTCTGAGTCCAGCCGAATATGTCTCGCTGGCAGTCAGCATAGTTGGCGTGCCGGGATTAGCCGTCGGCAACGCTCGGAGGATTGGTCGACTGGCTTGCGGATTAGCCAAAGCCATTAACCATACCTCCACGGCGATAGCGTTGCTCAACCAAGAGCAGGCAGAGCTTCGCCATGCCATTCTCGACAATCGAGCGGCTATAGACTATCTCTTATTGCTACATCATTTGGGTTGCGAATCTTTTCATGGTATGTGTTTCTTCAATCTTACTGATAATTCCCGCAGAGTACAGAATCAGCTCACAGACCTCCACACCATAGTCGAGGGTATCAGAGAGGGCTCTGCATGGGGGACTTGGTGGAGTTCATTGTGGAATTGGATGTGGTCATGGATTCCGTGGGGGTGGCTCCAGACGGTACTCAAGGTGGTTGTGGGGGTGATTATACTAGGCATAGCAATCTGCTGCTTTGTGCAATGTATTCCCTCACTGATCTCGAAGTGCCGCCCCAAGAAGGAACCCCGAAGCATCATTCCCGCTCAGCAGCTGATGCCCCTCTTGCGCAAAGTCGCCGGTCAGGTCCTTAAATGAAATTAAAAGGGGAGATGTGGATTCCCCGTGCCCGGTGGGCACGGAACGGCCCTGGCAGAGGCCACTTCAGTCGAGAAAACTTCTGGCCCGTGGTTTCTGCGGGTAGAGAAATTAAGGGGGATGGATTAATGATAGGGTCTGATTCACCCAATTCCTTGACCTGACCAGCGGTTCTGCTGAGAGAGCGAATATCTAACCCCATTACCCATTAAGGTAATCACTCATCTCCAAGGAGAGCGTAATCCCCGGTGCAAATAGAAGCCATGTTTACCCCAGCCTAATCCTTGGACAATGTTGTTTCCCCTGTCAATGTTTGCCCCAGTTAATTAACTTCCCCCAGAAGGTTTTCCCATTAACCCGGGTAGATGGGTGATGTGATTTTTTGTCAGATGACGGTTTTGCCACCGTCGCGCTTTTTCTCCTATATATGTTGAAGCTTTCCCTCAATAAACTACTGATCTGATCTCGCTCCATACTGCCTCGTATCGTTTCTTGATCAGTCTCCTCCGGGACCTCCAGCCCTCAGCGGCCCCGATTCCTACAGGGAGGAAATTGAGAAGGAGATGGTTAATATTATGAGAACATCTCTCAAATTGGGGCCAAGTAACATCTTGTTGATGGACGTAGATAATATGAACATAGATGATGATAAGAAAGAATTATTGGCTATAATGCTTACTATGGGCAGAATGTGTATAGCAAAAAATTGGAAGAATGACATAACATTAAAAGTAGATGATTGGTATAAGGAGATGTGGGATCTCGCATTGAATGAAAAATTAACATGGGCGTTGAATTTTTTAAAAAGGAATAATTAAAGAGAATAGATTCTGGAATACATGGAGACAGTTTGTGGATCATGCTTTGAATTGAGAGGGGAAGAATAGACTGACACCAGACTAATTGAAGTTTTGGGCACAGTAGAAATCAATGGGAAATACCACATCCTCCTGGGCAATGTAAATACACGGGGTGAATGATGTATAGAATGTAATATTGGAATAAATTGATAGGGATAGAAATAGAAATATAACTGTTTTAGACAAATTGATTTGAATAGAAATTAGATAAAATAAGAAGTTACTGGTCACTAATGTTTAAGAGCAAAGCTGGGATATTTACCATCATGATAATAAAACATTAAAGAGACAGTAAGTTAAATGTTAAATTTCAAAGGTGTTACATTTAGACTTATATACATCTAATTTTATTGTTTAAAGATTCTTTTTTTTTCTTTTAGTGATAATGTCAAATGTATCATTTATATGCTTGCCTATGTTGTTTTTTCTTTTTTCTTTCTGTATTTGTATGTTATTTCCCCCCCTGAAAATCAATAAAAAAAAGGTGCCTTCATTTTGGCAGTTTCACATCTGGCCTAGATATGGAAGTTAGTGAGGATAAAGGTACAGTACTTAGACTTGGTAGGCATTTTGAAAAGTAGTGTAATACCTGAGTCACTTTGTGCAATTAAATAATCTGAACAATTAATAAACAGTTTTGAGAATGTTTGAGGGGGTAAATAAGGAATAGTGCCCATTCAATTTGTTGAATGTTAAGACGATGGTTTTTCAATATACAGCTGGTTGTAAACTTAAAAGACAAAGGAGAACCAACCAAGGATAACAAACTGTGGTTTTCTTGGTGCAGCAAAAACAGATGTGCAGGTAGATCCTCTGCATTTTTATTCCAAAGTAAAATCTACAGTATTCAGTCTGATTTAATTTCATATGTAGAATTAAATGTATGGCTTGTTGTAGAGACACCGTTCCCAATTATAGTTGAACAGGCTGGTGTAGCCATCTGGATTGGCAACATCTTCTCTCTAAAGAGCTCCTCAATTAGAAACAGCTATGGAAATCTCTAAGAAGAAACAAATTGTCTGTTCTGGAAGGACCTTGAATGTAAATGATTAAGGACAAGCAGATATACTCTAAATAAATATATTCTGGCTGATTTAAAAAAAAAATGCCTTTCAACACAACATTAGCGAAACATTTCTTCTATTCCAACCTTCCTTTTCTATAAAGACCTAAGCATTTCATTATGGGCTTCAAAGGGCACTGTTGCTATTGACCTGCCATATGCAGAAAGGAGGACAAGAAAGAAAAAGAATCAAGGTGATAGGTGAAAGAGCTGGTTTTCCTGCTAGTTTTGTATGCCATTTCCTACAGGCAGGAAGAACTAAATGCAGTTTTGAGCATTTTACAGCCCAGGGTGTATTTCTCAGTCTGGTATCGCTTGGCATAAGGACTACTTCCTTTTGTGCAAAGAAAGTAAATGTGAGAAGAAAGAGGAGAAGAAGAACAAACAGCAAAAAGACATCGGAACAACAAAAATGTTTTGGCTTTGGAATTTAATGAAAGGAAAGTTAGAATGTATATATACTGTAAAATGAAAACTGAGTCCAGTTTTGATTGTTGGGGCTAAATCAGGGATTCTCACCCTGCGGCCCGCAGCACCATTTCACATGGGCCCCCACCACCTCTACAACACCAGGAAGTGCCATGTGATGAAAGAAGGGGAAAATGGCTGTCCGGCCCCCAAAGCTGTCTGAGGGACCATGACCCGGCCCCCAGGTTTAAAAGGTTGAGAACTCCTGGGCGAAATGCTGCTCCAGAGACTTAGACACAGATATAGACACAGGTAGTAGTCATATTTTATGCCCTGTCTGTCTTCTAATGAGCTCAAAAAAGCTTACATAGATCTCCCCCTTCCCACTTTATCCAGAGAATAACACAATGAGGTAGATCAGGGGAAAGAGAGACAGAGCACAAGTAACCCAAGGTCACTCAGACAGCTTCATGGCTTAGTTAGTGGAAACTTGTTGTGTAAACCTGGTTCTAACAAGTCCAACTCCCCTACCCTTCACCTCACTGGCTCTTCTATTTGAAGATCACTAGCTTAGAGTAATATGAAATGAGGTTAATTTTGCTGTAGGAAAGCCTGCAAGTCTAGATAGTCCTGTGAAGAGACAAGAATGCACATCTATTTGTGCTTTGTGTAGAGGTGTTGGAAAACTGGGCCTCATTGTGTCTTTCCAGCACGTGTATTATTTGCATGAGACAGATAGGAATTATTCTTTTTCTAAAACTTTTCTTCTCAGAACTGCTCAGGCAGCATGCCCATGCCTATATTAGCTATGAGGTTAGGAATTTATAGTCCAAAAAGTAACTTCCTTATCTTTTGCAATTAGCAATGAGAAATGTATGTGTGCATCTGGAGAATTTCCCTCAGAGATATAATGGATGCATCCCCATGGCATGTAACTCTTCTCATACCAAAGTTAGGGAGTCTGCATAACTGTCTATGGTGAAAATTAGCAAGGGTTTGTCTTACCTTGTATAATTTCTTTGGAAGTTATTTTTTACATTTAGAGAACCAGAACAGCCATTCTGGCTGGGGGTGGAGTGGGGAATAAAATACTTAAAACCAAGATACAGTAATTGCCAAAATGGTGTTGCTTGGTTTATTAAATCACATTAAGGTAAGCACATTGAATCAACAGAACTCAAGGAGTAGGTGAATTACCTAAGTACTACTGATACAATGGGCCTATGCTAATGTGAAACACTACACAAAGTAACAGGTCTTTGCCCAACATCTATGGATAGGCCAAGGAAAACCAAATGTTGCATGGAGGGAAGAGTAATACACATCAGTTCTAACTGCTTCCTTTGGCCACCTCCTTGTTAAATTTTGGTTACTTCCATGAACATACTACCATACTATCTACCATGCTTTGAAATGAAGTATAAATGCATTAGATCACATATTTCTCCTTACTTCATACCTTTAAACTTGGTTCAATGCCATGGCAAACTCTCCTAGACATCTGCAACAATTAGCACTGCATTTAAAGATGCAGTGAATTAGATCAATAGGACTGGATGTGATTATTTTATTGTGGTGCAGATGTTTGTGTGTGGGTGCTTATCTATCTGGATCTCAGTTGCTTCATCAGCCTCCAGTCAGTGCTGCGGCTCCATTTTATTCTGAAAATAATCACAAAGAAAGACAATTAGAAAAGCATAATGCGAGAAGAAAGAAATGGACTGTTGATGCTGACTTGGCTTTCTAGGAACTCTTGGTGACCCAAGGGCATGTCCTGACATGAGGAGCAAAGTATGGCCCAGAAATGGAGTACAAATCAAACAAATACCCCAATGACATCTGTGAAGAGAGGGCAGCTTAAATAATAGATGCAGAGTTTGCTGCTCTCATCAATCTTTATTCATAATCTTTATTTTTAGACAGGCAAGAAACCTAATTAAAGATGCATTTCAAAATTAAAAAGACAAAGAGGCAAAAAGTCACAGATCCATTATCATTACTGCTTAGTGCATATTAAACAGAATGTAAATTATCCATTAGTGTTCTGTGCACTGTGGGGTGTCAAACTTATATATCATGTTAATGGGTCATCATGGTTGGCTCGGGGCTGTGTAAGTCAGTTGCTCAGAAGTATGATTGCTATCCTAGCTTTAGAGTGACTGCAAATATTTCCAAGGGCACACAGTGCAAATTATCGACTGGAGGAAGAAGCTCAGAGCTTGGAAATATTCCTGTACTGACTACAAATTCCAGAATCTCTTAGCTAGCATGACCACTAGTTGGGGGATTCTGGGGATTGTACTTCAATCCCTGGAAAAACTCATGCCACATTTTACATGCTGTCTTCAACTGATGCATGCAAGGCAATTCTCCCAACTTTGAACATGAATGTGAAAGTGAATTGTGTCAATAACAAGCTGGTTCACCTGCAAAGCTGAAATGGTTTTGGGATTACTTCTCTGTGCCCCTGGATGTTATTCTAGCCTATGACATTGGCACACATGTTTGTCTATAAGTCTGTTATATCTCATTTCCACTGTTAAAAAGAAATTTAATTTAAACATTCACATTCAAACACACATCAAGATATGCAACTTTACACTTTTTTCAAAATATGTCGTTCTAAGTGTAGTTTATTTTCAACATACAGTATATCTTTTGACTAAACTAAAGATCTCATTCTTTGGACACATCATGCCAAGTCAAGTCTGATAGGGGAAGACAATAATGTTGGGAGAAGTTGAAGGCAGCAAGAAAAGAAGACAGTGGTTGAAACCCTCTTGTTGGAGCTATGCTATGCAACTTGGCAGTTGAAAACCTTCAAGTCTGTTCACGTTCCAGGAACCCTTTATCTTATGAAACCCCTTGATCCTGGGGAAACATTTTTGAATTGCACAACAGGGTATGGAATGACTTGAACATGGAAAAATCACCACTGGCATTCTCGTTTCCCACTTCACTTCACAGCTCCTAAAGTATTCCCTGGAACAAAGATAATCTCTGGGGATCTCAAGAACATGGGGGGAGGGGGGACACTAGAATGTTTCAAATTGCCCCCAAACAGCCACAGCAAAGGACACCATCAAAACTCCACTATATAAGTTGTGCTAAAGGATTTCAGAAAAAGAATTGACTCAATAAAAGAAGCCATGACCTTGAGTTTGTTACCTCTGAGAAGGACTGTTGATGTTAGAATTGTATGAATGATATTAATTCATGGGGGTGGGCTGTTAAATTGAGAGTATTTTTATGATCTAAGAGTTACATCTGAATAGCTGAAAAAGGCTACAGATGAAAGGTAATTAAGTTCTGAACTAGTCACTGTCAATAATAAGGTCACTGTTACCACAGGGTGAAGATATTAGCAATGTTAGACAGAGAAGAAAATATAGTCTCTCTCAAGGTACATAGTAAGACAGTGTCAGTTATTTTGACATATACTGTATGACAGTAAAGTCCAATAGTATAACATTAAACAAGTTTTTTCTACCCTTTTAGATGCCCAGAATCTGTTGCTTAAGTTAACTGCCTTATACCTAACAAACACACTGTAAATTCCAGTATAACCAGACTAGGGTAGACTTTACAGAAAGTCCTAGTTTTAATGTTAACAAAATATTACATAAGAACAGCCTTGCTGGAACAGGCTACAGCCCATCCAGTCCAGCATTCTGTCTCACACAATGATTCACCATTTGCTTCAGGGTATTCCCAAGCAGATGCCTTCACTTGCTTAGGATTCCCTAGAAATGGCATTGAGAGATATCCTGCCTATCTCTCCAACCCGGAGTTTGTCCTTAGGTATCCATAATCATAGCCATTGATACCCTTGTCCTCCATGAACTTGTCTAATCCTTTCTTAAAACTGTCAAGACTGACAGCTGGTACCACTTCTTCTGACAGGGAGTTCCATAGACCAGTAATCCTCTGGTTGAAAAAGTACTTTCTCTTATTTGTTTGAGAACTAGTACCCAAAAGTTTCATGGAGTGCCCCCTAGTTCTAGTGTTATGCAATAGGGAAAACAGTTTTTCCTTATCTACTTTGTCCACACCGTGCATGATTTTATAAACTTCAACCAGGTCACCAATATAATATATTGGTCAATAGAGTATGGGGCAGGGGTGGCTAACCTTGCTGCTCCAGCTGTTCTTGGACTTCAATTACCAGAAGCCCAAGTCAGCACACTTGCTGATCAGGGTGTCTGGGAATTGAAGTCCAAGAACAGCTGGAGCACCAAGGTTGGCCATCCCTGGTATAGGGTGTTAGTTCTGGAACTGAACAACTTGCATTCAATCTCTGTTCATTCAAAAATCATAGAACTCTAGAGTTGAAAAAGACAGGTTATCCACAGTCAAAGCATCCCTATGTGATGCCCACTCATCCTCTTTCTAGAAACTTCTAATGAAGGAGTGTTTTTGCTAATGCTTAGTCAAAGACTCCAATCTTGAAAATTAAAGATATTACTTTGGGTCCTACCCACTGGAGCTGCAGAAAACAAACTCATTTGTGCCTTACTTTACCTGAGAGAATGATTAAATCATAGGCAGGAGTGTATCACATTATGGAGTTGTTGCTTTAGGCAATTTACTGGTGAGCATTAAAATAAGTCTCAAAGAGCTTATGCCATGGAAATTGCACACTTTACTGTTAGAATAGATGGGCAACTGAAGCAAAAAATGTATAGATTTCCTCTGTTCAGACAAAAGACAGTGGCATGAATTTTGACTTCCAGCCTTTACTACTTCCATATTTTTTAACCTTCCCTTGGGCTACTTGGGCTATTCTTTTCAATGCATTAGGCATTATGTATAATGTCAGATGATTTGAGGAACTCTCCGGCAGATGTAGATTAATTGGTTTCTAATGGGAAAATGCATGTGTGTTGCTCTCAGAAACTATTTTTATTGCAAAGCATTCTTTCCCTCCCATGTGGATGATAACAACCATGTCTGCATCTGGAGATTAAGCTTTAATGAAACTTTCGTGCTCATTGGTAAAAAAAAGAAGGGGGAAGCAATACTGCTTCCTTTTTGTTTTAAAACAAGACAGCATTTCTGAGACACATACTTTGGTCTGTGATGGATATGCAGCTATCTAGATTTCCCTTTATTATTCTGTCCTGCAACTCATTCCTCTAAAATTTCTAAGTTTAATTTGTGCAATTTCTAGCGTTATTTATAAAAATAAGAGTAATGATTTTTTTTTAAGGATTGGTACAAACTTGTAAACACGTTTCCAAGCCTACTAAGACACTTTAGGTTGGAGAACTTAATACCTTGCATATTATTTTCTGGTATTTTCCTTGTTTCTAATAATTGTATTGGAATTCAGACCCACTGAAAATTAATTTCAATGGATACACCTCAGTTCTGGATCCTTCTTTCCCAATCTTAGGTCAGCATCCTGTCGAAGAACTGGAGAACTAGAGGGCAGTTGTGTAAGTGTCCCTCTTATTTTGTCACTCTCCCTGTTGTGTGTCTGCTCTTCCAATGGTTCCAGAACTGGTCACACAACTAAATAGAACACCTGCAAGACAATGCTTGTGTGATCATCCTTCCATTCCACTGATATGCAGTACGATGCTAGGTCTAGTTTTTAAAGTGTTCAGTATTTTTATATGCCAATCTGAGGTGTTATAAAATCAGGATCTCCATGAGAATGTTCACATTAAAATGAAATATACTGGGTACAGAGTACAGGTAAAGAAAAGAGGCAGTGCTATTCCAGGTACTCCCCTGAGAGATTAGCTGATTTTGACCCTTCCTCAACTGTCAGCAATCCAGCAGGCATTCCATTAGTCTATCTAAACTGTTTCTCTTTCATCTATTTGTTGCTAGAAGTATAGCATTAACAACTGCTGACTGAGTGTGCACCCCCCCTTTCTTCTTTACCCCCTTTTTCTTACATGTCATGAGTTTTAGATTATAAGCCTGAAGTTTGAGACTGTCTTACTGCTGATATTAATAAGCTTCTCTGGGAGATGTTTTGGTTAAAAATCATGGGAAAATGCTTCATATCAACAAATAAATAACAGCATGTCTTGACAATTGAATTGCAGAACCATGCAATCCAATTGTACAATGGAATTCCTCAGACTGTCTACATACTGGAATGAA
The DNA here is from genome assembly GCA_035047345.1 of Bradypodion ventrale. Lineage (NCBI taxonomy): Eukaryota > Metazoa > Chordata > Lepidosauria > Squamata > Chamaeleonidae > Bradypodion > Bradypodion ventrale. The sequence continues at coordinate 253,608,896 of JAWDJE010000003.1, forward strand.
CAAACCCCTTCCTCGGAAATTCGCTGGAACTTGACAATCCTTTAAAGATGTGATAAGGCTTCTCTGTTAGGGCAGACATCTGTGAGTGGCAGACAGATACTTCCAAGTCACTTCACCAGTTTCTATTAAATTTTAACACAAAAACTATTCATTTTAACATCTTTCTCTTACCCACACTGAAACTTTAGCTAAACAAATCAGTCTGGTTCTGAACTACTGCCTTTCAGGGCAATGTTTACTGTTAGTACAGATTCAAAGTTCCCTCAAACTCAAGAGCTATCTCATTCATTTCAATGGAAGAAACATATCCCTGGATGTACCCTTTTCATTTTGTTGATCTCTGTTAGTGTACTCTCCAAAAGGTGCCTTCATTCATCTGGCCTAGACATGGAAGGAGAAGAAGCTGAAATTTGCCTCCACATGTTATGTGTTTCACTATACTGTATTTCATTTAAGGACAAGGCAGAGAGGAATATATCTCTGTTTCATACCATATATGATGATGACCATTTCTTACTTTTTAAAATTGAAATACATAAAACATAAATTAAGATATACTTAAAAACCCAAACAAAACCAAATTATATCACATATCATTGTGCTCACCACTACATTTAGGATAATTTCTTTCTTTTTCTTCCTTTTAGGATAAATGGCCTCATTTCTCTCAAAAATTAGATTGATTCTTGAGCTGGCATCTGGTCTATTCCTTTCAATAGGATAAATTCTGAATCTCCCCATATATCTTTAAAGTTATTAACCTTTGACAAGCCTTTTTACTTTAATTTCACATGTTAATTTATAATGTATAGCTATATTCCAAACTTCTTTATACCATACAATAAGCTGAAACTCATATTTTACTTTCCATTTTTTGCTATAATCAGTTTTGCTGCTCTTACCAAGATTGTGATTAACTCTTTTTTTTTTCATCGTCAATTGACCATTTCCACAACTGGATTAAAGTGCAATTTTTGAATATACATCATGTTTTGTAGCTAAAATCTCATTCATTTCCAAACCTTCTGAATTTCCTCACATTCCCATCATAGATGAAAATAGATACCAATGTCCTGATTACATCTATAGTTTATAACATAATATTTCAAATTATAATAATTCATTTTTACTGGTGTTAAGTATCATCTCTATATTGTTTTATAATAATTATATTTAATTCTTACAGACATATTCTTTAAAATTATTTTCTTCCATTAACTTCACCATTCCTCATTAGTTATTTCTTTATGTAAATCCATTTTCCAAATTATTCTAAGACTCTGCTGTTGGTTCTCTGCCTCTACTAATGGTTTATAAATTTTACATATTAATCCTTTGTTTTTAAAATGTTTTTCATCAGTTTCCCTCTAAATTAAGTCTTCAAACTTTGTCAATTCTCTACATTTTCCATAGTTCTTTACCCAAATTTTAGTCCATTAATCCAGAAGAATCAATATTATACCATTATATCCTTTCTCTTTCTCATTCTTTGATGACTTTCTGTACACCTACTGACATTTCAGTGAGCAGATCTATCTGAAATGCGCATAAAAGACACAAATGTTGGTTTGCTTTTAAATATTATTGATGTACAGTATATTATATTGGATTGTGATTTGGGAAAACCACGTTCCAGTCCTGACAGAACTAATGAAACTCATTGGGTGACACCAGGCAACTCATTTTTCTTCAGTCTCCTACTTCCTAGGGGTGTTGTAAGGAGAAAGCTGAGTTAAAAAAAAGAACTATTTGGAAGAAAGGTGGGAAATAAATGTAACAGGAAAAAATGGGCAATAAACATAGTAAAGAAGAAGGTAAACAAGCAACTTAGCTAAATTTTCATTAGAAAAATACATCCAACAAATCAAATATTGCTCTAACATTTTATCTTGTGCTTATCCAATAAACTATTCCTATTATTCTGCTGAGAATCTTGCACCTACCACCCCAATGACCACTCTTAAATCTAAAATGCAATATAATTTCACTTGAAACAAAAATAAACACAAAACCAAAATCCAAAGCATGGATACTTTCAAGACTAGCTAGTGTATTCCAATTTGAGTTTTTGTGCATAACTTGCACGGAACTAAAATTTGTCACCCTTAAAGCTGCCACAATATCCCCCCCCCCAACAGACTAATGTGGCAATTCAATACAAACTATCATGTGCAATGATTGTTCACTCCAAACAAGCATCTGACAATTCATTCCAAACAATCATGTGCAAAATTCTTGCAACTAGACTCTGCCAACAAAATCTTATTTTTGTTTGAGGATGATACTTTCCAAAGAGTGGCTGAGGTTAGTGACACTGTCCCTGATCTGTTTAACTAGCACTCTGAGGAATCTACTCCAGGTGCTGAGATTCATTGGTTAGCACAAAGTTGTTGTCTGGGAATCCCTGCCTGAAAAATCCATATTGTTTTCCAAGATGGTTCCCATTCCTACTACTAGTCTCATTGCAAGGTAATAGGGCAGCTTTGTGCCGTGTTATGTGCTATGGCAAACCTCGGCAGCATAATAAAAAGTAACGACATCTCCCTGCCAACAAAATGCCCCATAGTTAAAGTAATGATCTTCCCAGTAGTAATGTATGACTGTGACAGCTGGACCATAAGGAAGGCTGTGTGCAGAAGAATAGATGCTTTTGAACTGTGGTGCTGGAGAAAATTTGAGAGTACCCTGGACTGCAAGGAGATAAAATCAGTCAATCCTAAAGGTAAGGAACCCTGACTACTCCTTGGAAGGACAAATACTGAAGCTGAAGCTTAAATACTTTGGCCACCAAATGAGAAGAGAGGACTCAATGGAGAAGGCTCTGATTCTGGGAAAGATTTAAGGCAAAAGGAGAAGGGGGTAGCAGAGGATGAGATGGCTAGATGGCATTGTTGATGCAATGGTCATATTGCTGAGCAGGCTGAGGAGGATGGTGGAGGATGGGGTGCCTGGTGTGCTGTGGTCCATGGGGTTGCAAATGGTTGGATTCGACTGTGTGACTGAAAAATTCCATCCTTAAAACGCATACTCCAACTCCTTTTAGAAAAGAATGGGAGTCCTCAGACTGCTCCTGTGACTCAAGTCCTCATGATTATTTTAATTTCTACTTTGTTATGTATGTTAACTGTGTTTTCTGACAGAAGCAGAATGTATCTTTTCTCATGTATCTATTCTTATGCAAATAAGTGGATCGAAAATGTGCACACTCTGTTAGCCAATGGGCTTGTTGTATTATTGTTACTGTTTATAGGAGCAGAATGTATCTTTTCTCATGTATCTATTCTTATGCAAATAAATGGATCGAAAATGTGCACACTCTGTTAGCCAATGGGCTTGTTGTATTATTGTTACTGTTATTGTTTATAGTGTATATAAGTCCGAGTTTTGCCCCATCCAAACTGTGTTCAAACCCCACTAATAAAGAGCTGAATTTCACTACTTCACTTGTCTGCTTCTTCATTCCCTGAACACGAAATACTTGGAATTCAAGTATTTGATATCAGTATGCTGTGATGGGTGGGTGGCGGGGCAAGACTCCTTTTGGATCCTAGATCCTGTCTGGAACTTGCAGGACATCCCTCCATCACTTTATTAAGCTGGTGTAGCCTGCCTTTAGGGTACATATCAATTTGTTTCCCATTAATGTATTCTTTTTGTGACCTTCTAATTAATAATATTAAGGGAATTTAGCCTGGGAATCTGAGAAAAAGGCAGTATTCTAGAACCCTTATTGAATATTAATATCCATCTTGTAGCAAAAACTGAACACTTGTTTATGTATATTGGAGCCCCACTGGCTTAGGTCTTTACCAGGAAAACAACAAAGTTTGGAGGGGGTGTAAGGGAGAGAAAATAACAAATTACAGCTGAAACAAATCATCAGCACCACTGTTTTCAAACTGTTGTATTTTTAGGGATTCAGTCAGTTACATGAAAAAGACACCAGATTCAATAGAGCTTTGATAGTCAGGTTATGTTAATAATGGGGACTCATGTAAAATGCATTAGGTATACCTTACAGATGAAGAAGATTGGTGATAATTATTCTGTATGCTGAGAGTGCAGCTCTTTCTGAACTGATATTTAAAGACTCCTTTACATCCCAGCCTAATTACTTATAGACAGTTGAGTACAAAATTACTTTCATCTGTTTGAACATGTGGAGGAAAAGAGATTAGAGATGTATGTTTCCAAACAGCTGGCTGGTGTGTTAAAGAAGAAAACCTACTGGTACTTTGGTACTGATTGAAAAAGTGCATTTCTTTATAATTAGACCTATTAGAGTGAATATCATGCAGGGCATTTTCAAAGAGGGCATTTGGGGCATGCAGCAGGAAAGCCATTTTCTTTCAAACACAAAAATTTTAAAAGAGAAGAAAATATAAAGTTTGGGTCTGGGAAATTTGTGGTTTTATTCCCTTTAGCAACTAAAATGTGATATGAATGAGTCAGTTCTTTTTTAAATGTTCTACCACAATTAAAATTTGGAATATTTTCCAGACTGCTATAAGTTTGCCTCTCTTACACATTTTACAGAAAAGCCAAAGATTTGGTAGACAATTTGAAGTTTAGCTAGACATTTCCTTTGTTATTCTAAAATGGTAGTTTCAGAGCAATGGCAAAGTTATTTCATATTTCTTTATCAATTTCCCCCCATCAAATCATGGGCTATCTCTAAAACATTTTACCTATATGAAACAACAGCACCCTTACACAGCTTCTACATTATCCACACTACTTAACAAACAGTAGAATGGACAAAAAATGGAACTTGAACAAATATAAACACACACATAAACACTTGCTCATAAAAAGACCACTGCTATTCTGCTCATAAATAAGCCCATTGGGGCAAGTCTGTAGTTAAGGGGTGATTTTTACCCCTCTCCAGCAGCAGTGGGGCAAGGAGGATTTGAACCTAAATCTTCAGAGTCCTAGTTAACACTGTGTCTAGTACACTAAACTGACTCTCTGGTCAAAATTATTGAGGTAAAATTAAACGAAGAAGCAAGAGACACAGTTCAAAGAATTCTTTTTTTCTTTCTTCATATCAAAGTGTTGCATAGTTTAAAATTATGGGCATGTATAAAATTCAAACAAATCCAAATATTTAAATGATTAGACTGTTTTTGACCAGAAACAGGCTTCTTCCATAACATTATCTTGGCCATTTACTAGTTCTTCTTTTATACACACAGTATGGCACAAATTGCATTCACATAAATGCTGCATTGACATACCCGTCAAGCACCGCTCCAGAAAATACGGGAACTGTTCTGGCCTGGGTGTGCATGTGCAGGAAAAACTCCATTGCGCATGCGCAGAACATGTTTGCACATGTGCAGAACACATTTGCGCATGTGCAGATGGGTTATGTGCATGCACATATGTGCAGTAACTCCTTTCCCCGCCATTCTAAATACAGGATGGCGCCGGGAAAGGGGAGGAATGTGTGCCAAAATACGGGATTTCCCGGCCAATCCGGGATACTTGACAGGTATGCCGGAGCCATTAGGCAGGTATGACTAAACACCGGCATGCACAGAATGCTGTTTACTAGTCAGGTAACTGCATTGATGGTACAGCACTTCTCCACATTCAGAGAAAACCTTTCCTGTATCTAAGCAGCTCCATTTTACTTGTTTATTCTCTGATCTTCATACTTCGCTTCATAGTCTGTTAAGTGACTTCCAGATGGTCCAGCCAGAAGCTTGTCTTGGTAGTAGACACTCTTCATCTTTTGTCCATTCAGCAAGGTGTATTACTTTTGCACTCCATTGGTTTAGCCAAGCCTCTTCTGGTGCAATATTTAAAACTTGAGCAGTATGCAGAAAACATTTCCATCATCCAAGGGGTTTGTATCCATGAAATGGATCAGTTTGATGCTGTATTACTGTTGCGTCCGGCCCTTATAAGCAATAGTCCAGACAACGATGAACAGAACAACAACAGGAGTTTATTTAACAGTCTTTCGGGTTATGCTTATAAGGTGCTCTGGACATAAGATGGCTATACAAATCCCATGAAATTAGTCCCTCCGGAATCTGCCGTAGAAGAGGTAATGCCTAAGCTACACTAGAAGTGGTAGCGTTTGGAGGAGACCCAGTCTTAGCTCATCACTTGCTACCAGTACGGAATGGGTAGTATAGATCCGGTCCAGCTCCACCCTTGTTTACCCGTGGGGCTTATATAGTGTCTCCCCAGCAGTGGCTCCTTGATACAAAGTAGCGACCTGCCGGACAATCATAACCAACCAATCATAACACGATATATAAGTATTAACCAATGAGGAACAGGATCCAAAACTGTAACCAATCACAGAACTCTGATTAGCATAATGAGTGCGCTCAAAGAGGGAGATTTCATGCCAACTTTAGCTCCTGATTTGGATGACGGGAAACCGCCATTTTCTCTTTGCAGGGCGCTGCCCACACAACTTGCAATTCTGCCTTAATACACAACAATTACCCATTTCATTCATTTTTTACTAACATATCTTGATATACTTCCAGAGAGCAATGCTGGCCAAATAACAGATTTTTTTTCCAGTGGGGGTAGGTTTCTGGCAGCCAGTAATGTTATTACATGGAATATTGTAAAACATCTGGAAATACTCCCCCACTCCTCGAAAATAACTATTTTAGAGAGTGGCCATACAATTAAAGGCTGCTCTCTCAAACAATTATTTTCAATGGGAGAGGGAAGAGTTTCCAGAATTTTTTGGACTTCAACACCAAGAACTCCTCACTGTCATGATGGTTGGTTCTTCTGGAAGTTGAGCTCCAACAGATTTCTAGAAGGCACCTTTTACCTCTGATTGAGAGCTATTGTTCTAAATGAAACAAAACAAAAACAGGATGATGATTGAGTATTAACGAGTGCTTAAGGCCCTTTATTCCATTTCCTGTTGCTACAAGGTCAATGACTCTAATGCAGAGGTAGGGCTCAGCCTTACATTCTCTGGCCTCAAAGCAGCTGCTACATGAATACTAGGTGAGAGCATTTGGATGCAATCCCCTTCTCCACTGACTTTTCTAGCTTAGTGTGCTTTATTTACTCTTTCTCTCTGGGAGCGACTGTATGGGCAGTTGTCCCATAGTTTGTGCTGTATTTCCCACATTTATTCTATTGGCTGCATTGTTGGGCTAATCTGATTTTTTTGGCATGAGAATGTGGTACAAAAAACACAGCTAGCATTTTCACTCACAATATTTTGCCTTGCTATTGGCTTGTTCAATGACCTAGAGTCATCCTTTAAAGCCGGTGTTGGGCGAGTCCAGATGACATTATTCTCTACCATAATTTTTTTTTAAAAAAATGGCTGTACTGAGTGTAATAGAATAACCTACCTCTAGGTTATCCTATTGGTCCTGACTCAGCAGAGGGACATGGGCTGACAATTTTATTGATAAATTAATGGCTCTACAACTGGGGCTCTTCATTAAGTATGTGATCTTTTGCATGGAGGAAGAAAGGGTAATAAAACTCCATGTGACTCTCTGAACCAACTGAGGGCTTGTCTGAACTTTTGAGTTGATATAGAGGTAGTCTTAGTGAGACATGTTCAAGAGCCTGAACTGGAAAGCAGCCAAAATGTGAGCTCTTGGAAGAAGGGGGGCAATGGGCTTTCTCTCCCCCCCCCACAGCCTACTTTTTTATTTCTTTACTTTGAATTGCTTTTAAGGAACTGTACTTTGAACCTTGCTATGCTTAAATACAATTATGAAAATGCCTGAAGAGACTTGGAGTGATTTCTTTGCTCGATGCTACCTAATTTACCAAATGGCAAAGCCTAAACTGAGATGGCCAGATCTGGGCCAGAGGCAAGATCTGGTACCCTCTCACAATCCCATTGCCAGGAAGCTGGAAAAGCATGGCATGGATATAAGAGGATTGTTACACTGAGAAAAAAGATGTAATAAATATTAGATCTCATTTTCCATCTTATGAGGGCATAATCATGGATGTGTGTATTCCTAAGAATCAGGAAAGAACTGCTTTGCAAGCAAAAATATTATCTTCTACAAAAGGCTTTGATGGTGATCTTTCCAAAGTTACAGTGAATTGGAAGAGTTATATTGCAAAGGCCACGTGGCTGAAGAGCTGTGAGAATTGTCACTGAAAAACAAGGGTGAGTTGAACCCTTTCTTAGACCACTAAAGTCTCAGGAGCAGACTAACTTCTGACTAGGTGCTGCAGAACTTGACAAACATGTGGGGGGGAAGAGAACTCCCAATAGGATATTGACCAGATGTTGAGGCCAGTGTCTGCTAATGTAACAGTTTGTCTTCCTCCCTCTTTGTAAACAAAGGATATAATTACAGTTTAAGTAATACAATTATTTCCTTTTTCCTATTTTTCAAAAGTAATAAAAAATAGTTACATTTAGTTACTTCCAAAAGAGGCTTTGGTATAAATTACTCTTTTATACTACCTGCTTCATTATTGCTTCAATGCCCCCAAGAGATTATGAGACAGCATTGTGAGCCACACCACAAGCTAGCACTAAGACAAGTGCTATTATTTAAGTATGAGTAAAGAACTCTTTGAAACTACCATGTTATTGATATTACCTATTTATATATTCATGGCTGAGGTAAAATTTGAACCAGGCACACATTTCACACTCTGAGACTTGGGTGTGGGTAACTGTTTCTGAATTTGACAAGAAAATTTGAGGGAGAGAGGGGGGACATTGAGCTGTCTGATACTATATTTCAACAAATTGTGTAAATGCCTCAAGCCAGCAGAAGTTGCTTGCAGTCTCTATCTTGAGATGTTTATTTTTAACCCAGATCCTGACACTGCAACAGGAGTTATATTTAAGTAATTATTGGGGATGCAAACCACTGTCAGTTTTGCTTTCTTTCATATCAATGTTTGCAGATGTTGGTAAATTCTGATCAAAATAAACCCTTAGCCAGTCGTTTTCTGTGGCTTCCTGACAGAGCTGAAATGCTACATCCAAGCATACCTGTCAACCATCCCGGATTGGCCGGGATTTCCCAGTTTTCAGCGCCGATTTGCGCCATTCCCTGCCCCGTGCTGCCGAAGGCTATGCATGCGTAAAAGGGGGCTACACAAGCGTAAAACCCTTCTACGCATGCGTAGAAGGCGACCTGCGCAAAACCGTTCTGCGCAGGTCCCGGATTGGCCAGAGCCGCGGTTGACAGGTATGCATCCAAGTGACTCGGAAGGGCATGTTCATATAGCTGACCTCTCGGACTAAGTTTTTATTTTGATATTTCCTGGTGATGTTTTATCGTACCTCTGGATAAACTCAAACTCTCACTTAAGGGGACTTCTCTTTTTCTTTGTAAAACTCGCCTGGCATTATGCCAGCTGTGAAGCCTTTATAAATAGGAGATATTTCTGATTAAAAGATATATCTTGATTTAAGGGACAGCTAGTGTTCTGAGAACATAATACATTGATATCTAGAAGCCCACTGATTGCTAATAATTTAATTCCTATAACAGACTAGGAAAAACCTTATTACCTGGCAGCTGGTATTCAATCACTCTCCCCCAAAATAAATAGCCTGTTGGGCTGCTAATGAGAAAAAAAAACTAGGCAGCAAAGACCTTAATTTTGTGTTTTAAAATGTAACATATGGTATAAACCCAGCATTCTACTTTGCTAATTCTACTGAATGGCTATTTCTTGCTCTTGTAGTATACCCTTTAAAGTAAACACTATGGTAAATTTCTTTAAAACTTAAATTTTAGACTGAGAAGTTGTACTGCTGTAGGGCTTAAAACACAATAAAGAAACATTTTCATTGCCACATTCAGGATACAGGTAAAAGTGGGAATGTTCATATAAAGACTCTAAGCTGTAGTGTTCTTTATTGCTAATTTTCAACAAGTAGAGAAAACCCAGAAGCAAAAAAGCAGAATGAACTCATTATCCTAAATTCTTCCCATTTCACTGCTATGCCAGTGTAATTTATTTGTGTTGCATTTTGGAATTAAAAACAACTGTGTTCCCTAAGTTTTCATTTTCTAAGATACACAAGTATTCTTAACATTGCAATTGATATAATAGCTAGATTAACATCTAAAGGTTTGTGGTAGAAGTCAATGGAATTCCCTTGTATTAAGTACTGGTTAAATGAATCGGGAACTGCACAAGAGAAAGGTTCTTTTTGTGGCAGTAATGAATCCAAGGGACTGCAGTGGCTTAGTGGTTAAGATGCTGAATGAGATGACTGGATGGTCGTCAAGTCAGCAGTTCAAGACCTGACCACTGTATGACAGAGTGAGCTCCCATCTCTGTCCCAGTTCCTGCCAATCTAGCAATTTGAAAGCAAGAAATTGCAAGTAGATAAATCGGTACCACTTCATTGGGAAGGTAACAGTGTTCCATGCACTATGGCATCTAGTCATGCCTGCCACATGATCATGGAAATGTCTGCAGATACAGACAGTGCTGGCCTTGTTTGTAAATGGAGATGAGCACTGCACCTTATTCAGACACAACTGGCTTTCGAGCAAGGGCAACCTTTACCTTTACTGAATCCAAGAAACAAATAAAAAATCAACAACAAATAACAACACACAACAAAAGAGAGCCAGCTCTATCATTGGGCTGTGTGAGGTGGCTGCTTGGGCATCAGAAACTAAGGTAAATAGAATACAACAAGGTCTAGGAACATACAGTTCTCAACCACTGTCACCATGTGCAATAGAAGATATAGCCAGATAAATTTTGACATCTCGTAACATACACTTAGCAATCCAATTGGCTTTTGTACATGGAAACAAGAAAAGATGCCATCTTTTCCTTCATCTCAGGCTACAAAATGTTTTTGGCTCTGCCAAGACAATACTTTCAGCAGATCTTAACTCAAATGCCTTGTTCTTTCTCTTTGGTTAATGGAGTCAAGTGAGCAGAAAGTGGCAACAGATTGGAAGCGTGGCGCCAAAATGGCCACCGCGCTCTTTGCGGGGCCCCCCCACCGGACGAAGCCATCCGGGTAGTTAGGGGCGTGGCCAGCACCCTAATAAAAGGGCTGGCCACGAGGCAGCCGTGCTGCCATTTTGGCGAAGCAACGGAGCGGAGAAGTTTTTCCCTCTTACCTCCGTTGCTCGTGTCCTTCCAGGGGAAGCCTTTTCGGGCAGCTTTTTTCTTTTCTTCGGCTTCCTAGCTAACCCAGCTATGCCCTCTAAGAAGAAGACAGCTGCGAACGTGGCTCGATCTGCGTGGAGGCGTCAGCCGGGTCAGAGGACCGCGACTGCGCCCGCGCAGCAGCCACCTTTGGCAGAGCCCACCGGGACCGGTGGGATGGGATCGGTGGCCCCTTGGCCCGATGCGCGGCGCGCGCAGGCTGACTCGGCTGGGGCCTCGGCCCTTGGCCCACAAACGATGACCACTGCCCCGGGCATGGTCCGTGCGGCTGGGCCTTCTTCCCTGGGTGCACAGTTCCCCACGGGGGGAGCGAGCCATGGGGGGGGGTGGTTGGGTTCCCTGCCGTGGCAGGGCATGCCCACGGCCCCTCAAGGGCCGAGCAGGGGCTCTTGGCCGTATCTGGCCCCTGGGGCCCAGGGACCTGGACAGGTGCCCGTTACTTGTGGGCCGGCTGGCCCTTTGCCCCCTGTCGGGGCTGGGGGCTATATTAACGTGGAGGCCCTTCTGGCCCGTGTAGCGGCCCTCGATGCATCCCTGGCAGGGGCCAACCAAGCGGGGGCGCCTTTTCGGTTTCCAGGTTGATCCTTTGGCTGCCGGGCAGCGGCAGGCGGCGGGTCGGGTCGAGCTGCTTGAGGCGCGCGGGCCGGTGGCGGCCACTGCCTCGCAGCTCCCCACTCAGCAGGCACAGCAGACTTGTGCTGATCTGGCCCCGTCGACGAGCTCAGCTTCGGTCGAGAGCTCCGACGCCCCCAGTGGGCCGGAACCCCCGTTGGGGGCGGCCCGTGGGGGTGCATCGGGTGAGTATGCAGTTCAAGCTAGTGCACCCACACAACTGACTTCCCTGGGGGGGGGCATTTCAGCGGCCGTGGCCTCGCACGGGTGGTGCAGCGGTGCAGCCGCCTCCGGCCCACCCGGCGACTTCATCCCTGACCCGGGGCCCGGGTTGGGGTGGCGCCCCCTATGCGGTAGGGAATGTGTTGGGGGTGTCCGGGTTGGTGCAGGCCCCCTTTGCTTTGCCCGCAGTTCCCTCTGTGCCGGTGTCGGCATTGCCGACAGCAGGGTATTCCTTGCCCCTAGGGGACCATCTGGCCCAGTCCACTAAGGGAAAGATTTGGAGGGGTGAGTATGTGGACATCTTCTCCCTTCTTAACAGGGAGCCTACCAAGGAGGAGAGGGAAGGGCAGGACGAGAAGGATAAGGAGCAGGCACGTCGTCGTAAGCCGCCACGTACGTGGGCAAATTGGTTGCCAGCATACCTAATTTACATGGCTGTTTACCTCAGGGCCAGGCCGGATCTGGCCATCCCGATGGTACAGTATTTGGACAACATTTACCGGGCAATGGTGGACTTCCCGGGTCCGTTGTGGCTGGCTTACGACGAGGAATTCCGTATGAAGTTTCCACTGCACCCAGAGATGAGGTGGGACGAGCCCTGTCAGAAGCTGTGGCTTCTGTATATGACCCCCACACGCCCAGCGCCTGGGGAGAGATACCATTGTGGACATGCGGTCCAACGAGCGGCACCAGTACAGGTACCCCGCCAGGTGGCGGGGCAAAGGGGTTCCAGCCTGCCTGCTGTGCTGGACCTTCTCGTCCAATGGTTCCTGCAACAGGAAAAATTGCAAGTACAGGCATGAGTGTCCCTCTTGTTCTGGCCCCCATGCTGCCTCCGCCTGTCCCAGGCCGGGAGGACTTCGGGGCGGGGGTAGGGGTGGGCAGGGGGCAGGCAGGACCACCGCTGAGGGAGCAGGTCCACCGAAAGGCCCCCTCCCCAATTAATGTGGACATGCTGGAGCGTTGGCTCGCATTGTACCCGAAGAGGGCGGACGCAGATTCCCTGCTTCATGGTTTTCACCTGGGGTTTCGTATTCCTTTCACGGGGGATAGGTCCCCTCAAGACGCACCCAACCTTTTGTCACCCAGGGGAAGGGAGGAGGTGGCTGCCGCCAGCATTAATAAGGAGACTGATGCGGGCAGGGTCGCTGGCCCTTTTCCTGCACCCCCGTTTCACAACCTTAAAGTATCCCCACTGGGACTAGTGCCCAAGAAGTCCCCGGGCGATTTCCGCCTGATTCATCACTTGTCCTACCCAGCCGGCCGGTCGGTCAGTGATGCTATTCCTGATAACCTTTGCTCTGTCGGGTATGCATCCTTTGATCAGGCATTGCGCATGGTGCGCTCATGTGGCCCGGGTGCACTGTCAGCTAAATGCGACATCAAGTCGGCTTTCCGTCTTCTGCCGGTGCACCCGGGTGACTTCGAGTTGCTGGGTTTCAAATTCCGGGGTAATATTATTTTGACAAAGCCATGCCTTTCGGCTGTTCCATATCCTGCTCGGCCTTCGAGCGTTTCAGTACATTCCTACAGTGGGCATTTGTACGCAGGTCAGGGTCTCGGTCTGTAGCCCATTACCTGGATGACTTTTTGTCCGGGGGTGAACGGGGCTGGGACATGTGCACACGTCTCCTCAACACATTTCAGACGCTAATGGAGGAACTTGGTGTCCCTTTGGCGCCCGAAAAGACCGAAGGCCCATCTACTAAGCTAGTGTTCCTGGGGGTGGAGATTGACACAGTAGCGCAGACGTCTAGGTTGCCAGAGGAAAAGGTGTCCAGGATAGTGGCCCTCATTTCGGGATTGCTGGCTAAGCGCAAGGCATCCCTTCGGGAATTGCAGGTGCTACATGGCCACCTTAACTTCGCTTGCAGGGCGGTCGCACCTGGCAGGGCATTTGCTCGGCGCTTGTGCGACGCCATGACAGGCTTATCCAGGCCCCATCACAGGGTGAGACTGACACGGGGCATCAGGGCAGATATGCACATATGGCTCCAGTTCCTGAGGAAGTTCAATGGGGTCTCATTTTGGAGGTCTGACCTCCTGGCTTCACCTCGCTTTCAGATACAGTCTGATGCTTCGGGATCCCTGGGTTATGGGATGTACTTCAATGGGAAGTGGGCCTATGGTGGATGGCCACCAGCCTGGTCAGGCACGGGTCGCCTGAGAGATCTCACATATTTGGAAAATTTTCCCATACTGGGGGCTTTGATGCTATGGGGTGAGGAGTGGGCCAACTCGGTGGTGCATTTCTGGTGTGGCAATGCGGCCGTTGTCCGCATTGTCAACTCACAGACTTATAGATCTCCCAGGGTCATGGACCTGGTGCGCCAGTTTGTATTGCGCAGCCTGCGCCTCAATGTACTGTTCAGGGCCAGGCATGTCCCGGGGGTCAATAATGATATTGCTGATGCTTTGTCCCGCCTGCAGATCTCCCGGTTCCGCGCCTTGGCCCCGGATGCGGAGGAATTTCCCTCGCCACTCCCGGAAGAGATATGGACCTTTAGCAAGGAGAGGTGAACCGGGCGATCGGCATGTCGCTGGCGCCACCCACGCGTAAGGCGTATCACCATGCATTAGTTTCTCGTCAGACATTTTGTACACAATTTCAGCTGCCAGGTACCTGGCCGATCCCGGTGGCCCACATCCTCCTTTTCATGGTTTACCTGCATGCCCAGGGCCTTGCACCCCGCACCATAGCATCCAGGCTCAGCACTGGCCTTTGTGGCCAAGGTGGGAGGTCATGCGGATAGTACCGCTGATTTCCGTGTGAGACACCTTTTGGAGGGGTGGGTGCGGGAATGTGGGCGTAGCCTGGACGACCGCCACCCAATTTCCCCTGGGGTTCTTACCCAACTGGCACGGGGCTGACATGACCTATGTTTCGATAGGTATGAGGCAGCCCTGTTTCATGTGGCTACAACGGTGGCCTTTTTGGAGCGCTCCGCATCAGCGAGCTTGTGATGCTGTCTAAGGCGGATGCAAGTTGTAGGGCACTGGAACTCGAAGATGTCTATGTTTGCAATGATTGGGCTCAGTGGAGGATACGCTCCTCTAAAACAGATCAGCACGGCGTAGGCAGTTGAGTAATACTGCTACGATGTTCCTTGGAAGACATCTGTCCGGTTGGTGCCCTACAGGAGTTTCTTGCACTGTGTGGCACGCACCATGGCCCGTTTTTCTGTCACCAGGGTGGGTCTCCCCTCACTAAATTTCAGTTTGGAAGGTGAATGGGAAAGCCCTAGCCAGTGGGGCCTCCCGGGGGCTTGTTTCGGCATCCATTCCTGCAGTATGGGGGCGGTTTCTACTGCAGCTGCTTTTGGGTACTCTGGGGCTGAAATACGCCGCATGGGAAGGTGGGGATCACATTGTTTTCAGTTTTTGTGTTCACCCTCTTCAACCGTGAGTACCAGTTTAGTCACTGCAATGTTTCTCACCCCCCCTTTTTTCCTTGACAGACCCTGGGTGTCGTTTTACACCGGTGACAGTATGGCTGGTGGGCCGTTGCCACGTGCACAGGGCAGCGCGTTACGCTGCACAGGGCAGCGCGTTACGCTGCACAGGGCAGCGCGTTACGCTGCGGCGACAGAGTGGGACCCCGACTGGGACTGGGTGCACCCGCACGTCTCAGGTGGTGTGGTAAGCGCGGCATGTTATGGCGGGAACTGTTGCCATTCCTTTTCTACATCAGGGATGCTGACTCGCCTGATGTCCTGGTTATTCACCTTGGGGGCAATGGTTTTGGACAGGTCACTGGCCTATCGCGGAAGCTTGCGATTTGCTGTCACCTGGCCTACTCACATTATGTGTGGCCTGCCACACCCCTCATTTGGTCGGACATGATACCGCAGTACGCTTACAGGGGAGCTTTTGGCCTCCAGGCGCTTGACCGGGCTCGTCGCTCCAGGGCTATTGCCCGGTTCCTTTTTGACAAGGGTTGGGGACGCGTCATTCGCCTCCCCACCATCAGTCTGCAAAATTATGAGCTTTATTCAGGGGATGGGGCCCATCTGTCGCAAGG
The DNA here is from genome assembly GCA_035047345.1 of Bradypodion ventrale. Classification (NCBI taxonomy): domain Eukaryota; kingdom Metazoa; phylum Chordata; class Lepidosauria; order Squamata; family Chamaeleonidae; genus Bradypodion; species Bradypodion ventrale. The sequence goes on from JAWDJE010000003.1 coordinate 253,624,881, forward strand.
AGGTATGGACCTCTTGTTAGTAGACTGGCGAGCAGGCCTGTTGACCGAGCTGACGGTCTGGGGGGCGGTGAGCCTTTTGGGAAGCCTCCCCGTGTGGCGGGTAGCACTGGTAAGGTAAACATTTATGACCCACAGGTATCCGGCAGGTTCGCAATTGACTGGACAACACTAGATAGGCATAAGTTGTTTAAACATTGTCCGGTCAACGACGAACCAGGCGAGGGGGTGATGGTTACAACTAGACAGCTGGCATCACCCCCTGATTTTACGGATACACGTCAGAGGGTGGGGTCATTAGTTAGGTATTGACTACGGTCAACAAATTGTTTGTTGTCAACAAACAAATAGATACAAATAGATACATTGTAACAATTGCCGTTGGCAATTTTGGGTGGTACCTTACCAGTGTTACTTCGGCCTCCTTGCCTTAAGAATTATGATTGGTCGTTTTACCAATAGAAATTTATAATTCGGACTAGGGCATGAATCAATAAATGTGGCCCAATGCCGTTATCCACTTTCATTTGTGTCTGAGTCCATTATTGGGGTGGTGCGCCTGCAATGGAAGCGTGGCGCCAAAATGACCACCGCGCTCTTTGCGGGGGCCCCCCCCACCGGACGAAGCCATCCGGGTAGTTAGGGGCGTGGCCAGCACCCTAATAAAAGGGCTGGCCACGAGGCAGCCGTGCTGCCATTTTGGCCAAGCGACGGAGTGGAGAAGTTTTTCCCCTCCACCCCCTCCCTAGTTAACAGTGTGATTTCTTGGTCGCTTCGGGGCCGGGTGGGAATTTTTGGCTGGGACTCGCAATTGGCCCTTGAGTCCTGGCTTTTTTGCCCATCCCACACTGTTGCTATGGTTTGATATAGGGGTTTGTTCTGTGCTGCTGTTGACTTTGGTCACATGGGCGGGTAGCACTGGTAAGGTAAACATTTATGACCCACAGGTATCCGGCAGGTTCGCAATTGACTGGACAACACTAGATAGGCATAAGTTGTTTAAACGTTGTCCGGTCAACGACGAACCAGGCGAGGGGGTGATGGTTACAACTAGACAGCTGGCATCACCCCCTGATTTTACGGATACACGTCAGAGGGTGGGGTCATTAGTTAGATATTGACTACGGTCAACAATTTGTTTGTTGTCAACAAACAAATTGATACAAATAGATACATTGTAACAATTGCCGTTGGCAATTTTGGGTGGTACCTTACCAGTGTTACTTCGGCCTGCTTGCCTTAAGAATTATGATTGGTCGTTTTACCAATAGAAATTTATAATTCGGACTAGGGCATGAATCAATAAATGTGGCCCAATGCCGTTATCCACTTCATTTGTGTCTGAGTCCATTATTGGGGGGGTGCGCCTGCAAAGGATACAGTGCTCCCATCCTGTAGCTTCTCTATAGAACCTGTTGAAATGGCAACTTCCTGTAGAAACAAGAAGAAACATGGACAACAGTAAACAAAATACAGTTCAAAACCACACCCTTGTAAATTTAATCTATAAAATGCTTCCCTAATTTTTCCTTTTTAAATTAATGTTTGTGGTAACTTTAGAAAATAAGTAATCTCTTGTTAACTTCTTTTGTTGTTCAGTCGCACAGTTGATTCCGACCCTTTGCAACCCTATGGACCATTGCCCGCCAGGCACCTCTGTCCTCCATCATCCACCTCAACCCACCTAACTCTGTGCCCATTGCATCTACAAGGCTGTCCCCTTCTTCTTTTGCCCTCCACCTTTCCCAGCATCAAGGCTTTCTCAAGTGAATCCTCTCTTCTCATTTGATGTCCAAAGTACTTTAGCTTCATCTTCACTATTTGACCTAATGAGCAGTCAGGGTTGATTTCTTTTAGGATCAACTTATTTGTTCTCCTCGCTGTCCAGGGTACTCTCAAAACTCTCCTCCAACACCACATTTCAAAGGCATCTATTCTTCTGCACACAGCTTTCCTAATGGTCCAGCTCTCACAACTATACATTACCACCGGGAATACCATTGCTTTGACTATGCGAATTTTTGTTTGCAAGGTGATGTCTCTACTTTTAACTATGTTCCCCAGGTTTCTCATAGCTTGTCTTCTTGGGATAATGTCCCAAGACCCTGTTTTTCTACTTACTGCCTTGAACATGCCTTGAAAAATGAGCAAGAGAAAGGTTCCTCTGAGGACTATGTTCAGCATGTGGGCTAAAGAGGACCATTTGTTTCTTCTCTATCTCTAACCCCCTTAATTCTGGGATTAAGCACCCCTTTAATTATGGGCCCCAGAGTTATATACAAATATTTGTTCTTTCAGTTTACAGCTTATAATGACCTTGAAGTCAATTCCTGCAAACAAGATTCCTCTTGAAATTGGAAATAAAGTAATAGATGGAGAAACTGCTGTCTCGTGTGTTCCAGACTACAGCCAAAATAAATATTGAATGGAAGAATTTTGTATGTAAAATATACTGAAGAACTTAAATAGGTACTTTCTCCAGTGTTTAATATTTAGTCTAATCCCTTTTTATGTTGCTGTTTGCCGCTACATTTTATTGAGGGTATTTTATAATAATAAGCTTTTTGTGCGGAGAGCTCTGCAGTATTTTTCAATTGCCACATGAAAGGCCTAATGGTAAGAAAGACAGAATGGTTGGATTGTTGACTGAGTCCAGTTGTCTATGAAATGATGGTGGACTGGCAGGGGTTGTTTCTTCCATTCATTTTAAGCAGATTTAAGCAAATAGGCCTGAAACTAGATGCCACAGATGTGTGAACCTTTTCAGTTGTTGTCCAGCCCAGCCTTCCCCAACCTTGTGCCTCCTTGACGTGTTTTGGCTTCAGTTATCCAAATTCTTAGCCAGCCTTATTTCTGTATGGAAGGAATAATTCTTCAAAATGCATACTCGTCAAGCACGGCTCCGCAAAATACGGGAAATTACTGTGCATGGATGGATGTGCACATGCAGTAACCCAGTTGCGCATGCGCACCATGTCCGTACATGCACAGTAAACTCTTTGGGCATGTGCACCATGTCCGTACATGCACAGTAAACTATTTGCGCATGCGCACAGTGTCCACACATGCATAGTAACCCATTTGTGCATGCACATGGTGGCCGTGCATGCACAGTAAGCCCTTTCCCTTCCTTTCAAATACGGGCCACCGTCGGGAAAGGGGAGGAACAAGTACCGAAAAATGGGAAATCCTGGCCAATAAGGGATACTTGACAGGTATGTCAAAGTGGTCCTGCCTCATAGTGTCACTCAATTTCCACAGATCACTGGATACCATATTTACATAGAAGCAGATGAGTATAAAGAGGTATAAGCTAGAAGAAAAGTCTACAAACACTCAATAAAGGCTTGGAATTAATTCATTAAAATTTATTCATTCATTTGTTTGTTTGTTAGTTATATGCTGTCAAATCAGAACTACCTCATAATAGCCCTAATAAGGTTTTTAAGATAAGTGAGATATGCAAGGAGTAGTTTTTACAAGTTCCACTTCCTAAGTGAGTTTCTGTGACTGAATGGGGATTCAAACATGGTCTCAAGAGTCCTAGTCCATCCTTCTATCTACTACACCACACTGGGTACAAGTAGATATCAAGTAGATAAATAGACAGCAAGTTATCTGGGTACAATTAGATAGCAAGTAGATGAATAGATAGCAAGTAGATAAATTGCAAGTAGATAAATAGGGACCACTTCGGTGGGAAGGTAACAGCGTTCCGTGCGCTCTGGTGTCTAGTCATGGCTGCCACATGACAATGGAAATGTCTGCAGAAGCAGACAGTGCTGGCTCTTCGGCTTTGAAACAGAGATGAGCACTGAACCCTAGAGTCAGATACGACTGGCTTTCGAGCAAGGGAAATCTTTAATTACTTATAATTTTAAACACAATTTTAAAAGTCAGTGAGCAGAATCCTGATAGCTATGTATCCATGAAGGTAAAAGGGTATAAACTGTGATGGTGACTTGTTACTTTATAGTGGTAGTGCTGGTTGTGTTCCTAGCCTTGCTCTGAGCATACTACCAGGAACACAATTGACACCTCGTTAATTGATAGCAATTTGCCATTGCAGCTTAACACAATGTCACTTACATGTGCATCTATCACCAAGAGGATTCCAGCCAATATTGTAATATGTTTTAATGTTGTCAACATTTAAAAACTAAGTAACATGATGTTCTGTAGCGCAGTACTCATCCAAGACTTGGAAAATAACTCTTTTTGGACTAAAGCATCTGAAATCCTACAGCTTTGGTAGATGCTGGCCATGGTATTTCTGGAAAAGGTCCCAAAGTAACTTTTCCAGGTTCTGGAATGAATTAATCAAAGAACCTACCCCTAAGTACTGTATGTTCATCTGGAAGTTAGTTGCAAGGAGTAAAAAGAACTACAGCTGAAGCATTATGTCCTAGCAATGAAGCCCAGATTTTAGTTTGGCATGCTAAAGCTGAGCATTTTCACTACATCTTCATGCCAAATGCATCACACACACACTGTGACTGTTATTTATGTTACCTCCGAGCCAATTAGCACCCCGTTAAGCTGCACACCTGTAATAGCTCTATCCTTAGTCTCCTGCCCAGTATGTCTTTATTAACTGTCTACTTCTGTGTTATAATATGATGGATTCTACTTTAAACCACATTGTCACCTACTGCCATTTGCAGAACAGGCTAATTGTTCCCAAATCTTTAATCTTTATTGCCCTGAAAATCCTCCAGCACCAGGTCAGAAGAAGGCAATTAGCATTGCCACTTTGCAGACTGAAATGTTGAGGAGGGAGAGAGTCTCAGATTGTAAAGTGGAAAAGGAGGCAATGGACAGATAATAGAGGAAACTCTCACTGGGATCTTTTTCATTTCTTTTTAAAGGAAAATCAACCCTTGATTTCTGAGAAAGAAAAATCCTCACTTATTCAATTTCTACTGATAATTTTTTTAAATTTTAATTTAATAGTCATATTTATATATGCCGCCTACTCAGGCAGAACCCGACTCAGGGCGGCATTACAACAAGTTCTAAAAACACATAAAAACACTTAAAAAGTCCCATATCCCACCCACTTAAAAAAACCCATATCCCACCCACCCATCCCACCCACTATAAAAAGAAGAAGAGAGAGTTCTTAATTGTTTACATAAGCCAGCAGGCAGGGACCGTGTTCCCATTGGGGCCCCACATCTGCCCTGTCAGCCAATGCAAACTCTTCCAACCTGAGTGAGTATGAGGGGGAGGCAGCTACTTTGGTTGTTCCTGGAAATGGTTCTTGGGATCCTCTCAAGCTTGCATTGAATGAGTTCTGTGGTATCTTCTCACTCCAGGAGAACTCCAGAATATATACAGGGTGGCCCGTAAGTCCTTACCCATCCTCTCCATGGCACACACACCACCCCTCCACCTAGCAGTCCAATGGGAGCGCTTCCTCCCTCCTCCCAGCACAGAGTTCACCCTGCCCCTTTGCCCTGCAACCCAATGGAAGTGCTTCCACCCTCCCCCAGCAGAGCCCTACTCTCTTTGTGACTGAGTAGGGACTTATGGGCCACCCTGTAGAATTTGGACTGGGGTTAGATTTTGATATGTATGTTTCAAATTTCTTGAGTCCCTGAAAATTGTCTTAGTTTCTCAGCTCCATGGATTGCCCTCCCAAAAAAGGTGAGGTTCATTTTTTTCATGATGCAAAACAAAACAAAACAAAACAAAACAAAAAACCAACCTTAATGCCAAAAGATTTGCTGAGATGTTTTTCTTCATTTAGTTGTTTTTTGCTTGCAAAGAAAAAAAATACCCCTGCACAAGGCCATTGGCTGAAACTGAGGGGGCAGGGGAGGGGGAGAGAGGAGGCAATATTTCTACTACTTCAGGTGAAAATGCCATAGAATGCGCCTTTGTGCGAATCCTGCCAGGAGACTGTACTTAAGCAGTCTGAAATATCACTTTTGGATACATATTAATTAAACTAGCAGGGAAAGCTTGTTTTAAAGCGATTTCCCCATTTTACCACCAAATTTTAGTGGTGTGCTTTGAGTGGGACTTTGGACCATATAAGATTATCTGTTGAGTTAGAATGTCAAATTAGGACTAGTGATATCTTGATAAAAATCCACACAAAAAAACATAAATTCTACAAGGATGTTTTGAAGATAAAATGAGCTGCGAAAGAAGCACATCTGCCACCTTAAACTTATTTACTTATTTACTTATTATTTAATCGAATTTCTTCTGCTGCCCCTCACCGAAGCAACTCCGGGAAGCTTACAACATTGACAATAAACATCACAGAAACAATTAAAAACATTAAAAATAGGGTTTTAAAGTTAAAAATTATAAAATTACTTAAAATTACTTTAAAATTACTTATTGGAGGAAAGAAAGATATATATGTAAGAATAAATTTTGAAATATCAATTTTTGATTGACTTGGGTAGCCTATGGTGAATCCAGGAATGATTAAGTATCATAGCTAAGTGGCAGCTGCTGGATTGTAGTCATTTTATTTCCAATGTATTTAGACTAAAGTTTCAAAAAGTCACGTTTTGGACTGCACTGTAGAACATCCTCCACCACCTTGCTCAAGGATACTGTCAGCTTCCCAGTTTCTAGACATGGGAAATTTCTAGAAGGTGTGCCAGGCAGTTTCTAGAAGATGTGTCATTAGGAAATGTAATTTAGTTCTGCCTTCTTGAGTTTGCTCTCCAAAATCAGTGTATTCCTTTTCCTCAGTGCTGGTCTTCCAAACTTAGTCTGGACGGGCATCCCGCTACGGTGATGGAGTAGACTGCACAGCCAGCAACTCAACGCTGAGTGTTGGGCGGAGGTAAATAACCTGGCTCCCTAAAAGGGCCAATGGTTACGGGTGGATGAGCCCCTTTAGGTGGGGTGATGGTCCCCTCAGTGAAAGAAATGCCACTGGAAACCATCATATTGGGCCCAATGGCAAAATGAGTTGAGGAGGAACCCAATGGTCATGGAGGTGGAACCCAATAGTCATGGAGGCAGAAGAAGCCATGTCAGATGGACTAGCTGTGAAGGCCTACCTTGATTATATCCTCAAGGCTCCCTGGTCCATTGCAGTCCAGGTGTTAAATCCTGCACATCTCATTTCTGTGGTATGCCCATGTTACCCTTCCCGATGGGTTCGCTCACTAACGCACATGGCTTGAGAATCAACACGGACTCTGATGGAAGGGAAATTGGGTGCAGGCTAGATTAATTGGCATGAATCATAAGAGCCTTGGCTGGAGGATTGCAGAGGAAATAGGACAAAGGTAAAAAGTTGCTGACTCCAGGGTTGAACTCGCTCTTCCCCTTCTGACCCAAGATAAGGTTGAGTAAACACACTGAGTCAGTGGCTAAGGAAGTTAGTCCCGGAGACAGTTTACATGCTCTTCCGAGATAGGGTGAGAACAATGGGGTTTCACCAACCCAGATCTTAGATAACTGCGGGTTTGACCATTAATCACAAGACAATGTCCGGAGATAGGTGTTATCTTGACCCACCAGAAATGCCACATTCGCATCAGCCTTCTGTGATGAAGTCCCGTGTGCCTTTAGCATGGAACTCTCGAGGCAGGGTAATAAATATGCCACCTGACTTAGGTCGGGACTGGATTTTCACCACACATTCATCTCACGTGCTTTCCTTGCGGCCAGTCACTCCGAACCTCTGCAGGCCATTCCCAGACCAGGTGGTCCTCTCCATTGGCCCCTGAAACACCATTGCAACACATTTCATATGTGCTGCAGAAGATGGCTGTGGGTCACTTCATGGCAAGCTGGGATCCACCTTAAACAAATTCATGCCAATGGCATTTTTCCTGCTTCAGGGGAAAAAAGCGTTCTCAGATATGGGTTGCAGTTGCCGCCAAGTATTCCAAAACTGCTCTGAGTCAGCTGTCATCAGGTGTCATCTAATCCCTGGTCCCAAATACTGTGTAGTTTAGACCACTTCATGTTAAGTTATATTTACAGAGGCAGCACAAGGCAGCACACTGAAAAGCAAAATAATGAACAGTCTTTAAATGTGGATCCAGATTTTCAGGCTTTTGAGGGATCTACAATTTCTGAGTCACTTTTCAAATAACAAATGACAGGCAAAAAATTAGGTGTCCAAGAAACTGTATTTTTTATTTTAAAATTCACTTCATTTTCTGTTTCCTTAGGTTCTCAGTGCTGGCTTCAGTTGTCATGCATTTTAAAGTAAATGTATTTATTTATTTAGATTTCTATCACAATCCCCTCGCTGAAGCGACTCTGGGCGGCTCACAATCACCATAAAAAACACTGAAATATAAAAATATTCCCGTGGCAATTAAAATCATAAAAATATTTAACATTTAAAAGCCGTTAAAATGCCCTCCCATCAATCACAATAAGCTAAAACTAAAACCCGAATGGCCTTTCATATAAGCCAGTGGCGGTGGGGGGCTGCCCCAACAGCAGCCCACCACACCTGCTGTGCCAGCCATGTTTTTAGGCCTTTCCTAAAGGTCAATAGCTCTGCCTGGAGGCGCAGCTCAATCAGCAGGAGGTTCCACAGGGCCGGAGCAGATGCTGAAAAGGCCCTCCTTCTAGTGCTAGAGAGGCGAGCTTCTCTAGCCAATGGAACCATTAAGGAGCCCCTCCAATCTGCTCTGGTAGGACGGGCAGATGTCCTTGGGGTAACGCGGCCTCTTAAGTAAACTGGTCCACTACCATGCAGGTCTTTAAAGGTCATTACCAGCACCTTGAATTGCACCCACAGGCACACTGGCAGCCAATGCAGCTCCCACAACAGGGGTGAGGCATGGTCATAATGCCCTCACCCCATCACCACATGGGCAGCCACATTTTGCACCAGTTGCAGCCTCCAAATGGCCATTAAGGGCAGCCCCATGTAGAGCACATTACAATAATCTAGTCTGGAGGTGACCAGAGCATGTGTGACCATAAGCAAGGAGTCCTGGTCCAGGAGCAGGTGTAATTGTGAATCACTTGAAGTTGGTCGAAAGCCCTCCTGGCCATGACTGCCTCCTGCTCTTTGAGCAGGAGTTGTGAGTCCAGGAGTACCCCCCAAATTTTGCACCGGTCTGTCTGAGGCAGAAGAGCCTCATCCAGTAACACGGGGGCCCTAACTCACAGCCACTCAATTTTGTTGGGATTCAGTTGTAGCCTGTTGTCTCCCATCCAGACCCTCACAGCCTCCAGGCACCTGGATGGGACTTCAACTGCATCGCTTGAATCACCATGGGCTGAGATGTACAATTGAGTATCATCAGCATACTAATGGTACTTCACCCTGTGGGAACAAATGATCTCCCCCAGAGGCTTCATGTAAATATTGAATAAGAGAAGCAAGAGCACCAAGTCCTGCAGCACCCCATATTGGAGAATGGTAGGGCTGGACCTCTCACCCTCCAAACACACCAACTGGGTCTGGCCCCTCAGAAATGAGGAAAACCAGGACCAAACAATGCCCTGGATCCCCAATCCTCAGAGCTGTTCCAGAAGGATACCATGGTCAATGGTATTGAATGGTGCTGAGAGGTCAAGAAGAGCAAGGAGAGACAGATTACCTCTGTCCCGCTCATGCCAGAGATCATCCATCAGCGTGACCAATGCAGTCTCACTACCATACCGGTACCATAACCATAAATAAAATACTGTACTCCAATAGGAATGCATTATTCATTTCTATCAGTGGTGGGAAGCTGCTATTTAGTAAATCTTAGGCTACATAAGAACTTTTAATACATTTTTATTTATGTAGATACTTTGAGGGGGGTAAGGGGAAGAAGAAAACAAATCCAAAAATCTGGATACGATTGAGGCATCTGATATTAAATGTAAGTGTTTCCAGTACTGTTTACTATTACTGTCTTCTAACATAAATCTAACATGCTTTTTAAATTGGGTACATGTTAAGAAAAGACAGAACTAACAACAATATTGATTCAGCAATGATCACAAAAAATGTCAATTGTTGGCCTTCAAGAAAAATATAGATGGCAGGGGATCTTTTGAAAATAAGTGGCTTAATCTAGGCATATCACAAAAAGTAGCCTTTTGTTATCTCTCTTTCTCTCTTAATTTCTTTCTCCCTCCTTCAGAAGACTTCAGGCTGCTTTCCCTCAGGCTTCCTTCTTTTTCACTTGACTTGGAATGGATGGGATCCAGACTTGTCCTTTTGGAGGAACCTTGAGAAGACAATCTCTCTGTATTCCCTTCTCAGTTGACAACTACTCTAGTGTTTCTTGCAGCAGTTGTATCACTGCTCTCAGAATGCAGGATGCTGACTGAGGGCTTATCTAGATGGTCAAGAAGGAACAGGATGGGTTGGGTTAAACAGGTTCAGTAAGAGCAGGGGTTCTCAACCTACAGCCTGGGGGCTGGATGTGGTTCGCAATACCATTTCATGTCCCCCCCCCCACTGCTTCCACCACAGCCTTAAGTGCCATGTGTGGCAGGCAGGGCAAAATAGCTGCCCGGCCCCCGAAGCTGTCTCAGGGAGCATGACCCGGCCCTTGGTTTGAAAAGGTTAAGAACCCCTGAGTAAGAGGGTTTGTTGGATTAGGGCCGCGAAGTGGCTGTTGGGTCCTGGAGGAGACTGGTCAAGCAATGAGACATGAGGCAAGATGGAGCGAAGACCAGTGATTTATTGAGGGAAAATCATCAGTATATATCGAGTAAGAGAGGCTGCGTGTGATGGAATTGTAATCTGACAAGAATCACATCTCATGTTTACACGAGTTAATTGGGAACCTCTCCCGGGGAAGTTAATTAACTAAATTAAACACTGACAGGGGAACTCCATTGTTCCATGCTTATCCTGGGGAAACATGGCCACTGTTGGTTTTAGGGCTTGCGGTAATCCGCGGGTGCGACATTACCTATTCCATGACTTATGAGTCAGTCATCCAATTTCCTCTTGCTTGAACTGTTTGCCAGGTCAGCTGTGGGTGAATTAAACTATGGCTATTAATCCGCTCCCCAATTTCTGTCCCCTCTGAACCAAAGCTCAAAAGAGCAATCTCCCAAGTAATGGTTCTGTCAGGGACAGTATGCCAATTGCGTGCGTGGATCCCACACTCCCCCTTTATTTGTTTGATTGGACCTGACAGACGGCTCGGCGTAGGAGTGGCATCAGCTGACGTGGAGTGATGACATTCTGGGGTTCTCTCCATGGGGGACATCTCGACATCAGTGAGGGAATACATTGCATGAAACAACACACTGCTGTTCCCAGTATTATCACCCCCACAATCACCTTGAGTGTCGTTTGTAACCATCCTTACGGGAACCAGGACCATAACGAATTCCACCACCCCTACGTAGCGTCTTCCTTGATATTCTTAACCAAGGTATGGAGATCTGTGAGTTGATTCTGTACCTTACGCGAGTTGTCTGTGGGGTTAAAACAACACATGCCATGGACAGACTCGCAACTCAAATGATGTAACAACAGGAGGTAATCGATGGCTGCTCGATTATCCAAGATGGCATGGTGAAGCTCTGTCTGCTCCTGATTAAGCAGCGCTATCGCTGAGGAGGTGTGGTTAATGGCTTTTGCCAGAGCGCAAGCTAGTTGACCAATTCTCCAAGCGTTGCCTACAGCTAAGCCTGGCACGCTGAATATACTGACCGCTGCCTGGTTTTTCAGAACTGTGCGTCTGAATCCAGACTGCTTTTTGTAGCAAGGCAAGATAATGAGATGTGTCATTGATCTCTCACTGTGACAGAACTGGTTTTTCCTAAGGTAATTCTAAGCTATTTTTGCAACTTCTGGTATTGTGTAAATGTCTTTCTTGCACCTATGGGGAGGTGTGAAATCATGGATATAACTTACAATGGCTGGAGATTACCGGCTGCTGGGTGCTCAATCTTTCCAAGCAATGGGCCGGTGCAAACATGGGCCGGTTTGGCTTCCTTTGATGGAAGCTGGCCGTTATTTGCAATATGCGACCCTATGTATACAGAAATTCAAGTGTCCCTTGCAAATCCACACTGGAGCATTGTACAAGGCATGAATGAATAAAGAGCAACTACAGATAATAATAGCAATAAAAGACATTCAGCTGCTTTTTGACGATGAGGCTTCCCTTTTTTTGTGGGGTTTCATGTGTAACTTGAGTTTGGAAAAGTCTTGTTTTGTGGAAAAGCATGGTTATGCAAAATGTTCATAGAAATGTCTTTGGAAATGTAAGTCATAAAGGAAGACGGACAGCTGATGACATCTAAGGCAGTGACTGGTGCCATCCTTTGCAATAGCTGAACTTGGCATCTGGGCCTGATTCTGGCCTCTGGGACCTGCATGGGGAAGAGACTTGTTTGGGAGATAAAAATTCTGAAAGAGTTAGTTAGTTTTTGCACTTATAGGATAGCAATTGCTGTGCAACTGTGGGATGTTGTTCCCCCCTTTCTGTTTGTTTGTCAATGTAGGACTTAAGTGTCCGATTAACCCGTTCCACAATCGCTTGCCCTTGCGGATTGTATGGAACGCCAAAGGTGTGCTTAATATCCCAGGTGGCCATGAAGGTGGCCAGCTGCCTGGAGCTATAAGCCGGGGCGTCATCGGACTTCATGTGCCGAGGTTCGCCCATGGCCGCGAAGCAGGAAAGGAGATGCTGCTCCACATGGGAAGCCGTCTCTCCCTTCCATGCTGTAGCCCAAACAAACTGTGAAAAAGTGTCAATGCAAACGTGCATGTACTGCCATCTGCCAAAATGTGAGGCATGTGTGACGTCCATCTGCCACACCTGGTTGGCCTCTGTCCCTCGTGGGTTGACCCCCCACGAGGGCCCCCCTACCACCCCTGCATGATGCGGACAGGAACGGACTATGCCTTGGGCTTGGGAAAGTGGCAGGTTGAACTGCCTTGCAAGTGCTTTGGCATTCTGATGAAAGAATGCATGACTTTGAATTGGAGTTGTGAAGACTCCCAAAACTGACCGTTGCTGAATTTCCTTTGTGGCCACATCTGCTCTGCTATTGCCCGCGGAAATCGGACCAGGCAAGTCCTGGTGACTTCTGATGTGGGCTATATAGTGCGCTTCGGTGCAGTTCCGCAAGTGAAATTGAGTTGTGAGAAACAGACTCAGCAAATTCTTGTCTATCGCGGGAGTGATGTATGCTCCCGGTAGACTGTGAAGCAAATTCCTAACATACTGGCTGTCAGTTATTATGTTTAAGGGTTCTTTGGCAAAGGTGCGCAAAGTGAGGTTTACCGCTGCCAACTCTGCCCGCTGCGCGGACTTCTGTGGAACAGTTAGAAGCGTGCACCAAGCTTGGTCCTCTTGCCAAGTAAGAACACCATATGTGTGACTCCCATAAGTGAAAACTGTCCTAGCCCCCTGAAGTGGAACCAGTGACATTGATTCACACAAGGTGACTGTCTGCGTTTGAAGCGAGACGAGTCTGGGGTCTTATGGCAAACCTTGGCGCATGACGTGCCAGGCTTCCCTTGGGTAAATTTCTCATGAAGGCCCCCCTGCACACATCCGCCCATGGCGTGCGTGCGCACATATCCTGGAGCTATTCTTGTGCTCCTGTGAGAAGGGTACCAGATACTGGCTTAGTCTTTTGCCTGTGCTTAGACTAACAGCATAAAAAGGAAGGGGTGGCCTGAAAATGCCTGTGTCTGATTGAAAATGTGACCTGACTGCATTCTTAAAACAGTCCTAGGCAGTCCTGGCTAATGAGTGGCACTCTGTACATTCTCAGGAGCTCAGGGACTAATCTTATTTCCTCCCTTTGTGCTCTGGAGTTTGTGAAATGTGTCGGCTCATTTAGAGAGGGTGCTCTGGGCCAGGTGCCATACTTAAAATGACAGACTAAGACTTATTGAAAACAAGCCAACTATGATGTGCCAGCTGTAAGGAAACAATACACAAAAATGAAAAGACACACAAGTTGAACATTTCCAGCAGGGAGTTCCAATGGTGAAAGGAGGAAAGACAAGTCAGAAGTTAGCACAATGAGAATGCAACAACTCTTATCATAAGATAATTAAGACAGCTGGCTGGGATCTTCCTGTTAAGGAATCCCTACCAGTAATTAACTCAGGAGCCTGTGAAAGGATGCAAGTTAAGACTATAGAAATAAATAAATTGGTTACTTTTAAGGTCTGGAGAGGAGTTTTGTTCCTGTAAAAAGGTAACGATTAAGCATTTTCTGAATATACAGAGCGCAAGAATGTTTGCGTGCTTTTTCCTGTGAAAGGGGTACAATGAGTGAGTTACTTTACACAGATTAAAGTCAAAATACCAGAACAATAGTTTTCTTAAGAGAATGAAGGAGAGTTAGAACGATTCTCAACCTGCGGCCAGATGTGGCCCACATTGCTCTGCCACTGCGGCCCACGTTGCTCTGCCACAGCCTCCACCAAGCCAAGAAGGGCTGTGTGGCGAAGGAAGGGCAGGATGACTGTCCGGACCTCCAGAGCTGCCTAGGCCGTGGAACTTGGCCCCTGACTTTAAAAGGTTGAGAACCTAGGTTACAAGATGCTAACACAGTGTACACATGAAAAGACAATGCGATTAAATTTCTCATTCCTAGTAAGATATGTGACTTAAAAGACCACTAAGGGACATTCAAACACAGAAATAGGGGTTTGAGAAACACAGACATAGGGAGGGGCCCCATAGTTTATGATTTAGTGAGGAAAACTCATAGAAGTGATTTTTCTTTTCAGATCGCGCTTCTGAAAAGAAAAATCTGTTTGCCTGAGTGGCATGGATTGCAAAACCGGTTTTCAGGAGTGGCTTAATCCTTTGACAAAGAAAAAAGTCTCAAGGGAAGAAGGGGGGTCACTTTGCCCTATTGCAGGTTAGGATCCCCCCTCCTGCTTTTGTTGCCCTGGGTGCCTTAAGATGCTAAGCAGGCAAGGCAAAGAGGTTTTGCTCACCATGCTTTCTCAAACCTTAAGTGGTTCCTGCCCATGAGCAGAGTGCAAACTGTTTAACACATACTTCACAGTGACATTACCATGCAGTTACACACAAGGAACACTTTGCAATCATACTGTGGTCATAGAGACAAGGCTTTTGCAATCATACACAGTTCTTGCAGTCATACATTCAGTGGTGCACCACGCATACACACATTTATTTATGCATTCGCGCATTCCTCCCCTGATCTGCAGTGTTCTATCCTGCACATGAGGAGATGACTTATACACAGCTGGCCCTTTACAACCATCTGGGTGCTTCTACTTAGGGGTGAGTTTCTCTGGGCTACTCCAAGGCAAGACAAGTAGGTTCTGCCTGTGCCTTGGGAGAGCTCGGGGTACTATTGCTGGGATGGTTCCTCTGGCATAGCCAGGGTGATGGCTGCCTCCTTTCTAGCCTGGGCCAGATGCATGCCGGAGGGCCGGATTCCCGGATCTCGGTGCGGTGTCACCCTCCAGCGCCAGTGTGGCCATTTAGTTTTAGGCTTATTTGGACAACCTTTTGAAGATCTGCCTGGTCTAGATTGGCATTCTCTTCTAAGGTGTCTCATTTTTCCACACTGGAAGCAGGTGCCTTTGGGTTTTGGCACTGCTTGGCACCTGAGTGTGGTAATGGGTCTGCTCTGGAGCCCTGCATGGCAGGGGCTGTGCAGACTTCCATGAGCAGTGGGTGCTGAGCAGGCAGGTGGACAATTGTCTGTCTGCCTGAACGTGTGTCTGCCTTCAGACAGGCTGAACACAGCAGCTGGGTATTACCTAACTGTACTGCTGGCAATTTCCCCATGCACTGGATGGAATTCTGAGTTGTCTGGGAACTTTTAACTGTCAGAGAAGCGCCAGTGCTTCTCATGCCATGAATTCCTTCAGTGACGTCTGCAGCTGTCATTGAAGGAAAGCTCCCTACACTGCCCTGCTTAAACTAAAATGACGGATAGAGAGCCGTTGGGGCTGATGGCTCTGACTGCGCTGGGGGTTCCTGGGTCTCTATCCGGACTGGGTCTACCTCTGCTAAGAGCTCCCTACACTTGCTCCATGTGCTGACTATGCAATCTGGAGCTCTCTGGGCTTGCTGAATGCAGGCTCCTATCCTGTCCCAAAGCTGAAGGTTTAGCATGCCTACTTCTGGGTAAAGCAGACAATGGTCCCTCAAGTGCACCCAAAGTCTCGCTAACTCCCCACTGTGAGTGCATAACTGGTATACCCTGGCCAGGGTCTTGAATTCCATTAAGTGAATTCTCTGGTTAGCGGATGGACGTTGCCGCTGAGGACAAGTCCCCATATTACCTGCCAGTCCTTTGAAGTTTCCTTCTCGGGATGAGTCGACGCGTCTGAGTCCAGGTAATAGGTTTGACATGACATCTCTCTGGGAAGGAGCTCGGAGCGTGGACTGCTGCCACGGGCCCTCGGCAGGCTCTGCGCTGAATCAGGGGTTCACAGCCGACCCTGAGCGGAACGCATTTTTCCATGAGCAAGCTGCCTCAGAGCTTTGGAGCGTGCAGTAGGATGCCTCTCTGGAATGCCTCGCCGCGTAGCTGTCACTCAGATCAGATGGCTTTCCGACCAGAGCTGCTGTGCTGTCCTCCGGGACGATTCGGACACAGTTCTGGCGTAGAACCGGACCGCGAAGATTGCTTACTCACGAGTAGAATCACGTCGCGGTCACGAGATGTTTGATTGGGGCCGCGAAGCGGCTGTTGGGTCCCAGAGGAGACTGGTCAAGCAATGAGACACGAGGCAAGATGGAGCGAAGGCCAGTGATTTATTGAGGGAAAATCATCAGTATATATCGAGTAAGCGAGGCTGCGTGTGATGGAATTGTAATCTGACAAGAATCACATCTCATGCTTACAAGAGTTAATTGGGAACCTCTCCCGGGGAGGTTAATTAACTAAATTAAACACTGACAGGGGAACTCCATTGTTCCATGCTTATCCTGGGGCAAACATGGCCACTGTTGGTTTTAGGGCTTGCGGTAATCCGCGGGTGCGACATTACCTATTCCATGACTTATGAGTCAGTCATCCAATTTCCTTTTGCTCGAACTGTTTGCCAGGTCAGCTGTGGGTGAATTAAACTATGGCTATTAATCCGCTCCCCAATTTCTGTCCCCTCGGAACCAAAACTCGAAGGAGCAATCTCCCAAGTAATGGTTCTGTCAGGGACAGTAAGCCAATTGCGTGCTTGGATCCCTCAAGGGTTGTTATGCCATTTGGTACAATTTGGTGTGGACCTCAAGGAACCCTATTTGGAGTGCAGCAGGCATTTTCTAATTGTAAATTAGTAAGTAGCTCTCTTATTAGGCCACTACACGATATTGGCAAATCACAGAAATGGTTACTTTTGGTCCATTTCCAGTGACTGCACACACTAGACCAAACCAGAGTGATCATATCTAGGTGCCTCAGCAGTGAAAAAAGCAAACTCAATGCTAGGGATAATTAGGAAGGGTATAGAAAATAAGTCAGCAAGTGTCATTTTGCCTCTTTATAAATCTATGGTGAGGCCCCATCTGGAATACTGTGTACAGTTCTGGTCGCCATACCTCCAGAAGGATATTATGGAGCTAGAAAAAGTGCAGAGGAGGGCAACGAGAATGATTAGGTGACTTGAACACCTTCCTTACCATCTGAGGCTGCAAAGGTTGGGCCTCTTCACTCTTGAACGACGGCGTCTAAGAGGTGACCTAATTGAAGTTTATAAAATCATGCATGGTGTGGACAAAGTAGATAAGGAAAAACTGTTTTCCCTATTGCATAACACTAGAACTAGGGGGCACTCGATGAAACTTTTGGGTACTAGTTCTCAGACAAATAAGAGAAAGTACTTTTTCACCCAGAGGATTACTGGTCTATGGAACTCCCTGCCAGAAGAAGTGGTGACAGCTGTCAGTCTTGACAGCTTTAAGAAAGGATTAGACAAGTTCATGGAGGACAAGGGTATAAATAGCTATAATTATGGATACCTAAGGACAACCTCGGGGTTGGAGAGATAGGCAGGATATCTCTCAATGCCATTTCCAGGGAATCCTAAGCAGGTGAAGGCATCTCCTTGGGAATACCCTGAAGGAAATGTTGAGCCACTGTGTGAGACAGAATGCTGGACTGGATGGGCTGTGGCCTGTTCCAGCAAGGCTGTTCTTATGTTCTTATGACTGGCAGCAGGTATATGGATTTCAGAGAGCAATCTTTCCTCAGGCTACTGGGATGCCAAGCCAGGAGTTCAACCTGGGACTTCTTCCTGCAACGTAAGAGCTTGATAACTTAACTATGGAACCCACAGATTCTGTCAAAACAGTACTCCTCAAGTGGCAAGAGATGTCTAAAGAGATTATCATAAAATCATGGTAAAAACAGAAATGTGATTTCTGCACTGCTCATCCTGACTTTACAATAACAAAATATAAATGCAGGGTTTTATTTCAGTAGCAGCATCTCAACTGGAGGATGGTGGAACCACATCTAGTTGATAAATCTAGATACCGTACAGTATTTGCAGATCATGTTGTTTCAAACCATGGATTCCCAGTCGATCAGAAGAAGGGCTACATAATAAAAGCCTATAATAAAACTTCTTGTAATAAAACTTCTCATGTATTTGTCAGTTATGAGGAAAGAAGGCTAGGTTAGAATAAAATTAAATGTAAAATTTACCAAATAATTAGCTTCTACATAGTCTTTCCTATGCCCTTCATTGATGTTTTAATTTGTTTGTTTAGTCTAGAATGTTTTTATTGAAATAACTAGATTTCTGGTAAGAATCTTCCAGAAGAAATAGTCAGATTCTGACATCCATTTTGTTCATATACTCTTGACCATCTAGTGGAGAAAATCGATCGGATTCGCTCGGGGTTTAATCCTGGCGTGGATGGGGAGAGCCCGGAGGGAGCTGGAGCACAGTCTTGCCATACCATCTGGGACCAGTTTGATCCAGTTGCCCCTGATGAAGTGGACAGGCTCCTTGCAGCTGTGCGCGCCACTACCTGCCCATTGGACCCCTGTCCCACCTGGTTGATGAAAGCCTCCAAGGCGGTAACAGGTGGCTGGGTTGGGGCTATGATCAATGCATCATTGCGGGAGGGGGTGTTTCCTGCACCTTTAAAACATGCCTTGGTGCGCCCCCTCCTGAAGAAACCTTCCCTCGACCCAGCTGTCCTAACCAACTATAGGCCTGTCTCCAACCTCCCCTTTTTAGGGAAGGTGTTGGAGAAGGCAGTGGCGCGTCGGCTGCAGGGGGTACTGGATGAAGCGGATTACCTGGACCCCTTTCAGTCAGGATTCAGGCCTGGATATGGTACCGAGACGGCATTGGTCGCACTGATGGATGTTCTCTGGCGGGAGCGGGACGGTGGTCACCCATCCGTCCTTGCTCTTCTTGACCTCTCAGCGGCTTTCGATACCGTTGACCACGGTATCCTTCTGGAACGGCTCCAAGGATTGGGAATCCAGGGCACTGCGTGGTCCTGGTTTTCTTCATTTCTGAGGGGTCGGACCCAGTCGGTGTGGTTGGAGAGTGAGAGGTCCAGTCCTAGGCCCCTCAAATGGGGGGTGCCTCAGGGCTCGGTGCTCTCTCCTCTCCTATTTAACATCTACATGAAGCCGCTGGGTGAGATCATTCGTTCCCATGGGGTGCGGTACCATCAGTACACGGATGACACTCAGTTGTACATCTCGGCCCATGGGGACCCCAGTGATGCCATCAAAGTCCTTTCCAGGTGCCTGGAAGCTGTTGGGGTCTGGATGGGGGCTAACGGGCTACAACTGAATCCCAGCAAGACTGAGTGGCTATGGATAAGGGGTCCTGCGTTAACCCGGGAGCTACCATCTTTGGTTCTGGATGGGGCTATTTTGCCCCAGACAGACCCGGTGCGCAACTTGGGGGTCCTCCTGGATTCGCGGCTACTGCTAGAAGAACAGGTGGCGGCTGTGACCAGGAGGGCTTTTGCCCAACTTCGGGTGATTCGCCAGTTGCGCCCACTCCTGGACCGGGACTCCTTGCTCATGGTCACTCACGCTCTGGTCACCTCCAGACTAGATTATTGCAATGCGCTCTACATGGGGCTGCCCTTGACGACCATTCGGAGGCTACAGCTGGTCCAGAATGCGGCAGCCAGGGTGGTGATGGGGTGTGGGCATTATGCCCGTGCTTTGCCACTGCTCTGGGAGCTGCACTGGTTGCCAGTTTGTCTCCGGGTGCAATTCAAGGTGCTGGTTTTGACCTTTAAAGCCCTATATGGTAGTGGGCCGGGTTACCTAAGAGACCGCATCGCCCTGAGGACGTCTGTCCGTCCAACCAGAGCGGACCGGAGAGGCTCTCTAATTGTTCCATCAGCCAGAGGGGCTCGCCTCTCTGGCACAAGGAGGAGAGCCTTCTCCGTGTCTGCACCGGCCCTCTGGAACCTCCTGCCAACAGAGCTAAGTCTCCGGACGGAATTGCTGCCTTTCAGAAAAGAACTTAAAACCTGGCTGGCGGGTCAAGTGTGGGGTGCAGGTGGAAGGGTAACCTCCATTGGGTGGTTGGTGTAGAAGAACTCCTCCCCATGGTGCCTTTGGATCCTGCAGCCCTTGTTTTTTAGGGGGTGGGTAGTTTTAACTGTTTTTAACATGTGTTTTTTTAATTTTTATTGTGAACCGCCCTGAGTTGGCTTTGGCCTAGTGAGCGGTATATAAATGTGACAATTAAAATTAAATTAAAAAAATTAAAATGGGCCAGGAATTTCAGTAACATTCCTCTAGCACAGGAGTTCTCAATCTTTTTAAGCTGGGGCCTGTTCATGCTCCCTCAGACAACTTCGGGGACTGGTTGGCCATTTTGCCCTTCCTATACCACATGACACTTCCTGGTGTGGTAGAGGTGGTGGTGGTGGCCACATGAAATGGTGGTGCAGGTTGCAGGTTGTGAATCCCTGCTCTAGCATATCTTCTTCTAGTGCCGTCTCCTCATAGAAGGTTGGCGGCAATCATGGAGTAGGTGTCTCTATTTTTCACTTTTCATATCTAAGTGGCCACTTAATAGATGTCAAACCATTGTAAGAAGTTCCATGTCCACAAAAACCTTCTCCATTCAGGTCCATGTTTCCCTTCCATCTTATCATCAATGATAAGCTGCCTAAGGTTATACTTCTCATTGCAGAAGATGTATCCAAAACATGCTGTCTTCCTGCACTTGTGATGTTCAGAACTGCACATGTTTACCCAGTATGACAAAGCACCTCCTCTTTGGTAACATAGTCTGTCCATGGGACCTTTAGCATCCCCCAATACATCTACATTTCAAATGCTTCCACTCGGTTCATTGATGAAATATTTAGCATCCAGGCTTCAACTCGCTAGAGGTTTTAAATTGAAGATCACAATTACATATAAAATGTTTGAGCTTCTGGAATGTTCCTCTTGCATTACCAATCCAAGTTTTAATTTCATCAACTGAATCCCACTTTTCCATCAACCAGCATCCTAGGTATTTAAACTTGGGCACTCTTTCAATTACATTTCCATCCAAGATGATTACAGTGTTATCTGTCCTCTTTTTGCTTTGAAGTGTTTTATAACTGAACTGAATGTATTCTGTTCTGGGAGTCTTCAGACAAAAGAATGGTATATAAATAAAAATCATGCAGACATACATACCACATGCGCTACCATGGTATCAATGGTGACAGCCTAATAGACCATACTTTGTAAATCCTCCCATCATTTATTTTAATGCAAGCAATGTACAGTGTAATTAAAAAATTAATGGTGCTAATTCAGCAAATCATACTAGTGTTTCAGGTTTAAATATTCCCAGCCATGAATTATAAATTCTGCTTTCTCAAATGCTTAACAGCCATGAATTAATTTTCAATCTAATGTTCCAAATTGTGGTGGAAATTAGTGGCAACTGCAAGAGACTCAGAGGATCCCCTAGTTCTGCCAGATGTACAGGAAACTCCATGAGAAGAACATTCACAGCAGATAAATCAAAAGTAATATTCTCTACATTGGAATCAAAATGCTGATTTTCTTATTCATTTGTAAGGCTTTGGTCTTACACTGGCAATACTATTGGGAGTCCTGAAAAAAGAAAATGATTGAGCAGCTATCATTACTTTTATCAAAGTCTTCTTTTGCTCTTGCCATATTAATTTTTTCCCATGGCTTTCCCCTACTTGCCCTATGATTTTGTTTCAAGTCTTCCAAGCTCCTGATCTTCTCTGTTCTTTCCTTGTTATCATAGCTTTTAAATGGTCTCTTTTGCCATCCTAATAGGCTCTGAGAAGCTAAGGGTGGGTGATGGAGCAATAAAAGAAATGGTTCTTTCAATTGCTGTATGATTACTTAGGTGTGTCAGATTACTTAGGGAGGAAAAAGTGTTAGAGAAGCTTCAGATAATTATTATTCTTGTTGCCTTCCTTTTATTTATATTTAAGCTGCACTCCTGTACATGGTTACCCAACCGAGGTGGGACTTAATTTTGAGCAGACATACAGGTTTACACTGTTAGAGTAAGAATTAAGAGATTATTTATTTGATCTATCAAATAACTGTTATTGATATTATTCTTAGATTTAAAATGTGTGTAGGAAAGAGTAAAACAGCATTTGTAATATTATTTTTTAAAAAAATAATTCATTACTAATTAGTTTCTGTTTTTAATAATTGATTCAATTACTGTTATTTCTTACAAGAGATGTGAACTGGTTTTGAAGAAGAGTGGGCAGAACAGAGATATTTTGTGCCTGCCACAAGACCACAGAAACATCTGCAGAAGCAGACAGCTCTGGGCTCTTCGGTTTTGAAACAGAGATGAGCACTGCACCCTAGAGTCAGATATGACTGGCTTTCGAGCAAGGGAAACCTTTACCTTTACTTTTAGATCAACTACAGGGCCATGAGGCTGTGAACCCTTACAAATTACTGTTCTAGCATTTTGAGTGTTTAAAATGATCAGTGTGTGTGTGTGTGTGTGTAATAACACTTTATATCAGCTGTGAGTTGGAACAAAGCAAAGCTAACACTGTAGTAAAAGAAGGAAGTGACAAAGTAGGAGAGTCACTGGTGAAGCCTCAGTGATGACCAAAATCTTCCCTGGAAATGCCTAATGCTGGGCTCAAACTCAACTCTTGGAACTCCCTATATTGTTATCCACTTGATCTAACAGCCATTGTATCCTGTAATGACAAAAGGAGAATGCTAATAAATTATGACACAGGTAGGATTATGAAATTTTCTTTTAGGTAGCCACAATGAGTCTTTGTTGTATTTAGGATTGAGTTTGCATATGAAGTTGGGATGAATGACTGATTCTGTTGTGCAGGGTTTGATTGGTTAGATCAGGAGTTCTCAACCTTTTTAAGCCAGGGGCTGGGTCATGTTCCCTCAGACAGCTTCAGGGGCCAGTCGGCCATTTTGCCCTTCCTCCACCATATGGTACTTCCTGGTGGGGTGGAGGTAGGGCACATGAAATGGTGCCATGGGCTGCATCTGGCCCATTGTAGACCACAGGTTGAAAATCCCTGGGTTAGATCAACGTAGTGCAGGGGACTGTTTCACCCATAACTATCCCACCCAATTGTTTTCTACTTTATTTTTCTTTAATGTTTGTTGTTGGCTGATGCATGGTGGATTCATGGATAACTAGCCCACTGAATTCTTTCTACATTCCCAAAATATATGGAGTTATATAAGTCTGTTCCCCAGTCCTTTCTTTCATACTTTTGTAGCTGCCTGTCTGAAACATACAAAACTTTCCGATACCTGGTATGGGGCTATGCTATCTAAGGGAAGACCTCTTCCTCAGAAATTATATCTGTAACACCCAGATATTTAAGTATTGAGTGGTCACACCTAGAAAGATGAAAAATGCATTGATCAAATAAAGAGCTTTGTCTACCACAGTCCCTACCATATCAATAGCCATATCCACTTCCCAACAATTTAAAGCACTGGCCTTCCAAATATTTGGAAGAATTATTTGGGCTCTGCTTCTAGAAGCAAATTATTTAGAGAAAGGTGGGTTGCACTCATTCTTTATTTCCTACTATGTGGTGACAACCAGATTAAAACTGAATTGGATCTCTCATGTGGAGTTGAATCAGATTAGATTTGAGATATTTAATAAACTTGCCATTCTTTGTGTAATTATATTTTGATAAAAACATGCTTTACAGGATCAGGCTTTATGTGATAATAAAAAGATTGTATTGACTATATTAACAAAAGAGGCATAGATACATGGATGTTGCAAAGATCATTCAGCAGACAGGGTCCCTTTGGAAATGCATTCTTTAGAATTTGAAGAGTGTAATGGGATTGAAATAAGAGGAAGCTAAATGAGCTTAGTGTTCCTTACTGTGGCACTGGTAAGTATCAAAACTGGACTATTCTGTATCTGGATAAATGTAAAAGATTTTATATAATGAAGCATTTTGCTATAGGCCATCAAAATGAATAATTCATCAGGTCCAATGTTCTGCTATTTACTCCAGAGACATGCCTTATATGGTCATAATTGTATTGGGGAATTTTGGTTATTCTTTTTATTTAACAGAGTATGAGGTAGAAAAACAAGAACAGCACAGGAATGTGGAGAGATCAGCTCAGTCTCATGTCTGTCCCTTTGGTTCCCCCCCCCCCCCCAGACAAACTAGCATTTGGTATTATAGAAGAATGCTAGAAGAATTCAAAGCAGAAAATAGGTACCTTCTCTTACAATTATCATCTATAATAACAGTCAGAAGAAACAAAATGGAGAAAATGGAGCCTCCAGCATATAGAGAGAAACTATATGCTTTTTGCTTGGTTGGAGGTCAGAAGAAAAAAGACTATTAACAAGAAAGACAATGTAAGCAAGCAAACAAAGCAGTAAGAAGGGGTAGAACAGGGGTGCCCAAACCTTTTGGGCTGTGGGCCAGTCACGTGGTTCAGGGAACTGGTCACTATGGCCTGGGGGCTGGATCCACCCCCTGATGCCAATTCATCTGGTCCACTAAGCCCTCATCGCTCCTGGAAGCGGAAGCAAAATGCACCCATACTGGCGCATTAATAGGCTGTTGTTCTTTTCCAGGGAATCCTTGGAATTCTTTTGTTTTAGTTCTTACTAGCTAATTACCCGGCCTTGCCCGGGTTGTTTTTTTCCTTTAAAGCAAGGATGACGTGGCTTGACTGCGATTTTACTTTTCTTCTTGGTGGTGTCCCCAGCCCGTAAACATTAAGTTCTGTCAAGCCCCATGGCTTCCTTTGGTCAGCAAAAGGAGGCCACGGCTTGACAGTTCTGTTTTATAGATATACCATATTTTTGGACCATAAGATGCACTTTTTCTCCCCCAAAAGTGGGGAGAAAATGAGGGTGTGTCTTATAGTCCAAATGCTGGTCTTCGCTCAGCTGTGGCTGTTGTAAAAAGATATTTTACAAGAGCCGCAGCTGGCCAAAGACTACTACTGCTGCCTCTCAGCTGTTCGGGGCAGGGGGAAAACATATGAAAAACAAGTGGCCACTAGAGGGCGAAAATAGCAATTTCCCATTTAAATGCATTGGAAATAAATTTCTTGTATTCAAAAGTTTTCTGTTTGTATGTTTCCAATGCATTTAAGTGGGAAACCAAACCTGTGCTTAAAAAAAAGGGTTTCACTTACCTTGATGCCTTTGTCTCTACTCCACATGGACAAAATGGAGGGGAAAAACATGCTTCCTGGTTAAAAGGCAAGCAAGAGGCTAGGCTAGAGTATCATTTCCTTCCTCAGAGCAATTGGCCTGGCCTGCCCATTTCCCCTGCAGCACCACTACTGGTTGCTGGTGCAAAATACAATATTAATTTTTTGTTTTGTTTTCCTGCTCTGAAAACTGCGTGTGTCTCTTGGTCAGGTGCGTCTTATGGTCCAAAAATACGGTAGATAACACCACCTTCAAGTGACCTTTTTGGGGACACCTATGACAATTTCCCCCTGTATGCAGGAGTTCTAATGTGTGAAGAGCCATTTTCTCATTAACTTCAACAGAGGGAACCAACCCCCACAAACATTAGTTTGTAGGTATAGATCAAACCTTCCATAGAAGCCATTCTACATAGAGAAGGGGCTCATGTTTGGGCAGAATAATTTCTTGTCTGAGGCAAGAGCAACATACCAACTTTTAATTTTTCCCTTACAAGGTGTTGGTGAAGAGAAACAAACAAACTAAAAAAACCAAACCAAACCATAAAGGTAAAGATAACAGTTCCAAGATGCCCCCAGAAGAAGGGAATGGTAAACCACTTATGTGTATTCTCTACCTAGAAAACCCTGGAGGGTGTGTGGCTAAGATGGCGATGGATTAACAATTATTTTTTTAGCTCGCGCTACTCAATGTGGAATTGAAAGAGTTTTATCACCTTAAAAAGCAAGAAAAACCCATCAAAAAGTGCAGTTCGTACCCATCTAATCTATTGGTCTCTGATACCCGGGGTCGAAGCTCGTGAAGCAGCGGTGGTTGGTAAGGCAAGCGGCGGAAGCCGAGACCAAGCCAGTCACGCTGCAGGCGGGCGAGACATCAGAGGAGGGGGGCCAGAAAAAGTTTTAAAAGTGGTAGATGAAAAAAGGACGGGCCGGACAAATAAGCAGCGGATGGTGAGACTTCAGAGGATCGAAGCGGAGGTTACGAGAGCCCATTGACGGAAAGGCAAGTGTTGAAGGCGGGAGAAGGTTGAAAGCGAGCGAGAGTTAATGGTGACGGAGTGAAAAGTGAAAGTTAAGTAAAGGCACGGAAAGGTGGAGGATTGTCGGAGAGTGGTTTTAGAAGAACGAAGGTGCGGAGAAGGTGGCTGGAGAAGGAAAGGAGTGAAGAGAAAGGAGAAAGAAGGGTAAAGAAAGATCTAAGACTTGGCTGTTTTTTTGGAAGTTTGGGCTGAGGAGGAGAAGGAGAAGAAGGGGGGATCAGCTTCGTCCTTGGAGCCTCACGGAGGCTGCAAAGTTACTGTGTTTTTGGGTTTTTTCTTAACACAAGCAGCTGATTGGATTTATTTTTCCTCTCACTTTAAGCAGAATTTTATTGGTTTTAATCTACATCTTAGTGGGCTATTTAAAACATATGTTTTGAGCTACTGAAGCTTTCTTTGTTGTTGAACTTTTACATCTGGTTGCTCCTCCCTCTTTGGCTAGCTGAATGGGAGAAAGTGCTGAATGGCTTTTTTCTTCTGTTTTGTTTTGTCTCGCCTCTTTCCCTCTCCTTGGATAAATGGATAAAAAGTTTTTGTTTTTTGTATCAAGCTCATGATATTTGGATACAGAAGATGACAATTTGTTCTGGGGAAAGTGCTGAGTCGCTTGGCTTTTTCCCTCCTCTCTCCTACAGCATTGGATATACAGTAACTGTTTTTTAACTTGGTTCATGCCAGCTAGATACATTACTGTGGAATACAATAGAAATTTTTTTGCAATTGGATTCAGAGTTGCTTTTGGATTACAATACAGAAAGTTGGCCTTTTTTGGTTTTGGATTTAAAGGGATAGGCTCTGCAGAATCATCAATCAAGTTTCCAGGTTTAGATTTGATCTGATTGAACTCTGGAACAATTTCAAGGAGAGGGGCTTGTGGGATCTAAAAAAGTTGCTGCATTGAAATTACTGTTTGATATTACAATGGATAAAATTGCAAGGGGAAAGGGGAAGGAGGAAGATGTGGTAAGACCTAAGAAGAAAGATAAGCCAGCAACAGAGGAGGTGTCCCCACCAACATCATCCCCAGAGCCATCATCAATTGATCAAACACAAATAATGGTCAAGCTTGGGAAATTGTTCAATAAATTTGAGAAGATGGAAGAGGCAAGAGTGAAAGATAAAAATGAAATTTTGGGAAAACAGGATAAATTGGCTACAATGTTTATTGATTTTTCTTAAAAAGTTGATCATAATTTGCAAAGGATGGATGCCAATGTTAAGTCGATGCAAAATGATATGAAATTGATGCAAGGAGATATTAAGGGGTTACATGAGGAGGAGAAAGAAATTAAGATGAAAGTGGCTTTCCAGGAAAAATGATAGATGTAATGGAAGAGATGATGAGAAAACAGAATGTTGTGATTCGTCATATGGTGGGGAAAATGCCAGACCAGCTAAAGGATAGGATAATTGATTGGTTAAATAATTTGAAAATGGGGAAAGATTTTGTTAATTAGGACATTGTAAGTGCTTATAGGGTGGGTCCGAAGAGGGGAAAAGTTGTTCATAGAAATGTTCTGGTCAAGTTTGCAAATTGGGGGGATAAGTTGAAGGTGATGGCTTTTCTAAAACAGGCTGGTTCTGGCATTTTAAAAATTGATGAGAATGATGTGGAAGTATATAATGACATTTCAATGAAGGAACGTGGCTGGAGATATGAGATGAAGCCAGTAACAAAAATTTTGATGGAAAAAGGGATAAAGTATAATTGGCGTTTTCCACAACAGTTAATATTTTTCCATGAAAGGAGAATGCATGTGATTGATGCAGAGACTGATGCATTGGAATATTTGTGTTTAAATGATCTGGTTAAGGCATCCTCAAGAGAATGGCTGGCACTGAGGAGGGCTTTGTTGGAGTCTGGGGCTATAAGAAGGGATTATGGAGGAGCTAAGGAGGAAGGAGCTGCAGGAGGAGAGGAAACAGGAGAGATTGTGGTTGATTTACAATCATTGGTACTAGCTGATGTAGGGGGAGGTAAAAGTCAGAAAGGAGGGAAGTAGGTGAAAGGACTGAAGATAATAAGTCTTAAAGGGGGATTACATAAAGCGACTGATTTTACAAATTAGAAGAATAGCGCTAGAGCCTTTGCTGTTAAGTACATCTTCCATGTTCCCCTCTCCCCTCTTCGGAAGGTGAAGGTGACTTTTTTGGATAAAGAAGTGGGGAAGTCAGATTTGAGTGTTTTTGGTGTTTTTTGTTGCAAGTATTGTTTTAATTACTGTGGGTTAGTAGGTAAATGGAGGAATCAGGGGTGAAAGAAGAGTGTGGCAAATTATATCATGAGGAGTATCAAAATGTTATCGTGGAATGTGAAAGGTACAGGGTCTCCGGTTAAGAGAAGGAGGATAGAATCAGCACTGAGGAAGGACAGGCTGGAATAGTCTTTTTGCAGGAAACTCATCAAAAATCTCAGGACACGAATAAAATTTTTCTGTGGTGGATGCAGTATTATGAGAGGTCCTGTGGTACATCAAAGGCAAGAGGAGTTGCAATTTTGATTTCGAACAGGTCGGGGTTCGAGGGTAGATATTTGATAGTAAAGGGGAAAATAGATGATGAAGAACTAACTCTGGTGAATATATATGCTCCCAATGACCATCAAGCTGAATTTTTAGAAAAAAATAGCAAAATATTGGTAAAAGAGAAAACAGCATTGATGATTGTGGCCGGTGATTTCAATTTAATAAGGTCAAATTTAGACTGCACAAATATACTAAGAGGTGGAAAAGGTATTAAAGGACAGTTATTGGATAATTGGATGGTATCCTTAGGCTTGAAAGACACTTGGAGAGAGTTCAAGGGATCAGAAAGGGTATACACTTATTTTTCACAGGTCCATAATTCATACTCCAGAATTGACTATATATTTGTAACGGAGAGCATGGTTAGAAATATAGAGGAAATAGAAGTTGGAATTTTTTAAGAGTCAGATCATACAAAAGTGGTGATAGAAATGAAATTTGAGGGTAAAAAGAAGATGAGAAGGAACTGGAGATATGATGATAAATTGTTTACGGACCATAAATGCAAAGAACAAATCATGGAGAGCTGGAAGGAAAGTTGACAATTGAATGACAATGATGAGGTAAATTTCAATATGGTCTGGGATGCCATGAAGTCGGTTTTTAGAGGGGAAAGTATCAGGCTAGCTAGTTTTACATATAAAAATAATAAGATTTCACAGAATAAAATTGAGAGCGAGATAAAAAGATTGCAGGAGGAACATGCAAGGACGAAGGATAGGAAAGTTTTTGATAATTTGCAAAGATTGAAGACCGAGTTGATAGGAAAGGATATAGAAAAGGTGAAAAGGGACCTTGTTTATTTTAAAAGAGATTATTTTGAACATAGCAACAAAAATTCAAAAATATTAGCAAGAGCAGCTAAAGAAAAGAGAGAAAAAAGAGAAATTGGAGTTTTGAT
Organism: Bradypodion ventrale; assembly: GCA_035047345.1. Classification (NCBI taxonomy): domain Eukaryota; kingdom Metazoa; phylum Chordata; class Lepidosauria; order Squamata; family Chamaeleonidae; genus Bradypodion; species Bradypodion ventrale. The sequence continues at coordinate 253,654,892 of JAWDJE010000003.1, forward strand.
AAATGAACAAGGAATGAGATGTAATAAGATTAGGGATAAATGTAAAATTGTGGGAGAATTTTATCAAGCGTTATATGCAAAAAAAGAGATAGATGTGGATAAGCTCAAAAAACAAATAGAGAAGCAAAAAGATAGTGGTATAAAACAGGAGCATAAGGATAAAATGGAGGAATGAATAACAGAAAAAGAGGTAAAAGAGGTAATAGCTAGTCTGAAAACAGGGAAAGCACCTGGGGAAGATGGATTACCTGCCGACTTTTATAAGGAATTTAAAGATATAGTGATACCAAAACTGGTAAAATTGTATAATTATATATTAGAAGGTGGACAAATTCCGACTTCATGGTATAGGACCATGATTGTATTGCTGCCAAAACCTGGAAAGGATTTGGAAAAAGTGGAATCTTATAGACCTATTTTGTTGATTAATCAAGATGCCAAGATCTTCACAGTGATATTGGCAAACAGGTTAAACAATTTTATGGGCAATTATATAAATGTAGACCAGGTGGGTTTCTTGAAAGGAAGACATATGGCGGACTTGACAAGAAGAGCGGTAGATTTATTAGACACTGTGAGACAAACAAAGGAAAAAGTGGGAATAATATCCTTGGATATCTTTAAGGCATTTGATTCATTACAATGGGCTTCAATTAAGGAAATAATTAAATGTTATGGATTTGGCGATAAATTTAGAAGGATAATTGATCAATTATATCAACAAGGTACAGCCATCGTTAGAGTAAATGATGAGGCTACTGATGAGATAAATTTAGAAGCAGGCACAAGACAGAATTGCCCATTATCTCCAATCTTGTTCATTATGGCAATGGAGGTATTAGCAAATGAAAGCGCGGCGCCAAAATGGCCACCACGCTCTTTGCGCCCCCCCCCTGGACTCAGACATCCGGGTGAGTTAGGGGGCATGGCCACCCCTCTATAAAAGGGGTGGCCACGAGGCAGACGAGCTGCCATTTTAGAAATAGCGATGGAGAGGAGAAGTTTTCTCCGTCGCTGTTTGTTTTCAGTCTTCGGCTATTTAGCCTTTGAGCCTTTCCAGGCTGGGAAAGGAGGATTCGTGCACGCAGAGCCTTGGTTCCCTTGGCTACTGCGTGCTTTGCCGCTAGGTTTTTGATCCCTCGAAAGGGATTCTACTTTTGCTCTACGACATGCCTCCCAAACGGAAGGCACCGGCGACGAAGCCGCAGCCACGGGGGAGGACTTTCCCTGGCCCTGTGCAGGATGGGGGATAGCCATCGGGTTGGAGGACCAGGGCTGCGCCCCCGCCACAGGGCACTATGCCAGCCTTGCCCACTGATACCGGTGGGGCGATTCAGGCTGGCACTTGGCAGCCGGGCTTGGCTGGCCAGCCACAGGCCGGCCCCTCAGGGGCTTCGGCCCTCGGCCCACCTTTACCGGCCATGGGCCAGGGCAGCGGGGGAGGGCCTGGTGCGGGCGCACAACCCGTTCCTCCTCTGGCCCCTCATGGGCCGGAGTTTTGGGCATGGCCCTATTCTGGCCCTGGCTCTCATTTCGGTGTCCCTTTCCAACTGCCTAGTGGGCCTTCCGGCCAACCCGGCCCGCCTTATGTTGGGGGCTCTGTGGCAGTGGATGCTTTACTAGCGCGTTTAGCAGTGCTGGAGGCATCCTTGGGGATTGCACAGCCTCCTGTGAGAGGGGGCACTTTTCTTTCTGCCGGGGCCCCTTCGTGTCCACTGGCTACCTCGACAGCGGCCACGCTGCACCAGGCGGCCAGCCAGGTTGAGCTGCTTGAGACACTCCAGCCTGTGCCTGCCGGTGTCTCGCAGCTCCCTGTTCGTCCAGAGCTGCAGACGGGGAGCAATCAGGTGTGGCCCCAGAGCTCAATTCCGGTCGCGAGCTCCGACGTGAGTATCAGGTTCAAATTAGTGCACCTACATCACAGCCCAATTCCAGTGGTGGGGTTCAGTGGCCCTGGCCTCGTCAAGTTGAGGCGAGTGGGCATCAGTTACCAGTCTATCCCAGTGCCCCTTGGTTTCAAAATGGCAACTCATTGAGGGTGGGGGTTTCCGCCCCCGGGGCAGTGCCGGGCATTGCAGGGGCTATCCAGGTCCCGCTGCGTATGCCCCCTATACATAATGTGCCGGTGACGGCTTTGCCGACGGCTGGTTATTCCTTGCTCTTTGGTGATCATTTGTCCCAGGTCACGAGGGAGAAGATTTGGCGGGGGGAGTACGTGGATATATTCTCCCTATTGAACCGTGAGCCCACTAAGGAAGAGAGAGAGGGACAGGACGACAGAGACAAAGAGCTGTCCCGTTGTCGTAAGCCACCGCGCACCTGGGCCAACTGGTTGCTGGCATATCTTATTTATATGGCGGTATACCTTAGGGCCCGGCCTGATCTGGCCATTCCTATGGTCCAATACTTGGACAATATTTACAGGGCGATGGTGGATTTCCCTGGCCCATCGTGGTTGGCTTACGATGAGGAATTTAGAATGAGAGTGCCCCTACACCCGGAGATGAGATGGGATGAGCCCTGTCAAAAATTGTGGCTCTTGTACATGACCCCCACGCGTCCGGCGCCTGGTGATAGGTACCATTGTGGCCATGCCGTGCAGCGAGCTGCTCCAACACAGGCTCCCCGCCAGCCGGCGGGGCAGGGGGTTCCAGCCCACTTGCTGTGTTGGAGCTTCTCGGCTAATGGTGTGTGCAATAAGCGACAGTGCCGATATAAACACGAGTGTCCCTCTTGCGCTGGCCCCCACGCCGCCGCCACGTGCCTGTGGGCTGGTGGGACACGGGGCAGAGGTAGAGGTGGACAGGGAGCGGGCAGAGCTTCTGCTGATGGAGCTAGCCAGTCAAAAGGCCCCCTCCCCAGTTAATGTGTATATGTTGGAGCGATGGCTCTCAACTTATCCAAGGAGGGAGGACGCGAGGTACCTCCTGGAGGGTTTCCAGTGGGGCTTTCGTATCCCATTCAAAGGGGTGCGGGGACCCCAAGATGCCCCCAATTTACTTTCCCTGAGGGGTAAGGAGGAGGTAGCTGCCCTGAGTATTGCCAAAGAAGTAGAGGCCAAGAGGGTGGCAGGCCCCTTTTCCGAACCACCCTTCCCTAACCTGAAGGTCTCCCCTCTGGGGCTAGTACCTAAAAAGACCCCGGGGGAATTCCGTTTAATCCACCATCTATCGAGCCTGGTGGGTTACTCTGTCAATGATATTATTCCTGATGACCTTTGTTCGGTCAGGTATATGTCGTTTGACCAAGCCCTACGGATGATGCGCTCTTGTGGTCCTGGTGCCCTCCTGGCAAAATGTGACATTAAATCGGCATTCCGATTACTGCCAGTGCACCCGGGGGACTTTGAGCTATTGGGTTTTAGATTCCAAGGGAAGTTCTATGTAGACAAGGCCATGCCTTTTGGCTGCTCTATTTCATGTTCAGCATTCGAACGTTTTAGCACTTTCCTTCAGTGGGCCTTTGCTCGCAGGTCCGGGTCTCGGTCTGTAGCCCATTACCTCGATGACTTTTTGTTCGGGGGTGAACGGGGCTCAGACACGTGCACGCGTCTCCTCACTACATTTCAGATGCTAATGCGGGAACTGGGTGTCCCTTTAGTGCCCAAAAAGACCGAGGGCCCATCCACTACGCTCACATTTCTGGGTATTGAAATTGACACGCTCGCACAGGCATCCCAGTTACCAATTGACAAGGTCACCCGGATCTCCGCGATGATTTTGGCCTTGCTGGCCAAATGTAAGGTGTCACTTCGTGAGCTTCAGGTACTTCATGGCCATCTTAACTTTGCCTGCAGGGTGGTGATGCCCGGCAGAGCATTTGCGTGGCGCCTATGTGATGCCATGTCTGGCCTGTTAAAGCACCACCACAGGGTCCGACTAACCAGGGGCATGCAAGCTGACCTTTTGGTTTGGCTTAAATTCCTGCGGGAATTTAATGGGGTCTCTTTCTGGAGATCCGACCTTTTGGTTTCCCCTAGATTCCAAGTACAGTCGGATGCCTCCGGCTCCCTGGGATATGGGATTTACTTTGAGGGGAGGTGGGCTTATGGCCAATGGCCTCCAGCATGGCGGGGCACGGATCGCCTCCGCGATCTTACATTCCTTGAGTTCTTTACAATCCTGGGAGCTTTGATGCTATGGGGCGAGGAGTGGGCCGACTCAGTGGTCCATTTTTGGTGTGACAATGCGGTGGCAGTGCACATTGTCAACGCTCAGACGTCTAAGTCACCCAGGGTGATGCCGTTGTTTCGTCAGTTTGTGTTACGTAGCCTACGCCTGAATGTGCTTTTTAAGGCCAGACATGTACCAGGCATTAATAATGATATTGCTGATGCTTTATCCCGCCTGCAGATCCCCCGGTTCCGTGCCTTGGATCCGGAAGCAGAGGAATTCCCCTCGCCACTCCCGGCCGAGATTTGGACATTTGGCAAGGAGAGGTGAACCAGGCGATCGGCATGTCTTTGGCACCTCGCACGCGTAAGGCGTATCAACATGCTTTCGTTCAATTTAGAACCTTTTGTGTGCAACTTCAGTTGCCCGAAGTGTGGCCCATTCCAGTCGAACAAGTTTTACAATTTATGGTTTATTTACACAGTCAGGGTTTGGCTCCTCGCACTATAGCATCCAGGCTGTCGGCACTGGCATTTATGGCCAAAGTGAGGGGTTTTGCTGACTGCATGAATGATTTCCGCATACGACATGTTTTGGAGGGGTGGACACGGGAACGTGGCCACCGCCCGGACACTCGCCACCCAATTTCACCAGGGGTACTGACCCACCTTGCATGAGGCTGGCATAATCTGTGTTTTGATAAGTATGAGGCGGCTCTTTTTCACGCGGCTACCACGGTGGCCTTCTTTGGAGCGCTCCGCATCAGTGAGTTGGTACTACTGTCTAAGGCGGATGCGACTCGTAGGGCACTGGAACTCGACGATGTCTATCTCACTAATGAGTGGGCTCAGTTGAGGATACGGTCCTCAAAGGTTGATCAGCATGGCGTAGGCAGTGGAGTTAGACTGCTACGATGTTCCATTGCAGACATCTGTCCGGTTGGTGCCCTACAGGAGTTCTTGGCAGTGCGTGGCGCGCACCCTGGCCCATTTTTCTACCACCAGGATGGGTCTCCCCTTACTAAATTTCAATTTTGGAAGGTGACCGGTATGGCACTATCCAGTGTTGGCCTCCCCGGGGCTCGTTACGGCATCCATTCATTTAGGATAGGTGCTGCATCCACTGCGGCTGCATTTGGGTACTCTGAGGCTGATATACGCCGTATGGGAAGATGGGGATCTATGCGTTTTGCATTATATGTTCGCCCTCTTCAGGTATGAGTACCAGTTAAGTCATTGTTCTCTTTTCTTCTTTTACAGACCCTGTGTGTCCCTGCACACCGGTGGCAGTATGGCTGGTGGGCCACAGTTACGTGCACTGGGCAGCGCAGTATGCTGCGGCGACAGAGTGGGGATCCAGCTTGGACTGCGTGCAACCGCACGCATACGTTGGTATGGTAAGCGCGGAATGAGATGGCGGGAACTGTTGCCATTCCTGTTTTCCATCAGGGATGCTGAACCGCCTGATGTCCTTGTACTGCACCTCGGGGGCAATGACCTTGCCCAGGTCACTGGCCTTTCTTTAAAATTCACGATTTGCAGTGACATAGCTTATTTGCATTATGTGTGGCCATCCACAAGGCTGCTATGGTCGGACATCATACCGCGTCATTCATACAGGGGAGGTATTGACCTCCGTGCCCTTGACCGCGCTCGCTGCTCGGTGAACAGGGCTGTTGCCCGGTTCTTGGCAGACAAGGGTTTGGGGATGGTCATCCGACACCCCACGATTAGTTTACAAAATTATGATCTTTATGCAGGGGATGGGGTCCACCTGTCGGCTAGAGGTATGAACCTCTTTTTGGAAGATTTGCAAGCAGGCCTGTTGACCGAGCTGATGGTCTGGGGGGGGGGGGGGCGGTGAGTCTTCATTGAAGCCTCCCCGTGTGGCGGGTAGCACTGGTAAGGTAAAGATTTATGACCCATAGGTTCGCAATTGACTGGCCAACACTTAGACAGGTACAGGTGTAATAGCTTTGACCGGTCAACGACGAACCAGGCAAGGGGTGATGGTAGGAGCTTTTCAGCATGCATCACCCCGTGATTTGACGGATACACGTCATAGGGTGGGGTCAGTAGACAGTTTATTGACTACGGTCAACAATTTGTTTGTTGACACAAACAAATTGATACAAATGGATACATTGTAGCTAATCGCCATTGGCAATTTTGGGAGGAACCTTACCAGTGTTACTGCGGCCTGCTTGCCTTAAGAATTACAATTGGATGAATGCACCAATTGAAAGTTATAATTCGGACTAGGGCATTATTCAATAAAAGTGGCCCAATGCCTTTATCCATATACCGGTGTCTGAGTCTTTCTTTGGGGGGTGCGCCTGCAATGAAAGCGCGGTGCCAAAATGGCCACCGCGCTCTTTGCGGGGGCCCCCCCCGGACTCAGACATCTGGGTGAGTTAGGGGGCTTGGCCACCCCTCTATAAAAGGGGTGGCCACGAGGCAGATGAGCTGCCATTTTAGAAATAGCGACGGAGAGGAGAAGTTTTCCCCTCCACCCCTCCCTAGTGAACAGTGTGATATTTTGGTCACTTCGGGGCCGGGTGGGAATTTTTGGCCTGAACCACAATTGGCCCTTGGTTTCTGGCTTTTTTGCCCATCCCACACTGTTGCTAGTGTTTGAGCAAAGGGGTTTTTGTCCTTGACTTTGGTCACTTTAGGCGGGTAGCACTGGTAAGGTAAAGATTTATGACCCATAGGTATCCGGCAGGTTCGCAATTGACTGGCCAACACTTAGACAGGTACAGGTGTAATAGCTTTGACCGGTCAATGACGAACCAGGCAAGGGGTGATGGCAGGAGCTTTACAGCATGCATCACCCCGTGATTTGACAGATACATGTCATAGGGTGGGGTCAGTAGATAGTTTATTGACTCCGGTCAACAATTTGTTTGTGTCAACAAACAAATTGATACAAATGGATACATTGTAGCCAATCGCCATTGGCAATTTTGGGAGGAACCTTACCAGTGTTACTGCGGCCTGCTTGCCTTAAGAATTACAATTGGATGAATACACCAATTGAAAGTTATAATTCGGACTAGGGCATTATTCAATAAAAGTGGCCCAATGCCTTTATCCATATACCGGTGTCTGAGTCTTTCTTTGGGGGGGTGTGCCTGCAAAGCTATAAGAGAAGATGGGGAAATAGAGGGGGTTATGGGAACTAAGATAAGTTTATATGCTGATGATACTCTGATAATTGCTAAGCACCCGGAGAAGGCATTAGTTAGGATTCAAGCGCATTTGAAGGTTTTTGAGGATATTACAGGTTTGAAAATAAATTGGGATAAATCAGAAATGATGTTATGCAATATAGGAAATGAAGACCAGAAGAAGATAAAAGGAATGGGTAATATTCAAATTAAAGACAAATTGAAATACTTGGGGATAAATATTTCAAGTAGTTTTGAAGAGTTTAAGAGATTGACCTATGACAGTTTGAAAAATGAAATTAAAGCAAAAATAAAAAAAATTCAAAAGTTGAAACTGTCATGGTTTGGAAGAATTGCACTTAGTAAAATGATGCTTTTACCTAGACTTAATTTTTTATTTGATGCTTTAGCAATTCAAATGAAAGAGAAGGAAATTAAGGAGTTTCAAAAATTGATTAATGAATTTTGTAATGGCGGAAAGAGGTCTAGATTATCAAAAGATTTTTGGTATTTTTCCCAGAAAGAAGGTGGATTAGGGATGCCGAATTTGTTGGTATACTATCGAGCTTTTCAAATTAAGAATGTTGTGAAGATCTTGGCTAGGGAAAAAGCAATATGAGAAGAAATTGAAATGAAGGATTATAAGCATATAGGTAAAAAAAATTTTTAGGAGCCAATACTGGAAAAGTTGTAACCAAAAATACAATGATGAAGGGACTGATGAGTTCATGGAAAAAAGTAAAGAAGGTTCTGGCCCCGAATACCTCACCGATTATTGAAATGGAGGATATGGCAAACTTTCCAATAAAAATAGATAAAAGGGTAAAAGAAGTATTGGATAAAAATGAAGTTTTCCTGCTGAAAGACTGGTTACGGACCTGTATAGATATTGATAAAAGAACAAATTTGTTTGGGCAAATGAATTTGAATTGGTTTCAGACTGTGCTGGTAAATAAATGGAATAGTAAATATTTGAGAGAACCTGAGCTGGATAGAGAAAAGACGGAATTTGAGGAGTTGATTTTGAAATTAAGAAAGGGAGATGGAAATATCAAGGGTTTAGTCTGTAAATTGTATATAATTTTGAATAAGAAGGGTAATCCACAGGAGGATTTAAAAACAAGTTGGGAGCAGGATTTGAATATAAAGATAGAAAACGATGCATGGAGGCATAAATGGAAAAAGAGGATAATGAGAACTTTGTCAGTTAGAATAAAGGAACATAATTATAAAATGTTGTGGAGGTGGTATTTGACCCCAGTGAGGTTGTACCAGATTGATAACAAAAAAGATAAAATGTGTTGGAGATGCAAAGAGGAAATTGGAACATATGAACATATGTGGTGGAGCTGTACTGTGGTTAAAGACTTTTGGAAAAAAGTCGAGAAAGAGATTGGTGAAATTATGGGTAAGAGAATTAAACTGGGGTCAAGTATCACCATGTTAACAGGTGTGGAATGCCTTAATTTAAATAAGGATGAAAAAGAACTATTAGAAATGATGCTTACAACTGGTAGACAATGTATTGCTAGGAATTGGAAAAATGATATAAGTATAAAGATAGAAGAATGGTATAAAGAAATGTGGAACTTAGCATTGAATGACAAATTAACTTGGGAGATAAAAAAGGGGGTATTATCAAAGAGAACAGATTTTGAAATATTTGGCAGGCTTTTGTGGATTACTCACTTAGAGGGGATGAAATAAATAAACCTATACCTGATCAGAGAAGTTTTTGAAGGAAAATATTAAGACATCCTGACTTCTCCAGGGCAATGTAAATATCACAGGGTGTATTAATTTTTCTTTTGTTATTTTTATTTCTATATTATTTACTTAGTACTGTATTATTATTATTAATGAATTTACGTATTAAATATCACACCATATTCAAAGTTATGTTAAAAAGTTTTACTTGCAATTTACAAGGATAGGCTAATAATGTATAGGTGTATTAATGAACTTGTCTAATTGTAATATGGTGTTAGAATCCAAACAGATATAACTTGTATGCAACTGTATTATGCATTTTTCCTTATGTATGTTTTTTGTTTTATTTTATATGATGTAATTTTGTTTGAAAAATTTAATAAAAAATATTTTTTTTTTTAAAAAAAAAAGAAAACCATGGAGGGGGCCATCATAACTTAGTATTTAATTACTAGCACACAATTATTAATATAATCTATATGGAAGACACCAGGTTCAGGAAAGCCAGCTTTCTTTCTAGTAGCAGTTTCCCAGGGCTCTGAGCAAAAGTATTTCTCAACTCAACTTTGACATTTAAGGTTCGTTAGCAAAGGACAACAATGACTTGGTTTCTTCAGCATGTAAAACAGTATCTTTTACCCAAGCAAATATATTCTTATTAAATCCCATGTACTGTATATTGCAATGTATAGTCCTATTCCTAATAGAGGCATTAACAATATTTCCTCTATAGGAGTTAGTTGGATCAAAGGCCCTTTTTCACAGCAGGTTTTGCTTAGCAAAGCTGTTTTATCTTGCACAAAATAGGGCCCTGTTCTCTTTTTACTGCTCCGTGTTTCTTTAATTCTGTTATTAACCACGCGTTAACTTCTTTAGATACGAGAACAAAGCTTTGACTTTCTTCCTGACCTTGTTCTTTCAAAATAATAACAATAATAAATGGAAAGAAAACAACACTACCAGAGTTGTGCCTTATTTTTTTTTTTGCACAAGCTAAGAAGTGATGCATTCTTGTTTCTGCTAATTGCTAATGGTTGTTTTGAATTCTCTCTCTCTCTCTCTCTCTCCCCCCCCTTTCCGTTCAAATTTTAAGATTTTCATCAGGCTGCAGCGTATCAGTTTCAGAAGAGAAGTAATGTTCTTTGGTCATGTGAATGCTATTAAATCTCTTTTGATGTGCGACCTCTTTAAATCTCTATTGATAGCAAAGCTGTCTGGCTCTGAAGCAGGGGTACTTATTTGGCCTGTGGTGTTCTTTTGGTTGTTGGGTATGTTTTTTTTCCCAACTTGGCAGAGCATAAAGCTAATAAGTATTTCTTGTTCTTTAAAGATTGATTTATTATCAGTTTTCAAAATATGCCTTTCCATTTGGAAAGTTATTTGCTCAGTTATTATGTCAAATAAATAGCTGCTAAGGGTCAGCATGCGCCTCAGTGCTTGTTACTGCCTGTTCGCCTCCTGATTTGAGCTCAGTGTGACTCCGATGGGTATCCTGGGATTCCAAAGTCTGTACTGATTACCAACAAAAGCCTGTTTAAAATCACCAGAAGCAGTCTAGGGACTAATGGTGCCAAGACAGTCTGAGGCACTCTAGCTATGCCTGAGGTTATGAAATGAGCAATGACAATGATCCTGTCCTTGCTGATTTTATCACTCAAAAAGTTTTTTTCCTCTCCAAGGCATCACACATAAGACGAAAAAGAGTCTTTAGGCCTCAATCCAACTTTCACCTAATAGGAGCTTCCTGAAAGACAGTTGCTATGTCTTTAACTATATAATGAAGGGGCAATTTTGTTCAGCAGCATTGCTCTTCTACTGCTTCCTCTGATGTGCATCTTTTGAAGAAGCTTATCTGTAGAAGGCAGGCAGGTGTCATGGTGCAATAGGTCCCAGAGGAGTGATTTTAGTGATATTATATAGAGAGTCAGCCCACAGGCCTTTCCTGACCATTGGAGGGAACAGTAAGTAGACCACCATCAACAAGGAAGAACACTTGTTTGCCTCAATATGAGGCAAATAATTAGTGTCCCTGACAATGGTTGGAACTAAGTAACACATTACTATCTGCAATGCAATGCTTCTTGGGGCAACAAAAAGAAAAGAGAATTAAAATTTCAAAAATGCTGCTCATACATCCACCCCATACCCAGTAGAAACAATCCCACCTCAGTTTTTATCAGTGGTCTAAACCAGGGGTGGCCAACCTTGGTGCTTCAGCTGTTATTGGACTTCAATTACCAGAAGCCTGAGTTAGCACACCTGCTGTTCAGGGCTTCTGGGAATTGAAGTCCAAGAACAGGTTGAGCATCACGGTTGGCCACCACTGGTCTAAACATTTAAGAGGGCGGAACAGCATTTGAGTTGAAGAGCAGGAAGGATATAGTTAATAACAGTTTAGGTTCAAATTATTGAAATGGTTAACTTCCCTAGGTAAAGGTCACCCTTGCTTGAAAGCCAGTTGTATTTGACTGTAGAGTTTGGTGCTCATCTCTGTTTATAGCGGTTGCAAAGAGTCCATCCAAGAAATAGGGCGATAAAGGTGCTTTTAAAATGCTCTTTAATATACCATGGGGAACAACGAATATCGGAAAAAGAACCCCTGGCAAGCGATATGGAATGGTCAAATGCGTATCTGAATGTATTGCCACAGTAGGGTCATACAATAGTTATATCATATCTCAAACAATTATCAACAATCTTGAGTGTATAAGTGGACATCAATCTTATAAAGCATATAGCTGGGAATACATAGGAAAAACCTGTGAAGGTAGTACAAATACAAATATCAAAATCACAATAATTGTACAGGAGAATATTTTGTCACGGCATGTGTATCATGTAGTTAATATGACCCAAGAGTAAAGCTGCAGAGTCTATGAGATAATATATGTTGTTGGAAGACAAAGTTCCATCAGTAACGATAACAGTAATGTTGATGTTATTCTTCGAAATTATAGTTGGAGGCTGGCGCCCTGAGTAGCTTTCACAAAATTGTCTACACTGGGGGTCGCTGTACTCCGAATGTTCAAAACCATGTGGAGAAAATTCATCAAATAGATCAAGGCAGAATTTCACGGTCGATATCCGTCCGGTTTACTCGGATATTTCGTATCTTTTTCAAGATTCTGCAACATTGTAATAATACCGTCAATTTTATACAGCCCGTGGGACAATTAAACATAATGTATGCTACAATAATGTAGCATACATTATGTATGCTACAATAGATACCGATAGTAGTTTCGAAGAATAATAGTAGTAATTTCGAAGAATAACATCAACATTACTGTTATCGTTACTGATGGAACTTTGTCTTCCAACAACATATATTATCTCATAGACTCTGCAGCTTTACTCTTGGGTCATATTAACTACATGATACACATGCTGTGACAAAATATTCTCCTGTACAATTATTGTGATTTTGATATTTGTATTTATACTACCTTCACAGGTTTTTCCTATGTATTCCCAGCTATATGCTTTATAAGATTGATGTCCGCTTATACACTCAAGATTGTTGATAATTGTTTGAGATATGATATAACTATTGTATGACCCTACTGTGGCAATACATTCAGATACACATTTGACCATTCCATATCGCTTGCCAAGGGTTCTTTCTCCGATATTCGTTGTTCCCCATGGTATATTAAAGAACATTTTAAAAGCACCTTTATTGCCCTATTTCTTGGGTGGACTCTTCGCAACCGCTGTAACTTGACACCCTAGCTGCTTCTCTCCTTGCTTCATCTCTGTTTATAGTCAAAGAGCCAGTGCTGTCTGCATCTGCAGATGTTTCTGTGGACATGTGGCAGGCATGCCTAGATACCGGAGAGCACGGAATGCTGTTTACCTTAAGTTACTGCCCCTTCCTGATCTCAAGGTAACATACACACTATTCTGCTTCAGGGCAGAACAAGGTTACTATTTGTTGTTCAGTTGCTCAGTCAAATCTGAACCTTCGTGATCCCATGGATCACAGCACACCAGGCTCCTCTCTCATCTGCTATCCTCTGGAGTCTGCCAGATCCTTGCCACTGCATTAATGATACTGTCTAATCATCTCATCCTTTGCCTCTCCTTTTGCCTTTGATCTTCCATAGAATCAGGGTCTTCTACAGTGAGTCCTTTCTTCACATTTGGTGGCCAAAGTATTTGAGCTTCAGCTTCAAGGACCAGTCTGGGTTGATTTCCTTTTAAATCAGGAAGGGGCAGTAACCCAAGGTGTGGGATCTAGCTACCTAGGCTGTTTTGGAATAATCAAAAGCTCGATTAGAATAATCTAATCAAGCCAACCCATTCACATAAATGTTTTCTGCTAATATCATGAAGTGGCTTGACAAGAGAATCACTTTATAATACTGGCAAATGAATCACTTCACCTGTTCAGTAGTTGACATAAGAAGCGATATTTTTTATTTTATCTGATTTTATCTCCTTGCAGTCCAGGGGACTCTCAAGAGTCTCCTCCAGCACCACAGTTCAAAGGGGACTATTCTTCTGTGCTCAGCCTTCCTTGTGGTCCAGCTTTCACAGTCATACATTACTATTGGAAAGTCCATTTTTATTTATTTATTTTGGACATTTATATTCCGCCCTCCTGGTGGGTACACCACTTAGGGCACCTAACAACAAAAGGGGAAAGGGGAGAGGGAGAAAATACAATAAGTAAAAATTACAATATAAAACAGTTTAATAACAACAGCTAAAAACATGACTCCAAAACCCCATTGCTTTAACTATGTAGACTTTTGTTGGCAGGGCGATGTCTCTACTTTTTATTATGCTGCCTAGGTTTGCCATAGCTTGCCTCCCAAAGAGTAAGCATCTTTTAAATCCATGTCTGCAGTCACCACCTGCAGTGATCTTGGATCCCAAGGAAGTAAAGTCTGTCACTGCTTCCATTTCTTCCCCTTCTAGTTGCCAGGGAGTGATGGGGCTGGATGCCATGATCTTGTTTCTTTTTTTAAATGTTGAGTTTCAAGCCAACATTTGCGCTCTTCTCTTTCACCCTCAGCAAGAAGCTCTTTAGATCTTCACTTTCTGCCACAAAGGGGGTGTCAAATGTATACCAGAAGTTGTTGATATTTCCCTAGCAATCATAATTCCAGCTTGGGATTCATGATATCCTCTGCATATACAGTGATACCGCATACAATGTCCAAACTTGGTTCCACAAGTTTGGACTTTATACGGATTTGGACTTTGTATGAGGCATGCAAAATCCTAGCTGCGATGGCTCATACAACGTCCAAATCCTTGCCGCGATGCCTCATACAATGTCATTTCCATAGAGATACATTGTACTGTAACAGCACAGACTTCAGGGCAAAGTCAAGGAAACAGACAGGAAACTGACAGAACTTTAAGAAATCATTGTCTAAAGGCTAAATACATTACAAAAACATGTCAAATAACCCTGATTTTAGGGGACAAACCATCCTGGGGAAAAACCCCAATGCCTCATACAAAGTCGCAGTGACATTGTATGAGGCAACTTTTTCCAAGGAATTAGGCAATGTTGTATGAATTCGATGTTGTACGAAGCAGACTTTGTATGAGGTATTACTGTAAGTTAAATAAGCAACACGACAATATACAGCCTTGTCATACTTCTTTTTCCTATTCTAAACGAATCAATTGTTCCATATCCAGTCCTAATGGTTGCTTTTTGGCTGGCATACAGGTTTCTCAGAAGAAAGGTAAGGTATTCTGGTACTCCCATCTCTTTAAGGACTTGCCACAGTTTGTTGCGATCCACAAAATCAAAGGCTTTAGCATAGTCAATGAAGCAGAATAGATATTTTTCTGATACTCCTTGCTTTTTCCATAATCCAGTGAATGTTGGCAGTTCACCTACCTCTTCAGAATCCAGCTTGCACTTCTGGTAATTCTTGATCTGCATACAGCTGAAGCCTAGCTGTAGTGAGAAAGGTTTTCATTAGAACAAAGGCAGTACTGGATTCAGCTCATCTCTATGGCTGAGTAATGACAGCTGTTTTCATGCTTAAGCAAAGACTCAATTGACAATGAAAAGCTGTATAGGGCTGGCCCAAGATACTTTGCTGTCAGGTAAAAAAAGAAAAAGCCAATGTCTTGATTTTCACATACAAATGCCATCTAATTTGGCATTTTCTTAGTAGTGACAATAGAGAAATGGTCTGCATTTAAAGATAGTACACTAGCATAGTGTGTTTAGGGAATCTGCATGCATCTAAATCTGTCCTACTGTAGGTTGCTGTCCATTGTTAGCATCTGCTGCCTGAGGAGACTGCCTCACTTTACCCAGTAACAAGGACGGACCTTTATCTACAGAATATACACCAGAAGGCTGATGCCAAAACTGAAGTGTTAGGTAAGACAAGAATTGCATTCATACATGCTTACTTGGAGTGTGCAATACACAGAGACAACAACAACAAAATATACACAACTGGCATGCTAACACTCTGCCTGAGAATTGAGTCACATGACTAAATTCACCTCAACAGTCTCACTGTTTATTCCTTCTCTTTGTTTAAGCTCTATGGAAAGCCATTTCTGAAGAGAGAGAGAGGAAAAAACCCCAGCTTCATTCTCTGGAGATGATGGGCGAGGGAAGAAATATTGTTCCGGTCTTATATGAAGCTTAAATTCATGAAAACATATCTAATAATTCTGTGGGATCAAAGAATAAGGTCTGAGGAAGAGAGCATTAGAATAAAGCAGCCTTTATGTTGTTGTTTTTTGTGGGTTTTTTTTTTTGGTTGTGGTTAGTGGTTAGTAAGGCCATCATGTTTTTGCAGTATTATAAGCCCCAGAAAATGTAATTTTTTTGTCTTCCTTTTAAAATCAAATTACAGCATGACATTCAATAAAATATATTTTGTGCAGCTAATAAAAATGATATCCCATCTCACATCTTTGACAAATAAACCACACAAGACAAAATCCTACCTCTGATACAGTTTATAGCTTAAGCTTTTATGTCAGTCTTTCCTATTTTTTTAAAGCCCCATTATTTATTAATAGTCTTCTGTGTTTTAAAAGTTTCTTTAGCTTGAGTAGAGAGAGAGAAAAAAATCATTTGCCTTTTAATGGGGTGTCAGATTTGTTTTCCAAACTTACTAAAAGGTTATCGTTGTTACATGGGGACAAGAGCGTTTTTCAGAATCAATGTAAACTCTCTTACTTGGATAATTTACTGCAGTCCCCTGATAGCTGTACGGAAAATTTAATTTCACCATTTTGCAAAGTGGAAGGGTGGAACTTTTTCTATATGGTTAACTATTTTCACATGGAGTGAAGAAAAAAAAAGCAAAGCAAAGGAAAATGCCTCTGTCTAGCACATACTAAATAACAGGTAGGTTATTGCCTTTGTGTTTGAGTTCAGAGCCGACTGGTTGTCTGGTTGGGTTCATGGCACAGAAAAATGACTGAATCAATTAGATTTACCATAAAACTTTTTGGCAATTAACCCCAAACTAGCCCAGGAAATCTGGCTTAATGCTAATGGCAAGAGGATAAAAGCTTATTAAATATTAGGCCAATGTATATTGATATCTTAGTAATATTTTTTAATATCTAGGACAATTGTAATTGAGAAAGTGGGTAATAAGTAGGCTGCGGTAGACTTAGCAATACTAGGTTTAGGTCTGTTGTGCAAATTCAAAAATCTGATTTTTCAAAAATCAAAATCAGCTGTGAATATTTAATTGGAGCTTGCCCAATTCTTGCAAAGCTTCTTTTGGGACAGAAAAATGGAGTTATGGTCCAAATAATATATGATGGTCTTGATTTGGTTACAATGTGGCTTCTGACATGGCATAGTTTCACATTGTGGTCAATATTTTTTTCAAATGCAGCTAAAGTTTATTCTGAGTTACAAATTAAGGTAAGTACATATTTGGCCAAATCCTAATACTAATGAATATACAAAAAATTCTATGCTATCTATTTCTGTAATAGGAAATGTCCAGTCTCTATGGCAGAGTAGACACCAGAGTAATATATGTGGAATTTAGGAGAGAATAGGTGAAACTGAGAGATCTTTTCAGTATAATTTATTTTGCAAGACTGTACCATTTGTGATTGTGGAGCTCCCACTACAGTATCTGTTCAGTGTATCTGGCAAGGTTCCAGCTACACATGATATTTGCCCCAGTTGGATTTCAATATACACAAATATTGAATACGATATTGGTCTTAGGCTGCCAATCATGTTGAAACATTTTTCAGTGATCACATGATGCAAAAGCCATTGTGAATCAGCCTGGCCCTTTTTGGTTTCCAATATTGTTCCCCCCCCCACCCCTTACCTCTAGGCCAGTGTTTCCCAACCTTTGGCTTTTAGACTTCAATTCCCAGAAGCCTGTCAATTCCCCAAAGCACTGATCGGCCAATGTACTGACTTAAGATCCTGGGAATTGAAATCCCCCTGTGGGGCATGTGCCCCACGTTGGGAACCACTGCTCTAGGGGCTTCTACTTTTAAAAATCTGGGATGATTTGGATAGCATTTTCCCTGTGTGATCATTTGTTTTATTTTACAAAAAATAGAGAAGTATGACTCTGGATGATGTTGTAGTGACATATTTGTAGTGACATGATGTTTTGGACTATGGGAACACCAGATTCTGTGATCTTTCTCCCTAGTTTTTCTGAAGGTCCCCCCACCCCACCCCCCATAGACTAATTTAGCATAAGATCACATCTGTACAGGAAAAAAAAAGATAAGAAAAATTGCTGGAAATCAGTAGGTAAATTATATGATAGGAAGGAAGGTGGCTCTGGTCTCTGGGCATGTATAAAATTGCATATATTGAGGGCCATTGGATTCTGGTGCCAAAACAATATGTGGTCTTCATGTGGTCACCTAAACCAAACAGATCTGTAAAAGACACTTTCAATCAAGCTGCTCCAATTCAGTTTGCCATGGTAGATTGCTCTGACCCCATTAACTGGTAGAAACAATTTTTTCCATGTTCTACAGGAACATATTGATGTTGTTCTCATATTGGAAAAACAAGTTGTTAACATAATGCCACAAGAAAGAAAATGAATGAAAGTAAAAATGTGAAAGCAAAGGACAAACTCTTTTTGTTGTTGTTCAGTCGCATAGTCAAGTCCGACCATTTGCGACCCCATGGACCACTGCACGCAAACTCAGGAAATAATATTTTGAAGGGAATTCATTATGCAAGTGCAGCGCCAAAATGGCCGCCGCGCTCTTTGCGGGGGCCCCCCCACCGGACTTGGGCATCCGGGTAGTTAGGGGGGCATGGCCAGCACCCTTTAAAAGGGGTGGCCACGAGGCAGCCGAGCTGCCATTTTGTGAAAGCGATGGAGAGGAGAAGTTTTTGGCTCCGTCGCTCTCCGCGCTGTAGGGAAGCCTCCGTTCGGGCAGCACACAGTTTCTTCGGCTGCTTATCAGGCTTCCCATCAAGGACAGATGCCTTCCAAGAGGAAGGCGATGGCGAACGCAGTTCGCCCGGCAAGGAGGCGGCAGCCGGGTCGGAGGACCATGACTGCGCCCCCTCAGCTGGCCCCATTCACGGGGGCAACCACCGGGACCGGTGGAATGGGCCAGATTAACCCTTGGCCTGAGGCTGGACAGCCCCAGGCCGGCCCAGCGGGGGCTGCGGCCCCCGGCCTGCAATCCTCGGCCATGGGCCTGGGACAGGTGGGTGGGCATAGCGCCGCTGGGCCTTCGGCCCCTGGCCTGCATCCCCCGGCCGTTGTTTTTTCTCAGGAGAGTGGGCTGGGGCCACTTCCTTGGCAGGGTATGCCCCAGGTACCTCAGGGGCCGGAGTTTCGGCCATGGCCATACTCGGGCCCAAGTGCATTTCCACCGGCCCCAGGCATGGTGGCCAGTGGGTCGCACGCCCCCCTTGGCCCCCTTTGCGTCGGGGGCTCCGTGAACGTGGACGCCCTTCTGGCCCGCGTGGCGGCATTGGAGGCGTCCATGGGGGTATCCAATCAATCGGGGGCACCTTTTGGCCTACAGTTCACCGCGCCGCAGGCCAATCTTCAGCAGGCGGCAGGCCGGGTTGAGCTGCTTGAGGCCCGCGGGCCGGTCCCCGCTGCGGCCTCGCAGCTCCCTGCGCAGCAGTTACCTCCAGCTGGTAGTGGTCAGGCGTGTCCGCCGAGCTCGATTCCGGTCGCGAGCTCCGATGCCCGCCGTGGGCCGGAACCCCCAGTGGGGGCGGCCCACGGGGGTGCAACTTGTGAGTATCCGGTTCAAACTAATGCACCCACACCACCATCCACTACGGGGGAGGGCCTACAGTGGCCATGGCCACGTCAGGTGGGACATGGGGGACAGCAACCCCCAGCGTATACAGGTGCGGCTTTGCCGACCGCAGGCCCCACATGGGGTGGGGGTCCTTCTGTTACTGGGAGTGCTGTGGGGGTTTCAGGGCAGGTTGCAGCCCCAATTTTGATGCCCCACACTGTTCACGTGCCGGTGTCGGCACTCCCGACTGCTGGGTACTCTTTGCCCCTCGGGGATCATTTGGCACACACCACAAAAGAAAAAATTTGGAGGGGGGAGTACGTGGACATTTTCTCCCTGCTGAACAGGGAACCCACCAAGGAAGAGAGGGAGGGGCAGGACGAAAAGGACAAGGAGCAGTCCCACCGTCGTAAGCCACCACGCACGTGGGCCAATTGGTTGCCCGCGTACCTTATATACATGGCGGTCTACCTCAGAGCCCGGCCTGATCTGCCCATCCCGATGGTCCAGTATTTGGACAACATTTACAGGGCAATGGTTGATTTCCCTGGCCCGTCGTGGTTGGCTTACGATGAGGAATTTCGAATGAGAGTGCCCCTACACCCAGAGATGAGGTGGGATGAGCCCTGCCAGAAGCTGTGGCTTCTGTACATGACCCCCACGCGCCCTGCGCCTGGGGAGAGGTATCATTGTGGACATGCGGTCCAGCGAGCCGCTCCAGCGCAGGCACCCCGCCAGGTGGCGGGGCAGGGGGTTCCAGCCCGCCTGCTGTGCTGGAGCTTCTCGGCCAATGGTGCGTGCAATAGAAAGCAGTGCCGGTACAAGCACGAGTGTCCCTCTTGCGCTGGCCCCTACGCCGCTGCTGCGTGCCCGCGAGCGGGCGGGTTCCGGGGCAGGGGTAGAGGTGGACAAGGGCAGGGCAGACCTGCTGCTGAGGGAGCTAGTCAATCAAAAGGCCCCCTCTCCAATTAATGTGGTCATGTTGGAGCGTTGGCTCGCAGCATACCCAAGGAGGGGAGACGCTGCTTACTTACTGGAAGGTTTCCAACGGGGGTTTCGCATTCCATTTGAAGGGGATAGGTCCCCCCAAGATGCTCCCAACTTATTTTCCCTTAAGGGCAGGGAGGGGGTGGCCGCCCTCAGTATCGCCAAGGAGGTCAATGCAGGTAGGGTGGCTGGCCCCTTTACAGCCCCACCCTTTCCCAACCTGAAGGTTTCCCCTCTGGGATTGGTCCCCAAAAAGACACCGGGGGAGTTTCGTCTCATTCACCACCTGTCGTACCCGGCTGGCCATTCGGTCAATGATGCTATCCCTGATGACCTTTGTTCAGTCAGGTATTCATCATTTGACCAGGCCCTGCGCATGGTGCGCTCTTGTGGCCCGGGTGCACTGTTAGCCAAGTGTGACATCAAGTCGGCGTTCCGACTGCTGCCTGTGCACCCGGGCGACTTCGAGTTGTTGGGTTTCAAATTCCAGGGCAAGTTTTATTTTGATAAAGCCATGCCTTTTGGCTGCTCCATCTCATGCTCGGCATTTGAACGCTTTAGCACCTTTCTTCAGTGGGCCTTTGTTCGCAGGTCGGGATCTCGGTCTGTAGCCCATTACCTCGATGATTTTTTGTTCAGGGGTGAACGGGGCTGGGACACGTGTACGCGTCTCCTCACCACATTTCAGACGCTAATGCAGGAACTCGGTGTCCCTTTAGCGCCCGAAAAGACCGAGGGCCCATCCACCAAGCTCACGTTCCTGGGTGTCGAAATTGACACGGTTGCCCAGGCATCCAGGTTGCCCATTGACAAGGTTTCCCGGATCACTTTGTTCATCTCGGCCTTGCTGGCCAAACGTAAGGTGTCCCTCCGTGAGCTACAGGTACTGCATGGTCACTTTAACTTCGCTTGCAGGGTGGTTGCACCTGGCAGAGCTTTTGCTCGACGCTTGTGTGACGCCATGGCTGGCTTGTCCAGGCCCTACCATAGGGTCCGACTGAACAGGGGCATGAGGGCCGATCTGCTGATATGGCTTCAATTCCTTAAGGAGTTCAATGGGGTCTCATTTTGGAGGTCTGATCTCCTGGTGTCGCCTCGTTTCCAGGTTCAGTCGGATGCATCAGGGTCCCTGGGTTATGGGATTTACTTCGAGGGGAAGTGGGCATATGGTCAATGGCCGCTAGCTTGGAAGGGCACGGATCGCCTGCGCGATCTCACGTTCCTTGAGTTCTTTCCCATTCTGGGAGCTTTGATGCTATGGGGTGCGGAGTGGGCCAATTCGGTCGTCCATTTCTGGTGTGACAATGCTGCAGTTGTGCACATTGTCAACTCTCAGACTTCAAAATCACCCAGAGTCATGGAACTGGTGCGCCAGTTTGTTTTGCGCAGCCTACGCCTCAATGTTCTATTTCGGGCTAGGCCTATACCAGGTATTAATAACGACATCGCTGATGCTTTGTCCCGCTTGCAGATCTCCCGGTTCCGTGCCTTGGCCCCGGACGCAGAGGAATTCCCCTCGCCACTCCCGGACACCATATGGACGTTTGGCAAGGAGAGGTGAACCGGGCGATCGGCATGTCGCTGGCGCCCCGCACGCGTAAGGCGTATCTCCATGCATTCAGTACCTTCCAGGCCTTTTGTGCCCAATTTCGATTACCAGGGCTCTGGCCTATATCAGTGGCGCAGATTCTTCAATTCATGGTTTACCTACACAGCCAGGGCCTAGCTCCCCGCACCATAGCATCTAGGCTGTCAGCACTGGCATTTATGGCCAAGGTGGGGGGTTATGCTGACAGCAGAAATGACTTCCGTATACGACATGTTTTGGAGGGGTGGGCGCGGGAGCGTGGACGCTGCCCGGACAACCACCACCCAATCTCTCCAGGGGTACTTACCCACCTTGCACAGGGCTGGCATGACCTGTGCTTTGACAGGTATGGGGCAGCCCTTTTTCATGCGGCTACCACGGTGGCCTTTTTTGGAGTGCTCCGCATCAGTGAGCTTGTGCTACTGTCTAAGGCGGATGCGACGCGTAGGGCACTGGAACTCGAAGATGTCTATGTTTCTGATGAATGGGCTCAGTTGAGGATACGTTCCTCAAAAGTTGATCAGCACGGTGTAGGCAGTGGTGTAAGACTGCTACGATGTTCAATGGCTGACATCTGTCCGGTTGGTGCCCTACAAGAGTTCATTGCACTGCGTGGTATGCGCCCTGGCCCGTTTTTCTGCCACCAAGATGGGTCTCCCCTTACTAAATTTCAATTTTGGAAGGTGACCGGTAAGGCATTATCCAGTGTTGGCCTCCCCGGGGCTCGTTACGGCACCCATTCTTTTAGAATTGGAGCTGCTTCTACTGCAGCTGCATTCGGGTACTCTGGGGCTGAGATACGCCAGATGGGAAGGTGGGGATCGCAGTGTTTTCAGTTATATGTTCGCCCACTTCACTTGTGAGTACCAGTAAGTCACTGTCTTCTTCCTTTTTCTTTGACAGACCCTGGGTGTCGTATTATACCGGTGGCAGTATGGCTGGTGGGCCATAGCTATGTGCACAGGGCAGCGCAGTATGCTGCGGCGACAGAGTGGGGACCCCAGCTGGGACTACGTGCGTCCGCATGTCTAAGGTGGTACGGTAAGCGCGGGATGTTGTGGCGGGAACTGTTGCCATTCCTTTTCTCCATCAGGGATGCTGACCCGCCTGATGTCCTGGTTATACACCTCGGGGGTAATGATTTGGGCCAGGTCACCGGCCTGTCGCTGAAACATGCGATCTGCGGTGACCTGGCTTACTTGCATTATGTGTGGCCTGCCACAACCCTGGTTTGGTCGGACATCATACCGCGTCACGCTTACAGAGGGGGCATTAACCTCCAGGCCCTTGACCGTGCTCGCCGCTCGGTGAACAGGGCAGTAGCCCGGTTCATGTTAGACAAGGGTTGGGGGCGCGTCGTCCAACACCCCGATATTAGTCTTCAAAATTGTGAACTTTACGCAGGGGATGCGGTCCATCTGTCGCCAGGAGGTATGAACCTCTTTTTGGAAGATCTGCAAGCAGGCCTGTTGACCGAGCTGACGGTCTGGGGTGGGGCGGCGAGCCTTTATTGAAGCCTCCCCGTGTGGCGGGTAGCACTGGTAAGGTAAATATTTATGACCCACAGGTATCCGGCAGGTTCGCAATTGACTGGACAACACTAGATAGGCACAAGTTGGTTAAACGTTGTCCGGTCAATGACGAACCAGGCAATGGGGTGATGGCACGAGCTAGGCAGCATGCATCACCCCGTGATTTTACGGATACGCGTCAGAGGGTGGGGTCAGTAGTTAGTTTATTGACTATGGTCAACAATTTGTTTGTTGTCAACAAACAAATTGATACAAATGGATACATTGTAACCAATTGCCGTTGGCAATTTTGGGAGGTACCTTACCAGTGTTACTGCGGCCTGCTTGCCTTAAGAATTATAATTGGTTGAATACCAATAGAAATTTATAATTCGGACTAGGGCATGAATCAATAAATGTGGCCCAATGCCATTATCCACTTTCACCAGTGTCTGAGTCCCTTTTTGGGGGGTGCGCCTGCAATGCAAGCGCGGCGCCAAAATGGCCACCGCGCTCTTTGCAGCCCCCCCGGACTTGGGCATCCGGGTAGTTAGGGGGCGTGGCCAGCACCCTTTAAAAGGGGTGGCCACGAGGCAGCCGAGCTGCCATTTTGTGAAAGCGACGGAGAGGAGAAGTTTTTCCCTCCACCCCCTCCCTAGTTAACAGTGTGATATTTTGGTCGCTTCGGGGGCGGGTGGGAATTTTTGGCTGGGACCCACAATTGGCTCTTGGGTTCTGGCTTTTTTGCCCATCCCACACTGTTGCTATGGTTTGATACAGGGGTTTATGACTGTTGACTTTGGTCACATGGGCGGGTAGCACTGGTAAGGTAAATATTTATGACCCACAGGTATCCGGCAGGTTCGCAATGCCGTTATCCACTTTCACCAGTGTCTGAGTCCTTTTTTGGGGGGTGCACCTGCAATAGTGTGCATTGTCAAATAGTTCACAACCCACCCCCCCACCCCCACCAAAATACAATTTAAACATTAAACACTCATGTTTCTTGCGGTATCCACGAGCATAATTGGCATAACTGTCCCTGACAGAGGCTACGTCACGTGAGCACACTCCGGGCCTCTGGGCTCTGCGGAGACAGAAATTGGGGAGCGGATTAATAGTCATAAGATTGATTCACCCATATCTGACCCGACAGGCAGTCCAAGCAGGAGGAAATTGAATGTCTAACTAAGCAGTTAGGAAATAGGTAATACCGCACCTGCGGATTACCCCAAGCCCTAGCGCAAATAGTGGCCATATTTACTCTTGTGTAAGCTAGGAACAATGGACTTCCCCTGCCAGTGTTGGCCTTAGTTAATTAACTTCCCCGAGAGAGATTCCCAATTAACCCGGGTAAACATGTGATGTGATTTTCTGTCAGATGACGATTCTATCACATGCAGCCGTGAACATAATATATACTGATGATTTTCCCTCAATAAATCACTGCTCTTCGCTCCATCTTGTCTCATGTCGTTACTTGACCAGTCTCCTCCGGGACCCAACGGCCGCTCCACGGCCCTGATCCAACAGTTTCTAGACTGAGTGGGTAGGTATCCTAAAGACAGAGTAGAAATTTCCAGGTACCAGGCACTGTAGAGTAAATGCTTGTTTACTTTCCATGTAAGGTGAGAAGTATGTACAATCACAAACAGCTCAAGTGGCTAAGATGTTTACTGTGAAGTGGAAGGTCAGCAGTTCAATTCCAGAGTCCTGCAGGACAGAATGAGCTCCTGTCTTTGTCCCAGCTCCTGCCAACCTAGCAGTTCGAAAGCAAGAAATTGCAAGTGGATAAATAGGGACCACTTCAGTGGGAAGGTAATCAGCGTTCCGTGCGCTCCGGTGTCTAGTCATGCCTGCCACATGACCAATGGAAATGTCTGCAGAAGCAGACAGTGCTGGCTCTTCGGCTTTGAAACAGAGATGAGCACTGAACCCTAGAGTCAGATACGACTGGCTTTTGAGCAAGGGAAGCCTTATACCACTGGGGAGAGTACCTGTTCCAATACCAGGAAAGGGACCTTGGTGTCCTGGTGGACAACTCAATGAAGGTGTCAACCCAGTGTGCCTCAGCAGTGAAAAAAGCAAACTCAATGCTAGGGATCATTAGGAAAATATAGATAATAAGTCAGCAAGTGTCATTTTGCCTCTTTATAAATCTATGGTGAGGCCCCATCTGGAATACTGTGTACAGTTCTGGTCGCCATACCTCCAGAAGGATATTATGGAGCTAGAAAAAGTGCAGAGGAGGGCAACGAGAATGATTAGGTGACTTGAACACCTTCCTTACCATCTGAGGCTGCAAAGGTTGGGCCTCTTCACTCTTGAACGACGGCGTCTAAGAGGTGACCTAATTGAAGTTTATAAAATCATGTATGGTGTGGACAAAGTAGATAAGGAAAAACTGTTTTCCCTATTGCATAACACTAGAACTAGGGGGCACTCGATGAAACTTTTGGGTAGTTCTCAAACAAATAAGAGAATGCAAGCACGGCGCCAAAATGGCCACCGTGCTCTTTGCAGGCCCCCACCCACCCGGACTCAGCTATCCGGGTAGTTAGGGGGCGTGGCCACCCCTCTTTAAAAGGGGTGGCCACGAGGCAGCTGCACTGCCATTTTAGAAGCGACGGAGCGGAGAAGTTTGCTCCACCGCTTCTCTTTCGAATTTTCAAAGCTTTTCGGAGGAATCTTCCTCCCCCGAAAAGGCGATCGCTTGGGTAGCCATGGCACCCAAGCGCAAGGTTACGGCCTCTAGGCCGCGCATTAGGGGGAGGGCTCTGCCTACCCCCTCGACCTCCCGGGGGCTGCCGCTGGGCCAGAGGGCTTGGGTGGCACCCCCGCAATCGGGTGGCAGGGCTTCGGTGCCCACTGCCACCAATGTGGCCCCTGCATACCCGCCCAGTCTGGGGACTAGGGCAGGGGCTGCAAGGGCTTCCTCCTTCGGGGTTCATACCCCTGCTGCACCTTCGCCTGCCTCGGGGCATGGCGGCCCACTTGGGCATGGTGCGGGTCCCCGCCCCACCACTCTTCCGGCCCCTCATGGGCCAGATTACAGGGCATGGCCCTATGCGAGCCAGGGATCGCCATTTGGCCTTATCCCCCAGCAATTGCTCGGTGGGCCATCCGGCCCATCCGGCCCACCTTATCCAGGTGGGTCTGAAATGGTCGATGCTCTCCTGGCACGCATTTCGGTGCTGGAGGCATCAATGGGCATTGCTCCGCCGCCTGTTGATGGCGCGCTCGCAAACCCTCCGGATCCAGCCCACGCGCCGGCCACGGCTGTCCAGCGGGCTGCTGATAGGTTCGAGCTGCTTGAGGCCATCAGGCCAGCCCAAGCTGGCGCCTCACAGCTCCCCGTCTGGCCATTGCAACATGCCTTACCACCGGGGACCGGTCCTGCTCGG
This sequence comes from Bradypodion ventrale, assembly GCA_035047345.1. NCBI lineage: Eukaryota > Metazoa > Chordata > Lepidosauria > Squamata > Chamaeleonidae > Bradypodion > Bradypodion ventrale. The sequence goes on from JAWDJE010000003.1 coordinate 253,681,588, forward strand.
CAGGGGCGCAAGAGCACGCAGAGCTCAATTCCCATCGTAAGCTCCGACGCCCCAGTGGGGGTGGCCCAGGGGGGTGCACCGAATGAGTATATGGGTCAAGTTAGCACACCAGTAACACTACCCAATTCAGCTGGGCGGGGGGGGTTCAGTGGCCATGGCCACGTCAAGTTACTGTGGGAGGACAGTTTAACCCATACTGTCCTGCTAATTCTTGGTTACCCAATTACTCCCCGGTTATGTCAGGGGTGACTGCCCCTTCGGGTATGCCTAATGTCCCAGGTGTGCTGCAAGCTCCACTGTGCAAACCCCCAATTCAATCTGTGCCGGCGGCGGCACTACCTACGGCCGGTTACTCTTTGCCCCTGGGTGACCACTTATCCCAGGCTACGAGGGAGAGGATTTGGTGGGGGGAATATGTAGATATCTTCTCACTTTTAAATTGTGAGCTAACTAAGGAGGAAAGGGAGGGGCAGGACGATAGGGACAAGGAGTTGTCCCATCGTCGTAAGCCACCTCGCACTTGGGCCAATTGGTTGCCGGCCTATCTTATTTATATGGCGGTATACCTGAGGGCTCGTCCTGATTTGGCCATTCCAATGGTCCAGTACCTGGACAATATTTACCGGGCTGTAGCTGATTTCCCTGGCCCGTGCCTTGCCTTTCGGCTGTTCTATTTCATGTTTGGCCTTCGAATGATTTAGCACCTTCTTCCACTGGGCTTTTGTTTGTAGGTCAGGGTCCCGGTCTGTAGCCTTGACGACTTTTTGTTCGGGGGTGGACATGGCACGGGCATGTGTGTCCGTCTCCTTGCCACATTTCAAGGGCTTATGCAGGAACTTGGCGTCCCCCTAGCACATGAAAAGACTGAGGGCCCAGCCACCACTCTCACCTTTTTAGGTATTGAAATTGACACCATTGCCCAGACATCCAGGTTGCCCATGGAAAAGGTGACTCGGATCTCGGCTGCAATTTTGGCAATGCTTGCCAAGCGTAAGGTGTCTCTCCGAGAGTTGCAGATGCTGCACGGCCACCTCAACTTCGCCTGTAGGGTAGTAACACCAGGCAGAGCCTTTGCCAGGCGTCTTTGTGACGCCATGGCGGGCCTTTTGAAACATCACCACAGGGTGCGGCTGACCAGAGGTTTATGGGCAGACCTTTCGGTTTGGCTCACATTCCTACAAGACTTTAATGGCGTCTCTTTCTGGAGATCAGAGCTTATGGTCAGCCCTCAGTTCCAAGTACAGTCAGATGCCTCCGGCTCTCTGGGTTATGGGATTTATTTTGAGGGACGGCGGGCCTATGGTCAATGGCCTCAGGCATGGCAAGGCACGGATCGCTTACGCGATCTTACTTTCCTAGAGTTTTTTCCCATCTTGGGGGCACTAATGCTATGGGGGGATAGGTGGGCCAATTCGGTGGTTCACTTTTTGTGTGACAATGCTGCAGTGGTGCACATTGTCAATGCCCAGACATCCAAATCACCCAGAGTCATGGCATTAGTTCGCCAATTTGTTTTGAGGTCCCTATGCTTTAATGTGCTATTCAGGGCCAGACATGTGCCAGGCATTAATAATGATATTGCTGGTGCTTTATCCCGCCTGCAGATCTCCCGGTTCCGTGCCTTGTCTCCAGAAGCAGAGGAACTTCCCTCTCCACTCCCGGCCGAGATCTGGACATTTGGCGAGGAGAGGTGAACCGGGCAATAGGCATGTCTTTGGCACCTCACATACGTAAGGCGTATCTACATGCATTCCTCCTATTTAGAACTTTTTTGCGGGCAAAGGCAGTTGCCCGAAGTGTGGCCGATACCAGTCGACCAGATTTTGCAGTATATGGTCCACCTCCATCATCTAGGATTAGCCCCACGCACTATCGCCACTAGGCTTTCAGCATTGGCATTTATGGCCAAGGCACGGGGCTTTCCCGACTGTGTGAATGACTTCTGCATACGACACGTACTGGAGGGGTGGACCCGTGAGCATGGCCGATGCCCAGACACGCATCACCCCGTTTCAATAGGTGTTCTGACCCACCTTGCACGTGGTTGGCATAGATGGTGTTACGATGGCTATGAAAAGGCCCTTTTTCACGCAGCTACCACTGTAGCTTTCTTTGGAGCTCTCCGTATCAGTGAGCTGGGCCCATTGTCAAAAGGGGACAGGTCTCGTAGGGAATCTGGAACTCGAAGATGTCTGTCTCAACCAGGAGTGGGCTCAGTTGAGGATTCGCTCCTCAAAGGCCGATCAGCACGGAGTAGGCAGTGGTGTCAGACTGCTACGTTGTACAATTGATGACATCTGTCTGTTTGGTGCCCTACATGAATTTTTGGCAGTGCGTGGCACGCACCCTGGTCTGTTTTTCTGCCACCAGGATGGGTCTCCCCTTACCAAATTTCAGTTTTGGAAGGTGACCGGAATGGCACTTCACAGTGTCGGCCTCCCTGGGGCTCGTTATGGCACCCATTCTTTCACAATAGGCGCCACTTCAACCACGGCTGCGTTTGGGTACTCTGAGGCGGATATACGTCGGATGGGCAGGTGGGGGTCCACGCGTTTTTCCTTATATGTACGTCCCCTCACTATATGAGTACTAGTTATGTCCTTAATTTCTTCTCCTTCTTTTACAGACCCTGTGTGTCCATGCACACCGGTGGCAGTATGGCTGGTGGGCCACAGTTATGTGCACTGGGCAGCGCAGTATGCTGCAGTGACAGAGTGGGGACCCCATCTTGGGCTGCGTGCATCCGCACGTATGCGATGGTATGGTATGCGCGGCATGAGATGGCGGGAACTGTTGCTATTCCTGATGTCCATCAGGGATTCTGGACCACCTGATGTCCTGATTCTGCACCTCGGCGGCAATGATCTCGCACAGATCACTGGCCTTTCTTTAAAAATGTTGGTGTGCAGGGACCTGGTGTTCTTACATCATTTATGGCCGCGCACACGGCTGCTATGGTCTGACATTGTGCCGAGACAATGCTACAGAGGAGGCATGGATCTCCGTGGCTTGGACTGCGCTCGGCGGTCCGTGAACAGGGCTGTTGCCCGGTTCCTTGTTGATAATGGCTTAGGGAAAGCCATTCGACATATGAGAATAGGCTTGCAGGATTTCGATCTATATGCAGGAGATGTGGTCCACCTGTCGGCTTGAGGTATGTACCTCTTCCTGGAGGATGTGCAAGCAGGCCTGGTGACCGAGCTGACGGTCTGGGGGGGCGGGGCGGTGAGTCATCATGGAAGCCTCTCCGTGTGGCGGGTAGCACTGGTAAGGTAAAGATTTATTACCCAGAGGTATCCGGCAGGTTCGCAATTGACTGGCCAACACGTAGATAGGTACACGGGAAATAGGATTGGCCGGTCAAGGGCGAACCATGATTGGGGTGATGGCAGGAGCTTCTCAGCCTGCATCACCTTGATATTTGAACGGATACATGTCATAGGGTGGGGTCAGTAGATAGTATATTGACTCCGGTCAACAATTTGTTTGTGCCAAAAAATAAATTGATACAAATAGATACATGTAGCCAATTTCCATTGGCACTTTGGGTGGAACCTTACCAGTGTTACTGCGGCCTGCTTGCCTTAAAGAATTACAATTGGATGATACACCAATTGAAAGTGATAATTCGGACTAGGGCATTATTCAATAAAAGTGGCCCGATGCCTTTAATCCAATACCAGTGTCTGAGTCTTTATTTGGGTGGGTACGCGTGCAAAGTACTTTTTCACCCAGAGGATCACTGGTCTATGGAACTCCCTGCCAGAAGAAGTGGTGACAGCTGTCAGTCTTGACAGCTTTAAGAAAGGATTAGACAAGTTCATGGAGGACAAGGGTATCAATGGCTATAATTATGGATACTTAAGGACAACCTCGGGGTTGGAGAGATAGGCAGGATATCTCTCAATGCCATTTCCAGGGAATCCTAAACAGGTGAAGGCATCTCCTTGGGAATACCCTGAAGGAAATGGTGAGCCACTGTGTGAGACAGAATGCTGGACTGGATGGGTTGTGGCCTGTTCCAGGAAGGCTGTTCTTATGTTCTTATGTTCTTATGTTAATACCACGTTAAAAGTGTAGCTGTATACAAGTGGCCGTTTGAAATACAGTACTTCATTCTATCTGTCGAAAGGAAAATTGGAGGAGGGAGACCAATTTTATCACATTTCTCCAGAGGATGGAGAAAGATTCCAACAATTTATCAGAGTCAGGACTTTCTCTTTTTTCATGTGCTACCACTTTATTTCTTCCACAATGTTCTCTATGTAGTGATATCATAGGGCATTGTAGTGATGAGCAGAAAAGAAAATGGAGGAGAATTTTTGGAAGTAATTCTTTTAAAATGATCCTCTTTCTCTAATGGAATAATAAAATGCCATGTTTTTCTTTTAAAAAGTCTTCTGAGCAATTTTGGCCCAGCACCTGTAATACTTTTGAGGAAACAGGCTAACACTATATTGCAAGCGCGGCGCCAAAATGGCCACCGCGCTCTTTGCGGCCCCCCCCCACCGGACGAAGGCATCCAGGTAGTTAGGGGGCGTGGCCAGCTCCCTTATAAAAGGGGTGGCCACGAGGCAGCCGCGCTGCCATTTTGCGAAGCGACGGAGCGGAGAAGTTTTTCCCTCTTACCTCCGTCGCACGTGCCTTTCACCGGGAAGCCTCTTGGCTGCTGATTTTCTTTTTTGGCTTCCCATTGGTTAGCTGCGATGCCCTCAAAGAAGAAGGCGACTGCGAACGCGGCTCGTTCTGCGCGGAGGCGCCAGCCGGGTCGGAGGACTGCGGCCGCACCTCCACAGCAGCCTCCTTTGCCTGAGCCCACCGGGACCGGTGGGATGGGGTTGATTCCCCCTTGGCCGGAGGCTGGAGGTCCGCGTAAAACAGAGACCTTAAATTTTCAAAAAGGAAATTTCCCAAAGATGAGGAAACTAGTAAAAAAGAAACTGAAAGGGAAAATTGAGAGAGTCCAAACACTCCAAGAGGCATGGAGGTTATTTACAAAAACAATAACAGAGGCCCAATTGGAATGCATACCCAAAAGGAAAAAGGGCACTGCCAGGTCCAAGAGGACTCCGATGTGGCTTACAGGAGCTGTTCGGGAAGTGATCAAGAGCAAGAAAAGCTCATTTAGAAGATGGAAGGCTTGTCCGAATGAGGACAGCAGGCAGAAACATAAATTCTGGCAGAACAAATGCAAGGCAACAATCAGGAAAGCAAAGCAAGACTTTGAGGAGCGTATAGCTAAAAATACTCAGAGAAATAACAAAGACTTCTTTAAGTACATTAGAAGTAAGAACCCAACTAGGAAGGCCATTGGACCATTAGATGACAATGGAAGGCAAGGGGTTATTAAAGAGGAAACAGAGATTGCAGAGAGACTCAATGAATTCTTTGCTTCAGTATTCACTGAAGAAGACAGAGACCACATGCCCAAAACAGAGCCTATCTTCGTAGGGAGGGAAACCGAAGAATTAAGCAAGATAGAAATAACCAGGGAGGAGGTCCTTGCATGTCTTGTTAAGCTAAACACTAACAAATCACCAGGACCAGATGGCATCCATCCACGAGTTCTCAGGGAACTTAAAGATGAAATTGCTGATCTCCTAGCCAAAATATATAATCTTTCCCTCAAATCAGGCTTTGTGCCTGATGACTGGAAGGTAGCGAATGTAACACCAATTTTCAAAAAAGGATCCAGGGGTGATCCAGGAAATTACCGACCTGTCAGTTTGACATGTGTCCCAGGTAAAGTGATGGAAACCATCCTAAAAGATAGAATTAATAGGCACATAGAAGAGAAGGCGCTGCTAAAGGAGAGCCAACATGGCTTTTACAAGGGCAAATCATGCCTCACTAATCTGTTGGAATTTTTTGAGAGTGTCAACAAGCATGTGGATAAGGGGGATCCAGTTGACATTGTTTATCTGGACTTTCAGAAGGCTTTTGACAAGGTCCCACACCAAAGGCTCTTGAATAAACTTACCAGTCATGGAATAAAGGGACAGGTCTTGTCCTGGATCAGCAACTGGCTAAGGGACAGGAAACAGAGGGTAGCACTAAATGGACACTTCTCCAAGTGGAGGGAAGTCAAGAGTGGGGTCCCCCAAGGTTCAGTACTGGGACCCCTGCTTTTCAACCTCTTCATAAATGATCTAGAGGTAGGAGTAAAAAGCAAGGTAGCCAAATTTGCTGACGACACTAAATTATACAGGGTAGTGAAAACTGTGAGAGATTGTGAGGAGCTCCAGAGGGATCTCTTGACACTGGGGGAGTGGGCAAAACAGTGGCAAATGAGCTTCAACATCAGTAAGTGCAGAGTGATGCATGTTGGGGCAAAAAACCCCAATTACATTTATAAACTGATGGGGTCTGAACTCTCTGCGACAAACCAGGAAAGGGACCTTGGTGTCCTGGTGGACAGCTCAATGAAGATGTCAACCCAGTGTGCCTCAGCAGTGAAAAAAGCAAACTCAATGTTAGGGATCATTAGGAAGGGTATAGAAAATAAGTCAGCAAGTGTCATTTTGCCTCTTTATAAATCTATGGTGAGGCCCCATCTGGAATATTGTGTACAGTTCTGGTCGCCATACCTCCAGAAGGATATTATGGAGTTGGAGAAAGTACAGAGGAGGGCAACCAGAATGATTAGGGGACTGGAACACCTTCCTTACCATCTGAGGCTGCAACGGTTGGGCCTCTTCACTCTGGAACGACGGCGTCTAAGAGGTGACCTTATTGAAGTTTATAAAATCATGCACGGTGTGGACAAAGTAGATAAGGAAAAACTGTTTTCCCTATCGCACAACACTAGAACTAGGGGACACTCCATGAAACTTTTGGGTACTAGTTCTCAAACAAATAAGAGAAAGTACTTTTTCACCCAGAGGATTACTGGTCTATGGAACTCCCTGCCAGAAGAAGTGGTGACAGCTGTCAGTCTTGACAGCTTTAAGAAAGGATTAGACAAGTTCATGGAGGACAAGGGTATCAATGGCTATAATTATGGCTACCTAAGGACACCCTCCGGGTTGGAGAGATAGGCAGGATCTCTCTCAATGCCATTTCCAGGGAATCCTAAGCAGGTGAAGGCATCTCCTTGGGAATACCCTGAAGAAAATGGTGAGCCACTGTGTGAGACAGAATGCTGGACTGGATGGGCTGTGGCCTGTTCCAGCAAGGCTGTTCTTATGTTCTTATGTTCTTATGTACCGGCCCGGTTGGGGCCGCGGCCCTCGGCCCGCAAGCAGTGGCCACTGCCTCTGGCGTGGCCCATTCTGCGGGGCCTTCCTCCGTTGGTGCGCAGCTGCCTGCGGGGGGCTTCAGCCACGGGTGGTTGGGTTCCCTCCCCTGGCAGGGTGCTCCCCCGGCCCTGGGGCTGGGCCTGGGATCTTGGCCCTATATGGGCCCCAGGGTCCAGGGACCTGGACCCGTGCCTGCAGTTAGTGGGCCGGCCGGCCCTTTGCCCCCTCTTGGCTTGGGGGGCTACGTCAGCGTGGAGGCCCTTCTGGCCCGCGTTACGGCCCTCGAGGCATCGCTGGCCAGGGTTAACCACCCTGGGGCCCCTTTTGGGGTGCAGGTTGATCCATCGTCTGCTGGGCAGCGGCAGGTGGCAGGACGGGTCAAGCTGCCTGAGGCGCGTGGCCCAGCATCGGCCACTGCCTCGCAGCTCCCCGATCAACAGGCCGGTGCTGGTCAGGCCCCGTCGACGAGCTCAGTTGCGGTCGTGAGCTCCGACGGCCCCAGTGGGCCGAAACCCCCGGTGGGGGCGGCCCATGGGAGTGCAGCATGTGAGTATGCAGTTCAATCTAGTGCACCCACACACATGGCCACGTTGGGGGGGGGGGTTTCAATGGCCTTGGCCTCGCACGGGTGGTGCGGCAGTTCAGCCGCTGACGGCCCACCCGGTGACTCCAACTCTCACCCAGGGCCCCGTTGTGGGGGGTACTCCTTATGCAGTCGGGAATGTTTTAGGGGTGACCGGGTTGGTCCAGGCTCCTTTTCAGATGCCCGCAGTTCCCGCCGTTCCTGTGTCGGCATTGCCGACTGCGGGGTATTCATTGCCCCTGGGGGACCATTTGGCACAAACCACCAAAGAGAAGATCTGGCGTGGGGAGTATGTGGACATCTTCTCCCTCCTTAACAGAGAACCCACCAAAGAGGAGAGGGAGGGGCAAGATGAGAAGGATAAGGAGCAGGCACGTTGTCCTAAGCCACCGCGTACGTGGGCCAACTGGTTGCCGGCCTACCTCATATACATGGCGGTCTACCTCAGGGTCCGGCCGGATTTGGCAATTCTGATGGTCCAGTATTTGGACAACATTTACCGGGCGATGGTCGACTTCCCAGGCCCATCGTGGTTGGCTTACGACGAGGAATTCCGTATGCGGATTCCCCTGCACCCCGAGATGAGGTGGGATGAGCCCTGCCAGAAGCTGTGGTTTCTGTATATGACGCTCACGCGCCCTGCGCCTGGGGAGAGATACCATTGTGGACATGCGGTCCAGCGAGCGGCCCCTGCACAGACACCCCGCCAGGTGTGCTGGACTTTCTCGTCCAATGGTTCCTGCAATAGGAAGAATTGCCGGTACAGGCATGAGTGTCCCTCTTGTGCTGGCCCCCATGCGGCCTCCACCTGTCCCAGGCCTGGAGGGATGCGGGGCAGAGGGAGGGGCGGACAAGGGGCTGGCAAGACTGCCGCAGAGGGAGCTGGTTCACCGAAAGGCACCCTCCCCAATTAATGTGGACATGTTGGAGCGTTGGCTCGCATTGTACCCGAAGGAGGAGGATGCGGTTTACCTGCTCCAGGGTTTTCGACTGGGGTTCCGTATTCCTTTTGTGGGTGATAGGTCCCCTCAGGATGCTCCCAACCTGTTGTCCCTTAGGGGGAGGGAGGAGGTGGCTGCTGCCAGCAATTACAAGGAGGTTCATGCGGGCAGGGTCGCTGGCCCTTTCCCTGCACCCCCGTTCCCCAACCTTAAGGTGTCACCCTTGGGCTTGGTGCCCAAGAAGTCACCGGGCGAGTTTCGCCTGATCCATCACTTGTCCTACCCAGCCGGCCGATCGGTCAACGATGCTATACCTGATGACCTTTGCTTGGTCAGGTATACATCGTTTGACCAAGCGCTACGCATGGTGCGCTCATGTGGCCCGAGTGCGCTGTTGGCTAAGTGCGACATTAAGTCTGCCTTTCGCCTCCTTCCGGTGCACCCGGGTGATTTTGAGTTGCTGGGTTTCAAGTTTCGGGGTGAATATTATTTTGATAAGGCCATGCCTTTTGGCTGTTCCATATCATGCTCGGCTTTCGAGCGTTTCAGCACATTCCTGCAGTGGGCTTTCGTCCGCAGGTCAGGGTCCCGGTCTGTAGCCCATTACCTGGATGATTTTTTGTTCGGGGGTGAACGGGGCTGGGACACGTGCACACGTCTCCTCAACACATTTCAGACGCTAATGGAGGAACTTGGTGTCCCTTTAGTGCCCGAAAAGACCAAGGGCCCATCTACCCAGTTAGTTTTCCTGGGGGTGGAGATTGACACGGTAGCGCAGGCTTCTAGGTTACCAAGGGATAAGGTGTCACGGATAGTGGCCCTTATCTCGGACTTGCTTGCTAAACGCAAGGCATCACTGAAGGAACTGCAGGTGCTACATGGTCACCTCAATTTTGCTTGCAGGGTCGTCGCACCGGGCAGGGCATTTGCTCGGCGCTTGTGCGACGCCATGACAGGCTTATCCAGGCCCCACCATAGGGTTAGACTGACCCGGGGTATCAGGGCAGACATGCTTATCTGGCTCCAGTTCCTGAGGGAGTTCAATGGGGTGTCATTTTGGAGGTCTGACCTCCTGGCTTCCCCTCGTTTTCAGATACAGTCTGATGCCTCGGGGTCCCTGGGTTATGGCATGTACTTCAATGGGAAGTGGGCCTATGGTGGGTGGCCACTGGCCTGGGCAGGCACGGGTCGCCTGCGTGATCTTACGTATCTGGAATTTTTTCCCATACTGGGGGCTTTGATGCTATGGGGTGAGGAGTGGGCCAACTCTGTGGTGCATTTCTGGTGTGACAATGTGGCCGTTGTCCACATTGTCAATTCACAGACTTCAAAATCACCCAGGGTCATGGACCTGGTGCGCCAGTTTGTATTGCGCAGCCTGCGCCTCAATGTTATTTTCAGGGCCAGGCATGTCCCGGGGGTCAATAATGATATTGCTGACGCTTTGTCCCGCCTGCAGATCTCCCGGTTCCGCGCCTTGGCCCCGGATGCGGAGGAATTTCCCTCGCCACTCCCGGACGAGATATGGACCATTGGCAAGGAGGGGTGAACCGGGCGATCGGCATGTCGCTAGCGCCACGCACGCGTAAGGCGTATCACCACGCATTCAATTCTTTCAGAGCTTTCTGTGTCCAATCCCGGCTGCCAGATGCCTGGCCGATCCCAGTGGCCCATATACTTCGGTACATGGTTTACCTGCATGCCCAGGGCCTTGCACCTCGCACCATAGCATCTAGGCTGTCAGGGTTGGCCTTTGTGGCCAAAGTAGGTGGTCATGCGGATAGTACCACTGACTTCCGTGTGAGACATGTTTTGGAGGGGTGGGTGCGGGAGCGTGGGCGTTGCCCGGACGACCGCCACCCGATTTCCCCAGGGGTTCTTACCCAATTGGCCCGGGGCTGGCCTGGCCTCTGTTTTGATGGATATGAGGCAGCCCTATTTCATGCGGCCACAACGGTGGCCTTTTTTGGAGCGCTCCGCATCAGCGAGCTTGTGATGCTGTCTAAGGCGGATGCAAGTCGTAGGGCACTGGAACTCGAGGATATCTATGTTGCCAAAGACTGGGCTCAGTTGAGGATACGCTCCTCTAAGACAGATCAGCATGTCGTAGGCAGTGGAGTAAGACAGTTACGGTGTTCTTTGGCAGACATCTGTCCGGTTGGTGCCCTACAGGAGTTTATTGCACTGCGTGGCACACACCATGGCCCATTTTTCTGTCACCAAGATGGGTCTCCCCTTACTAAATTTCAAATTTGGAAGGTGACAGGCGAAGCGCTTGCCAGTGTAGGCCTCCCGGGGGCCTGTTATGGCACCCATTCATTCAGAATAGGGGCGGCCTCCACTGCTGCTGCTTTTGGGTACTCCGGGGCTGAAATACGCCGTATGGGAAGGTGGGGATCGCAATGTTTTCAATCTTATGTCCGCCCTCTTCCACAGTGAGTACCAGCCTAGTCACCACATCTTTTCTCTCCCCGTTTTTTCCTTGACAGACCCTGGGTGTCGTATTACACCGGTGACAGTATGGCTGGTGGGCCATAGCTACGTGCACAGGGCAGCGCGTTACGCTGCGGTGACAGAGTGGGGACCCCGACTGGGACTGGGTGCATATGCAAGTCTCACATGGTATGGTAAGCCCGGGATGTTATGGCGGGAGCTGTTACCATTCCTTTTTTCTGGTCGGAATGCTGACCCGCCTGACATTCTGATCATACACCTTGGGGGCAATGATCTAGGCCAGGTCACCGGCTTATCGCTAAAGCATGCGATTTGCGGCGACCTCGCCTACCTGCATTACGTGTGGCCCGCCACTACCCTTGTTTGGTCGGACATGGTGCCGCGGCACACGTATAGGGGAGGGTTCGACCTCCCGGCCCTTGACCGGGCTAGACGTATGGTGAACAGGGCTGTGGCACGGTTCATTGTCAGCAGGGGTTGGGGGCGGGTCAGTCCTCACCCCGCCATTAGTCTGCAAAATTATGACCTTTATGCAGGGGATGGGGTCCATCTGTCGTGAGGAGGTATGGACCTCCTGTTGGTTGATTGGCGAGCAGGCCTGTTGACCGAGCTGACGGTCTGGGGGGGGGGGCCTCGAGCCTTCTTTGAAGCCCCTCCGTGTGGCGGGTAGCACTGGTAAGGTAAACATTATGACCCACAGGTATCCGGCAAGTTCGCAATTGACTGGACAACACTAGACAGGCATAAGTTGGTTAAACGTTGTCCGGTCAACGACGAACTAGGCGACGGGGTGATGGCTACAGCTAGACAGCATGCATCACCCCGTGATTTTATGGATACGCGTCAGAGGGTGGGGTCATTAGTTAGATATTGACTACGGTCAACAATTTGTTTGTTGTCAACAAATAAATTGATACAAATAGATACATTGTAACAATTGCCGTTGGCAATTTTGGGTGGTACCTTACCAGTGTTACTTCGGCCTGCTTGCCTTAAGAATTATGATTGGTCAATTACCAATAGAAATTTATAATTCGGACTAGGGCATGAATCAATAAATGTGGCCCAATGCCGTTATCCACTTTCATCAGTGTCTGAGTCCTTTATTGGGGGGTGCGCCTGCAATGCAAGCATGGCGCCAAAATGGCCGCCGCCCTCTTTGCGCGGCCCCCCCCACTGGACGAAGGCATCCGGGTAGTTAGGGGGCGTGGCCAGCTCCCTTATAAAAGGGGTGGCCACGAGGCAGCTGCGCTGCCATTTTGCGAAGCGACGGAGCGGAGAAGTTTTTCCCCTCCCCCCCTCCCTAGTTAACAGTGTGATATTTTGGTCGCTTCGGGGCCGGGTGGGAATTTTTGGCTGGGACCCATAATTGGCTCTCGGGTCCTGGCTTTTTTGCCCATCCCACACTGTTGCTATGGTTTGACATAGGGGTTTTTTCTGTTGCTGCTGTTGACTTTGGTCACATGGGCGGGTAGCACTGGTAAGGTAAACATTATGACCCACAGGTATCCGGCAAGTTCGCAATTGACTGGACAACACTAGACAGGCATAAGTTGGTTAAACGTTGTCCGGTCAACAACGAACTAGGCGACGGGGTGATGGCTACAGCTAGACAGCATGCATCACCCCGTGATTTTACAGATACGCGTCAGAGGGTGGGGTCATTAGTTAGATATTGACTACGGTCAACAATTTGTTTGTTGTCAACAAACAAATTGATACAAATAGATACATTGTAACAATTGCCATTGGCAATTTTGGGTGGTACCTTACCAGTGTTACTTCGGCCTGCTTGCCTTAAGAATTATGATTGGTCAATTACCAATAGAAATTTATAATTCGGACTAGGGCATGAATCAATAAATGTGGCCCAATGCCGTTATCCACTTTCATCAGTGTCTGAGTCCTTTATTGGGGGGTGCGCCTGCAATGAAGCACTGTTGTAGATACATTATGTCTCTATTGTAGATGCGTATAATATAACTGTCCCTGTGGACCCTGTGGGTATGGAGGAGGGCAATGAGAAAGCAACTCCTGTTTGTTCTCTCACACAATCAGCCTTTAAGGATTTTGTTCTTGTGATGGATTATCTGTAACATCAGTTTCTGCCTAATGAGAACCAGAAAGAATCAGAATTCCTATAGTTTTTGTATGTCCTAGTTCTAAATAATTAGATACTTTCAAAATAGCCTGTCTTCTTAGTTGTCGGTATATAAATCAGTTTTCTACTGAGAAAGGACAATGAAGTAGCTGGTTAGGTTTTTAAAAAATAAATAAAAAAAGCATAATTCTAAGGCATGGATTGGACCTCAAGGACTTTCAAGTCCAATCATTCGCAGATGCAGGAACTCCATACTGTACTTAAAACATCCCTGATAGGTAGCCATCAAACCTTTGTTTCAAAACTTACAGTTTTTAAGGATGGGACTTGAGTGTGTAAATAAAAACAACAACATATTAGAGGCTTTCTTTTTTATTTTCATATTTTTTGTCAATTAGAAAGTCTCTAAAACACAAATTTATATTAATAAAATTGAAGTACACCAAACATTCATGTTTCTTTTGTGTTCCCTTTCTTGTGTAACCTTTCTTATACCATTTCTTTTTTCCAATGTACATCAAATTACATGATGCATTTTTCATCCAAAAGATATCGTGGGGAAAATTGCAAAGACATCTGAGAGAGACCGGGAATTTTGAACCTGTAGAATGGCCTGAAACTCGTCATGAGGACTTCCTCTTTGCTTAGTTATTTGTTCTGGATTATGTCTGCCTCCATCTTGGATCTCTTCTTCTTTTTTTGCTTTTTTGTCTTGATTTTTAGGTAATCTCTCCCCATTTTTTGTGTGTTACATTTGCTGATACTCAGCAGCCTGTCAATAAAGGAGTGCCTCCTTGGGATTATGTTTTGAATTTTTTGTCACTTAATTTCTTTGGGCATTCCCAACCCTCTGCCCCATTTCATCCTTTTCTGATTTGGCTTATTTTTATTACCAGCCTAGCCTGCCTAGATTTAAAGAATAAAAAATAGGCATCAAATGGTAGAAGTTTCTCCTGTTTGTGATTGTGACATGTTTCTTTATTTGCTTGCATTTCTTAGATTTAGAGGGAGGAGCTTTGCTTTTTTTTCTTTCTGTTTTCTCTTTGTATTTGTGAATCAGTTTCTACTGAGAAAGGACAATGAAGTAGCTGGTTAGAGTTTTTATTTTACTTTTTTAAAAGTAAAAAAAGCATAATTCTAATATATCTATCTCTATAGATCTAGGTATAGATATAGATATAGATACAGATAATTTCTGTGACTCTTTAAATATACCAAATAGCTGGACATTCCTTTTAAAAAAAACTCCACCAAAATATATACCTTTAACTGAATATCTTGTTAAAGGTGTATATCTTGGTGGAGTTTTTAAAAGGCATGTTCAGTTCTTAAGTACATTTAAAATTCTTAAAATTCTTTATTCAAAATGAAACACTATTACAAATATTTTTCAAGACTGGAAAAATGAAACAACTACACTGTATAAAAATACAATAAAAAGAAAGACAGTGTCCATTATAATATTTCCCCCCAGACAGCAACCAGAAATAGCTAATGGACGTCCACTGATGCTAAAGTAGTAAAGCTAAGACATATTGCTCACAATGAAACATTTGGCTTAAAATACAGAATGAGACTTCAACTGCTAATTTTTTTTTATTGTGCTCAATAAATTTCCGGGAGAGAGAAATGCAAATAATTAAATCTCAAAATAAATAAAAGTAGAATAAAATATTTCATAGATGCTGTTTCCTTCCCTAAAGACAGGTCTGATGTTAGCTAAGGGATTCTTAGATTTGTAGGCCAATAATATAATTTTTCTTAGTTCTGAATGTCAGGTGCTTACCAGCACAGACACAGTATCCGTTTTTAGTTGCACAGCTGAAATGGGTAATTAGGTGCATAACATATCAAACCAATGTCAAATAATCCTGTTTTGCAATAATATGAGTGTGCTTCTATGCCTCAGGTTTATTTTCCAGGTTATCTTTAATTTGTGCATCATTCTGCTAGATGGTAATTATACAAAGCCTTCTCAGATATTCCAGGTGGAGAAAAGCTGCAGACTCATTGTTTTGTAATTCTCCCACTACATACAGAGTTCTTTATGTACTTATTTGGGCTCCAGGACACTGCTGATTAATGGAATTCATTTTCCTGCATGGTATGCTATTTAAAATTGTTGCCATTTTTTACTGTCATGGTTTCCACATGCGACCTTGTCTTGATTTTAAGGTGACAGTTGATCCATGTAGTGTTAAGACATAGATTGTAGTTTTCTTAGGCTTAGAAAGCCAGCTCTCATTTTAAAGCACGTTGGAGTGCCAGGCTGTTGTCTGACATGACAGTGATGCATAGTTAGAATAGTTGCCTCCCCAAAGGGAGGAGGGAAAAGTGAGTGTCCAGGACTGGACACATTCCAAGAACCAACTGCAGTACCATGAGGTTACTGAGTGACAGCTAGAGCAGCTGACCACACCACGAGGGAGATGACGTCTCCAATCATGTCAATCAAACTCTAACTGCCAGGATACCTGTAGAACAGAATTTTCCGAGGGAATCCAAAGGTAGGGGCCACATGCCAAACAGATGACACTTGCACCTGCAAACTGTCCACGAGGACAGCACGTCCCATCCCCATGGGAACACAGGTGCTTTCCCATTGGATCACCACATTCCAAAGCACCTTTTCTCAATAAAAGGAGCCCAATCTGAGCACTCAGGGGGCATTCCTGGAGCAAGGGTGAAACCCTTGCCTCTGAACACCAAGATCTTGATTTCAGCGGGAGCTTTTGTTCAACAGCTCCTCAACATGACTCTTCAGGGCTAACACTCAGCCATGAGGGGCAGAACCGCCACAAACCAAGAAGCTTGAGCCTGCTAGGGAGCTAGCAAGAATTTATTGCACTTATTTGTTTTATTAGCTTGTGTTTTATGTAGTGTAGATTAATTTAAGATCTGTATCCAGTATTGTGTTACCTTCAATAAATCTTCAAAAGCCAGTCGTGTTTTGCCTGCCTTTGTAAAGAAGGAGAAGAAAACCCAGCAGAGCAGAAGTGGCTCCACTTGTCCTCTCACTTCGAAACCGGAAGCCTTCCAGAAGTCGGTGAGAGGGATTGCTCTGTCTGTTAAGGGGAGGAGGGGGAGTAGCAAGTCATAAGCTGTGTGTCATAGGCATCAGCACTAAGAAGCCTAGCTTCTGCCAAGTGATCAATATTACCTGCCATATGCAGAAGGCTACTCTGTCCCTGTACCCCCAGTGAATTGGGCTAGGGTGAGGAGTGCTCATTAAGGCATAGCAGGATGCTGGATCAAAGGTCCGCCCTGCCGGGTGTTCCCAAAAAGAAATATTCTGGGTGCCCTACGTAGCCTTTGTGACGTATTTTCCTCCCCCTATGACTCTGATATGGTGGCAGCGGTGGGATCGTGGAACCCATCGTCCACTAAAGTGACTCCAGGGTTCACCTACCAGATGACAGCAAAGATGTCTGGAGAGCGAGCCAGCCAGACGGAAGGAGGTGAGCGAGGGTGCATCTGCAGATCATGTGTCCATCACAGACAGTGGTGGGAGAAGTATCTTCCTGGGCAGAGGAGGGTCCTTTCAGAGCCTGCACACCCAGATAATCTTGTCAGCATTTTCCTGGGGCTGTCTCCATGCCGTTGCCAGAGGAAAGTAGCAGAGGGAAGAATGTGGCAGCTTCTCCAATGTTCCAGCCCAGTGCAGTGAACCAACAAGTTCCAGTTCTTCAGCATCGCTTCTAGAGCTATCAACAGAAGCAGCACCGATTCATCAGCGTCTTCCTTGCCAGCAGCAACCAGAAGAAGCCTAGAGTTGTACGTTTGCACACAGCGCCAGAGACTTTCACAAAAGTTCTGGTCATCAAAGGACTGATTTCGTAAGTTTGTAAAAACAAAGAACAGTGCCCTCAGAACTTAAGAACTGCAGACCTGTGCATCTGCCTGCTGTTATTTTAACTCCCTATATCACATTTGAAGAAGGGGAAAGTAAATTGTACTGATATGTTCCTAATTAAGAAATGTCAGGTAAATGGGTAATGTCTCTTTTACGATAAATGGAACAATGTGGGTGGAATCTGAATCAACGTACTTAGGTGAAGATCAGAATTCCAAAAAACACATCTCTTGTTAAGGGGAGGAATTTGGAGCCAGTGAGAAAGAAACTTTCAAAGCAGCTCCCTTTTGGAATAATTTCCAGCCTCTTTTACAAGAGTTAGCAGAAACTGGAGGAAGCCGAGTGCTGAATCCAACCTCTGCAGGGTCCTAAAGAGAGGATCCACCTTGCCTGAAGTGTTGGCAAGAGGGAAGGGAAGTGTCCTTTCCCGATCTGACCAAGGGGGGTATGCAATTGATCAAGCCAATTCCCTAGTGTCAGGCAACCCAGAGAAAGATCAAAGCAGATCTCACTCTGTTCCTTCTTTGAAGATGAACAAACGTGAATTCAATGGGAAATTCTGGGGTACACCGGTTACAGACCTCAGAAGGGTTGTGTTTTGTGAGGGTAGGCAGAATGTTTTGCCTGTACTCCCTTCTATCCAGTTCTTTAACTGGGAAGCAAAGGGTTAAAAATTCACAGATTCTGGGCGGAGAAGTCTGTGATCTTTGGAAAACCTAACTGTGTATTAAAATGTTTGTCTGTTGTTTGTGTTGTTTAACACTGAAAGAGAGCAAACACACTATTGGTGTCTGCGAAAATAAAGTCCTCTCTCTCCCAGCTCACATTTCAGCCTGGCCAGTTGGTTGTGAGAAGGGAATGAAGAGGCGGGGTTGAGATCAATCACTGGCTTCTAGCAAGCCAAAGTGTGGGGAAGAGAATTGTTTTCTGTCTGTCATCCCCCAGAGTGTGATTTCAAGAATAACATCTAGGAGAGATGAAGTTAATTCTTTTGAATGTAAAACCAAGGAAGGGAAAACTCAGATGGGAAGAGGGAATTTTTAGAATCGCGAACTAAGAATTGCCTCTGCTCTTCAGTCTATGAGCCTTTTGACCCAGTCTGAATGCTGAATTCGAGGGAAAGAGAATCCTGTCTGTTTTAAAATGTTCTGAATGTGATTCAGTTGATTATAAAATTGTAATGCACATAAATTTAGATGTGCAATGCCTGTAAAAATGGCAAAAAGAGAAAAACTGGTCCCTATTTGAAGTGACATGACTAGTAAATCGTGTAATATTATGCATAAGTGAAAGTGTAATATGCTTTGTATAAATGTCTTAAGATATAGAACTTAACCTAGATTTATTAAGAGTTAAGGTTCTTAGAATATTTCATGTACTCCATATAAGTCATATAGTCTATACTGTAGACATATGTTTTTGTATTCAGTTTAATACTTGCATTTATTTTAAATAGAATTTTGATTAAGGTAAAATGTAAACTGTTAAGATAACTTGTATAAGATAAGTTAGGTTTGTTTAGATATTGTGTTAATACGCACATTTTAACTATTTAGAGTAAGTGTTGAAGATTCACACACACATAATGTTGTAGTTTAAGGGACAAGTCTCATGTGAATACCAAAGGTTTTGGCACAGTATGACATTGGGCTGCATCCCCATATGTCACACTGGGGGAAGAAAGGTGTGTCATGGTTTCCACATGCGACCTTGTTTTGATTTTAAGGTGACATTTGATCCAATATGTTAAGACACATATTGTAGTTTTCTTAGGCTTAGAAAGCCAGCTCTCATTTTAAAGCATGTTGGAATGCCAGGCTGTTAGTCTGACATGACAGTGATGCATAGTTAGAATAGTTGCCTCCCCAAAGGGAGGAGGGAAAAGTGAGTGTCCAGGATTGGACACATTCTAAGAACCACCTGCAGTACCACGAGGTTACTGAGTGACAGTTAGACCAGCTGACCACACCACGAGGGAGATGACGTCTCCACTCATGTCAATCAAACTCTAACTGCCAGTACACCTGCAGAACAGAATTTTCCCAGGGAATGCAAAGGTGGGGGGCCACATGCCAAACAGATGGCACTTGCACCTGCCAACTGTCCACGAGGACAGCACATCCCATCCCCATGGGAACGTAGGTGCTTTCCCATTAGATCACCACATTTCAAAGCACCTTTTCTCAATAAAAGGATCCCAATCTGAGCACTCAGGGGGCATTTCTGGAGCAAGGGTGAAACCCTTGTCTCTGAACACCACGATCTTGATTTCAGTGGGAGCTTTTCTCTGACAGCTCCTCAACATGACTCTTTGGGGCTAACACTCAGCCATGAGGGGCAGAACTGCCCTAAACCAAGAAGCTTGAGCCTGCTAGGGAGCTAGCAAGAATTTATTGCACTTATTTGTTTTATTAGCTTGTGTTTTATGTAGTGTAGATTAATTTAAGATCTGTATCCAGTATTGTGCTTCCTTCAATAAATCTTCAAAAGTCAGTCGTGTTTTGCCTGCCTTTGTAAAGAAGGAGAAGGAAACCCAGCAGAGCAGAAGTGGCTCCACTTGTCCTCTCGCTTCAAAACCGGAAGCCTTCCAGAAGTCGGTGAGAGGGATTGCTCTGTCTGTTAAGGGGAGGAGGGGAGTAGCAAGTCATAAGCTGTCTGTCATAGGCATCAGCACTAAGAAGCCTAGCTTCTGCCAAGTGATCAATATTACCTGCCATATGCAGAAGGCTACTCTGTCCCTGTACCCCCAGCGAATTGGGCTAGGGTGAGGAGTGCTTATTAAGGCATAGCAGGATGCTGGATCGAAGGTCCGCCCTGCCGGGTGTTCCCAAAAAGAAATATTCTGGGTGCCCTACGTAGCCTTTGTGAGGTATTTTCCTCCCCCTACTACTCTGATATTTACCTCCAATATATTTAAATTGTTAAAGATGTGGTTGAAATTGTCATTTATTTTACAAAAGCCTCTCTCACACCTTTTCCATTTATCACTGATCAATTTTAACTTAAAAATAACATAAAAGAGAGATTTTCTAAAGTGATCACTTAGTGAAAATTAGTAATGGTGCTAACATCTGGATTTAAGTTTGTTGAATGAGAGAGGTTCCTAGATTAGGAGACAGCCATTTATCATAAGGTGAGCCAAACACTCTTGGCATTTGGATCTCACTGAAGGGGCACTGGCACACTATACTCACAGCTACTCCTCAAAGTACATTCTTGCTCAAAGTATGTTCTTACAGAGAAAACAAGCACTACCAGGGTGGCCGGGTGCAGGGAACCTTCAACAGCAAAGTCCTCATCTTTACAAACCCAGTGCGCTTATGGCATCTTGGTGAATTTTCCTTTTATCACCATAGATTTAAAGCTTCTTTTATGTACACAATGGGACTGCGGTGGCTCAAGTGGCTAAGATGCTGACTGGAAGGCAGCAGGTCAGCAGTTCAATACCTGAATACTGCACAACGGAATGAGCTCTCGTCTTTGTCCCTAGCAGTTCGAAAGCAAGAAATTGCAAGTAGATAAATAGGGATCACTTCGGTGGGAAGGTAAACAGCATCTAGTCATGCCTGCCACATGTCCATGGAACTGTCTGCAGAAGCAGACAGTGCTGGCTCTTTGGCTATGAAACAGAGATGAGCACTGAATCCTAGAGTCGGATATGACTGGCTTTCAAGCAAGGATGACCTTTACCTTTACTATGTACACAAGGAACTGTAATTCAGTCATGGGAGAAAAAAAATCTAAGAACTTATTCTTTTTCAGGTGCCGTATCTGTTCTGAATATTGGCTATCATCGTGGCGATAGTCTTCCTGTTCTTAACCCCTCGGAAGAGTTTTTCCGAGGACACATCAGTCTCTTGGGTAATTTGGTCTTATTTAATTCAATTCAATTTTTAATTTGTACCCCGCCCTACTCAGCGCAAGGCCGACTCAAGGCGGCATCACAACATATCACAAAATTACAAAATACAATTTTAAATATATATATATATACAATTATACAATATGCAGAATTCAAACAGTATCAAAATCAAAACTCAAACCCACAATGAAACAAGGACTCAATGTCCAAAAAAGTACCCTATATTGTCCTCCTTTGGGGGAGCTCTCCGCGTGAACACCTTCCCCACATCTCCAGGGCCGGTGGCCTGGGTCCCAGGGAAGGCAGCGCAGTGGCGGCTGTGGTGTCGGCTCCAGCGTCGGCTCCTTTTAATCTCCCAGCAACAGGCATGGGAGAGGCAAGAGTGACGCAGCTGCTGAACATCTCTGGGGCCAGTGGCGTGGGTCCCGGGGAGGGCAGCGCAGTGGTGGCTGTGATGGCGGCTCCAGCATCGGCTTCTTTTAACCTACCGGCACTAGGCACGGGAGGGATGATAGCGACTCAGATGCCAAACATCTCGGGGGCCAGTGGTGTGGGTCCCGGGGAGGGCAGCACAGTGGTGGCTGTGGTGTCGGCTCCAGCGTCGAATCCTTTTAACCTCCCGGCAACAGGCATGGGAGGGGCGAGAGCGATGCAGCTGCCGAACATCTCCAGGACCGGTGGTGTGGGTCCTGGGGAGGGCAGCGTAGCAGCAGCAGTAAAAGCTAGTAACATCAGGAATACCAGTTTGGCGTGGATTTTAGTCTGAACTTTAAAGGAACTGTCCAAGATGCTAAACCAGTGGCTCCCAGTGTAGGGTCCACACCCCACAAGGGGATTTCAATTCCCAGAAGCCAAAGTCAGTACATTGGATGGTCAGTGCTTTGGGGAATTGAAGTCCAAAAAACAAAGGTTGGGAACACAATGTGCTCAACCTAATTTTTGGGAACACAATGTGCTCAACCTATTTTAGGGAGAGGGTTTGACACTTGGATAGTTCCTATACAGTTCAGACTGGAATCCAGAGCAGAAGGACTGCTGTGCAAAATCAGGGATGCAAGGCTCCACTGTTACATTGATTAGTTGTGGCTTTCTAGGGTTCCAGGCAAGTATCTTTCGCAGCATGAAGATGTCAGGGATTGGATTGAGGATAGCCTGCATACATACAAACAAAGCAGTAGTCCCAGCAGTGTGTTATGCTCCAGGGAGGTCTTGATGGACTTTTAACAAAAATGTCTCAGTGCCTTCAAGAAACTGAAATTTCTTCTTCGCAGGGAATCAAACAGATGTAAACAATGAAAATTTGTAGTCTAGTGACCATGAGGTTCCGAAAATAAATCCTTAAAGCGTTTTGTGCAATTGTTCAAGGCAAGTCATCATTTACATCCATTAGATCAGGGGTGGCTAACCTTAATGCACTACAGTCCTGACCACGCCCCCGAAACAGCTGAGCAGGCTGGACCACGACCCTGGAAGCAGAAGCGAGTGCATTTACGGCTTGTTGTAAATGTGCCCATTTCCACATTTTTGCCAGCCGTGGGCACATTTGTGCATGTGCAGCACGTTTTACGGCTGATATAAATGCACCCACTTCTACTTCCGGGTGCGGGGGAAGATGGCAACGGGCTGGTTGGAATGGTGTCATGGGCCATAGGTTGGAAACCCTTGCATTAGATGAAGCCCTCTCCTTTTAAGCTTGATTGCCATTGTTCTCTGCTCTTTTCATTATCTGTTTCCTACTCCATCAGTAGCCCATATGGCCCCATTCCTTTGCCAATGACAGTTAAATAACAACAGCTGTTTGGTGTCACATTGGTTCTTCTAGAAAAGCTTCTCAATTTCTCTACTGGTCTTCTCCTTCAACCTTTAGTAAAGTGTCTATTTTTATAGTGTCATTCAAAAAGAGCATTCGTTTTCTATTAGGCATTTGTTCCCCACCCATGGAGCAGCCATGCTTACCAGAGTTATCAATGGTCTTTCAGGACTATGCATTCCTAAAATTATTGCTTTGATGGTGCTGTCATCAGCCATCTGAAGTGGGACATTAGGGAATATCATCAGAGTATGGCAGTTTGGCAGATGTTCAGAGGGTCACAAGAGTATCTAGAGATGATCCATTTGCATGGCAGGATAATAATACCTTTACATTTTAATTATCAGATGCTTGGGTTCCATGGAGAATTTCAATAGCAAGGGCTTTTTTTGTTTGTATGTTTAAAAGCAGTCTGATATCTCTGCAGTTTTATAGCACATTACTTGCCTCTTGTTCAGTGTGAATATTGATTCGCTGTTGATCTACTTATTTGTTTCTTATGAGTATTAACCTATCATTTGTCCTGTACTCTGAAAATGATTAAGTTATATATGGAATATATAATATATCTCACCTTTCTCCAAAAAAACAGGAATGAAGATTGAACCATCTTCTTCTTTCCTGCCCTGATCAATCCCTGGACTGCCAAAATGAAGCCACTTTCTTGGCTTTGTGATTGGCCATTGATTGAACCATTAAAGGTATAATTAAACACAGGCAAAAAGTTTCCAAATATTAAATTGCAGTTAGGTTAAAACCATGGTTTTAAATTATTAGAAACTCACATTAAAACAAATCAAAAAGGAAAAAATGTACCCTTTCTTAGGAAGGAATTAGCTACCAAAAGCCTGCCTGAATAAAATGGCTTTTATCTGCTGGCAGGATAACAAAAGAGGCCAGAAGCCTAGCCTCCATTTGGTAGAGAGTTTCAGAGGTTAAGGGAAGAAATCAATGCTGAATGATTAGGAGATGGAACAACTCATCAGTTATTGATTGCATCTGAGTGCACAGCAGATTTTCTCGTTTCATGTACAGTGAAACCCCGTATAACAAAAATAATTAGTTTGAGGAGGCTTTTCGCTATACAATTTTTTTCATTGTATGATTTCCCCCTATACTAACGAAAATCCCTATGGGGAAAAAAATCATACAATGAAAATCCCTATGGGAAAAATCATACAACAATTTTTTCCCCGCTATGCAATTTTTCCCATAGAGATTTTCTTTGTACAATTTCCCCCAAAGGAATGCTGTATCGCATAGCGAAAATTTTCATTGTACGGGCCACCATGTTTTTTCATTTTCTTTTTGTTGTGCGTTTCCCCCCGCTGTAGTGGACATTCATTGTACGGGGTTCCACTGTAGTTTGAAAATAAGGATACTTTGTTTCATCACTTCAAGCCTGAACTCAGGGCTCTTTGGAAGATTTCTCAAACACAAAAGGCAGCTTCAGTCAAGTCTCTCCAAAACTAGTGCTCTTTTACTTTGGATCATAGACAATGCATGAAATCCTTTGACATGCAAGCTGGAAGCAAACAGTGACACAGTATTCAGTCTAGCTGGCAATTTCGTGAGTTGCTGCTGGGATTCTTGAGCATACATTGGCTTGTTAGCCTAGTGCAGTGATGGCAAACCTTGGCACTCCAGTTTTTCTTGGACTTCAATTGCCAGAAGCCCAAGTCAGCACTCCTGCTGATCAGGGCTTCTGGGAATTGAAGTTCAAGAACAGCTGGAATGCTAAGGTTTGCCATTATTGGCCTAGTGCATTCTTGACATTCATTAATTGCAAGCTAGAAGGCATTGAAAGTTATACGATTTGCCTTTAACATGTATAACAAAGCAATAGGATTTCAGGCTGTATATAATATCTATTTCTAACCTAAAAGCATCCACAAATGAAAGGTTCTCTTGCATTCTTGGCAGACACATCTCTGGCAGTGGCAGCCTTGAAAAAAGTGCCTCTTCTAAACGTATCAAAGCTTGGGCAAGCTCACAGGACAAAATGCCATCAAATTAGCACATTTCATGCCACTGAAGCCAATGCAAAAATTCTTCATGATTTTAATTTAATTTAATTTAATTTTCAAATTTATTTGCCACCCACTCAGGCAAGCCCAACTCAGGGACAATAATGCTGTATAAGCAGTAAATTTCCCTTAGTTCAGAATCAACAGCTGTATTTTATTTTAATTTTTAAAATTTTAAAATATTTGATCTGGCAATCACATTTCTAATCTGTTCTGTTTTTTTGTACATGTCTATATGTATATCATATTGGTTCCTGAACTGGGGGCTAGGGTATATTCTAAAGGGGGCATGGGTCTGTTGAGATTTATATAATAAAAAAATGTTTTCAATTGCTTAGCTATTTTCAAATAAAATTAATTTAAAATTATTTTACTAGGTTTTTGAATTTAGTTTTTTCAATTTTCAATTTTACTTACTCACTCACTTGGAGATTGGGTAAAGGAAAGGTTGTGAAACGCAAGGGTATATAATGCTGGAAAGTTTGAGAACAACTAATCTACCATGGAATGGCATCATGTAATCACAAATTTAACTGTATCCTTCACCTCTAAAAGAAATGTCATATACAATATCTATCTAACAGTTATATATCTAAAAGCTATGCAAGGTGCCTTAATATGGTAGACAACAGATGGAATTGACAGTTTTAATAGGGAGCAACTAACACCATCTCCCAATCTACACTTCTGTATTGGATTTCAAAGGACTGATATCAGTTTGGACATGTGTAGATATGGGGCCTGCATTTAAAGTCAGAAATTCAATCAATAGCCTATGTCTCAATGGAATTTACAAGATTAGATCAGTTAGAAGTGACCATCTGGCTTAATCTTGGGAGTTCTGAAGTCTCATGTAGATCTTTTTCACTAATGTCATTTTTATTTGGTTAGCATTAATAAACTGTAGCAAACATTGCAGATCTTGCACTCTGGTGCTGTAACTCAATTTTTTTTTTTTTACATAAGTCAAGTCAAACATCTGCTTTTCTGGAAGGATTGTGTATATGTGTTTGAGAGAACAACAGAATGCTCTGTGCATGAGACATAGCAGTTCCGAAAGCATTATTAACTTTCTAATATGGCAAGATAACAAAAATTGTCAGCACACACACACACACACACACACACACACACACACACACACACACACACACACACACACACACACACACACACACACACACACACACACAAAGAAGTCTTGGCAATAACATAAGCTGGGAGAGGAAGTAGGCAGGACAATTTGAAAAATAAAACTGTGCAATTGTTTTCATTGAAAAGTAACTTATACATGTTTAATACATATTCTTTTTTGTGACATTGATAGAATACTTTCCTATTGCAATGAGCCATCAGAAACCAGGAAGTAGCAGGCCAATTATCTACACTGAGCTGGAGACTGGAAGGTCAGGTTTCGATACCTGAAAGCTGCACTTGGGGACATGAAAGGAGCCTCATTTGGGCGTCCCCTAAAAATCCTTTCAACACAGAGTAATCTCTGACACGAAATTATTATTATCTCGACATGTTATATTGATTGGGAACTTCTACCGATATTGTGACTCTCTCATTTGAGACTTATTATTTTGTGAACCTGGGGACTATTACACATTACTGTGTTATTAGACACAATATTTACTCAGCTACATTGGATCCAAATGCCCTTCTTTAAGGTATCCCTGCTGAATAAAACTGATTATTACTATATAGAATATATTCAAAATGTGAAGTTATTAGTTCTTGTTCTTTTGTGTTCCAATCAAACCCAGGACTGCCAAAATGAAGCCACTGAGAAGCCCCAGTGGCCATATATATGGCCACTGTCTGCAATGGAAAATATAGGGTTCAGTGTTATCTGCAAATTCAGTTATCCTCAGTAGGTCTCCAAACATATCCCCCGTGGATACAGGGGGTGACCTGTGCTATTATTGTGTGTGATGAATATGACTTAAATTTCTTTCATGTGTAGTGAGCAACATATAGTTACTTTAAAAAATTAACTTGTGCCTGTTTTCTAACAAATTTTAGAACTATTGGAACAATAATTTTTCATGTTTTATGCAATTCTTTCACAAAACTTAAATGTCAAGGGAATTGTTATTCATCTTTCTCTTTTGTATTTGTTGAATTATTTTCAAGGCACAAAGTTGGAATGGGTCACCAGAGAGAACAAGAGAGAATGTCCTTGTGACTGTCAAAGATGAGGTCTGGGCTATTGGGGCATCGTTCAACACACAGTTGTAAGTCTGTAGCCTTCTGACAAGCTGTAAGACTTGGTCAATTGGTTTCTCTGGGAACAGGAGCTTTCCTCCAAGGGCAACACCAGGTAGCTTTTTTCTAGGCTTGTTTCTTCATCCTGCACTGCTGTTATAAGGTGGGTAGGGCATAGCCCAATAATGGCTAACCTTGGCACTCCAAATGTTCTGGAACTTCAATTCCCAGAAGCCCTGATCAGCAGGAGTGCTAGCCTCTTCCTTGCATCAGTGCCTAAACCTTAGCTAAATGTGCATCCTCCTGTGAGTTCAAGATCTCCAGGACCTGAGAGACCCTTCTCAATAGTCAATTCACTGGCTCATCCTCACTAGACACCTGCTCTAACAGCAGGATGGCAGTCTGTACCTTTGAGGGCTGTTGGCAACAACAAGGCAATGCATTGCCAATCTGTAGTGCAACAAATTGTTCACACAATGAGAAAAATGAAAACCTAGCAAACAATCTGGCTATGGAGAAGTAAGTGTCAACATAGTGAACTTCTTTTAAAATGCAATATTCCAAGCTCTGAGTATAGTTAATGATTGAATGAATCAAACAAATCTGTAACTCTATGTCTCTTTTTTGGAAAAATGCTCATTTTGACTTCAACATGATATATATTTTTAGTAGGCAGACGTACTGCCAATAGTAGCCAATGCATGTCCTGCATGTAATGGTGTTTTTAAAATAAAAAGATAATCATTAGAGCAAAGCTGCATTATATATACCATCCAGGACATACATAGTCTCCAAATACTATCTCTTGAGTTCCCAACCTACCACAAAACTACATCACCCAAGTTCAGTGGCAAAGTGCAATATCAAATTTTAGTGACAAATGACTTTTAACAAGAAGAAAATGCTTGTTTTTAAGTATTAGACAAACAAGTGGGTGCTACATTGCAGGCGCACCCCCCCAATGATGGACTCAGACACAAATGAAAGTGGATAACAGCATGGGCCACATTTATTGATTCAAGCCCTAGTCCGAATTATAAATTTCTATTGGTAAAACGACCAATCATAATTCTTAAGGCAAGCAGGCCGAAGTAACACTGGTAAGGTACCACCCAAAATTGCCAACGGCAATTGTTACAATGTATCTATTTGTATCAATTTGTTTGTTGACAACAAACAATTTGTTGACCGTAGTCAATATCTAACTAATGACCCCACCCTCTGACGCGTATCCGTAAAATCAGGGGGTGATACCAGCTGTCTAGTGGTAACCATCACCCCCTTGCCTGGTTCGTCGTTGACCGGACAACGTTTAAACAACTTATGCCTATCTAGTGTTGTCCAGTCAATTGCGAACCTGCCGGATACCTGTGGGTCATCAATGTTTACCTTACCAGTGCTACCCGCCAATGTGACCAAAGTCAACAACAGCACAGAACGACCCCTATATCAAACCATAGCAACAGTGTGGGATGGGCAAAAAAGCCAGGACTCAAGGGCCAATGCGAGTCCCAGCCAAAAATTCCCACCCGGCCCCGAAGCGACCAAAAAATCACACTGTTAACTAGGGAGGGGGTGGAGGGGAAAAACTTCTCCGCTCCGTCGGTTCGCCAAAATGGCAGCACGGCTGCCTCGTGGCCAGCCCCTTTTATTAGGGTGCTGGCCACGCCCCTAACTACCCGGATGGTTTCGTCCGGTGGGGGGGGGGCCTGCAAAGAGCGCGGCGGCCATTTTGGCGCCGCGCTTCCATTGCAGGCGCACCACCCCAATGATGGACTCAGACACAAATGAAAGTGGATAACAGCATGGGCCACATTTATTGATTCAAGCCCTAGTCCGAATTATAAATTTCTATTGGTAAAATGACCAATCATAATTCTTAAGGCAAGAAGGCCAAAGTAACACTGGTAAGGTACCACCCAAAATTGCCAACGGCAATTGTTACAATGTATCTATTTGTATCAATTTGTTTGTTGACAACAAACAATTTGTTGACCGTAGTCAATATCTAACTAATAACCCCACCCTCTGACGCGTATCCGTAAAAGCAGGGGGTGATACCAGCTGTCTAGTGGTAACCATCACCCCCTTGCCTGGTTCGTTGTTGACCGGACAACGTTTAAACAACTTATGCCTATCTAGTGTTGTCCAGTCAATTGCGAACCTGCCGGATACCTGTGGGTCATCAATGTTTACCTTACCAGTGCTACCCGCCACCCGGAGAGGCTTCAATAAAGGCTCGAACGCCCCCCCCCCAAGACCGTCAGCTCGGTCGACAGGCCTGCTCGCCAATCACCCAGCAGGAGGTCCATACCTCCTCGCGACAGATGGACCCCATCCCCAGAATAAAGCCCAAAATTTTGCAAACTAATGGCGGGATGATGACTGACCCGCCCCCAGCCCTTGGTCGAAAGGAATCGGGCCACCGCCCTGTTCACCATGCGCCGAGCGCGGTCCAGGGCCTGGAGGTCGAAGCCTCCCCGATAAGCGTGCCGTGGGACCATATCTGACCAAACAAGGGTTGTGGCGGGCCATACGTAATGTAAGTAGGCAAGGTCCGTGCAAATCGCATGCTTCAGCGATAAGCCAGTGACCTGACCCAAGTCATTACCCCCTAGGTGTATGATCAGGATGTCGGGCGGGTCAGCACTCCTTGATGAAAAGATGAATGGCAAAAGCTCCCGCCACAACATACCGGGCTTACCGTGCCATGTGAATTGTGCGTATGCACCCAGTCCCAGTCGGGGTCCCCAATCTGTCGCCGCAGCTTAACACGCTGCCCTGTGCACGTAGCTGTGGCCCACCAGCCATACTGTCACCGGTGTGATACGACACCCAGGGTCTGTCAAGGGAAAAAACAGGGAAGGAAAGATACATGGTGACTCAGAAGGTACTCACGGTGGGAGTGGGTGAACATAAAACTGGAAACAGTGTGAGTCCCACCTCCCCATGCTGCGTATGTCAGCCCCGGAGTACCCATAAGCAGCCGCAGTAGAGGCCGCCCCAATTCTAAATGAATGGGTGCCGTAACGGGCCCCTGGGAGGCCAACTCTGGCCAGTGGCTTCCCTGTCACCTTCCAAAACTGAAATTTAGTGAGGGGAGACCCATCTTGGTGACAGAAAAACGGGCCATGGTGCGTGCCACGCAGTGCAAGGAACTCCTGTAGGGCACCAACCGGACAGATGTCTGCCAAGGAACATCGTAGCAGTCTTATTCCACTGCCTACGCCATGCTGATCTGTTTTAGAGGAGCGTATCCTCAGCTGAGCCCAATCATTGCAAACATAGACATCTTCGAGTTCCAGTGCCCTACGACTTGCATCCGCCTTAGACAGCATCACAAGCTCGCTGATGCGGAGCGCTCCAAAAAAGGCCACCGTTGTAGCCGCATGAAACAGGGCTGCCTCATACCTATCGAAACATAGGTCATGCCAGCCTCGTGCCAGTTGGGTAAGTACCCCAGGGGAAATTGGGTGACGGTCGTCCAGGCTACGCCCACGTTCCCGCACCCACCCCTCCAAAACATGTCTCACACGGAAATCAGCGGTGCTGTCCGCATGACCTCCCACCTTGGCCATAAAGGCCAGCGCTGATAGCCTAGATGCTATGGTGCGTGGTGCCAGGCCCTGGGCGTGCAGGTAAACCATAAAACGGAGGATGTGGGCCACTGGGATCGGCCAGGTATCTGGCAAGCAATATTGGGAACAAAAGGTCCGAAATGAAATCAACGCGTGGTGATACGCCTTACGCGTGCGTGGCGCCAGTGACATGCCTATCGCCCGGTTCACCTCTCCTTGCCAATGGTCCATATCTCCTGCAGTAGTGGCAAGGGAAATTCCTCCGCATCCGGAGCCAAGGCACGGAACCGGGAGATCTGCAGGCGGGACAAAGCGTCAGCAATATCATTATTCACCCCCGGGACATGCCTGGCCCTGAACAGTACATTGAGGCGCAGGCTGCGCAATACAAACTGGCGCACAAGATCCATGACCCTGGGAGATTTAGAGGTCTGTGAGTTGACAATGTGGACAACAGCCGCATTGTCACACCAGAAATGCACCACAGAGTTGGCCCACTCCTCACCCCATAGCATCAAGGCCCCCAGTATGGGAAAAAATTCTAAATATGTGAGATCCCTCAGGCGACCCGTGCCTGACCAGGCTGGTGGCCATCCACCATATGCCCACTTCCCATTGAAGTACATCCCATAACCCAGGGATCCCGAGGCATCAGACTGGATTTGAAAGTGGGGCGAAGCCAGGAGGTCAGACCTCCAAAATGAGACCCCATTGAACTCCCTCAAGAACTGGAGGCATACATGCAGATCTGCCCTGATGCCCCGTGTCAATCTCACCCTATGATGGGGCCTGGATAAGCCTGCCATGGCGTCGCACAAGTGCCGAGCAAAGGCCCTGCCAGGTGCCACCACCCTACAAGCGAAATTGAGGTGGCCATGTAGCACCTGCAATTCCCGAAGGGATGCCTTGCGCTTAGCCAGCAAGTCCGATATAAGGGCAACTATCCTTGCCACCTTGTCTGCGGGCAACCTAGAAGCCTGCGCTACCGTGTCAATTTCCACCCCCAGGAATATTAACTTGTCAGACGGGCCTTCGGTCTTTTCGGGCGCTAAAGGGACACCGAGTTCCTCCATTAGCGTCTGAAATGTATTGAGGAGACGTGTACACGTGTCCCAGCCCCGTTCACCCCCGAATAAAAAGTCATCCAGGTAATGGGCTACAGACCGAGACCCTGACCTACGGACAAATGCCCACTGCAGGAAGGTACTGAAACGCTCAAAAG
This sequence comes from Bradypodion ventrale, assembly GCA_035047345.1. Taxonomy (NCBI): domain Eukaryota; kingdom Metazoa; phylum Chordata; class Lepidosauria; order Squamata; family Chamaeleonidae; genus Bradypodion; species Bradypodion ventrale. The sequence continues at coordinate 253,713,468 of JAWDJE010000003.1, forward strand.
CCGAGCAGGATATGGAACAGCCGAATGGCATGGCTTTGTCGAAATAATATTCACCCCGGAATTTGAAACCCAGCAACTCGAAGTCACCCGGGTGCACGGGCAAGAGGCGAAACGCCGACTTAATGTCACACTTAGCCAACATTGCACCCGGGCCACATGAGCGCACCATGCGCAATGCCTGGTCAAAGGATGTATACCTGACAGAACAAAGGTCATCAGGGATAGCATCATTGACCGAGTGGCCGGCTGGGTAGGACAAGTGGTGAATCAGGCGAAACTCGCCCGGTGACTTCTTGGGCACCAGTCCTAGCGGGGACACTTTAAGGTTGGGAAACGGGGGTGCGGGGAAAGGGCCGGCGACCCTGCCCGCAGCAACCTCCTTATTAATGCTGGCGGCAGCCACCTCCTCCCTTCCCCTAAGTGACAAAAGCTTAGGTGCATCCTGAGGTGACCTATCCCCCGTGAAAGGAATACGAAAACCCAGTTGAAAACCCCGAAGGAGGTACACAGCGTCTGCTCTCCTCGGGTACAATGCGAGCCAACGCTCCAGCATGTCGACATTAATTGGGGAGGGGGCCTTTTGGTGAACCCGCTCCCTCCATGGCAGCCTTGCCTGCCCCTTGTCCGCCCCTACCCCTGCCCCTGTATCCTCCCGGCCTGGGACAGGCGGAGGCAGCATGGGGGCCAGAACAAGAGGGGCACTCATGCTTGTACTTGCAATTCTTTCTGTTGCAAGAACCATTGGACGAGAAGGTCCAGCACAGCAGGCGGGCTGGAACCCCCTGCCCCGCCGCTTGGCGGGGTACCTGTACTGGGGCCGCTCGTTGGACTGCATGTCCACAATGGTATCTCTCCCCAGGCGCCGGGCGCGTGGGGGTCATATACAGAAGCCACAGCTTCTGGCAGGGCTCATCCCACCTCATCTCTGGGTGCAGCGGAATTCTCATGCGGAACTCTTCGTCGTAAGCCAGCCATGACGGGCCCGGGAAGTCAACCATAGCCCGGTAAATATTGTCCAGATATTGGACCATGGGAATAGCCAAATCCGGCCTAGCCCGGAGATAAATGGCCATGTAAATCAGGTACGCTGGCAGCCAATTCGCCCACGTGCGTGGCGGCTTACGACGACGTGCCTGCTCCTTATCCTTCTCGTCCAGCCCTTCCCTCTCCTCCTTGGTCGGCTCCCTATTTAAAAGTGAGAAGATATCTATGTACTCGCCCCTCCAAATCTTTTCCTTGGTAGACTGGGCCAAATGGTCCCCCAGGGGCAAGGAATACCCTGCAGTTGGCAAAGCCGACACCGGCACCGAGGGAACTACAGGCAAGGTAAATTGAGCCTGAGCTAGCCCGGGGATCCCCAACACATTTCCCAGCACGTTGGGGGCACCTCCCCGCCCCAAGCCCTGTGTCGTGGTCAAAGTAGCTGGGTGGGCCGGGGGCCATTGTGCCTCCGTGCCAGCCGAGCGAGGCCAAGGCCATTGAAAAGCCCCCCCGGTGAAGTCAGTTGTGTGGGTGCATTAACTTGGACTGCATACTCACCCGCTGCACCCCCGCGGGCCGCCCCCACCGGGGGTTCCGGCCCGCTGGGGGCGTCGGAGCTCACGACCGAAGCTGAGCTCGTCGACGGGGCCAGACCAGCACCAGACTGCTGCACCTGTGGGGTGGGGAGCTGCGAGGCAGCTGCCGCCAACGGCCCGCACGCCTCAGGCGGCTCAACCCGACCCATCACCGGCCGTTGTTCGGCGGCCAAAGGGGGAACCTGGAAACCTAGAGGTACACCTACTTGGTTGGCCCTCGCCAAGGACGCTTCAAGGGCCGCAACCCGAGCAAGAAGGGCCTCCACGTCGATGTAGGGCCCGGCCCCGACAGGGGGCAATTGGGCAACCGGCCCAAAATTCACGGGTACCTGACCAGGTCCCTGCGCCCCAGGGGCCAGATAAGGCCAAGAGCCCATACTCGGCCCCTGGAAATTCGTAGGAACGCCCTGCGAGGGCAGGGAACCCAACCACCCTCCGTGGCTCACACCCCCCATGGGGAACTGCGCACCCGGGCAAGAAGGCCCCACCGGACGAACTATGGCAGGGGCCGTGTTCGTCGTTTGCGGGCCAAGGGCCGAGGCCCCGTCCGGGGCTGCGGGTATGCTCTGCGCACCAGGCCAAGGAGCTACCGATCCTATCCCACCGTCCCCGGTGGGATCTGCTAGAGGTGGCTGCGGAACGGGCGCAGTCGCGGTCCTCCGACCCGGCTGACGCCTCCGCGCCGATCGAGCCACGTTTGCGGCTGCCTTCTTCTTCGAGGGCATGGCCAATGTAGCTAAGGAGTCTAAAGGAAAGAGAAAGCTGCCCGAAAAGGCTTCCCTCAAGAAGACACGATCAACGGAGGTAAGGAGGAAAAACTTCTCCGCTCCGTCGGTTCGCCAAAATGGCAGCACGGCTGCCTCGTGGCCAGCCCCTTTTATTAGGGTGCTGGCCACGCCCCTAACTACCCGGATGGTTTCGTCCGGTGGGGGGGGCCCGCAAAGAGCGCGGCGGCCATTTTGGCGCCGCGCTTCCAATATATCAAATCAAGCTTGAACTCTTTCTATAAGCAAAACTGAGGGTGATGTACATTTGACATATTGTGAAAAGACAAGACATGCTGGAAAAGAAAAGAATGGTAGGAGAGAGTAAAGGCGATAGGAAAAGAAGGAAGGCTAAGTGAGAGATGGGTGGATCCCATGGGAAAAAAATAATATCCTTGAGTTTGCAAAAGCTGAGCAGGGGTGTTAGTGTGAGGACTGTTGGGAAGTCACTTATTCATAGGGTTACATAAGGTAGGGGTAGCTTAACAGCACATAACAAGAAAACAACTACAACACAACCTCTTCACTTTTACCATGAAATGTTTATGCTAGGTCGCATTACTGACCAACTATATTCTTAAACCACACTTTGGAAAAAGTTTTTTTGGAGCTAGAATCCAGCTGCTAATCCCAACTAAAGTAGACCCATTGAATTAATGGTATTTACATAGGTGCTGATTTGTTATTTGGTTCAGTAGACTTACTCAAATGAGGCATAAGAGTTGAACTGATTCTTTGGATTATATCTCCTAGAATCTCCGAGTCAGCAATTGGCTATGGTCTGTGGTTGATGCTAGGAGCTGTAATCCAAAAACATAAATTTTTAAAGCCCTGTCTTGAGTACATAATGAAGTTCCCTTCCAATTCTTGCTAACATTCATTCATTATACATATATATTTACCTTTCTGAAGGAAAAGAAAATCTTATTCATTTTGCAGCAGTAATAAACACACTAAGTGTATCCAACTGCTTCCTCTATGTTAGCTCCCAATGAATGCACACTACATATCTAACTTTCTGTTTTTCATTGTAGTTAATAAATCACGATGCAGATGAGAGATTCATAGTTAATTTTCAGAGCCAGTGCAGCATGTCACGGCCTATAAAGTCCTAAAGGTCTTAAACTGGAAATTCCTTGATACTGACAAGCCAAACAGCTTAGAAATTATAATTATAACTTACAAGTGTCTTAAGGGTTGTTCTACTGACATAAAACTAATTTCATGTTTTTATTCATAATGTGGAAGAGATGAGAGGATAGGGCCTTATTTAGACTGAGCTCTGAGAAACATCACAGGTTCCGTCTGCAGATTTTAATCAAAAGAGAAAGCTTACTTTGGTTTCCATGAAACTTTTTAAAAATATTGTCTGATGCAGTGGTGGGATTCAAATTTTTTACTACCTACTCTGTGGGTATGGTGGGCGTGGCCAGGGGAAAAGCCCTGCATTGCACCCAAATTAGGACTACTTTATTTCAAAACTTGGATAGCCGAGGCCAGCCAGAATTTCTGCTACTGTTTCTGGTGAACTGGGGCGAACCTGCTGAATCCCACCACTGGTCTGGTGAATTTTCAAAATTTGTTGCGTTATTTTGTCCTGTTTTGCAAACTAAATTGGCCAACACCTTTTTGGGGGGAGTTTTTTTTTTTAGTAGAACTAATAACTTCGTTCAAAGGGGAGGGATCAGTTGAAGATGTTATGTTTTGAAAGAAATACATCCTGTGTCAGGGATAGAAAATGTGTGTCTTTCCAGATGTTGTCCAACCACATTTTCCATCTATGGATTCCCCATGCCCATCTGGCATGGAAACGGCCCTTGCAGAGGCCACTTAGGTGAGAAGGCTCCAGGCCGTGGTTTCTGCGGGCAGAGAAATTAAGGGGGGTGGATTAATGATAGGGTTTGATTCACCCAATTAATGACCTGACCGACGGTTCCGCTGAGAGGGCATTTCCCCAGACTCAGTTACCCATTAAGGTAATCACTCATCTCCGAGTCAAGCCTTATCCCTGGTGCAAATAGAAGCCATGTTTACCCCAGTCTAATCCTTGGACAATGGTGTTTCCCCTGTCAATGTTTGCCCCAGTTAATTAACTTCCCCAAAGAGAGATTCCCAATTAACCCGAGTAAACAGGTGATGTGATTTTCTGTCAGATGACGGTTTTGCCACCGTTGCGCTTTTTCTCCTATATATGTTGAAGTTTTCCCTCAATAAACTACTGATCTGATCTCGCTCCATATTGCCTCGTATCGTTTCTTGATCAGTCTCCTCCGGGACCTCCGGCCCTTAGCGGCCCCAATTCCTACATCCATCACCCCTCATCACTGACTAGAGTGGTTGTTGCTGATAGAAACAGGAGCTTGAAACCATCTAGAGGACCATACATGTTGTAGCTCAGTTGTATGCTCTTTTTTGGCAGCGCTGGAATGACTTCTACAAGAGACTTTGAAAATTGACTAATGGTTAGAATAGAATACAACTAGGTGGAGTAATTATTTGATTGGGGGAGCACTGCAAATGAAATGATACTGATTTGAGATGGGATGTTTCACACACACCCTCCTGGTTGATCACACATTCTTCTTCTTCTGCCATATCCAAATCCAAATATTGGCAATCACTGCCAATATACAATCACTGCCAATATCCTACTTTTTAATGTGAAATTTTAGTATAGACTTTTATTATATAACCCTTCTTCTGATCGACTGGGGATCCATGGTTTGAAACAACATGATCTGCAAATATGTAGATTTATCAACTAGATATGGTTCCACCATCCTCCAGTTGAGATGCTGCTACTGAAATAAAAACCTGCATTTATATTTTGTTATTGTTAAGTCAGGATGAGCAGTGCATTTGCTGCTCAGATTAAGAGATTCCCAGTTAGTAGTGAGTGACATTTGAGCATTGCTGATGGGATTATATCCATTTGTGTAGCCCCACATAGGCAGAGCAACATACAACTTATTCAGCATTGGAACAAATACTGTCCTTAATGCCTCGGTTTCATGAAACTGCACCAAATAACATGAGCTGCCAATAGTGTTCTGATACTTCTTCTTCTGCCATATCTGAATCTGAGTATAGGTGATCATCATGGTGATCAACTATGAAGACTGTCCTGAGAATATAATGCAGTGACCTTTCATCTGCCTTCCACATCGCAGCATGGCACTCGTACCACTGATCCAGCTCCATGAGTCACTTTCTGGTCCTGAGCCCTTTTGGTACACAAAGTCTTCATCAGTCCCAGGCCAGTATTGATGAAGATGCTGCCCTTCATCAAGATGGATTCAAGTGGGATTTAATCCACTTGGGTACCATTACCCTTCCCTGTGGACTTCAGCACCTAAGGCCGTTAGTCCTCAGGGTTGTCAGGTTAGTTAACCGCCACCTGACACTCAGCATTGAGTCACTGGCAGTATGGTCTACTATATTAACATAGCAGGATAACCTGGCTAGACCCCACATCACACACATATCACAATTGCAAAGGGAAATTAATTCAGTGCAGAATTCCTCCTCACTGACATCTGTAGTTTACCCCTAGCTGCTGAGGCTTCTACTGCTTCTGAACTGTTGGGATAATCACATTTTCCCATGTATGTAAGTTTAAAGGGGCTTTAAAGCCTAATGTGATTGTCCTTTGCCATTAAATTGATTAGTAAAGTTGTTTCCCCACTTCTGGCACTTGAAGGAAGTCTCCATCTCTTCTTCCAGTTTGTTTTCTTGTTTCCATAGCTTTGTTGATAGTCCTCTCTTTCTCCTCTGAACATACAATAAGCATGGAGATTCTCCAAGTATTGGAGTCTCCATTTTCCTTTTATATTTCTTCTGATTGTAACTATAGATGGAAACTATAAGTAAAAATATCCATGTGCTAGAGACTATATTTTCATTTTTCCTTTTGATTATAACTACAACAGGTAACTGATTATAACTACAAATCATAAAAAGATAAAGATATGTCTTTCTACTTTAAATGGTTGTAGAGTACCTGTACTTTTATCATTTGTTGTTGTTGTTTAGTTGCATAGTCAAATCCAACCCATGGACCACCACATGCTAAGCACCCCTATCCTCCACCATCATCCGCAGCCTGCTCAGCTCTTTTATCATACAAAATGCTAATTTGTGTGGGGGGAAACCACAAAGGGATGGGCAGGGACTAAGACTGAGCTGATCTCTCCATATTTTCTCTGTGTTGCTATTCTTGTTGTTTTCTACTGAGCAAAACTCTTTGGCAAGATTTTTTTTTCCTTTTTACAGTTAAGGACAAAGTAAAGGCTAATGAAAATCTCAGTAAATTTTTTTCTCTTTTTCCAACTTAGAAACATATTATAGGGAAGCAAAAATGGAGGATGGATACAGGCATCTTTTGGCATAAAATACTGTATAATGCATAATATAGAAAAAATGAAAAAATGAAAATTTAGGCAGTTAGTGATGAATTGTGGTAAACATGTTGTATGGGATACTATGAAACTGATTTTGAGAGGTTTTGAATGCTTCAAAAAGTGCCTTCATTTTGCAAGTTTCACATCTGGCCTGGATATGGAAGAAGAAGAAGAAGACACAGACCTATCTGTTTAATAGGCCAAAAGTTATTGTTAGCAATATTAGGAAAGATAATTAAAAATTTGTTACTAAACATATTAAAGAATATGAGTTTTAGAAAGGGAAAGGGTAAGTTAAAGTAGAAGAGTTTTAAATGTGATAAATCTAATAAGGGATCAAAAGTTGCAGACGGGAATAATTTCTTTTAGTATTTTTAAGGCTTTTGATTGTATGGAATGACCAATTTAAAAAACGGGAATAGAATGATTATGTTTGGGGAGCTATAAATTAATTAGATTCACAAAATACCATAATAGTAAAGGATGTAACAGAACAGACATCTCTAGGCTGTGTTATAAATAAATTTTGTGTCAGAAATTACTCTGGGTTGAAAGGATTTTTTCTGGAGAAACTCTACTCAGGGGACACCCAAATGAGGCTCCTATCATGTCCCCAAGATCCATCGTGCAGCACTCTGGTATCAAACCCCAACCTTCCAATCTCCAAACTTAGTGTCTTAACCACTAAGCCACCGCAGTGATGCTAGGCTGTTTCTTTAGTCCCTATACCTGAACTAATGTATCTTTTCTAACAACATTAGCTAATATTTTGGTAACTAAAGCAAATAATATCAGAAAGAGGGGACATCTCAGTCTAGGCTGTGTTACCAGACAGAGATGCCCCCTCTTTCTGATATTATTTGCTTTAGTTATCAAATCATTAGCTAATGTTGTTAGAAGAGATACATTAGTTCAGGTATAGGGACTAAAGAAAGGTGAAGATTAATTTGTTCCCTGATAATATTTTGTTAACAATAGAAATTAAACTACATACAGAGACAACAGATAAAATGGTTTGCCCATTTGGAGAAAATGTCATGGAATTCCATACCTTACAAGGCATATGTGGGAAGAGGAGAAAGACATAGACCATGAGGCAGCTCCAGGGAAAGTGGAGAGATAACTTCAAAGAAATGTTCCAAGAGGCTGCTAGAAGTGCCAGAACAAGAACCTTACATCTCCTTCAACACCCAATGGGGGTAGAAGAAGAAGACGATGATGATGAAGATGAAGATAAAGAAGAAGAAGAGGAGGAGGAGAAGAAAATCCACTATGAGTTATGGACAAAGAAAAATCACATTCAAGATAATTTGGGGAGAAAATGAGTTTGCAGATAAATTGGCATAAATCAGAGATGAGGCTGTTTAATTATAATGAAGATGAAAGGATCTAATTAGAAGTACATTAGATATTAAGATTCAAAAATCAATTATTTAGATATAAATATTAAATCACCTTATTAGATAATTGTTAGAGGAAACAAAAAAAACTGAAGCAGGAAATTAAAAATAAGTTAGATGAGTTTAAGAAAATTGGGTTTTCATGGTTTGTTAGAATAGTTGTGATTAAAATGAAGATCTTACCAAGGATAAATGTTTTATTTATGATGATACTGATAAAGAGAAATGAAACAGAATTAAAAGATTGACAAATTATGACTAATAAATATTGTAATGGACTGGGATTTACTAATTTGAAGTTACATTCTGTGGCCAAACCATTAAGACATATGGTAGATGTTATATCACAATCTAATATATTAACATAGTTAGATATGGAATTAAAGCCTCTCATAGTCCAACTGTGTCCATGTTGTGAAAGGTAGTAACAGCCAAGTGAGGGAATGCTATAACTGGGTTAAATATGGCATGTCCTTATGCCACAGGAGTGTTATGGCAGCCATGAGGACCATCCTGGGTCACCCTGAAACGATTTGTCAAAAGGGTCTCTGGTGAAATTGTGACAGGCCTAGCAAGCTGGCAATGAATAGTATTTTGCTACAGAAATCCGAAAAAGATAAAAATGGACTGACCAGATAGGAATTTACTTTGGCAGTGTTAAAGGACTAAGAGACAGAACAACGAAGTATAACTGACTTGGGAAATAAAAAAGTCATTTAAGAAATAATGGAAATAAGGATTACAATAACAGGTCAAGCTCATATAAGATGTAAAGGTCACAGGAGTAAGAAAGTTCATAAAGTATACTTGTTTGTTTACTCAGGAGGGGTTACAACAAAGAATGGAGTGGGCTTCTTGTTACAGCCAGACATAGCAGAATAAATACTAGACATCTATTCAGACAGAATAATAATACTGAAAATCAAAGGAAAGAATTGGAATAGAACCAATTTTAAACTATATACAGAGACAACAAATAAAGTGGTTTTCTCATTTGGAGAGAATGTCTTGTAATTCCACACCATACAAGGCATACAGTATATGCCCGAGTATAAGCTGAGGTTTTTAGCCCCAAAAATGAGTCCTAAAAAGGGGACTCAGTTTATACTCGGGTCATGACCATGAGGTTCCCAGAACTATGCTGGATTGAGATGTGCCAACAATTTAATTAATTTTACCATATTTTCATGTATTTTGATTATAGAAACTCACTAGCAGCTGCTGCATTTCCCACCCTTGGCTTATGCTCAGATCAATCTATTTTTCTGGGTTTTCGTATCAAAATTAGGTACCTTGGCTAATATTCAGGTTGGCTTATACTTGCGTATATAGGGTATATGAAGAGAGGATAAATACAGAGAGCACAAGGTAGAACCAGAGGAAGTTGAAGATATAATATCAAAGACATATTGCAACAACACCAAAGAACACCAATGGGGATCGCTAGAAATGACAGAGCAAGAACACCTGAAATGGAAGGAGGAGGAGGAGGACCATATTTGATCTCTTAAAAAAAATCTATTTAGGAACAATATTAAGGTTTCAGAAAAAATTGAAAACCCCTTTAAAAAATTATTAATTTGGAATAATTATAGAAATATATTTGCTTGTAAAGCTTGCAATGCTTTTTGTAAAACAGCTTCATGTCAGCATTCATGCCCAATTTTTAGAGCACCTAAATACCAAAGAGAGAGAGAGAGAGAGAGGAGGAGGAGGAAATGATAGGAAGAAAGTGTTTTTACAGCTTGCTATTGCAGTTCCTTTGAACTGCATCGCCTATAGGTGATCCCAAAAAGTGCAAACAAAATGCAAACAAGTCTTTTCTCGTTGTGTGGCCACTTAAACTGAAGAGACCTGAATTTGACATCATAGTGAGTGAATGCAAGTGACTTCTCATTTCCTTTGCACCTTTTAACAGCACTACTCTATATTCGTTATATGCTTTACTGATTTTAATTAGTTTACTCTAATTTGGGTTGCATTCAAAATGACATGAGGACTTTTGAGGAAAAAGTAGGCCTCAGAATATGCTCTTCTAAATCTCAAATTGCCATACATTTCTTGAGGATGGGATGTTTCTTGTAACCATTTATTGGCTGCAATAATCATTTACTTGTCTTCTTTCTGAACGCAAATAAGGAAAGTGTTCTGCGCTGAATCCAGATTGAGGAGAATAAATAAATGAATGGGAATTATTTATCTGACACTTATTTTAGGTCCACAGATTCAGTGAGTCTGATGTAAGGTAAAGTAAAGATAAAGGTCACCCTGGCTCAAAAGCCGGTCATCTTTGACTCTAGGGTTCAGTGCTCATCTCTGATTATAGCCAAAGAGCCAGTGATCTCTGCATATGCAGATGTTTCTGTGGACATGTGGCAGGCATGCCTCAACACCGGAGTGCATGGAATGCTGTGTAACTTCCCACCAAAGTGGCACCTATTTTATCTAGTTGCAATTTCTTGCTTTCAAAATGCTAGGTTGGCAGGAGCTGGGACAGAGGCAGGAGCTCACTCTGTTGTGCAGTACTTGGGAATCAAACTCCAACCTTCCAGTTGTTGAGTTCAGTATCTTAACCTCTTGAGCCACTGCAGCCCCATCAGTGAGTCTGATGTAGTTGTGATTTAAAACTGGATTCAGCCCAATGTGGGAAGTGTGGAAGATAGGCAGAAAAGATAGACTGGCTTATGGTTCAGAGAGCTACCAATATCATATTCCCTTGGTATTTGGAAAGTTTTACAACTAGGTTTTCCATAACAGGTTTTTTTCTGGGGTGCAGAGGTGAGAGGCCATCGCCCCTCCCATTCTACTGATAAAAGTACAGTAGTTCCATTAACTGATGTTCTGCATGAGAGGCTGACCATGGTAGGTGTTAATATTAACATTTCAAGGAGAACAGATTACATTTTTATTGGCATGGTTGGGTTTGGAAGTATGTTTCATGTTCAAACTAGACCTCTCCTTAATCAATTCTTCTTGGATAATTATTTGAAGGGGAAAAGTCTATTTTCAGGTTAATCACCTAACCTCTGAGGTATTAGACCTTTTTTAATGCCTGCATTTTTATAGCCAAATGCTAAATATGGAATTCATTCAGTAAAAGAGCCAGACTATCCATTTCTTTGCTTAGCAGACTGCTTTTAAGGTTAGATCAGAGTCTGGAAGTAATGTGCTACAGGTAATAAGATTACTTTAGAAGGAATAAGTTGCAACATTCTTTTCTAAAGAAAATTTTGCAATGTTATTGCCATTGTGCTTTATTACACTCCTGTAACTTTGTTATTTCCCACTTTTTAAACGGCCATTGAATGTGTATGGCCATTTTTCTCATCTAATGATTTTTTTTAAAAAGTGGACAGTATTCTGTTCTTCAGCTCTGCTTACACAATGGAAATGACATCATTGTGCACAGCAGATTGCTGCTGATTAAATACTTCCTTTTTCAATTTCATACAAAATGAGATGAGGTCACATGCATCCCAAAAAATAAAAAAGGAAGATTTTTATCATCAGCAATCTGCCACTGATGAGGATATCATTCCCCTTATGCAAGCAGGACATTGGTCAATGTGTTGCGAATGTGTAACCAACATATTATCAAAAACCTCAACACCAACACTAAAACAAAGACCTTATAACAGTGTTAAAGTAGCAGCTAATACTAATTCTGCAGTGGCTCAAGTGGCTAAAATGCTGACTGGGAGGCGGAAGGCCAGCAGTTTGATTCCCGAGTACTGTAGGACGGAATGAGCTCCCGTCTTTGTCCCAGCTCCTGCCAACCTAGCAGTTCCAAAGCAAGAAATTACAGGTAGATAAATAGGGATCACTTCGGTGGGAAGGTAACAGCATTCCATGCGCTCCGGTGTCTAGTCATGCCTGCCACATGACCACGGAAACGTCTGCAGAAACAGACAGCGTTGGCTCTTTGGCTTTGAAACAGAGATGAGCACTTCACCCTAGAGTTGGATACGACTGGCTTTCGAGCAAGGGAAACCTTTACCGTTACCTTAATGCTAATGAGTTGGCCCTTTTAGATAATGTTTTAAGTTCTGGGCTAGCATTTGATGGGCCTGAAATAGTTTTATTTTGCTTTATGGATGTTTTAAAGATGATGCACTCTGTTTTTAATTTGAATGTTTTGATAAGAGTTTGCTTTAAATGTATATTGCCCTAGGTGCCCCTTTTGGGTAGAAAGGTAATGCATAAATACAATAAATATGCAGATGAATTAACCAATAGCCATGCTTATCCTAAGCAGAAGTATAGTGGAGTGTATTTAGAAAACTCAGACTGTAAACCAAATCTCGGTAGGTAAGATGGGGAAAAGCTTGTAAAAGTTAAAGGTAAATCATGTGGAAAAAACCTCACCAAGGTTCATTCTGCATGCAGATCAGTTGCTCATCACAAATCCATAAGACAATTAGCACTGAACTAATGATATTGCTTAACAACTGTATTTTTGATTAATGCATCAATAATTTAACAGAGTATTTGTTTAGTCTCCCCAGCTTCCACTATTATTTACTGGCTCTGTCATGGCTGCTCATAGCTCACATGTCTTCTAAAACATTTCCCAGTCTGGTGTAAGGACCAGTTTATTTTAATGTTGTAAGTTAACACGGCAAAGAGCTATTAACAGGCTGATTAGCATAATCCATTGTGATCTATCATTGTCTAAAAGTTCAGCTTTGCAACTGAACAGGACTGGGAAATTGCTTTGAAATTTTTATGATACAATAACTATCCATTTGATAAGCAATTAAAAAAATATTCTCAGACACTAAGAGGAAAAACAATGGGAACAGGAGGAAAGGAGGAGGGAAAGGGAGCCAAAGTCTCCTGCGTGGAATATATATAGATTGTTTCGTGGCTTTCTTCTTGTCAACAAATGGCACATTGCTGGAGGTCTTTAAAAATCCCTGATAACTCCTTCTGCCTGAATTTTGACCTGTTTATCCAAATGAAAATGGTTGCAATATTTTCCTCTTATTCTAGACTAGAGAAGGTGTTTCTTTGGAGCTCCAAGGATCTCATTCTGCTTTCTGACCATAGTCTGGGGCCAGCCCCTCCATTAGTTTCAGCAAAGTGGTGGTGGTGGGGAGAGGGATGGAGACAGATAATTTACTACTCCCCACACATATGTGCAGACAGGGTCGTAGCCAGGATTCTAGATGTGGGTGGGTGAATATTTTTTTCAGGGTGAGCAACAAAGCCTCTTTTCAATTCATTCCAATGGGATACCGCTCCTTGCCAGGGTGGGCAAACTGCTAACTCAGGGTGGGTGAAAAGCCCCCCCCTGGCCCCCTCTCTGGCTACAGCCCTGTGTCCAGAGCTGGATTCCTGTGGTTGTATTCTTTCTTGTCTTGTCTTGATCATGTCTTGATCAAACCCTGGACTGCCAAAATGAAGCCACTTTCTTTGCTTTGTCATTGCCCAAACTCAAGTCCTCATCGGTGCACATCTCGGTGCACAGCAATTAGCAAACCAGTAAATGAGCCGGATTCTGTATCTCTCCACATTCACACTGTGTGTTGTTGTCCTCCAGCAGTCCCCACTTGAGCAGGTTACATTTAGGGACTCCAATCCTCAGCCTATTCAGTGTCCTCCAAATGATGAGGGGAGGTTGAGTTCCTCAGCTATATCCTCCAAAGGAACTGAAGAATTCCAGTGGTGGCAAGTAACTCTTCCCAGATGGGGCAGGAGGCAGTATTATCCCTTTTCCTCATGTTTGCTATCGCTTTTCTTATATAAACACCACACAGACACAGACAGACATCTTTCCTTGATGAATGGCAATGGGAGGACTTGGACATTGCCTTTCCCCCCTGCTGTCTTGTTCTTCACCTTGTTCTGTGGTGTGTGTGTGTATGCTACAATCGGGGCACATTTTTAGGAGTGGAAGCTATGCTTCAGGCAGTGGGAGTGTTTGGGACATCCAACCTATTCACTGCCTAGACCAGACTTCTTACTCTGGTGGATAGGAATAGGTGAACATCCTGTGTCATGTAGTGGAGCTAAAGTTTGCATAGTTAAAGCCCTGGAATGTTGTCTGCAGCAGGGACTATGATATCACTGTCCATCAAGTGTCCCTATTCCTTATTTGTTTGACTATGATCCTCACAGTAGCTGGAAGAGAAGCGAATGAACTGCAAACTCTCCATATTATAGTTCACTATACAGTATTTCAAAGTCTTGAAAGGGCTGTTAATTGTACAAAGACCTGTCCCTCATTTGTTGATAAAGACTGATCTAGCGGACTGCATTTTCAGACTCTTCTAATAGGGAAGTGTTGGAGAATGTTAGGAAAGCACTGGCACTTACAAATGCTACAACTTATCCTTGAATAACAGTCAGCTTAGTGTCCCCCAGAAGTAGACAGAACCAACAGAGGGAAGCAGCTCTCTGAGGTGGCAGAGCATATTAGTGGCATCACATTATTTTGAGGACAGAGCTCCATATGGTGAATGCTCCACTCTGTACCCTCTAATCTAGCTTGCTGTGCCAAATGTTATGATTGCACAGTGGTCCATTTCTTTAACCAATCACTTCTGTCCATGAAACCAGGGGAGTGGCAAAAACTTCATCTCATGCAACAAAATGTCTGCTGCCAATCCTGTTGTTGGACTAAAAATCCCCATCTTTCTCAAATACCATGCAAATTTTGAGGGAGGTTATTCAGGACAAATGTTGATTCAAGATTTCCTAGAGAAATGGCTTCTCATGTTCCCAGTTTGATTGTTAAAAGCCAGCTCTCCTAGTATAGGCAGCTCCTTTGTCGCTGCACTTCCCACCACACAAGTCCTACACGGTTTTTGCAAATTAGGGCAAACTCGCGACACAGTAGGGTGGTAGCATCCATAAGATAGGGCATGCAAATGGTACAAATCCATGTAGCTTCAGTTATAAATAAATCAACAACATATAGCCCTTATCCATTAGAATGGAGATGGGAAGCAGCCCTGTCACAAATAGCTATATAAGATTCAGACTGTATGTTTATAGGCATTTATGTTAAGCTTTTTATCAAATATATGGGAGTGAGGCTCAACATTTGTGACCTCACCGTCCTGATGTGTGTTGGACTCTGCTATGGAAATGTGCAACTGGACTTTAAGTGAAGTACTGTACATTTAAATCTCTTCTTCTGCCTTATAGAATGTTATTTGTGTAATTTGTCTTTGAGATTATGAGATGCCCATTCTCCTCACTAAACCCTAAAAGTAATGATCAGAAAGAGGTTAAAATTTCCTCTTTATCTCCCCGCCCCCCATTCTGGCAGTTCAGAATTGGATTTTCAGTGTACTTTTAACCAATGAATATGGAACGGAAAAGGGCAACATCTCTATTGTGAAGGAAAGTGGATTTTCTACATTCTCTTGGATACAATAGAGGAGGAATAGGATATTGCTTCTTTCTGTTGTTCTCAGTCTTTCACTCTTGAGAGATGATTTGCCCATGGCACTCATTGTCCACATATTAATAAAATATTGGCTATTCTACTTTTTCAAAGTATAATTTTTCCATCCAATGATTCAGTGTGCCTTCCATTTGTTAGCCTCACTGTGTCAATCTTACCAAAGGGGAAATGGGACATTTTGTTAGGAATACCAGGTCATGACTTCAAGAATGTCTGTCAAGCATAATTGTGTTTAGTGTACATAGAATAAAGTACTTTGTGCATGAAGACTGTACAAAGACTTATCACATTAGTTCACAGTCAAAGATTAGAGGGCTTAAAGAGGAAATGACAGCCTCCAATAGAAATCCAGCTTAAAAACCATTTTAGGACTTTGTACACCTAAGTCTATCAGAGCATTGCACAATTTAACATGGATATATACGAAATTCAGAACAAATTAAAATGTGAAAATAGTTGGACTATTTTTTTTACCAGAAATGAGTGGCTTCAATAACATTATCTTGGACATTTACTAAATCTGCTTTTGTGCATGTGGTAGTGCATAAATTGCACACACACACAAATACTGTGTTGATTAAAATTCTCCACATTCACCAAAAATTTGTCCTATATCCAAATAGTTCCATTTACTTGATAATTCTTTGATTTTTCTATTTCATTTCAAAGTCCTGGTGGGAGACACTCTTTGGCATTCATCCATCTGGCAAGCTGTGTAGTTTCTGCTCCCCATAGGTTTAGCCTAGCTCAGGGGAGGTGGGCGGGGGGACCTTTTCCTTTTGAATGGCCACATGTAGTTAATAATTTCAAAAAAGCTTAATTTTAAAGTTACTAAAATAGAATAAAAGTATAAAAGACTAACTAAAATGTAAATAAAAATAAAAAGATTTGCTCTGTAAAATGTGGATTCAGGCAATTGGGCACACTTAAGGACCTAGAAGGCAGCAGGTTCCCTACCCCTGGGTTAGTGTTTAGAGCTTGAGATATGTGCAGAAAACCTTTCCTTAATTTTAGCCATCAACTAGGAGGTTGGTGGGCATGATGTGTCTGGGTTTGGTGATGTGTTGCCTTATTTCATTTATTATTTTAGTATCTCTCTGCATACTTTTGGAGGGACAATGCCAACCAAATATTTCAGGCAGCCAGTAATAATCTTGCATGATTCATTCAGAGCTACAGCTATTTTGTGTGTGGTATTTCCTGATTTATACCACAGAGCACTAGCAGGGGCAAAGCTGTTGCTTTTCTTGTTTGTGGATGTGCACTCCAGTCTGACTGATCCAATTTCCAAAGTACAGTATGTTATTTCTGGCAGCAACTTTCTGATTTGTGTTTAGGCAATATTTTTTGTAGGTCAGAGTTCGATCCAAAGTGATGCCCAAAAACTTTGAAGTAGTGCAATGTTCCAAAATTTTGCTTTCCCAGCTAACTCATAGCTTCTTCTCTGCTTCTTTGTTCTTTAAGTGAAAGGCACAGACATGTGTTTTTACAGTGTTTGATTTAAGCAGATTGTTTTTATAACAGAAAACGAAGATCTTCTAATGCAGAGGTTAGCTGATGCTTGAGGGACATTTCCCCTTGGATTGTCGAGGCAAGATCATCAACAGAGATAAAAGTCCTGGAATATGGGAATCTTTGTTGAACATTCGTGTAAATGTTAAAAAGTAATAGTACCAGAATTGTATCCGATGGGAGGCCATACCTTTGATTTCTCTAGCCATGATGTCTCCTTTGAATTCAATAAAGAATATTCAAATCTAAAGTAGTCTATGATCTTAACTGTGGAGACAGAACATTTTTAGCAGTAGCTGATGATGGATATTACAGTAAAACCCCGACTTACAAATGCCTCGAGTTACATAAAATTTGACTTACATAATTATTTTGTGCTAAAACCATGTCCCGATTTACATGATAGGTTTGCTTCAAGTTACATAAAGATTCTTTTCCCTATGAGTTTGCTTCGAGTTATGTAAAAATTCATTTCCCTATGAGTTTGCTTCAATTTACATAAAAATTTCATTTTTCCTATGGGTTTGCTTCGAGTTACATAAAAAAATTTTCCCTATGGTTTTGTTTTGAATTACAAAAAAAAATCAATTTAAGCAAAAGCCTACAGAACAGACTTTTTTTTTCATAAGTAGAGTTTTTACTGTACCATATAAATGTAATTATTATTTCTATATGAGCTCTGCCTGTGGTTGGCACTGGACAGATTGAATAACTCAACAGCTGGTGGTGTTGATTCAAAGCCTCGATAAAGGAGGATGGCTAGCATAATACTAGCAATCCTACCCTGTAAAAATGCTTAATTTGCTCTGTCTGTATATTCTCACGTCCTGCCATTGTTACATCATCTTATAGATTCCTCTAGTTCCACCAGTATGAAGGTGGTAGAAAGTTAATTGGCTTCTCTCTGAATCCTTTTGGTATGTTATCATGCTCTGAATTTTCTTCCCTGCCAGAAGCACTTGGTGTGCTATTTGGTGTTGAATGATATAAGCATACATTGTTCTTTTGTTTGGATTATTATTCAGTATTTTCAATTGTCTCCAAGCTTTCTGGTTGCTTCTTGCCATATTAAGCTTCATTATACTCTATCAAGCAAATTCTTTTTGTTTCTGCAACAGCTGAGATCAGGATTTCCATCAGCTTTTATCGCATGTTAACTAAACGGATTTTTTTTTCATAGTGAAAAAAATAATCTAAGTACTGGATGTGTGTTTCCAGAGTGAGACATGAGATATAGTTGGGCTGGCACCTTCTTGCCATAGAGACACCAGAACTTTTCAAAAATAAAAGTATGAATTGAACATAGTTCTCTGCTTGAGGGGCAATCTGAAGCACAGGTACATCTAGTGCTGTTGCAAACCTTTCCCAGTTGGCTAGCAAGGAAGAATGAAACCATTGTTTGGGAAGCCTGAGTTTAAACACTAATTGCTTGGTCCTGTCTTTCCATCTTCAGTGTAGCTTGCATTTCTGAATCCATCAAAGCTAGAGCTCAGCAAAATTACATTGGAGGAGTGTGTGTGTGTGTGTGTGTGTGGGGGGGGGGGGGGGCTGGTATATCTAAAATATGTAGTTTTTTTTAAAAAATAAAAAAAATATAAACTCCTATGCTTTACTGTTATGGTTCCCACTCATACTCTTGCTAGGATTTTCAAAGGACCTTGGACTGCTAAATGGAACCGGGGTGGGGGTGGGGGTGGGGGTGGGAGATATTTGGATTTTTTAAAAAAAATAGCCATTAGGCGTCTTGCTAGATATTTTATTCATAGATTGAATTCTGAAAAAATTGCCACTCTAGAAGATTCATGCAAAACTAGATTTTAAAGAAATAGATCACCAAAATTATCTGAATAAAGCTGTATTTAAAAAAAAATCCATCAAGTTGCATTGCTGCCATATGTAGTATGTTTGTCTGACTTTTCCAACTCATGCACAACTAGAAAGACACGGAACACTGTTTACCTTCCCACCGAAGTGGTCCCTATTTATCTACTTGCAATTTCTTGCTTTCAAACTGCTAGGTTGGCAGGAGCCTGAGACAAAGAAGGGAGCTCATTCCCTCCTGCAGTACTCAGAAATCGAACTGCTGACCTGCCACCTCCCAGTCTGTGTCTTAGCCAGTTGAGCCACAGCAGTCCCTAGGTAAGGCCAAAGAAACTGCAGAATGGACTCACCAAAAGGTGGCTTCATTTTGGCAGTTTCATGTCTGGCCTGTTCTGAAGAAAACTTGGCATGGGATGTTCTATCTTTAATCAACTTCCTATTTTGATAAATGATGAGCAACACAGCCCCTTGCCTCTCCTGCCCTCTGTCAGAGTCCAGGCCAAGGGCAGCTGGCAGATAACATGAATAACAGGACTCAGGTCAACCAGGTAACAAGCCAAACAGTAACTGTATCTCAGTCCAGAGTCCAATTCCAAAATCAAGCCCCAAGATAGACAGAAGTACAGGATTAGTTCAGACAACAAAAGCCCAAACAAGCCAGAAGGCAGGTGACCAAGAGAGAAGTCGAGGCAGAGTACCTTCACGGGCTGCTGCAGGGAAAGGATGAGGTTCAAGGAGTGTGGATCCAGGTGAGGCACAATAACAGTCTACAGGAACAAGTCAGGAGACCTTCTAAGATAGGAACCAGGAACAAGGCAAGAGATTCAGGAGCCAAGCAACAGCAAGTCTACTGAACTTCATTACTGTTGGCAGTTTCTAGGAAGAAGAGCTGGTTCTTAGTCTAGTCTTCCAAAGCCGTCATCATGGTTCAGAACATCCCAGGGCTCTGTCATGGTCCAGAACCTTCCTTAGGGCTCTCAGGCAAGGCCTAGCTGCTGCAACAGAGCAGAGTGAAGGTCCAACCCTGCAAGCTCTAGAGTGGCCCTCCAGGCCAGGGATCTAATCTTGCAAACCACGAGCTACCTTCAGCTTCAAATACTGGAGTTGCCAGGACATCCTGACATCCTCTCTAGTTGCATCTACAGGACGTGGATGTAGGGGAGATGTGTTGGAGGAGGATACAGTGGCAGTGCATTCAGACAACCTGAGCAGCTGCCATAGTAATTGTTTCTTTTTATGCATAGTCATGCTTTATGGTTATTTCCTGTAAAATATGTGCAGAAATGAGCACATGTTATTTGTGACTGATCTTTTTCAGAGCTGGGAAGCAACAAGTTACAAGCAAAAGTTGGTAGTAATGAGTTAGTCTTTTCACAATAAGAGCACAATTAAAATTGTGTTTCACAATAGAACAAACAAGTTATTTTTCTAGTTACTTTTAAAGGACATTTTGGAAAAAAATATTTTGAGGGGGGATTTTTCAAGTTTCATACTATTCTCTTAGCAGTCCTACAAAAAAGTAACACATCATGGAACAAATAACCTATGTTTGTAGTGGTACAGCAGTTGATTACTTTGTTGTTCATTTTATTGAATTACATGACAAATTATTTTGAAAGGGTAATTTTCCAAGATCTCACCTTAGGACAGGGGTGGCCAACCTTTTATGCTGCAAACCTGACCACACCCTCGGACAGCTGAGCAGGCCGGACCATGCCAATGGAAACAGAAGTGGATGCATTTAGGGCTGTGATAAATGCACCTACTTCTGCATTTATAACAGCTGTGGGGTGCATTTGGACATGTTTTATGGCTGACATACATGTGCCCACTTTCACTTCCAGGTGTGGTGGGAGCAGCAATGGGCCAGATGGAATGTTGGGTTGGGGACCCCTGCTTTAGGAGGAGGTAGTAAGGATATTCAGACATTAGTGGACATAATGAAAATAGTACACCATACTATACTGATTAATTCTTGGGCAGAAGCAAAGATTAAATGAACATTGTAATGACGTTGAGACAAAATGGTTAGCAAGGATAATATTGTTTGTTGTTTATATTGTTGTTATTTATTTAATTGTTTGTACACCGACAAGAGTGGAAAATATCCCTGATGGGGATATGTAAAAATGTAATAAATAAATAAAACCAATTTAGTCTGGAAAAGCTAAGCAAAGGGTTGGAATTTGCATGGAAGTTGTGTTATTAAACTTTGTAACTGCTCCCATACCTTGGGCTTCAAGTTCCTCTAGACCTCAGGATATAGATTTGTTTATTCTATTTACAATGTTACTAAAATACCTATATGGTACTCTTTTTTTTAAAAGATCCCACCTCAAGTGAATCTTGTGAGTGCAACCGATTGCCTCACATCCCTCCACCCCGAGAACTGCAGCTCATTTAGATGATAAATAGAGATGACAAAAATTGCATAATTTGAATATGCGTGATCAAGGCAAAAGAGGGAGAGAAGGAGTAGGTCTGGTTTTATTACAGCCATGTTAGCGCTTTGACAACAGGTAGCACTATTACATATTCCCTTTCCACTTTAAAGCTCTTGTAATTTCCTTCCTCATGTCCCGCGGATTTTATTCATTGTTTCCTTGCACCTGTGATTGATGTTCTGAGCTGCTAATCTCTCTGAGTTATAACTATTTTCATGTAAGTCCATGAGTCTATGACACAGGCAACTCGACCAGGGCTACTGCTGACTACTTATTTTGTGCCTCATTTACATTTCAATCTCGGCCTCATGAATGTAAAACCCAAGCTGCAAATTAATAACAGGGAGAATATTAGACCACTCTGGAGTGGGTGAACAATGCAAATCCACCCGAGCACAAGGCTTCGCCATTGTGTTCCGGGAGGGACTCATTTATTGGTTGGTGGTGAATGACATTACAGGGAATGGCATATCCAGAGTGACACAAATTTATTTCTGTCCCCCCTGTGCTTCAGTATATTTTCATAGAATCAGGGGGCTATTTGTCTAGGGACAATTTAGTTTCCATGAAAAATTTAAATGGTTTCTGTGGAGATAGTGGAGTGAAATTTAATTTGTTTCTCATTTACTACAGCAGGTATGAAAAGGAGAAAAATTGGATGTCTGATGGGCAGAAATTGGTACTGTCCCTCCGCACTCTTCCCCCAAAAGCCCAATGGGCCTCTATTGTAGAGACAGAGTAAGATGGGCTGCTTCCTCCCTCCTCCCTCCCCCATCCCCCTCAGAGAATGGTAACCTTAAACCAACTTACAGGAAACCTTTGGGGAGGCTGCCAATCACCCTGAAAACAACATTGCCATCGATTCCTTGTCTGTGTGATTTATGGCTTCATTTTACGGTAATTGAGAATTAGTGAGAAGATTAGCAAGGCTCAACACTTCGCCATGATATGCACACTAAGCTCTGTGATTTGTCACTAAGGGATGTTGGACACTTTTTTAGTTACACTGGGTTGTCACCTAATTGAATCTGGGGATAACAGGGAAATTAATTTGACACAGGAATTTTTTTTAATACACCCATCTCCCTCTATTGTAATGCATGGTGGTGCTGGGCAGCATGCAGGGGGAGCAATATTGATCCTGATCACTTTCAATTGTGGCTAGCTGAAGGATGGAATAACTCTAAATCTTATTTAAGCTCATATGAAAGCAGTTCATCTGCAGCAATCTGTGGCAGATAAAGAATATTACCTTTCATTTCGTCTGACTGCATCAAGATGAAGTTTTGAAAATTTACTTCTTGCAGCAAATATACCAAATGTCCAAAGTCAACAGTTGCAATTCAGTTACAGAGAAGCTCTTGTGGGCTGTTTACAGGGTAATTTGCTACTTAGGAAGCAGTGAATGAAAATACTAACTATTCTCATCATCCAGAGAAAAGATGCTGCACAAGAAAGAGACCAAGGGTGGAGAGAGGGTTCAAAACAAACAAACAAACAAATCATCTTTAAGGGAAAGCTGAGAAGTATTGTGTTTCGGCCTTAGATGGTTTCGATTGCAGTTATTGAGACACAGTCTTACAACCTTCTCCCAATACTATCAGTATATTTTATTGTCCATTTATGGTGAATGACCATATGCATGCTGGTCTTAATAAGGCTTTCATAGCAACTTCACACCACCTGTCCAGGGTTACTAACTCTCATGGCTGGACTCTCACAAGGAATTGCTGCACTTCCCTAATTCTCAGGGGAAGCAGGACTAGTGAGAATCATGAGTCTTCTGTGTGACATATTTTAATTAGGGCAGCACAAAAATGAGAACCATAGCAACTGCAGCTGGTGAGGTATTTATTTTCCAATCAAAAGCTTGTGTTCCTTCCTGCTCTGTATTGCCACTGTATCTGGTTAATTGGTTTTTTTTATTTCAACAGTCAGCTGGTTCAAGTTCTTTCCGCAACTCCTACTTCTGTGGCATTAAAATGTCCCACAAGTGTGACAGCATCAGGGACCATCCCTATGACATTACTAGTATTTAGCCCTAATCTCGGTCTTGGCCCTAGAAGAGAATACTGCTAAGTAATCCTACATAAACTGGAATAAGCTTGTTAAACTTCGGCCTTCCTTGCTATAATGTTTTCTTTATATACCTTTTCTGCATTAGAGCCTATGTCTGGCCATACATCCCACTATGGTAATGGAGTAGACCATACAGCCAGTAACTCAACTCCAAGTGTTGGGTAGTGGTAAATAACCTTACTCCCTAAAGTGGTCAATGGCTACGGGCAGATGAGCCCCTTTGGGTGGGGTGAAATGCCACTGGAAACTATCATATTGGGCACAATGGCAAAATGAGTGGCGGAGGAACCACTTATTCTGATTCCCAATGGTCATGGAGATGGAAGAGGCCATGCCAGATGGACTGGCTATGAAGGCACACATTTATTAATATTCTCAAGGCTTCAGCAGTCCATTGCAGTCCCAGTGTTAATTCCTGCATGTTTCATCTCATATATGCTGCAGGAGATGGCTTCGTGATCATAGTTTGTGGGTCACTTCTTCGCAAGCTGGGATCCACCTTAAACAAATTCACACCAGTGGGATCTTTCCTGTTTATCATTCTTCTTTCAAAGTCCAACAGCAATGGGATAAGGACAGTGGAGGCAGGTTTCGGGTGAAACTGAAGCCTCTAGTTTGGACCTGCACATTTAGCAGCAGATGTGTGATGGTCGTCTTTCTGAGAATTATGTGACTACTTAGGAATTTGGTCCTGCATCTGTGTTTTAGCAGGCCTATTTAGAAGCACCACTGCCCAATCCGCATGGGGATGGCCCTAGAAAATGTGGGCTAAACATCGGAAGTCACACACTTCATCTGGCAGAAAAGCCACACCCTGCGGGTCACCCCTTACATGTGGTCAAAACATGATGAACAAGCAAATGATAATGACTACTGGCATCTGGAACATTAGGGCACTACTTGATCTTGACAACAATGATAGACCTTTGAGAAGAACAGGTCTTGTGACCCATGAGCTTGCTAGGCTGAACGTTGACATTGCTGCCTTGAGTGAAACCAGATTGTCTGGCAAGGGAAAAATCGAGTCTGGTTCAGGTTATACCATCTTTTGGAACAAAAAAGAGGAAGGAGAGCATTGCATATATGGTGTATCTTTTGCTGTGAGGACAAAGTAAATGATCATCAACTTAGAAGATAAGACCTCTCTTAGAAGATAACTCAATTATACTCATCTCCACCTACGCCCCCACTTTATATGCTGATGAAGATATTAAAAACCAGTTCTACAATAAGCTGAGCAATACCATCACTAAGGTACCAGCTAGGGACAAGCTTTTACTGCTTGGGGACTTCAATGGCAGAGTTGGAAGGGATTATCAACTCTGAGGAAATGTGATAGGTAAGCAAGGACTTGGTAACTGCAATTCCAATTGACTACTGCTTCTTGGTCTATGTGCAGAACATTAACTCTTCATCACCAACACTCAGTTTCAACTACCCAAACATTTTAAGACCACATGGATGCATCGCCACTCCAAGCACTGGCACATTCTTGACAACATTATCACTCGGCAGTGTGATAAGAAAGATGTCCTCATCACCAGGACAGCTAGAAATGTTGATGACTGTTGGACAGACCATAAACTTCTGATCTCTAGACTCAGGATTTCTCTTCACTGAAGACCATCTAGGTACCCGACTAACCTGCCCAAATGGAAGTTCAATATTTCTAAACTTTGGGATGAGCCCACTGCTGTGGATTTTCAGAATAAGATCTTCAACTGACTGTTGAATAACCCAGTTAGCACTCATGATGTCAAACAAGAATGGGCTTCACTGCAAAAATATCATCGAAACTGCTGAGGAAACCATTGGTTTTGTGAAAAAGAAGAGGCAAGACTGGTTTGATGACAACAATGATGAAATCTTGTGCCTCATCAATGCCAAACAGGAATCCTATCTATTGATGTTGTAATGGCCCATGGGGCCGAGGTGCTAAACTCAAGGAAGGCACCCAAGACTGATGTATGATGAAGAAAGTCTGCCCCGATTTCTCGGATGGACTGTATTTATTGACTATAATTGGGAGTCAGCATGCACAGCCCGCGTGAGACCCCCGTGTCATAAAGCATACTATGTGGCACCTGGCTGATTGGGTTATACTTACCAGCCAGCATGCCCAGGTTGCCCATAGGCAGGTTATATCAGCAGATTGCAGTGGGACTCATTGTTCCCATGTTATCTAACTCCTAGAAGGCTCTGCATACAAATGCATAGCTGTTTGGTCTAACTGTGGTCTAACTTTTACACGGATGTGAGTGAGACACTGTAGCTGTTTGCGAGACCTTGAGTCTCTCTCCTCATGACACTTGCTCTACCACCTTCAGTGCCCTCTGCCAAGTAAAGATGGAGTCACTAAAGCTCCCTATTGCTGATTTGCCCATACCCAATTGACTTTCCTGACTAGCCAGGATGGTCTCAGGATCGTTTGCAGACCCCGACAAACCCTTTGGGAAAGGTAGCTGTCCAATTAGTGGCCAGGGCAACCCACATATCCCTTCTTCAAGATCCATCCTCCAACATGACGAAAGTTCATTTCTGTTATGTATTGAATGAATGTTGCAAGGTTCCCTTTAACAGAATGTAACCAGTCAATGTATCCAATTTTATCTAATCAGAGACACATTGTAGCAAGCTGTATAAGGATGCAAGCTAAGTGGCCACAGGTGGCAGTAGCTAGCATCCGGCTCACATGGTACAGATTCCTTGAATACCTGAAGAGCGGGAAACCTTCCCGCCACACCGCACCTGGAGAAGATGGGCATGACGATCTATGACGTCACGCGGACAGTAGCCAATGAGCTACCACACCGGGATATTCAAATGTACAGTGTACTATAAATAGAGCTGTTTTGTCCACCATTACCTCATGTTCACCCTGACCATCATGCAATAAAGTTGTGTTTAGCCCTACTGCGGCTCCTTCTATTGTCTTCCTTGCAAGACACCAAAATTTCCAAGAACTAAAGCGGAAATGCCAAGCACAAATAAGAGGAATGAAGTACATCTGGTGGCAACAAAAAGTTTAGAAACTCCAAAGGCTGTATGATACACTTGACCTAAGGAACGTTTATGATGACATAAAAGAACTATATGGGCCATCTCACTTTTCATCAGGCACTCTGAAAGCAGCTGACAATGCTACAATCCTTACAGATGGCCAGACAATCCTGGAGCACTGGAAGGAACACTTTTGCACATTTTAAAACCAAAACTCTATCTCTGCTGAGGATTTTCTTCGAGAAGTGCCACAATATCCCCACCAGCCACGGATGGCAATTCCACCAGTGTACCTGGAATTCTGTGAGGCTCTGAATAAGCTGAAACTCAGAACAGCCCCAGAGCCAGATAACATCCCTCTGGAGTAAATCCAGATGGGAGGGGTGCCTCTAAAGACAAGGCTCTTCACACTTATTCTCTTGATTTTGGAAACTGGTAAAGTGCCTGATGACCTCAAGAATGTCACCATTATTACCATCTTTAAGAAAGGTGATCGTAGTATCTGTGGCAACTATTGTGGCATATCATTGCCATCCATCACTGAAAGATGCTATCCATCACTGCTCAGCCGCCAAAAGGGTCCTCCCAGAATCTCAATGTGGTTTATGTTTTTCCCAAGACACAACAGACATGATCTTCTGTGCAAGTCAACTTCAAGAAAAATGCAGAGAACAACAGAATCCACTTTTTAAAAGTATTTTATGATTTTGAAAAGGCTTTTGATTCTGTCCTGAGACCTGCTATGTGGGCTGTGCTGAGATGTTTTGGATGCCCCGTGCGTTTTGTAGATTTGGTCCAGGTTCTTCATGATGGCATGTCTGGGAGGGTTCTCCATCAAAACAGCATATCAAATGCCTTCTCAATCAGCCAAACATCTATTAACAACACGGGTGTAGAGATTAAATACCGCTTTGAATGAGAACTCTTAAATTTGGCTAGACTATGCTCCCAAAGACTAACCAGTGTTAACATAATAATAGAAATACAATATGCTGATGATACTGCATTGCCTGCTCTCACACCTGAGGAGCTGCAACAGTCAGTCAACTGTTTCAAGGATGCATGTGATCCTTTTGGCCTCACCATAAATGCTCAGAAAACCAAGGTACTTGCACAACCTGCCCCAAGGACAGCCCTTCCAGAGTTCAGTATTATCATCTCACATTCAACACTGGAACAGGTAGACAAGTTTTCTTACCTTGGTAGCATCCTGTCTAAAAACTGCACTTGTGAACAGGATGTGGTGAAAAGAATCGGTGCTGCCCATTCTGCCTTTGGTCATCTATCACACCAAGTCTTCATGAGCAAAGATTTAACAATTCATACAAAACTCATGGTATACCAAGCTGTTGTTATCTCAATGTTATTGTATGACTATGAAAATGGACCCTCTATCACCAAGACATCAAAAAGCTTGAGCATTTTCACCAGCAAAAGCTACAGTTACCAACATTGCAGTTCTCAAGAAGACACATGTAAATAGCATTGAAGTTTCCATCATAGTCTTAGATGGATAAGGCATGTCCGCCATATGGATGGTTCCAGGTTTCCTCATCAAATTCTTTATAGGGAACTTAGCTCTGGTTCAAGAGAGCTCATAGAGCTCCTTTGAAGCATTATAACGACCAGCCGAAACAAACCATGAAGGTGTCAGGTATAAACCAACAAATTTATAGAAGAACGCCACAGACACGAAGAGGCTAAGTGACAAGCACAGAAGCTTTGTCAAACTCAACAACACCCTCCACCATCTATTTAGTGTAATGTGTGTGGTCTCATGTTTCATGCCAGGATCAGTTTATTGAGTCACCAGAGACACATCCATCAACTGAGAAAATGACTTCAAGGAAAAATGTATGCTCGGATATGTGTAGCAGCCGACAGCAGCATAAGAGCAAGAAGTTTCAGATTAGAAGTAACCATTGCTAATTTTGATATGTTGATTTCTTAGAATCTTATATTTTAAGTACAGTAATACCCTGGATAATGCTAAAACTTGGTTCCACAAGTCTTAGCGTTATCCGGTTTTTAATGTTATGCAATACATTTATTGCAAGCGCGGCGCCAAAATGGCCGCCGCGCTCTTTGCGGCCCCCCCCACTGGACGAAGGCATCCGGGTAGTTAGGGGGCGTGGCCAGCACCCTTATAAAAGGGGTGGCCATGAGGCAGCCGAGCTGCCATTTTACGAAGCGACGGAGCGGAGAAGTTTTTCCCTCTTACCTCCGTCGCTCTTGCCTTTCGCCGGGAAGCCTCTTGGGTGGCGTTTTTTCCTTCTCTTTCTCCGGCTTCCCAGCAGATCGTTGCTATGCCCTCTAAGAAGACGGCAACTGCGAACGCGGTTCGCTCTGCGCGGAGGTGCCAGCCGGGTTGGAGGACCGCGACTGCGCCTCCCCAGCAGCCTCCCTTGCCAGAGCCCACCGGGACCGGTGGGATGGGGTTGATAGCCCCTTGGCCTTAGGCGGGGCGTCCGCATACCGGCCCGGCAGGGGCTGCGGCCCCCGGCCCGCAAGCAATGGCCACTGCCCCTGGCATGGTCCATTCTTCGGGGCCTTCTCCTCTTGGTACGCAGCTTCCTGCGGGGGGTTTTCAGCCATGGGGGGTGGTTGGGTCACCTCCCCTGGCAGGGCAATCCCCCTGGCCCCGCAGGGGCCGGGCCTGGGCTCGTGGCCGTATTCGGGCCCCGGGGTCCAGGGACCTGTACCGGCGCCTGCAACCTGTGGGCCGGCCGGCCCTTTGCCCCCCCTTGGCACCGGGGGCTATGTCAATGTTGAGGCCCTTCTGGCCCGCGTTGCGGCCCTCGAGGCATCGCTCGCGAGGGTCAACCACCCAGGGGCGCCTTTTGGTGCGCAGGTTGATGCTTCGTCTGCCAGGCAGCGGCAGGCGGCGGGATGGGTCGGCCGGCGTCAGCCACTGCCTCGCAGCTCCCCACTCAACAGGCTGGTGCTGATCAGGCCCATCGACGAGCTCAGTCGCGATCGTGAGCTCCGACGCCCCCAGTGGGCCGGAACCCCCGGTGGGGGCGGCCCTCGGGGGTGCAGCATGTGAGTATGCGGTTCAATCTAGTGCACCCACACACCTAACTACATTGGGGGGAGCATTTCAGTGGCCGTGGCCTCGCACGGGTGGCGCGACGGTTCAGTTGCCGCCGGCCCACCCGGCAACTTCACCTCCAACCCAGGGCCCTGTTTGGGGTGGTGCCTCCTGCTCAGTCGGGAACGTGTTAGGGGTGACGGGGTTGGTCCAGGCTCCTTTTACAATGCCCACAGTTCCCACCGTGCTGGTGTTGGCATTGCCGACAGCGGGGTATTCCTTGCCCCTTGGGGATCATCTGGCCCGGTCTACCAAAGAGAAGGTCTGGCGTGGGGAGTATGTGGACATCTTCTCCCTTCTTAACAGAGAGCCCACCAAGGAGGTGAGGGAGGGGCAGGATGAGAAGGATAAGGAATAGGCACGTCGTCGTAAGCCGCCACACACGTGGGCCAACTGGTTGCCAGCGTACCTCATATACATGGCGGTTTACCTCAGGGCCAGGCTGGGTCTGGCACTCCCGATGGTCCAGTATTTGGACAACATCTACCGGGCGATGGTTGACTTCCCGGGCCCGTCATGGTTGGCTTACGATGAAGAATTCCGTATGCGATTTCCCCTGCACCCAGAGATGAGGTGGGACGAGCCCTGCCAGAAGCTGTGGCTTCTGTACATGACCCCCACGCGCCCTGCGCCTGGGGAAAGATACCATTGCGGACATGCAGTCCAGCACAGACACCCCGCCAGGTGGCGGGGCAGGGGCTCCCGGCCCGCCTGCTGTGCTGGACATTCTCGTCCAATGGTTCCTGCAATAGGAAGAATTGCCGGTACAGGCATGAGTGTCCCTCTTGTGCTGGCCCCCATGCTGCCTCCGCCTGCCCCAGGCCGGGAGGGATGCGGGGCAGAGGTAGGGGTGGACAAGGGGCTGGCAAGACTGCCGCAGAGGGAGCTGGTCCACCGAAAGGCCCCCTCCCCAATTAATGTGGACATGTTGGAGCGCTGGCTCGCATTGTACCCGAGGAAGGCAGACGCGGCTTACCTGCTTCAGGGTTTTCGACTGGGGTTTTAGTATTCCTTTCATGGGGGATAGGTCCCCCCAAGATGCCCCCAAACTTTGGTCCCTTAGGGGAAGGGAGGAGGTGGCTGCTGTCAGCATTAAGGAGATTGATGCGGACAGGGTCGCTGGCCCTTTCCCTGCACCCCCGTTTCCCAACCTTAAAGTGTCCCCCTTGGGCTTAGTGCACAAGAAGTCACCGGGCGAGTTCCGCCTGATTCATCACTTGTCCTACCCAGCCAGCCGATCGGTCGATGATGCTATCCCTGATGACCTTTGCTCGGTCAGGTATGCATCCTTTGACTGAGCGCTGCGCATGGTGCGCTCATGTGGCCCGGGTGCGCTGTTAGCTAACTGCGACATTAAGTCTGCCTTTCGTCTCCTGCCGGTCCACCCGGGTGACTTTGAGTTGCTGCGTTTCAAGTTCGGGGGTGAATATTATTTCGATAAGACCATGCCTTTTGGCTGTTCCATATCATGCTCGGCCTTCGAGCGTTTCCGCACCTTCCTACAGTGGGCTTTTGTCCGCAGGTCAGGGTCTCGGTCTGTAGCCCATTACCTGGATGATTTTTTATTCGGGGTGAACGGGGCTGGGACACGTGCACACGTCTCCTCAACACATTTCAGACGCTAATGGAGGAACTTGGTGTCCCTTTAGCGCCCGAAAAGACCGAGGGCCCATCTACTCAGCTAGTCTTCCTGGGGGTGGAGATTGACACGGTAGCGCAGCCTTCTAGGTTACCGGGGGATAAGGTGTCAAGGATAGTGGCCCTCATCTCGGACTTGCTTGCTAAACGCAAGGCATCCCTGCGGGAACTGCAGGTGCTACATGGTCACCTCAATTTCGCTTGCAGGGTGGTCGCACCGGGCAGGGCATTTGCTCGGCGCTTGTGCGACGCCATGACAGGCTTATCCAGGCCCCACCATAGGGTGAGACTGACCCGGGGTATCAGGGCAGATATGCTTATCTGGCTCCAGTTCCTGAGGGAGTTCAATGGGGTCTCATTTTGGAGGTCGACCTTCTGGCTTCACCTCATTTCCAGATACAGTCCGATGCCTCTGGATCCCTGGGTTATGGGATGTACTTCAACGGGAAGTGGGCCTATGGTGGGTGGCCGCCAGCCTGGTCGGGCACGGTTCGCCTGCGAGATCTTACGTGTCTGGAATTTTTCCCCATCCTGGGGGCTTTGATGCTATGGGGTGCGGAGTGGGCCAACTCGGTGGTTCATTTCTGGTGTGACAATGCGGCCGTTGTCCACATTGTCAACTCACAGACTTCTGAAACACCCAGGATCATGGACCTGGTGCGCCAGTTTGTATTGCGCAGCCTGCGCCTCAATGTGCTGTTCAGGGCCAGGCATGTCCCGGGTGTCAATAATGATATCGCTGGCGCTTTGTCCCGCTTGCAGATCTCCCGGTTCCGCACCTTGGCCCCGGATGCGGAGGAATTTCCCTCGCCACTCCCGGACGAGATATGGACCCTTGGCAAGGAGAGGTGAACCGGGCGATCGGCATGTCGCTGGCGCCACGCACGCGTAAGGCGTATCACCACGCATTCATTTCTTTCCAAGCATTCTGTGCCCAATTTCGGCTGCCAGACACCTGGCCGATCACAGTGGCCCACATCCTTCGATTAATGGTTTACCTACGTGCCCAGGGCCTCGCACCTCGCACCATAGCATCCAGGCTGTCAGCGCTGGCTTTTATGGCCAAAGTAGGCGGTCATGCGGACAGTACCGCTGACTTCCGTGTGAGACACGTTTTGGAGGGGTGGGTGCAGGAGCGTGGGCGTAGCCCGGATGACCGCCACCCAATTTCCCCAGGGGTTCTTACCCAACTGGCACGGGGCTGGCAGGACCTATGTTTTGATAGGTATGAGGCAGCCCTGTTTCATGCGGCTACAACGGTGGCCTTTTTGGAGCGCTCCACATCAGCGAGCTTGTGATGCTGTCTAAGGCGGATGCAAGTCGTAGGGCACTGGAACTCGACGATGTCTATGTTTGCAATGATTGGGCTCAGTTGAGGATACGCTCCTCTAAAACGGATCAGCACGGCGTAGGCAGTGGAGTGAGACTGCTACGATGTTCCTTGGCAGACATCTGTCCGGTTGGTGCCCTACAGGAGTTCCTTGCACTGCGTGGCACGCACCATGACCTGTTTTTCTGTCACCAAGGTGGGTCTCCCCTTACTAAATTTCAATTTTGGAGGGTGACCGGGGAGGCACTAGCCAGTGTTGGCCTCCGTGGGGCTCATTGCGGCACCCATTCATTCAGGATAGGGGCGGCTTCTACTGCAGCTGTTTTTGGGTACTCCGGGGCTGAAATACGCCACATGGGAGGGTGGGGATCACAATGTTTTCAGTTTTGTGTTCGCCCTCTTCAACCGTGAGTACCAGTTTAGTCACTGCACTGTTTCTCCCCCCCTTTTTCCTTGACAGACCCTGGGTGTCGTATTACACCGGTGACAGTATGGCTGGTGGGCCATAGCCATGTGCACAGGGCAGCGCGTTACGCTGCACAGGGCAGCGCGTTACGCTGCGGCGACAGAGTGGGGACCCCGACTGGGACTGGGTGCATCCGCACGTCTCAGGTGGTATGGTAAGCGCGGCATGTTATGGCGGGAACTGTTGCCATCCCTTTTCTACATCAGGGATGCTGACTCGCCTGATGTCCTGGTTATGTACCTTGGGGGCAGTAGCTTGGGACAGGTCACTGGCCTATCGCGGAAGCTTGCGATTTGCAGTGACCTGCCCTACTCACATTATGTGTGGCCTGCCACAACCCTCGATTGGTCGGACACGATACCGCGGTACGCTTACAGGGGAGCGTTCGGCCTCGAGGCTCTTGACCGAGCCGACGCTCCGTGAATGGGGCTATTGCCCGGTTCCTTTTCGACAAGGGTGGGGGACGCGTCATTCGCCTCCCCGCCATCAGTCTGCAAAATTACGAGCTTTACTCAGGGGATGGGGCCCATCTGTCGCAGGGAGGTATGGACCTCTTGTTAGTGGACTGGCGAGCAGGCCTGTTGACCGAGCTGACGGTCTTGGGGGGGGGGGGCGGTGAGCCTTTTGGGAAGCCTCCCCGTGTGGCGGGTAGCACTGGTAAGGTAAACATTTATGACCCACAGGTATCCGGCAGGTTCGCAATTGACTGGACAACACTAGACAGACATAAGTTGGTTAAACGTTGTCCGGTCAACGACAAACCAGGCGACGGGGTGATGGCTACAGCTAGACAGCATGCATCACCCCGTGATTTTACGGATACGCGTCAGAGGGTGGGGTCATTAGTTAGATATTGACTACGGTCAACAATTTGTTTGTTGTCAACAAACAAATTGATACAAATAGATACATTGTAACAATTGCCGTTGGCAATTTTGGGTGGCACCTTACCAGTGTTACTTCGGCCTGCTTGCCTTAAGAATTATAATTGGTCAAATACCAATAGAAATTTATAATTCGGACTAGGGCATGAATCAATAAATGTGGCCCAATGCCGTTATCCACTTTCACCAGTGTCTGAGTCCTTTATTGGGGGAGGGTGCCTGCAATGCACAATGTTTTTAAAAAAGCCCGGTTCCTTTTCCGAAGAGGAAAGGGAATTGGGGATCAATCTGCCTACCCCCTTCCTTCCAGGATGGGCTAGAGTACTCAGCCCCCTCCCTTCCAGGATTGTCTGGGGCTGAGCGGGTCGCCTGCCTCTTTGGAAAGGGAACCGGGGATCGGAGTGTCTGATCCCCGGTTCCCTTTTCCGAGTAGGCAGGTGAGAGGAGATCCAAGCCCCAAAGCCAGCAGGGCTGCTCTCAGCCTAGGAACCTCAGAGATCTCTGCCCCAAAGCCGGCAGGACTGGTCTCCCCCTGGGAAGGCGCTTCCCAAGGGGAGAGCAGCCCTGCCAGCTTTAGGACAGAGATCTCTGGAGGAAATCTGGGGTGAAATGGATGCACTGCACAACGTTAACTTAACATTGTGTGGTGCAAATTTCCCCCCAGATTTCCCTTCGTTATCTGGTTTTAATGTTGTGCTGTGCAAACGTTAACCAGGGTTTTACTGTATTCAGAAGTTCACTAGATTTTGTTATTATGAATTTGATTCAGAATAAGTCAATGAGTCAATTCAGAATAAGTTAGTAGCACTGAATCATTCTAAAATTAATGAAGCAGCCTAGATATGACTTGGCATCGGCATCGGCTATTACTCATATCAGAGCATACATTTCTCCTGGAAGTCATTTTCTTAGTTGATGGATGTGTCTCTGGTGATTCAATAAACGGATTCTGGCATGAAACATGTGGCTACACACATTACATTGAATAAATTGTGGAGGTATGTCTAAAGTCTTACTATCGTCAACAAAAGTGAGGCTAACTCCTGGTGCACTGCTGCATGTTATTACTCAAAAGTAAGTCCCTCTAAATTTAACTGGATTTATTCAGAGGGAAATGTTGGAGATTGGAACTCACTGTTCATGTGATCAGTGACAGACTTTCCAAAGATTTTGGAAGCATTTTCCTCATTAAACCAGTGTTATTTCCAATCTCACTCAGTAATACACACAGTAGTACCTAGAAAGAGCTCCTCAAAGATTGTGGTATTATTGCACTACAATCGGGTGTACCGTGGGCAACAGCAACCTCATGCTAGCTAATATTTCTCATATTAAGTCAGTCAAAAAGAATTGTGGAATAAATTCAGCAAAAGGTAGCAGCTTCATTTTGGCAGTTTCATGTCTGGTCTAGTCACAGAAGTGAAAGTGGATATGTGCACCTCTCCTCAAACTTATTCAAAAGCTGGGTTGAATAAATTTTAGGTAGAAATCCAAGAAACATAATAATGAAATAACAAAAGTAGAATTCATTTGTAAACGTATTTGCAGAAATCCTATTGTACAGTTACGCAAAAGTGCAGTTACACAACACTTTTAGCAGCATATTGTTATAACTCAGGAAAATTCTACAGGCATTATCTGTTGCACACTAAGTCACATAACACAGTATGTAATGGATAATGCCTATGGAGTATAAAATTACAGCAATTCACTGCTTCAAGTTATGCCTTTTGCATAGCTGTGCAACAGGAATTTGGCCATTGACTCAGAAATGGCAGACAGTCTGAAGTTATTTTGACTATATCTCCCAAGATGTCTCAGCCTAACTTGGGCATTGTCTGAGCATTCTGGGATTTCTATTCTAAAAAGTAATTTTCCCCCCAGCTATGTCAATCATTCTTTAAATAATGTTTCTTGACAAAGAGCTATCATAATATATTGTATATGAATAAAAAGCAGCTAAGAATGACATGAAATCTATTCCCAGTATTCCCAGTATGATTTAATGAATTTTAATATTAATAAGCATACCAAGCATGTATGTTCTTATCACATGATAAGATGCAATTAATGCAAATGATAATTGAAATGTACTAGCATTACAACTTGGCTATTGCATCATTTGTGCTTTCTAATAGAAAGAAGCACATTAATTCTGTGAGAAACACAGCAATATGATAAAAAATACTAATATAAATTGGTTATAATTCATTAAATATTAAACAGTGCAAACAGTTGTTCAGTCCATGAATACCTCATCTCCATTTTTGTATTTTAGCAGGGAAGTCTTCCTACACGTGCATACCCTGGAAGTAGGGTATCTATAGTGTATGTTAAAGATTGCAGCCCAATATCATACCACTGGAAGGAACATGTTGTGTTCATCGGTCTTCATATCTAGTTTATATTGTGAGTTTGACTTACTCCCCCATCCCTGCTGTGTAATCATGAATGTCTTGTGTGGCTAATGACTGTGTAAATGCACTTCCATGTGATGACACGCACACAAGGCATGGCCTATAGGAGCTGACAGTATTTAGTGACATAGTTTAATATGGCTTAACCCTGAATCATTATTAATCCTAATGCAAAACAAGGAACATCTCAATATGGACTGCTAACATTAATGGTTGCATTTACTATCCCCTTCCCATCTCTACTAGGTCTGTAATAGTATTAATTTACCTTGAAGTAAGAGGAACAGAACATAGTGAGCTTTACTTCTAAGCAGACATACATTGTAAACACTATAAAACAATGAGCAACAATTTTATCCTTTTTAAAAGAAGGGAACAGGAAAATGGCTATTCACAGATTACATCAAAATCTGCTGTTACTCTCTGGAAATACTGTATCTGGTGAGGTTTCTTTACAACTCCTTCCCTTATCTGTGTTACTACCCCATCACTATATGCCATGGCTTTGTCTCTCCTCATAGAGATAGGCTCCCTCTGTTGCGTATAGTGCCACCAGAAGAATCATGCATCTGATAGTAACTGTGCAGTGGGGGCTGAGCATCAGGGCCAGTGAAAGTGAGACGCTGATAGAGACATCCTGACAGCTGCAATAGGTCATCAATAGATCCATCAGGCCAGTAATTTGCAACAAATTTAACATACATCACTTTAGTCAGGCCCTGCAATATCCATCTTGTCACGGCATCAGAACAAATAACACTTAAATCGGGTGTCACTGCTGACCTTTGTGACCCTTGAATTGACACCACTGTTTGTGAATGTCCTAGCTGAACACCAGATGGAGGAAAGATTGGGGGTGGGAAGCAAAACAATAAAGCATAGCTCGACAAACAATGGGATTTGAGAATTCCTCTGCTGCTGTAAACCTTAACACATTTATTTATGTGTTGCTTAATAGTCTCTTATTTCCATTGCATTTCTTTGTTTGAATCAGATAGAAAATCAGATACAACTATACTGACAGCCTATACATCAGGACAGAACGAGCATCTTATATGTGTAATTTACATTGGTGCATGGTAGAATAATTGGTCTTTCAAGCAACTGTCATTTGGACCAAATTATTTCATAATTAAAAAGATCAGCAATAACTCCTATCATTAAGCCCACTTTTCAATGTTGATTTGGGTTTTCCTAAATACACAAGCTGGGAAAGATATTATTTTCCAATTTCTGACTACCTAATCAAAAGGTACAAAATTAATATACCCATCTGCTTTAAACATTAATTTAGTCCTTTTGGCTTGCCACCCAACTTGAGGTTGATTGTGTCCAAACTGTTTGATCAGATCTCGAAACCTCTTAAAATGGCTGAGAAGGTGAGGAATCTTTTGGTTGTTTAAAATGTTTGGAACCACTCCAGTTTCAGGAGGATTTAAAGGTGAAAGGAAAATATTACAAGTAACAGAAATAACAGCAGAATGAAAGGGGGAAAGTTATGTAAATACGAGTCCTTATTCATGAAAGTAACAAGTTTGCTTTGAGACTTAGTAACTTGTTCAAGGCCACCTACTGAGCCCATGAGGGCTCACAACCCTGGTCTTCTTGGGTCTTGTCCAATAAAAGACCACACTGGCTTGAAGTGACATTATGTTTGCTATTTTGCTATTTAATATAAATCCTGAAACTGACTGACAAAATCATGCATTTTGGAATGAAGAAAAGGGAAACCACTCTGTGGATACTCTCATGGACAGCTAGATTTTTTTAAAGGCCTGTGATAAATAGAAATATATGAGTGGTTGTTGACTAAAATATAGGATTTTTTTTAAAAATCACTCTTTTTCCAACATGCATGTCATCACCCTCCTTTTACTCATGACAATATACCATGTGCTTTTATGAATACAGGCACCAGAGTTTAGGTTGCCAATTTTGTGAAATCCTGAAGAATAACATTTTGGGAAAAGTTTGAAAAGGCCAACATAGCATCTAAATGGACAGTCGCTGTCTTCTGGGGGCTCACCTGGCCCTTTTTAGGCTGCTTTCCTTGGCATTTCATAAGGGAGACAAATCAAAAAGTGAGCCTGGGGAAAGAGAGAAGTTTGAGTTTTCTGTGAGAGGTGGCTTTAAAACTGATATTAACCACTCCACTCATGGTAGCTCGGCTTCCTTGATGAGTCTATCAGCATTTAGGTGTATGCTTAGATGGAGGAGTGGAAAAAGAAAATGGTGGAAGGAGGGATTGAGGAGAGAGCCACTGGGTGGATGCACCTGGACTCATTGTGACATTTGGAACCAGGCATAGCAAGGTGTTTTTATGAAGATTTAGGTGGCCCAGAAGGAGCTTCTCTCTCTGCCCCCAAAACCCTTTCCCGTGCCATTTCTGTGACATCATTATCACATACTCTCTTGGTGAAATGTGGATTTTATCTAAGGATGTGACTAGACAGACAATATGTCTCAGACTGGATCATGCTAAACAAGATCACTTTGAAGTGCAGCATGCCTTTCAGGACAATCGTCACATCCACATGCAAAGATGGGATAGTTTTGGGTAGGAAATTACATTGCACCTCTTTTTTTATATTGTCAACATGCTGAGACACATTAACACAGATACTTCTTTGGAATTGCTACAAAATCTACAAAGTGAACTCTGCATGCACTACAGACTATATATAGGTACCAGTTTCAGTGCATTGATCATTAAACTTTAAAGTTAGCTCATCTTTGGCATATTCTGTCTGGATCTGCATATAGGTATAAAATAATGTTTTAATGTTTGTGCCCAACCCTGGAGTGCTGTTGCGCCTGCCAAATGTTCATGTAATGGGAGGTAATAAAGTACTATGGGTGTATTGCAAAACAGTGTTTTATGGTAACAGACAAAGCAAACCTCTTACAAACCCCATGTCTCTAATTTCATTGTAGAAAATTAGATACTCAGAATTTTGCATAAGATAAGTGTATTAGTGGGATGCAATCTGGCCCAGGTTCCTAGCTTTCGTGCATGTGTCTCCTTAATAAAAAGTGTCAGTTAAAATGAAAATACAGCTTGGGTAATTAAATTTAATTGGATCTTGTCACTTTAAATCCTCTTCCTTTTTGAGTGTTTCCATAGAATTGCAGCTTCTGGTTTTACTAATTTCTTTATTGCAAGCTGTGTGCTGAACCTCACTGTCCTATAATAAAGTGGGACCTTGTTTTTGTAGGGGGCTTTGAACCATGACTGCAATAACAAACAAAAGGGATGGAAATTAATTCCATACAGTGGCAGGGGTGGTGGTGGTGTGCCAAGATTTTCCTTTATTTGGTTCACATGTAATCAGGGAATAAGGTTATGGCTCAGCTTATTAACTCTTTAATGTGGTTTTGTAAAAGCCTTCACACAAATTATATAGTGTGATACTGTGCTACTGTAGGCAGACACATAATTATATTCTCTGGTTCTCTTTATATCCTCTCCATACCTGCCCCCCCCGCCCCCCATCATCAACAAGTAAGATTCAGAATTCCTGGGCATCCAGAGTCAATGGTGCAAATTGCAGTGTTCACACATAGGTCAAGCAGACAACAAGCAGCTATCAATGCAAAAGATGTGTATTGCTTGCCAATAGTTGCGGTTCTGAATTGTAATGACCACTCTCTTTATTGGTGAGAGATAACTCAGTTTCTTTATCTGCACATGCTCAGAATCTGGAAGCAAGAAGAGAGATTTAAATGCAGATGAGGAGGTAAAGCATTTGTGATCCTGGAGAGAGTGACCATAAAAGATTATTAGTCTTCTGCCAATTCCCTTGATGCTAATCGGCAATCATAATCTATGCCCTTACTTCAAATTAAAATTGGATGAATATATTTCTGCATCAAGACTTGGCAAATAGTATGTGCTATGCAGGACAATTTCATTTCCTGTCATGACTTAGGCTGTCTCACAATTCTTTGGCAGTGAGATTATAAAGTGGTAATAAGAAGATCTGCCTGGTTACCATCATAGGCCTGGGACAGATGTTACATTCAGCGCAGATATACTGCCATGACAGTCGTGCACTTTGTAATGGGTCCAGAATGCCTGGAGGGGCTGCCAGGTTCTGGCACACCTCTGAAGACATGAAGTATGCACTAGAAGCTCCCATGTTCATTCATTCTTTTTTATTTCTACCTCACCTTTTTCCTAATAAACAGACCTAGGGGAGCATGCAAAGTAAAGTAAAGAAGAAACATACAATAATAATAATAATACAATAAATTACAATATTAAAAAGCAGCTAAAATAATGAATAGAAAGTACAATAATTTAAAGGCACATTTTAAGAAGTAAAACTATTCCACATTTAAACCCCTTCTGTGTTAACTACTTATTAACAAAAAGCATGCCTGGAGAGAAAATTATTTGCTAGTGGTGGAAGGAGATGAGCAGGATTTGGCGGGGGTGGGGGCAGGGAGGAAGTAGCTGCTGAAAAGGCCTTTTTCTGTGTCCTCCTCAGATTTGCTTCTGAGGGTAGTAATTTGTGGGAGTGGTAAGGGAAATAAGAGGTCTTAACACACTCTGCAGGACGGAAATGAGCTCCCGTCTTCATCCCAGCTCCTGCCAACCTAGCAGTTCGAAAAAGCAAGAAATTGCAAGTAGATAAATAGGAACCACTTCGGTGGGAAGGTAACAGTGTTCTGTGCGCTCCGGTGTCTAGTCATGCCTGCCACATGACCACGGAAACGTCTGCAGAAGCAGACAGCGCTGGCTCTTCAGCTTAGAAACAGAGATGAGCACTGCACCCTAGAGTCGGATACGACTGGCTTTCGAGCAAGGGAAACCTTTACCTTTAACACACTCTCTAGGAAATGCATCCTGGGCTCCAGTTCTCATCTTGTGGCTGATGCTTCTCCCAAGCTGGACCACTCTAATGTTCCTAGTCTACTTATCACAGATGGGTTCTTGAGTCTGGATGGCCACTGCATCTAGAAGTTTGGGCTAACTGCAGGTCCTTCTGGCCCTCTAAGAGTCCCTGCCAAATTGTATGGTGGGTATGACAGGGATTGCTTCTCCTGGGCATTACTTAGGACCATACCTGTCAAGTTTTGGATTTGAAAATAAGGGAAATTTTGGGCCAGACCCCTCCATATCAGGCCATGCCCCTTCCTCCCCACTATCAAGGCACATCCAACAGCTTAGAAGAGGAGGAGCCACCAGAGCCAGGGAGGAGGTAAATATTGTAATTCTAAACCTCTTTCCCCATTCACTCCCACATCATTTCATAATATGGTGATTTTTTATGGAGCTGTTTTTTACACTTATATCAGTAAATTGTCTACTGTCTTAGCCTTGTGTACCTCAATTTCATTTTTTAAAAATCTGTGTTTAAGACAGGACCACTGAAATATCCTCTTTATGTTGTATGCAAATATACTTGAAGCCGATTGGCTCATTGTCTCTTCCCTTTAACACCCTCTTTCCCAGGAGAGAGAAGAGACAAT
Source organism: Bradypodion ventrale (assembly GCA_035047345.1). Classification (NCBI taxonomy): domain Eukaryota; kingdom Metazoa; phylum Chordata; class Lepidosauria; order Squamata; family Chamaeleonidae; genus Bradypodion; species Bradypodion ventrale. Next base: position 253,755,180 of record JAWDJE010000003.1, read on the forward strand.
GAGCCAATCGGCTTCAAGTATATTTGCATACAACATAAAGAGGATATTTCGGTGGTCCTGTCTTAAACACAGATTTTAAAAAATGAAATTGAGGTACATAAGGCTAAGATAGTAGACAATTGTTGTATCCAAGCGTTACCTCCACTTCACAAGACAAACCACGCTTAAAAGTAACAGCAGGAGGCATGCCTCTTCAAAAGGTGCACATTTCAAGAAGTGTCAAAAGAGCCAAAATGTCTGTAGTGAACTTTGATTGTTTTTTCGGAAGCCCGCTGAAATGTAGCTTGATTGTTGTACTGGTAAAGTCACTGTATAAAAGATACCACCCTTGTATATATCCCCAGTCCGATGTCTGAATAAAGTGCTGCTGAGTTTAACCCGAACATTGCTGGTTAGAATACTATTTGCTGCGGACTCAACAACAATTAACTGATATAAGTGAAAAAACAGTTCCATAAAAAAATCACCATATTATGAAATGATGTGGGAGCGAATGGGGAAAGGGGTTTAAAATTACAGTATTTATCTCTTCCACTGCAGCTGAGGCTTGCCACTGCAGCTGAGACTTGCCTGTGAGGGCTGGCCTGCTGTATTGTTCCCCGTGAGGGGCAGCAGGGGTGCTAAGGGGAGTGCCTAGGGAGTGCTGCCCCCCCGGGGGAACCCAACATTCCTCCTCCCTGGCTCTGTTATGAGGAACATACCCCATGACACCTTGGATTTATAATAATAATAATAATAATAATAATAATAATAATAATAATAATAATAATAATAATAATAATAATAATAATAATAATAATAATAATAATAATAATACGGGATGGGATACTTGACAGCTATGCTTAGGACTAAATGCTTCAATGGATCCTAGAAGCTAGAGAGTCCTTGAAGGAGAAAAGGGGGTGGGGGGACTGATTAAGAAATCTCCTGCCAAGTAGAAATAAAGGAAGAACCAGGAGAGTCAGTAGGAAGGAAGGAGGGGCAATAAGTGAGACAGAGGCCTGGGCTGATGGCCCTGAATGGAGTAAAGAAGAGCAGGCTTTTCAGATTTTGCTGGCTTCACAGTTTTGGAAGCTAATCCTCTCTTAGCTGACTATATTCCCAACTTCAGGAAGAGGCTCACTATTGAGGAACCGAAGGAGACCACCAAAGCCGAATCTGGGCTGTGAGGCATCTGAGAGACTTAGAAGAAACAACAGTGTTATTTCTGCTGGGAGAAGCAGTTCAAATTATAAGGGCATTAGGAAAGAGAGGGTAGGTGTGAGAGGAGTGAAGGTAAACCTCCTCCATCCCCTGAGAAATGATCATTTGGACCATAGCCAATTCTCCTATAAATGACCTGTAGAGGAGAACTGGATGTAGAGTAGCTATGTAAATAGTTTTGTAATAAATGTTTTGCTTATGGTTTGAATTCTGACTCTGTGCCTTCCTCAATATAATGAACAAACAACTCAGGGATGTTGTTTATGGTGCCTATCCCTGCAGAAGACCTGTACCTCTTCACAGTCTCCTTTCAGCTCTAGTTTCCAGAACAGATTAAGAAAAAGAATGACATTGACTTCATTGCATGAACCATCCCTGCATAATGGGATACACTTGTGATGCTAATTCTTTTTGAGCATTTGTGAAAGAGCAGACTTTAGTCAACTAATTTTAGTCAACTAATTAGCAACAATTGTTTACTAAGAAAATAATTTTGCCTCTCATTTCTCTTTTTAGGGCTCATCCAGACATAAGATTGTTTCCTATATATGTAATTAATTTTATGTTGCTGATGCAGATTTTTTGCACTATTCAGACAATGAAAAGCTTAAAATAGTACCAACATTAGAAAAAATGGTTAAAAATCTCCTGTAGCTTATTTTTTGGTTGTTGATTTCTTTTTCGCTTGCTTGTTTCACTTTGGACCAAGAAGGAATCTATCAATTTAATGGCAATCTACTAAAAAAGTCCATTAGAGAAGATCATTTTCAAAGGGCTCTCCCAATTTTTTTGAAAGCTGTTGTGAAAGATATTTGATTTTGGAAGTGGATTAGAAGTGAAGTGAGTCTCTGTTGGAGAAGGCTTATATCATATGTTTTCAAATATAGTCCTACTGTTTAAAAACCAAGCAAACAAGCAACCACCACCACAATTTTTAAAAGAGGTTCCTTGACATCTTTGAAATATTTTGAAAGACAGCTAGTTTCTGAGATCAATTAGCAGTGGATCTCAGTTGCACAGGGCTCCAATTGGAGGCTTTCAGTGTTGGTACTAATTTGTTAAAAGAAAAAAATAGCAAAGAAGATCCTTTTAAAGCATTTCCTTAATTTTTTTTAACTATGTTTGAACAATATCTTTAAAAGATACTAATTTCTTAAAAACAGAGAAATGTGGGGTTTGGGAAATAAGCGTGGACAGAAACCCTGATAAGATCTGTAAGCATTTAGTGCCAGGCTGTACCAAATGTCACAAAAGGAAAAGGAACAAATATACTATGTCTTGATGAATTCAGTTCTGGATACGATGTAAAAACGTACTTTTTGCCCTCCAGCCAATGTTTGTATGATACATGTATAACAACTGCTATCTTTTAGGGGAATGTTTTGGGTGTAATAGATCTCCAGTGTTGGATCAAACATTCAATTTGCAGAATAAATTATGCTAAGTACTAGTTTCTTACATATTTACTTGTCTCTGACAGGATCAAATAGCAAATGTAGTGCATACCTCCTGTAGTTTGCATACACCCATGCAGACTTCATTAGAATGAATTTAAGGACAAAAGAACTACAGTATCCTCCTATGTATGACTAATGACTACAGTGCAGAATGCAGATCAGAAAATGGGCCTGTCTACACTGCCCATTTTTGGGATAGTGTGGTAGGGAACAAAGGGGTGCAGGGGAAGTGAAAAATGCCATTTGGCACAATTTTCATGTCCCAATGGCATTTTGATCTCCCAAATGGGCAGGGGTGGTAGTGGCAGCATCATTAGTGCTCCTGGTGATGGTGGCAGATTGAAAGCAGAAGAATTATGAGACAGCCTGTGTGCCCGTCAGCTAATCGATACAGCTGAGCATTGGTCAACTGAGGGCAGTGGTGCTTTTGGGGGTGATGGAAACTAAATATGATCAGGGTGATTAGGGAAGTGTAGTTTTATTTTTTGTAAGTATGGTGATGATTGCTGCAGGGGAATAGCAAATTTAAGAAAACACTTCTCCTGATCATCCCAGTAATCAGAGGAATTGTTTAATTTGCTGTGGTTGTAGACAATAGCTGAAAAATAAACAATTCACATCTGCTTTTCGCTCTTCTATCATTTCCCCAACATATAGATATGCTGGACATGGGATAAAAGAGAGCATCACAAAATTGTGAATCCTCTGGCAAGGGCTCAAAGAGGGCTACTTTGTGGTAAAGTTACTCTGCTCTTGTGTCCAACAGGTATAGACACTGGAAGTAAAAACAGACCAATCCACAACAAAAATACCCCAAATAGCAGGGTAAAGGGAAGTGTAGACAGGCTGTTGTCTGGCCAGGTTATCCTGTTATGACCATACTTCCAGCAACTGAATGCCGAGTGTCAGGTAGCGGTTAACTAACCTGACAACCTGAGGACTAACAGCCTTGGGTGCCAAAGTCCACCAGGAAGGGTGATGATCCCCAAATGGATTAAATCCCACTTGAATATATCTTGATGGAAGGTAGCAGCTTCATCAATACTAGCCTGGGTCTGAGGAGAACTTTGCATGCCAAAAGGGCTCAGGACCAGAAAGTGACTTGTGTAATTGGATCAGTGGTACAGGGGGGTCATGCTGCAATGCAGAAGCCAGATGAAAGGCTATTGCATTATATTATCAGGACAGTCTTCATGGCTGATTGCCATGATGATTGCCAATATTTGGATTTGGATTTGGCAGAAGAAGAAGTAGTAGACAGGCTGTATCATCTCTAATATTTGCTTAACTCATGCAGAAATCAAAACTAGCTAGTTACTGTAGGAAATGAAACACAATATTGTCTTTGTTTGAAATATATGCCATTAACAAAGTGTTGCTGGAAAGTACTGAAATATTTGCCATCGGTGCCCATTAGCAGAAACACTGCAAATGGGGTTGTTTGGGCACTTATTTTTTTTAAAATCATGCAGATTTTAGCTATAATATGAAGTGTCAATTAATTGATACATCTTTTAATAAAGCATGTTTTATATTCAATCCAAAATGGCATAAGACTGTAATGTGAGAGATACACGCAGCCTGTCAGACCTTTGTCAAATGTGATTTCTTTTACTCTCATCTTTCCCACCTGAGATTCTGCAGCGCACTACTAATGGGATTCTATGAAGGTCGCCATATTCTCAATGGCACATGACGGGCCCTTGTAGCAACCAGATAATCTTTAGATCTCAGTTCACTAACCTGATTTGCCATCCATAATTGCTTCACTACTGCTACAGTTTCAATCAAACCTTATTAGGGGAAAGTCTTCAAATTCCACCAGATTATCCGTTCATCTTCCTCCCTCATTCACCCCTAATATGTACAAAATTTGTGGATAGGCATAGACCAAAATCTGTGATATTGAAATCTTGCTCAGACATGTATTTTAATTCTACAGCAATTTGTTGCTTCTTCATACTGCAAGCAAAATAGAGTATCCAGGTAGCTTGTCCATTAGTTTACTTTCTTCTCCCAAATCTACAAAATTCTACAAATAAAACTAGTTCTAGGAATCTTGTCTATCACTCTTTGTTCCTCACAACAGCTTTTATTAATGTTAGATGATCAAGGTTGGAGACTTTCTATCAAGAATTGTGTAGAAGCCCCAGCACTGCAAAAAGCATGCCAGATGCTCTGTTTTCTATGAAAGCCTAGTTATAATCTGCCAAACCCAAATACAGTGTATGAAATAGTTCACTGTCCAAGGAGAGAATGGATGCTCACCCTAAAATTGCAGGGTGAAACAACCTGTCTTACTCTGATCATTGACTATCTGGGAATCAGAGAGACCAGGAGTCAAGAGTACAATTCAGACTATTAGTGACTGTATTGATACTGCCCTCCAAAATACTAGGTTAGTTGTGAAACAAATTACACACTATGGAAATGAACTATAAAAGAGAAGAAGAACCCAATTAAATTAATAGATTGGGGAATGACAGTGCTAGAATACTCTCATCTCCTGAAATAGAACAAGTATGTGTTGCTACACTCTAGTAAGGTAAAGGTAAAGGTTTCCCTTGCTCGAAAGCCAGTCATATCCGACTCTAGGGTTCAGTGCTCATCTCTGTTTCAAAGCCGAAGAGCCAGCGCTGTCTGCTTCTGCAGACATTTCCATGGTCATGTGGCAGGCATGACTAGACACCGGAGCGCACGGAACGCTGTTACACTCTAACACGTGATTTTCAGTTTTCAGTGGAATGGCCTTGCTGGTCTACTCCAGTGTAGGCGGACCTATGGAATGTGTGCCAAAGGTGGCATGCACAGTTCTCTCTGTGGGCATGCATGCCATTACGGGCAAGCCTTGCCCCATGCAACCCCATGCTGCCGGTGCCAATGGCAGCACCTCTTCCCCACACACCCCTCTCCCTCCACCAGGGAGGCTGAAATCCAACCTGAGAGGTGGCGGCAGTGTCCAAGTGTTACCTCACTTCAAAGGGACACATCGTGTGAAGTGGATCCACCAGAGGGGCGCCCTCTTCAAAAGGAGGGGCGCATTTCAAAGCAGCGCAGGAGACCAAATGGTTGTAGTAAACTGTGATTGTCCGCTGGTATGTTCCTTTGTTGTTGAATGGGAAAACCTCTGTATATAAGATACCATCTCCCCCCACATAAGCCCCAGTCTCGTTTCCCGATCTGAATAAAGAATCACTATGTTTAACCCACACTCTGCTACCTAGCCTACTTCTTGCGAGAATCTAACAGTAAGGTGACCAGATACTCCCCACCCACACTCCTAGGAGGCAGCGGCGGTGCACCTGCAGGAGGTGCACACCTGCAAATGGGGTGTGTGGATACACCTATGTGACATCACCGGAGGCATGCCAGTGGCGTCAAATGAGTATGTGGGCATGCGTGTGCACGCTGCCTCCTCCTCCTTGGGCACTCTGTCTCTAAAAGGTTCACCATCACTCTATTTCGGAGTGCCCAAACTCCCCCACCCCCGAGGCCTGACCACATCCCCTCAAACAGCTGAGTGGGCCAGTCACATGGTTCCTCCCGACAGTGGCGGATGAATTCATGCCGTGTTTTTGGACTTTCCCCCCTGCCTTTCATGCTTCTCTTGGAGGAGGAAGTGCAGTGGGAGCACTTTTGCACTGTTTTTGATTTTTTTTGCTGCATTTTTGCCACATTTTGGCCTGAAAATGCGGTAATTTTGACACTTCCAGCAGTGGTGCAGCACTTTTGGTGTCGGCAGCAAGCTGGCCCACATGCCGGATGGTGACAGCAGCGAGCCATAGTTTGGGCACCCCTGCTCTATTCCAACAAAACAACAAAGTGTCTTGTGACACCTTTTAAGATTAATTTATTGGATTTATTTTAGCATGTCTCCATGTGAGGAAGCATTCTGTAAGCCATGAAAGCTCATGCTGAAAGCTATCTAATGTTTCAATTCAACTTTTACTTATCTGGCGGATCTGTGACTTGCCAGCAACGACAGGAGAGGTTTGTACTTGGTCCCTCATTTTTAATGAGGGAGATATTTCAAAACAACAAATTAATGTATGTTGAATAAACACTGTGTTTTAAATCATGACTGATATTAAATACATAGAGAGCTGGAGGGAGGGAATATTATTATCACTGTCACACTGCTGGAACTAAAATGATGTTCTTTTAGTGTCAAACAATTTTTTTCCTTATTTCTCTCTCTTTTTGGTTAAAAGAAAGAGAGAAAGGTGCTGATGCATGTGATGATTACTAATTCAGGTAAGCTACCACTCTTTTTGAATGTGAAATTGAACTAGCAGCCTTTTATCTGAACTACAAACTGATCTGAATTCAAGGAAAGCTTGCTGCTAAACCACATTCCCATTCAATCCATTAAACCATTCACTTCTCCTCTCCTCATCACACTGACTCCTAATTTGACAATGACAAAGAGCTCCACAGTGATTTTAAATTTCATAATTTTAATCTGTCAAGTCTGACATTTAATTAGTGCCCTTCTAACCTGTGCCCGCTTACTTGAAGGTTACTGTTGGTTTTTCTTTAGAATTTTTTCCCCTGGAAGAGTGGATTAATAAATATGTACATAACTGGCAGGGATAAAGACAATGCACACACAATGGTCTATTAGTTCCAAATCTAGACAGATGAGGTTAATAATATTTTAAAGTGCTGCTTTATTGTATTAAGAGTGATTAAGCCTTTGGCTCAACCCTGTATGTGTTGTTCATTTTAAACATAAAATATAAGGTCTATTAAGCAAAATCTAGCAAGAACAGATACCCAAACTAGGGAAAGAGCATGTTCATAAGTCATAATATAGGAATCTATTGTAGCAGTGATTTTTTAACTTATTAGCAGAATGAAACATTTAGAGATTACTAGACACATGAGTTGGGTTTTAATCACTCACAAATCTATAAAGACATGGCCTTTTGGGTGTCACCCAGGAAAGCTTTAAATATCATTTGACTGCTGAAGGCATAGGTTCAAATTTGGCACCGTTGCAAGAAATCAGATTTTTAAAAATATGTGTAAGTAAAAAGTGGCAATATAGACCTTGAAATGATGTGGTCCCAGCACTGCAGACAGTGGGAAGACCTACCACTTCCATATCAATACAGTCACTACTACTAAGTTGGTCCAAAAGCTCTGAAACCAAACCTTGAGTCCTTCTCTCTGTATTAAGCTTCTCATAGAGTTCAGTCTTAGACATGTACAGCAGCTCATCCAGTAAGACGCACAACATGCATTTTTACCCTCACTGTTCATTCCCCTTTATTCTCCCTTGGTCCAGAAGTGCAAGGAAATTTTTAGAGGAAGGATACCAACACACTGGAAGAAGTTCAGAGAAGGGCAACAAGGATGGTCAGAAGGCTGTGACCCAAATCCTATGATAAATTGTTTAGCCCTGACAAAAATAGACTGAGAGGGGAGGAGATATGCTGGCACTTAAGCAATCAGAAAAAGTACAACACAATCCTCCTCCCTCCCATCAAAACTGGCCAAAGGCAGGCAGGTGAGGGTCCAAGGTGCACATAGCGAGGAGGGAAAGTCTGTGGCCAGCCAGACCCAAGAAGGCACTGAACGTCTCAGTCCCCCAAGGTGCTCCCACTTCCCTCGGCTGGCGAGACTGGGGGAAGGAGCTTGTGGCAGCACCTGCTCCCATCCACAGGGGATGGGAGCCAAGTTAACTTCTTAACTGTTAAAGCAGTACAACAATGGAACCAATTACCTCCAGAGGTGGTGAGTGTTCCAATGCTGGAGACATTCGAAAGAAAATTAGACAAATATTCATCAGATTTGCTTTGATTTGGATTCCTGCATTGAACATGGGGTTGAACTTTATGGCCTATTGGCCTCTTCCAACTCAGTTATTCTATTATTCTCAGAATGGTCCCTTATTGTCACATCTTTATAGGATTATAAACTGCAGTCCTATGCACATTTAGCTCAGTGTAATTCCCATTACTGAGTGAAAGTGTTTACTCTTGTTTCGACACATGTGGAAGCTCACCAGCCTGATTTGCATCTGAATAAAGGACATACAAATTGGTACTGATTCCTTCCACCATTCCCTCTAAGAAACATTCTGACTTGCTCTGTCACTCCATAACATTACCAATGCAGATATAGATCTCTAGCAAAATAAAAACAAAAGTAAAAACAAAAACACTGCTCCCCAATCCTGTGAATGGGTAAGGTAAAGGTAAAGGTTTCCCTTGCTTGAAAGCCAGACATATCCGACTCTAGGGTGCAGTGCTCATCTCTGTTTCTAAGCCAAAGAGCCAGCGCTATCTGCTTCTGCAGACGTTTCCGTGGTCATGTGGCAGGCATGACTAGACACCAGAGCGCATGGAACGCTGTTACCTTCCCACCGAAGTGGTCCCTATTTATCTACTTGCAATTTCTTGCTTTCGAACTATTAGGTTGGCAGGAATGGGTAGGGGAACAAAAATGGCCATCACCTGGGGGGCTGTTACTCAATGCTATCGATTATTGGTATCCTTAGTATTTCAGGAAAAAAACAAAGAGCTGTGTTGTGCCAGTGATACCTTTATCAGACACTCGGTAATACTATTAAATTGACTTTAATCTGTCTTCAAGTGGCTAAACCTAAACTAAAACTAAATATATTCCCCTTTCTCTGATGGGGAATTGCTCATTTCTGTATCACCTTTTCCTCAGCCAAATAATCTGAAATCTAGGCACTGTAATGAGAGACAAATGCAGATTTTTTGGCCGGTCTTTGTGTCAGACTTTGGGAGGATAAATCCAACCAACAGCTACCAATTGTGTAGCTTGAAAATCATTGAGGTTTCAGGATACAAATATTTTATTTATTTATTTTTATTTATCCCCTTATGCTTTGTATTTGTTTCATACACCACCTTGGAGATGGAAAGAATCATCATTTAACTAACGTAGTCATTTTCTGGACAGGTTATCCTGCTATGGTAATAGAGTAGACCGTACTGCCAGCGACTCAACACCAAATGTCAGGCGGTGGTTATGCAGTCTCCATACCATGACCCAGCCTGAAGCCTGACTGGAAAGGGTCCAGATAATAAGTCTGCATGGCTGATCACCATGAGAATTGCCAATATTCTGAGACGGCAGAACAACAAGAAGAAGATAAAGGTATCACCTGCATCTACATTTGTATCAATTATGTTTTTAAAGGATATGAGAAAACTCAATAGGAGGCTGTCATGATTCCATGACAAGATGACATTATTTTATGTTATTAACATATTTTCATGTATGTTATCATGTAGAAATGCTATGTAGTTAATTTTGTTTAATTCTGATTATGTACACTTAGCCTAAGTGCACCCATTTTGTGGACACTTTCCACCATTTTCTAGAAGGTTTAACATGCCTGCCTAGTGGCCAGTTGTTCAAGGCCATCCCTAGGGAACCAGCCTTGAACATGTTCTCTCTCACAGAGTTAGATGGAAAACACTGATAAGGTGCCATATGGATCTTTGATCTACGTACTGAACTTGTCACTTTGACAAGTCAATTAGCTCTGGTTATCTATCTTTTCTCATCAGAAAAGGTATATAAACAGAAGCTTAATTCAATTAAAGGAGATCTCTCTCCCTAGAGAGATAAGCACACTTCCATGCATTTGATATGCTTTCCTACAATCGAGGAAGCTATCGAACACATCTTACATGGGGTGCCTAGTAGCACCACAGATTATGTTAGCCTAGGTTAGGGTACTGCTATGCTATGCTAATAACTTTCTTTGATTTCTGTATTATGTGCATTTATTGCAACTTTATTCTATCATTTCTGTTAGCTTAATAAACTTGTTAAATTGGCTTTCGAGTCAATCTCTGTTCTTCTTGCTTTCAGCCAAGATATAGAGAGGGGAGGCTTTTGCATTACAAAGGGTCATTATTGCAGGGAAGTTAGCAACTTTCTCCTGTGGAGTTTGTGAGGGGAATTCTTCCAGCTGTCTGAAGGAGGATCTGCCTGTCTTGCCTTTCCCAGCCAAGAAGCGGTGAACCATCTTTGAAGAAGAAGGTAACGGGCAACCCCCACGCACACACAATACTTCCAAGGCCAGCAAGTTCTCCCCAAAAGTAGAGATAAGGGTGTCGTTCTGTGGGTATTGGCATTTTCTGTCCCAGAGGTCTTTGCAGCCAAATTAGACCTGTGACATTAATTTGCTTTTTGCCATCTTCCCCGGAACCCATGAGCCAGATTAGCTGGACCCGTCTTTCTCTGCCGAACTAAGCCTGAGCAGAGAAAGCACACCCTTAGGCTGCACTGACCAGTGGCGGGCTCCTGCTCATGCTGCGGCCATCGGCCTCACCAAAGTTTGAGCATCCGAGGTCTATCGGCGAGTAGCGAATCGTCCCCCACAGAGGCTACTGGAAGACACCCAACTTCCATAAGTACCATGTGACACAAAGACCAGCAAGTATTATTTGGTATACACAAGACTGCACTTGAAAAAGAAAAAGAACAATGTGGGAGAGGACTTTATTATGTCATTTCCACCTCATTTCACTGCATAGGTAGGTAAGGTCTCATTCTCTTTCCTACCCACAAACAACAAATGGCGGGAAGGCTACTTCAATGAATTCATGTGGCAACCGTTACACATAACGAGCCATTCATGGGAAGAAGTTTGCCATATAATTATCATAATTATACCCCTCCTCCATGTTGTCAATGGAATACAGTTTGTCATTTTTAATGGAGAATGTTCAAACATTTGATAGCTTCATTTGTACTGTGCAGAAGTTTACTGCTAGGAAAGACTGTGTTGTTCTGAATTTGTAGACTAGTTCTCTGCCTGGAGGGGATTCAATCTAAGCTAAAGGTCTCGCTAATCACTCTATTGAACAGACAGAGCGAATTCGCATTAAGAAGTTCCCTTGCATTTGCTCATGTTAGTAGTTATTTTCCTTGGAAGTTTCTAAATCCATGTTTTATGGAAATATTGTACAATCGTTACTGCTAAAGTTTGTTGGTTGTTTTAATTTCAGTTTCCTATAAAATAAGATCATTTTAGAAATAACCAGATTTGGAACATCTTAGTTTTGTTTCAGATAAACAATGCTAAGGGAACAAAGCAAGCGTTAAAGAAACAAAAACAACCTGCTGCATTATTAAACTTTCCTATAACATACCAATTTAAATGTTATATAATATATGAGAAGAAATCATTTTGTGGATATACCTTTTAAAAGCAGACATTAATAACATGCTAATTTTTTTTCTATTTCCATACTTTTTTAATACAGCAAAGAATGCTGCAAGCAAAGTGCACTTTATAATTTTCATTAAATCCAACCAAATTTGTAAACACATCTAAACTTTACTCTTACCATGGGCGCTGAGTGCAAGATCTTAGGTTTTTAATATGTGCAACTTATAACATTTGTTTTGTGGAAGCCAAATGTAATCATCCTGATAATATGACTCCTTTAAAATGCATGTAATTGACTAAAAAAAAATCAGATTCAAGGTCACGAATCTGAAGTCAGAAAAAAAGACTTAACACTGACCCAGATTTTGATCTTAAGACCTGGCATACTGATAAATAAGTGCTGCTTGCTGTACATGCACCACAGGGAAGGGAAAAGGAAGTCCACAACCAAAGGGTCAAAATGCTAAAAATACAAAGTCAATATGATGATTTGGGAGGCCATTTTGTGTTATTAAAGCCTGCCTATCCCCAATCCTGAACCACCAAAGGCTTCCCCAGGTCAAAAGGGAGCCCTAAGGAACTGTGGGGCTTAAAAAGAGGGGTATAGGAAGCTTTTATTTATAAAGAGACAATTCACAAAGTTATGCCAACAGGATTTTGCCAAATATTTAAAATAATCTGGAGCTGGAACAATTAGAGTAGAAGGAATTCTAGTCAATTAATCTACTTTGGGAAAGTGTTTGATCCTCTTTGGTGCTAGTTACAACTGAAAGAAAGGATGGACCCATGACTGAATTATTATTTCCCACTTCTGCCTGGTCTTTGGTTGTGTACACATGGGATGGGCAGACAATGCATCAGCCATCACTCTGATAGAATGCCCCCACTTTAAATGGCAAGGAGAGTGGCCAATGGAAGGTGAAGCCAAAGTCAACAGTAGGTGGTGCCATTTATTTTTGTCTTCTTCACTCGAGTTCTGCTCATCCTTACCTTTTTATAGTCTGACTAGGCTAACTCAGCCAGGGGAAGTCCCCTAATTGCCCTGGGCAACATAGCTGTCAAGTGTCCCGTATTGGCCAGGAACCTCCCGTATTTTACCCTCTTTCCCTGCATCTTCCTGTTTTAGGAAGACTGCAATGCCCTAATGCCGCCACTGGAGGGCTGCACAGGATAAGCATAGCTGTCAAGTTTCCCATTTTGTCCGGGAAATTTCCCTTATTTTCAAATCCACACCTTGACAGGTATGCTGGGCATTCTGGATGATCCTCTTCATCTTTTTCCTCTTCAAGGTCTTGTCTCACGTGTTGAATCCTTTGATTACTTTACACATCTGTTTGGTCTATGAGGATTCACAGATGGAAGTTGTGAAGAACTTGTCCCACAAGGGTTAGTGGCTATAGAGAAGAATGGTGACCACATGGCCTTGAGAGGTGCTAAATTCATAGCCAGCTGGGAGTGCTGGAAGAAGGCCTCCTTATCTCTTCCATCCCAGAGCCAGCCTTTGGACTTTATTACATCTGGGGGTGATTGCTGTGGGACACCTGTACTGGGATGAGCTCACCTCTGAGTGGGTTGTATGCAAATTCTTAGGAATTTGTTGCTACTGCTGCAGTTACAGAGTTAGCCTATGTAGCCATTCACAGCCACTCTTTCTCTCTCACTCTCACTCTCTCTCTCTCTCTCTGTTATGTATGGAATGCTATGCCTTTTAGATGGAATTTAACAATGTAACCTGGTGTATCGCAACAGTTACAATGAGCTACCGCTGCCTCTAGATGGGATCAAGAGGCAGCTGATAGTGATCAACCCACATGATACAAGTTATCCAATTACAGTCAGCCGCGGGAGATATTCCCACCACAGGCACACCTGATGAAGAATGCTGTGCGTCACAACGACGTCACGAATACAGTAACCAATGAGCAACCGTGTAACCAGTTTAAAATGTACTATGCTGTATAAAAAGAGCTGCGTCTCTGCCATTACCTCATGTTCAGATTGTGTATCCTTAAATAAAGATGTGTTTGGCCCTATGACTGCTGCCTACTGCGTATCAATCTGCAAACATCAAATTTGCGATGAAGGTGGGATATGGCTCCCCGAAGCCTTAAACTATCCCAGTTTGATATCAACGACGCCGAATCATGGGAGCTGTACGAGTGCCAGTTCAGGCATGGATGCCGAGGGCATCAAGGATGAAGAGAAAATGCGGTCCTGCCTCCTCACGCAGAAAGGCCTCCTGGCACTACGGCTCCTGATCAACTTACTCGCACCAAGGAAGGTTGATGTGGTCCCGCTCGCGCAGATCTTAACGGCCCTACGAGAACACTTCCAGCCGGCCGTGTCTATTTTTCCGGTCAGGGTCGCCTGGTTGATGATATTATTCCCCAGGGCATGGTGGGCGGTTGTTCTTCCTTGCCCAGACGCCTTGCCCACTTCTGTACACATTGCAGCAGGGTCAGTTACACCGGATCACCGAGAACTTGTCATTCCTGCATCAGCCTCGCAACCTCTCACCCTGCCTAAGAGACAACCTGTAGGACGTCTTCATCTGCTCCCACGAGGGTCCCCTGTAACTCCATCCCAGGAGGGGCCTGCAACGGTGGCTATGGCTGTGATACAAATCACTGAGGATAGACCGACCCGCTCGCTGATCATGGGTGGACGATCAGTGTCTAGATTAATCGATACAGGAGCAGATATTTCAGTGGTAGCAAAAAAGGATTTGCCAAGTGGATGGCCCACCCGCTCCTGTCGGGAGGTGTTTGGGGTGGGCGGGTATGAGCCAGCACAGCAGAGTGTTCATCCAATCAACTTTGAGACCTCAGGGGGAACAAAAGTTTCTCTCCACCCACTGATTATGGACATTCCTATTACCCTGTGAGGCCGGGATCTCATGGCTAAAACAGGGTGTTCCTTGCAGACAAATTTTTGATACGGACCTCTCCTGCAGCGCCGTTGCATGCACTTCCACTGCAATGGAAAAACACCCCGCCGGTGTGGACAGATCAATGGCCGCTCTCAAGAGAAAAGCTCCATGTGGCGGAGGCCCTTGTACAGGAGCAATTAAATCTGGGACATATTCAAACAACCACTAGTCCTTGGAACTCTCCGATTTTTGTAGTAAAAAAGAAGTCTGGAAAATGGAGATTGTTGCATGATTTGAAAAAAGTTAATGAGCACATACTGCCAATGGGACCTTTACAATCTGGGCTCTCTAATCCGAACATGATTCCTGAAGATCACCAAGTCATGGTCATAGATTTGAAGGACTGCTTTTATACAATCTTTCTAGCACCGCAAGATAGAGAAAAATTTATATTTACATTGCCAGAGGACAATAATGAACACCCTACCCAACGGTTTGACTGGTGTGTCTTGCCTATGGGTATGGCCAACTCGCCAACTCTATGCCAACATTTTGTGAACATGGCCTTGGAACCTTTCAGACAACGCCACCCAGAGGTTAAAGTCTATCATTACACGGATGACATTTTATTACATGGTCCACAAGTCAAGGAGAAACACCTGCAGGATCTAGCAGACATTTTGCAACAGGCGGGCTTGATAATAGCTCCTGAAAAAGTGCAGCGGATGTATCCATTCCAATATCTGGGACATAGGCTTTCAGCTATAGCTTCAACACCGCGGTTGCCAACAATAGCTATTCCAGAGTGGTTCACTCTTGTACAATTGCAACAATTGCTAGGGAACATAAATTGGGCTTGTCCCTTCTTGGCCCTGAGCACTGAGGAACTATCACCACTCTTTGCTGCTCTTTCTGGCTACACTTCTCCAGCGGACATCATCCCCTGCACAATGGAGATGTGTGCAGCTCTTCACCGCCTCAACGAAAAGCTACATACCATCGCTGTGGATCGGGTGCCCTCAGGCACCATCGCGCTGGCATGCGCTCTTCTCCCCACACCGAGGCTGCCAACTGCTGTTTTGTTTGCACCTGTCAATGCTCAGAAGGTGGCCATCGTGGAATTGCTTCACTTGGTGCACACTCCCTCAAAAAACTGTTATCGCCTGCAGGATGTGCTTGCTGATCTTTTCCTTAAATGCCGTAATCGGGCTAAGCATTTGACTGGCTATGACATTGACATTATTTGTTTTCCCCTTTCACAGGACCAGCTAACAGCCTTACTACAGCATTCTGAGGCCTTTCAGGTGGCCATGGCGGACTTTGTGGGACAAGTTAAATTTAACGCCCCCCAACCAAGGATAAGTGGTTTACCTTGCTGAATCTCACTTCTTACTCTCTGTCATCCCCACTTTCCCTGCAACCCATCTTGCATGCCATTACTCTTTTCATGGATGGCTCCTCCTCCCAGGGAGTCCTTACGTGGCAGGGTCCTACAGGGGAATGGGAAGTTGTTTTTACAGGACCTCAATCATCAGCACAGCGGTCAGAACTGGCAGTGGTCATACTTGCTTTTTCTACCTTTTCTGATGTGCTTTTCAACCTGATTGTGGATACTCAATATGTTTACCGCCTTATTTTTACTCTAGCTCAAGCTTATTTGTCTCCATCGATGGATAGGGATCTTTTTGCTCTATTCCAACAGCTTCAAGGTTTTCTTTCCACCCGTACAGTTCCATTTTCATTGCCCACATACGCTCTCACATGAGGATCCCAGGGTATTTGACTGAGGGCAATGCACGAGCAGATTCTGCTCTCCGGGACTCTGCTGAGGTTTTCTCTCTCTTTGACAACCCCATTGAAAGTCATGCAATATTTCATCAATCTGCTAAGGTATTGCATAAACAATTTTCCATCCCTATGTCACAGGCTAGAGACATTGTGTCATCCTGTGCTTCCTGTGTGAAGTCTCCTATATTTCTGCGGTTTGATGCTGTTAATCCTCGAGGAACAGAAGCCAATGAGCTATGGCAGATGGATGTCACGCAAGTACCTGCTCTGGCTCCGCTTTCTAAGCTGCATGTGATTGTTGATACCTTCTCTGGATTTATATGGGCTACACCCTTACGGGGGGAAACATCCAGACATGTTATACAACATTGCATTCGTTCTTTTGCAGTAATGGGTAAACCTAAAAGCCTTAAGACAGACAATGCACCCTCATATGTTTCTTTTGCTTTTCAGGACTTTTGCTGTCAATGGGACATTAAGTTAACCCATGGAATACCCTATAATTCGACTGGGCAGGCGATTGTTGAAAGAGCCCACCTGACATTCAAGAACTTGTTACACAAGCAAGTGGGAGATAGAGGGGTTCCTGTGGCTGAAATACCTACAGCTGTTGCTAAAGTACTGTATACTCTTAATTTTCTTCTTGCTCCCCATAACAGGTCATACTCTCCAGTCGAATTGCATTTTAGGACATTGGTCGTTTATTGGGAACAACCGGATCCTGAGTGGAAGGGTCCTGTGCCTCTCATCACCTGGGGACGAGGATACACACCTGTTTCTACTACTTCAGGACCTGTGTGGGTACCTGCCCAAGCGATCCGTCCATGGAGAGAAAAGAAGGTTACTCAGCTCCAGGATGGTGGTTCAACAGTAAACTAACTATGCTGACATTTGGTCTTTTCTTTCTTACTGCACTTCCCGCTGTAAGAGCAATGCTCCATGGGGGTAACCCCAACTTTTGGCTTCACCATGCTAACTATATGTTTGATGTTCATGGAAAGAATGCAACATTATACTATGAGCATCCACTGGCAGTGTTTCAAATGGCCTTCCTTCCGGCATTGTTCAACATGCCTGAGTTGGTCATTGGACACTTGCAACATATTGACAGGTCTACCCTCTTCTCAAACCCCCCGGAACAATTTAACAACACCCGCTGGTGAAGCATGACATTCAAGAAATACACTAAAGGGCTTTGTTTCTGCTGTCATAGTTCTGGGGTCTGGAATAGTAAATGGAAGTACTGGACTCGAACAAAGAGGGTTTTGCAGAATGTAGGCAATTATACGGGGTGTGATTATTATTTTTGGTTATGGGGTAGTTATAACAGTTCTTATAAGCTTAATTATACCTTGGTTAACACTACTATCGAAGATATATATGATGTATTTCCTATGTTTACTCCTGATTATTCTGCTATAGCTAGTGGTTCAATTTGCAGCAGATGGCAAATTAAGGATCCCAACATGTGGTCCTTTTTAATGGAGTTGCCACGAATTTTCACCTGGGACAATATCAATGTGCAGCACTGGGTTATTTTACTTTACCCATACAAGTGCAAATGCCGCTTCAGGCTGATGCACGACGCTGGCGGGCTGTGGCCGGCCCCATGGGTTCTGGTTGCAATAATGAAGTGATAATCGATGTTCAGCTTTCTGATGGTAGCTCCTGGGGAAGAGCGATAGGAGGTGCTATCACTGGAGCACTCACCTTGGGATTGTACCCTAGTGTCAATTCCCAGGAAAATAGAAGGTCCATTTGGGACTTACCTGTAGGCTGGAGAAATCAATCAACGCCACAGGGAGGGTTATACGGGATCTTCAAATGGAAATCACTGAGCTCCATCAAGATCAGATGCAGGACAGACTGGCCATAGATTACCTATTAGCAAAATCTGGAGGATTTTGTAAACTGGTCAGGAACCAGGGGTGTCAGGTGAAATTCCAGGATCTGAATAATACTATTGAGAAAGAACTCGAGGATCTGCAGGAGACCATTACTAATAATGTGCATAATGATGTATCTCTTTTTGATTGGATGACTTTTTGGTTGCCTGATTTGTCTGTCCTCAGACAATTTTTCTTTTATGGGGTCATTGCTATTATATACCTTATACTTATATGTTTTTGCATTTATAGTATTCCTAATCTTATTTCTATATGTAATACCTGTCCACTGCATAGAAGGGAGGCTTCTGGTTTTGCAAGATGGCAATTGTACTCGATGCAGTATCATCCTCTTGAACAAAGCATCAGGAGTCAGGAGGGGTACGATGTCCAGGAGAACAGCGATGATGAATATGGAGTAGTAGTTATGGATTATGCTGATCATCAGGGGTATAATTGGCCGTCCATCTCTCAAAATTAAAATAAAGAAAGAGGACATGTGGAAATATATCTGCTTTTAAAACTGCTGTAACCTGTCTGTATTGTCACCCTGCGTTTTTCACAGAGTCTGTGAACTGTGATGGAGGCAATGCTGTTTTTGCACATGCGTAAATGGTGTGTAAAGTGCTAAGTCAGTTCCCATATTTGGAGCTGGTTGTAATGCCAGTCTGAGAATCTGACAGGCTGATCTGTGTGTGACGTATTGTAATCTTATACTCTAGAAATAAAGCCATGATGAGCACCCGCTATTATGATTCCTTTGTTGAGCTCTAAGACTGCAGCCATGTGTATTTCTGTCTCTGCTATTTTCTTCTGTTTATAAATATTCCTAACAGAGCTGGCACTCCACTTAGGAACTTTGTCTTTCTCTGACTCTCTCTGGCTATTATCTGCTCTGAGTAACTCTGGCAAGATCTCAATAGGGCAATATTTTTAAATGTGTATCAGTACACACTGGTTCACCGCCCGGGCAAGGAGATCAGCCACACTGATGCACTTTCACGGTCTCCCCTCCCAGAGCTAGGGGAACCCGAATGCGAGGTGGAGGAAGACCACCAGGTGTTGCTAATCAAGTCCCTTGACTCACTGCCCATAGTGCCCACAGATATCGCCAAGGCCACGGCAACGGACAAGGTTCTGTCCCAAGTAAGTGCATGGGTTAAGAAGGGCTGGCCCACGACTCCGCCAGCCAAGGAGTTCCAAGCGTTCTCCCAGAAAAAGGTTGAACTCTAGTTAGAGAGGGGTTGCCTCCTCTGGGGCCAACGGGTGGTCATCCCCAAGGCACTATGTGCAAGGGTGCTCAAGTTGCTGCATACCAGCCACCCAGGAATCGTGTGCTCAAAGGCTTTGGCCAGGAGCTATTTCTGGTGGCCCCAGATAGATGCTGATATTGAACACATGGTGGGCACTTGTGAGAGTTGCCAGAGTTCTCAACCTGAGGAGTCTCGACTTCCTCACAGAGAATGGGACACAGCCCGCGGTCCATGTTCTCGATTACACATTGACTTTGCTGGCCCATTTCGAGGCTCTATGTTCCTCTTTGTGGTCGATTCTTTCTCAAAATGGTTGGAGGTTATCCCAATGCCCAACACCTCCTCAGCCGCAACAATCAAGCAGTTGCACAAGGTGTTCAGTTGTTTCGGACTGCCCGATGTGCTTGTCTCTGACAATGCAAGTACCTTCATGTCCGTCGAATTCCAGGCATTCCTGGAGAGGAATTCCATTCAGCATATCACCTCAGCCCCTTTCCACCCAGCAACAAATGGGCAGGTTGAATGCCAAGTGCGAACCACCAAGAGGGCACTTTGGCAAATGGGTCCCGGGGATTTGAACCTGCAACTGTGTCAATTCCTCATCTACAGAGCAACGCCCCTGGCATCCGGACTTTCACCTGCTGAGATCCTAATGTGCAGGAGACTAGTAACACTTTTTGATCGGTTGGATCCGACCAGGGTGGAGGAGAAAGGGAGGAATATAGAGATGGGACATACAAAGGTATTCGCAGTAGGGGACCAGGTGTATTGCAGAAACTATGTGGCCAACGGCCTAGCATGGGTCCCAGGGGTTGTGATCAAACAGACCGGGCCAGTATTATACAAAGTAGAAACCAGCACGAGTTTACTGTGGAGACAACACACTGACCAACTCAGACAACGGGTCATGGACACCCAGGGGGAGGTCAGCCTGAGAGATCCAAACAACTAGGGGGGACAGCCGGGATGAGTCAGCGTTAGGGTTCTCCCCCACCCATTTATTCCAAGGGGGAGACATGGAGTAACCACCACAAGGGGATTCCCACAGGGACACATAGTACCGTTCCCCCCCCCCAGCAGAGGTGTGCGTACAAGTCCATGCCCTTTGTACCCACCGGGAAGGGAAGAGCCCAATGATTTTATGTTTGAGTTTCAGGACCGGGGGGAGTTTGCGGAGTGGTCCCCCACCCATTCGAGCGAGAAGCAAGGTTTTAGTTTAGTCCTGATTACCCCTGGTCCTCCAATTTGTAAGTCCCCTCCTTCCCAAGCAGCAACACAAATGCCCACGGAACCCCCCGCTGCACAGGGTGACTGGCGGTATTCCTCCTCAATTCCGAGTTTCATGTCAGGATGGTTCCCGGCCACAGCGGGGACAAAGCAGGCTTTCAAGTTGCAGTTATTTGTTCCTCTCTCACCCCTAAGTCCGAGAGGAGAGCAGTATTCATGGCAGGCAGTTAACGAGTCTCATTTTCCCATTGCAGGATGAGACTCTGCAGAACACAGAGCCCATGGCTCACATGAGCTCAGCCAAGCTGCCATATGGCCCAAGCAAATATGCGGGAAACCACAATAGTTAAGGGGAGGAATGTTATGTATGGAATGCTATGCCTTTTAGATGGAATGTAACAATGTAACCTGGTGTATCACAACAGTTACAATGAGCTACCACTGCCTCTTGATGGGATCGAGAGGCAGCTGATAGCGATCACTGGGCAACATAGCTGTCAAGTGTCCCGTATTGGCCAGGAACCTCCCGTATTTTACCCTCTTGCCTCCAGGCTAGACCACTGATGCCGGGGCTCGGAGGCCCCATGGAGCTCGCCCGGCAGCCGGCCGGAGGAGGAGGAGGGGAGGAAAGAACTCACCACACCTGGGGCTCACCTTTCCGCAACCCCAAAAGCGGCTCCCCACCTCCAGCCAACACCGGACTTCTGAGCCTCTCCCGGGGCCTATTCCATCGGTCCAGGGATGGGAGGTTGCTGCGCCTGGCACCCCTCCCTCTGGCCCCACCAGGCAAGGAGCTCAAAAGATGTTGGAGCCGCCTCCTCCTCATCTGCAGCCGGATTTTCGGAATCTCTTTTTCTGTGACTGGTTAGCTTGTTTTTGATATGTCCTGTGGCTACACTGTTTTGTTGATATGTTTATTGAGATGTTTTTTGGATATGTCCTTTTGATATATTGTTTGTTGATATTTTGACTTGTTGTACTGATATATTGTATTATTGTGGAATTTATTGTAATGGTATTGTAAGTGTATTGATTATTTTTGCATTATCACACTGTTATATTGTACTCATATTAACTTGTTGTTAGCCACTTTGAGTAGGCCTGTGCCGAGTAGAGTGGGATACAAATCCAATAATAATAATAATAATAATAATAATAATAATAATAATAATAATAATAATAATAATAATAATAATAATAATAATAATAATAATAATAATAATAATAATAAAGTAAAGGTAAAAGTATCCTTTGCTCGAAAGCCAGTTGCATCCGACTCTAGGGTTCAGTGCTCATCTCTGTTTCAAGAGCCAGCACTGTCTGCTTCTGCAGACGTTCTGTGGTCATGTGGCAGGCATGACTAGACACTGGAGTGCATGGAACACTGTTTACCTTCCCACCGAAGTGGTCCCTATTTATCTACTTACAATTTCTTGCTTTTGAACTGCTAGATTGGCAGGAGCTGGGACAAAGACGGGCGCTCATTCCATCCTGCAGTACTCGGGAATCGAACTGCTGACCTCCCACCTTTCAGTCAGCATCTTAGCCACTTGAGCCACTGAAGTCTTATGGTAAGAACAAATATTCTTCAAGGTATGCAAGACCAAAACCAAATTAAAAGATTGAGGAAGGAGCTCACAGAATAAGGAATAACATTAAATAAATTCATTGATTTTTATCCACCCTGGTACTAACCATTGAAAAATTTCTCTGGCACATCAGCTTTTTATGTAAACTCCTCAGTGTCATCTTTCTTTACCTCTGGGCATTTGAGAAAAGATTGCTATTTACATTTTGCTAAATGTGTACAGTTGCACCGTGTTACTGAGATTTGAGCATCCAAGGATGTGGAGAAGATTATATCTACTCAGCAAACATATCAGGCTCTCTCTGTCAGCATTTTCGACTGGACATGCAGCAATTAGGGAGTTGTTTCTGGTGGGACTGGTAACAGTGGTACTGGGGCCACAAGGTGTGCCCATTCTCCACCCTCCATGTTTTTATGACCACTTGAAAGAGATGAATGGGCTTCACTTAGGCTTATTTGCAAGTTGAACATTTTTTAACGGATACACTTTTTCTTTTCTGTGGCATAAATTCGTAAGAGAAATACATACATTGTAACATCCTGGAATATTTACAAACCAATTTTGATTTTCTAGAGCAAGGATTCTCAACCTGTAGCCCACGGCACCATTTTGTGTGTGCCCCCAGCCCCCCGCTATGTGGTGTAGGAAGGGCAAAAATGGCTTTTGGCCCCCGAAGCTGACTGAGGGAGCACGACCCAGCCCCTGGCTTAAAAAAGTTGAGAACTCCTGTGCTAGAGTGTCAATGAGTAGCTGAATGAGTCCCAGTTTGTGTTTGATTTTAAACATAATGTAGAAATTGAAGAAATATTGGCAAAGTCAGAGTCCCTTTCAAGATGCTTGCGGCAGGCAAATTTGTAGGTATTCTACATTTTATGAGGGTATATTTCAACTTAATTCTCTCAAGAGCATTATCATTATTAAAAGTGTTGGAAAGATTAGAAGAAACTGCTAGAAATCTGCAGTTTGTGTCAAAAAGCATCTAATTCAGGATATAATTTCACTCAGTAGTCGAAGACTAGAAGGCCTCACAGCCAAATATATGCTGTAATAATTCATTATAACAATGCCATACTGACCTGGCTATAGAAATGTAAGTTTATCTGTTTCAATGCCTTTAGTTCCCATTACAGAAAAGAAAAAACACTGCAGAATTTGCTCATTAGGGCAATGTATATGCAGACAATCTTGTTCAGCTACCTTGCCAAAGTATTGAAAAGGACATGAAGTGAATGTGCTCCTACATTTGCTTCTAAAATTACATTTAAATGCCTGCAAATTTACAACAAACAGTGCAGTGCATGTTCAACAGAGCTTTCAACCTCCAGGCCACCTGTCTTTCTGATAAATTGCTCTTGTTAGAAATACTATTCTCATTTTCCTATTGCTTAGCACCAGTTGGAGCTTCAATTCCACTGAAATAATCACCACAAGCCCACACACATACAGAGTCAAGTTCACTCAAAGACCTAAGGAGGATGTATGTGAATGAATCCAGCAAGCCTTTCCCAAAATTAATTAAATTTGTTTGCCTATCCTTCCTTTTGAAAAGGTTATGAGCTTGGGTCCAGAGAGAATTTGTCAGGGATTCAAGGGGCGCTTTTTCCTGAGGTAGCCACATGAGGCCCTTGAGTATGTGGCTTTTCTAAAGGGGAAATGTTGTTTTCTTATAGGAACAAAGTTTCCTATCCTATTCATTTTAAATATTCATGGGTTTTAAAAAGCCACAAACAAAGATGAAACTATATGCTGTCTCGTCTTCTGTTCTAGTTACATCTCCTACCTCACCACCACAGTTTGGTCTTAGAGTTGTTGTTTTTTTGTTAAAGTTAAGCTGTATCATTATTAGAATGATGAAATTTAACCAGTCAACACTTGGTGAGTTTTGCTTGGGCTGTGCAAATGTGGCTTTTATCTCAGACTACTAACTTTATAAAATTTTATGGCTGCCTAAACTCATATTAAATTAAAGAGGAAACTATGTTTAGCTTAGTTATAGTTAAAAGGCGCACTTGCTCGAAAGCCTGTCATATCTGAGCTCTAGTTTGTAGCCAATATTTGAGTTCTAGTTTGTAGCCAAAGAGCCAGTGCTGTCTGCATCTGCAGAAGTTTCAGTGGACATGTGGCAGGCATGACTAGACACAGGAGTGCACAGAATACTGTTTACCTTCCCACCGAAGTGGTACCTATTTATCTACTTGCAATTCCTTGCTTTTAAACTGTTGGGTTGGCAGGTAATATGTTAATGAAAAACTGAGAAACAATGTTCTGTATTGAATAAAACTTGAAATGTAACAATGAATGCTTTATCTCTAAATCTGATATGGAACCACACTCCATCAGATCTCTTTTCTTCTAAACTTCTGAGATGTGGCTAGCATTCAGACTGGCACTATTTACAGGCGCACCCCCCAAAAAAGGACTCAGACACCAGTGTAAGTGGATAACGGCATTGGGCCACATTTATTGATTCATGCCCTAGTCCGAATTATAAATTTCAATTGGTACTCAGCCAATTATAATTCTTACGGCAAGCAGGCCGCAGTAACACTGGTAAGGTTCCTCCCAAAATTGCCAATGGCAATTGGCTACAATGTATCCATTTGTATCCATTTGTTTGTTTACAACAAACAAATTGTTGACCGTAGTCAATAAACTATCTACTGACCCCACCCTCTGACGCGTATCCGTAAAATCACAGGGTGATGCATGCTGAAGAGCTCCTGCCATCACCCCATTGCCTGGTTCGTCGTTGACCGGACAACGGTAACCAACTTGTACCTATCTAGTGTTGGCCAGTCAATTGCGAACCTGCCGGATACCTGTGGGTCATCAATATTTACCTTACCAGTGCTACCCGCCCATGTGACCAAAGTCAATAGCAAAGCCCCTATATCAAACCATAGCAACAGTGTGGGATGGGCAAAAAAGCCAGAACCAGGAAGCCAATTGTAGGTTCCAGCCAAAAATTCCCACCCGGCCCCGAAGCGACCAATATATCACACTGTTCACTAGGGAGGGGGTGGAGGGAAAAACTTCTCCTCTCCGTCGCTTTCGCAAAATGGCAGCTCGGCTGCCTCGCGGCCACCCCTTTTAAAGAGGGGTGGCCACACCCCCTAACTACCCGGATGTCTGAGTCCGGGGGGCGCAAAGAGCGCGGCGGCCATTTTGGCGCCGCGCTTGCATTGCAGGCGCACCTCCCAAAAAAGGACTCAGACACCGGTATAAGTGGATAACGGCATTGGGCCACATTTATTGATTCATGCCCTAGTCCGAATTATAAATTTCAATTGGTACTCAGCCAATTATAATTCTTAAGGCAAGCAGGCCGCAGTAACACTGGTAAGGTTCCTCCCAAAATTGCCAATGGCAATTGGCTACAATGTATCCATTTGTATCAATTTGTTTGTTTACAACAAACAAATTGTTGACTGTAGTCAATAAACTATCTACTGACCCCGCCCTCTGACGCGTATCCGTAAAATCACGGGGTGATGCATGCTGAAGAGCTCCTGCCATCACCCCGTTGCCTGGTTCGTCGTTGACCGGACAACGTTAACCAACTTGTACCTATCTAGTGTTGGCCAGTCAATTGCGAACCTGCCGGATACCTGTGGGTCATCAATATTTACCTTACCAGTGCTACCCGCCACACGGGGAGGCTTAATAAAGACTCACCGCCCCCCCCCCCCAGACCGTCAGCTCGGTCAACAGGCCTGCTTGCAAATCTTCCAAAAAGAGGTTCATACCTCTGGGCGACAGATGGACCCCATCCCCTGTGTAAAGATCATAATTTTGTAGTCTAATGGTGGAGTGTCGGATGACCCGCCCCAAACCCTTGTCAGCAAAGAACCGGGCAACTACCCTGTTCACCGAGCGGCGAGTGCGGTCAAGGGCCTGGAGGTTAATACCCCCCCTGTAAGCGTGACACGGTATGATGTCCGACCATAGCAGGGTTGTGGCAGGCCACACATAATGCAAATAAGCCAGGTCGCTGCAGATCGTATGTTTTAAAGAAAGGCCAGTAACCTGGCCCAAGTCATTGCCCCCGAGGTGCAGCACCAGGACATCAGGCGGTTCAGCATCCCTGATGGAAAAAAGGAATGGCAACAGTTCCCACCATAACATTCCGCGCTTACCATACCACCTGATACATGCGGCTGCACGTAGTCCAAGCTGGGGTCCCCACTCTGTCGCCGCAGCGTACTGCGCTGCCCAGTGCACATAGCTGTGGCCCACCAGCCATACTGCCACCGGTGTGCGTCGACACACAGGGTCTGTAAAATAAAAGAGATAGGACAGTGACTTAACTGGTACTCACACTTGAAGAGGGCGAACATATAATTCAAAACACTTCGATCCCCACCTCCCCATATGGCATATATCAGTCTCAGAGTACCCAAACGCAGCCGCGGTAGAAGCAGCTCCTATTCTAAATGAATGGGTGCCGTAACGAGCCCCGGGGAGGCCCACACTGGACAGTGCCTTACCGGTCACCTTCCAAAATTGAAATTTGGTGAGGGGAGACCCATCCTAGTGGCAGAAAAATGGGCCAGGGTGCGTACCACGCATTGCAAGGAACTGTTGTAAGGCACCAACCGGACAGATGTCTGCAATTGAACATCGTAGCAGTCTGACACCACTGCCTACGCCATGCTGATCTACTTTTGAGGACCGTATCCTCAACTGAGCCCACTCATTAGAAACATAGACATCTTCGAGTTCCAGTGCCCTACGCTCCGCATCCGCCTTAGACAGTAGCACCAGCTCACTGATGCGGAGCACTCCAAAAAAGGCCACCATCGTAGCCGCGTGAAACAGAGCTGCCTCATACCTGTCAAAACACAGGTCATGCCAGCCTCGTGCAAGGTGGGTAAGAACTCCTGGGGAAATAGGGTGGCGGTAGTCCGGGCGGCGGCCACGTTCCCGTGTCCACCCCTTCAAAACATGTCGTATACGGAAATCATTCGTGCTGTCAGCAGAGCCCCTCACTTTGGCCACGAATGCCAGTGCTGACAGCCTGGATGCTATGGTGCGGGGAGCCAGGCCCTGACTGTGTAGGTAGGCCATAAATTGAAGAACGTGTGAAACCGGAATGGGCCAAATCTCGGGCAACCGGAGTTGCGCACAAAAAGTCTTAAATTGACTGAATGCATGGTGATACGCCTTACACGTGCGGGGCGCCAGCGACATGCCGATCGCCCGGTTCACCTCTCCTTGCCAAACGTCCAAATCTCGTCCGGGAGCGGCGAGGGGAATTCCTCTGCGTCCGGAGCCAAGGCGCGGAACCGGGGGATCTGCAGGCGGGATAAAGCATCAGCAATGTCGTTATTAATACCTGGCACATGTCTGGCCCTGAAGAGCACGTTGAGGCGTAGGCTGCGCAACACGAACTGGCGAACTAACTCTATGACCCTGTGTGATTTAGATGTCTGGGAATTGACAATGTGCACTACCGCAGCATTGTCACACCAGAAATGAACCACTGAATTGGCCCACTCCTCGCCCCATAGCATCAAAGCTCCCAGTATCGGGAAGAACTCAAGGAATGTGAGATCGCGTAAACGATCCGTGCCCCTCCAAGCTGGAGGCCATTGGCCGTAGGCCCACCTCCCCTCAAAGTAAATCCCATAACCCAGGGACCCCAAGGCATCCGACTGAACCTGGAACCTAGGGGAGACCAAAAGGTCAGCCCTCCAAAATGACACCCCGTTGAAGTCCCTAAGGAATTTAAGCCAGATCAACATGTCAGCCCTCATGCCCTTGTTCAGTCAGACCCTATGATAGCGCCTGGACAGGCCAGTCATGGCGTCGCACAAGCGTCAAGCAAAAGCTCTGCCAGGCGCGACCACCCTGCAGGCGAAGTTAAGGTGACCATGGAGAACCTGGAGCTCACGAAGCGACACCTTGCATTTGGCCAGTAAGGCCAAAATCAATGCAATGATCCGGGTAACCTTGTCCATGGGTAACCTGGATGCCTGCGAGACTGTGTCAATTTCAATACCCAGAAATGTGAGCTTGGTTGAAGGGCCCTCGGTCTTTTCGGGCGCTAAAGGGACACCAATTTCCTGCATTAGCGTCTGAAATGTGTTGAGGAGACGCATGCACGTGTCCCAGCCCCATTCACCCCCGAACAAGAAATCATCGAGGTAGTGGGCTACAGACCGAGACCCAGACCTGCGAACAAAGGCCCATTGAAGAAAAGTACTAAAACGTTCAAATGCTGAACAGGAAATGGAGCAGCCAAAAGGCATGGCTTTATCTACATAAAAGTTCCCCTGAAATTTAAAACCCAATAACTCAAAGTCACCCGGGTGCACAGGCAACAAACAGAATGCTGACTTAATGTCACATTTTGCCAAAAGTGCACCAGGGCCACAAGAGCGCACCATGCGCAGGGCCTGGTCAAATGATGTATACCTGACCGAACAAAGGTCATCAGGAATGGCATCATTGACCGAATGGCCCGCCGGGTATGACAGATGGTGAATTAAACGAAACTCCCCAGGGGTCTTTTTGGGCACCAACCCTAAAGGGGAAACCTTCAGATTGGGAAAGGGTGGCATGGGAAAGGGGCCAGGAACCCTACCTGCAGTAACCTCCTTAGCAATACTTAGGGCAGCCACCTCCTCCCTGCCCCTAAGGGAAAGTAAATTAGGGGCATCTTGGGGGCACCGCTCTCCCTTAAATGGGATGCGGAATCCCCGCTGGAAACCGTCGAGAAGGTACCTAGCGTCCTCCCTCCTCGGGTAAGTGAAGAGCCACCGCTCCAACATAACCACGTTAACCGGGGAGGGGGCCTTTTGAGTGACCAGCTCCATCAGCGGCAGGTCTGCCCGCTCCTTGTCCACCTCCACCTCTGCCCCGTGACCCACCAGCTCGCGGGCACGCAGCGGCAGCGTGGGGGCCAGCGCAAGAGGGACACTCGTGCCTGTATCGGCACTGTTTTCTATTGCATGCACCATTGGCCGAGAAGCTCCAACACAGCAGGCGGGCTGGAACCCCCTGCCCCACCAGCTGGCAGGGGGTCTGAGTTGGAGCAGCTCGGTGTACCGCCTGTCCACAATGGTACCTCTCCCCAGGCGCTGGGCGCGTGGGGGTCATATACAAAAGCCACAGCTTCTGACAGGGCTCATCCCACCTCATCTCTGGGTGTAGGGGCACTCTCATTCGAAATTCCTCATCGTAAGCCAACCACGATGGGCCAGGAAAATCCACCATTGCCCTGTAAATATTGTCCAAATATTGGACCATAGGAATGGCCAGGTCAGGCCGAGCCCTAAGATGCACCGCCATATATATGAGGTATGCGGGTAACCAGTTGGCCCACGTGCGTGGTGGCTTGCAACGGTGAGGCAGCTCTTTATCCTTCTCATCCTGCCCCTCCTTCTCCTCCTTGGTGGGTTCCCTGTTCAATAGGGAGAAAATATCTACGTACTCCCCCCGCCAAATCTTTTCCTTTGTGGCCTGGGCCAAATGATCCCCGAGGGGCAAGGAATACCCGGCAGTCGGCAATGCCGACACCGGCACAGGATTAATACGGGGCATCAAGAGAGGGTCCTGAACCGTCCCTGCTACACCCGTAGCAGTCCCTGGGGCGGAAACCCCCCCACCCAATGTCACACCAGTGTGAGACCAAGCTGCACCCGGGTAAGCCGGGAACTGATGGCCACCCACCCCGACAGTACGAGGCCAAGGCCATTGGAACCCATCCCCAGAAATGGAGTGTGATGTGGGGACATTAGTTTGAACCAGATACTCACTGGGTGCACCCCCGTGGGCCGCCCCCACTGGGGGTTCCGGCCCATGGTGGGCGTCGAAGCTCGCGACCGAAATCGAGCTCTGAGGACACATCCGACCACTACCTGACTGTAGTGCCTGCTGTGCGGGGAGCTGCGAGGCCGCGGAAGGCACAGGACTGTGCGCCTCGAGCAGCTCAACCCGACGGCCACCTGCTGAAGGGTGGCGGCTGCCGCGGTCACCTGCTGGCAAAAGGGGCCCCCAGATGGCAATGCAGGCCCCCCCAATGGGGTTATTGGTTATCCCTAGGGATGCCTCTAGCGGCACCACGCGGGCCAGTAGAGCATCCACTGTCACAGATCCCCCTGCATAAAGGGGGCCAGGTGGGCCGGACGGCCTGCTGGGCAATGGTCCAGGGCCCATGACTTGAGAGCCTGGACCTAAGTAGGGCCATGCCCAAAACTCCGGCCCATGAGGGGCCGGGGCAGGCCCTGCTGTGCAACCGCACCAAGCCCTCCCCCCTGTTCGAAGCCCATGGCCGGTAAATGCGGGCCGGGGGCCGAAGCCCCGGCCGCGCCAGGCCCTCCCCCCTGCTCGAAGCCCATGGCCGGCAACTGCGGGCCGGGGGCCGGAGCCCCTGTAGGGCCGGTCTGAGGCTGGAGAGCCGCGGGCCACGGCCTGATCTGCCCCATCCCACCGGTCCCGGTGGGTGCCTCCATTAAGGGGTCCTGTTGGGGGGGCGCAGTCGCAGTCCTCCGACCCGACTGCTGCCTCCTAGTCGGGCGAGCCGAAGTCGCCATAGCCTTCTTCTTGGGAGGCATAGCAAGGCTCATCCCTTCCCAGGGATCAGAACGATGGTTGGGAAGCCGAAGAAGAAGAGGCGAAGAGCGCGCCAAGCTTTCTGCCGCCAAAAACGGCTTCCCCGAAAAGGCGAAGAGCGATGGAGTAAAAACTTCTCCTCTCCGTCGCTTTCGCAAAATGGCAGCTCGGCTGCCTCGTGGCCACCCCTTTTAAAGAGGGGTGGCCACGCCCCCTAACTACCCGGATGTCTGAGTCCGGGGGCCCCCCCGCAAAGAGCATGGCGGCCATTTTGGCGCCGCGCTTGCATTGTTTATCTTTGATGTCAATATGCTCCATAATTTTCCTTGGACAAACCATCTAAATTTGAATAATAGTTTCTTGAGTTTATTTATTTATTATATTTCTATTCTATATATTTGAGAAAGCCATGATGCTGGGAAGGGGAGGGCAAGAGAAGAAGGGGTGGCCAAAATGAGATGGCTAGATGGTATTGTAGATGCAATGGGCACTGAGCTGGGCATGTTGAGGAGGATGGTGGAGGACAGAGGAGCCTGCCCTGGCGAGCAATGGTCCATAGGGTCGCAAAGGGTTGGAATCGACTGTGTGACTGAACAACAACAACAACAAAATTCTATATATTTATTTATTATATTTATATACCACCCATTTGGGTGGTATCCCACTCTGGGCAGTGAACAAACAGATAACAAATAACAACATAACACAGAAGATCAACAGTTCATATCTATTGCTCTGCCCACCACTAATAGAAGGCAATTTTCTCTATGAAAAGATACATCAGCCACTGCCACTGATTTTAGTCTGACATATTTCTATAGCAGTTCTGATGAGGAAGGCAGTATAACCATTCTTAGGGTCAAGAAACATTTCTTACAGAATCCGGAATACTTAATCTTATTGACTTAATATCATGAAAAGATAACAATATGATCAGGCTTCTAATTTTTTATAAATGTTTCCAAAGATTTGTGTGTTCGTTTGTTGTGAAAGATTTCCAAAGCAATATGAACTACAAACTTTAAAACTGGCAGCGATACTATTGAAATCCTGGACTCAATTTTTTTTTTATGGCTGCCTAAATTCATATTAAATAAAAGAGGAAACTATCCTTAGCTCAGTTATAGTTCAAAGTTGCCCTTGCTCGAAAGCCTGTCATAACTGAGCTCTAGTTTATAGCCAAAGAACCAGCGCTGTCTGCATCTGCAGAAATTTCAGTGGACATGTGGCAGGCATGACTAGACACAGGAGTGCACAGAATACTGTTTACCTTCCCACCAAAGTGGTACCTATTTATCTACTTGCAATTCCTTGCTTTCAGACTGTTAGGTTGACACATGTTAGAACTGGTTTTGAATTGCTAGCTGCCTTTCGAATGTGTGTTTTAAAAAATTCTACACCATCTCAGTTCCATGTTTCACCTACTGTTTCATGGTGCTACACTGAAATCCATGAAAAAGAGACTTTATGAACCATAGTTTTTTTAAAATATAATTTCCCATGCTTTGTAATGGTATAGTATGAGGTGAGATATATGGCTGAACAATGTCTTAACTATCCAGCAGAAATTTAGGCTAAAAGCAACTAGTCCATTCCTATTCTGTAATTAAATGATGTACAATCCATTGACTTTAACAGGCCCAGTCCTAAGTGTGCCTCTTTTTCTGGAATTTCACCACCATGTGGGGACTGCCTTGATCACTGTGCCAGACTTGCTTGTGCTGTGCCAACATGTTACACCATTCATAACGCTAGAGCCAACAATCTGAAGGTTTTAATTTTGGGATTTGCTGTTCTTTAAATACATGTGAGTAGAAAAGCACACTTAATTACTGTGAACATCACATTTACTGCAAGTCCTGAAGCAGACAGCATAAATAAGCTTAGTTATATAGCAATTACAGTTCAGTCAGTGTCGTTTAGCACGCAGGACTGAAAGCATAAACTACACAGATATGAAAAGGAAACCAAACAATGCTTCAAAGAATAACCTTATAACCCCAAGAAAAATAAGCATTGTTCATTAGTGCCAGGCTGTGAGTCCAAATAAGTAAGTAACCTCTCAAAAGCATTCAGGCCAGCCCCAGAGCCTGTTAAGCCTTGTTCTTTCAGAGACCTCAGGAAGGCAAAAGTGAGCCCCTGACATGGCACTTTTCATTTGAATTCACTTCCTGTGCTCTGGTTTACTGAAGGCAACTTCCCTAGGTACCTCAGCAGGCTTCCTCCATGGAAAATCACTGTGTATTTGCATTTCGGTTCTAATGTTGAATTCCCCTTACATAATTCAATCCTATTTTCCCAGTAGTACCATTAATATTTTAATTTAATCAGAATTTCAAGAACTTGTTTGCCATCCGGAGCAACTTGGTTACCTGTCAGCCTCCATCAGCTTGTCATATTAGAGGTGATTGTTCCCTGAATCTAATCTACTTTAAATGATTTCGTTGGGTAGAGGTCTATAAATCATCTCAGAATAGGCCTGACAGATGAAGGTTTAGGTAAGTAAACAAATCAGGCTTGCTTTACTTTGGGCAGTAATGAACTTGGCTTTATCAACTTCTTATTGATTTCTCCACTCCAAAAGGTCAAAAAATATTTAACATAAGAATATTATTAATATAAGTACAGTATTACAAACAGCCATAATTAAGATAAGTCCCTACATTCAGTGGTGATGCTGACTTAAGAACACTACAGATGGCATTTCAATAAAGCCTGTGATGCAGTTTGAAATGATGAATCCATTTCCAAAAGGGTGGCCTTCCCCCTTCCCAATCAAAACAGAAATTAACTGAATATTAAGTAGTCCAGAGTCCCTCTGGACTGTGAGCCAAGTTTATAAAGCATAATGTGACAATGCTGCTGCTCTGAAGCCAAGGCACAGTACAGTATGTGAATCATCCCATATATTCACAATTGGTTACACAAACAGTATCGAAAGGAAAGGAAAGAAACAAGATGCATCATCGCAAGGAGATGGTCTGAAGTCTGAAAATGTTACTAAACTGCTTGTTTTTTAATTTAATTTAATTTAATTTTCACGCTTATATACCGCTCACTCAGGCGAACCTGACTCAGTGCGGTATCACAAAAGTATCTGTTTGTTCACCACCCAGAGTGGGATAACACCCAGTTGGGTGGTATAGAAATCCAATAAATAAACAAACATCAAATAAATAAATAAATTTGTTGTTCTTCAGTCGCACAGTCGATTCCGACCCTTTGCGACCCTATGGACCATTGACCTCTAGGCATCTCTGTCCTCCACCATCCTCCTCAGCCTGCTCAGCTCTGTGTCCATTGTGTCTACAATACAATCTAGCCATCTCATCTTTGGCCACCTCCTTCTTCTTTTGCCCTCCACCTTTCCCAGCATCAAGGCTTTCTCAAGTGAATCCTCCCTTCTCATTTGGTGTCCAAAGTACTTCAGCTTCATTTTTACTATTAGACCTTCCAATGAACAGTCATGGTTGATTTCTTCTAATATTGACCTATTTGTTCGCCTTGCTGTCAAGGGGACTCTTAAAACTCTACTCCAGCACCACATCTCAAAGGCATCTATTCTTCTGCGCTCAGCTTTCCTAATGGTCCAGCTCTCACATCCATACATTACCACCAGGAATACCGTTGCTTTGACTATGCGAATTTTTGTTTTCAAGGTGATGTATCTACTTTTCACTATGTTCCCAAGGTTTCTCATAGATTGTCTCCCCAGAATCAGTCGTCTTTTTATTTCATGGCTTTTTATTTCAACATTTTTAACAGAGATTTTATTTGGGTCCCTGTATGTTATTTATGTAACTGCCATGGCTAAGTGATTAAGATGCTGACCTTGATGACTGGAAGGTCAGCAGGGAAGCAGTTTTAGAACCAAGTACTATACGACAGAGTGAGCTCCCATCTCAATCCCAGCTCCTGCCAACCTAGCAGTTCGGAAGCAAGAAAATGCAAGTAAACAATTAGATACCAGTTCGGTGGGAAGGTAAACAGTGTTCTGTGCACTCGGGTGTCTAGTCATGCCTGCCACGTGTCCACTGAAACGTCTGCAAATGCCTTGGTGCTGGCTCTTTGGCTATAAACAGAGATGAGAACTGAACCCTAGAGTCAGATATGACTAGCTTCCAAGCAAGGACGATGTCAAGGAATCAGAAGGCTCATTATAGGGCAATAGTTTCCAAATTTTGGGTTCATTCCTGCCTTGACATATAATTCCAAGAAGCCCTGAAAATGCCATGCATCTTTGGCAGTTCTACTGAAGGCTTTTGAGTGTTATAGTCAAAATGCATTGATATGGCTAGTGTTGGGTTACCATGTATAAATTTTCCAGGTACTTTTTCTCTCCAGAGAGATGGAGCATGGAACAACATCTACCCTCTAGAGAAGGCACATCAGATTAACATTTTAATTAACATGTTAATAACATTAATTCAATAAG
Organism: Bradypodion ventrale; assembly: GCA_035047345.1. Classification (NCBI taxonomy): domain Eukaryota; kingdom Metazoa; phylum Chordata; class Lepidosauria; order Squamata; family Chamaeleonidae; genus Bradypodion; species Bradypodion ventrale. The sequence goes on from JAWDJE010000003.1 coordinate 253,790,606, forward strand.
TTAACATTCAGGTTCAACCATGTCACAAACATGTCAGCTAGCGGTCTGGAATGGTTCTCCATTCTGGAACTGCAGGTCAGCTAAGTGGGGTTGGGTTACTGGGCAATGCACCTGGCCAGTGCATTGCTCTAACATGGCCAACTTTGACATGAGCCCAGCCAGCTGTATCATCATATTTAAAATGGCTTAAAGAGCATCAAACAGGATCAAAAACAATGGGAGACAATGCTTCAATTTGCCATGTCAAACTAGAGGTGTGAATCACGGATCAACTAAGTAATGTATTTTCAGCTCTAAACTTTAATAGGAATGGGTAAATTTCCTAATTTCTGTGCTTTCATATTGCATTCTCAAACTTAACATTACAAGCTTTCATTGTGGACCACATAGTCTGTCATGAACCAAGAAGCTCTCTTTTAAAAAGAAAATTGCTTTACATTTACTAGAGCAGAGATATGGCTTTGTAAACCAAACACCCCCCCCCCCCCCCCCCAATCTATCTTTTTTGTGTTAGCAGCTTCAGGATTTGATCCATGGGAAAATTCTTTAGAGAAACTTGTATCTTTGAGGTAGTGTAATAGTGAGGGATCACACTGCTGGCACAAGGACTGCTATTAGTAAATAAGGAATAGTTTTTCTTCATGGAGATTACTGCTCCTGACAGACAATGTCTGTACAATCATGTGATTGCATGTTTCTGTGCTTACTGGACTTTCCATTCAGTGGAAACTCAGTAAGATACTTTATTTTAGCTCTGAGATCCTTTCACTAGAAATGTGAGGGATTGATTCTGGAAACTTCCTCATTCAAATTATGTGCTCTACCATTGATTTAACACCCCCTACTGCTTCAGTGATGAAACTAGTCTTTATTTTCTGATGAGCAGGTTCTCAATCATCCATATTTTTTTATAGGCACCAACAATTTCTGCAATTCCTGAGACAGCTGGGTTCACTTATTTATTATTTTGATTATATATATTTTTTCTTTTTCAGAAAAAAATATTTTAGACAGTTAAATGCATCCATCCTTAGCTAGGTCTGTTTTAGGTTCTCGGTTTATATTTGAATTATTGCTTGTAAAACACCATTTAATTTAAAGCTGCAGCTGCATTGACATCAGAAATAGTATTTTATTTAAATGAGGTGTAGGGACTGCAGTGACTTTCAATATTGTTCTTACCAACTTTTAGATCTTATTTAAAGAGTGTATTGGTTCCAGAAGAGTTCAAATTGTAAGCATCAAATGTTAGACAAACAGAATTACAATGATATATAAAGGAAGGAAAGATATACAAAGGGCCTAGGAACCTCTAATGCTTTATACATATGCATTGCAGAAACACATATTGATTTTGTTTCAGTCAGGCAAAGCAAAAAAGCAATGCTAATATGTAAGGAACAAACAAGAATGAAACAACAACTAAGAGTAGGGATAATATTTTGAGGAAGCTGAAAAAACATTGGAGGAAACATGAACAGACTTCATAAGGCTTATAAACTAGCAAAGTTTATTTTACATTTCTAGTATATGATTTTAGTTTGTTGTGTACAAGGAGTGGCACTACGAAGCTATACTACAGCAACATAAAAGTTGACAGTACTGGTCTTCTCTGAAGTTTCACAGTTTCACTCACAGTTTTCTCGTGGATGGTGGTGAGGAGCTCATGATAAGATGAAAATAAAGAGTTGCTTCATCATTCCACATTGCTTACAATCTTGTACTGTATCCTTTAATTGTCTCACCATTAGTCAGTGAACAAAATGCAGGTTCTCTTTAATACTGCAGTTTAGTTGTATACACAAAATCTTTTCAAGGATGGAAAGAATCCCATTTACTCCATTCCTCTCTTCTTGTAAGAATTGTATATATGGCTCATGTATTGTACTATACACTACAGTAAGGAAGGCTGAGTGCAGAAGAATAGGCACCTTTGAATTGTGCTGAGAGTCCCCTGGGCTGCAAAGAGATCAAACCAGTCGATCCTAAAGAAAATCAACCCTGATTGCTCCTTGAAAGAACAAATACTGAAGCTAGAGCTCAAGTACTTTGGCCACCAAATGAGAATAGAGGACTCACTGGAGAAGGGCCTGACTATGGGAAAGACTGAAGGCAAAAGGAGAAGGGGGTGGCAGAGGATGAGATGGCTAGATGTCATTGTTGATGCAGTGGGCATAGTTCTGGGTGGAGTAGGGAGGATGACAGATGACAGAGGAGCCTGATGTGCTGTGATCCATGGGGTCGCAAATGGTCAGACTTGACTGTGCGACTGAACAACAACAACATACACTACAATAGAAGAACAGTAATCCAAAAGTAGCAAGCATTAGAATTCAGTCTCAAAGGAAAAATGTCACCATCCTGCCTTGCTCTAGTAAGTGCCTCTTGCACCCAATATGGATTTAACAGGAATCACTTGATATTTTCAAGTAAAGTAGCTAACAGTTTGTTGAAGAATTCAAGTATTTGCCAAAATTAGCTGGGGCATGAAAAATACATTATTATCTGTTTATTATCTCCAACACTACAGTAGCTAGAGGTTGTACAACAGAATATAGGCCAGCATTTTGAAAATAGCTTGGCCTTCAAATTTTATCAAATACTCTGGTCTAAGTAGTTTCTTGTTTATAGGAAGTTAAAGATAAAATGTTCCTAGAGTGTGTAAGTTATTTTTTTTAAATAAAAGACTTGGAAACTCAGTTTATATAGTACAGTACCATTAGACATTCAAATCCAGTTCAGGATAATGAACAGTTTGCATTCAAATAATAACTCTCCAAGATGGTCATTTAACATGAAATACTTTGTTTGAGTGTAAAGCTGAAACAGATGCATTTTTCAGAAGTGGCAAAAGAACAGATCTATTATCACCTTGAAACTTTTGGAATTTATTAAGCTCAATATTTTGTGCTGCAAATATGAATCTTCATTTTTCTTCTCATGCAGAGGCATGTCAGATTTTTCATCCATATAAGACAGTACAATATTGCATGATGGAAATGTCTGTGAAAATAAATTGTTTTCAGCAGTTTCATGCACCATTTGAATAACAAAGTGGAAATACAATGATATTTGATTTGTAGCAATTTTCTTTTTTGCATTTGCAAGGTAAGAAAAACCGGCAAACTGAGCCCATTCAACAAGGATCTCTTTTTACCTGATTTTTTTTCATTGCATAAATGTGAAGCAAACTGAACTTGGAGAAAAGTTAGCCTATTTTTATGTTCATCTAATTATGTTATTTACTAAAAGTTAACACTTTTTCTTCGAACTCTTAAAACATGGGTTTGGTGTATGAAAACCAAGACACAGGACACAGCCTCGGGCTGGGTTAACTCAGGTTTATTGCATCGTGGACAGAGGGAACATGAGGTAATGGCGGATCGATAGCTCTTTATATACAGTGGTAATACATTTGAACATGGTGCCATTGTAGCCCATTGGCTACTGCCTGCGTGACGTCATTGCGAGTCACGCCCTTCTTGTCCAGGTGTAGGTAGTGGCGGGAAAGCTTCCCGCGCTGCTGCCTTTGATGAGATCGGACCAATAGAGCTTGGACGCTCGCTGCTGCCAGCTGGTGGACATTAGCTCGCGTCCTCATTCAGGGTTCATATGATACAGCTGAAGGTTACATTGTTGCTATAGGCAAGGTTCAGATACATTGTAATCCATGTGGAAGGTAAAACCCTTAGAACACAACATCCCTCCCCCCTAGGACGAGACAACGTCTCGAGCCCATGCTTCCAGACACTCCCCCTCCTAGGAGACAAAATCTCTCAGCCAAGATGGCTTGTTTCGAACACGCTGGGGTCTCGATGCGGGCTGCCTCTCCCCGGGTTTGCTACCTTCTCTTTGTCCCCTGGTTTCCTGTCCTGTAATTTGAGAGGGAGACTCGTTAGTGACTTGCCGCGGCTCTGCGGCGTTGTTGGGAGGTGTGCTCTTATTTAGGGAGGAACCGGGGGCACTGGGGGCTAACGAAAACCCCCTCTTCTCGCTTGGATGGGTGGGGGAACACTCCTGAAAACCCCCCCGGCTCGCTAAATCAAAATCTAAAGTCCATTCGGGGGCAGCGGTCGCGAACTCCTCTCCCCCTTCCCCGGCCTCCGACGGAACTGGTTTATCAAAAGGATATGAGTCGGGGCCGCTGCTTCTTCCTTCCCCCTTGCTTGGGACTGTTGTCCGCTGCTGTCTCCCCCTTGGGTTACGCGGGTGGGGGAGAACCCTAACGCTGAATCTTGTTGGGGATCCTCACTGACTGGCCCACTGACTCGGTGCCTCAGTTGGTCTGCGTGTCTCCTCCAGAGGAGACCGGTGTGGGTTTCGACTCGGTACGACACTGGCCCCGTCTGTTCTACAACCGTCCCCGGCACCCAGGCTGGCCCCGCGCTGGCATAGTTCCTGCAATGGACAGGGTCGCCGGCGGCGAACCCTTTCGAGACTGCCAGCCCCACGTTTTTTCCCTTATCCTCAATTCTTGTGGGGTCCAGCCTGGACAGGAGTGTAGTCAGTTTCCGCCGCATCAATAGCTCTGCCGGCGAGTAACCTGACGCTAAGGGGGTCACCCTATACGCTAGTAAGAACTGACATACTTGGTGGTTCAGGTCCCCGGGGCCCATGCGCCGAAGCGCCTCCTTCATTGTACGCACCAACCGTTCCACTTGGCCATTCGTGGCCGGGTGAAACGGCGCGGACGTGACATGCCGAATGGCATTCGCCTCCATGAATGCCCCGAACTCTGAGGAGGTGAAGCAACTCGCGTTATCGCTGACTAAAGTGTCGGGTAACCCGAACGTTGAAAAGACTCTCCGTAGTTGGTTAATTGTAGTGGTGGAGGATGTGCTCTTTACCGGAATGACCTCCAGCCACTTTGAGAATGCATCCACCACCAGGAGAAACATGGTTCCTCGGAAAGGGCCAGCGAAATCTACGTGCACTCTGGACCATGGCCCCCTTGCTGTGTCCCATTCCCTATGCGGAAGCCGGGCCGCCTCTGGTCGGGACCCCTGGCACGCCTCACAAGTGCCGACCATGTGCTCAATGTCCTCGTCCAGCTGTGGCCACCAAAAGTAACTGCGGGCCAGCGCTTTTGAGCGAACGATGCCCGGGTGGCTGACGTGCAGCAGTTTGAGAACCCTCGGCCGCATGGGTGTTGGGACCACCACCCGTTGGCCCCACAACAGGCACCCCCTTTCTAGGGACAACTCTAGCTTCTTCCGAAAGAATGGGTCGAATTCCTTGCTTGGGGACGATGCTGGCCACCCTTTCTGCACCCATGAGCTGACTTTCGCCAGCGTTCTGTCCTTGCCTGTCGCCCTGGCTATATCGGCTGGTACTATTGGGGGTTCGTCTAAAACCTCGATTAGCAATACCTGGCGGTCTCTTCCTATTCTGGCTTTTTGGTCGTCCGTCAAGGGCAAAGGGGATCTCGACAGCGCATCAGCATGGCTGATCTCCTTTCCAGGCCGGTACTCCAACTCGTGTTGGTACGCGTTAAGAAAAATGGCCCATCGCAACATTCTCGGGGACAGTATCTGCGGCGTGGGCTTGCCTGCCGTGAAAATTCCTAACAGGGGCTTGTGATCCGTCACGATTTTGAATGGGCGGCCATACAGAAAATCGTGAAACTTTTTGGTCCCCGCTACTATTGCCAATGCCTCCCTGTCGGTTTGCGCGTAATTTCGCTCTGCTTGGGACAGGGACCTTGAGTAAAACGCCACTGGGGCCTCCCGACCGTCATCCAACACGTGGCAAAGCACCGCCCCCACCCCCACCGGTGATGCATCACAGACTAAGACCACCGGCCGTTTGGGGTCGAAGTGTGTAAGGATTGCGTCCGATGTTAAAAGTTGCTTAAGTTCGTTGAACGCCTTCTCGTGCTCGTCACCCCACATCCATGCCTCCTCCTTCTTAAGTAACCGATGAAGCGGTTCAGCCACGGAGGCTTTCCGCGGAAGGAATGTATGGTAGAAATTGAGGAGCCCCAGGAATGACTGAAGTTCGGTTTTGGATGTGGGGCGAGGGGCCTTCTTAATGGCTGCTACCTTGGATTTGGACGGCTTAATACCCTCAGGTGTGATCCGAAACCCTAAAAATTCGACCTCGGTTTCGAAAAAAACACATTTGTCCTTCCTCAGTCTCAGCCCCGCTTTCTCGAACACAGTTAGCACTTTATCCAATCTCTTTGCCAGTTCGGCCTCACTCCCCCCTGTTATCAATACGTCATCAAAATAAGGCAACACCCCCTCCAGCCCCTTCAGGAGGCGTTCCACAAGCGACTGAAAAAGGCCGGGTGCCGAGTTCACGCCGAACTGTAACCGCGACACCTGGAACGCTCCTTTATGTGTGACTATCGTTTGTGCCGCGGCCGTGGCGGGAGTTACGGGGAGTTGCTGATAGGCTTGTGCCAGATCGAGCTTAGCGAAACACTTTCCCCCATTTAGCCTGGCCAAAAGGTGGCTGACCACTGGCACCGGATATGCATTAGGGCGAATCGCCTTGTTAATTGTACACTTATAATCAGCGCAAATGCGCACCTCCCCGTTAGCCTTCAGTGCTGTTACGATTGGAGTTTCCCACTCCGCGGAATCAACAGGAATAAGAATCCCCTGGCCCACCAATTTGTCCAGTTCCGCCTCTATTTTGTCCTTTAGTGCGAAAGGCACCCTGCGCGGTTTGAGTCTTATCGGGCGGACCTCCGGGTCTAGGTCGAAGGCTACAGGGGGTCCCTTGAACTTTCCAAGTCCTTTTTCAAACACGGTGGGGTGCGCGTCACACACCGCTTGTATCGGATCCGCGCCCACGGCATGCACCCCCCCTATGAACAAACCCAAGGGCTGAAACCACTGCGTCCCTAGGAGGCTACAATTCCCCCCTTTGAGAACGACTAACGGGAGTTCTGCGGAATGTCTTTTATAGTGAACCCGAAATTTCCCGACCCCCAGCACTGGAATGCTGTTCCCTTGTACGTCTCGTAGCATGGACCTCAGAGTCTTAAGCTTGGGCCGCGCTTGGGGGTCGATCTTCAAGAACTCTTTCTGGGGAATTATGGAATAATAGGACCCCGAGTCAATCTCCATCCTAACGGGGGCCCCTTGTACTATTACCTCAATGAAGTAATGGTTTTGTCCCGCGGACACGCTGAACACAGTGTCGTCCTCACTGCCGTCCGAGACGCGGCCCACGCCGTCCTGCTTCCTCGTGGGTCGGGCGCCATCTTGGGGTCTCGCTGGACGGTCCGGTCTGGCCGAACGGTCTTTCGACTGCCTCCGGCCCTCTTTCCGATTTCTGCATGCCCTGGCGATGTGCCCGCGCCGGCCACAGCTGTAACATTCGGCTTTCCTGAAAGGGCACTTCGCACGCTCGTGGGCCGCCCCGCAACCATCGCAGCGGCGCCCCCCTTTCCGGACTTTCTGTACCTCTTCGCCGTCGCTGCCATCTGTAGAGGACCTCGAGGTTCGTCGAGTCGCGTGCACCGGCTGTCCTGACTTGCCACGCACCGAGCTTTCCGCTTTGCTGGCCCTAGGATGCCACTCACGCCACTCGTGTATTTCGTCCACTCCCGCATTCGTGGACTCCGCGGATTCCGCGGTCTCTACGACCTCGGCCAACGTGGGTGGCGGCTCCCTGTTCATCAGGCGGCGCTGCACTTCCTTGTCCTTCAGGCCACACAGCACGACGTCCCTCATGATCATCTCCAGGTTGTCCCACTTGCAGGGAACGGCGGCTACCCTCAGGGCCTCCACGAACGCCTCTACCGACTCATCCGGCGCTTGGACTCGCCTCCAAAACGCACTCCTAGCAGGAAACATTGCCTTCGAGGGTTGGAAACGCTCACGCAGCAACTTCAGTATGTCGTCGGTTTTGAAGTCGTCCAACGTCTTCGGTTCGATCATGCCCACCAGCGTCCGCTTGGTCTCTACACCCAGCATTCGGGTGAGGATGGCCCTCTTCCTTTCCTCGTCGTCTTTGACTTTGAGTTCCACCAATGCCGCCTTGAAATCCATGTTAAAGATGGTCCAGTCTTGCGGCTTGGTAATATTGAACCCGCTCTGTGTCCTGGCACCTTGGGAATCCATAATCCCACCTTCGTCGCCAATTTGGTGTATGAAAACCAAGACACAGGACACAGCCTCGGGCTGGGTTAACTCAGGTTTATTGCATCGTGGACAGAGGGAACATGAGGTAATGGCGGATCGATAGCTCTTTATATACAGTGGTAATACATTTGAACGTGGTGCCATTGTAGCCCATTGGCTACTGCCTGCGTGACGTCATTGCGAGTCACGCCCTTCTTGTCCAGGTGTAGGTAGTGGCGGGAAAGCTTCCCGCGCTGCTGCCTTTGATGAGATCGGACCAATAGAGCTTGGACGCTCGCTGCTGCCAGCTGGTGGACATTAGCTCGCGTCCTCATTCAGGGTTCATATGATACAGCTGAAGGTTACATTGTTGCTATAGGCAAGGTTCAGATACATTGTAATCCATGTGGAAGGTAAAACCCTTAGAACACAACAATGGGTGCCCAAACTTTTTGGGCCATGGGACAGTCACATGGTTCAGTGGGCCGGTCATGTGGTTTCTCCCACCAGAAGCGGAAGTAAAATGCACCTTGTAATCTGTTTTGCAACAGATATGATTTGCAATAGGATGAGATAGATTTTAGGCTGCCATTTTCTATGCTTAAATCAAAGATGCCATAGGGTGAGTTTTACTTCTGCTTCTGGGAGTGATCTTGTTTTTCTTTTTTCTTCTTTCTTTTTAACTTACAGGGGAAAGCGTGAACGCAGTCCCCCACTACCACAAATTATGCAGTCTAGTTTTCTGCATTTGAGGAAATCGCAGGGGTCAGCACACCCACAGTGCAATGGGTGAGCCTCGCCCTGGAAAAACCACCTTCGTGATCATGGTGTCTCCCTTGCCAGGTAAGTATTGCTTCTGGGAGTGATGAGGGCAATGCGGGCCAGATGAATTGGCATCGGGGGCCAGATCTGGTCCATGGGCCATAGTTTGGGCACCCCTGTCTTAAAGAGTCAGAAATATTTTTCAGATTGATTTTAGAGTAAATGCATTGATGTGAGGTCCCAGCTCAGGTTAATAGCTGAGTTACTTTGTTTCCTTGAGGGGATGGGCAGAACAAGCAATGCAGCTGGAGGAAAAAGGTGGAGTTTTGTGTTACTAGTTTTAAATCCAGACACACAGCAGTTGATGAATGTATTGTGGTTGTCTTACATAAGTGTACCAAAAATCCAGGAGGGATCACTGCAATTTTCTTTCTTTCATGTCCCAATCAAATCCTGGACTGCCAAAATGAAGCCACTTTCCTGGCTTTGTCTTTGGCCAAACTTAAGTTGGTGCATGTTTCTGTTAGTAATCGGCAGACCAGTAAATGAGTCGGATTGTGTATCTCTCCATATTCACACAGGATGTTGTTGTCTGCCAGCAGTCCCCCACCTAAGCATTACTGAGATAATGAGCCTACTTACCAAGATTCCCTATATTAATATAGCCCTTAGTGGTGAAGTTTGTTATGTTCTGCTACAACCAGGCAGCTTATACAAAGCTAAAGAAGGACCCATCAGGTTTTATCCATCCATTTAAGGATAAGAACAAGTGACCTCACCATGTGAGTGAAAGGGTAAGGCCTATCTAGCAGATAGTGAAGTAAATGCAGGTCTAGTTTCAGAAACGTACACTGAAATGAAAGCGTTGTATTTGTGGATTAGGAGCTCTTGACTTGGGCCAAATTCCTCTTGCTAGTAACCCTATCATTGGCATAACGCGAAACCTCAAGTTAGGAAATCTCCATGGACATCATGTTGCATACTGAGTCAAGTGACTCAGCATGCAGTATATAATGTCTACAGAGATTTCTTAACCTAAATGTGCAGGGCTAGATTTGCATATTAAATGCTTAAAAAAATTTTTTTTTGCAGTGTTTATGCATTGTAAAGGTTACAGTAAAGACTGACAGTGGAATTAACTGGGGAAATATCATAGTGATAAGCTTCTTTCCTCTTTATGTTGGCTAGAAATATGTTTTTAATTGTTTTTTTAAAAAATGGGTAAAGGGGGGCGGGGTCCAGCAGTGCTGGGATGGTCTGAAGACATGAAAAAAAGTCACGCAAAGCCGGGGTATGTTGAGTGGCAAGATAATGATAACTCTCAGAATGGTCACAGAAAAATATATTCTGATACATTTTGCTTCAGTTCTCATACACATATGAGAATCTTTTTTAAAATCTACAACCTCTTGGGAAATGCACTTATAAATTAGATGGGGGAAGCTTGCTCTTTTTTTTTGGCAATTATGTATCTTTGTCAAACTACTTAACAGGTTTATTGTGTGGACACAATGAATAAATTATATTGAATCTATAAAATAACAGATAATGGATTGCAGGCTCAGTGATTTAGATATCTGGTTGTGGAGCCAGAAGTTGGGAGTTCAATTTCCCACTATATTTCTTTGACAGGGGCTAGACTAGATGATCAATAAGGTTCCTTTCAGTTCTGCTTTTCTAAGATAATGATGATGAAGAAGAAGTCTGTAATTTGTCTGGAAGAATCTGTAGTTCCAGACGAAGCAATGTGAAGGAACTACAGAAAAATCTGTTATAAAGACACTAGCATCCTTTAATCATTAGAATTCTTACAAGTGTTACTAGTGTTAAAAGGTGGCAGGGGCGGGGAAATCATGAACCAAATGTTTAAAACAAAATTTTTGTGAGATATAATCTAGGCTTGATAGACTAAGTTTGGTCAATTTGATTTCTTTCGAATACAAATTCTTCAGTTTTTATGACTACATAAAGAATATGATTGCTGCAACTTGTATTGGTAAGCAGATAGTCAACATAACGGGCAAATGCTAGAGCTATGAGACAAATGATAAGTATAAATTATTTGCAAGCTTGCGAAACAGCAATTTGACTTTTTATGAGCCTGTAACAATGCCCCCAGAGACAAATGTGTGAATTTCTGTAGATCATTGCATTTTCATGGCCATGGTATTAAGTAAAGATTGCAGCTCCAGGTTTTGAATTTCCCTACTCATAAATAAGGGCCATTTTTGGTTTTTATGTCTGAATTTTGCATGAAATATATATATTCTAATCCTGACTGAGATGCCTTTGAGGAATAATAGTGGCAGCTTTTCTCTCTTTTTTCTTTGGCATAAAATTTCATCTTGTACATGTGCAGAAACCATACATCTTTGGTGCTAAGGCTACAACACCTTTATCAAGGATTTTGTATCAAAACTGTATTCACTTGTATTTAATGTCTAACAATTTGCTGATCATGCATGAAAGGTTTACTGAACTAACATGTTCTCGAGATGGGAAAACTTTATTTAAAAAAACAAAACACCATTGCTGATTCGTAGGATCTTAGTGCCATAGATCTTTTTCTCATCATAAATGTTACATTTATTGGTACTGACTACATTTTAAATAATTTTTTAAATAAATTTATTGTTCTAGGATATCTTCAGGCAGCAACCATGACAAGTGTCAATTGGGAGGAAGCAGATCATTCTTTGTTGATTTTGTATATTAATTTTATTTTGGTTGGTCATTTAAACTTGTTATTTGGAATTATGTTTTATAAATATGACAGAGCTATTACTGGGAGCAGGAACCCCATGTTAAATTATTTCTTCTTTCCACTGCTGGAATTTGTAGTGCTGTTGCCTTGTATCTCTCTAACAGCATACTGAGTATTTTCTTACTTTTGCTAAGCAGATCTGCTCATGTGGAACAAAGGTGTGGAACTATTTGGTGAATTGTGTTATAAAACAAGAGTGGAAATGTTTGATGTTGGAGAAGTTTGAGGACACCAGATACGTGCAGCTTCCTCTCCAGTTACCAAGGTGCCACAACAGTCATATAACCAAAAAGGACACCAATAGATCAGCCTTTATGCAACAATAGTAGGAAGTTTGGTCCAACCAAAAGTGTCCTATCATTCCAATGTAATCTGTAAAATGGAGCGTGACAACACAGCAGCGAAAATATGCTTAAATCCACTGTGATCCACAGTTTTTCAAAGCAGGCCACTGTTGTGTTCTTTGCATCAATATAGATTTCTGGACAACTATAAGTAGGTTCTCACAAAAGACAGAGACAAGTGTCTTTCAACAGACGGTTTCCCCTTCAATTGTAGGCTAATCACCAGCACATTTGATCTAATCAGTTACTAATTGGCAATTTCCATCCCTTTCAGTGGCTTAGTGATAATTTGTTTCAGTGCTGACTTTAGAAAGCTTTTTAAAAAAAACAAAAAAAAAACAATGTGGACATCAGTTGAGGGAAACATATCTCTGTATGCACCTCTTTGTGTTGGATCAGGCAATCACATAACACAGAAAACAGATAAAAGCAATGATACCAAACCAGTACAAAATTAAACCACCCCTACTGGTGATTATCCACTAGGGGTTCCCATATTTCACTTTTCATCTTGTAATCAGGGGCTGCAGGGGCTCAGTGGTTAAGAAGCTTACCTTATTAGCTGGAAGGCTGGCAAGTCGGCAGTTTGAGATCTGGGTATTGCATGACAGATTGAGTGCATGCCTGTCTTTGTCCCAGCTCATGGGGACATGAAAGGAGCTTCATTTGGGCCTTCCCTGAGTGGAGTTTCTTCCACAAAAATCCTTTCAACCCAGAATAATTTCTGGCATGAAATTATTATCTTGTAATCGCCAGCTTTTAATTCCATTTTCTCTGTGCCAAATCTCACATAAACTACAGAGTAAATGACTAATGTTATGTGTCCCCTGAAAGTACTGAAGTATTCTTAATGGATCTCCTATGGTAAAGTGCTCTCATTAATCCTGCCTGGGCTGAGAACCCGGGCCCTCTCTGGGCCGCCCCCCCGCCCACACCACCTGACATCAGCAGTGGCGGCAACGATCGTGATTTGTCCCCGCTGCTCCGAGCAGGCTCTGGCTCTGTCCCATCGCTTCAGCAGCCTTTGGCAATGTGGATCACAGTGCTGGGGAAAATTTTGGAGCTTTCTCCATTTCAAAATCTGCAGTGCTGGGAAAGCCCCTAAATCGCTTACCAATAAGTGTGTGTGTGTGTGTGTGTGTGTGTGTGTGTGTGTGTGTGTGTGTGTGTGTGTGTGTGTGTGTGTGTGTGTGTGTGTGTGTGAAATCTGTTCTCTGCAGAGGTAGACAGGAAAGGAAGGGTGTCATGAAAGTTCAGAGGAAGGAATGGGCTAAACAGGGTCACTATGAGATACAGTGTAGTTTCATGTACCAAAGGTTTTAGCTTAGTTCAGGTGTGCCCAAACTACGGCCTGCAGGCTGGATCTGGCCTGTGGTGCCAATTCATCCAGCTCACAGGCCGGATTGCTGCTGTCACCAGAAGTGCCGCACCACCACTGGAAGTGTGGAAACTGCACAAAAAAGTGCCCAAATACTGCGAAAACTTCGAAAATGTGGTAAAAATGTGCCACCCTCGCTCCTGATGCCATGGGAAGCGGTGGAGCCAGCAAAAATGCCTGAAAACACATGGTGAATTCAGATAGTGGTGGTGGTGGTGGGAGGAATGATGTGACTGGCCTGCCCATCTGTATGAGGGGGCACGATCAGGCCTTGGGGGGGGGGCGAAGGTTTGGGCACCCCTGGCTTAGTTATTCACTACTAGAGTAAATTCATTGAATCAGTGGGATTTGGTGAATTAACTCCATATGTCCTACTGATTTAATGAGTCTACTTAAATTGTGACTTACTATGTTTCAGCCATGTATTTTAACCAGACTGATTTATATTATTCTGTTCTGCAGTGATTATATATATATATATATACTTCATAAGCTTAATTTGAAGGAAACAACTGTTGTACTTCAACCTACTGATTCATTTCTGTTGTGTGCTTGTTTGTTTCTGAATGCCTTTTTTAAAAGCTGTGTGTCAGCAGTTCGATACCCGAATACAGTATTGCAGAACAGAATGAGCTCCCGTCTTTGTCCCAGTTCCTGCCAATTTAGCAGTTTGAAAGCAAGAAATTGCAAGTAGATAAATAGGAACCACTTCAGTGGGAAGGCAAACAGCGTTCTGTGCACTCCGGTGTCTAGTCATGCCTGCCACATGTCCACGGAAATATCTGCAGAAACAGACAGTGCTGGATCTTCAGCTATGAAACAGAGATGAGCACTGAGCCCTAGAGTTGGATACGACTGGCTTTCGAGCAAGGGTGACCTTTACCTTTATCTTCCTTAGAGCTGTCATTAGTGGGGGCCTAAAAGGTTAATTCCTCCCTAATTGTACTTTTCTTGGATGTACTGTATATATTTTTATATTTACAGATGCCATGTCAGAGCTTAGCTGCTAGTGCCAAAGAAAATCTTGGATTCTGTTCAGTTTTCTTCATATTAATTTTCCTGCCCACTTAACAAAATTATATTCAATGAGCTGTGGGAGAAATTCACATCAATGGGCCATGTAATGCAATTTCTGGTATATATGCAGGAAAGAAAAAAAATCTTACATTTTCTTTCATTTCTGTCAAAATCAATCAAATTATACTGAACTGAACATAATCTCTTAGAGTGTGTATGTGAGGAGGGGTGAGGGGGAACCAAGCCAAGCAGTTCCACTGAAATAAACCCTCTTACATAGTAACATGCACATATTTAAGACATCTCTGTTTTCTTCTTCTGAAATCATGCCTAATTAGTTTTTTTAAATCACCCACACAACTAAGACTCTTCCCTGCATAATTTATGACATAGAGGGGCCCAGTGTCAGAAATCAAATGTTGTAAATTAAAAATAACAAGTTTGAGACTAGTGATTCAATTAAAACCCTAGAAAACATTGGATTATGCATAATTGAGAATGTGTATGCCGAGCTGCTTGTCGTGCTTGTCAGCTTGGATGGGATTGGTACTGTCAAGAGCATTTAAATCAACTCCATAAAAAAATTAGAAAACAAAGATGATATTCAATATTAACTTCCAGCATTCAGAAATAAAATGAAGAGGTATTTATATTGAACATGTGGATGGCAAGGTTTTATTTACAGCAGAAGTTATAAAACTTAGTAATGACCCTGGCTGAGATGTGAAGCTATCACTGTGCAATTGAGCTGTTGTTGTCTATAGAACAAGGATTCAACAGCTGGCTGTGCTAATAGCAGGACTATCTGCAGGAAGGCCAAAGATTCAATCCAGATTGAAGAGAGGAGAAGCCATATCCTGCTCGTGTTTTTTATTTTCGCTCAACTGCCTTTTCTTAAAAGTTCTAGCATGAGAAGGTGCTTCATACATGCAAAAATGTGCAGTAATAAAATGATGCCTGAAACCTGGTGTTCCCCTCTCCCACTCAGACAAATCTTGCTTCTGCTTTAATATTTGCAAATATTAAAATTTTCAACAGCCTTCATTTTTAGCATCTGCCACCTCACTTTTGAGCAAAAGAGACCGTTTGTAACTTTGATTTCATATTGCTGTCTCAGCAGTAAACTGGGGTGTTGAAAGGCAAGGCAAAAATCCAGCCAGAAAGATGATTCTTATTTTAAAATAGACTCCCCCCCCCCCCCATACACACCATCTTTACCAATGAAACTTTTGAAAAGCAGAGACACTAAACCTCAGCAGTAGAATATTTTTACAGCAACCCCCTTCATAACTTCCAAAGAAGGCTGTGTAAGCCTCCAGCCTCTTTCCTTCACATAGCTGCTCTAAGCTGGTTGAACCATTTTAGAGTCCCGTGGGGACTTTTAGTCCTAAGGTATTTGGTAATGCAAGAATACACATTTCTACTCAAAAGCAGTAATGACTGAAACTAATGGGCTTTATTCAGTGGTTAAGTTTGCATAGGATCACAGCCCCAGACTATGAAAGATGGAAAGAAACTACATTTCCAACTCAGTTTAATGAAGCCACACATTTGAAAGTAGCCCAAATCACAATTCAATTAAGTGAAATTCTATAAGTCCAGATGATTCCCTTCAACTCCACAACAGATTGATTTACTCCAAGGGGATATGTTCTGAGAAGACATTTGCCACACCGTTGATCTGTGCAGAAGCTAAATTACAAGTTTTCCCTGGGTTCTGCCAACCTAGAGATTCAAATGCAAGAAATTGCAAGTGGATAAATAGGTACTGCTTTGGTGGGAAAGGTAACAGCATTCTCTGAGCTCCGGTGTCTAGTCATGACTACCACATGACCACGGAAATATCTGCAGATGCAGACATCGCTGGCTCTTTGGCTGTAAATGCAGATGAGCGCCAACCCATAGAGTCGGACACAACTGGCTTTCAAGCAAGGGAGACCTTTATATTTAAATGTAGACACAATAATATGTAAATGATACTAAGATTTTAATACAGCCTTCTAGAAATATGGTTAACACTTGTCAACCAAAAAAGTCACAAACAATATGCAATCTTTTGATACAGTTATGTTGAAGGTAGCACACATTGTAGCCTAATAAAACTATTACCTCAATATGGGCTATTGGATTTGTTTTGTGTAGCTTTGCTACTATTGCTTTTGTTTGTGACCAATAACAAGGTTAACTGAATATTAAACAAACTGATTTTAATCACTGGTAGAAATCTTCTTGGTAAACACAGTAAGTCACAAGTAGAATAGGCCCATTGAATCAGTGGGAATACAGTGAATCAATTCCTCTGACAGTTCCAGTGATTCAATGGGCCTAATCTAGCTGTGACTTACTACACTGAAGAACAGGATTTCAGCCAAATAAACATTTCAAAGGGTAATTTAAATAAAAATAATAATACCAGTTGTTAAAATGTCCCTAGGTTCTGGTTCACATTCACTCTGTCATCAAATGTTTTACGGAATTTTTTTTCTTAGATATCCCCATCTTCTGATTCAGGAGTTTCAGAAGACTGTTCATTGTCCATGTGTCCACTACCTACAACAAGATGTTCTGGGAAAGAGATGAGTCAAGGACAAGGCAGACCCACTGTCAGGGATGGCTAGGATAGAAGGTAACTATTGAATAGATTGATGGTGAACCTTTTAGAGACAGAGTGCCCAAACTCAACAGGCTGCCATCAGTGCCGCAGAAGGGCAGGGCGAACAATGTGCTGGGGGAGGGAGGAAGTGCTCCCATTGGGCTTCTGGGCAGAGGGGAGGGGCAAACTCTGTGCTGGGGCAATGGCATGAATGCCACAGGGAGAGCTCTGAGTGCCCCCTCAGATTTTTCACTTGGATCTTGGGTGAAGTTCAGAGAGGCAGCCAGATGACCCTTTTCTCCCGCCCCAGGTAGCACTTTTGTTGTAAGGTTTCTCCTGCACCTCAAGCTGTTTCAAAATGAACATGTCACCAGCCAATCATTACTGTTCGTCTTCTGGGTAGACATCCACTTACATACCGAGATGCCCCTTTAAGGATTACCTGGGTTTCTTCAACTGCCTAGGTGACTGGTGCATGTTTCTAGAGTATGGAAGTTGCTTGGCCTTCAAAACGTCAGGCCATTAGTGGGCTTCTCTGTTCAGGTGGAGTACTTGGAAAGGAAGTGGAGGTGCAAGGAAGAGGGACACAAGAGTTGGGAGGCTTAGGGGGTGGACTCTTTCCTGTGAGGTCAGTTACCATATTTGCTGGTGTATAAGACCCACTCCCCCCCTTAAAATACACTGGAAAAATGGAATGTGTCTTGTGTGTATATAGTGGCCTCTAGTGGACAATTTTGGTAATAACAGGGTGCATATTATACTCCAATACATTTTATATGCTGGCAAATACATTATTTGATTTTGTAAAGATGGGTTTGTGTCTCTGCATGTTGTTTCAGTGATATAGGCAGTTGGGGCATGATATTCAGTAACACAGGAATATCTTCCCCCGATCTTTCTCCTGATCTGCCTCTGAATTATTATTTTTGTATATATGAGATTAGTGTTAGATCACCTTATCACTAGAATTAGTATGCTAGTTTAGCACTGGATCACCATGAAAGAAAATGAAAGAAATGACCCAAATGAAATAAGACATTCCTATTGCATGCGGTATTACTTCACACATTAAGAACAACAATTTACAACACTTTCAGAGCCAAGTAGTTTGACAGTGAATCATAAATGGATTGGCAGAGAAGGATGAAATATGAGTTACATTGCATTATGTGTTATCACTGAATTCTTGGATCAATCCATAGCTCTTGTGTGATCACTGACTGTGATTTCAATGGTATGCATGCTGCAAAATAAAATTGCAACAAATTACCACTATGAAGTCACATCCAGAGGTGAAATGTCCAGTGGACTGAAATCATGGGGGATACTTTACCCCACTGGTGAAGTCTGCAATTATGTCCCTGTAGTCTGTAGATGATGTCTGCAAGTCTGACCAGGTTATCCTGCTATGCTAATAGAGTACACTATTCTGGCAGTAACTCAATGCCGAGCGTCAGTTGGTGGTTAACTAACCTGACAACCCTGAGGACTAGCAGCCTTGGTGAAGTCCACAGGGAAGGCTAATGGTCTCCAAGTGGATTAAATCCCACTTGAATCCATCTTGTTGAAGGGCAGCAGCTTCATCAATACTGGACTGGGACTGAGGAGGACTTTGTGTGCCAAAAGGGCTCAGGACCAGAAAGTGACTCATGGAGCTGGATCAGTGGTATGGGTGTCACGCTGTGATGCAGAAGGCAGATGGAAGGCCATGGCATTATATTCACAGGACAATCTTAATGGCTGATCACCATGATGATCACCAATATTCGGAATCAGATATGGCACAAGAAGAGGAAGATGCCTGCAAGATTCATAGTAGTGGCCACTACAGTGTGAAATAGAACAAAAGGAGGACTCTCCCCTATTTTCATATTAACGTTGTCAATGGGTTCTGCTCCATGTCCTAGAAAAATAAGATAGCTGTGGTTTAGTAGAACTGGGCTGTCAGTGTTTAGAGAAAGCATGACTAAGTAGAAAGAATCAGACTATGATAAATAGAGTGCTATAAGTATATTATAGCATAATTACCTTGTTTCTGTAGACCAGACATGAGATACTGGTGATCTTCCAGATTATGAGCACCAGCCAATATGTCCAATGGTCAAGGTGGTGGTGTTATAATCCAGCAACATGCAGAGGGTCACAGGTTCCTTGCTACTAATGTCAACAATAACACACAGTCATTTAGTGATCGCAGAGTCGTTGGAAAAAGGCAGTCATATGGTTAAAAGACCACAGATAAGACAGAAAGAAACATTTGAGCAATTTGCTTTTTATAAACCCTCAGTTGGCATTTTCAAATCTTTACTAAATTCCTTAGATAGCCTATGATCACTTGGTAGCATTTACATAAACTATCTTTGTATCTCTTTCATCATCTTTCTTTGATGTTTTATTAGTTACACGGTTTAGCCTAGAAAAGTCTTTGCAGTTTCTCCTTCGTAATATATATATATATATATATATATATATATATATATATATATATATATATATATATATATATATATATATATATATATATATATATATATATATATATATATATATATATATTTAAAATGAAATAAAATATGGAAGATTTTAATCTAAACCATTCTGAGAATTTTACAAGTGATATAAGGACTAAAAATATGAGCTGGAAAGTAATGGAAATTAAAGTAACATGGAAATGATGAATAATATCCCTGAAATCAAGTTATTGTTCTTGCGGGGAGGGGTGGGGAATAACACACTGAACCAGCCCATCCTATTTTAAGGTTTGTATCATCTGCATTGCAAATAAGAAAGGGAGCTTTTCATACAGTAGATAGTAATTTCAAAGGTAAAAAAACCCTTGTTCAAACTAGAACTAGAATACATTGCTTCAGTGCCAGAGAACTAGGTAAAGGTAAAGGTTGCCCTTGCTTGAAAGCCAGTCGTATCAGACTCTAGGGTTCACTGCTCATCTCCATATATAGCCAAAGAGCCAGCGCTGTCTGCATCTGCAAAAAAATTGGTGAATATGTGGCAGGCATGTCTAGACACGGGAGTGCACAGAACGGTGTTTACCTTCCCACCAAAGTGTACCTATTTATCTACTTGCAATTTCTTGCTTTCGAACTGCTAGGTTGGCAGGAGCTGGGACAGAAACGGAAGCTCACTCTGTCACGCAGCACTCAGGTCTCAAACTACTGACCTGCTAGTTGTCAAGTTCAGTGTCTTAACCACTAAGCCACAACAATCTCTTTTGAATTCTTAGTGAGGGGTTATTTTCATTGCTCTTTGGTTTTTCCCCTCCATTGTTTTTTTCTCTTGTACTCTTTCCTGCTATAGGAAAAGATTGATTCCCTGTTACCTTGCTACTGATTTTGGGAAGGGTAAATTTTAGGGGTTCTTTAGGACTTTTGGAGTGTTAGAAGCAAGAACAGGACACCCAAAACAAATAACCTGAAAGAGTTTTCCTTTTTGTGTTAAATGCTCTGCTTTCTGGTTCAAAAAGCGTTGGGGTGACTCTAAATTGCTCTTAGACTTTCTTTCAATTTCCAATAGGATTCTATTTTCTGGACTTCTACACTGCTTTTTACCCTAATTCTGGACTCCCCAAATGGGCTTGCTTTGTATCTTAGCATGCCAAGATCATACTATGGGACCAGTCCACTCAGGTGCAAGGTGACAGCCCATAAATCAGTTTGATAAACAAATAAATTTTGTTTCAGAAATTATCTAATTCCTAAGGTTTATGACAAAACGTACTTGTTATTTAAATGCCACAATATGCTTCCTCTGTCTTCCTCTGCTATAATAGACCATACCTGTCAACCATCCCGATTTGGCCAGGATTACCCCCTAATTCGGCGCCGATTTGTGCCATTTCCCAACCCGTGCTGCCAAAACGCCGTAATTTGGCAGCGGAGGAAAGGAGGCACTGCGCAGCCCATCTGCGCAGGTCGCGTTGCACACATGCGTGGAAGGGCTCTACACTTCCGTAGCTCCCTTCCACGCATGCGCAGAAGGCTACGCAAGTGGCGTAGCCCTCCACGCACATGTGTACAACGTGACCTGCGCAGACCCGGTTTGCATAGGTCCCAGATTCGTCGGAGCCGCGGTTGACAGGTATGTAATAGACTAACACCTTCCCTGCCATAACAAAGGTCTTCCTTTGAATAGTATAAAAATTCACTTCAAAACAAGTGACAATCCAATGTGGCATACTTTCCCACATTTTTCTTTCATTCTTTCACAATATAAGAACTTGCTGTTTTGTTTCATTGCATTGAGTTACACAACAGGAGAAAATCCTGATAAATATAGATATTTGAATCTTCTATGCATGTGCACATAGGTGTAAAACTCATCCAGTTTAGTAGAACATAGGTCTGAGTAACCCATTCAGACTGCCATGCCATATCCTACTCCCCTGGAAAACAAATATGGAGTTAGTCCATGTTTTATTTATTCGTGTCAGAGGCACCACCACCATATAATAACATACAAAGCTAAAATTAACATATCTAAAACAAAAAGGAATTAAAAGAACTAGATGGCATCCGTCCAATATCAGGCCACATCAACAGCATTTCCTCTTGGCAACATACAGTCCTCCTCATTGCATGTTGAAGGACATCCTGTGCATTGTATCATATGGGAGATAGTTTGTTTTTCTCCACATTCACATAGGCTACATCTACAGAGAAACCCCACTTTCTCAGATTAGCCCTTGATCTTTCTATCCCAGCACACTGTCTGTTTAAAGCTTTCCACATAGGCCATGGTTGTTCTTAACCAGGCATGAGAGAATCATGTGGGGGACATGAAAGGAGCCTCCTTGAAGACTGCTATTTCAGCGATCGGGCATCTCCTGGTGTTGTGTATTAAGGCAGAATTGCAAGTTGCTCAAGCAACACCTTTCAAAGAGAAAATGGCGGTTTCCCGCCATCCAAATTAGGAGCTAAAATTGGTGTGAAATCTCCCTGTCTGAGCATGCTCATTATGCTAATTAGAGTTCTGTGATTGGGTACACTTTTGGATCCTGTTCCTGATTGGTTAATACTTATATATCTTGTTATGATTGGTTGGTTATACTTGTCCGGCGGGTCACTACTTTGTATCAAGGAGCCACTGCTGGGGAGACACTATATAAGCCCCATTGGTAAACAAGGGTGGGGCCGGATCGGCTCTATACTTCCCAACATGCACAGGTTAGCCAGTAACTTGCAAAGCCTGGGTCTCCTCTAAATGCTATCACTCAATGGGTGTAAACGTACGCATTGCCTCTTCTACGGCAGAATCCAGAGGTACTGATTACAGGGGATTGGTATAGCCATCTCATGTCTGGAGTGCCTTGTAAGTGTAACCTGAAAGACTGTTAATGAAACTCCTGTTATTGTTCTGTTCATTGTTGCCTCGACTATTGCTTATAAGGGCCGGATGCGACACCTGGGCAATGGTGGCATTGGTGATGGTCAGTTGCTAATCTTTTCAACCTAGAAGCACCTCTTCTGAGCAGAAAGGTTAGTCCATGTATAAGCATGTTATAATTTCTTTATTACTGTCTGAAGCATCTTTTCAAAAATCTAAGATTCACAATTAAGCATCTACCTTAGTTTGGTTACAGTCCCTTACATTCATTTCCTGCAGCTTAATTACTTGCTGTGAAAGCATTGTTTGCCGGTAGCTATGTTCCCAGCAAGCGATCATGGTTTGCCAAAGTTATAGAAGCTGGGAAAGGAAGGATAGGCTGGCTGTATAGCTCAGTGAGTTAGGCAGGTTGAGAGTTTGATTCCCCTTGTACCTTTCGCGAGAAGAGCCAGCCAGTGTAGCCTTTGCCAAGCTGCATAGTCTCACAGCACTTCCCAAAACAAAGGAATGTAAAGCCGCTTCTGACTATTTTATACTTAGGAAAGGGTCACCATTAGGCAGACTTTGCTTGACCAGGCACAGGCTATTCTATGGACTTGCCAAGCAAACTGTCAATGACAAACCATATTAAAAGGCAATATTGGGTTAATTTCTTGCAAAATACATAGGTACTTTTTGCATACATCTACATAGGTTAGGACTCCCTCCTTTTTAAAAAAACAAGAACAGAAAGCTTGGAAATTAATGAATCAAACATAGGAAGAAACAAGATAGATCTCACCAAGGTTTTCCAAGAAAACCATGGGAAAAGCAGAACAGTTAGAGGGTATGCAAAAGTACTGTAAGCTATATGACCTACTTTACAGAGGACTGCCCACTATTGCAGGCGCACCCCCCCAATAACGGACACAGACAACATTGAAAGTGGATAACAGCAAAGGGCCACATTTATTGATTCAATGCCCTAGTCCGAATTATAAATTTGTATTGGTAAAACGACCAATCATAATTCCTAAGGCAAGCAGGCCGAAGTAACACTGGTAAGGTACCACCCCAAAATTGCCAACGGCAATTGGTTACAATGTATCAATTTGTATCAATTTGTTTGTCAACAACAAACAAATTGTTGACCGTAGTCAATAACTAACTCATGACCCCACCCTCTGACGCGTATCCGTGAAATCACAGGGGTGATGCATGCTGGTTAGCAATCACCATCACCCCATCGCCTGGTTCGTCGTTGACCGGACAACGTTTAACTAATTTATTCCTGTCTAGTGTTGTCCAGTCAATTGCGAACCTGCCGGATACTTGTGGGTCATACTGTTTACCTTACCAGTGCTACCCGCCACACGGAGGGGCTTCACAGAAGACCTGACGCCCCCCCCCAGACCGTCAGCTCGGTCAACAGGCCTGCTCGCCAGTCACCCAACAGGAGGTCCATACCTCCTCGCGACAGATGGACCCCATCCCCTGCATAGAGGTCATAATTTTGCAGACTAATATCGGGGTGATGACTAACCCGCCCCCAAGCCCTGGTGGTAAGAAACCGCGCCACCGCCTTGTTGACCGCGCGCCTCGCACGGTCAAGCGCAAGGAGGTTAACGCCCCCTCTGTAAGAGTGGCGCGGAACAATGTCCGACCAAACCAGGGTTGTGGCAGGCCAGACATAGTGCAAGTAGGCGAGTTCCTCGCAAATCGCATGCTTGAGCGATAAGCCGGTGACCTGGCCCAAATCATTGCCCCCCAGGTGGATAATTAGAATGTCAGGCGGGTCAGCCCCCAGGCCAGAAAAAAGGAAAGGCCTCAGCTCCCGCCATAACATCCCAGGCTTACCATGCCATGCGAGACTGGCGTGGTCACCCAGTCCCAGTCGGGGTCCCCACTCTGTCGCCGCAGCGTAACGCGCTGCCCTGTGCACATAGCTGTGGCCCACCAGCCATACTGTCACCGGTGTAATACGACACCCAGGGTCTGCAATAAAATTGAGAAAAAAAAAGGAAGGTAAGGTGACTGAATTGGTACTCATGGCGGGAGTGGGCGCACATAAAACTGAAAACACTGTGAGCCCCACCTCCCCATGCTGCGTATGTCAGCCCCCGAGTACCCAAAAGCAGCTGCTGTAGAGGCTGCACCAATACGGAACGAATGTGTGCCATAACGGGCACCTGAAAAACCCACCCTGGTGAGGGCTATGGCTGTCACCTTCCAAAACTGAAATTTAGTAAGGGGAGACCCATCTTGGTGACAGAAAAACGGGCCGTGGTGCCAGCCACGCAGTGCCAGGTACTCCTGTAGGGCACCAACCGGACAGATGTCTGCCAAAGAACACCGTAGCAGTCTTACTCCACTGCCTACGCCGTGCTGATCTGTTTTTGAGGAGCGAATCCTCAACTGGGCCCAGTCTTTGGCAACGTAGACATCTCCGAGTTCCAGTGCCCTACCACTTGCATCCGCCTTAGACAGCATCACGAGTTCGCTGACGCGGAGCGCTCCAAAAAATGCCACCGTTGTGGCTGCATGAAAAAGGGCTGCCTCATAATGATCAAAACAGAGGCCTGGCCAGCCCCGGGCCAACTGGGTAAGAACCCCTGGGGAAATAGGGTGCCGGTCGTCCGGGCAACGCCCGCGCTCGCGCACCCACCCCTCCAAAACGTGTCTCACGCGGAAGTCAGAGGTGGTATCCACATGACCCCCTACTTTGGCCATAAAAGCCAACGCCGAGAGCTTGGATGCTATGGTGCGAGGTGCAAGGCCCTGTGCATGGAGGTGGACCATGAACCGCAGTACATGGTCCACCGGAATAGGCCAGGTCTCTGGCAAGTGAAATTGAGTGGCAAAAACCCTATATGAACTGAGTGCTTGTTGATACGCCTTACGCGTGCGTGGCGCTAGTGAAAGGCCAATCGCCCGGTTCACCTCTCCTTGCCAATAGTCCACATCTCGTCCGGGAGTGGCGAGGGAAATTCCTCCGCATCCGGGGCCAAGGCGCGGAACCGGGAGATCTGCAGGCGGGACAAAGCATCAGCAATATCATTATTAACCCCTGGGACATGCCTGGCCCTGAACAAGACATTGAGGCGCAGGCAGCGCAGCACAAAATGGCGCACTAGATCCATAACCCTGGGCGATTTAGAAGTCTGTGCATTGACAATGTGTACCACAGCAGCATTGTCGCACCAAAAATGCACTACCGAATTAGCCCACTGTTCGCCCCATAGCATCAAAGCCCCCAGAATGGGAAAAAATTCCAGGTATGTGAGATCCCGCAGGCGACCTGTGCCTGCCCATGCCGGTGGCCACCCACCATAGGCCCACTTCCCATTGAAGTACATCCCATAACCCAGGGATCCTGAGGCATCAGACTGGATCTGGAAATTGGGGGAAGCCAGGAGGTCCGACCTCCAAAATGAGACCCCGTTAAACTCCCTCAGGAATTGCAACCAGACGAACATGTCAGCCCTGATACCCCGGGTGAGCCTAACTCTGTGGTGGGGCCTGGATAACCCTGCCATGGCGTCGCATAAGCGCCGGGCAAAAGCCCTGCCCGGTGCGACCACCCTGCAGGCAAAATTAAGGTGCCCATGTAGCACCTGGAGTTCCCTCAGGGATGCCTTACGCTTGGCCAGCAATTCCGAGATAAGGGTCACTATCCTGGACACCTTATCGCCCGGCAACCTAGAAGCCTGCTCTACTGTGTCAATCTCAACCCCCAGGAACACTAATTTGGTCGATGGGCCCTCGGTCTTTTCGGGCGCTAAAGGGACACCAAGTTCCTGCATTAGCGTCTGAAATGTATTGAGGAGACGTGCACACGTGTCCCAGCCCCGTTCACCCCCGAATAAAAAGTCATCCAGGTAATGGGCTACAGACCGGGACCCTGACCTGCGGACAAAAGCCCACTCTAGGAAAGTACTAAAACGCTCGAAGGCCGAGCATGATATGGAGCAGCCAAAAGGCATGGCCTTATCAAAATAATATTCCCCTTTAAATTTAAAACCCAGCAATTCAAAGTCACCCGGGTGCACTGGCAAGAGGCGAAAAGCTGACTTAATGTCGCACTTGGCCAGCAAGGCACCCGGGCCACACGAGCGCACCATGCGCAGCGCATGGTCGAACGATGTATACCTGACCGAACAAAGGTCATCAGGTATAGCATCGTTGACCGATCTGCCGGCTGGGTAGGACAAATGATGAATAAGGCGAAACTCACCTAGGGACTTTTTGGGAACCAAACCCAATGGTGAAACCTTAAGGTTGGGAAAAGGGGGTGCAGGAAAAGGTCCAGCGACCCTGCCCGCGTCTAATTCCTTTTTAATGCTGGCCGCAGCCACCTCCTCCCTTCCTCTGAGGGATAACAGGTTGGGAGCGTCCTGAGGTGATCTAACACCCATAAAAGGGATACGAAATCCCTGCTTAAAACCGTGAATGAGATACTCTCTGTCCTCCCCCTTTGGGTACGATGCGAGCCAGCGCTCCAGCATGTCCACCTTAATTGGAGAGGGTGCCTTTTGGAGAACTAGTTCCCTCCGTGGCAGCCTTGCCAGCCCACTGTCCACCCCTCCCTCTGCCTCGCGCCCCCCCAGGCTTGGGACAAGCCGAGGCTGCGTGGGGACCAGAACACGTGGGACACTCATGCTTATACCTGCAGTTCTTTCGATTGCAGGAACCATTTGACGAGAAAGTCCAGCACAGCAGGCGGGCTGGAACCCCCTGCCCCGCCGGTTGGCGGGTAACCTGCGCTGGAGCTGCTCGCTGGACCGCATGTCCACAATGGTATCTATCCCCCGGGGCAGGGCGTGTGGGTGTCATATACAAGAGCCACAGTCTCTGGCAGGGCTCATCCCATCTCATCTCGGGATGGAGGGGAATCCTCATACGGAATTCCTCATCATATGCTAGCCATGAGGGGCCCGGGAAATCTACCATCGCCCTATATATGTTGTCCAAATATTGGACCATGGGAATAGCTAGATCCGGCCGCGCCCTCAAATATACCGCCATATATATCAAATAAGCGGGGAGCCAGTTAGCCCAGGTGCGCGGCGGCTTGCGGCGGCGTGCCTGCTCCTTGTCCTTCTCATCCTGACCCTCCCTTTCTTCCTTGGTGGGCTCTCTGTTCAGGAGTGAGAAGATATCTACATACTCCCCCCTCCAAATCTTTTCTCTGGTAGCCTGTGCCAAGTGATCACCCAGTGGCAAGGAATACCCTGCCGTCGGCAAAGCCGAAAAGGGGACAACAGGCCTGGTAAAGGGAGCCGGAGCTAACCCTGCCACCCCCAAGACATTGCCAGCAGTGTAAGAACCTAGGCCCACCCCCGTGGGCATGGTGGCAGTCGTTGTCGCCGGGTGGGGCACCAGAGGGGTAGTCCCCGCACCGCCCGAGCGAGGCCAAGGCCACTGAAAGGCCCCCCCTATATTGGGAATATGTGTAGATGTACTCGTTTGCACCGTATACTCACATGCTGCACCCCCGTGGGCCGCCCCCACCGGGGGTTCTGGCCCACTGGGGGCGTCGGAGCTCACGACCGATGTAGAGCTCATCACCGGGGCTTGACCCGCACCAGGTTGCTGGCTGGGGAGCTGCGAGGCAGTGGCCGTAGCCGCGCCACCCGCCTGCAGCAGCTCAACCCTCCCCGCCGGCTGTTGTCCTGCTGCCGTTAGCGCCTCCAAAGGTACCCCAAAAGGGGCACCTGCCTGACTGGCCCGGGCCAAAGACGCCTCGAGGGCCGCAATACGTGCCAGTAAGGAGTCCACATTAACCATGGGTAAAGAGCCGGCCGGCCCACCTGATCCTTGCATGGGGACAGGTCCCTGCACCCCAGGGGCCGTATATTGCCATTGACTACCGCCGAAGCCCGGGAGGGCTGGTGGATTAACCTGCCAAGGCAGGGAGCCGGGCCACCCCCCAAGGCTAGAGGGCCCCGGGAGAGGCTGCGGCCCAACAGGAATAGGCCCAACCGATTGAGCAGGAGGATGAGCGGTGCCCACCGCTCGCGGGCCGCGGGCCGGAACTCCCTCCGCGCCCGCACTTTGATCGGGCCAAGGGGCGATAGCCCCCATGCCACCAGTCCCGGCCGGGGATGGCAAAGGTGGCTGCTGGGGAGGCGGCACCGCGGTCCTCCGACCCGGATTACGCCTCCGAACCACCCGAGCTGCATTCGCAGCAGCCTTCTTTTTGGAAGGCATCTCACCGCAGCAGAAAGGGAAGCTAGCTAGTAAACGGAACTAAAAGGCTTCCCGGTAGCACCAACGAGCGACGGAGACGCAGGGGGAAAAACTTCTCCGCTCCGTCGCTGAGGCAAAATGGCAGCACGGCTGCCTCGTGGCCACCCCTTTTATCAAGGCGGTGGCCACGCCCCTAACTACCCGGATTCTCTGTCCTGTGGGGGGGGGGGCCCGCAAAGGGCGCGGCGGCCATTTTGGCGCCGCGCTTGCATTTGGAGATATTTTCTATTTGAAGGACTGCCTCACCAAAATACAGTTTAAAGAGAAAGTGAAGCGATGGCAGAAGCCTTGAGGTTGCCAATACAGTGAACCCCCAACTAATGACGTGCTCTAATAGTGTCATTTTCGATTAACGATGCTACCATTGCCCCCCACATGATCCCCCACACGACGGAAAAACATTGTTATTTGAATAACAACATTTTTTTTTACCGTCATTGTGCAAATAACAACATTTTTTTATTAAATTTTAATTTTACACATACAGCAAAGAAAGAAAAAGAAAATTATTCAATTCAAATACATACAAAAATATCACCTTATAATCTCTATTGGTATGCAAACTTACATGTACTATATTAATAGAAAAATGGAACACAAAATCTGCTTGTGAATGCTGCACAGCACCAGTATAAGATGATAAATGAATGAATAATACTCCGAGATCCAATGCTTGGTGAAGCCAACGTATTCTTTATATGG
Source organism: Bradypodion ventrale (assembly GCA_035047345.1). NCBI lineage: Eukaryota > Metazoa > Chordata > Lepidosauria > Squamata > Chamaeleonidae > Bradypodion > Bradypodion ventrale. Next base: position 253,819,809 of record JAWDJE010000003.1, read on the forward strand.
TTATCAAGATCCAAAGATTTTCCGGATAATTATATAGCTTTTCTGGGAACAACCCTTTCCTCAGGGATCTATAAATGATTAATAACATATTTATGAGACAACCATAGTAATACCCAAACCAAAACTGAAAGGTTACAAAATATTTACAAAAATTATTGGGCCAGTGCCAATGTGGCCAAAAATATACACTATATACAGTGGATTGTAGAAACATCCAATACGTTTGACAAGACACATAGTGTTCAAAAAATTATTTTCATTATACTAGTAGACATAACAATAAATGCTGACAAGATCATACGACCAAGAGTACAGAGCAAAAATTACTGAGCAATATCCTGGATAACTTACCTTAGAGCGATAATATAGTGACTATTGAAATAGTAATTTTTTGAAATAGTAATTTTTTCAAAATAGTACTTTTTTCAGCATCCAGCCTCACAGTGAAATCTGCTTATTGTGCTGTAGACATTAGAAATGCTGAGAACATGCATGCTCTAAATAAGGCTCTAATGGTTACAGGTGTGCTACTTTACAGGTGCAAATTATGAGCTCTGGCCTTAATGATTTAGAGAAAAGGTGACAGATCCAAGTCGAAATTTAACCCATGAGGGGTAAGAGTGTTAAAAAGGTGGATAAAAAAGGACTCCCTGTGTAGAAGTGCCTTATTAAGGTCTATGGATTCATAGGGCTTGGGGACAACCTGTTCCAACACCGTGAATCTGAAATCCATTTCGGAATGCCCCATTTCAACAAAATGTGCAACTAGGGGGGCTTGCATATCCTGGTTTCTGATTTTTGATTTGTTTTCACATACCCTGGTCCTCAGTGGCCTAAGGGATTTTCCGATATACATTTTATCACAGGAACATTGGATTAAGTATACACAGTTGACACTACCACAATTTGTAAATTGCTTTAATTTATGGTAGTAATTCCTAGCGGGTATGAAAATCTCCTTAGTTTCCCAACACAACTTGCATGAGATACAACCGTGGCAGCGGAAATGCCCTACCACTGAGAACCTGTTCTTAGGTAACCGAGCCATATGGTCAGATCTAGTTAAAATATTACCGATGGAGGCAGTTTTCCTGAAATCTACTCTGGGCGGGATTTCACATCCCGGGATGTGCTGTACAATATGCCAGTGCTTGTAAACTAGTTTTCTTATTTCCTTGGCCAGTGGGGAAAACTCTAAAGAGAAGAAAAGACCACTACAGCCACTATTCATTCATTTATCATCTTATACTGGTGCAGTGCAGCATTCACAAGCGGATTTTGTGTTCCATTTTACTCTCTCTCCGCTTCTCCCATTTTCTTCTGGTTCCCTATATTAATAGAAGACAAAAAACCTCCTACTTATTATTTTAATGCAATTCCATCTTACCCCCACCCTTCCATTACCATATTTAATTCTATGGAATTTATTATTTCCAAGTTAATCCTTAACCCATGTTAGTTATTACAAACACATTCTATTAAGTCCCATTAAATTATACCATGCAACCAATAACTGAATAATATTCAACAGTAATACAATAATCACCCAGTGTATTTACAATATCATGGAGTCTGTGGGAATTACATTTATTTTTACCATTTCCAAAAACTTATTTGATCAGGTACCTGACTGTTTCCCCTTTCTCCCTTCAAAGAGTAATCCACAAATGGTTGCCAGATTTTCCAAAATCTATTTTCTTTAATTTTACCCTTATATTTATTTATCTCCCATGTTAATTTATCATTCAATGAAAGATCCCACATCTCTTTATACCATTCATCAATTTTTAAAATTACATGTTTTCCAGTTTCTTGCAACACACTGTCTCCCAGTAGTCAACATTATAGATATTAATTCTTTTTTATCCTCATTTAACTTCAAATTTTCCACATCCATTATCAACACTGTACTTGACTCCAGCTTAATTCCAAACCCCATAATATCACAAATCTCTTTCTCAATTTTTCTCCAGAAGACATTTACCACATTACATTTCCACCACATATGTTCATATGTTCCCAGATATTGTTTACACCTCCAACACATTTTACTTTCAGCGTTATCCATTTGATGTAATTTCACTGGAGTAAAGTACGTTTTTTTGACGTTCTGCAGGAGATCTCCCATAGGAATCCGCAAAATGACGTTTTCCGCATAACGACGCTACTTAGGGAGCCAAGCAACGTCATTATGTGAGGGTCTACTGTAATAGGTAATACCTGAACAGTAGACCAAGCAGGCTCCATGTTACTTGGTCATAATCTTCTCCAGTAGAGAGAGCTGCATTAAATTTTTAACTAACATGAATTGTTTCTATATTTTCATATAGAATTTAGCACATGCAAATCTGTTCTAAATGTTGATGCTTTACTTAATTCATAATGAATACAAACTGTGTGTAGCAGGGCTGCTGCTCTTATTTATCATGAAATGCAGGAAGAACACTTACAGTTGTGTTTAGAATGTCTTGGTTAAAGTTACTGCTATGACTTGCAAGAATTGTAAAGTGCTTAATTTACTGTGCATTTACGAATGTTTGCAGCATGTATTAAAGACAGTGAACTGCTGGTCTTGCAAGTCAAAGTGTGGAATTCGGAATCAGAGGCAAAAACCTATGATTTCAAGGTCCTTGTGGGGCATCATATATACCTTATCTATCTGACTATTTGTCTGACTGTCTGTCTATCGACCTAGCTAGCAAGTTAGCTATATACCTTAGTTTGCTAATTTTTGAAAAGCAATTTAGGATAAACGCCATAAGAAGGATAAACTCACTATATGTATGTCAAACCATTCCAGTTAGTTTATTGGAATAAAATATTGAGAATTTTTTAGAAAGCTAAAACTTGGGGCAGAGGTAATTGTCTAAATTAATACTTTTCAATCAACAGTCAAGTGTTTTGTAGGGTAGGGAAAAGAGGGAGAAAAGGAGATAATTGTATCAAAATATATCATTTGAGCTATAAAAAACTGCTGTCAAGGTCTTTTAAGTAAATAAATATAGCACTGGCAATGAACATGCATTTGAAATGTTTTGAGAGGGAGTACAGAATTTTATTCATAAATACAGATACAATGCTTTGTTATCTGACAGGCATGTATAACCTCTCTGTTGGGGAAAAGACCTGCCAACCGTAAGTGTAATTATTTTCACAGTGATCATATTAAATTAGTGAGTTGCAGGTTAAAGGCTGTAAGTAATGAAGAGATGGATACTCAGGAAAATTCTGTATAATAATTTCATTTCTCTAGAGATTAAAGTGATAGAGTTGGGGAGAATGTGTCTAGTTTTTGGCACTCATTTTGAAGATGGCCCAAAGAATACACTACAAGCTGTGCTTTATAGGTTTTATAGGGTATGTGATAACTGCTGAAAATGGCAAGTCTCCATGCTCTATCATGCAGGTTGAATTTAGTGGTTGAAATCCAGTAGTAAATCATAACTAAAATAATTTTATATTATTATTACTTTCACCCTCAGAGGTAAAGAACTGTTTAAGTGTGAGTTTCTGGGACAAGAGATATTATTGCCAAGCTACAAAGATTGCTTTTGCATTTGTATGTCAGAACATTCGAGAGTTCATTCCTGTGTTTGGGGCACTCATTAGCAAGTGAAAAAATGTGTTAGGAATTCCATTGTGTTGTTCCTTTGTTTACCTTCAAAATATATCCACTAACTTGAATATATTGGGGATAATATCTTGATAAAATATTAGGCTTGCTTCCATCAAGGTACTATTCACATCATAGTTTGCTTCATCCCACCACATTGTAGTGTGATTCTTTTAGTGTGCAGTGCATAGGAATTTATTTGCATTGTTTAAACATTGTCCCTCAATTCCAAAACAGGGATGCTAAGATTCTAAGTGGGTGGCAATTTGCCTGTATGTAAGAAGGAATGTGCTTCTGAATAAAATGGTACAAGGTTGCCTCCCCACTCTGTCTGTCTGTCTGTCTGTCCTGCAATCTTTAGGAGGAGTGCCGCGATAAAAACAATGCAAAGGCAATTTATTTAAAGCATTAAAAGTATAGTAAAGGTAAAGCCAGTCACATCCGACTCTAGGGTTCAGTGTTCATCTCTGTTTCATAGCCAAAGAGCCAGCACTGTCAGCTTCTGCAGACGTTTCTGTGGATATGTGGCAGGCATGACTAGACACTGGCGCACACGGAACGCTGTTTACCTTCGCACCAAAGTGGTCCCTATTTATCTACTTGCAATTTCTTACTTTTGAATACTTGGATAAAGAACATGATAACCATAAGGAAGTTTCCACAGCCTACCACCTTAATCTTGGAAGGCCTTGGTAAATAATTGTGTGTTAAACTGGAGTTGAAATGAAATTAGTGTAGGTGCCAGTTTGAGCCTCTAAGAGAGAACACTTCATAATCCGGGTGTTCTTGCCAAGATTTGTGTAATATAATGTCATGTACTGTATCAGTAAAAAAAAAAACCACAACAACCTCATTACAAATATTTAACCTGCAAGAAACTCATTATAAATCCTGAATTTGTAATGTCACTTGACTAGTGCTCCATATATACCTTCTTCATTTCAAAATTGCATATCTCATATAAAATATATGTACAGTTAATGCTGATAGTTTTCATTTTTCATAGGAAGTAGTTTCAAGTAGAACAAAAAGTGAATGTATTGGTATAACTTGAAAAATTAATTAGGATTGACCCATTTCATATTAGTCCATGAATATTAGTGCATCAAGACATTTCATGGTTATAAAAGAAATAGAATAGCTCAACATAAAAAAATTCAGCAAGTGTTTGAAAATACAGGTTCTAAAATCCCCAAACCATTATTAAAGTAGCAGTGAAATCCCCAAAATAACAGGATAAAAAAAAACATCAAAGCAAGCATATATACACCAACAATTAGAACAGGATTAATTAGCAACAATGTTCTTTAATCTATAAATAATAAGCGATCAAACGGCCCCACAGAGAGGTGTATAACAATCCATAGAATCTCTCAATCTAAGGTCAAAAAGTCTTTTGAAAATCCCTATGGCTGACTTTTAGTCATCTTTGTAATTCAACTGAGGAATTCACTCCCAGGTGGAACAATACATGTCAAAATCAAGACCCTAAAACCTCATGTAAGCTTCAGATTCAATGAGGAATGAACTTCAATTATCATCTACATGTTTTTTAAGCTAATGAAAAAAAACATGACACCCATAATTAAAAAGCTTTGCAACTAACCTGGAATATGTTAAAATAAGCTCAAACAGTTAGCTAATGAAGATATTGTGCCAGATATCAATAATGCTATCAGTCTTCACAGAAGGGTGAACTGTGCCAGGCTGATTCTCACAATTAGGAAATGCTCCTTAAGCCATCAGGACAGTATTTGACTAATCTTTACCCTACTTATTGTAAACACAATTGAAGTGATTTACAGCTATTCTGAGGAAAGGTTGGAGTATATTATTGCTTGCTTTAATTGCAGAAATTGGAATGGCAAGTACAACCTATGAGACATTGTGGGAGGTGAAATGTGGAGAAGCAAAGAGAATAAGAGAGATTTCTCCCTTAGACCCATTTTGTCCTCCTGCTAGGTGACGCATGCCACATTCCCTGCAAGATCTAGCCCTTGTCCTCTCCAAACCACCATTTTGTTGTTGTTCAGTCGAGTCTGACCCTTTGGACTACTGAACGCCAGACCCATGGACTACTGCACGCCAGACTCCTCTGTCATCCTCCGCAGCCCAGCCAGATCTTTGCCCATCACATCAACGATTCCATCTAACCACATTTCAGTTATTATCTCAGTTTATTTGATTTGTACTCTGGACTTTCACCTAGGATCTTGTGTTCAGTTGTGAGTATTAGTTTAATAAAGATGCTTGCTTTTGAAGCCAAGCCCTGTGAAGAATTTTGAGGGAGCTGTTTAGTCTGGTGAAGAGAAGACTGAAAGGCAATATGATAGCTCTCCTCAAATACTTGAAAGGCTGTCATATGGAAGATGGAGCAAATTTGTTTTCTGCAGCTCCATGAAAGGGGATTTCTACCCAGCATTAAGAACAGCTGTTTGACAATGGAACTGCCTTCCCCATATATAGGATTTTTCAAAACTGGAGGAATTTTAATAGGGCTTGGATGTCCACTTGTCAGGGATGTTTGATAGGGGGCGGAACTCAACTCACTTCCAGTCCTAAAGTTCCATGATTCTATAGATCTTGTAGAGTAGTCTCCAGTACCCATCAAACATTTTGGCCATGATTTCCAGACCCATTTGATATCAAGGATTAAGTCAATATACTAATAGAGAATGCAATATTTATTTTATTTTATTTTATTACATGTTTAAATTTTGGTTGATTTTTGTTCTAGTCTTTGCTTAAACTCTACTGAGCATGTCATGCTGAATTCGTACAACAGAGTTAAATGGAGAGGTAAAAAAATGAGAGGCTGCCATGCCAGGAGTGCAGTGCCATACTAACTGAAAGATGTAGTAAATTAGGATTAGGCAAAAGCCTCTTATGCCAACAGATATCTCTTCTTTATGAAGAACTCTGGGTGATCTGAGAAATCTGTTAACATAGTGGTCTCCAGCAGAACTGCTCTGCTAGTTAAGATCTTTGAGCCTAAGAACAAAACAGAGGCAGAGAAAGTGTAGCCTGAGGGAGAAGCTGAATTACAGTATATCTGATCTAAATCTCTTCTAGGCTAGGAGCACAGTCACAAGGAAGTATTCTTCTTCTACTCCTTCCTCTAATGCAAGGTCACCACTGATATGTTTCTTTATTCCATCAAAGAATCTACTAGTCTAATGGCCTATCCATCTCCATTTTAATATTGGTGTCTGTTCTTTTGTGTCTGCTGTTTTTATCTTTTGTTGAATATCCTGGTTTCTTGCTTTGTCCATTAGTTTGATATTTAGCAGCTGTCTTTCTATTGCTCTTTGGATTTTTCCCAACATTGATTTTATTAGAACCCAGGCCTATATAGCACAGGCCCACACCTCTGCTTTCTGGTTAGTTTCCTCCCACTGTATTACCTGCACAAAATAAATATGATATGATAGTCATCAATTATAACATTCCTATTTTCCTCTTTCTTACACATTACTTTTCTGTTTATGTAGATTTAAATCAATTTTTAATAATTCAGTTTTGAATTCTTCTAACCTACTTTGGGAGCCATCAAAGTTATTTGCTATACTATTACATCATGAACATATATACGGTAATTGAGTCACTTCCCATTGGCAGTAATTCCCTAGTGAATTTTCTGAACACATACTCTCATGCTGTTATAGATAATTTTGTACCCATGGAATCTCCTTGCCTCAGTTTTAAAGGGGTGTATTCCTTAAATTTTCATATAAAAATATAACTACCGTTGCTTGCTCATAAGTAGATTGTGTAAATTGTATATAGCTATAATCTGCTATTCTGTTGAACTCTTCTACAGTTCAGGGCCAAAACATGAGAACAGGGACTTGTGATATTACAAGGCAGGGGTTAATAGGGTAGCCAGAATCATTTCTGTACATAATAGGAATCCAAGTAAATCCATGCCAACTAGGTAAAATGGCAAACATGATGTAGTGGTTAAATGGTAGTACTGCAGCCAAAACTGTTGACTTTGTGAGTTCAGTCCTGACGTCTCAACACCATGTTGACTCAACCTTCCATCTGTCCAGGGTCAGTAAAATGAGTACCCAGCATGTTGGGGGCAAAATGCTAATTATCTTGTGAAGCATCCGAAGAGTGCTCTAAGTGCTAGGGGGTGGTATATAAATGTAATTTCTATTTTTCTTTTCTTTTTCTGGCTCTTGAAAAACAAATAGTGCCAGCAGCTGCAATGCTGTTGCAGTTCCTACTAGAACTATGACTTGCATGGCCATACCTGAAGCACACATGACACATAAGAACTTTTTTCTAGGCCTGCACTGGTGTTGAGATGTTTTGAAGGTTCACTGTCATCCTTGGTGAAAGTTCCCCCTACCCAAGTGCAGTACTACTGCCAAGGCTCATACAAAAAGAAAACATAGAAGTCATGACCACTCCATCACCTGCCTTGTTCCAGATGACACAATGAGCCCAAGTCACTGTCTTCAGTCCTCTCTCCTCAGTCATTGGTGAGCTGCTGTTGTGCAAGCTCACATCAGAAATGTCTTGAGAAACACACATTTAAGGTTGTGTCTGTGTTGTATTCGGCCCCAAAACAACTGGGTTTGTGTTGACCCATCCTGGACAGTTAGAATTGCAGTAAAACCTTGCATAAAGAGTGCCTCGCTTAGAGACTTAATTTGCTTAAAGAGCAGAATTTTCTCTGAATGGTCGCTTTGCTTAACAACTAAAACCAGTCAAAAACTCGCTTAACAACTAAATCTGGGTTTGCAGTCCCCCACCACCACCAATCCCGTGGAACGCATTATGCTCTTTAAGCAAGGTACCACTATACATGTTTTGCAATATCCATCTTCTCCTTCTCCTCCCATTATTATAGAACTGTAGTTCACTCAAGAGTTTTCATGTTCACATAATTTATGTTTTCTGGCTAGATAAGGCCTAAGGCAAAGTAAAACTTAACTCATAATCTTTACAGTGATATTACTTTGCAATGATAAAATTAGGAAATGCATACCTTTTAAAACATATTGATTGAAATAGAAGCCCCTATCAACTGTGCTATATTCCAGTTTCATAACAGCATTCAAAGCACCACTTGCCAGTATGTATGCTGTATGTGGTCTTTGTGTATAAATATTGAATAATCATTAATATATTTAGCACTCTGTACTAAAGTCCTTCAGTGTGCTCTCTAAAATCCACAGCTTCAGCCAAAGCCCATCATCTGCGTCTCTGGTGTAAATGCTTTGAAGTAAGTGTTGCTCTATGCAGGGAAGGGAGACCAAAAATTAAAGTATGGTCTAGAAGGTTTCATTTAGTTGTCAGTAGAGTTCACTTTTTAGAATACCCTGCATAATATTACTAAAATCTGTCTTCTTGCTAGACTAATGGAAGATGACCAACGTAACATCATTGCAAAAATTCCAAAGGGGATATATGAAATTATGAATTTGCTACTTCTGCCTAGCATAATTTGGTGAAAAGACTGAAAAGATTGAACAGCAACAATAGGTCACTGAATAAGAAAAAAAAACCCAATACAATATCTGTAGAGAGAAAGACTGAGAAATGTGAACATGCTTGTTGAGTGAGCTGATTCAGAGAATATGGTAAACTTGGATGTCCAGAAGCTTCTAGCAGTGTACAATAGAACCTCGTATAAAGTCCAAACTCTGTCCCACAAGTTTGGACTTTATCTGATTTTGTATTTTATCCAAATAAAATGGGTGATGCATCGGACAACGTCCCAAAAAATTGACTTTATCCGAGGTTCCTATACCAAATACCTCAGATAACGTCCATTTTTAGTGGTTGTGGCTTTCATGCGATGCATCACATGTACATGAAAACCGCGACTTTATCCGAATTGGACTTTCTCTGAGGCACCACTGTACTTTATATAAGCCCTCCAAGAGGGGATAAGGGACCATGGTGGCTTAGTGGTAAGACACTGAATTTGACAATTGGAAGATTGGCTGATCAGCAATTTGAGACCCGACTGCTGCATTACAGAGCATGCTCCTGTCTCTGTCCTAGTTCCTGCCAACCTAACAGTTCAAAAGCAATAAATTGCAAGTAGATAAATAGGTACCACTTTGGTGGGAAGGTAAACAGCATTCTGTATCTAGTCATGCCTACCACATGTCCACAGAACCATCTGCAGATACAGACATTGCTGGCTCTTTGGCACCAAACCCTATTGTTGGATATGACTGGTGTTCGAGCAATAGCGACCTTTACTCTTACCATTTCCTCCAAGAGAGATCTAGGCAGTGTGGGAAATATTCCAGATGGGCAATATAAAAATGTAATAAATAAATAAATATAAATTGTATGGTCCCACAATTATCTAAAAAGACACAAAAATAATGTGCTGGATAGATTGTACCATTTTCACAGGGGAAGTAAATATGTCAATGGGCTTCCCCTAAAAATCACCATTGCGGGTGATGCTCTTTAAATGACACATGAATGAGCTGCAGTCAGGATTATTGAAACAGTCAATGGTAATGAGGGGGTAGGATAAAAGGCTTATAAATATATGAAGGGATGAAAAGGCAGAAAAATTGCTCTTCTGTCACCATTTCCCATGAATCAAGAGCTTTTTCACACTTTACCTTGCAGCCAGTATTTGCTATGCTAAATGACAGCATGTGAAGGGAAGGAATACATTCCCTAAACCCTCAGGGACCGGCATGAGGGAACTAACATTAAGCAAATTTCCTATTTCTTGGTATGTATCTATAGCGTGGCTGCAGGTACATTTCTTATGTTTTTATGTTAATTGTAGCAAGTACCTGTGGAGTAGTGGTAAGCGGATGGAAAATGATGACTGCATATATTTACTGTATGGGACCAAAGACAACAGGACAGCCGAAGGGTTGGCTTAACTCAGGTTTATTGCATGAGGACCGGGTGAAGCATGAGGTAATGGCGGTGATACATCTCTATATATACAGTAGGGTTTAACATTTGAATCTTGTAGCACGGTAGCTCATTGGCCGCTACCGGCGTGGCCTCGCCCAGGCACGCCTCTCTTCAGTAGTTCTTCTTTCCTGCTGCTGAATGCGGGGAAGGATTTCCCGCGGCTGTCCGTGATTGAGCAATGTGAACCATGTGAGACTGAACGCTCGCAGCTGCCCTCTATGGGCTGCTTGCTCGCGTTCCTTTACAGCTGAGATACATTGTAAATGGAGTGGTTACATTCTATCAGTACAGTGACATGCATACACAACATCCCTCCCCCCTAGGATGGGACGAAGTCCCGCAACCAATGTGGCTTGCCGCACATGCGCTTGGGGCGTGCTTGCGCCTGCCCTAGTACAGGAGAGCCTGTGATCCCTGACTCCGTGGGTGCTTGTCCTGCAACGGAAAACGGGGATTCATTAGTGGCTCTGTGGGGCGTCTGTGCCCGCCTTGCGCTGGGGGATGGGAATGGAATGAACAGCTGAGAAGTGAACCCCTGCCTGTTTCCCTCGGACCCCGGGGACCCTCATATCGTGAACCGCGGGACCGATGAGGATGCCCTTGTGGTTCTGCTACCTTCTGTCCCCCGCTCGGGGGACCTTGAGACTGTGGCGGATGGACTCGCCGTCGCCTCCTGTCTTGGGGGTGTCGGTCTCCGGGACATTGGCGCTATGTTGCATTCTAACTCACAGGGGCTACTGGGACTGGAAGTACCAGGGGCTGAACTGAAACCCCTCTTTTCGCTAGGACGGGTGGGGGACCACTCCGCTAACTCCCCCTGGTACTGTAAATCAAGGTCTAAACTTCTTGGGAAATCTGTATTTTGGGGACGCTCCCGGGGGATGTGTGTGGGATCGGGGCTCTTCCTTTCTGCCGCAAACTCCCGCAAAAGATTTCTGAGGATCGATTCCCTTTCCTCCCCCCTTGGTGGGGACCCATGTCCCCCTTTTTCTCCCCCTTGGGTTAAGCAGGTGGGGGAGTACCCTAACGCTGATTCGTTGCTACTCTCGTCTTCGTCCTGCTTTCCGGGGACCCTACGCCTGAGTTGATCCGCGTGCCGCCTCCACAGGAGGCCTGTATTGGTCTCTACGCGGTATGAGACGGGGCCGGTTTGTTCTATCACAATGCCGGGCACCCAGGCTGGTCCCGCGCTGGCGTAGTTCCTGCAATGCATGGGGGCGCCTACGCTGAAACTCTTTGAGGAATCCATCTCTACATTTCACCCTTTGTCTTCTACTCTGGTGGGGTCTAGTCTGGAGATTACCGTGGCCAGCTTCCTGCGCATTAGCAACTCCGCGGGGGAGTACCCTGACGCTAGTGGGGTGACCCTGTACCGTAGCAGGAATTGGCATAGTTGTAAGTCAAGATCTCCGGGGCCCATGCGCCGCAGCGCGTCCTTAGTGGTACGCACGAGGCGCTCTACTTGGCCGTTGGTGGCCGGGTGGAAAGGGGCGGAGGTGATGTGCCGAATGGCGTTGAGATCCATGAATGCCCTGAACTCGGCGGACGTGAAACAGCTAGCGTTATCGCTGACGAGGGTGTCGGGTAAACCGAACGTGGAAAAGACCCTCCGTAACTGTTTAATTGTTGTGGCCGAGGAGGTGCTCGAGACTGGAATGACCTCCAGCCACTTGGAGAACGCGTCCACCACAAGGAGGAAAAGTGTTCCCCTGAACGGGCCTGCAAAATCTACGTGTACCCAGGACCAGGGCCCCCTTGCTGTGTCCCACTCCCTATGTGGCAAGCGAGCCTCTTCTGGCCTGGAGCTTTGGCACGCTTCGCAAGTGCCGACCATGTGCTCGATGTCGGCGTCTAGCTGGGGCCACCAAAAGTAACTGCGGGCTAGTGCCTTAGAGCGGACGATCCCGGGGTGGCTGACGTGCAGCAGTTTAAGCACCCTCGGCCGGAGGGACGTGGGGATCACTACCCGCTGTCCCCACAAAAGGCAACCCCTCTCTAGGGACAATTCTAATTTCTTTTTGAAAAATGTGTCGAATTCCGCTGCTGGGGAAGACACGGGCCACCCTTTCTGTACCCAGGAGCAAACTGTAGCTAACGTTTTGTCCTTACCGGTCGCTTTGGCGATGTCGGCCGGTACTACTGGAGGGGAGTCTAGGACCTCTATCATTAAGACCTGGTGGTCCCTCTCTTCCTCGCCCACGTGGCAGCAATCCCGGGGAATGGGGGACCTCGAGAGGGCATCCGCATGGCTGATCTCCTTCCCGGGCCGGTACACCAACGCGTGCTGATACGCGTTGAGAAAAATGGCCCACCTGAGCATTCTCGGGGACAGGATTTGGGGTGTGGGCTTATCTGCGGTGAAAATGCCTAGCAGGGGCTTATGGTCAGTCACTATGGTGAAGGGGCGGCCATACACAAAATCATGAAATTTCTTGGTCCCCGCAATTATCGCTAGTGCTTCCCTGTCTGTCTGGGCGTAGTTTCTCTCCGCTTGGGACAAGGACCTAGAGTAGAACGCTATCGGGGCCTCCCTCCCGTTCTCCAGTACGTGGCATAACACCGCCCCCACCCCCACCGGGGATGCATCGCATATCAGGACCACTGGGCGTTTGGGATTGAAGTGGGTCAGTACAGCATCTGATGCCAGGAGTCGCTTCAGGTCATTGAAAGCCTTCTCATGGTCGTCGCCCCACTTCCATGCCTCGTCCTTTTTTAACAATTTGTGTAGCGGTTCCGCCACGGCTGCCTTCCGAGGAAGGAAGGAGTGGTAGAAGTTGAGCAGCCCGAGGAACGACTGGAGCTCGGGCTTGGAGGTGGGGCGAGGGGCCTTTTTGATGGCGGCCACCTTGGATTGGGAAGGCCTTATTCCCTCGGGAGTAATGCGGAACCCTAGGAACTCGACCTCGGTTGCGAAGAAGACGCATTTGTCCTTTCGCAACCGCAACCCCGCCTTTTCGAATTTTGCCAGGACCTTTCCCAACCTTTCTGCCAATTCAGCCCGGCTCCCCCCTGTAATCAATACATCATCAAAGTAGGGTAACACCCCCTCTAGCCCCTTCAGGAGGCGTTCCACGAGTGACTGGAAAATCCTGGGCGCCGAATTCACGCCGAATTGGAGGCGCGATACCTGGAACGCCCCTTTGTGGGTGACTATGGTCTGCGCAGCAGCTGCGGCGGGGGTGACCAGGAGTTGCTGGTAGGCTTGGGCCAGGTCGAGTTTAGCAAAACACCTCCCCCCGTGCAACCTGGCCAACAAGTGGCTGACTACCGGCACCGGATACGCATTGGGGCGGATCGCCTTATTGATGGTGCACTTGTAATCAGCGCATATGCGGACCTCCCCGTTGGCCTTGAGCGCCGTTACAATTGGAGTTTCCCACTCCGCAGAATCAACAGGAACAAGAATCGCCTGGCCCACCAATTTGTCCAACTCCGCCTCTATTTTGTCCTTTAGTGCGAAAGGCACTCTGCGCGGTTTAAGTCTGATTGGACGTACTCCAGGGTCCAGGTCGAAAGTCACTGGGGGGCCCTTGAATTTTCCGAGTCCCTTTTTGAAAACCTCGGGGTGCGCATCGCACACGCTCTGAATTGGGTCAGTCCCGGCGGCGTGTACTCCCACGGCGTGCACCCCCCCAATGAACAACCCCAGGGGCTGGAACCATTGAGTCCCGAGGAGGCTGCATTTACCTCCTTTGGGGACGACTAGGGGAAGCGTTGCGGCGCGTTTTTTGAACTGGACCTGGAATTTCCCAACCCCCAACACCGGGATGCGGTTCCCTTGCACGTCCTTCAGCGTGGCCCTCAACGCTTTGAGCTTGGGCCGCACGTGGGGGGCTATCTTTAGGAACTCTCCCTGGGAGATGATAGAGTAAGAAGAACCCGAGTCCACCTCCATCCTAACAGGGGCCCCTTGTATTACTATCTCAACGAAGTATCGGGGGTTCTCCGCGGATACGATGAAAACCGGAGCATCGTCCTCGCTGTCGTCGGAGATGCGTCCGACGCCGTCCCGCTTCCTCATGGTCCGGGTGCCGTGGTCCTTGGGCCTCGTGGTGCGGTCCTGCCTCGCCGAGCGGTCTGGGGAACTCCTCTTGGCCTCGCGCCGCTTCCGGCAGACCTTGGCGATGTGCCCGCGCCGGCCGCAGTTGTGGCACTCGGCCTTGCGGAACGGGCATTTGGCGCGGGCGTGGGCGGCGCCGCAGCCGTCGCAGCGCCGGCCCTCCTTCTGGACCTTCCGGACGTCCTCGTCGTCGTCGCTCTCCGTGGACGAGTTCGAAACCTGCCGGGCCGCGCGCACCGAGCTCTCTGCCTTGGCGGTTTTTGGTCGCCAGTCCTGGAGCTCTTGCATGCCGGCCGTCGTGGCTTCCGCGGCCTGCGCCGTGTCGAGGACCTGTTGCCACGTGGGGGGCGGCTCCTGTTTCATCAGCGCGCGCTGGGTCTCGGTGTCCCTCAGGCCGCAGAGCAGGCAGTCGCGGAGGGTGACTTCTGGGGTCTCCCACTTGCAGGGGCCGGCGGCCAGCCGCAGGGCCGCGGCGAACTCGGCGACCGATTCCCCGGGCGCTTGGACTCGCCTCCAGAACGCGCTCCGAGCGGGGAACATCGCTATCGCAGGCCGGAGGTGGGCGCGCAACACAGCCAGAAGCTCTTTGGCTTTGAAGTCGCTCACCCTCCTCGGCGCGATCAGGTCGACCAGGGTCCTCTTTGTCTCGTGTCCGAGCATGCGGACGAAGATGGCCCTCTTCTTGTCCTCATCTGAGACTTCGAGCTCCACCAGCGCTCCATTGAAGTCTATCTCAAACAGCTCCAATTCTCCCGGCTTCCTGATCTCGTAGCCGGCGCATGTCTTGGTCCCGTGGGCAGCCATATCCCACCTTCGTCGCCAATTTACTGTATGGGACCAAAGACAACAGGACAGCCGAAGGGTTGGCTTAACTCAGGTTTATTGCATGAGGACCGGGTGAAGCATGAGGTAATGGCGGTGATACATCTCTATATATACAGTAGGGTTTAACATTTGAATCTTGTAGCACGGTAGCTCATTGGCCGCTACCGGCGTGGCCTCGCCCAGGCACGCCTCTCTTCAGTAGTTCTTCTTTCCTGCTGCTGAATGCGGGGAAGGATTTCCCGCGGCTGTCCGTGATTGAGCAATGTGAACCATGTGAGACTGAACGCTCGCAGCTGCCCTCTATGGGCTGCTTGCTCGCGTTCCTTTACAGCTGAGATACATTGTAAATGGAGTGGTTACATTCTATCAGTACAGTGACATGCATACACAACAATATATGAATTGCCTTTTATTGGCGGTACATTCAAGTCAGACAAAAGAAAGGGCTTCATCCCTTGTATTTCTTGTTTGAGGAATTCAAAGCCATATGCTGTGGTGATGGCTAAGACTATAAGTTGTAAAAGAAAAAACTAATTAGGCAATCTATCTGAGGCATGCTGGCAAAAAAATGGAACAGCATTCAGAGCCAGTATGAACTTTGTTTGGTTCAGTGTAGAATATTATTAATTGAATTTGTTATCACTGATTTACTAGTTCGCCTTGTTTAGCTGTTCAATATGTTTGAGTTAAACAGTGAGATTTACTGTCACAGGAAGATGTACAGTAGTGATGACTGCTGATTTGGTCAGTTTAAAAAAAAAGAAGAGGGGAAAGATTGGATAGACTTAGTATCCATGAATCAATCAATGGTCACTTGTCAGCATGTTGGCATCATTTTGTTTCTAGCAGCAGCTCCAGGACTTGGGCCCCAGATGTCCTTGAACTTCCAGCTCCCAAAAGCCAGAATCTTGACTGAATTGGCTAGGGCTTCTGAAAATCTTTGTCACAAATAATTGGGGCCCAGGTTTGGGAGCCACTGTCCTCCAGTGTCAGATGTGGCATGCCACTGTGGACCATTTGCTGAATAATGGGTGGAGTTGCAATTATTCCATGTAGATGAATTTACCATAACCAGTTGGCCCCAATGGGCATGGAGTGCTGGAATGATCAAGTATGTTTTTTCTAATGTTCTTATATGCCAAACATAAAAATGGACCATTAGGGATGCATGGAAAGAGTCCTAACTTCAGATCTCCTGTGTACACTGCCCACACCTACCAATGTGCGATTCGTCTGAACAGATCTGCTTTTCCACATGCAGAGTTTTCTCCTTTGAGATGGGAGCCCATTCATTTTTCCAGTGGCCTGCATCTCTAGAAGCAAAAACATGCTTAGTGCTGTTATTTCACCCAAATCTCTCCCTTCAAAGAAATTATAAAATTAAATGACCTAAAAATGTTAACTTGCCTTCAAAATGGAAGCACGTCTTTGCAATGCTTCATTAATTTTAAAGTATCATGCCATGTTTTCTAAAAATATCAGAGTAAAAACCTCTGATGCCTACTCAGAAGCTAATCCCATTGATTTAAATGGGACTTAGTCCCAAGAAAATTTATATCAGATAAAGACATAATATTTTGTCTCATTACATTTTATTTATGATGAATTTTGAAATAACACATATGGAACATTTTCAGTTGGTGTGAGGGGGTGCTGTATGTTATTTGTGTTACAGGCATATGGTTTTAAAATATAGACAACACCAGTTTTGTTCATTGTAGGATTCTCATTCTCATTTTCCTTCTCAACTGTAGTTGTAGAACATCTAATTAATTTTACATCTGAAGGAAATACCAGGGGAAATATAGCTCAGTACATGATATAAACAAACAGGATGCACCAACACTGTTTGGTTATTAAAATCACTGTAGAAATATGAACTCCAAAGCACTTCAATCCTAGGTTTCTTGTGGTTATTGAAATAAGAGATAGGTATTTCAGGAGCTAGTCTTTAGAAATGAGAGTTTTATAAGTAACACATCTGAGAGGAAAAGTCATTTTTAGTCTAACATCAGGAAATGCAGTACTATTTCAAAAATACCATGATTTTGATAGCTAATATTAAATTGCTTTTTAAGCAATATTCTGTTAAGGCGCCGCTAAATCAATTTAGGTAATGTAACTGAAGATAGACTTGTTCAGATATTCTCTCTAGCCTATGTCTAGCAGGTTTCTTGATTAACAGTGTGGGCGCAGTCTGTAGATCAAAAAACAAGACTAACCACCTTGGGTCATCTTGGGATGAGAAAGGCGGGATATAAATACTGTAAATAAATAAATACCATTGGTACTGTCAGAGTGGAACTCTGGAGTGGAAGTGTAAGGTGCAACATTTTGAAATAAAGAAGTAATATATCTTAGCACCTAAAAAGGAAAATACTTGTTAGGGTCACTAAGTCCAGAAATAAAAATGATCTGACACTCCAGACTGAATAGGAAGGGACCTATGTGGCTGCTTTGTTTCCTACTGTCTTGAGAGGCTTAAAAATCTACATTGCCAACTGCAACAGTTGCTGATTGAAGCTTGAAAGCTAGACATTTCAAAGTTTGCACAGTACCATTCTTCTTTAGAAGGGACTGCAATGACTCAAGTGGCTAAGACACGGACTGGGAGGCGGAAGGTCAGCAGTTCGATTCCCGAGTATTGCAGGACAGAATGAGCTCCTGTCTTTGTCCCAGCTCCTGCAAACCTAGCAGTTCGAAAGCAAGAAATTGCAAGTAGATAAATAGGGACCACTTTGGTGGGAAGGTAACAGCGTTCCATGTGCTCCGGTGTCTAGTCATGCCTGCCACATGACCACAGAAATGTCTGCAGAAGCAAACAGTGCTGGCTCTTCATCTTTGAAACAGAGATGAGCACTGAACTTAGAGTCAGATACGACTGGCTTTCGAGCAAGTGAAACCTTTACCTTTACCTTTATTCTTCTGTAGACTTTTCTCATTCTCATATTCCTCCGCTGGATCTGAACTGAGGGGAAAGATGTTCTATAGGCAGTAACACAGCTCACTATAGAATCACTATTATTATTATTATTATTATTATTATTATTATTATTATTATTATTATTATTATTATTATTATTATTATTATTATTATTATTATTATTTACAAATCAACCATGTGGTTCACAGTCAAGGACTGGGATAAAAGTAACAGTTCAAGCACTAACCAAGGACCTAAGAATTGTTAAGGTAACGTCTGAGTATAAATGCAGTTCCTAGTAGAGTTGTGTTTTGGAGAGTTAGGATGTTCAAGTCCAATAAGTCCAAGATTTCCAAATATCTAGTGATTCCTTTTGGTTTTGCTCCAAGGGCTCTGATCACTATGGGTACAACAGCAGATTTTTTCCTCCATAGATGCATGACTTCAGTTTGCAAATCCTGATATTTTGTGATTTTCTCCAGTTGTTTGTCTTCAATTCGTGTGTCTCTTTGCAGGCGCACCCACCCAAATAAAGACTCAGACACTGGTATTGGATTAAAGGCATCGGGCCACTTTTATTGAATAATGCCCTAGTCCGAATTATCACTTTCAATTGGTATAGCATCCAATTGTAATTCTTTAAGGCAAGCAGGCCGCTGTAGCACTGGTAAGGTTCCATCCTAAATGCCAATGGAAATTGGCTACATGTATCAATTTGTATCAATTTGTTTGTTTACACAAACAAATTGTTGACCAGAGTCAATATACTATCTATTGACCCCACCCTATGACGTGTATCCGTTCAAATATCAAGGTGATTCAGGCTGTGAAGCTCCTGACATCACCCCTTTCATGGTTCACCTTTGACTGGCCAATCCTGGTAGCTGCATGAAAAAGAGCCTCCTCATACCTATCGTAACACAGTCTATGCCAACCTCGGGCAAGGTGGGTAAGAACACCTGTGGAAACAGGGTGACGTGTGTCCGGGCGGCGGCCACGCTCACGTGTCCACCCTTCCAATACGTGGCGTATGCGGAAGTCATTCACGCAGTCAGTGAAGCCCCGTGCCTTGGCCATGAATGCCAAGGCAGAAAGCCTGGCGGCTATGGTGCATGGGGCTAACCCTGATTATGAAGGTACACCATATACTGCAAAATCTGGTCGACCGGTATCTGACACATTTCGGGCAAGTGCCTTAGCACACAAAAGGCCCTAAGTTGGAGAAGTGCATGCAGATACGCCTTACATGTGCGAGGTGCCAAAGACATGCCGATCGCCCGGTTCACCTCTCCTCGCCAAATGTCCAAATCTCAGCCAGGAGTGGAGAGGGAAGTTCCTCTGCGTCTGGAGCCAAGGCACGGAACCGGGAGATCTGCAGGCAGGATAAAGCGTCAGCAATATCATTATTAATGCCTGGCACATGTTTGGCACTGAAGAGCACATTAAGGCATAAGGACCTCAAAACAAATTGGCGAACTAAGGCCATGACTCTGGGGGATTTGGATGTTTGGGCGTTGACAATGTCCACACTGCAGCATTGTCACACCAAAAGTGAACTACCGAATTAGCCCACCTATCCCCCCAGAGCATTAGGGCCCCAAAAATGGGAAAGAACTCCAGAAACGTAAGATCGCGTAAGCGATCCGTGCCCTGCCATTCCTGGGGCCATTGACCATAGGTCCACCGTCCCTCAAAGTAAATTCCATAACCCAGGGAGCCGGAGGCATCCGACTGTACTTGAAAATGAGGGCTGACCATAAGCTCCGACCTCCAAAAGGAGACGCTATTAAAGTCCTGCAAGAATGTGAGCCAAACCGCCAGGTCTGCCCGTAAACCTTTTGTCAGCCGTACCCTATGGCTAGGGTAGTGACGCCAGGCGTCGTTTTGAAAAGCCCACCATTGCGTCACACAGACGGCTGGCAAATGCTCTGCCTGGCGTCACTACCCTATAGGCAAAGTTGAGGTGACCGTGAAGCACCTGTAACTCTCGGAGGGACACCTTACGCTTGGGAAGCCTTGCCAAAATCACGGCAGAGATCCAGGTCACCTTTTCCATAGGCAATCTGGATGTCTGAGCTATGGTGTCGATTTCAATACCTAAAAAGGTAAGAGTGGTGGCTGGGCCCTCAGTCTTTTCAGGTGCTAGGGGGACGCCCAGTTCACGCATAAGGGCCTGAAATGTGGTGAGCAGACGGGCACACGTGCCCGTAGCGTGTCCACCCCCGAACAAAAAATCGCCGAGATAGTGGGCTACCGATCTGGACCCTGACCTACAAACAAAAGCCCAGTGGAGGAAGGTGCTAAATCATTCAAAAGCCGAACATGATATGGAACAGCCGAAAGGCATGGCCTTGTCCACATAAAACTTGCCCCAAAAACAAAAACCTAACATCTCAAAGTCATCGGGGTGCACTGGCAATAATCGGAATGCTGATTAGATATCACACTTTGCCAATTGTGCCCCGGGACCACACGAGCATACCATCTGTAAGGCCTGGTCAAAGGACGTATACCTGACAGAGCAAAGATCATCCAGTATAGCGTCATTGACCGAGGAGCCTGCAGGGTAAGAAAGGTGGTGAATTAGACGGAATTAGACGGAATTCACCCGGAATTCACCCGGGGACTTCTTTGGGACTAAACCTAGAGGGGATACCTTCAAGTTAGGGTATGGGGGGTCGTTAAATGGCCCCGACACCCTCTGTGCCTTAATCTCCTTGGCTATCTGCTCCGCAGCGATGTCCTCATTACCCCTGAGAGACAGTAGGTTTGGGGCGTCCTGAGGCCCACTTTAAAGGGTATGCGGAAGCCAAACTGAAAGCCCTCAAGTAGGTATCTCGCATCATCCTGTCTAGGATAAGCGCACAGCCATCGTTCAAGCACCTGGACATTAATTGGGGAGGGGGCCTTTTGAATGGGTAGCAACATCAGAGGGAACTCTGGCTGCCCCCTGTCCACCCCTTCCTCTGCCCCTAGACCCACTGGCCCGCGGGCACGTGGAGGCGGCATGAGGGCCAGAACAAGAAGGTCACTCGTGCCTATATCGACACTGGTGCTTGCTGCACACTCCGTTGGCGGAGAAACTCCAACACAACAGGCGGGCTGGAACCCCCTGCCCCACCGTCTGGCGGGGAGTCTGTGTCGTAGCAGCCCGCTGTACGGCATGGCCACAATGGTACTGGTCACCAGGCGCCAATTGCGTGGGGGTCATGTACAGCAGCCACAACTGCTGGCAGGGCTCGTCCCACCTCATCTCAGGATGAAGAGCCACCGTCATCCTAAATTCTTCGTCATAGGCCAACCATGACGGTCCAGGGAAATCAACCACAGCCCGGTAAATATTGTCCAGGTACTGGACCATTGGAATGGCCAGATCAGGACGGGCCCTAAGGTATACTGCCATATAAATCAAATAGGCCGGTAACCAATTAGCCCAAGTGCGAGGTGGCTTATGACGACGGGCCAACTCCTTGTCCCTGTCATCCTGCCCCTCCCTCTCTTCCTTCGTAGGTTCACGGTTCAGGAGGGAAAAATGTCCACATATTCCCCACGCCAAATCTTTTCCCTCGTAGCCTGGGACAAATGGTCACCCAGGGGTAAGGAGTAACCAGCCGTCGGCAGGACCGCCGTCGGCACGAATTGAATTGGTGGCGCCCGCAGTGGGCCCTGTAGGACCCCGGGGAAAGTAGGTGTACCCATAGGGGCGGTCACCCCTGTAATAACCGGGGAATAATTTGGCAACCAGGAATAAACCGGACAGTGCGGGTTAAACTGTCCTCCCACAGTCACTTGTTGCGGCCATGGCCACTGTACCCCCCCAGCAGTATTGGCTAGTGTCACTGGTGTACTGACTTGACCAGGATACTCACTCAGCGCACCCCCCTGGGCCGCCCCCACTGGGGGTTCCGGCCCGCGGTGGGCGTCGGAGCTCACAACAGGTATCAAGCTCTGCCTCCCGATGCACCCCTGCCAGGTAGGACTGGTGGCCGATGGAAAGCCTTGTTGTGCCGGCCCGATGGAGAGCTGCGAGGCGCCAGCTTGGGCTGGCCTGATGGCCTCTAGCAGCTCAACCCTGTTGGCTGCCCGCTGCGCAGCCGTGGCCGGTGTGTGGGCCGGGACCGGAGAGTTGGCAAGCCCACCATCCAAAGGTGGTGGAGCAATGCCCATTGAAGCCTCCAGCACCAAAATGCGGGCAAGGAGAGCATCCACAGTCTCCGACCCACCAGAATAAGGTGGGCCGGATGGGCCGGATGGCCCACAGGGCAATTGCTGAGGGATAAACCCATGTGGTAATCCGTGGCCAGAATATGGCCATGCCCAGTAATGCAGCCCATGAGGGGCCGGAAGGACGGTGGGGTGGAAACCAGCACTGTGCCCGAGTGGGCCACTATGCCCCGAGCCGGGCAAAGGAGCAGCGGGGGTAAGAACCCCCGGGGAGCAGGCCTGAGCCACCCCCGCCCGAGTCCTCAGACTGGGCTCATTGGTGGCAGTGGGTACGAAAACCCCGCTACCCCCCTGTGGGGGTGCCGTCCAACCCCTCCAGCCTGGTGGCACCCCCGAAGAAGTGGAGGGGGTGGGCCGAGCCCCCCCTTTGGTGCGACCAAGTGGCCGCCTGCGCCTTGCGCTTGAGTGCCATGGCTCAAACAGTGCTGTTCGGAGGAATAGAAAACCTCCGATTCAAGATCAGTCCAAGTGGCCCTCTTCAAAAAGAGGCGAGGGCAAAGAGGAAAGCGACGGAACAAACTTCTCTGCTCCGTCGCTTCGCAAAATGGCAGCCGGGCTGCCTCGTTGCCACCCCTTTTATGGAGGGGTGGCCACGCCCCTAACTATCCCGGATGTCTGCATCTGGGTGGGGTGGGGGGCTGCAAAGAGCGCGGCAGCCATTTTGGCGCCACGCTTGCATAGTATAGAAATGTCAATAAACCAGACCTTATTCTTTTCAACAACAGTTATATCAGGTGTGTTGTGAGGCAAATGTCTATCTGTTTGAATTTTAAAGTCCCACAGCATCTTAACTCTCTCATTTTCTAAAACTTTCTTCACTTGATGTTCCCAGTGATTTTTACTGCATTCAAATCCAAACTTCTGGCAAAGTTTCAAATGGATAATTTTTGCAACACTGTTATAGCATTGCAAATCAGTCTGAAATTTTGCTGCATCCACTGATCAGATGATCTACTGTTTCATCCAGTGGTAGGATTCAGCAGGTTTGCTTCAGTTCACCAGAACTGGTAGCAAAAATTCCAACTGGCCCCACCCATCCAAGTTTTGAAACAAAGTAATCCTAATTCGGGTGCAACACAGGGCTTCCCCCCGCCCACAAAGTATGTAGTAAAAATATTTGAATCCCACCACTGGTTTCATCCTTTTCATTACAAAGCCTGCATTTGCTGCTATAACAACAACAACAAACAACAACAACAACAACCCTAATCCTCCCTGGCTCTGTTATGAGGAACATACCCCATGACACCTTGTTTTTATAAAATATGGGTGGCGGGAAACAGTGGTAAAATACGGTAATTTCTTGGCCAAAGTGGGATACTTGACAGCTATGGTTATGGGGCCTGTACAGAATGCTGTTTACCTTCCCACCAAAGTGGAACCTATTTATTTACTTGCAATGGCTTGCTTTCAAACTACTGTACTAGGTTGGCAGGAGCTGGGATAGACGATGGGAACTCACTCCGTAGCTCAGCACTCAGGTTCAAATTACTAACCTTCCGAGCTTTGAGTCATCAAGCTGAGTGTCTTAACCACTAAACTACCATGACCCCCAAGTTACATTCATAGACATAAACAAATTCATACACTGATACCCACTATTTTCCTTTCCCGAGAACATATGCTGTAAACCATGGAACAGGACCCTGAGTAATTTTGGAGTGAGTAATTTCCGAATGAGCAATTATGAATGACTAAAGTGCAATAGCTCCCCGAAGCATCATCACAATTTCTGCAGCTAGTGTTTAATTGTAGCCAGACTGTGTAACCTTAATGTGGCCTGTGTCCCTGCCATAACCCTAGGCACGAGCTCCACTCTCCAACATATGGGAAAATTTTTCAAGCTGATTGCTCCAATCTGATTAGGGGAAGTTATGTAGCTGCCATTTATTCAGCATCTTGTTACCACACTCCAACAGCTGCTTTGCAACATATTCCCATTAAAGTCATTTTCTGCTGGCTCTCATTCCAGTGCATCTGCTGAAGTCATTGTGACTGTACCGATTGTTTTTCAGAGGGTGCCAACAATATTTGCATTATCAGGCTGGCAAAGTGAGAGAGGAGGAGGAGGAGAAAAACCTCTTGTGGAAACTAAGCACTGACTGGCTGTCTCAAGATGAAGGGGTTGTTTTTTTTTTAGTTTCCTATTCAACTTTTTAGCACCAAATGTGAAACTCTGGAACACCTTCCTAAAACAAGTGGCCCTGGTTCAGAAACTGAGGAATAGAATAACAAACAGTGATTTGTTACATATGCAAAGATGACATTGTTTCCAGCATTCTTGATTTTCAACATTTAAACATGTCCCACATCTGACAAAGTGGACTTGATCCACAAAAGCTCACAAACTATAAGTTAGTCTTCAAAGTGCTAGAGCTTTCTGTTTTTGTTTTGTTTATTCTCTGATATGCTTGAAACGTTTAAGCAGTGAGAGTCATAGCTTACATTGCCAAAATGGCACCAGCCATGAACAAGCTGGTTTGGGGAAACCTTATGGTTTATAGAAGCCTTCCACCTTTAAAAAATCAGGAAAAAGGAACCCCATGGTAGGAGTACAAACATTGCAGCTTTTCTGTTTGCGGAGGAGAGGGGTAAAAGTCATTTTCATCTCTCTTGGAGTTTTCTCTCTTTGAGATCTTCTTCTTAGAGAAAATTTTTATGAGACTTCTCGGATGTCTTGCAGTGTTTACCATACAAAAAAAAATGTTTTTCTTACAGTTCATTTTAGAAAATTATCACTTCATTGAAAACTTTACATCTCATTCTTTAAACTGTGGTGATTGCTTCACTCCTAATCTCCTTTGAAAATCCATCTTTCATAGCAAGTTTTTATAAGCCAATCCCAGCTCTTGATTTCATAGGAAACTACAACATCCTTATCTTAAAGTGGGGGAAATGACCTGCAATGTGAATGAGAATGCTCAAATACTACTGCATGTTAGGGGAGGGGGAATCTATATAACTAAAACAGAAAGGTGTGCCCGTGTGTCCCAAGTAGGCTCCTGCACCCCTGAACAGAACCCCATGAAAGCTTGCACACTCCTACCTTTGGGGGTCATAGATTGCATAGCCAGAGTCTGGGGGCCACAGGTGGGGTGTGAGCCCCCCCAAAACAAAAGAAACCCACAGGCCCCAGAATCCACTGTGCCATGTACCAGCAAATCAGAGGTCAGAGCAAGCACAGAAGGGGCGGGGCAAGAGCCGCACACTCAAACATCACAGAGAGATGGTTGGCAGGCATGCGGGTGCGAGGAGACACCACATGGGCCGCTACACTACCCCCAGCTGAGGAAAGAGTGAGGTAAAAGGGATGGGGGAAATAAAGGAGTCTTTCCACAACTCAGAGAGGAGAGTTTGGGAAACATGGAGGAAGGAGGCTGCTCTCGCGTTTCAAGCCACTCGAGCCCCCGCCCCCCCGCCCCCACCAGATGCTCCGAGCCCTTCAACCAGCCCTTTCTGGCTCCCTTCTTGAGGTAACTTCGGGTAGGTTGGTTTGGCGTCTGCGAGGGGAGCAGAGAGACCTGAAACAATACCGACTGACTACCGGTTCAACTACAGGTGAACCATGACAGACAGGGGCAGAGTGGGAGGAAAAGAGAAACATGGTGTGTGTTTGTGTGTGCGCGTGCGTGCGTGTGTGTATATGTGTGCGGTGGGAAGGAAGGGGCACAGAGAGGGTGAGAGGCGTGTGTGTGTGTATGCGCGTGGCATGCGAAGGAAGGGGGCATAGGGAGAGCGAGGGGTGTTTGTCTGTGTGTGTCTGTATGTTGGGGACACTTCAGGGAACTCCCAATGGAGAGACCCGCACCCGTTCAAGGTCTGCTGAACTGTGATGTTCTCTTAACTCTTCAGACATTGGGTCCCTCTACAGCCCTCCGTTTATGGCCACTGTCATTCCTTCACAGGAAAAACCAACCTGGGCAACGCCGGGTAAACAGCTAGTCTATACCTATAAATCTGTGTGTTAACCATTGGAATGTGACAAAGGATCATGTACCAGGCCCCACTGGCCCCGATCGAGCATTCGTGCACTTGCCCGACCGGGGTTCGCAGGTAATTGAGTTTTACATGTTTATCTATTTTTATTTTGTTTTAGCAACACTTACACAGAGATGCACTAGGAGTCAAACTTTGAAAATCCCCAACCACACACAAATATTTGTACGGGAATGTACCAATGGGCAACATGACCGTCCTAGGTTTTTTCCTGGTTTTTATAACCCCAGGTGAAGAGATAATCAATAAACTTTCTTGATATGGCTAAAGCTTTCTAGTGAATAGATCACAGCTGCTGAAGAAATGGCAGCATTTCTGCTGAAGTCATATTTTACAAATTAAAAGAAACTGCTTGCATTCTAGAGTGATAGATTCCTTGCTCTTAAGGCAACAGTAAAGTGCAAGCCACCATGATTGGTGCTTGCATCAAAAGAGCATGGTATAAACAAACTTTTGCCAGTGGTTCCCCCCCCCCTCTTTTGCAGCTAGTACACACACAGTCAGGACTGCAGTGGTTTAGTGGTTTAATTTAATTTTAGTTTTAATTTAATTTAATTTAATTTAATATTCACATTTATACGCCGCCCACTCAGGCGAACTCGACTCAGGGCGGCATTACAACAACTTTAAAAACATATAAAAACACTTAGGACCCCTAGTTATCCCACCCACCCACCCCACCCACTGTAAAAAATTGACAAGAGCATTCCTGATTGCTATCTTGTTGTGAGCCAACAGGCAGGGACCGTATTTCCATTAGGGCCTCACACCTGCCCTGCATGCCAGGTCTTCACACCTTTCCTGAAGGGCAGCAATTCTGATTGTAGTCTTAGATCTGTTGGCAGGAGGTTCCGGAGGGCTGGTGTGGACACGGAGAAGGCACTCCTTCTGGTACTAGATAGATGTACCCCTCTAGTTGATGGCACAACTAGAGAGCAACTCCGATCCGCTCTAGTTGGACGGGCAGACACTCTTGGGATGATGCGGTTTCTAAGGTATCCTGGCCCACTACCATATAGGGCTTTAAAGGTCAAAACCAGCACCTTGAATTGCACCCGGAGGCAAACTGGTAGCCAATGCAGCTCCCGAAGTAGCAGTGAGTCTTTAAGATGCTGAAGCAGTTAAGATGGTCAGAAGTTCGATTCCCAAGTACTGCAGGATGGAATGAGCTCCCTTCTTTGTCCCAGCTCCTGCCAACCTAGCAGTTCGAAAGCAAGAAATTGCAAGTAGATAAATAGGGACCACATTGGTGGGAAGGTAACAGCGTTCCATGCACTTTGGTGTCTAGTCGTGCCTGCCACATGACCACAGAAACGTCTGCAGCATCAGACAGCGCTGGCTCTTCGGCTTTGAAACAGAGATGAGCAGTGCACCCTAGAGTCGGATATGACTGGCTTTCGAGCAAGAGAAACCTTACCTTTACGGTTAAGATTGGAAATGGAAAAACTAAGTGGCATTCACTGCCTTATAACCTATTCCTTATATAGCAAAAGAAACATCAGAAAAAGAAATGGTGGGGTAACAGCTCTATGCTGCTGCTAAGATAGGCTCCACTCTCTTTCTCCCAACTTCTTTGTGCCCAAGTGTCAGCTGTATAGGCAGAAGAAACATACATCTTGTAAATGTGTTTGGCCTCACAGGGTTCAATCCTATATCTGCTCAGCTATGATTTCATCCTGGTAGATTCACTTATTGACTTTATAAGCAGAAAAAAAGGGCAGGGAGAAAAACAGGTATGGATCCAGACAGATATGGTTGTACAACAAAATCAGTTCCTATGAAAATTAGCAGCATCCAATAGGAACAGAATGTCCTTTTTCTTGAAAGTGAGCTACAAAGTCCAGACATCTCTCTCCTCATTACATTGTACTTCACATTGCCTCTTCAAGCTTTGCCATTGTGAGGGGGCTTGGGTGGTTCGATGAGGCTATGGGCTATGCCATGTAGGGCCACCCAAGATGGATAGGCTATAGTGGAGGACTCAGATTAAACACTGGGGATTAACCTGGCAACCCACTTCAGTTTCCTTGCCAAGAAAACCCTATGGACAATACTCAATCATACCAGCATATCTGACAGCTCAACAGAGCTGTGAGCTAAGTAGGTACCAAACACAGACAAATCTGTCTATTTCATTTTCACTCACCTTTTAAAAAAATTAAGTTGTCTTCTCCACTGGGACCAGGAGGAGAGCCTTCTCGGTATCTGCCCCGGCCCTATGGAACCTCCTGCCACCAGAACTGCATCTCCAGGCGGGGTTGCCCCCTTCAGGAAGGCTCTAAAAACATAGCTTTGCCAGCAGGTGTGGGGTGCATCTGGCACCACAACCCAGCCCTGCTGCCTCATCTAAAAGCGATTTCAATGAGGAGTTAGGGAGTTTTATGGACATTTTAAATGTTTTAATTTTAACAACAACAACAATAATTAATAGTTTATTTGTACCCCGCTCTTCTAGTGCACGCACTACTCAGAGTGGCTTCCAACAATAAATAATAAGCACTATACAATACAACATAATAAGAATACAATATATATAAGCTTAATATCATACATAAAATTACAATTCAAAAAATCACATCAAGAAAATAACACATACATTATAAGAAATTACAAAAATTAACCTCAACCACCCAGCAGCCACAAAGGCGCCCCATGGTTCAAACATCCATGAGGGCAGCTGCGTCAGTGGCAATGGCTCCTACCTGTCTCTTCCTCAGCGGAGCCAGTGGCGTGAGCTCCTTGGGCAAGACAGGGAGCTCCTCAAGGCAGCGGGTGGCGGCATTCTTTTCTGCTCTCCGGGCGAGCCATCCTGGAGAGTGAGGGCAGCTGCGTCATCAGCGGCGATGGCTCCCACCTGTCTCTTCCCCAGTGGAGCCGGTGGTGTGGGCTCCTAGGGCAAGACAGGGAGCTCCTCAAGGTGGTGGGCGATGGCGTCCTTTTCTACTATCCGGGCGGGCCATCCTGGAGAGCGAGGGCAGCTGCGTCGACATCGGCGATGGCTTCCACCTGTCTCTTCCCCAGCAGTTTTATTGTATGGGGATGGTTTTAAACTGATGTGAGCCACCTTGGGTCGCTGAGGCGAGAAAGACGGCAATATAAATTCAATAAATAAATAAATAATGTTTAAGTAGACTTTTGCAAACGTTGGTCATTTTAATTTCAATGTTGTTAAGCTATGAACTGAGCCAATTTCTCAACCATCAGCACCACTTAAATTCATGGTACAGCTATTCACACTACGGAGATGACTAACCAAATTGTACCTAAACATCAAGAAGTTATTAAACATAAGGGAGATGCCTTTTAAAAATAAATGCAGCCCTAAGTGAGCACCACAAACATGGGATAAAGGGATAACATGTCAAGACATTTGTGAGTCAAGTGCTCTAAACCATCAACTTCTGTGGCCAGGTCTGTAAAGCTTAAATTTCTCTCGGCTTTAATCTTAGGTTCTTTCTCTTGTTTTCGGTGAAATGAGTTCTGTTGAGGTCTTATGCTAAATGAGGGGGGAAACACCAAAATATCTTGTCCTTCCCCTCGTACATTCTTATATGGTTTTTTTTTTAAAAAAAGCATATCTAATTGATCAAAAGTTACAACATAAGCATATTAAGCTGATCCAGAAACATCAAATGAACAATTAAAGATAGGTTTATCTTTTCAACAATCAGCCCAGTATTTTATTTACTATTGTGTTTATAACACATATGCTTCCTTTCATCTAAAAATAAATAAAAATCCTGTGCATTTGACATAAAAGTGTAAACAAAGTATATAATCAGCATGAAAACACTCCAGTAGTTTCAAAGTAGGATACGTATCAATGGGGTACACGTGTCTCAGACCTGACAAAAAGAAATGTGAAGATCACTTACTGACCCCTTTGGCAGGATGATATGGAAACAGGTGTTCATTGAGGTACTGAGGGACCCATGCAGTTTGGGGACATATAAGCACTTCATGAATATGGATTATATTGAGAGAGTGACCAGGAGATGTTGTTAATAGGGTAAGAAATGTCAGAAGAGGGGGGTGGAATAAAAGATATTGAAGTCAACAGACTTTAGCGGCCAGGAGGATAAGAGCCCGCATGGCCATGGGAGGCTGAAGACAATGACGTGCCCTCCTCAGCCCTCCACACTAGCCGGGAGGATAAGAGCCCCTGTGGCCACGGGAGGCAGAAGATGCTGTGGCACCCTCCTCGGTGGCGTCTTCAGATGATAAAAGTCACCATGGCCACTCTGGGGGGCAAAGATGCCGTTGCTGCCCTGGCCCGCCAACCTTCCAGCCCTACCAAGGGTTTGGTTGAGCTGACAAGTTGTGATTCATGCTGGGACTGTTATTTATTGTTATGATGATGGGATTGTTATTCAATGTTATTTAGTGTTATGAAGTTGTTTTATGATAAATGATATGATATTGTGATTTAACTGTAGTATCTCGCTGCATATTTTTGTTGTAATGTTTATATGCTTTGTTATTTGTGTAAGCCGCACTGAGTCACATTTGCTGAGTGGGCAGCATACAATATCATCATCATTTATTTATTTATTTATTATTTAAATTTATATCCCGCTTCACTCAACCCACGGCCGACTCAGAGCGGCTAACAACATATTAAGATACATACTGTTACAATAAAATGATGCAAAAACACAATAATAAATCAGTACAATTACAGAAAAACAATAATCACAATAATACAATATCAACCCTCCAATAGCAAGCATCAAGACAAAAGGGAAGAGAAAAAAACTCTTTTCAGAAGCCCCACATGTCCAGGTACAACAAGGCCACCACAAAAATAATCAAAGTCAAAACTACCCACCCTAGTCAACCTCCAAGATGAACAAAGGGCCGGGAGGGCACGATGCTTCGCAGCAGCGGCATCCTTCGGAGCCTCCCGGGCCACGGAGGCTCCCTTTATCGCCCCGCCGATGGTGGGGCGGGGAGGGCATGGCTGCGGCGGCGGCTTAGCCACGGGGAGCCCTTTTAAACTCTTTTAAACTTCTTTTAAACTTTTTTAAACTCCCCGCCCGATGGTAGGGGGCGGGGAGGGACGTCCGTGCGCCGCGGCGGCGTCTTCGGCTCCCCATAGCCACGGGGAGCCCTTTTAAACTCCCTGCCCGATGGCAGGGGGCGGGGAGGGACGTCCGTGCGCGGCGTCGGCGTCTTCGGCTCCCCTTAGCCACGGGGAGCCCTTTTAAACTCCCCGCCCGATGGCAGGGGGTGGGGAGGGACATCCGTGTGCCGCTGCGGCGTCTTCGGCTCCCCTTAGCCACGGGGAGCCCTTTTAAACTCCCCGCCCGATGGCAGGGGGTGGGGAGGGACGTCCGTGCGCGGCGTCGGCGTCTTCGGCTCCCCTTAGCCACGGGGAGCCCTTTTAAACTTCCCGCCCAATGGCAGGGGGCGGGGAGGGACGTCTGTGCGCGGTGGCGGCGTCTTCGGCTCCCCTTAGCCACGGGGAGCCCTTTTAAACTCCCCGCCCGATGGCAGGGGGTGGGGAGGGACGTCCGTGCGTGGCGGCGGCATCTTCGGCTCCCCTTAGCCATGGGGAGCCCTTTTAAACTCCCCACCCGATGGCAGCGGGTGGGGAGGGACGTCCGTGCGTGGCGGCAGCGTCTTCATCATCATCATCATCATCATCTATTATTGTTGTTGTTGTTGTTGTTGTTCCCAGTGCAAGTCAGAACAGTGACAAGAAAAAGATAAGAAAACTAAGTTACTTGTATTATCATCCAGCTAGCAAAGAACAAGTAGTTGCAGGATGAAAAAAGAAGAGGTAGAAACTATGGAGAAGAGGAATAACAAATATACACAGCACAGTAAGCTTACTGCTTTAAAGGCTAATTAACATGACAGTCTTGCTACTGCTAATGGAGGGAGAACACAGTTCAGAAATAAAACAGTCAATGTAGTGAACCTATTCCTAATTCAATAAACAAATACCCTGCGTGCTCAGAGGACATTGACACAAAAAAGAATAACAGCCACCGTAAACCCATATCATTTATTAACTTTCTGTTCTTTTCACAATGCTAGGATCTGTGGGTGGGACTGGCAACCATCAGCAATAGAAACTGAGCCTGTACTTAATAGCAAGTGCTTGACTTTGAAGCCTTCATCTCCCCTGATCACTTTACTCCATAAATTAATGTGTTAATTGTACACACACAGTACCATCTATTAAGGAGGTGTGTGCCTGACAACCTCCAGCTGTGCATTTGCAGGATACCAGTGCAGAAATTGTTACGACGAGCAGTTTCACGGCATTTTTTAATGTGCTCTTAAAAGTAACAATCTCCAAGGCCTTAATATCGGCAGCTGAGACATGTTTAGAAAATGGCCCATTAAGGTGAATAACCTTGATATAAAAACTTGATTGGCTAATGCCAGATCATTCTTTTAAGCACATATCGTTATCATCATACTTCAAGATTTTTTAAAAAAATAATGTCTAAATGTTTTAAAGAGTAACTAAATGGTTTAGCAGGATCTTTGTTGTAATAAGTGCCATCTAGTTTGGAATTCTCATGTAATAAGTCCCATCTGCTCTTAATCCTGCTGCTCCCTAAGTACCAAGGACTGATTATGAGCCACTTATTCCCACTGGATTCAGCAGGGCTGCTAAACTGTGGATTTAAGATATAGGAATAGAAATATTCAGTGTGTACTAGAAAAATACATTCTACATGGTTAGTTAGAAAAGAAATGTCCATGCATAAACATTGTGCCTATACATTTGTTACCAGGTTTTTTCCAAAACTGAACATCACATGGCTATTTCTTTATGACAGTAGTGACCAGAAAGTCTTTGATTTTGTCAATGAAAAAATAGGAGAAAGTGAGGCTGTCCATTAGGTATGCAATGTTTGCATTCACAAATATTGAGAGGGGCGAAATCTCCATTTGGAAAATTAAACAGGCATGGAATTTAGAAGAAGAGTCATGGAAAAAGAGCAAAAGCATACCTTTTTAACTATCCTTGCTTGCAACCATTTCCTCATGTTGTTTTATAACATGGTTGAGTTCATTGTTATCCCTCCTGTTTTCAGAACTTTAGAAACAGACAAAACTTTTCTCAGATGCTTTAAAGCAAAAGCTAATCAATCAAACTTATATATCACCCCATAGTGCTTAATGCACACTGTGGGTGGTTCACAAGTTAATTAGTGTTTTGCCCCAAACATGCTGGGTACTCATTTTACCGACCTTGGAAGGATAGAAGGCAGAATCAACCTTGAGCCCCAGTCAGGATCAAACTCACAACCTTTTGTTTACAGTACAGCAGTTAACCATTGCGCCCACCATCAATAAACTATGGCTTCCATCAATAAACCGCAGCTCCATCGAATCTTCTGACATGCTTTCCTCCTTGAAAACTACCAAGAACAAATACCTACTCTTTAAACCATTCATATGACAAGCGCTTGTCTGGCAAAATCTAATGTAATTACTATTTATTGATTGATTGATTGATTGATTGCACTGTGGTGATTTCTTCTTTCTGACATCCCATTCTGACAAGATGGTGGTGGTGGTCGTATCATCAGAAGTAAAAGGGGGGAATGAGCCACAAAGACACAGAACGTATGTAATGTAAATGAAAATCTGTATGTGAGAAATAATTATTGTATATACCGTATATATACCATATAAGCTGACCCGAATATAAGCAGATGTACCTAATTTTGACCTGGAAACCCAGGAAAATAGATTGACCCAAGTATAAGCCAAGAGTGGGAAATGCAGCAGCTGCAAGTGAGTTTCAGTAATTAAAATACATGAAAATATAATAAAATTAAGTATTTTAGTGATTTTTTAAACTGTATTTGCACCACCCTCCAGTGGTGCTGCTGCAGGTGAAGTGGGTGGGCAGGTCCATTGTAATGAGGCAGGAAGTGTTGCTCTAGCCTAGCCTCTTGCTTCCCCTGCAAGGAAGAAGCATGGCTTTCTCTTCCATCTTGGGCAGAGCAGAGACAAAGGCAGAAGGTACAAGTAAGTGAAATCCTTTCTTTTTCCACACCAGTTTGGAAGGGAGACACAATTGTAATGTAGAGCTTCTTTCTTCATCTGCGGTTTTCCATAGGAATTAATTGAAAACAAACATAAGAATAGGAGAACTTGATTTTCAATGTATTCTAATGGAAAATCACAATTTGCACCGTCTTGTGGCCAGTAGTGTAATTGCGCCTCAGATTCTTTTGCTGCAGAAGTCCCGAAACTTACTTTTAAAGTGCTGAATAACTTTTAAAAACCCTCATATTTTAAGACCCTCGTGGTTGTTGACCCATGTATAAGCTGAGTCCCCTTTTTGGACCTCATTTTGGGGCTAAAAACTCAGTTTATACTTGAGTATATATGGTAGCAATTGGGAGAGCTTGACCCCAGTATTGGGAGAGAATAAAAGGGACTCTGTAATGTAAAAGAAAAACACCTTTTAGAATAAGCACCTACAGACCAATAGTGCCCATCTGCATTCTAGTTCCAGAATTCCACAGGTGAGTAGTTTCTTATGTAATTCAAAGCATTTCTTATCTAAGTAAGAACTTTACCATATCAGCTAATTTGCAATTTAAAATCTATTCTATAGGTCTACAAGATATGTTGGACATGTAAGGAATAGAAATGGGGGCTTATGTTTTTTTGAAACAGTGACATAGATTTCTGGGTGTTGTTCACACCAGAAGGAAGGAATGTGGCCTTCAAAGCTGTTGCTGGGGAAAGATTGTGTCATAGACATAATAATCCTGTGTTCTGGGGAAAACGAAACTTAAGTTTTGATAGACATGTAATACTATATAGTGATTGGCTGGAACCCTTCAGAGGAAGGGACAAAGGTGGAAATTGTCCAAAGAGATAAAAGGAAGGGATAGAGAAAGGAAGGGTCTCTTTTTTTTTTGCCATGCTGTAGAATACTTAGGAGTGTTTTGCATCAGAGGTAATGTGAGTAGAAAGAAACCGCTAAAATGTAGTCCTCTAAGTAGATAAAATCAAGCCAAAGCCTAGAAGCTAGAAATGGTTTTTATTTTCATGTGTGAAATGGATAGATTGCAAATCATATTTCTATGTAATAATCTTTTGAAACTTATCAATAAAGTATGTATGGAACCAAGAACCCTTGTATCTTGTGATTGGAATGCAGAGCTGAGCGGGGAATGGTCTAGTGCCTTGGCCAAAGCTATCACTGATGCATTTGTATATATGTTCTAATTGGTATGCTTGCCAGACAATAACCCTTCACATTCACGCTAGCCAATAAGCCAGGTGGGGAGTACCAGGGCCACGCAAGGGGTGTTGGCCCCACAGTTAGGGTACAGGCTAAGTGGGGAAGATCATGCACAAAAAAATGGCAGGGTGGGGGTAACTTGAACAGACAGAGAAACCACTTG
Source organism: Bradypodion ventrale (assembly GCA_035047345.1). Lineage (NCBI taxonomy): Eukaryota > Metazoa > Chordata > Lepidosauria > Squamata > Chamaeleonidae > Bradypodion > Bradypodion ventrale. Next base: position 253,855,754 of record JAWDJE010000003.1, read on the forward strand.
AACAGACAGGTTCAAAATTACAAAAAAGGGGAGTCTGGGCATATGTGAATAGCATATTTATTAATAAAACATTGAAGTGTCCTGAAGAGTCATCAATAATAGCATGGCTCAGTGGTCCTAAAAAACTTATCATTTACAAAAATACTGGCATAATGTTAGAGGAGAGAATTCAAAATGCAGAACGGAGTTCAAGTAGGATATAAGGTATTAATTCAAGTAGTCAGCATTCTCAAAGGCAATGCCCCCCTGAGTCGGGTTCTGCCTGAGTGGGCGGCATATATAAATACGACTAAATAAATAAATAAATAAATAAAGTGCAATTTCAAGTAGATGCCAAAACTGCAAGTAATCATGAATTCAAATAGTAAAATCAGTACACAGCATCGTGATATCCCTCCGGTAGATGGATATTTCGAAAACCTTCATCAGAGAAGAGTGATATCTGTAAGATGACATGGTGTGGGGCAAAAGGAGCTAACTCTTCAAAGCAGAGTGAGGTTACCCATACAAGACAATTCTCCTATTTCATACCTTTTAAAAGAAAAAAAGTAGGCTATATAACAACAAAGGTACCAATGTTCTTGTGTTGCATTTACTGGAAGCTTTCACAGTTGCAATAATTGAGTGTGCATGTGTAGCAATGGCAGGGTTTAAAACATGATGATTTAACTCAAACATTTATTCTGAATGATAAACTATAAAACTGAATTTAATTGTGACAGTTTCATTCAAAGCAGGAGCACAAGCTGATCTTCCACTGAAGTATTCTTCATGGATTTCTAGAATTCCTAACACACACACACAAAAGCATTTCAACAGTTTGCTCATATTTAGACAATCTGTCATCATTCCACCTTTACAGTCTGGAGACCTACAGGATTTACCCTCAGGCTTTCTTTTCCCTCTATAGAGGATGTCTTATGAGTATCATATTTCATAATACTTCCTTTAAAACAAAACAAAACAGAAATGAAATTTAGTATTAATATTTTTTAAAGCTGATTAGTCAGGAGAATAATTGGAATTTGTGTAATAGTAATACTTTCTGCATTAAGGATATAGAATATAGGCCAGCCTCAATTGGATCCATGCCAAACACTTCTTTCATTAACACTTGCACAAGGGGGAAGCAAAGAGAACAAATATAGTCTTAGATTGTAGGTCTAAGATGTTGCCCTAAAGGTAAAGGTCACACTTACTTGAAAGCCAATCATATCTGACTCTAGGGTTCAGTGCTCATCTCTGTTTATAGCCAAAGAGCCAGTGCTGTCTGTGTCTGCAGATGTTTCCGTGAACATGTGACAGAGATGCCTAGACATCAGAGTGCATCACCGAAGTGATCTACTTGCAATTTCTTGCTTTTGAACTGCTAGGTTGGCAAGAGCTGGAACAGATATGGAAATTCACTTCATCATAAAGCACTCAGGCCTTGAACTGCTGAACTGCCAATCTTCCATTTGTCAAGTTCAGCATCTTAACCACTAAGCTACTGCAGTCTCTAAGATGCTGCCCTAAGCATGCATTAATTATGGTATTTGGAGGCAAGAGATATGTCAGTGGACTGTTGATTTGCATCATGGCTGTTTTAGGGAAAATGTGAATTAAGCTTACCAACCAATGAGGCTGCATCTACTGTACATTGGAAAATTAACCTTAACAGCTCTGATTCCACTTGGCTGCAATTTGTTCAGCATTATGCTTAGAATCACAGTCAGTGTTCCCACAGAGGCTGTGGATTGATTTGGGAGTTCACCATTCATCCTGGTTGTGATATGAGTCACATTCCAGCCTATAGCCCTGCCTTCTTTCCTAACCTCCTCTGGTCCTGCTTCTGTAGATCCTTTTATGAGGGTATAAGTACAGGAAATGATGATGATGACCCAATTATAAGATGATGGTGAGATCTAGTGCTAATCTCATAGATGTCATAGTTTTTTAAAAAAATAAGGAGGACAATTGGAGGAGAGAAAAGAATGCAGAGGCATGTTCTTTTAGTCCAGTGATGGTGAACCTTGGCATTCCAGCTGTTCTTGAACATCAATTCCCAGAAGTCCTGATCAGTCCTGATCAGTAGGAGTGCTCACTTGGGCTTCTGGTAATTAAAATCCAAGAACACCTGGAATGCCAAGGTGCGCCATCACGGTTCTAGTCCAACTGCCCACACCACTAAAACATCACCTACAGACATGTGCTCTGACATATCACAACTAAGCACATGGGGAAAATCCATGTTCTAGTTTGGAAAAATAGACCTCCCCACAGTATTAGAGGGGGGGGGAAGATCCTTTGTTAGCTGAAAGGGCTGGAGTGATTCAAATCAGTTTTTGCATCATGGGGTGAGTAAAAAACAAACAAACTTCAATTTCACCCATTTTATAACCCCACATAATCTGACCATGTAGACGCAGTCCTAGTTAGACATCTGGGTGAAAAATCTCAGAATTTGATTTGGCACTCTTTGTCCCAGGAGAAAAGTCAGCTTGCGTGGCCTTGGGCAGATTGCACAGTGTCAGAGTGCTCCCAGAAGAAAGGGATGGTAAACTACATCTTAACAGTCTATAAAAGGGGTTCCCAACCTTTTTGCACTGTGGGCTGGACCACGCCCACTGGACAACTGAACGGGCTGGCCACGTGGTTCCACCTCCCACCATAAACACTGCCATAAAACGTGTCCGCAGCTGTCATAAATGTGTTTATTGACAGCCATGGGTGTATTTATGGCAGCATTTACGGTGGGCACGTTTGCACATGTGTAGGCTTGTTTTATGGTTTTTGTAAATGCATTCACTTCTGGTAGTGGCAGGGCAGTGACAGGCCATATAAAATGGTGTCGTGGGCCAGGTCCGGCCTGTGGGCCATAGGTTGGTCACCCCTAGGCTATACCTTGAATAGCTTCACCTTAAGTGGTGAGAACCCATGGCAGACTCACATGTACTATGCGTTTGTGTGTGTGTGCATGTGTGTGTGCATGTGTGTGCATGTGTGTGTGTGTGTGTGTGTGTGTGTGTGTGAGTGAGTGAGTGAGTGAGTGAGAGAGATGTCGGTTCTTTTAAAAGTTTCTTTCATGAGGAAACTTTTATTATATAGAGGGGAAAGAAATAAAAGCCGTGGAACTCTCCAATGAAATGTCTTGTTTTGATGGGATTACATCACATCTTTACCTATACCAGGGGTGCCCAAACTTTTCAGGTGATGGGCAGGTCACATGGTTCAGGGAGCTAGTCACTATGGCCTGGGGACCAGATGCAGCCCCTGACACCAACTCTGTGGAGCTTGGAGGCCCCGCAGAGCTTGCCCGGCAGCCAGCCAGAGGAGGAAGCAGGGAGGAAAGAACTGTCCGCTCCTGGGCTCACCTTTCCACAGCCTCAAAAGTGGCTCTCCAGCCTCCTGTCACCAACACCGATGCCTGGCAACTTCATTTACCTGGCAACTTCGCTGCTTCTCCCCGGAGTCCCACGTCACCGGCCAGGGATTCGAGGCAACAGCTGCTGTGGACGACGTCTTTTCATACCTGTCAACCTTCCCGGATTGGCCAGGATATTCCATTTTTCAGCGCAGATTTGCGCCATTTCCTGCCCAGAGCTGCCAAAATCCCAGAATTTGGCAGCGGGGGGAAAGAGGTACTGCACATCCCTTCTGCGCAAGTCGCCTTCTATGCATTTGTAGAAGGCTTTTATGCTTGCGTAGAACCCTTTTACGCTTGCGTAGAACCCTTCTACGCTTTTGAAAAAGGGTTCTACGCAAGCGTAAAAGCCTTCTACACATGTGTAGAAGGCGACTTGCGCAGAACTGTCCGGAGCCGCGGTTCACAGGCATGCGTTCCCCCCCTCCCAGCCTTGTTTGTGGGAGGGTTCAAAAGGATGCCCGCAACCATAGCCGAAGGACTCCTTCCATGTTCTATGGACTTAGTGAGTGGGTTAAGGTTGTGATGCTTTATAATGATGTGATTTTGTAAATGTAAGTCGAACAATTAATTGTATTATTGACTGTGACTTGATATTTTTGTAAAGTTTATTGTGATTCGCATTATTATTGCATTTTGCACTGTATTTTTGTATGTTATTGTATTCCCCCTCCCCTACTTATGTTTTGCTTTGTATTTATTTGATTGCTCTGTAAACTGCTTTGAGTTGTCAGTAGACAAGTAAAGCGGTTTATAAGCACACTAAATAAATAGATAAAATAAATAAATCCAGCCTGTGAAGCCCTCGTCGCTCCTGGAAGCAGAAGTAAAACGTGCCCATACGGACATGTTATACTTCCGCTTCCAGGAGCAACGAGGGCTTCGTGGGCTGGATGAATTGGTGTCAGGGGCTGCATCCAGGCCCCGGGCCATAGTTTGAGCACCCCTGACCAGATGGTGTACATAAAGGAATCATCTTGAAACTAATTGATAGCCCCAATCAGAGTACATGTTTATGTACATGTTAATTCACCATTTAATAGCTGATTCAATTATCTATTCTAATTGGGTCTTGCTCTGCCAATGGTCAAAACGTAGTTTAAAGGACTCCATTAGGAATGTGACAGTGTGTGGTTCTAGCTGTTAGCAAAAGCTACAAACTTTTCAAAGTTTTCTGTGCATGGTATTATGGGCTGTCTCACCACATGAGTCAGGATGCTAAAGGAGCTTAAACTCAAGGGCAATTCTTCTCAGTTCTCAGCTGTCAAGAGATGAGCAACACAGGAACGTTTTCTTACTATTGTGGTGTTCTGACCCATAATTAGATGTGCAGGTTATAAATACATATATCTGGGTATATTTTGTCAGTTGAGGGTAATGTCTCCAGAGAAACCTCCATTGTCCTGACCATTTTAATAGGAATCCTCAAATAAATTGTTGAACAATCTACAAAAGAATACATAACACAAGATGAGGCATAAAAGTATTAAAATCTTTCAGTCAGAGGTTAAGATGTGGCAAGATGCCAGCCATGCCATAGCCTGTTCGGCCATGCCTATTGCCATTATAGTTATATTGAGGGGAAATGACTTCATGCATGGGGTATGGCCTGAATATTAAAAAATTCCTCAAGTAAAATGAAAAGACTATGCATGATAAGGAATGAGAGCAAACGTGTTTCCTCTTTTTATTTCAACACTACACACTACAAGCAACAATACTGAGGAAATAAGTAGGTCTCAGTTTCATGTCCCACAGTTTTTTTTACTGATTGGCAGACAGATTTACAGCGCATGCAAGAAACAATTAGAAGGGCTGCTCCACTGACAACAAAGCATGGGAATAAATTCCAATAATGAGATGGGAAAAGAACAAGATAGAAATGATCTATGTGCTTGCTTCATGGTCTAAAATGTTTTTTAAAAGACCCACAAACTTTTGTGTCAGTGCCAATTGCAATAGGCAACAGATGGTGTACAGATTACATGCCCCCCACTTAATAGGATTCTTTTAACAACAGCACATATTTTCCTGAAATATATAAGTATTTATTGGCTGTCAGCTGAATAACTCTACTGTTTGATGGGGCAATACAAAAAAAAAAAGGAGGGGGGATACAAAAGCTGGAATAAACTTCAAAGTTTTGCCAGCTTACTTTGACTGTTAAACAAATCTAAGATTTTGGTTACCAAAATTGTCAATTTAGTGGAACAGTCCATTGAACATCTACCATTGCTCAATGCCCACATCAAATACCAACGCCACCACAACATTATAAGTAGGAATTTAGTGTGGGATTAAAATTAATAGAATGAAGGCTGAAGGGTATTAAATCTAGCAATCATGCTGAACTCTTCTCTGGCAATGAAAAACTCCAAACTTTCTGGTTCATGTGTAGCATCCCATTGCAGCACAAATTGCAAAAGGCAGAGTACGTGAATCATTAGACTGATTCTATAATGGAGAGCACTTCTTACTACTTAAATCAATAAGGAACAGCAATGTGGTCTTTCCCCCCCCTATATACTGTATCTGTGAGCTGGAAAGGATTTCGTGCTAAAATTCAAACAAGAAAAGTCCCCCCCCCCCCCCCCACTAAGAAGAAAGACAGTTTGACTTTGACACACAGTGATTTTAACTGCTTAATCTTTAGAAGGTGCAAATGCACACATGCATGCACGTACGTGTACACACCATTTAAGTAAAAGGTTTTTAAAAATATTGTTGAATACTTTGTTGTTGTAAAGGTTGCCCTTGCTCGAAAGCCAGTTGCATCCAACTCTAGGGTTCAGTGCTCATCTCTGTGTTTAGCCAAAGAACCACTGCTGTCTATGTTTGCAGACTTTTCTGTTGAGATGTGGCAGGCATGAATAGACACCGGAGTGCATGGAATGCTGCTTACCTTCCCACCGAAGTGGTGCCTATTTATCTACTTGCAATTTATTGCTTTTGAACTGTTCTTGTTACATGCTGTCAAATCATGCTTGATTTACAGTGGCCTATGAACGAATAATTTCATTCATAGGCCACCATAAGTTCTGTTCTCAATAGCCCTCCTCAGATCTTGTAAACTCAAGGCTGTCCATTCCTTTAGGGCAGTGATGGTGAACCTTGGCACTCCAGGTGTTCTTGGATTTCAATTCCCAGAAGCCCAAGTCAGCATGCTTGCTGATCAGGGCTTCTGGAAACTGAAGTCCAAGAATATCTGAAGTGCCATGGTTCGCCATCATAGTTTTAGGGGCTTAATCCATCCTGCATTGGGGCTTCCTCCTTTTCAGCATTATCATCTTTTCCAGAGAATCCTGCCTTCCCATGATGTGCGTCTCCATTTTCACTTCCATAGTTAGATCAGATTTGATTTGCTTTAGGACTCTTCTGTTGTTTTTTTGGAAAGTCCAGGGTATCTAAAAAGGACTCCTTCATAACTGAATAGTGAGCAGCTATATCTGTATAGCCTATGTTACTACAGCACAAACCATAGTCTGTTATCTTGGCTAACAAACATCTTTCATTCATTCATTCATTCATCAATGGCTATAATTATGGATACCTAAGGAAAACCTCCGGGTTGGAGAGATAGGCAGGATATCTCTCAATGCCATTTCCAGGGAATCCTAAGCAGGTGAAGGCATCTGCTTGGGAATATCCTGAAGCAAATGGTGAGCCACTGTGTGAGACAGAATGCTGGACTAGATGGGCTGTGGCCTGTTCCAGCAAGGCTGTTCTTATGTTCTTTTTCTTCAGTTCTGCAACACCAGCATAATCAAATGGGGGCTGTTGGCAGACAACAACACATGGTGTGAATGTGGAGAGTTAAAGAATCTGGCTCACTTACTGGTCTGCCAGTTGCTGCCAGAGACATGCCAGAGACATGTGTTGGGCAGTACTCAGGAATTGAACTCCGACTGCAGTCCCCTAATGATGGTTTACTTGGTTCCAAAAAATAGAAAGCTGCAATTTGTGTTTTAAATCTGATGCATGCTGAATAGTTCCTTCAGAGTATGATTCGTGTTATTAACAAATCATATATGCCTGATACACCTTACTTTGTGTTTTGTTGTTTTTGTAGTTTTGCTGCTGCACTGCTAAATTCCCAATAGGAGTTAAGGTGTCTATATCCTGCAACCCTGTCATTTCCAAAATACTCCAGATGCATCAGACAATTTTATCTTTCTTCCATTCTTTCTGACCATGATTTCCAGATTACTAATACAGTTCCCAATTTTGTACACATGCTAATTTTGTTGAAGTTCTGGGCTAATTGGCCAACACAATAGAGTCTATGTGCTAACTGTACTATTATTTAAATATATTTTATTTTGTGCTTATCTTCCACGTCAGCTCAGTTTTACTTACCTACTTAACTCTGATTCACTGCACTGCAAAAGGACAAATTCAAATTGAATCACCAGATTAACTACTGTTGCTTTCATAAGGAAACTTGATTTCTGCAGCCTCTTTTTAAGCTAGCAATTATTAAAGGTGTGACAGTTTTGTACATAACTTTTCATGGAAGTCCCATTCCTCTGAGATAGCTAGGGTAGTCCAAGTTTATAAAATATTGTCTTGCATTTATTTAATGTGGTCTGTTTAATGGGCTCCCCTGTTCAAATAGAATTGAAACACACACAGAGAGCAGGAGAGAATTATGATGAAGAACAAAACCCATGAAGTTATTTGCCAACAATCAGCATCTGGGCAGCAGACTGAGAACACACACAGTCTCCTCGTCACAGCCTTCCCTGTAATAGTGAGTTGTATTGTTTCTCTACTTAATTTAAACCAATTATCTCTAAATGTGCATCTAAAGACAGGTAAATATTACTTAAATCTATATTCTCTTTAACGATTAAGGATTTCTTTCTTAATAGTAAGCAACAATGCTATGAATAGCACTTTTTTGTACATGGAGACTATCTATGGTAAGTTGACAGTTCTGAAATTTGAGTTGTCTGAATACTTCAAGTCTGTCCAGGTTACCCTACAATGGTAATAGAGTATTTGTATTTGTTTTATACACCAGCTTGGAGATGGGAAGAACCATTATTTAACTGGCCAGGTTATCCTGCTATGGTAATAGAGTAGACCATACTGACAGCGACTCAATGTCAAGTGTCAGGTGGTGGTGAACTAACCTGACAACCCTGAGGACTAATGACCTTGGGTGCCAAAGTACACAGGGTAAGGTGATGGTCCCCAAGTGGATCAAATCCCATTTGAATCCATCTCGATGGAGGTCAGCAGCTTCATCAATACTGGCCTGGGGCTGAGGAGTCTTGCATGTCAAAAGGGCTCAGGACCAGAAAGTGACTTGTGTACCAGTGGTACGGGGGTCATGCTGTGACAGGGGTCATGCTGTGATGTGGAAGGCAGATGAAATGCTACTGCATTATATTCGCAGGACAGTCTTCATTGCTGATAACCATGATGATCACCAATATTCGGAATCAGATACAACACAACAACAACAACAATAAGAAGAATACTTCTTCTGAGTCTAGGCCAGACATGAACCTGCCAAAACGAAGGCACCTTTTGGTAAGTTCATTCTGCAGTTCCTTTTACCTGACCTAATGTGAAAATGATTAGCCTGAAGGATAGCCATGTTCTGGCTTCTGTAATGATGGGATAAGTGCAGATTTTGCAAGTTTATCAACTTATCAACCTATCTTATCAAGCTTCCAACCCAAATGAAATCCTCCTCCATCCTATTTCACATTTCCGTGTAAACCAGAAGACAACTATTCTTTCGTGTTCCCACTTCTTAGCATTCCCTCACTCAGTTTGCAAACCAAATAGTAAAAACTAAAAGGTACATATACAAAAATGTATATGTAAGGCAAAATCTATACCTATAAATGGTGTGTTAACTGTTGGAATGTGACAAAGGATGTTGCACCAGGCCCCACTAGCCCCGTCCGAGCCTCCGTGCACTTGCCCGAACGGGGTTCGCAGGTAACTGTCGGGTTGAAATTTTCAGCCGGGGGGCAGGAGCCCCCCGGATGCAAACAAAAAAAAAGAAACTTCAATTCCCAATGTTCCATGTGCCACACCGCACCAGAGCCAATCAGGCTGAGCGGCGTGGCAAGAGGAACATTTGGAAACACGCTGCGGCCAATCAAAAAAAAGCCACAGGAAAAAAACACTGCAGGAACCAAACACGCGCAGGCAAAACTACAAGCCCCAGTGTCCTGTGCGCCATTAGCGCGCAGAACACTGAGGCAGCCGGTGCATGAAAAATAAAAGTTTTTAAAAAACCGCTGCCGCTGCCCTTCCTTCCCACGGCCCAGCCAGCATGGCCCGTGGAAAATAAAGGCCCCCCCACCGCCGCTGCCCTTCCTTCCCATGGGCCAGCCAGCATGGCCCGTGGAAATGAAAGGTCCCTGCTGCCATTGCCCTTCCTTCCCACGGGCCAGCCAGCATGGCCCATGGAAAAAAAAGGCCCCCTGCCACCGCTGCCCTTCCTTCCCATGGGCCAGGCAGCATGGCCCGTGGAAAAGAAAGGGCCCCCCGCCATTGCCCTTCCTTCCCACAGGCCAGCCAGCATGGCCCATGGAAAAAAAGGGCCCCTGCCATTGCCTTTCCTTCCCATGGGCCAGCCAGCATGGCCCGTGGAAAAGAAAGGGCCCCCCCGCCATTGCCCTTCCTTCCCACAGGCCAGCCAGCATGGCCCATGGAAAAAAAGGGCCCCTGCCATTGCCCTTCCTTCCCATGGGCCAGCCAGCATGGCCCATGGAAAAGAAAGGCCCCCCTGCCACCACTGCCCTTCCTTCCCATGGGCCAACCAGCATGGCCTGTGGAAAAGAAAGGCCCCCCTGCCGCCACTGCCCTTCCTTCCCATGGGCCAACCAGCATGGCCTGTGGAAAAGAAAGGCCCCCCTGCCGCCACTGCCCTTCCTTCCCATGGGCCAACCAGCATGGCCTGCGGAAAAGAAAGGCCCCCCACCCGCCCTTTCCTTTCCACGGGCCAGGCTTCGAGCCTGGCCCATGAAAAAAGACCCCCCCTCGCCCCTGTCTTACCTTTCCATGGGCCAGGCATTGAGCCTGGCCTGCGGAAAAGAAAGATCCCCCCTAAAAAAGTAAACACAAAAACACAAACCAAAAACACTCAAAAACACTCAAAAACAAAAATCAAAAATACAAAAAGGAAACACAAAAACTTCCAAAAAGGAACAAAAAAAAATCACAAAGACACCCCCCAACCCAACACAAACCCCCCCCCAAAAAAATAAAAACCCCAGAGAGCTTACCAGGAGATGTCTTCACTGCATGACGACCGGAACTCAACTGAGAAAATAAAGAAAATACTTACCGGAAGCGACACCCAGAGGACAGTAAAGAACAATTTTAGAGAGGAAGAAAAGCTCACCACCCCCACCCAGAGGTCACAAGAGAAAAAACATTCAAAAATATTGAAACTAATTAGATTAATTCCAAATTAATCAAATAAGTTATCAAAACATTCAAAAATATTCACAATAATCTAAAAAAATACCAAAAAAACAAAACAAAACAGAAATCACTTTTCACTAAAAAAACCAAAAAACCAAAACCAAAAATAAAAAATGCGTAAAAATAAACATTTAAAAAACCAAAATTAAATTTTAAATTAAAAATAATAATTTACATTAAATAAATTAAAATAAAATTTGCATAAACATAAAACAAAAACCTTCCAAAACCAATTTAAAGTGCCCGGCACTGAGGAAGCCAGCGCACAAAAAATAAAAATAAAACTAAAACACACACTGGGAGCGCAAGTCTGCTGCAGGCGGACGCAGCGCCTCGAAGCCACAAAATCACAAAACCTTTCAACACCATTTAAAACAGCCCAGCACCATTGGTTCAAGAAAAAAAATGAAACCCTTTACTATCCAACACAATTTTACAAAGCCCGGCACCACTGGGCAAAATATGCTAGTATACATATAAGCTGCTGCCGCCAAGACGCTGAAGCCACCACACCACCTCGGCTCTCTCCCCTGGCCCAGCCGGTCAGGGGAGATGGGAGCATCGGCTCAGCTGTGCCTTGTTCTCGGCGGGGACTTTAAAAGCTGCTGCTGCTGAGATGCTAAAGCTGCCACACCTTGGCTCTCTCCCCTGGCCCAGCCGGTCAGGGGAGATGGGAGCAGCAGCCCAGTGTTGCCTCGGTTTGTTTTCCGGAGCTGCTGGGATTCTGATGCAAGCTGCCTGTGCTCTCCAGGATGGCCCATCAGGAGAGCAGGAAAGGAAGCCAACGTCTGCCGCCTCAAGAAGCTCCCTGTCTCACCCCGGGAAGCCCATGCCTCCAGCTTCACGGGAGAGAGACAGGGGAGCAATTGTCGCTGACGCAGTTGCCCTCATGGACATTTGAACCTTGGGGTGCTTTTGTGGCTGCTGGGTGGTTGAGGTTTAATTTTGTAATTTTCTTTATAATGTATGTGTTATTTTCTTGATGTGATTTTTTTGTATTCTTATTATGTTGTATATTGCATATTTGCTGTATTTGTTTAGTACCATATTTTTGTTTGTAAGATACTGTATTTTATTGATCTCATTGCAATGTGTATTTATTATTACTTTTGTATTATATTGTTATATTGTACTTATATTGTCTTGCTGTATGGATATATGGATTGTTTATTGTATTTTTTGTATACTGTACTTTTAATATGTTGTAATGCTGCCCTGAGTCGGCCGTGTGCTGAGTAGGGCGGGGTATAAATTAAAATAGAAATTGAAATATAAACACAAATGTAACTAGTAGAAAAGCATACACAAAATGTGCTGACTTTTAATTTTACTTGCAAGCCGATGTGCTAATGTGATGAAATAAAGATTTGAAAAATGAAAAACCAAGAGAAATTGACAATGAGTCATTCATTCCAACTTTTTTAAAATATTTTTTATTAAATTTTGCAAAAAATAAACATATAAAACAATGCATACACAGAAATATAAAATGAAAAATACATAGATACAAAAAAAAAGAAAATGTATAAAAGACATATAACCTCATCCAACAATTATTATCCACGTTATAATGATACAATGTTCTTTTTCATTGGGGAAGGAAAATATAAATAGAAAAAGAGATATTTTTTAATAAGCTCGACCTTGTTATATTAACTTCCCCATTTTTAAAATAATTTATTCTAAACTTCAGTCAATATATCTATAATACTTGAAGCATACATCTTTTATAACAAAAAATATCGCAATTAACTCCACCCTGTGATATATAAAAAGCCCTGGCGGGGGGAGGGGTGCGGCACATCGCAGACATAATTTATTTCATCCAAAATTTCCTTTGATCTGGTACTGGATGACTGCCATCTCCTTTTGTAAGCGCATACTCCACAAATGGTTTCCAGATTTTCCAAAATCTATTTCTTTAATTAACCCTTTCTTTTCCCTCATTTCCCATGTTAATTTATCATTGAGAGCCAATTGCCACATTTCTTTATACCATTCCTCCAACTTAATGCTCACATCATTCTTCCATTTCCTTGCAATGCACAATCTCCCTATTGTCATCATATTTAATAACAAATCCTTTTTATCTTTATCCAAATTAACTTCTTCCATATTTATTAGCATGATGGTACTCGAACCCAACTTAATTTCCTCTTCAAATATTCCCGCCAATTCTTTTTCGATATCATCCCAAAACCCCTTTATTATCTCACAATGCCACCACATATGTAAATAAGTCCAAGCAGTTTTCTTACATCTCCAACATAAATTGTTCTTAGTTCTATCAATTTGATTCAATCTCACCGGGGTCAAATACCACCTCCACAACACCTTATAATTATGTTCCTTAATTCTAACAGACATTGTTTTCATGATTCTTCTCTTCCATAATGATTTCCAATTTATACCTAAAAATTTTGTATTTAGATCTTGCTCCCACTTTATTCTTAATTAATCTTGTGCATCATCTTCAATGTTTAATAATTTATAGATCTCACTTACCAAACCCTTCACCCCTATTTCTCCTTTTCTAACCTTCCATAGTATTTCTTCAAATACTGTCTTGTTCCTTTTCAAACCTGGCTCCCTCAGTTATTTACCATTCCATTTATTCACCATTGCAATCTGCAACCAATTCAATCTCAATTCTAAAAATAATTCCTTCCTTTTAAGTTCATCAGCACATACTCTTATCCAATCTCTCAGCAGAAGCAAATCATTTTTATTTAACACATCTCTCACTCTCTTACCAATTTTAATTGGAAAGTTTGTCATCTCCTCTAATTCAATAATTGGAGATACATCCGGAGCCAATATTTTTTCACCTTTTTCCAAACTTCCCACATGGACTTTAACATTTTATTTCCAATACTAATTTTCCCTACATCCTTATCAAGAAATGCTGCTTTACCTATTTGACCTAATTCTTCTATCTCTATATCCTCCCAAAGCACCTTTTCTTTCATCAAAAACTTCACAATATTTTTAATATGAAATGCCCTATAATAATTTTTAAGGTCTGGGATACCTAAATCACCCTGACTTTGAGGAAGATACCACAGACTTTTTGGGATGCTAGATCTAATCCCCCCATTACAATAATCATTTAGCAAATTCTGCACTTTCTTAATCTCTTTATCTGTAATTTGGATTGGTAGGGCGTCAAATAAAAAAAATATTTTCGGTAACAACATCATTTTACATAGAGTGACCCTACCAAACCATGACAAATTCAGTTTCTTATATTGCTGAATTTTTTCTTTAATCCATGTCCTTTGTTTATCATAATTCAATTTCTTAATATTTTCCCACTTGTCCATGATATTAACCCCCAAATATCTCAAACTTTCTTTAATTTGAATTTTGTATTTATCCAAAATTCTTTGTTGCTCCAATTTATCTACACAATGCATAATCATTTCAGATTTTTCCCAATTAATCCTTAATCCTGTAATTCCCTCAAAATCTTTCAAATGTACCTGAATTCTTTCTAATGGCCTCGCCACCCTGGCTGGAGGAGGGGAACGGACTGCAGCCCAACCACCGGCACCTGGGAGTCCAGAGCGCTCCTTCAAAAGCGCCCCAGCCATCGCCCCAGAGCCTGCCTCGCCACCCTGGCTGGAGGAGGGGAACAGACTGCAGCCCAACCACCGGCCCCTGGGCGTCCAGAGCGCGCCTTCAAAAGCACCCCAGCCATCGCCCCAGAGCCTGCCTCGCCACTCTGGCTGGAGGAGGGGAACAGACTGCAGCCCAACTACCAGCACCTGGGCGTCCAGAGCGCTCCTTCAAAAGCGCCCCAGCCATCGCCCCAGAGCCTGCCTCGCCACTCTGGCTGGAGGAGGGGAACGGACTGCAGCCCAACCACCGGCACCTGGGCGTCCAGAGCGTGCCTTCAAAAGCACCCCAGCCATCGCCCCAGAGCCTGCCTCGCCACCCTGGCTGGAGGAGGGGAACGGATTGCAGCCCAACCACCAGCACCTGGGCGTCCAGAGCATGCCTTCAAAAGTGCCCCAGCCATCGCCCCAGAGCCTGCCTCGCCACCCTGGCTGGAGGAGGGGAACGGACTGCAGCCCAACCACCGGCACCTGGGCGTCCAGAGCGCGCCTTCAAAAGCGCCCCAGCCATCGCCCCAGAGCCTGCCTCACCACCCTGGCTGGAGGAGGGGAACGGACTGCAGCCCAACCACTGGCACCTGGGCGTCCAGAGCGTGCCTTCAAAAGCGTCCCAGCCATCGCCCCAGAGCCCCTATCTATCTATCTATCTTGAGCCTCTCCCAGGGTCTATTCCATTGGTCCCGGGATGGGAGGCTGCTGCGCCCGGCGCCCATTCCTCTGGCCCCCACCAGGCGGGGAGCTCAAAAGACGCTGGAGCTGCCACTTCCTTATCTGCAGCTGGATTTTCCAAGTCTCTTTTTCTATTACTGGTTAGATTGTTTTTGATATGTCCTGTGGCTTCACTGTTTTGTTGATATGCTTATTGATATGTTTTTGGATATGTCCTTTTGATATACTGATTGTTGATATCTTGACTTGTTGTACTGATATATTGTATTGTGGAATTTATTGTAATTGTATTGTAAGTGTATTGATTATTTATTTTTGCATTATCTCACTGTTACATTGTACTTATATTAACTTGCTGTTAGCCGCTCTGAGTCGGCCTGTGCCGAGTTGAGCGGGATACAAATCTAAATAATAAATAAATAAATAAATAAATAAATAAATAAATAAATAAATAAATAAATAAATAAATAAATAAATAAATAAATAAATAATGCCTTCCTTGGGTCCTTCATAATTACCAATGTATCATCTGCATATAAGCTTATTTTATTGCCTAGAATTCCCTCAATACTTGTGTCTTTTCTAATAACATTTGCCAATATCTCCATTGCCATTATAAATAATATTGGGGATAACGGGCATCCTTGTCTAGTGCCGGCTTCCAACTTTATATCTTCTGTGTATACACTATTCATCTTAACACTTGCACTCCCCTGTTTATATAATTGTTCTATAATTTTTTAAACCTTTCTCCGAATCCATATCCTGCTACTATTTCATTAATAGTTATCCATTGAAGTGAGTCAAATGCCTTAAATATATCTAATGACAGTAAACCAGCCTTGATCTTTTTTTGAACAATGTTATCCACCAAATCTAAAACTCTCCTTGTTAAATCCGACATGTGTCTTCCCTTTAAAAAACTGGCTTGATCGGTGCCTATATAATTCCCCATAAAGCTATTCAACCTATTTGCCAATATTGACGTAAAAATCTTTGCATCCTGATTAATTAAGGATATGGGTCTATATGATTCTATTTTTTCTAAATCTTCCCCAGGTTTAGGAATTAATACTATTATTGATCTATACCATGAAGTCGGAATTTGTCCACCATCTAACAAATAATTAAACAATTTTATCAATCTCGGAATCATGATATCTGAAAATTCCTTATAAAATTCTGCTGACAGACCATCCTCTCCTGGTGACTTATCATTTTTAAGTTTTACAATAACATCTCTTATTTCCTTTCCTGTTATTTTCTCTTCCATTTTCTCCTTGTGTTCTTTACTTACTTTAAGTCCAATATAATTCCCCCCCCAAAAAAACCTTAATTTATTTAAATTAACATCCTTCTCTGAATATAGCTCCTGATAAAATTCCTTAACTATTTTAATTTTATCTTTAGTATTGTTACATCTTGTCCCTGTTTTAGAAATTAAATCCTCAACTATTTTAATTTTATCTTTAGTCTTGTTAAATCTTGTCCTTGTTTTAGAAATTAAAACTCCTATCTCTCTTTTATCTCTCTTTCCTTTATCTGCCCTTGCTAATAGCTTTGAGTTTTTATTACTATATTCAAAATAGTCCCTCTTTAAATATATCAAATTTCTCTTTACTTTTTCTATATCCTTCCCCACTAATTCCATTCTCAATTTCTGCCAATTATCATAAACTTTCCTACTCTTGGTCCTTGCATGTTCCTCCTGTAATTGCTTATTTTTTTTCAATTTCATCTTGTTTTGCCTTTGCTTGCTTATATTTTATACTAGCCATTTTGATGCATTCCCCTCTAAACACCGACTTCATGGCATCCCACACCATATTATAACTCACCTCTCCATTATCATTCCAAGTCCAACTTTCTTCCCATTTCCGAGAGATTTGGTCTTTAATTTTTATATCTTTAAATAAATTAGTATCATATCTCCATGTCTTTTTTGCACCAATTTCACTTTCAATTTTCAAATCTAAAATCACCATCACATGATCTGACTCTTTAAATATGCTGGTTTCAACCTCATCCAAATCCCTCATCATATTCTCTGATGCCATAATATAATCAATTCTTGAACATGTATTGTGGACCTGTGGAAAAAAAAGTATGGCCCCTTTCCATTCCACGCAGTTCTCTCCAAGTATCTTTCAACCCTAGAGACATCATCCAATTATCCAAAATTTGAACTTTCATTCTTTCACCACCCTATTAACATTAGTGCAATCTAAGGATGATCTTGTTAAATTGAAGTCTCCTGCAACAATCATCTTTGCACATCTTTCCGTTTCCAAAATGCCGTACATCTTATCTAGAAACTCCTTTTGATGTTCATTTGGTACATAGATGTTTACCAATGATATTTCCTCTTCATCTATTTTCCCGTTAACAATCAAATATCTTTCCTCTGGATCAGCTATACTTTTAGTAATTACAAAGCCTAATCTAGATGATATAAATATTGCTACCACCCTTGACTTTGAAGAACCATAGGCTTTCTCATAAATCTGAGTCCAACCTAAAAATAGTCAATTCACCTCTGCTGATTTTTTATGTGTTTCTTGTAAAAAAACTATATCAGACTTATCTTTTCTGAGAGCAGCCTCTATCCTTCTTCTCTTGACTTGACATCCAGTACCTTTCACATTCCACGAAACTACCTTAATATTCTTCATTTCTTTTCCCAATTGCCTCCCTAATCCTGTGACTGCCGCATCCCCCCAAGGGCGTGCACAAACCCAATCCAAAATATCCCAAACTATAACATATCCACATTAACATAAAAACACCGAGAAAAAAACAAAAATAATAATTAAAAAATCATTATCTACTCTCACCACTTACTACTAGAAGCGGCCTCCAAAAAACAAAGGGGGGAGAGGGGGAAAGTGCATCAAAAATGGCGTGATCAGTAAGGACTCCCCACAGATACAATCTAATTTAAGATCCACCTTCAGCACCCCTGGGCATATTGTCTTCTTCTTCATCCATATTCTTCCAAAATGCAACCCTCCGGAAATTATCAGTTCCTCCTTTAGTGCCTCCCATTCCTTAGTACTGTTCTCCAGTAGCTTTGCCTCTACCAAAATGTCAAAACATAAGTACCCTCTCTCATTAAAAATCTTCTCCCCAAATACCAAAAAATTAGTTGCCTTGGAAACTTCCAATTATTCTTAATGCCCTTGCCAATCAAAAATTTTGTCACCGGTTTCATCACTTGTCACCACATTCTCTCCTCCACGGCAATGTCGTTGTAAATCTTGACATCAGCACCATCTATGTTCAAAGCCGTTGGCCCAGCTTGTTTAATATGCATCATTAGTCTTGTCTTATCTGCCACATTTGCAAACCTCACCAATACATTCCTAGGACCAGTTCTACCCCTCTTCTGTCCAAGACGATATATACTTACAATTTCCTTGGGAACAAAGCTGTATTCCATCTCAAGAGCATTCAACCACCCCAACAATCTATCTTTTAGTGAATCTGGTGTCTTCTCAGGGAAATTTGAATTACGATATTTGGGCATCTTAGTTATTCTTCCAACATTTCGACTCTTTTTTCCAATGATCCTACCTTAAGCTCTCTCTCCTTATCTTTTTCTTTCATCTTTTTCACTTCCCCTTTAAGTTCGCTCTGCTCTCTTTCTCCTCCACTCCAACTCTCCACAAAGGAATTTTCTGCCGATCCCAGACTCCTCTCCCCACTCACGGCACAGTCTCGACCAAGCCCATTCTCTCCTTCTCAAAACTCACAATTTCCTCTCTCTCGATCTCCCCTCGACTTAGAAAAATAAACGAGCCAGAGCAAGTCCAGGAAAGCACTTCAAAAAGAAAACAGGTGAAACCCAGCAATTCACTCCCCCGGTCACTTCCAAAAATCAGTCCTGCACTCCACTCCGTCCTCCTGTGCCACTGGAAACCAAAGGCAACTTTTCCTCAGGTAAAGCTTGCCCGAGCCGCCACCACTCCAAAATTTTGATAGGAGACACAATGAAGTTTATTTTTAGGTGCTTCTTAATGCTAGATTTCCATTCTTAACCACATTAAACAGCCCTCCTTTGAAGAACGGAGAGGAATTGCAGCTGGTCAGCCCGCCATATTGGAATGCCCCCTCATTCATTCCTACTTTAAAGAATTCCCTTCTTTGAAACATGAAGCAATAGTTGCACCCTAACTTATAGAGGTGTGTTTGCAGCCTTGCAGTTGGATGCAAGGTGACGTCCAGGCACCATCTTTACACATGTGTCTGTATCATGGTGGCACCGATTCCCAAGAACCTTTATAGCTCCAAGGCATACCTGTCAAGTTTTGGATTTGGAAATAAGGGAAATTTCCTGGCAAATACGGGATACTTGACAGCTATGTTTATCCTGTGCTGCCCTCCAATGGTGGCAACAGGGCATTGCAGTCTAATTAATAAGGGATGATGGCGGGAAAGAGGTTAAAATAAGGGGTTTTCTGGGATACTTGACAGCTATGCTGTATTTGTATTCAACAAATACAAATACACAATAATACATAATAAAAAATACTAATAATAAAAATACACTAAATACTAAATAAACAGAAGAAAACAATCAATAAACAAAAAAGATACAACCTATACTAATACATTTTTCATCTATCATTATATTTCAAATGCATTAATGCCACCCTTAAAAATAAATTCACTTAAATATGACACAGTAAGTATTGTTACCCTTAATTCAAAGCCTTCTTTTTAATATTACTTGATTACTAGTACTACTGAGTCATACACATTTTTATTCAATTCATTACCAATTCGGATAGGAAACAATAACAAAAACAATAATAAACACACCCCATGTTTATTTACATTGCCCAGGAGAGCTCAGAGTGACTCACTATTTTATCTCCAAAAACTACTTTGTTCAGGTACAGGTCTGTTTCTTTCAACACCCATAAGTGAGTGATCCACAAAAGGTTTCCATATTTTCCAAAATCTGTTCTCTCTCACGCTACCCTTATTTTCTTTTATCTCCCATGTTAGTTTATCATTCAATGTTAAATTCCACATTTCTTTATACCACTCCTCCGTCTGTAACCGTATGTCATTTTTCCAATTTCTAGCAATACATCGTCTACCCGTCGTAAGCATTATTTCAAATAATTCTTTCTCATCCTTATTTAAATTAGTACCTTCCACATTTGTTAACATAGTGGTACCCGATCCCAGCTTGATTTTCTTACCCAATATTTCTTCAATCTCCTTTTCAATTCTTTTCCAAAAATCCTTTACCACGATGCAACTCCACCACATGTGCTCATAAGGTCCTACTGTATCCTTACATCTCCAACACATTTTATCTTGTTTATTATTGATTTGATGTAACCTCATTGGAGTCAGGTACCACCTCCATAACATTTTATAGTTATGTTCCTTAATTCTAACTGACATGGTTCTCATTATCCTCTTTTTCCATTTATTTCTCCATATATCTTTTTCAATCTTTATATTCAATTCTTGTTCCCAACTTGACTTCAATTCCTCCTGTGGATCACCCTCTTTATTCAATAGTGTATACAATTTACTAACTAAGCCCTTAATATTTTTTTCTCCCATTCTAATTTTTAGGATCAATTCTTCAAATTCCGTCATTTCTCTATCACAGGCGTATTCTCTCATATATTTGTTATTCAAATTATTTACCATCATTTTCTGCAACCAATTCATTTTTAATTGTTCAAACAAGTTTGTCTTTCTATCATTGCAGGCGCACCCCCCAATAAAGGACTCAGACACTGATGAAAGTGGATAACGGCATTGGGCCACATTTATTGATTCATGCCCTAGTCCGAATTATAAATTTCTATTGGTATTCAACCAATTATAATTCTTAAGGCAAGCAGGCCGAAGTAACACTGGTAAGGTACCACCCAAAATTGCAAACGGCAATTGGTTACAATGTATCCATTTGTATCAATTTGTTTGTTGACAACAAACAAATTGTTGACCGTAGTCAATACCTAACTATTGACCCCACCCTCTGACGCGTATCCGTAAAATAACGGGGTGATGCATGCTGCATAGCTCTTGCCATCACCCCATCGCCTGGTTCATCGTTGACCGGACAACATTTAATCAACTTGTGCCTGTCTAGTGTTGTCCAGTCAATTGCGAACCTGCCGGATACCTGTGGGTCATAAATGTTTACCTTACCAGTGCTACCCGCCACACGGAGAGGCTCAATAAAGGCTCGACGCCCCCCCCCCCCCAGACTGTCAGCTTGGTCAACAGGCCTGCTCGCCAATCTCCTAACAGGAGGTCCATACCTCCCTGCGACAGATGGACCCCATCCCCTGAATAAAGCTCATAATTTTGTAGGCTGATTGCGGGATGCCTAATGACGCGCCCCCAACGCCTGTCAAGAAGGAACCGGGCAATAGCCCTGTTCAACGAGCGACGAGCTCGATCAAGGGCCTGGAGGTCGAACCCCCCTCTGTAAGCATGCCGCGGTACCATGTCTGACCAAATGAGGGTTGTGGCAGGCCACACATAATGTAAGTAAGCCAGGTCACCGCATTGGACAGGCCTAGGACAGGCGGAGGTAGCGTGGGGGCCAGCACAAGAGGGACACTCATGCCTATATCGGCAATTTCTCCTGCTGCAGGTACCATTGGCCGAGAAGGTCCAACACAGCAGGCGGGCTGGAACCCCCTGCCCCGCCACCTGGCGGGGTGTCTGTGCCGGAGCAGCTCGCTGGACTGCATGTCCACAATGGTACCTCTCCCCAGGCACCGGGTGCGTGGGGGTCATATACAGAAGCCACAGCTTCTGGCAGGGCTCATCCCACCTCATCTCCGGGTGTAGGGGCACTCTCATGCGAAATTCTTCGTTGTAAGCCAACCATGACGGGCCGGGGAAGTCAACCATCGCCCGGTATATGTTGTCCAAGTACTGGACCATCGGAATGGCCAGATCCGGCCGGGCCCTGAGGTACACAGCCATGTATATGAGGTACGCTGGCAGCCAGTTGGCCCACGTGCGTGGCAGCTTACGACGACATGCCTGTTCCTTATCTTTCTCATCCTGCCCCTCCCTCTCCCCCTTGGTGGGTTCTCTATTCAGAAGGGAGAAAATGTCCACATACTCCCCACGCCAGATTTTCTCTTTGGTGGCCTGGGCAAGATGATCCCCAAGGGGCAGAGAATACCCCGCCGTAGGCAATGCCGACAACGGCACAGAGGCCGCATTGGGCACGGTGAAAGGAGCCTGGACCAAGCCCACCACCCCGAGTAAGTTCCCAACGGGACAGAGGGCGCCACCCCCAGTGGGGCCCTGGATTGATGGTGCCGCACCCGTATGGCCCGGCGGCGGCTGAACCACCGCGCCAGCCATACGGGGCCACGGCCACTGGATGCCCCCCCCAGTATAGGTAGTGGTGTGGGTGCACTAGTTTGAACCGCATACTCACACGCTGCACCCCCATGGGCCGCCCCTACCAGGGGTTCCGGCCCACTGTGGGCGTCGGAGCTCGCGACCGCAACCGAGCTCGTGGACGAGGCCTGGTCAGTACCTGACAGCAGCAACTGTTGCACGGGGAGCTGTGAGGCCGTGGCTGACGCCGACCCATGGGCCTCAAGCAGCTCTACCCGTCCGGCCGCCTGCCGATGACCGGCAGCCGATGCATCGACCTGTGGTCCCAAAGGCGTCTGAGGACGCCCAGTCCCGGGCCATGGGGCAACCGACCCCATCCCACCGGTCCCGGTGGGCGCCGGCAAAGGGGGCTGTTGGGGGGCGCAGTCGCGGTCCTCCGACCCGGCTGGCGCCTCCTCGAAGTGCGAACCGCGTTCGCCAACGCCTTCTTTTTGGAAGGCATTCTTGAAAGTGCTGGGAAGCCGAAGAAAAGGAACGAAAAGGACCGCTGCCCGAAGTAGCTTCCCGGCTAAGGTAAGAGCGACGGAGCAATGGGGAAAAACTTCTCCTCTCCGTCGCTTCGCAAAATGGCAGCTCGGCTGCCTCGTGGCCGCCCCTTTTATAAGGGTGCTGGCCACGCCCCCTAACTACCCGGATGCTCTTCGTCCGGTGGGGGGGGGCGCAAAGAGCGCAGCGGCCATTTTGGCCCCGCGCTTGCATTATCCCTACAGATCCGTAACCAGTCTTTCACCAGGAACACTTCATTCTTATCCAATATTCCCTGTACCTCTTTATCTTTATCGGGAAGCTTGCCATATCTAACATTTCCAAAATCGGAGAGGAATTTGGGGCCAGGTCCTTCTTTACTTTTTCCCATATATTCATTAATCCTTTCATCAAAGTGTTTTTAGTTACTACCTTTTCCACCGTACCTCCTAAAAAAACCATTTTACCTATGTTTCTATAATCCCTCATCTCAATTTCTTCCCAAATTGTTTTTTCCCTTGCCAAGATCTTCACAACATTTTTAATTTGAAAGGCTCGATAATATACCACCAAATTTGGCATCCTAAACCCCCTTCTTTCTGAGGTAAGTACCACAATTTTTTTGGAAGTCTGGGCTTCTTTCCCCCATAAAGTTGTTTAAACGATTAGCCAATATTGCTGTGAAGATCTTGGCATCTTGGTTTATGAGCGAAATTGGTCTATATGATTCTACTTTTTCTAAATTCTTCCCGGGTTTTGGCAACAATACAATTGTGGTCCTATACCATGAAGTCGGAATTTGCCCACCATCCAATATATGATTATATAGTTTAACCAACTTTGGTACTATTATATCTTTAAACTCCTTATAAAAGTCAGCAGGTAACCCATCCTCCCCAGGAGCTTTCCCCAATTTCCAACCCACAATTACCTCTTTTACTTCCTTTTCTGATACTTGTTCTTCCATTGCAGGCGCACCCCCCAAAGAAAGACTCAGACACCGGTATATGGATAAAGGCATTGGGCCACTTTTATTGAATAATGCCCTAGTCCGAATTATAACTTTCAATTGGTGTATTCATCCAATTGTAATTGTTAAGGCAAGCAGGCTGCAGTAACACTGGTAAGGTTCCTCCCAAAATTGCCAATGGCAATTGGCTACAATGTATCAATTTGTATCAATTTGTTTGATGGTACAAACAAATTGTTGACCGGAGTCAATAAACTATCTACTGACCCCACCCTATGACGTGTATCCGTCAAATCACGGGGTGATGCATGCTGAATAGCTCCTGCCATCACCCCTTGCCTGGTTCGTCGTTGACCGGTCAAAGCTATTACACCTGTACCTGTCTAAGTATTGGCCAGTCAATTGCAAACCTACCGGATACCTCTGTGTCATAAATATTTACCTTACCAGTGCTACCCGCCACACGGGGAGGCGTCCATGATGACTCACCGCCCCCCCCCAGACCGTCAGCTCGGTCGCCAGGCCTGGTTGCACCACACCCAGAACGAGGTACATACCTCCAGCCAACAGGTGGACCCCTTCTCCTGCCTACCGGCAAAATTTTTGTAAGCCTATCCTCAGGTATCCAATGGCTGTCTCCCAGCCATGCTCAGCAAGGGACCGAGCAACAGCCCTGTCCACTGACTGCCGGAACAGTCCGAACCACGGAGATCCACGTCTCCCCTAAATTGGTGTCTCGGCACGATGTTAGACCATAGCGACCGTGTGTAAGCCATACGTGATATAAAACGCTAGGTCACAAAAAAACAGGCTGGGGCGCGCAGCAGGCACTGTCGAAAATTCATGTAGGGCACCAACCGGACAGATGTCTCCAATAAAACTTCGTAGCAGTCTGACTCCACTGCCTACGCCATGCTGAACAACCTGTGAGGACCGTATCCCCACTTGAGCCCACTCATGTGTGACAGAGACATCGTCGAGTTCCAGTGCCCTACGAGACACATCCGCCTTACACAGATGGTACCAACTCTGGCACCCACTCACTGATGCGGAGCGCTCCAAAAAGGCTACTGTGGTAGCTGCGTGACCAAGAGCCACTTCACACCTATCCGAACATAAGTAATGCCAGCCTCGTGCAAGGTGGGTCAGAAACTCTGGGAACTGGGGTGACGCGTGTCCGGGCGGCGGACACATTCCCGTGTCCACCCCTCCAAAACACGACGCAAGCGGAAGTAACTCACGCAGTCAGTGAACCCCCCAACGTCGGCCATAAATGCCGGTGCCGAAAGTCTGAAGGCTAGAGTACGGGGGGGGGGGGGGGCAAACCCTGACTGCGAAGATAAACATGCATTGCAGAATCTGGTCCACAGATATTGACCACACTTGAGGTAACTGTAGTTACTCGCGAAAAATTCTAAATAGCATGAACGCATGGTGATACGCCTTACGCGTGTGAGGTGCCAATGACATGCCCGGTTCACCTCTCCTCGCCAAACGTCCAAAGATCGGCCGGGAGTGGTGAGTGGAATTCATCTGCTTCCGGAGTAAGGCATGGAACCAGGGGATCTGCAGGCGGGATAAAGCAGCAGCAATGTCGTTATTAATTCCTGGAACATGTCTGGCCCAGAACAGCACATTCAGGCGTAGGCTTCTCAAAAAGAATAGACAAACTAATGTCATGACCCTGGGGGATTTGCATGTCTGGGTGTTGACAATGTGCACCACTGCCGCATTATCACACCAAAAATGGACCACTGAGTAGGCCCACTCATCGCCCCATAGCATCAGTGCTTCCCATATTGGGAAGAAACTCAAGGAAGGTAAGATCGCAGAGGCAATCCATGCCAAGCCATCCGTGCTGCCATTGGCCGTAAGTCCACCTACCCTCAGAGTAAACTCCCATAAGTCAGGGAGCCAGAGGCATCCGACCATACTTGAAATCTAGGGCAGACCATAAGGTCTGATCTCCAGGAAGAGACCCTGTTAAAACCCAGGAGTAATTTGAGCCAGACCGGAAAGTCCACCCGTATGCCCCTGATCAGCCGGACCCTGTGTTGACGTTTTAACAGGCCAGCCATGGCGTCACACAGGCGCCTGGCCAATGCTCTGCCGGGTGGAACCACCCTGCAGGCAAAATTAAGGTGGCCATGAAGTAACTGCAGCTCACAAGGGAACACGTTATGTTTGGCAATCAATGCCAAAATTGCTGCGGAGATCCGAACCACCTTATTCATGGTTAACCCAGATGCCCGTGCGACAGAGTCGATTTAGAAATGCGAGCTTAGTAGCTGGGCCCTCGGTCTTTTCAGGCGCCAAGGGGACATCCAGTTCCCACCTGAGTGTCTGAAATGTAGTGAGGAGACGCGTGCACGTGTCCGAGCCCCGTTCACCCCCGAACCAAAAGTCGTCGAGGTAATTGGCTAGAGACCAAGACCCCGACCTGCGAGCAAAGGCCCACTGAATGAAAGTCCCGAATCGTTCGAATGCTGAACATGAATTAACCCAGTCAGAAGGGGTTGGCCTTATCTAAGTAAAATTCCCCTTGGAACCTAAAAGCCTAATAGCTCTAAATCCATTGGGTGCACTGGCAGTAATCGGAAAGCCGAGTGCATATCACACTGTGCCAGGAAAGCACCGGGACTGCATGAGCATGCCACCCATAGGGGCTGAACCAACTACAAGTACCTGACTGAACAAGGTCATCAGGAATGGCATCCCTGACTGGATAACCCACAGGGAAAGCTAAATAGAGGATTAAATGACATTCACCCTGGTTCTACCTCGGTACTAGTCTTATAGGGGAGACTTTCAACTTAGGAAAGGTGGTTTCAAGAAGGGACCCGCTACTCTCATAGCCTCAACTCCCGTAGCTGTGCACAGTGGAGCCACCTCTTCGTTACCTTTCAATGGAACTAGATTAGTAGCATCCTGGGACCCCTAACACCCCCAAATGGAATACAAAAGCCCCATTGAAAACCCTCCAGCAGGTACCCCGCATCATCCCTTCTTGGATGAGCTGAGTGCCACCGCTCCAGCCTGAGTACACTAATTGGGGAGGGGGGGCTTTGACAAGGCTAGTTCCTTCAGACGGAGCTCTGATCACCCCCTGTGCACCCCTACCTCTGCCCCGTAACTCACCAACCCGCGGGCACGCGGAGGCGGTGTAGGGGACAGCGCAAAAGGGGACACCCAAGTCGGTAACGGCACTGGCGCTTAGTACACATGTCGCCAGCTGAGCAGGTCGAACACAGCAGGTGGGCTGGAACCCCCTGCCCGACCAGTTAGCGTGGAGCCTGTGTCTGAGCAGCCCGCTGCACAGCATGACCACCATGGTACCTATCACCAGGCGCCAGTCACGTGGGAGTCATGTACACGAGCACAATTGCTGACAGGGCTCATCCCACCTCCTCTCAGGGTGTAGGGCCACCCTCATCCGCATTCCTCATCGTAAGCCAACTGCGATGGGCCCATCAAATCAACCATTGCCCTGTAAATATTAGCAATGGATGGAACCATCGGGATGGCCCAATCAGGCCGGGCCCTGCGGCATACCACCATATATATAAGGTATGCCGACAACAAGTTGGCCCCAGGTGCGCGGTGGCTTACGACGACGGGACAGCTCTTTGTCTCTGTCGTCCTGTCCCTCTCTCTCCTCCTCAGTGGGCTCACAGTTCAATAGGGAGAATATCCACATATCCCCCTCCAGACCTTATCCCTCATGACCTGCGGCAAATGATCACCCAGGGGCAAGGAATAACCAGCCGTCGGCAAAGCCATCGACGGCACGTTCTGTATAAAGGGCATACGCAGCAGGACCCGGACAGCCTCTGCGATGCTCGGCACTGCCCCGGGGGCGGACACCCCCGCCCTTAACGAGGGACCATTTAGCACCATGGGATACTGGGATAAGATGGTAACTGATGCCCACTCGCATCAACTAGACGAGGCCAGGGCCACTAAACCCCACCGCCGTAAGTGGGCTGTGGTGTTGGTGCACTTAAATTGAACCTGATACTCACTAGGTGCACCCCCGTGAGCTGCCCCCACCGGGGGTTCCGGCCCCCGGCGGGCGTCGGAGCTCGCGACCGGAATCGAGCTCTGGGATCACCCCCGACTGCTCCCAGCCTGGACATCAGGTAGAACGGGGAGCTGCAAGACACCAGCTGAGCCGGCCGGACCGTCTCACGCAGCTCGACCCAGTTGGCCGCCCGCTGAAGCATAGTGGCCGGCAAGGTAGCCGGGTCGATGAAGGGGCCCCTGTTGAAAAAAGAGAAGCGCCCCTCAGCTCCGGAGGAGGCTAGCATAAGGCGGGCCAGGTGGGCCAGACGGCCCACTAGGCAGTTGGAAAGGTAACCCAAATTGGCGAGCCAGGGCCAGAATAGGGCCATGCCCAAAACTCCGGCCCATCAGGGGCCAGAGGGGGAAAGGGTTGTATGACCACACCAGGCCCTCCCACGCTGCCCTGACCCATGGCCGGTAACGGCGGGCCGGGGGCCGAAGGCCCTGAGGGGCCGGCCTGTAGCTGGCCAGCCACCGAGCTGGAGCCCAGCTGCCAAGTGAACTGTGGGCCGAGGGCCGGAGCCCCTGAGGGGCCGGCCGGAGGCTGGCCATCCAAGGGCCAAGTACCAGCCTGAATCACCCCACCGGTATCGGTGGGCAAGGCTGTGATAGTCCCCTGCCGCGGGAGCGCAGCCCTGGTCCTCCGACCTGAAGGCTGCCCCCCGTCCTGCACAGGGCCCGCAAAAGTCCTCCCCTTGGGCCACGGTTTCGTCGCCGGGGCCTTCCGTTTGGGAGGGATATCTTCCCAGAAAGAGCAGGATCCCTTTCCAGGGATCAAATTTTTAGCACCAAAAAACACAGAGCAAAGCAAGCTAAGGCTCTGGTAATTCTCCCTTCCCAGCCGGGAAGGATCAAGGAGCTAAAGAGCCGCAGAGTACAGACAAACAGCGACGGAGAAAAACTTCTCCTCTCCGTCGCTCTTTTTAAAATGGCAGCTCGTCTGCCTCGTGGCCATCCCTTTTATAGAGGGGTGGCCATGCCCCCTAACTCACCCGGATGTCTGAGTCCGGGTGGGGGGCCCCCGCAAAGAGCGCGGTGGCCATTTTGGCACCACGCTTTCATTCTGTCCCTATGCTCCTGTTTTATTCCACACACGATTTGCTTCTCTAGCTGATTTTTAAGCTTCTCCACATCTATTTCTTTTCTTGCATATAAAGCTTGGTAAAAATCTTTCACAATTTTACATTTATCTCTTATCTTATTACATCTTATGCCTTGATTATTAATCAAAACACCAATTTCCCTTTTTTCCCTTTTATTTTTTGCTGCTCTTGCTAATAATTTTGAATTTTTATTACTATATTCAAAATACTCTCTTTTTAGATAAATCAAATCTCTTTTCACTTTTTCTATATCTTTGCCTACCAATTCAGCCTTCAATCTTTGTAGATTACCAAATACCATCTTATCCTTCATCTTTGAATGTTCCTCCTGTAACTGCTTTATCTCGCTTTCAATTTTATCCTGTGCTAACTTATGCTTTTTATATCTATTACTTGCCAACTTAATACACTCTCCTCTAAAAACCGACTTCATGGCATCCCACACCACATTAAAATTTACCTCGCCATTGTCATTCCAATGCCAACTTTCCTTCCAACTCTCCATAATTTGTTCTATACATTTTTGATCTTTAAATAAATTAACATCATATCGCCATCTCCTTGTCTTTCTACTTTCACTCTGTAAACTCAATTCTAGAATCACCTTAGCATGGTCTGACTCCTTAAAAATTCCAATTTCAGTCTCCTCCATATTTTTGACCATATTTTCAGTTACAAATATATAGTCAATTCTAGAATATGAGTTATGAACATGCGAAAAATATGAATATGCCCTTTCTGATCCCTTAACCTCTCTCCACGAATCTTTCAAATTTAAAGAAATCATCCAGTTATCCAAAATCTGTCCTTTAATGCCTTTTTCATACCTTAAAATATTTGTACAATCCAAATTTGATCTTACTAAAATAAAGTCACCGGCCACAATCATCTTTACTGATTTTTCTATTTCCAAAATTTTGCGCACTTTTTCTAAAAATTCAGCTTGATGTTCATTTGGGGCATATATATTCACCAGGGTTACTTCCTCATCATCTATTTTCCCTTTTACTATCAAATATCTCCCCTCTGGGTCTGAAATACTGTTTATTTTCTCGAACCCCAATTTAGCAGAAATCAAAATTGTGACTCCTCTTGCTTTTGATGTACCATATGACTTTTCATAATGTTGCATCCAACCAAGAACAATTTTATTTGTATCTTGAGATTTTTGACGAGTTTCCTGTAGAAAGACTATGCTGGTCTGTCCTTCCTCAATGCTAGTTCTATCCTCTTCCTCTTGACCACAGACCCTGTACCTTTTACATTCCACTGTAACACTTTAATACCCCTCATTAACAATTAAACACCCTCTTCTACCATTTCTGAGCTCTCCCTTGGGCGTGCTACCAACTAACCCTAAAAAAGTAAAACAAAACTTACCACAAAAAACACTCATTACTATCCTCCCCACTTTCTTCTTCAAGAAAAAAAGGTCGCCTTCATGATCCAAAGGGGGGAGGGGGGAATGTGTAAGATGCACATGGTAGTTATGGCTCAAGTGCACCTTCCACATTGTAAAAACAAAACTCTTCCCCTATAAGAATTCTTACTTTCATTCCTTTTTTCCTTCTATCCTTTGCTTGGTTCTTCCTCCACCACAATCAATGATAGGTCATCTTCTGCTCCACCTGGTTGCTCTCCTCCTGCAGCACCCCCCTCATCTGCTCCACCATAATCCCTCCTTATCCCTCCCGACCCCAACAAATCTTTCCTTAGCTCCACCCACTCATTTGAACCCGCCTTAACCAAATCCAGTAAGGTCAAATACTCTAATGCGTCTGTTCCTGCATCAATCACCTGCATTTTTCTGTCATGGAAGAATCTTAACTGTTGTGGAAACCGCCAATTGTATTTTATCCCTTTTTTCATCAGTAATTTTGTTACAGGTTTCATCTTATATCTCCAACCACGTTCCTTAATAGCAATGTCATTATATACCTCCACATCATTTCCATCAATTTTCAAAGCGCCAGAACCAGCTTGTTTTAAGAAGGCCATTACCTTCAGCTTATCCCCCCAATTTGCAAATTTAACCAAAACATTCCTGTAATCATTTTTCCCCCTTCTTGGTCCCACTCTGTAAGCACTTACAATGTCCTCATTGACAAAATCTATCTCTATTTTCAATTTGTTTAACCAATCAACAATTCTATCTCTTAGCTGGTCTGGCATTCGTTCAATCATATGGCGAATCACAATATTCTGTTTTCTCATCATTTCTTCCATCACATCTATCCTTTTTTCATGCTCATCCATTTTCACCTTATTTTCCTTCATCTCTTCCTGTATCCCTTTCATTTCCCCTTTCATCCCTTTCATATAATTTTGCATCAATTTAACATTGCCCTCTAACTTATGAATGTTTCACCCTTGCTTCATCCATCCTTTTGAATTTCTGGAACAGTTTACCAAATTCAACCATTATTTGAGTCTGATCAAAAGCAGTTGGTTCCGGTAATGATGAAGGCGTCTCCGCAGCTGCTGGTTTATCTTGTCTCTTAGGTTTCACAACCTCCTCCTCCTTCCCCTTGTTCCTTGCAGCTTTACCCATTGCAATGTCAAATAATAGTTTCAATGCAGTGATTCTTTTGGATCCCACAAAACCCTCTCCTTGAAACTGTTCCAGGGTTCAAACAAGCCAGAGCTCTCAGCTTGACCCAATTTGAATCCACGAGCTTGATTGAAGCTTTTATAATCTCTCACACTTTATATCCAAAACATGGAAACCCAATTCTTTATTGTAATCCACCAACAGCTGCTATTCCACTTATAGATCCTTCCTTTATAATCAATTCCCCTTATACTTTCTTAGTGGCTTTGTGGAAACTGCCATGCATGTTAAGTGGCATAGCTGTCAAGTATCCCGTATTGGCCTGGAAACTCCCATATTTTACCCTCTTTCCCACTCTCCTCCCATATTAGTTAGATTGCAATGTCCTAATGCCGCCACTGGAGGGCTGCACAGGATAAGTATAGCTGTCAAGTATCCTGTTTTGGCTGGGAAATTTCCCATATTTTCAAATCCAAAACTTGACAGGTATGTTAAGTGACCACACAATGGTTAAAGTGTAAGAGCAGAATTATTGAAACCTTTTCCAGAGGTAGGAAGAAGCTTGGTTCTCCTTTCAGTACACAGCTCAGTGACTTTCAGCCAGCCATGATCTCCCAGCTTAACCTATGGCACAGGAACATTATGAAAATGAAATGGCATGCACTGCAGCAGTATAATGAGCAACTTCAGTTCCATGAAGGTGATGCCTGTCATTAACAAGTGATGCCAACATTACATTCATTATCAGAGAGTAGACAAAAAAATGTTGTAGCACTTTAAATACTGTATTTTAATGTTACCTTTCATAGATCAAGCCCACTTCGTCAGACATAGGAGTGAGACTTCATGGCATCAATCTATATACATCAGATAAGAGGTAAAGGTTGCCCTCGCTCAAAAGCCATTCATATCCGACTCTAGGGTTCAGTGCTCATCTCTGTTTATAGCCAAAGAGCCAGAGCTGTCTGCATCTACAGACAATTCTGTGGACATATTGGAAGCACGACTTGACAACGGAGTGCACGGAATGCTGTTTACCTTCCCACCAAAGTGGTGCCTCTTTATCTACTTGAAATTTCTTGCTTTTGAACTGCTAGGTTGGCAGGAGCTGTGATAGAGACTGGAGCTCACTCCATCATGCAGCATTCAGGTCTCGAACTGCTGACCTGCCAACCTTCCAATTGTCCAGTTCAGCATCTTAACCACTTGAGGCACCGCAGTCCTTATACATCAGGTACAGAGGTACATTACAGCTACTATTTGA
Organism: Bradypodion ventrale; assembly: GCA_035047345.1. Taxonomy (NCBI): domain Eukaryota; kingdom Metazoa; phylum Chordata; class Lepidosauria; order Squamata; family Chamaeleonidae; genus Bradypodion; species Bradypodion ventrale. Next base: position 253,888,708 of record JAWDJE010000003.1, read on the forward strand.
ATAAATTCAGTAGTACCCCTTATCTCGTGCAAAGTCTTTCAGGTTATATGTTATAAAGAAAATATAACCATTTTTGGAAAATATGTGCATGCAAAGAATATATATGGATACACCACAAAGTGGTAGTGAATCTGAGCTTTATTCTTCATTCTCTGGCTTGCAAAAAGTAAGTAGAAGGCCTAGAGCACAGGGAATCAATAAAGGATACTTTCATTCTTTGAAATTAACAATGCCTCTACATTCTACATATGCTTGGATTCTCATTTGGAATAGCATTGCATCACATACAGTCCAAAACACATTAATTCTCACTCCCTGAAGGCTTTCCCCCCCTGATTACAAACAAACTATCAGGAGACTTTACGTTCCAGTAAATTGACTTAATTTCATAATGTACGTATTTTTATGAGCTGCAATATCTTGTATTGCACCAACAGGATTGATCCAATAATATTGGGTAGCTCAAAACCCTCAAATTGTTCTAGAAAATATAATAATTCTGAAACTTAAATATTACAGGAAATGAGACCAAGTCTTCAGCAAAATCCAATTTATTTTCTTTCCCATGTACCTTATTTTTCTGTTCAAAGTTTATATAGAATTTTAAAGGCTGCAGTTCTATATACATTACTTACCCCAAAGTATGTCCCAATTAAACACAGTAAGTGGACAGGGGACTACATATATAAACAGATATGCATAGAGTTTCATTCAAATTTTTACACAGGCAATATGCAGGGTTTGTTATGTGTACAGACATGCAATTGTAATATGGGCACACTTGGTTGTCTCAAAATCCAGAGTGTCAACAGACTGGAAGGCTTTGAGAGAATACCATTTGTGAAATCCATTTTTTAAAATATTGAAAGCCAGTGTGATGCAGTGTCAGACTTGGACACAGGAGACTTAGGTTCATATCCTTGCTTGTGGATGGATGGTTGTAATTGTAAAATATTCCTTGAATGTCTCACATGTCTCTATAATTATTGCTTCACTGACCTTGCACTGACAGCAAATCAACGTTCTACAAGGCAATTCTAAAAATGAGAGCAGTCCAAACGAAAACGCATAACTTTTAAACTGGGCTTCAATTCAGCAAGTTGTAGCAGACAGTCTGCTATTGATCTGGGCCAAGAGATTGGGCAAAAAGTGTTTGAGATATGGAGTTTGGAAAAAATTTAAACCTTTCCCTGCGGATTCCGCATGCCCAATTGGCATAACCAGCCCCTGGCAGAGGTTACACCGGCGAAGAAGGTTCCTGGTCACTGGCCCTTGCCAGTACGGAAATCGGGGGGGGGGGGGGGGTGGATTAATAATCAGAGGGTTGATTCACCCACATCTGACCTGACGGCGGTTCTGCTGAGATAGCAGATCTCTAACCTCCGTTACCCATTAGGTATTGCCCATTAGGCAATCACTCACTCGCAGTTAAGCGTAATCTTTGGTGTAAATAGAGGCCATATTTACCCTAGTGTAAGCCTCGAACAATGGCTTTCCCCTGTCAGTGTTTGCCCGAGTTAATTAACTTCCCCAAGAGAGATTTCCCATTAACCTGAGTAAATGGGTGATGTGATTTTCTGTCAGATGACGATTCTTTCCTGCATTGCCTTCTGATCTATATATGATGATGCTTTTCCCTCAATAAACCACTGATCTGATCTCGCTCCATATTGCCTCGTGTCGTTACTTGATCAGTCTCCTCCGGGACCCAACGGCCATCCTAGCGGCCCCGATTCCTACACCTGGTGACCCCGACATGATCTACTCGAGAGTAAGCGATCACACGGTCCGGTTCTACACGAGAACCGTGTCCGATCGTCCCGGAGGACAGCGTGGCACTCCGGTCGGTAAGCCAGCCGATCGGAGAAGACGGCCCTGCGGCGAGGCATTACAGAGAGGCATCCTACAGCTTGCTCCCGACTTTCGCGGCAGGCTTGCAGTAACGGAAAAACGCGTTCCGCTCAGGGTCAGCTGTGAACCCCTGACAGCGCAGAGGCCACTGAGGGCCCGTGGCAGCAGGCCACGCTCCGAGCTCTACCCAGACAACCGTCGCCAAAACCTATTGCCTGAACTTCAGACGCGTCGACTCATCCCGAGGAGGAATCTTCGGAGGACCCCGCAGGTAATATGGGGACTTGTCCTCAGCGGCAACGTCCGTCCGCTAGCCAAAGAACTCATGAGGAAGAGTTCAAAATCCTGGCCAGGGTATTTCAGTTACGGTTTCACAGTGGAGAGCTAGCGAGAATTTTGGTGTACTTAAGGGAACACTGCCTGCTTTACCCAGAAGTAGGTACGCTAACCCTTCAGCTCTGGGATCAGATAGGAGGCTGCATTCAGCAACCCCCGAAAGCTCCAGAGGGCATAATTCGCACATGGAGTAAATGTAGGAAGCTCTTAGCGGAGATAGATCCAGTCCAGGTAGAGGCGAAAGAACCCCCAGCGCCAGTCGAACCATCGGCGCCCACGGCGCTCTATCCGTCATTACAGTTTAAGCAGAGTAGTGTAGGGAGCTTTCCCTCAGTGACAGCTGCAGACGTCACCGATGGAATGCATGGAATGAGGAGCGCAGGCGCTTCTCTGACAGCTACAAGTTCCCAAGCCAAGAGTGCCCTTCAGCGCACAGTTGAGGAAGAGATCAAGAAGGGGGATTTGCCAGCAGAAGAACTAGCTGAGCTTAGTCAGATTTGTCCAATTCGCTTGGAAATGGATGCCCTCACAGGGCAACAGCAGGTAGTTCATTCACCAGTCCCGTATAAGCTTCTCATGGCTATACGGAAGGCCATTTCAGAGACAGGACTACAGAGTCGCTTCACTAGGGGCACGCTTCAGCAAGTGTGCGAGAATACCATGTTCATCCCGCACGACTGGAAAGCTGTCATGCAGATGATGCTCAACCCCAGCCAGTATTTGTTATGGGACAGCGAGTATCGCCTCGAGGCTCAGACGAGGGCTGCCAGGATGGGAGGCGCAGTACTTCCTGACCAGTTATATGGTTCAGGTGCCTTCGAATCCATCGATGCGCAGACCAACTTGCCACTAGCCACTCTTCAGATGTCAGCCGAGGCTGCCTTCAAGGCTTTTCTCAAGGTTCCAGCAACTGGCAAAGAGGCCAAAAATTACACCGCAGTCAAACAGGGAGCCCAGGAGCCCTACATGGACTTTATCAATCGCTTAGAGGAAGCGATCAGTAGGCAGATCGATAATGAGCAAGCCCAACAAGAGCTCATGATGAAATTGGCCAAGGATAATGCCAATTTAGACTGCCGTAAAATCTTGCAGTCACTGGGTAATCGTCCCGACTTGACTCTCACGGACATGATTAGAGCTTGCGCTGACGTTGGCACAGAATCCTATAAAATGGGTCTGTTGGCAGCAGCGGTACAAGGGGGTAGGAAACCCAAAAGCAGAAACCAAGGGGCATGTCACAATTGCGGCAAGATCGGTCACTTCGCTAGGGAGTGCCGATCCAAGGGAGGCGGACAAAATTCCGGACGTTCCAAGGCTCCAACCACCCCATGTCCGAGGTGTAAGAAAGGCTACCATTGGTCCAGATACTGTCTGAATTCGGGAAACCGGAACGCGGGCACGTCTCTGGCCCCGGTCCAAACAGAGGCTTCCCTTGCTCTGGGCGAGTCAGAGCTAGACTAGATTCCGATCACATTCCTAGCATTGCGAAGGCACAGGCCAGCCCCAAGGATAGTACAGGGCTAGAATTGACTTGCCAGGCAGACGTCACATGCGACCTGCCAGGCACAGTCTATCTGGTGGACTCCCAGTACATGGGACCCCTGCCCAAGGGCTTTATAGGTTTAGTTTTGCCTCGCAGTGTAGCAGGAGCACGCGGAATTCTTGTAATTCCAGGAGTCATTGACTCCAATTTTTCAGGCATTCTCCAAGTTCAGCTTTGGACGCACTTAGCCCAGACAATTCACAAAGGAGACACACTAGCGCAACTGATTATGGTTCCTTGTCACTCGCCAGCAGATAGCCAGGGAAGGCTCAGGGACAGCTCAGAGTCCGGGTCAGCAGACCGCTCGAGCGCCAGTGAGGCAGTGCAAGGATACCAGGTCTTAGCGACAGTGGAGACCAACATAGAGTGGAAACAGCGCCCAGTTATTGAGGTATTTCTGAATAAAAGATCATTTTCAGGGTTATTAGATACTGGAGCTGATGTGAGTGTGGTCAGCCGAAGCCAGTGGCCACAGGAGCGGGCCATTGAGCCGGTCTCCGATGTGTGGGGGGTAGGCGGCATCCAAGAAGCGTTTAGGAGCCGGGAGTGGGTGGAAGTCACGATTCCAAAGGCTGACGGCACAGTGGTCATTCGGCCGCACATTCTGGACGTGCATATCAACCTTTGGGGGCGAGACATTTTACAGCAGTACGGTGCTACTCTTACCTTTGGGTAATGGCGTTGCCACTTAAATGGCTCACCAATACGCCGGTCTGGGTGGAGCAATGGCCGGTAGTGGGAGAGAAATTAGTCGCCCTAAAGCAACTGGTTAAAGAACAGCTAGACGCAGGACATATAGAGCAGTCCACTAGTCCTTGGAATTCGCCTATTTTTGTCATCAAGAAGAAGTCGGGGAAGTGGCGACTCCTCCACGATCTCAGAGAGATCAATAAATGCATACAGCCAATGGGTCCGCTTCAATGCGGCATCCCAAATCCAAATATGATTCCCGAGGGGTGGGAGATCCTAGTTGTAGATCTCAAGGATTGCTTTTACACCATTCCCTTAGACCCCAGGGACAGGGAAAGGTTCGCCTTTACGGTGCCGGTTGTGAACCACAGTGAACCCACGCAGTGTTACGCGTGGAAATTTTTGCCACAGGGGATGCTCAATTCGCCCACCCTGTGCCAAATTTATGTTCACAATGCACTGGCAAAGTTTCGAAACCTTCATCCCACAGCCTTAGTATGCCATTTCATGGATGATATCTTGGTCGCAGTGCCGCAACTCGGCAGCGAAATGTTTACAGACCTCCAGGCCAGCCTGGGGGAGAAAGGGTTACTCATTGCCCCGGAGAAAGTGCAAAGAACCGAGCCCTTCTCATACTTGGGTCATCGGCTTCTCCGCTCTTTCGCGGCACCAGTTTTGCCCCAAATCAACTTGAAGGACTCAGTCACCCTGGTAGAATTGCAGCAGGTTTTAGGAAACATTAATTGGGCCAGACCGTATTTCCGATTGTATACGGATCTTTTGAAACTGCTCTTCTCGCTGCTCACGCTAGGCAAGCAGCCGGCAGACCGGATACAAATTCCTCGAGAGGCACGCTTGGCCCTCGAGAAAGTCAACCAAATTCTCAGCCAAAGGTGGGTGGACAGGATTGCTCAGGGGCCATATGCTCCGATCCTGAACTTGTACATAGTTCGGGCAGGATCCATGTTCACCGGAGCCCTAGGAGTGGACTCCGAGAAGGGAGCGAGTATTGTGGAATGGGTGTACTTGCCGAACACCTCTTCCCGAAACATCGTTCCTCCGCAAGAATTGGTCTCCGCGGTGGTTTACCGCGGAAGGCTGAGGGCTAGGGACATTTCAGGGCACGACTTAGCAAAGATCGTGGTCCCGTTTACCAAAGAGCAGGTTCAGCAATTGATGCAGCTCGGTGACTCGCTTCCAATTGCTTTGGAGGGATTCACCGGATGCTTGGCATACCACTTGCCAAAAGACCCCAGACTTGTCTCACTTCAAACGCAGACAGTCAGCTTGTTCGAATTGCTCTCGCTGGTTCCGCTTCAGGGGGCCAGGACAGTTTTTACTGATGGGGGTCGCACATATGGTGTCTTAACTTGGCAGGAGGGCCAGGCTTGGCGCACGCTGTTAACTCTTCTACAGAAGTCCGCGCAGTGGGCAGAGTTGGCAGCGGTGAACCTTGCCTTGCGCACCTTCGCCAAAGAGCGCCTAAACATCATTACTGACAGTCAGTATGTTAGGAATTTGCTTCACAGTCTACCGGGAGCATACATCACTCCCGCGATAGATAAAAATTTGCTGAGTCTGTTCCTCACAGCTCAATTTCATTTGCGAAACCGCACGGAAGCGCTCTATATTGCCCACATCCGAAGTCACCAAGACCTACCGGGTCCGATTTCTGCGGGCAATAGCAGAGCGGATGCGGCCGCAAGGGAAATTCAGCAGCGTTCAGTGTTGGGTGTTTTCACTACTCCAATTCAGAGTCATGCATTCTTTCATCAGAATGCCAAAGCGCTCGCCAGACAATTCAATCTGCCACTTTCTCAAGCCCAAGGCATAGTTCGCTCTTGCCAGCATTGTGCAGGGGCACCGGGGGGCCCTCGTGGGGGGTCAACCCACGAGGTACAGAGGCTAACCAGGTGTGGCAAATGGATGTCACGCATGTTCCGCAGTTTGGCAGATGGCAGTACATGCACGTTTGCATTGACACCTTCTCACAATTCGTTTGGGCAACGGCGCAGAAAGGGGAGACAGCTTCCCACATGGAGCAACACCTCCTTTCCTGCTTCGCGGCCATGGGCAAACCGCGGCACATGAAAACCGATAATGCCCCGTCCTACAGCTCCAGGCAGCTGGCCGCCTTCATGGCCACCTGGGACATTAAGCATACTTTCGGCGTTCCTTACAATCCGCAGGGGCAAGCGATTGTGGAACGAGTCAATCGGACACTCAAGTCCTACATTGACAAACAAACAGAAAGGGGGGAGCCACCAGCCCTCCCCAAGTCACAGGGTCAGGCACAGCATTGTCTGAATAAGGTATTGTTCACTTACAATCACCTTAATGTTTTTTCGGATTGGACGCCGCAGGAGAAACACTTCCGCCATTCGGAAGCTCTCCCGCGGCCGATGGTCTGATACCGGGTGCCATCGGACCCTTCCTGGAGGGGCCCGGTGCCACTCGTAACCTGGGGAAGAGGGTATGCTGCAGTTATGTCTCCTACAGGTGTCATCTGGATTCCAGCTCGGTGTGTTAAGCCTCACTTGGAACCACATGGCGTGGACCCAGGCGGACCCGAGTCCGATCCCGGAGATGGAGGACCTCACCCTGACCGAGGGGACCCGTCGGAAGAAGCGGCGACAGCGGACGGAGCCGAAGGTCACCTGGGGGATGGTCAAGATCCTTTGCCGTGAGGCCGAGGATGTCATCCGACGCGAGGAGAGGGAACCGACACCGGAGAACTTCATGGCTGCAGTCCTTGCCCAGATTAATGCCAACACCGTGGCAGTCACCATCATCCTGACCCTCTCCCTACTTGCTGGGGGAGGCGTTCAGGCTGCCTCACTAAAGGCCAACGGTTTGATGCCAGACGAGCATCTTTCCGCCCGGATGCATTACAACTTATGGGAAAGGTTGGCGGGTCTCGTCAACCAGTCCGATTTTTGCCTAAGGCAGGACGCGGGTTCTGCCTCCATTCTGAGCACCTGCCTCATCCCAGTGTGCCACACTCTAGATGCACGCACCAGGGATGGCGACTGGCTGCTGAAGCGGATTTTCGGTCCGCATCTCCCTGCGAGCTTCTCAGCATACGCTCGCTGGGGGGGGGGGAATGCAGCTGACAATGACTTTGCCGGCTGACGCAGCCACTCTCCACACTCCGCGGGTGGCAGTCAGTCCGAACTCTACTTGTGCTCGAATGGTCGGCTGCGCTGCAGTCGGCAGAACTCAGCGCCGCTGCCTCGACACTGGCAGCAGCAACTGGACTTGTGATAAACCAGAGACACTTGGTTCAATGTATGCTCATGTTACCCTACCTTCAGGATGGTTCTTTACATGTAATCAGTACACTTGGAACTACATACCGGCAAATGTATCAGATTCCACATGTTGTATCAGTCGTTTGACACTGTTACTCCCCACTAAGGATATGATTGTTCCAAGCACAAATGTTTCAAATGTTTCCTCACCCATACGACACGCTCGTGCCACCCAGTTAGACAGCTCATGTGATGGCAACATTAGGGTTCTTAGTCCAGCTGAATACGTCTCGTTGGCAGTCAGCATACTTGGCTTGCCAGGCTTAGCCGTCGGCAATGCTCGGAGAATTGGTCAACTGGCTTGCGGATTAGCAAAAGCCATTAACCATACCTCCTCGGCGATAGCGCTGCTCAACCAGGAGCAGGCAGAGCTTCGCCATGCCATTCTTGACAATCGAGCAGCTATAGACTATCTTCTGTTGTTACATCATTTGGGATGCGAATCTGTTCACGGCATGTGTTGCTTTAATCTCACAGACAACTCACGCAAGGTCCAGAGCCAGCTCACGGACCTCCACACCCTAGTCAAGAACATTAAGCAGGGTTCGATATGGGATTGGTGGAGTTCCTTGTGGTCATGGCTTCCGTGGGGGTGGCTCCAGACGACGTTCAAAGTGATTGCGGGGGTGATTGTACTGGGCATAGCAGGAGCTGTTTCATGCAATGTATTCCCTCACTATTATCAAGGTGTCCCCTGTGGGGGGAACCCCAAAGCGTCATTCCCGCACATCAGCTGATGCCCCTCTTGCGCAGAGTCACTTGTCAGGTTCCTAAACAATAGAAAAAGGGGAGATGCGGATTCCACATGCCCAATTGGCATAACTAGCCCCTGGCAGAGGTTACACCGGCGAAGAAGGTTCCTGGTCACTGGCCCTTGCCAGTACGGAAATCGGGGGGGTGGGGGTGGATTAATAATCAGAGGGTTGATTCACCCACATCTGACCTGACCGGCGGTTCTGCTGAGAGAGCAGATCTCTAACCTCCGTTACCCATTAGGCAATCACTCACTCGCAGTTAAGCGTAATCTTTGGTGTAAATAGAGGCCATATTTACCCTAGTGTAAGCCTCGAACAATGGTTTTCCCCTGTCAGTGTTTGCCAGAGTTAATTAACTTCCCCAAGAGAGATTTCCCATTAACCCGAGTAAATGGGTGATGTGATTTTCTGTCAGATGATGATTCTTTCCTGCATTGCCTTCTGATCTATATATGATGATGCTTTTCCCTCAATAAACCACTGATCTGATCTCGCTCCATATTGCCTCGTGTCGTTACTTGATCAGTCTCCTCCGGGACCCAACGGCCGTCCTAGTGGCCCCGATTCCTACATTTCCCCATTCAGAAAAGGGTGACACCAAATATTGCTATATTTAAAACAGATCATATACACTTAGAAAACCAGTCTTGTTTTTCTTGAAAGAGAATGGTTGGCTCCACCCATTATTTTTATTTGGAAAGAATCCAGGCTGTAGGACTAAAATATCCTCAAAAATGCCTTTCAAATGGAAGAAACAGTGATTTCATGCCCAGAATAGGCTTTTCAGCAATGATATTTCAAATGTAGATACATAGTTTCTGCTTCATGGATAGGGAAAGGTTAAAAGCAGGGGTTCCCAGACTTTTCATGGTGCGGGCCTGACCATGCCACTAGACAGCTGAGTGGGCCGGTCACGTAGTTCCTCCCACCACAAACGCTGCTGTGAAACATGTCCGGGACTGTCATAAATGAGTTTATAACAGCTGTGGGAACATTTATGGCAGTGTTTACAGCAGGCACGGGCATGTTTATGCCTGTGTGGGTGCATTTTACGGCTGTTGTAAATGCTCCCACTTCCACTTCTGGTAGCGGTGAGGGCAGTGGCAGGCCACATGAAATGATGCCATGGGCCAGGGCCAGCACACGGGCCATAGTTTGGCCACCCCTGGCTTATAGAGTTATTAGCATAGTTTTGCCCGGCGTTGCCAGGCTGTTTTAAATTGTGTGTTGTTGTGGTGTGTTTTTTTTTTGGGGGGGGGGGGGGTTGGTTATAATGTAAAAAAGTGGAAAGTATGTAATTTTCTCCCTAAAATATTTTTATTTATTCACAGGTATTAAGCAAGTATTATTTTTTGATACTTTAAAATAATATTTATTTTACATTCTTTAGTTGTACCGTAGGTAATATTTTTAAAAATGTGAAAGTACATGTTTTTTACATTCAATGTTTTTAAACTGTGTTTAGATGTTTTGGGTTTTTATTTGAGTTAAAACTCAACACAGGATGTTAAAAATCTTTTTATTTTATTTATTTAACCTATGTTTGTGAGTTGTGTAAACTTTTGATTTATTGTTATGTTTTTGACTTGTTTTTACTCTTGTGGCCTCTAGATGGGGCTGTTGTGTGCTTTTGAGTTGTTTTTACTATTCTTCCCTACAGGTGGGGCTGCTAGTGGTTTTGTTTTAGTTTCACATGTTTTTTCTCTCCTGGCCTCTGGGTGGGGCTTCTTCCGGTAAGTCATCTTTGTTTCTTCATTTCTGTTCCGGTCGTTGTGGAGGGAGGACGTGCTGGTGAGTTGTCTGGTTTTCTTTCTTCTGGGGTTTTTCTTTTGTTTTGTTTTTGTGGTGGTGGGCTGGGAGGTGTTTCTGTTTGTTCTTTTTTGTTTTGGTTGAGTTTTAGGTTTGTTTAATTGGTTTGGTTATTTCTGATTTTGTTTAATTTTTCTTATTTCGTTGTTGTTTATTTGTGTAACTAGTTGTTGTTTGTTTGTGTAATTTGTGGTTTTTTCGTGTTGTAGTTAGGTGTTTTGTATGTTGTTTTGTGTTATTGTGGATGTTTTTGTTTGTGTATTTTGTGGTTTATTTTTTGTTTATTAATGGTTTCTTTTAATTATTGATTTATTTTTGTTTTATTATTATTTTTATTAATTTTGGCGTTTGTTTTTGGTGGTTACTTTAGCATGAAGAACGGGCTGCCTGTCGGTTCCTCTTTTCCCCATTGCTGCTTTGAATTTTGGTTTCGATGCAGCAATGAATGGGGGAAAAGAGGAGGAGGCAGTCAGCCCATACTTTTCCCGGGAAGGTTCATTAGGTAGGTCGGGGGAGAAGGAGGAGGCAGAGAAGATATCTCTGCCTAAGATGGTTCTCTCCTCTCTGTCTCCTTTCTCTCCTGTCTTACCTAACCGGAGATGGGCAGGCAGCGATCTGTAAGGGGTGGTGCTCTTCCTTTCGGATTGCTGGCTGTTGCTTTTGTATTCGGAAGTAGAAAGGCATCAGCCAGTCATTTGCCAGGGAGGGTGCTTCTCCTGATGAACTGCTGCCTGTTTTGGGGTCCCCACCCCACCCCAGCTCAACTTTCCTTGAGGCCAGCGGTGGTCTCGACGTGTCTTCAGCGGGGTAGCGTGGAGGAGAGGGAGTCCCTCTTCTCCCTGTTGCTCCGGGAAAGAAGGCTGGCGGGTGTCTCGTGGTGGCATTTTGTGGCTTTTTGTTTGCGTTCTGTGAGGCGCTGCATCTGCCTGCTGGGGACTTGGGCTCCCGTTGCGTTTTGTAATTTTATTTTTTGCGTGCCGGCTTTCTCAGCATTCTGCACGCTCATGGCACGCAGGACGCTGGGGCTTGTAGTTTTGTGTTTGTGATTTGCGTTTGTACGGTGGTTTTTTCCTGCAGCTCCATTTTAATTGGCCGCTCCACGTTTCCCAATGTTCTTTTTGCTTGCATCTCTCAGCCTGATTGGCTGTGGCATGGCGCGGTGCAAAAAACATTGGGAATTGAAGTTCTTTTTCTTTGTTTGCGTTCGTGGGGCTCTTGCCCCACTGATGCATTTCTCAACCATTCAGTAACTTCTGTACCGGGTTCGGGTGAGTTCAGGAGGCTCGGTACGGGATAGGATGGACAGATGCAGAAACGTATAGCAAGTTCCAACGGTTAACCTTTGGATTTATAGGTATAGATACGGCAGTGGTGGTGAACCTATGGTACATGTGACAGGCCTCCAGAAATAGGGGTATCTTGCTTTCTACCATCAGGGAATTAGTATACAATTTTGTAAGGCACATTCAAAGTACTTCTGCATTACAAAAGCACTGAGCAATTGTGTTTGTCCCAGCCCTCAGTGTTTTCAGTAAACATTCTCTTAGGATTTTTGAGACCAGGCATCTAATACAAGGTTTCAAAGTGGAAATCAACTACTGCTCTTGGGTTCACAGAAAGAGCCTCGTCGAAGATTGTGGTATTTTTAAATCACAATTGGGCATACCTGGTAATGGCAACCAGGAAGTTCCATGTGATTGAGAAAGGGCAAAATGGCCATTCAGCCCCCGAAGCTGTCTGAGGGAGCATGACCTGGCCCCCGGCTTTAAAAGGTTGAGAATTCCTGGACTAAACAAATGCACTAGTAACTTGGGGTCCCTTCCTTCTGTATAATTCACACTTCTAATCATCATTTGCAAGGCACTGTTCTTGCCTAAGGTGGGCTTAGTATGGCCAAACAAACAGACTCATTGTTCAAGTCCATTTCCAGAAAATGTGGTAACTAAATTACCAGCCAGTCCAGTCCAGTCCAGGCATACCTGATTGATCAGGCAGTGTTCTCTCCCCACCCCCCTCCGGCCACCGCTGCCCACAGATTGGTGTCAGCTGGGCTTGCCCTCAAGGTTGTACTCCCTGGAGGCCCCACAAATGGAGGCTGCTGACACACACAAAAAGGAGCAGCCACTAAGCAGCAGGTGGCCCTGCTGAGGTAATCAGGATCACATTCAAATGGAGAGCCGTCTCAATTTCCAGCCCAATGTCTGCCAAGGGGTCTCCAGCTGCCTTGTTAATGCTACAGGGAACACGTGGGACACATTGACTGCATTAATTGTCGCGGCTCTTTCAGAGGTAGATGAATTATAATGTTACCACTCCAGGGTAAAGCAAACACCTATCATAACAATCATGTCGTTAGTGTGCAGATGCCGGCTGCTCTGCTTAACCTTTCGTATCCATTTTTCTTCTTCCCATGCAGTAAGATTTTTAAATTGTTTCCCAGATAATTGATTTTCTTACATCATCATCATCATCAGCAGCAGCAGCAGCAGCAGCAAAGGCTGTTGAAACCTTCTGCACCAGACTATTCCAGAAGAATAAAAAAAAAATGAAGATCAAGGCTTCTTCAGAGGCTCTGAGCTGTATTTTCAAAATATCTGTTTTTAAGTGAAGGTTATTCTTCTTCCAAATTATTACAACTGAAGGCAAAATTTACGTGCTTCATGTTTTAATTTGAAATGACCTAATTTGCACTTAACAAAATAATGCTACAGCTAGGATATAATCATCCTTCATTTTTCACTCCTTTGTCAGTTTTGCTATACAGTACTCTGGTTTAAAAATATGTAGAAGAATGTGTACCTGAGGGGAAACTGCATACAAAAATGTATGCATTTGGGGGAAATGCCTATATTGGGGGAAATATTTCAAAAAAAGTGCTAGTTATATACATGAAAGCATACAGAGTTTGTACATAAATATGAATGTGAATTTTTAAGGGGATTTTTGAGCAGATATTGTCAACCTGCATTGGAAATGAGATGTGCAAACTGGTAATCAGTAAAAGAAATGTTGATGCCAAGAAGAGGAAAACACCTAGATTTGTATATCACTAAAGTTGAGACTTTGCTTCTTCATCCAGTAGAAGTTAGAAAGAGATGGGTGCTACATTATAGTGAGATATGGTAATAGATTGCTGAGAATTCAATAAGCTGAAGTCCAGACAAGAATGTGGGAGTGAAGATATATACATCTTTCACCTGTGGTTGTGGTTTTCATTTGTAGTGGACATATTCCTCACTCCTTCTGAAGAAACAGATTTGCAACACAGTGCATTCTGTCCTCATCCTTATCACTGGAGGTGTAACTTGCCTCTTTAAAACAGAATGTGACTGCAGCCAAGAAATAAAAAAAGTTGCTTACTTCTTGGGAGGCAAGCTATGAGAAATCTGTGAGAGCCATAAGGAATGCTGAGTGCAGAATAGACACCTTTGAACTGTGGTGCTGGAGGAGACTCTTGAGAGTCCCCTGATTGCGAGATCAAATCAGTCAATCCTGAAGGAAATCAACCCTGACTGCTCAGTGAAAGAGCAAATACTGAAGCTGAAGCTCAAGTACTTTGGCCACCAAATGAGAAGAAAGGACTCACTTGAGAAGACTTTGATGTTAGGAAAGATCAAAGGAAAAAGGGGAAGGGGGCACCAGAGAATGAGGTGGCTAGATGGCATCATTGAAGCAGTGGGCACAGATCTGGCCAGGCTGCGGAGGATGGCAGATGGCAGAGGAGCCTGGCATGTGGTGGTCCATGGGGTCACAAAGGGTCGTACTTGACTGTGCAACTGAACAACAACAACCTTTTATCTGCTTAGGTAAGCATGCCAGCTGTGATCGTAGCAGGAAAAAAAGTGCCAGACATTGGTTCCCTGTGCTCTGGTAGCATCCTCAATGTGCATCTGTGGAGCAGCTATTGAGAATGGTTTGAAAAGTGCAGTTTGTGTTCAAACTCAGAGTTCTGAAGCTGCTCACTGGGAATGGGCATCATGATCACAATATAGAAGTGCTTTATCAACTAGAGTGGCTTATTTAAAAGGCTGATTTCAATGTGCTAATTTTGACTGTTTAAGTTCTTCACTCCTCAGACCTAAAGTACCAGAAGGACTGCCTGTTGGCAACTTAGATGTTCAACAGACACACTTCTTTGGTACCCCCACTGTTTGAGAGGCACTTCTGGAGAAGAAGTCCTCTTGGTGTTGACTCCCTGGGCACAGAATGCTCCTCATAGGAATGTTCCAATGACAATGTTCCAACGTGGTTATGACACCAAGAAAAGACTTAATTTTATCAGGCTTTTGTATTTGATCTATTTAACACTACTGATCATCTTTATGGTGTTTACTTTTTTGAAAACCTATGGTGGTGGGTTTTCTGGAGGGGGTATAAGAGGACTGTTTTTTGTTTAAAATTATAGAATAAATAAGATAATGGGAACAAGTAAAGTCCAAAAGAAGCATTAATAATGGAGTTGGAAGAGTTAAAGGTAGATCAAGATAAAAAAGAGTTGTTAACAATTTTATTAGCGGTCACAATAATACTAACTGCAAAAAAGTGGAAAACAAACTTCAATATTAAAATTGAAGAATGGTATAAGGAAACCTGGGACATAGCTCTAAATGATAAATAAACTTGGGACTTAAACAGAAAGAAAAGACTGATTAAGACTAACCAGTTCTGGTATACGTGGAAAATCTTTACTGAATATGTATTTTTTTAAAAACAAAAAACAAAAACCAAGGATATAAACCTGTACAAGAATCGATGGTTCTTTGGGAAGAAGGTAGTTGAATGTAAAGAGATAATATGTGAAATTTGAGGAAGTGAAATTTGAGGATGAGTAGTGCACCAATGGTGCACTCTATATCCATTTTCTTGTCTTTTGTCATGTCTTTATTATTATTATTTTAGTGGGTACATGTAAAATAAGAAGAATATGTATAAGAATATTTAATCAAATTAATTTATTTTTGTTTCTTACGTTAAAAACCTTTAATAAAAATATTTTTTAAAAAATTATTTACATTATGGGCGTCCCCTAAAAATCCTTTCAACCCAGAGTAATCTCTGACCCAAAAATACATGATAGTGAATCTTTGTTAACCACACTGAGAGTTTGTTGAGAGCCCAACAAACATATGGTATTTATCCTTAAAAGGAGCAGCAAATAGTATTTATAAAGATCTATACATATAGCAGTAAGACTATCATCCTACATACACTTTACTTGTGATTAAGAATTGCTTTTCATTGATGAAAATAATCTGAAACAATGGCATTTTTAGTCAATTAGGTCCCTCTTCTCCAAAATTGGTTTTATGGGTTCCCGCCCCCTCCCCCCAAGCAGGCATGTTTGACTGAGAAAAAATAAAGATGTTATTTGCAGGCGCACCCCCCAAAGAAAGACTCAGACACCGGTATATGGATAAAGGCATTGGGCCACATTTATTGAATAATGCCCTAGTCCGAATTATAACTTTCAATTGGTACTCAGCCAATTATAATTCTTAAGGCAAGCAGGCCGCAGTAACACTGGTAAGGTTCCTCCCAAAATTGCCAATGGCAATTGGCTACAATGTATCCATTTGTATCAATTTGTTTGTTGAGACAAACAAATTGTTGACCGTAGTCAATAAACTATCTACTGACCCCACCCTCTGACTTGTATCCGTCAAATCACGGGGTGATGCATGCTGAAGAGCTCCTGCCATCACCCCCTTGCCTGGTTCGTCGTTGACCGGTCAACGTTATTACACCTGTACCTGTCTAAGTGTTGGCCAGTCAATTGCGAACCTGCCGGATACCTGTGGGTCATAAATATTTACCTTACCAGTGCTACCCGCCCATGTGACCAAAGTCAAGAGCAAAAACCCCTATATCAAACCGTAGCAACAGTATGGGATGGGCAAAAAAGCCAGAACCCGGAGGCCAATTGTAGGTTCAGGCCAAAAATTCCCACCCGGCCCCGAAGCGACCAAAATATCATACTGTTCACTAGGGAGGGGGTGGAGGGAAAAACTTCTCCTCTCCGTCGCTATTTCTAAAATGGCAGCTCGGCTGCCTCATGGCCACCCCTTTTATAGAGGGGTGGCCATGCCCCCTAACTCACCTGGATGTCTGAGTCCGGGTGGGGGGGCGCCAGCAAAGAGCACGGCGGCCATTTTGGCACCGCGCTTTCATTGCAGGCGCACCCCCCAAAGAAAGACTCAGACACCGGTATATGGATAAAGGCATTGGGCCACATTTATTGAATAATGCCCTAGTCCGAATTATAACTTTCAATTGGTACTCAGCCAATTATAATTCTTAAGGCAAGCAGGCCGCAGTAACACTGGTAAGGTTCCTCCCAAAATTGCCAATGGCAATTGGCTACAATGTATCCATTTGTATCAATTTGTTTGTTGAGACAAACAAATTGTTGACCGTAGTCAATAAACTATCTACTGACCCCCGTCAAATCACGGGGTGATGCATGCTGAAGAGCTCCTGCCATCACCCCCTTGCCTGGTTCGTCATTGACCGGTATTTACCTTACCAGTGCTACCCGCCACACGGGGAGGCATCCATGATGACTCACCGCCCCCCCCCCAAGACCGTCAGCTCAGTTGCCAGGCCTGCTTGCATCACACCCAGAACGAGGTACATACCTCCAGCCGACAGGTGGACCCCTTCTCCTGCCTACCAGCAAAATTTTTGTATAAGCCTATCATCCGGTATCCAATGGCCGTCTCACAGCCATGCTCAGGACGGGACGGAGCCACAGCCCTGTCCACTGACTGCTGGAACAGTCCGAACTAGGGAGATCCGCATCTCCCCTAAATTGGTGTCTCGGCACGATGTTAGACCATAGCGACCGTATGTAAGCAATACGTGACATAAAATGCCAGGTCACAGCCCCTCGACGGTTTAGTAACAGCAGTGATCCGTATAAGATCAATGCCGCTGAGGTGCCTGTAAAACATTGGGCGGTCCAGCATCCCCGACAGACAGCAGGAATGGCCACAGTTCCCGCCCCCATGTGCCGCGCATACCATACCATCGCATACGTGCGGATGCACACAGCCCAGTCGGGGTCCACTCTCTGTCGCTGCAGCATATACTGCTGCCCAGTGTACATAGCTGCGGCCCACTAGCCCCCTGCCACTGGTGTGTTGAGACCCCTAGGATCTGTAAAAGAGGAGAAAAGGTTAAGGACATAACTAGGTACCCGTATAGTGAGGGGACGTACATATCTGAAATTGCGCGTACACGCATATCCACCTCCGAGTACCCTAAACGTAGCCACGATCAACGCAACGCCTATCTTAAGTAAACGGGTCCCACACCGCGAAACGCGGCACCGGTCACCCTCAGGGAATTTACTATGGTAAGGGTAGACCCATCCCGGTGGCAGAAAACAGGCTGGGGCGCGCGGCAGGCACTGTCAAAAATTATGTAGGGCACCAACCGGACAGATGTCTCAAAAACTTCGTAGCAGTATACACCACTGCCTACACTGTGCTGAATAACCCGTGAGGACTGTATCCCCACTCGAGCCCACTCATGTGTGACAGAGACATCTTCGAGTTCCAGTGCCCTATGAGACACATCCGCCTTACACAGGTGGCAGCCACTCTGGCACCCACTCACCGATGCGGAGCGCTCCAAAAAGGCTACCGTGGTAGCTGCGTGGCCAAGAGCCACCTCACACCTATCTGTACATAAGTAATGCCAGCCTCGTGGAAGGTGGGTCAGAAACTCTGGGAACAGGGGTGACGCGTGTATGGGCGGCGGACACGTTCCCGTGTCCACCCCTCCCAAACACGACGCATGAACGCAATGTGATACGCCTTACGCGTGCGAGATGCCAATGACATGCCCGGTTCACCTCTCCTCGCCAAACGCCCAGCTATCGGCCAAAAGTGGCGAGTGGAATTCCTCGGCTTCCGGAGTAAGGCACGGAACTGGGGGATCTGCAGGTGGGGGAAAGGAGCAGTAATGTCATTATTAATACCTAGAACATGTCTGGTCTAGAACAGCACATTTAGGCGTAGGCTTCTCAAAAGAATAGACAAACTAATGTCATGACCCTGGGGGATTTGCATGTCTGGGTGTTGACAATGTGCACCACTGCCGCATTGTCACACCGAAATTGGACCACTGAGTAGGCCCACTCATCGCCATAGCATCAGTGCTCTCCAAAATTGGAAAAAAACGCAAGGAAGGTAAGATCGCGGAGGCGATCCGTGCACCCACCCTCAGAGTAAACCCCCATAAGTCCGGGAGCCGGAGGTATCCGACCGTACTTGAAATCTAGGGCAGACCATCAGGTCTGATCTCCAGGAAGAGACCCCGTTAAATGTGAGCTTAGTAGATGGGACCTCAGTCTATTCAGGCGCCAAGGGGACACCCAGTTCCCACCTGAGTGTCTGAATTGTAATGAGGAGACGCGTGCACGTGTCCAAGCCCCGTTCACCCCCGAACCAAAAGTCGTCGAGGTAATGGGCTAGAGACCGAGACCCCGACCTGTGAGCAAATGGCCACTGAATGAAAGTCCCCAATCGGTCGAGTGCTGAACATGAATTAACTCAGTCAGAAGGGGGTTGGCCTTACCTAAGTAAAATTCCCCTTGGAACCTAAAGAAACCTACTAGGTCTAAATCATTGGGTGCACTGGCAATAATCTGAAAGCCGAGTGCATATCACACTGTGCCAGAACAGCACCAGGATTGCGTGAGCGTGCCCCCATAGTAGCCGAACCAACTACGAGTACCTGACCGAACAAGGTCATCAGGAATGGCATCCCTGAATGGGGAACCCACAGGGTAAGCTGAATGGAGTATGAAATGACATTCACCCTAGCTCTAGCTCAGGACGAGCTTCATGGGGGAGACATTCGACTTAGGAGAGGTGGTTCAAAGAAGGCCCCCCACTACTCTCGTAGCCCCAACTCCCTTAGCTGTGCACAGTGGAGCCCCCTCTTCGTTACCCTGCAAGGGAACCAGATTAGTAGCATCCTGGGACCCCCCAACACCCCCGAATGGATACAAAAGCCCCCATTGAAAACCCTCCAGCAGGTATCCCGCCCCATCCCTTCTTGGATGAACTGAGTGCCATCTCTCCAGGCTGACTATACTAATTGGGGCGGGGGGGGGCTTATGACAAGGTTAGTTGCTTCCGATGGAGCTCTGATCGTCCCTGTGCACCCCTACCTCTGCCCCGAAACCCACCAACCCGCGGGCACACGGAGGCGGCGTGAGGGCCAGCGCAAAAGGGGACACGAAGTCGGTAATGACCGTGGCGCTTAGTACACGCATCGTCAGCTGAGCAGGCCGCACACAGCAGGCGGGCAGGAACCCTCATGCCCGACCAGTTAGCGTGGAGCCTGAGTCTGAGAAGCCCGCTGCTCAGCATGACCACCATGGTACCGATCACCAGTCACGTGGGAGTGATGTACACGAGCACACTTGCTGACAGGGCTCATCCCACCTCCCCTCAGGGTATAGGGCCACCCTCATCCACATTCCTCACCTTAAGCCAACTGCCACGGGCCCATCTAATCAACCATCGCCCTGCAAATATTAGCGATGGACGGAAGCATCAGGATGGCCCAAGCAGGTAAGCCCTGCGGCACACCACCATACGTACAAGGTATGCCGACAACCAGTTGGCCCAAGGTGCGCGGTGGCTCACGACGATGGGACATCTCTTCGTCTCAGTCGCCCTGTCCCCCTCTCTCCTCCTAGTGGGCTCGCAGTTCAATAGGGAGAATATCCACATGTCCCCATCCAGCCCTTACCCCTCATGGCCTACGGCCAATAATCACCCAGGGGCAAGCAATAGCCGGCCGTCGGCAAAGCCCTCGATGGCACATTCTGTATAAAGGGCATGCGCAGCAGGACCCGGACAGCCCCTGCAATGCTCAGCACTGTCCCGGGGGCGGACACCCCAGTGCGTGGTGGCTTACTACGGCGGGACCGCACAATGTCTCTGTCCTCCTGTCCGTACCTCCAATCCTTATTGGGCTCTCGGTTCATAGGGAGAATATATCCACGTACTCCCCCCGCCAAATCTTTTCCCTCGTGACCTGGGACACATGATCACCAGGGGGCAATGAATAACCAGTCGTCGGCAAGGCCGTCACCGGCACATGATGTACACGGGGCATACGCAGTGGGACCTGTACAGCCCCTGCGATGCCACGCACTGCCCCGGGGGCAGAAACCCCCACCCCCAATGTCGTGCCAGAATACAACCAAGGGGCACTGGGATAGGCTGGCAACTGATGCCCACTAGCCTCAAATTGGCGAGGCCATGACCACTGAACCCCACCACTGGAAGTGGACTGTGATGTGGGTGCATTCAACTTGAACCTAATACTCACCAGTTGCACCCCCGTGAGCCGCCCCCACTGGGGGTTCCGGCCCACGGCGGGCGTCGGAGCCCGCAACCAAAATCGAGCTCTGGGGCCACACCCGACCACTCCCCAGTTGCAGTCCTGGACAAATAGGGAGCTGCGAGACGGCGGCAGGCACAGGCCGGAGTGTCTCAAGCAGCTCAACCCGGCTGGCCGCCTGTTGCAGTGTGGCAGCAGTCGAAGTAGCCGGCAGACACGAAGGGCCCCGGTAGATAGGGAAGGACCCCCCCCAACTGAATTGCCAAGGATGCCTCCAGCACAGCTAAACGTGCTAACCAGGCATCCCCTGCCACGGAAACCCCCAGTATAAGGTGGGCCAGGTGGGCCATACGGCCCGCTAGGTATTGGGCCAGGGCCCCCAATTTGAGATTCTGGGCCAGAATAGGGCAATGCCCAAAACTCCAGCCCCTGAGGGGGTAAAACGTACTGTGTGCCAGCACCAGGCCCTCCCCCAATCGTTCCGGCCCATGGCCAGCAACTGCGGGCCGAGGGCCGAAACCCCTGAAGGGCCGGCCTGAGGCTGGAGAGCCGATGGCAATATCCCAATCTGCCCCATCCCACCGGTAACGGTAGTAAAGGTGTTGTCCTGCTCCGTTGCAGGGGCGCAGCCACGGTCCTCCGACCCAACGGCTGTCCCCTGCCCATCGCAGGCAAATTCCTCCCCCTTGGCCGCAGCTCAGTCGCCGCAGCCCTCCGCTTGGGAGGCATCCAGGGAAAAAGCAGGATCCCTACACGGGGATCACAACCACTCCAAGCGCCCAGAGCCAGCGGCGCTACGGGAAAGGAAACAAACAGCGACGGAGAAAACTTCTCCTCTCTGTCGCTATTTCTAAAATGGCAGCTCGGCTGCCTCATGGCCACCCCTTTTATAGAGGGGTGGCCACGCCCCCTAACTCACCCGGATGTCTGAGTCCGGGTGGGGGGGGGCGCCAGCAAAGAGCGCGGCGGCCATTTTGGCGCCGCGCTTTCATTAGCTGCAGTATGTGTATGTTTTTCTCATAAGTGACCTATGTTAATTCAACTATATCCAGACCTCTTTTCTTTCCTCTACTTTCCAAAAATGTGTTGTGAAACATGACAATGAACATTTGTACGTTGAAACATATCTCCACATATTTATTCACAATAAATTAGTTAGCTGAATATGTACACCTGCACCAGTAACAAATGTGTGGTAGTTACACATCAATTGTCAAGGAGGTTTTTTTTACTATTTAAAATCTATAATGAACAAACATCTACTGCATAATCTGAATAAAAGCCACTGTTCATTGTACGGGTCTTCTACCAGGTCATTGTAGACTGTAGCTGTTAAAAATTAATTTTCCTATGAATTGCCAGACCTTTAAAAACTTGTTCTCAATGTATTGTTCATCATTCTGTTTTTAAAGATAACACTTTGAACGTTCAGAAGAGGAGCATATGGAGATGGACCAGGTTGCAATTTCCTATATAGTAACAGAAGAAATGGTTTTAATTGGGAATGCCACACTTCTGCAGATTCATAGTTAACATCTAATAGTTTTCTTTCAATTTTGTATTATGAAGTGTGTTGCTGTAATAATTTAGGAAACAGCACAACATCAGGAAGTATTTTCTTAAACACTTCATAAATATTTTAGCAATTAATTAAGAAACTAGAGGTGCAAATAGACCAAGATTTGTTTCTAATTAAAAGTTGATATCAGATGTCACCTAATCCACAGCAGAATCTGTGTAGTTAATTGAATATAATTAGGGTGTTTTTTTGCCATGGTTTTCTAGAAACCAAAGAATTGAGATGACTATCACCATTTCTCATTAGAAAAATCTTTCTAGTATAAGTGTCTAGCAGGGTGGCTATTATTATTATTATTATTATTATTATTATTATTATTATTATTATTATTATTATTATTATTATTATTATTATTGGGGGGGTGTTTGCAGAAACACTGCATATAAAATTCGAGGAGGAAGAAGTAAAATATGTATTTGAGTACTGTTGAAACCATGACACCATGCTCTCCATCACCCTCATATAATAGCTGCCACTTTGACTTCAAAATGAAGCTGGTTGGGAAATGGGTTTCCCATCCAACAAGTAGTTCCAGGTTGCTCCTCCCATTATATTTTCTTCCTTTGTTGGGGTGCCAAGAAGGGTATTTGCAGTTTCTAATTTAAAAAATGTTTAAAATTTATTTCATGGTCCAGAAGGGGTCAAATGCCACATTCCTATTTCAGATGCTCAGCATGTGTGCAGGCCCTACAGATGAAAGGCCTATAAGTCTGAATCCCTCACACTTGGCTACAATTGGCTGTTAATGAAATGGTCTGGCCATTTCCAAACTTCAGAAAAACACTCAGATAAGCATGACTGCAGTGGAGAAGTTTTGTGGCATATGCTATTTCTGCTTGCCTTTCTGTTGGCATGGGCATGGAACAGAGGTAGTTTCTGATTCTGTAAAAATCTCTGTGTTTGTGTGTATGTGAAATTGGGATGTATATCTCATAGCCAGTCACTCTCAGTACTAGGTTTTTTATGGGATATCTGATAGCATGCCCCCCCCCCCCCAAGAAGAAATATTGTACTGTATATAGAATTAGCACAATTTCTGCACAAAGTAGAAAAGCTGCATCGAACGTGCAAAATTGTGCAAAAGAACAGGTGAAAAGTGAAAACAAGAAATAGAAAAACAAAATTGGAAATCCTAATTTTATAGGATACTGGGAATAATCTTACTGGTGCACACAAAAAGAGCCTCCTTGAAGATTTCTCAGGCTATAGAAGGCTGGATGATCTCTTGGGATACGTTCATATACATCTGTCCATATGAACACTGCAAGCTGATATGGAATTTCATCCTATTATGTCAGACAGAAGCAACCTGCTCTTTAGAGAAGGTGCAAGAGTGAAACAGTTTATCCTTTTTAAGGCACATCTAGAGTAAAATATAATCTTCTAACAAGGACACAGCTGTTCCCTTGTCCTCCCCAAAGAAGACCAATAATCTAGGAAAAATGATAGCTTTCTCTGGACAAGTATATATCATATAAAGACCAAGCAAACCTTCAGTTTAGGTTCTGACCAGGGGAATACAACAAAGTTAGGCAATTTTGAATGTTGAGTGAATCACACCCATCCATTTAGAGCTCAATTAAGCCTTGGTTTGATCATCTTGCAATATAAACAACTGTGTCTGCATATTTTACCTTGCTCTACAGATAAAAGAACTGCTAGATAGCCCCTGTTCTCAGATCTATAACATAAAAGACACAGCTCAGAAGGAAAAATGGATTGGGAGGCAGGAAGAAGAGAATAGGCAAAAACCATTAAATTTACAAAATTCTTATAAAGCTGTGTCTAGGAAATCTGACGATGGACAGTTTCCCCATTTTCTCCCTCTGAGGCAACCTGATGGAATGGCTGTTTTAGCAGCGAATAACTTGAATTTATATTAACTGTGAAATAATTTTAGCATTCTTGTAGATGCATCTGAGTTTATGGTGAGTTGAAATAAGCTGAGGAATACTGTAGTTGCTTCAACTTGCACTGTACTCTGTAGTATTCAGCTCACACCATCAAGAGTATAAATTCAGGCACATAAATAAACCACTACAAATAATCAAAGCTTAGAAATGTTATGTATTTTTGTTTTGCTTTGATTTTTTTAAAAAAAAACCACACCTACCCTAGCCAGGGTGGTAGGTGGAGTATTCTTGAAGTCGTTAGCAACAACAACAAACTTTGCAAACAACATGGTCCCATATGAGATTTAGCTCAGTATCAGCTGTAATGCTGTCTGATAAATTTATTTGAGTTCTACCATTTTGGAGGGGACTGCGGTGGCTCAAGTGGTTAAGATGCTGAACTTGACGACTGGAAGGTCAACAGTTCAGCAGTTTGAAACCTGAGTGCTGAATGACCAAGTGAGATTCTGTCTCTGTCCCAGCTCCTGCCAACCTAGCAGTTCAAAAGCAAGAAATTGCAAGTAGATAAATAGGTACCACTTTGGTGGGAAGGTAAACAGTGTTCTGTGCACTCTGGTGTCTAGGCATGCCTGCCACATCTCCATGGAAATGTCTGCAAATGCTCTTTGGCTGTCAACAGAGATGAGCACTGAAACCTAGAGTCAGATAGTCAGATATGACTGCCTTTCGAGCAAAGGCGACCTACCATTTTGGAGAGCAGGCACATGGCTCATATTATTTAATTCTTCACCATACTCTATACCTGTGATGGAGAAGCTTGGCACTCCAGATGTTCTTGGACTGCAATTCCCAGAAGCCCAAGCCCCCTGTGATTCATCCTGCCCGCGCTGCCCTTGTCGCTCCCTGAAGCGGAAGTAAAACATGGAGGAAGGGTTAACTTGGAAGAGCCTTAACCATATGGGTGCGTTTTACTTCCGCGAGAGACGAGGGCAGCGCAGGCTGGATGACTCGCAGTAAATCCATTCGTGTGGATTCGCAGGGTGCTTGGGCTTCTGGGAATTGAAGTCCAAGAACATCTGGAGTGCCAAGGTTTGCCATCACAGCTCTATACTATTACACAGAATAAATCTCTATTACCTGCCTAGCATGACAAGAAGAAGGGTTTCAGCTTGGGCAGAGTGAAGGCTTGGAACCTTCTTCCTGGCAAGATGGCTTTATCTATAGATAGACTTTGTGTGCAGCAGTGTTCAAACACTTGAGCCCCCTCCTGTGGTATGAAATAGTACAGCCGAGTAACCCCGCACATCAGGTACAGTTTCCAATTACTTCTGCTTTTGTTCCTCAAAAAAAAGTTCCAGAACTTTTGTAATTTTTGTAACTGAATATGTGTACTGTCTCTCTTTCATCAGCAAAAACTACCAGAATACATTATGCCACCTGTTCTGTTTCATAGTTTCTCATCTACCGAGCAGAGCTTGGAGATAATAATTATGTCATGTCAGAAATTATTCTGTGTTAAAAGGATTTTTTCTGGAGAAACTCCGCTCAGGGGATGCCTAAATGAGGTTCTTTTCATGTCCCCAAGATCATTTCCCACCGAAGTGGTCCCTATTTATCTACTTCCAATTTCTTACTTTCGAACTGCTAGGTTGGCAGGAGCTGGGACAGAGACGGGTGCTCAATCTCTCATGCAGTACCTAGGTTTCAAACTAACAACTTGCCATCCTTCCAGCTAACATGGCGAGCTTCTTAACCACTGAGCCACCACAGCCTCAGCTTGGAGATAACACATTAGAAGTAAAAATGTTAGCCTGTTACATGTCACTTTGGGGGTAATGAAAGTATGATAATGTCAGTTTGGTGAAACAACTGTCAGCATTATTATTTTTGTACATAACAAATAATTAACTATTATTTATTACTCCCAGTGCATTATTGGAGAGGTCATTTTGCTAGAACTTTTGACCATTTAAAATTGTAATCAATTATATAACTTTTTTAAAAGTAAAAAGCAGTTGTGGTATAGTGGATTGAGTGTTGAACTAGGGCTCTGGAGACCTGGGTTTGAATTCCCACTTGGGATAGTACTGGTAAAACCACTCCTGAAATATCTCACATATTTTGAAAAACTGGGTTTGTGAACACAGGCATTTTTGAAAATAATGTTCCAAGCTGTGCTCTCAGACTCCATTCATCTCAGCCAAACAAGTCATTTTTATGAATAGCAATAGCAATTACACTTATTTACCATCCCATATCGCTTAGTGCACTCTCTGGGCGGTTCACAAGGTAATTAGCATTTTGCCCCCAACATGCTGGGTACTCATTTTCTTGTCAGAGGTGCAGGAAAAGTTACTTTTTTGAACTACAACTCCAGGGACACACCTGCCAGCATGGATCCTGGTCATGTTAGCTGGGGAATTATGGGAATTCTTGCCCTCAAAACTAAATTTCCTCCTGCAGAGGATAGTGGCTCAATATCAATATCCACTTTGGGGGTTTTTAAACTGAATTTAAAGCAGGGGTTCCCAACCTATGGCCCAATTAATCCAGCCCATAGTGAGGATCCCCTCCACCCCCACTGCCACCACTGGAAGCACTGAAAATGGTGCTTTTGTGGCTCTTCCGGTGTGTTTTTGCTGTGTTTTTGTTGCATTCATGGTGCATTTATGGTGCATTTTCAGCACACTCTGACGTTCTTTTGGCATGGTTTGTTGCATTTTTTGCATTTTTAGAGCATTTGGGGTGTTTGTGGTGCAGAAGCACAGAAAACATGCCAAAAAACATGCCAAAAATGTGCCAAAATGCACTCCAAATGCACAAAAAATGCACTGGAAATGCCTCCACATGCGCCTCACACATGCCCCACATGCTCCAAAGACATGACCCAAAAGTGCCGCAAATACACTGAAAATGCCCCAAATGCATCAAAAATCTGTCAGAGGCTCCCCAAACATGGCAAAATGCACCAGAAGTGCCCAAAATGTGGCAAAGACCCACAGAAAATGTGCAGGGAAATAGCAAAAATGCACCGCCACTGCTGCCACCTGAAGTGGCAGAAGGAACCACACATCTATCTGAGAGGGGCATGGTCTGATCCTTGCATGAAAAGCTTGGCAACCCCTGATTTAAAAGAACTGCAAGATAGGGGTCAACACTGTTGATATCTCTTGTAAGGTCTGAACTAAAACATGGAGTGTATTTGTTACCTGTGCTTCATTTGGGACATTTTGAAAACCTGGCCTGCATCATGGAATGGGCTACTCACATATATTAAAACATTTTCTTCTCTTGTGGTTCTTTTGCTGTATTTTTTTGTACTAAAATGTATCTCCTGTTCCTACTGCATCATGGACCTTGCCATACACGTTCCTTGTTGTTAAATACAATCAACTCACCTCTCACTAATGGTAACACTATGAATAAGCTATTTCCAAAATGTTCTGTCATATCAACAGCTCTGCTCATCTTTTATAAACTCAAGGCTGTAGATTCCTTTAGGAAGTAAATCCATCTCATAGTTGGTCTTCTTTTCCTGCTGTCTTCAAACTTTCCCAACATTATCATCTTTTCCAGAAAACCCTTTCTTTTCATGATGTGCAAAAAATTAAGGCAGTTTCACTTTCACTGTGGGCACACGCCCCACAGCGAGTAAATTGGTTTTTTTTGGTGGGGCAATTCAAGAATGATTTATTAACAGTGAATGGACTTTTAGGCTTCCTCCATGTGAATATGAGTTCACATCATACCTGTCAACCATCCCATTTTACCCAGGGAAACCCCTTATTTTTACCTCTCTTCCCACCCCCTCCCGTTTTATTAATTTCCCCATATTTTCCCTTATTTCCCTCCGTCTGGAGCCAGGCGGGGGCCACCCGGACCGGAGACCACCACCCCCAGCTGGGGGTGAGGAGGAGGAGCCTGAGTGGTGGGAAGGCTAGCTACCACTGCCACCGCAAGGCCTCCGTCCAGAGCCGGGCGGGGGCCGCCCGGACTGGAGACCAGCACCCCCAGCTGGGGGTGAGGAGGAGCAGCAGCTGAGTGGCAGGAAGGCCAGCTACCGCTGCCGCCACAGGGCCTCCAGAGCCGGGGACCACTCAGCTGGTCCTCCTCCTCCTCACCCCCGGCTAGGGGTAGTGGTCTCCGGTCCTGGCAGCCCCCACCCGGCTCCGGACAGAGGCCTCACGGCGGCGATGGTAGCTAGCCTTCCCACTGCTCGGGCTCCTCCTCCTCCTCCTCACCCCCGACTGGGGGTGGTGGTCTCCGGTCTGGGCGAGCTCTGCCTGGCTCCAGACAGAGGCCTCACAGAGGTGGTGGTAGCTAGCCTTACTGCTGCTCAGGCTCCTCCTCCTCCTCCTCACCCCCGGCTGGGGGTGGTGGTCTCCGGTCTGGGTGGCCGCCACCTGGCTCCAGACAGAGGCCTTGCGGCGGCGGCAGTAGCTAGCCTTACCGCTGCTCAGGCTCCTCCTCCTCCTCCTCACACCTGGCTGGGGGTGGTGGTCTCCGGTCCGGGCGGCCCCCGCCTGGCTCTGTGCCAGCCTAAGTTCCAGCTAGCAAGGCGAGCTTCTTCACCCCACTCCACCCTCCCGAGCAACCACTGCGGTCCCTAGTAATTCCTTGCTTTCGAACAGGAGCTCTGGGGTGGAGGAAGGGAGCTGACTTTTCATCATGCAGCAGGAGCGAGGGGTCTCAAACTGACTGCCTACTTGCCGGCCTGTTCCAGCTAGCCAGGCGAGCTCCTTCACCCCCTGAGCCACCGGTGGAACCACGGAGGGCAGCAGAAAAGGAGACACCCGCCCTGAGGGAAAACTGTGTCCTGTGGGGCCCTGTGTGTGTGTATGAAATCTTTTCCCCAATGTCCTCCCCCCTTTCTATCCCTTTGTGTGGCTGGGCTGGGAAAGGGGGGGTCTCCACTTGGACGCAGAGCGCCTGCCCCGGGGAAGGAGCCAGCTGCCAGCCCGGCGCCCACCCTTGAGCAAAGGGCTTCTGGGGGGTTTATTTTTTCCCCTCAACGCACGCGTGCCGCCTCTCCCATGCGCGCTCCCCCAGGATGCCATGCTGGGAATCTGGCACCGAAAGTAGGTCAGCCCAAGAGCCGACTCTGGACGGAGGCCTTGCGGTGGTGTTAGCTAGCCTTCCCGCCGCTCAGCTCCTCCTCCTCCTCACCCCCGGCTGGTTAGCAAAGGTCACCCTTGGCCCTTGCTCAAAAGGTCAGTCGTATCCAACTCTAGGGTGCAGTGGTCATCTCTATTTACAGCCAAAGAGCCAGTGCTGTTTGTAGATTTTTTCATGGCCATGTGGCAGGCATGACTAGATAGCGGCTAGCCTACTCAGTCACATGGTCACCCCCAGCAAGCCACACATGGCCACCGATTTGGCCATGTCCATTGATTTGGCCATGCCCACCTATTTGACCATGCCCACCTATTTGGCCACGCCCACAAAATTTCCCTTATTTTCAAAGCCAAAAGTTGACAGGTATGGAAGTTCACATTTTGAATTATAAGAATTATATGTCACGGAGGGGTAGGGCAAATCAGGATTTTAGTGATGCTTGGGTGGGGCATGTAAAAAAAAAAAGGTTGGGAACCACTGCTCTAGAGATAGATCAGGCTTGATTTGTTCTAAGGCCCTCTTGTTTGTCTTTCTGGCAGTCCAGGATGTCTTTTTTTAAAATAAATTTTTATTAATTTTTTAAAAAGAACGATAATACAAAATTCAAAGACAATAAAAAAGCACTTAATAATCAACATACATTTAAATTTACCACTAAAACACTAAATCAAAAAAAAATACACTTTCGTTATAACTTCTTCCAGTTAGCATATAGTTTAACACTTTATTTTAAACTTCAATCACTTTAATTATCACAGCCAATCTTCTTCCTAATTTTCCATTTCCAAAAATATTCTCATCAGTGCTGTGATAATCAAGTCCATTATAATTTATCATTTTTTTAAAGAAAAAAATCAAAATAGAATACAAAAGAAAAAAAGAAATAAAATTAATTAAACAAGATACAGTTACAATAAACACCCTATGTGCCTATACCTATAAATGAGTCCGCGGGATGTCACACTTTTTTTTTATCTCACTGTTTCCAAAAATATATTTGTTCTGGTGCCCGGCTATCCCCATACCCTCCCTTCAGTGAATGATCAACAAACAATCGCCAAATTTTCCAAAATCTATTTTCCTTAACTCTCCCTTTATATTTATTTATTTCCCATGTTAATTTATCATTCAATGCAAAATCCCACATCTCTTTATACCACTCTTCTATCCTCAGTATTCCATCTGATTTCCAATTTCTTGCAATACACATTCTACCAACTATCAGCATTAAAGACAGTAATTCCTTTTTATCCTCATTCAAATTTACTTTGTCAACATCTGTTAGCAGCACCATTCTTATATCTAGCATGCATTTCATCCCCATAATTTCACTTATTTCCTTCTCAATTTCCCCCCAGAAATCATTTACCACTTTGCATTCCCACCACATATGTTCATATGTTCCCAGGGTATTTTTACATCTCCAACAATTTTTACTTTTGGTATTATCTATTTGAAATAGCTTCTCTGGCGTCAAATACCATTTCCATAACATCTTGTAATTATGCTCCTTTATTCTGACAGACATTGTTTTCATATACCTCTTTCTCCATTTATTTTTCCAACTTTTCTCAGGTATCTTTATATTCAAGTCTCGTTCCCAACACGATTCTAACGTTTCTTGTGGGTTGCCTTCCTTATTTAATATTTTATATAGTTTGCTGACCATGCCCTTTAATACCATATCTCCTTTTCTTATCCTTATTAACAATTCCTCAAATTCAGTTTTTTCTCTCTTTAAACTTAATTGTTCCTTATATTTTTCATTCCATTTATCAATCAATGCTATCTGGAACCAATTCAGATTTAACTGCTTATAAATTTCTGCTTTCTCCCTCCATCCTTACACTCTCTTATCCAGTCTTTCAACAAGTAAACATTATTTCTTAATAATACTTCTTTCCCCCTTTTATCTAATTTTAATGGAAAACTTTTAAGATCCTCCATTTCAATTATTGGAGACACATCAGAACTTAATTCCTTTTTAACCTTTTTCCATACCCCTAACATTGTCTTCAACATCTTATTTTTAACTACTATTTTTCTATCACTGCTATCCAGAAATACTCCTCTACCTACATAATCAATTTCCTTCATTTCCAAATCTTCCCATATTACCATTTCTCTTGCTAAAATTTTCATAATATTCTCAGTCCAGGATGTCTACAAAATTCCAGCACCATATTTCAAGTGAATTAAGTTTTCTCTTATTAGCTTTCTTCACTGTCCAGCTTTCCTTCCAAGTCACTGTTTTCTAATTTCTTGTCTGCATTCTCCAATTGAATTGATGAGTGAACCAATGTATTCACTATTTCAATTTCTTCATTGTCAATATTAAAGTTGTGTAGTTCTTCTGTAGTCATGATTTTTACAGGACTCCTTTACATCCCCCAAACTCTGCTCCTAGCCATTGTGCTGAGGAAGATGGAGTCTAGGAGAGGAGTGCATGCCAGTTCCTCTGCTTTGCCCACAATTGGCCTCAGGTATGGTGCTGCCACTGCCTTCAATGTCACAAACAGCATCAATAGCCACTAGGGCTCATGAAAGGGGGCAATGAGGATGATGGGCAGAAATCTGGTCCTATATCCTTAGTGAGATAGCCACTTATTGTCAATCAAAACTGTCTTTGGGGAAGAATATCATGCTGCTGATGCATGGCACATCATTGAAGAGAGACCTTATGTTAGTGGCTCTGGCAGTTGGAAGAACCCCGGAGGTAATCACTCAGCTGAAGAACACAGCCAAACTGCTGGTGTTTATGATATACACCCTCCCACAAAACTATCTTTTCAACGTCATGAATTCTTGCTCTGCATTATGCCCAAATCAAGCAAGATCATGATTATGTACTTAGTGCCTTCATATCTTGGAGCTGCTTAATGTTATTACGAACCTTAAGGCTGCAAAAGTGCTTGATTCAACAGTGAAAACGAACGCCCTGTAACATTTCTTCACTGCCTGGATAGGCTGCTCCCTCCAGTAGCTTTCCATCTTCATATTAAATCTCAGCCAAGGGAGGTGTGAATCAGACCGAACAGCGGCAGGAGCCATAAATAGAGACTCTGCTGCCCAGGAGTTTAATGTGCTTGGCTAAAGAAGAAATCCACCTGTCACTTGCTTTCCTTTTAAAGAAACAGTGCTACTGTGAAACCTAAATAATGCATCCAGTGAGCAAGTTATAGGTCCAGCGGGCCTATTTCCCTGTTTTATTGAATAGTGAAGTAAATAGGCTTGTAAAACTCACATGGGGCCCACGGGACTCCCATAATTTGCACTGCTAGTCCTTACACCTTCCTTGACTTCCTCTTTAAAGTTTGTCCTACTTTTGTGAGTAGGTTGTACATCCTAAGACTTTCTTTTGTATTGCTAGTGGCACGAGTGGAAGAAATGGACATCAAAAGGGTATTTATTTGAAAGATGCATATTCACATATTCATTTTTGAGATACCCATAAATGAATATCCATTCATTATTTAAAAACTATCTCTGGTTTAGTAAACCAAAGGTCCTTATGAAAGATTTAACAAATAGTGCAAACATGTCATAAATATGACCAATAAAGTAACATACCTGCTATGGAAAAAATACCACAATGTACACTGAGATACTAAATTTAGTCACTGGGAACATTCTGTAAATGAGTAGTATTCCATTATACCTTTTAGAACTGGCATTAATTATTCACCTCATGTACTTCTTCAGTTTTGCGGTACATAATTTTTTGGCTTAAAAATTGTGTATATTAGGGAAGTTCTTGAGGCAAAACTTGTTTATATAATTGTGTATATTAAGGGAAAGTTAAGTGTGTATATTGGTGGAAATTATGTATTAAATAAATTATGCAGCCCCCCTTTTAAATTACAGATTGATGTGGGAACTCGACAGAATAGACTTATTGCTGTATATAGACTTATTGCTATGTGCAGTAAACCCATTCATGTGGAATCACAGGGACTTGGGCTTCTGGGAATTGAAGTACAAGAAAAGTGCGTATGCACAGTAAACCTATTCATGTGGATTCACAGGGACTTGGGCTTCTGGGAATTGAAGTTCAAAAACAGCTGGAGTGCCAAGGTTCGCCATCACTGGTGTAGGACAAGCAGGGCTACTTCATGAAATCAGCTGCAAGAGGATGGCAATCTAGGACAAACTACATTACCATGAACCTTCAACAAGATTACAAGTAAGCTGATTGCAGCACCGGAAAGCCAAGAAAGTAGCTGGAAGTCTGCTTTTGGTTTGTGGAGGAGATGGTATTTTAGGGGAGCTAACCATTGCATGGCTGGCTAGATAGCTCAATGGTATAGGCATCTGCTGCAGAGTTAGAGGATGAGAGTGCAAATCCCCACTGTGCTTCCAAGGAGAAGAGCCAGCCTGTGTCGTTCATGAGCAAGCTGCACATTCCCAGGGTGCCCTCAGAAGAATGGGATGGTAAGTCACTTCTGTGTATTCACTACCAAGCATTTTGGGAGAATATCCAGGAGCAGCTATTTACATGTTAAATGTATCCTGCCCCCTGCAATGCTTAATACTGTAATTGCATTTTTGTTGTTGTTCAGTCACACAGTCGAGTCCAACCCTTTGCGACCCCATGGACCATCATACACCAGGCTCCTCTGTCCTCCACCATCCACCTCAGCCCACTCAGATCTATGCCCCCTGCATTCAACAGTACCATCTATCCACCTCATCCTGTGGCAGTGCCCCCTTCTCCTTTTGCCTTCTATCTTTCCCAACATCAAGGCCTTCTCTAGTGAGTCCTCTCTTCCCATTTGGTGGCCAAAGAACTTGAACTTCATCTTCAGTATTTGTCCATCCAATGAGCAGTCAGGGTTGATTTCCTTTAGGATCAACTGATTTCTTCTCCTCACAGTCCAGGAGACTCTGAAGCGTCTCCTCCAGCACCACAATTCAAAGGCATCCGTTCTTCAGCACTCAGCCTTCCTTATGGTCCAGCTTTCACATCCATACATTACTACTGGGAAGACCATTGCTTTGACTATGAAGACTTTTGTAGGCAGGCTGATTTCTCTACTCTTTATTATGCTACCTAGGTTTCTCATTGTTTGCCTCCCAAGACGCAAGTGTCTCTTTATTTCATGGCTGCAATCTCCATCTGCAGTGATCTTGGATCCCAGGAAAGTAAAGTTTGTTACTACTTCCATTTCTTCTCGTGCTATCTGCCAGGGAGTAATGGGGCCGGATCTTGGGGTTTTTTTAATGTTGAGTTTCAGACCAGCTTTTTCACTCTCCTCTTTCACCCTCGTCAAGAGGCTCTTTAGGTCTTCTTCACTTTCTGCCATTAGGGTAGTATCATCTGCATATCTCAGGTTGTTGATGTTTCTTTCAGCAGTCTTAATTCCATCTTGTGCTTCATCCAGCCCTGCATTACTTGTATTCTGCATACAAGTTAAATAAGCAGGGTGACAATATGCAGCCTTGTCTTACTCCTTTTCCTACTCTAAACCAATCAGTATATCCATGTCATATCCTAACTGTTTTATTTATTTTATTTATTTTTATTTATATTCAAATTTATATGCCGCCCAATCAGGTAAACCTGACTCTGGGTGGCTCACAACAAGTTAAAACACACATAAAACAATACAACCAATAAAAACCCAACATACCCACCCACCTACCCCATTCCTCTTAAAAACCCACATTAAAAAACTGCCTTCATTGACAATTAAAAGAAATGGGGGCTTAATTTATAAGCCAACAGGCGGGGGCCACTCTTCTATCTGGGCCCCACACCTGCCCTGCCAACCAGGTTTTTAGGTCTTTTCTGAAAGGCAGCAGCTCCATCTGCTCCCACAACTCTACAGGCAGGAGGTTCCACAAGGCCAGTGCAGACATGGAAAAGGCCCTCCTTTGTGTACCAGAGAGACGGGCCCCTCTGGCAGATGGAACAATTAGGGAGCCCCTCCGATCCGCTCTGGTTGGACGGGCAGACACTCTTGGGATGATGCGGTCTCTAAGGTATCCTGGCCCACTACCATGAAGGGCTTTAAAGGTCAAAACCAGCACCTTGAACTGCACCCGGAGGCAAACTGGTAGCCAGTGCAGCTCCCGAAGTAATGGTGAGGCACGAGCATAACGCCTGCACCCCATCACCACCCGGGCTGCCGCATTCTGGACCAACTGCAGCCTCCGAATGGTTGACAAGGGCAGCCCCATGTAGAGCGCATTGCAATAATCTAGCCTGGAGGTGACCAGAGCATGTGTGACCCTGAGCATGGAGTCCTGGTCCAGGAGCAAACACAACTGACGGATGACGCGAAGCTGTGAGAAAGCCCTCCTGGCCACAGCTGCCACCTGACTTGCTAGTAGCAGCCCCGAATCCAGGAGGACCCCTAAGTTGCGTACCGGGTCTGTCTGGGGCAAAACAGCCCCATTCAAGACCAAGGTTGGCAGCTCCCTGGATAACGCAGGACCACCTATCCAAAGCCACTCAGTCTTGGAGGAATTCAATTGTAGCCCGTTGTCCCCCATCCAGACCCCAACCGCTTCCAGACATCTGGATAGGACATTGACTGCATCACTGGGGTCCCCATGGGACAAGATATATAACTGAGTATCATCAGCATACTGATGATACCTTACCCCATGGGAACAGATAACCTCACCCAACGGCTTCATGTATATGTTAAATAGGAGTGGAGAGAGCACCGAGCCCTGAGGCACCCCATACTGTAGGGGCCTAGCGCTGGACCTCTCACTCTCCAACTACACCGACTCGGTACAACCCTCCAGAAATGAGGAAAACCAGGAGAGCACAGTGCCCTGGATCCCCAAACCTTTGAGCCATTCCAGAAGGATACCATGGTCAACGGTATCGAAGGCCGCTGAGAGATCCAGAAGAGCCAGGACAGATGGATGACCCCCATCCCGCTCCCGCAAGAGGTCATCAACCAGTGCGACCAATGCAGTTTCAGTACCATATCCAGGCCTGAAACCCGATTGATAGGGGTCCAGATAATCTGCTTCATCCAGGACCCCCTGCAACTGCCGCATCACCACCTTCTCCAGTACCTTCCCTAAGAAAGGGAGGTTGGAGACCGGTGTATAATTAGCTGGAACCGCTGGGTCGAGAGATTGTTTCTTCAGGAGGGGGTGCACCAGAGCATATTTTAAAGGTGCAGGAAACATACCCTCCCCCAGTGAAGCATTTATTACAACCCCGACCCAGCATCCCGTCACCCCCTTGGAGGCTTTCACCAACCAAGTGGGACAGGGATCCAAAGGGCAGGAGGTGGTGCGAACAGCTGCAAGAAGCACGTCCACTTCCTCAGGGACAACTGGATCGAACCGATCCCAGATAACACTGCCAGACTGAGATCTGATCCCCTCCGGACCCTCCCCATCCACGCCGGGATTAAACCCCGAGTGAATCTGAGTGATTTTCTCCACCAGATAGTCTGCAAAAACCTCAGCCAAACCCTGCCAACCAGGCACTGGCCCCTCCCAGCCAAGGAGATAACTGGTAACCTGGAACAGAGCGGCTGGGTGTTGCTTCACCACCCCCATCGCCACCAGGTAGGTCTTAATAGCAGACCTAGCCAGTGTCCAGTCAGAATCACTTTGGGTCTTCACCCAGCGGTGCTCTCAGCGTTTCTTTGCCCATTTAAGCTCCCGCAGTTCTTCTGTGAACCACGGGGAAGATCTATCTCTGCGGGCTCGGAAAGGCCATAGTGGTGCAATTTCATGCAAGGCAGCGGTAGTCATCCTGTACCACAGGTCAATGAGTGCCTCAGACAAATTGTGTAGCCGATCCAGAGGAAAATCCCCCAGTTCCCTCTGGAATTCGTCAGAATCCACCAGTCGCCGGGGGCGGGCCAATTTAATAGGCCCTGCCTCCATGCGGTGAACCGCCGCCCCCAGGAAGTCCAGAGTCACCAGATAGTGATCGGACCATGGCACAGGTATAGTGTCTAATTTCTGTAGTCTCAGATCACTCTGCCACTGCTCCGACAAAAAAACTAGGTCCGGTGTGTGACCACTGCCCCTGGTCGGGCCATGAATTACCTGAGTCAGGTCCATGGCTGCCATGGAAGCCATGAACTCCTGAGCAACCTCTGAACCAGTCCCCAGCGAAGGCAAATTGAAGTCCCCCAGAACCATCAGCCTAGGGAACTCCAACACCAATGCAGAGATGGCCTCGAGGAGCTCAGGCAGGGAGTCTCTTACCCTGCAAGTAGGCAGGTACAGGAGTAAGACTCCCAGCTGACCCTTAGTGCCCAACCACAGGAGCAGGGCCTCACAACCCAGGACTTGTGGAGCCGTGGCCCTGGCGACTCCCAAGGACTCCCTGGCTACAATGGCGATGCCACCACCCCTTCCCTCATCCCTTGGCTGGTGCCAGGTACCGAAACCAGCTGGACACATTTCTGACAGAGGTACACCATCCTCTGGTCTCAGCCAGGTTTCAGTGATGCATGCCAGGTCGGCCCGCCCCTCCTGAATAGAATCTTAAATCAGGGGGGCCTTGTTGCAGACCGACCTGGCATTCATCAGCAGCAGCCTAAGGGCGGGGTCACCCTGGATCAGCTGCTCAGGAACCAGAGATGTACCTGGGGGGCTGGAACGAGGGACAGATACCAACCATTGGTCCCATGTTCCCCGTGTGCGGCCTGCCCCTCGGTAACCGCCATATCGTCCCATGCCCGTCACAACCCTGATTTGATTCCTGGAAACCTCCCCGTCCATCTCAGATGGAGTGCTACCCTTCCTACCCAGCTGACAAGGCCATTTCTCCCACCCTCTCTCCCCTCCAGACCGAGAACCCACCCCCACACTCCCCCTACCCTCCTTGGGGGATTTCCAAGTGCCCCTTATCAGAGGTGGGGGGTGCCGGCCATCCCTCCCCAAACCCAATCCCATTCCCTTCCCACCTCTCCAACCCCTACAATTACTCAAAAAAAGGGGGCAAGGGCCCTCACTGCTGGCACCACCTCCCTCTCTCACCCCACAAGAGGTGAAGGAGGGGTGGCAATGTGCCAATCCATCAATCTGCCAAGGCTTCCCCAGCTGGGACCAATTCCCTCCCACCGGAGCAGCTGGGAGGAAAGGCAGTGTCTGTTCTCCATGGCTGGAGTTGGGCTGCAGTTCTTGAAGCCATCTGCCTGGTCCAGCGAAGGAGGCATTTGGGAAAAGGGGTGGTTGGAAGGTCTTTTGTAACCACCCCTCCCTGCCTTGACACAGCTGCCGGTCCTCTCTTCTCCTTCCTGGTTCAGCAAAGGAGGCATTTGGGAAGGGGGTGGATAGAAGGTCGTTTGCAGCCACCCCTCCCTGCCTTGACACAGCTGCCCGTCCTCTCTTCTCCTTCCTGGTTCAGCGAAGGAGGCATTTGGGAAAGGGTGTGGATAGAAGGTCTTTTGCAGCCACCTCTCCCTGCCTTGACCCAGCTGCTGGTCCTCTCTTCTCCTTCCTGGTCCAGCGAAGGAGGCATTTGGGAAGGGGAGTGAGTAGAAGGTCTTTTGCAGCCACCCCTCCCTGCCTTGACACAGCTGCCAGTCCTCTCTTCTCCTTCCTGGTTCATAGCCATTCACTGACTCCCAGAGGACTTGGTAGCTGGGGTTTCCCTTCTCTTGACTCTGAGGCAGGCTTTGTGAAAAGAGTAGGCTCGCTTGGGAAAGAGTGGTTTGATGATCGCAGCTGGAGTAAGGCTTTGCACTTCAAAGCCTTACTGTTGCTTCTTGGCTTCCATACAGATGTCTTAAAAGACAGATGAGGTGGTCTAGCATTCCCATCTCTTTAAGTATTTGCCACAGTTTATTGTGGTCAACACAGTCAAAGGCTATGGTGTAGTCAAAGAAACAAAGTAGAATTTTTTCTGGTACTCCCCTGCTTTTTCCATCATCCAGCGAGTGTTTGCAATTTGGTCTCTAATTCTCTGGTCTCTTTGGAACCCAGCCTGTACTTCTGGAAGTTCTCACTCCACATACTGCTGAAGGCTAGCTTGTAGGATCTTGAGCATGAATTTGCTCACATGTGAGATGAGTGCAATTGTGCAATAATTAGAGCATTTTTTTAGCATTGCCCTTCTTTGGAATTGGAACATACACTGACCTTTTCCAATCCTGTGGTCACTGCTGCATTTTCCAGATCTGCTGGCATATTGAGTGCAGCACTTTAATTGCATCTTTCTTTAGGGCTTTGAATAATTCAACTGGAATACCATCATCTCCACTAGCTTTGTTGTTAGTAATAATTGCATGTTGTTTAAATAAATTCTCACTTATGATGATCTTTCCTAAGGTTTACTAGGTAATTCTTCTTCTTTCATGTCCAGAATAAACTCTAAACTGCCTAAATGAAGCCACATTTTTGGCTTTGTCATTGGCCAAACTTAAATGTAGAGATGACCTGAGTGGATGTGATCTAAGGCAGGGGTCCCCACCCTTTTTTTGCACCACAGACTGGTTTCATGCTTAAAAAAAGAGAAGGGACCCAGCTGCGTGCCAGCCATGCTGTTCATTTCAGGCAGTGAGGCGTCACATTGTACACAGGTGGGGGTGGAGTTCCACCATAGTTAAGCAACGTGGAGGAGGAGCAGTCCAGTCACCTGCCTATCTGCTGTGTCTGTAGCCCGTATTCTTGCTCTGTTTGCCAGGAAGACTCAGTGGAGCACTTAGAGGACAGAAAGCTGGCATCAGGGCTCCCAGCTCCACCCACCCCCGTGGCCCAGTTTGGGACAGTCTGTGGCCCGGTACTACTCTGCGGCCCTGCAGTTGGGAACCCCTAATCTAAGGGACAGATATGTAGATTAGAGTAAATTGTTGTACCAGCAGGGGCACACCTCAACCTAGCATTTAAGTGTGGGATATCCCTCCACTGTAGTCTATGTTTACAGGGATGCCTCCTCCATGGAATAACATTAAAGGAGGATATAGCTGAGTAACTAATGCAAGACCAACATGCTCAAGTGCAGGTTGCTGGTAGACAACAACACACTGTATGAATATGGAGATATATATGAACCAGCTCCTTTAGTGGTCTTCAGATTACGACCAGAAACATGTACCAATGAAAATTTATTTATTACCAATGGCAAAGCCAAGAAAGTGGCTTCATTTTGGCAGTCCAAAGTTTGATCTGGTCAGGAAAGAAGAAGAAGATTCCAGGAGAATAGGAACAAATGTCCAACTCTGAGAGCTGCCCAACTTTGCATGAAAAATTTTGTGTCTCAAACAGGGCTTCTTTAAGCTGTGCAAAACCCGGTGCTTTTGCTACTGACCAGTAAAGTAAAAATGTAATCAAAGGCAGTGTTTTTTATATTAGAAACAAAAGAAGGTGAAACTAGTATTGCAGAAGGAGTTGTTAAAATAGTATGGAGTACATTACAGTGATGGGGTGAGACAGTGGCCTTGTAAAATAAGGAATGGAACTACTTTGAGAAGTGGATGTGTTTTGCCCTTCCCCTCCATGATCCTCATTAACACCAGCAAAATGTAAAATGCCTCTATTTTCAGTTTGCTAAACAGTGAATAAAATTTTATGTAATAGGCCCAAGTGGGATTAGTACACAGCTCGACACTGTGAGAATACTGAAGTGTAACACAGATGATTAAACCACAGGTGAGGAAACTAAGCAGAGACACAGCATTCAGTGACATGGAAAGTAGACAGTCACTCCTGGGAGTAAGCCAGGTTTAAACTGCCTCTGTACAGTAGCAAGAACTGCTCTGCAGCTTCAACAGACTGCTAATGCTAGAAACCAGAAGCCATGCCTGGCTGAAATGGGTGGTGTTGAAAGCTGATGGTTTTTAGGTAAAGCTGTTTAAAAATTTCAATATCAATAAAGTAAGAGCCCTTGCCAGTATTATTTTTAAAATAAGATATTTATTCTCAAAAGTTAATTTAGTACTGATGAAATCTGCCAGGCTGACACCCTTGAAGCATGA
Source organism: Bradypodion ventrale (assembly GCA_035047345.1). NCBI lineage: Eukaryota > Metazoa > Chordata > Lepidosauria > Squamata > Chamaeleonidae > Bradypodion > Bradypodion ventrale. The sequence continues at coordinate 253,929,818 of JAWDJE010000003.1, forward strand.
CGTTATTGTGTCTGCAGGTGCAGCTGCCGGACTCATAGCAATGGGAAGTTTCTCCTCTCTCACCCATTTTTACAGTGAAAGAAAGAAAGAAAGAAAGAAAGAAAGAAAGAAAGAAAGAAAGAAAGAAAGGAATTTCCAAAGCGTCCTAGCAAAACATCTGGCTAACAATGGCTACAGCCCCTTTCTCGTTGGCAGGTTGTGTCTCTCTGGCTAGTCTGTAAGCTTAAGAAAATGTGCTTCTTTAGCTTTCTTTTTTTAAATGGTCAACTGACATTATAGTATACTACTGCTTATCTCAATCCAGACAGGTCTTCCATGCCCTCCATTTTTTACATTCAGTCACGAACATCTGCTAGTTGAATAGCTCAGTGGTTTTTGCCTGTTGGAGCCATGGTTAAACTGCAGCCAAAACTGCTGAGGTTGTGAGTTCAATCCTGAAGGGGAACAAGGTTGACTCAGCCTTCTATTCTTCTGAGGTCAATAAAATGAATATCCAGCATGCTGGGGGCAAAATGCTATTTACCTTGTGCACTAAGTGCTATGGGTGGTATATAAATGTCAGTGCTATTGCTATCTAGCTGCACAACCAGAGATTAGGAATTCAATTTCCTACTGTGTTTCCTGGGAGAAGAGCCAGCCTTTGTGGCCTTAGACAAGCTGCACCACCAGAAGAAAACACTTTCATGTATTCTCCATCTGGAAAACTCTGGAAAGGATTGCCATAAGTAGGAACTGAGTTGGCGGTGGTGGCAGCAGCAATAAAAACCTGCCATTAGATTCTTCTTCTTCCATGTCTAGGCCAGACGAGAAACTGCCAAAATCAAGCCATCTTTGATGAATTGATTCCATAGTTCCTTTCGGCTGACCTAGTGTGAGAAAATTTAGCTGGGTACATCTATTTAGGGTTCAAATTTACCACAACCTTCACAGAGGCTCTTTCGGTGTACCCCTACCATAAAATTAACAGTTCAAGACCTAACCAGGGACCTAAGAACTGTTAAGGCAGTAAAGATAGAATATTCAAAGACAAAATATCCAAAAAATGTCAAATGTCTAAAGAGTCCTTTAGGTATTGCTCCAAGGTTGTTATTAGTATTAGTATTATTAGTATTATTTCCCAGACTATCCTGTTTCTTTTCTTCTTCTGCAGCTTTACCAATGATTCCTAGAGCCTTCATCTTTTTGGTGTTCCACTGCTCTAGTCCCTTAAACACTTTAGAAACATCATGCTTTTTTTAAAGATGTCCCAATAAATCGAATACTTATTTTGCTGCTGAGTAATTTTTGGCCTAGCTATTATCAAGTATTGGAGCAAAACAGCATTCCATGCTAATTTTTGAATAACTGAATGATCCAAGAAGTAAAAATGTTGTGCTGTGATTGCCAGTTGTCCTTAAATGACTTAAACAAACAGAGTTCTTGCCACTTTCTTCTCTAGGAATTAATCTGACTTAAAGTCAGCAATAAGGATAACTGGTGTGGAATAGTAGATGGACTAGGACTGTGTGTGTCTGTGTGTGTGTTTTCCCTGTGAGGGTCAGTGGATGGAGTGATAAACTAGGATTCAGTGTGTATTTGTTTTCTTTGGTTCCAGCTTGAAGCATGTATCAACAGCAATCAATGACTATAACAGATTGTGTGGTTTTGAGTGGACTGTTTACAAGTCTGTGTTACACTCCTAGCATATGAGTTTTAGATGCTTTTTGTAAATTCCCAGCATTTTAATAACCAATGTATTTTATTTATATCTGACATTAATCCCAAGGAGTTCAAGGTAACATGTACAGTATAGTTAAAAAATAACCCATTCAAGCAAGGTTTCATAAAGGATATGCAAATCGTCACAAGACCATGTGACATTAACTCATTTTTTTAAAATTAAAAAATGATTGGAAACTCAATTCTTTTGACAGGCAAGACACATCCTAAATCAGAAACACCTGACCTCCTCCCATGCATCTCCGTCTTTTTGTATAATTTGTTCTTTTGTGGCCAATGCTAGCCACACCTTATAATTTGTTTGTCTTGTTATTTCACATACCATGGCTGCTCCTAACAGATGGTTGCAGAACTACCAAAGGATTGTTCACAGTTGGAAGGCATCAGTACATTGCAGGGATAAGTGCCACAATAGAGCTAGAAGTGTGCCATTAAATCCGATGGGAATGTCAAGAAGCAGGCTTCTGAGCTTTCTGGTTTAAGCTTCCTCAACTAGAAAAAAAGGAAACATACTTCATGGTACAGGAGGAACATAAGCTAAGATGTAGTGTGAGGATACGGTAGACAGCCCGAAAGCTATTTCCTAATAACAGTTACCTATACATTGCCTGAAGAACTACAGCCCTGCTGTCTGGATTTAAATTAATTGTTCTGTTGCAATTGCTGGGCTTTTACTTTCCTCCCTTAGCAGTAAGTATAATCTTTTTTTAAAAATCTTCCCATTTTTCTAGCTGCTGTAGCTTCCGATCATGCTGTGTCACCGAGGATTTTCAGGGAGGGCAGTGGAAGTGAAGCCTTTGGGCTCTGAGTGAAATTGCTGTGGGTTGTCTCCTACCTACCCCTCTTAAAAACACTTGACACTCTGACATTCTCACTGCTAAGGGGATATGACAGAGGCTCATCAACAATAGGACATGGTTATCAGCAGTGGCAGAAATCATAGCAGCAGCCTGATGCAAAGTGATGACTTGCCTTGGCTTCCAGGAGGGCCAATGCAATGCAGTGTCACTTGTTCGCAGTGTATGACTAGGGGAAAGTGAGGAAGTTACTTAAAGGACTTGTGTTTGTCCCACTTCCATGTCTGTCGTCTTGGAAAGAGCCTGCAAATTGTTCTCAAGCTGCTGCTACTTCCCTGCTTCTTTAAAGCAGAAGTAAACATGTCATTATTATACTGTATTTTGATATGGGTTTGTGTGGTGGTGGTGGTGGTGGTGGTGGGGAGAAGCAAACACACACACACCCCATCATGCACTCCATCTGATCACTTTCAGATGTTGCTTTTTATCAGGCCCATAATGCTGGGCTAAAGATGAAGGCAAATTGTTAGTGCCACTGTGCTTGCCAATAATCTTCCCTCAAAGAATCTGGCCACATTAATGAGAGTGTTCACATAGTACATCCTGTGCTGACCTTTCCATCTGGGATAGGCAATGCAAGCCCTGCCTCAGCCAAAATGATGGAAAGCCATTTGGATCTGAAGGTTGTAAATGGTCACAGCTGAAATGAATTCTGACAAGTCATAGCTGAATTCCTGTTGCTCAGAAACCCCCCCCCTCCTTTCCCCCCTCTCTTTTTAAAAAAATGGACTCAAATTGGCTGTTTAATATTAGAGAACTCCCAATCCCGAGACCGTAGGAAATGGAAGGGTTTTATTGGGGCCAGCTGAAGCCGCTCTCATCAGCAAATGGAGGTGTGTTGACAGCTCTTGAGTGTGCCAGTGAGTGACATACCAGTCCAGCATCCTAAAGCGACCGTAAGGAGAAAAGGGGGAGAAAAGTTGAAAAAGGCATACGGAGGAATTAACGGAAGAATTTAAGCAGGGTTAGGTTTCCAGGGCTGTCATCTTATTTCATGATACTCACTTAATAAATAAAAAGCAAGATTAAATATTTTCCTTTCATTACTGTATCGTTGAGCAGAGCCGTTGACAAAAATGAGTAATGTTTGAGCAGGGGATGTTGAATGCAAGGTTTGGGCTGCTGCATTTTGAATAGGCCATTATTAGTGTACTGTATGAAACACACTCTGTATAGAAACAGCAGCTTTGTTAAGGAAGCAGTTACTTTCTTCTCTCCCAGTTGCAGAACTGACTTTAAAATATACCATAGATGTCTACCTATTTAGATCATGTAACATTTAAAGTTATCAAATCCCACCCTTCATGTACTTTATCTGTTTGGAGCTGTAAACTACACCATTTGAACATCCTGTAATCTGAGAAGGCAAGGGAAGATGCTGAATGTAGACATTTCCCCCCACTTGGCCACTGAAGGATGAAACAGCTGTTTCTCTTCTCTCATTAATCTTTAGGCCAACATAGTGAATGGTTACAGACTGTGGATATTCAATGCCAATAGTTTCATTTCTTAAGCACCTTGAGCAGTCCCACCACAAATGAATACTGAGCACCTACCTCAACCCCTATGCTATATCTCCCCCACCCCATTTTCTCTTCAATTTCTTCGTAAAGGATGCTTTAGGAAACACCTGCCCTGCGGCTTGCTCCCATTTTGCCCAGCTGGCTCCTTTCATCCCTGCACTGGCTTAGGGTCAGCGGCACCAACAGGTGTTTTCCCTCAGAATAGCTTTCCTGCCACAATTGGACTAGATCACAAAGGCTGAACATTTCTGCCAGGGGGTCAGAGGTCAAACCCAGCAGCAAAGGATCCCTTGGGGAACAGGGCTTGCCAGGTGTTTAATATTATTGAAGCTTATTTGCCCCAAATTGTGATCGGGTGTTCTCAGCCATTCAAAATAAATGTAATGAGAATAGGTCTTAGAGCCCTTCTGCAGAAGACAATGTCTGTTCAATGGACAGAAAGGCTCAAGTTAATTCAATCAGGCATGTGTACTTTCTCCTAAAGTTAGAGGGGGAAGGAAAACATAGTGCACATGGAAGACCAGTCCCATTTGTTGCAATTTTGGATCTCATTTCCATTTGTAAGAAAGATAACTACTTGCATATGGAAGCAATCAATAAGCAGAAGTCATTAAAATTTCCTCTATCTGGGGGAGGGGGGACCTTAATGAAGTAATAGCTTTGCCAGGCAGTCAGAAATGTAAATTAGAAGATGGAAGAAAACCTATTAAGAAGTGCTACAAGGTTACTATTTTTTTAAAAAGTTCAATGAATTTATGAATTGCCTGTTGCTGGGTCACAGACTATTAATTTCCTATGTGTTTTGCTAAGCAGTAAAAATGTTGAGGGGGAGAAACTTGTACTTCTAAACAATAAATGTAAACTAAGGTTTCCATAAAGTTTGTTAAATCAGCTACATTAAACAGAAATAAGAAGGCTATTTATAAAAAACATATTGTACAAGTAAAAAAGTGAGACAGTGAAACATGTATTAGCATTTCCATTGCTTTTGCCAAAAAAAATAGAATTACTTTAAACAAATTCTGTAAGTAGTATCTTGACCACTTGGACCTTGACATGTGGTATTAATTTGCTCTCTATAACTTGACCAGTTGAGTCCAGTCTGCAGCAAAGGCAACAAAAGTGAAATGCAGATTCGGTAGCAATGAATTTCTTTCAAGAAGAATATCAAAGAATACAGTAATTTTTACTTTCATTCAGCAGCTTAACGATAATAATTGAATTCATTTCATAATACAAATTACACAAAGACTTAAACATTCCCACTTCCAATTGTTTATCCTTTTTAAGAATTGTTTTTAAAAAATAGACAATGGTAAAATGAAATAAATACACACACACAACACAGACACATGTGAGCTGTGCAATTAACAGCATGTGATTAACAATGGATCTAGAAAGAAACAAAAACAAGAAAGTGGTATAGCCAGCATTGAGAGTGCTTTCCCTGCTTACCTTCATAAAAAGAACAAGAAACAGACTAAAACTGACTCCTTTTCAGAATGATCAAACCATGAGAAAATAATATATATGTAGAGGTATTGATTTTGTATGATGCAGTACTGTATGAATGATTTTCCTGTGTTTTTACTACTGTATGTGTTTTTCTGTGTGACATTATCTAATAAAAATAATATGAGGCACATGACCACCTCTGTATGTTGACTTCTTTCCTTCAGTCCCTTGAATGGTCAGCTTTCAGAGGTTTTATTATATTTGGGTCACACTTTGTGGTCACATTGGCTGGGAGGAGCTGGTACCCAAGAAAGCAACTTTCCCAAATTTTGATGGTTCCAGTTAATACCTGACATGCCTCTGAGACGCAAAGCAAATTAGATTGTAGAACTTTTGCTTCCTGCTACAGAATGATCCAAAGCTGTACTTGCTTTTTAAAGCAGCTCTTTGTAATGCTTCTGGAAGTATGCAAACACAGCTGGGATGAAATTCACTTATGAACTTCTGAATGACTTTCTAGCCAGAAACCCAGGTGCTAATTTAGGTGGATAGGAAGGGAAAAGAGACATTGGAGAAATGTCAGGAAATGTTTTGGGATAATCAATCAGAAGCTTGTAAATTGTAGCTTGAGCCAGAAATAATTCCACCCAGAAAATACTTCAGGGCTTCTCAGTGCTACCCTCCCACCATGACTTTAATTACTATGAAATGCCTCATGAGACAAAAGCTAATTATTCATTTACTATGTTAATTTGCTTTATTGCTGTTTGTATTAGTAATGGGACTGAAATATCGGTGATGAAGGAAATTCTGTATTGTTTTTTCCAATAATAAAAGACTGTTCAAAATCTGGTAGAACTTATGTTTATTCTTTCTTGAAAGTAAATGCTGAGGAACTATAAAGCCTCTATTAAAATCCAAATTGATCATAATGTAAAGAAGCCAGGGCTGAATGCTGGGGAGAAGCTTGTGTGGCTTTCATGCTGAATCTGCCGCTCTTCCAGCCATTTCTATAGCCCCTATATTTGGCTTAGCAAAGAGGGTGGAGAAATCCCTATGGAGAAGCTGTGGCCATAAGTTTAAATTTTGAGAGACAGAAAGAAAGAAAAGCAAAGAGGAAAGGTGCTTCTATTTCCTTGGAGGTAAAAATTACCAACTTGCTATAGGCTATCAATATGTGGATGCAAGATGAACAATACAGGAGCAAGTTCATTGTGAGGGGAAATTTTTTAAATTTTGTTTTTTATACTGTAATTGGACATCTACATAGGGCGCTGGTCATAAAGGGGAACAAATAGGGCAGATGTGGCATTAAAACTGTAGTGGGTTCTTATAAGACTTCAGTAATACTGGGTTTCCATGCAAGATCCCATACCTTCAAATGAAGTATTTCCAGAGCCTGGACTCAATAGGATTCTAATGGGACCAATTGGCTCATTTTGGTAAATTGACTACATTACAAAGGATTTATCTTGTCATTATTCAAGTTTTATTATTAGCTTATTGGTTTACGTATTCAAACCCAATTGAGTAGAGCAAGTAACCCAAAAATACTTTGAAAACAAAACAGTTACATGCATGTGAATAAGTTCCAAACAGAACTTGGCAATACTTTTCTGGACCATAACTCCAAGAATCCAGCAGACAGACAGGCCCTAAAGCAGGGGTGCCCAAACTCTGGTAAAATGTGCCCATACGGGAGCATTTTACTTCCACTTCAGGGAATGATGAGGGTGGTGGGGACTGGTTGAATTGGCATCAGGGGCCAGATCTGGCCCACAGGCCGTAGTTTGGGCACCCTTGGTTTAAGCAGAAAAAATGGCAGCTTAAAATCTATCTCATCCTGTTGCAAAACAGATTGCTAGGCATGTTTTACTTCCGCTTCCACTGGGAGAAACCACGTGACCGGCCCACTGGACCATGTGACCAGCCCGCAGCCTGAAAAGTTTGGGCACCTCTGCCCTAAAGCTTCCAGAACTGCCAGCTGGTGGTAGTGGTGAGGAGTTGTGGTCTTTAAAAACTACCCTCTTTGCAATTCCTACCAGCCATCCGTGCCTTTGACAGGTCACTCCAAGATGCTTCCTGGACACTCATCTCCCTTTTTCTCTCATGTATACTTGTTGGATTGGGGCCATGAAGCGGCCCTTTGGGTCCCGGAGGAGACTGGTCAAGGAATGACACAAGACAAGATGGAGCGAAGACCAGTGATTTATTGAGGGAAAAGCATCATCATATATAGGAATTCAAGGCAGCGTGTGATAGAATCGTCATCTGACAGAAAATCACATCACCCATTTACCCGGGTTAATTGGGAACTTCTCTTGGGGAAGTTAATTAACTAAGGCAAATACTGACAGGGGAAATCCATTGTTCCTGGCTTGCCCAAGAGTAAACATGGCCACTATTTGCACTAAGGCTTGGGCTCATCTGCAAGTGAGTAATTGCCTAATGTCTAACGGGAGTTAGCGATTTCGCTTCTCTCAGCAGAACTGCCGGTCAGGTCAAATGTGGGTGAATCAATCTTATGGCTATTAATCCGCTCCCCAATTTCTGTACTCACAGAGGTCAGTGACCAGGGGTCTGCCTTGCCCGGTGTGACCACTGTGAGGGGCAGTTATGCCAATCGTGCTCGCGGATCCCGCACTCCCCCTTTTTCTGTTATTTTTGGACCTGACAGACGGCTCTACGTAGGAGGGGCATCAGCTGGTGTGGAGAGATGGCGTTTTGGGGTTCCCTCCACGGGGGACATCTCGATAGTAGTGAGGGAATACATTGCACGAAACAACACACTGTTGTGCCCAGTATTATCACCCCCACAATCACTTTGAGTGTCGTCTGGAGCCATCCCCATGGGAGCCACGACCACAACGAATCTCACCACCCCCATGAGGCATCCTCCTTGATGTTCTTAACTAGGGTGTGGAGGTCCATGAGCTGGCTCTGCACTTTACGGGTATTGTCTGTGAGATTAAAGCAACACATGCCGTGGACAGATTCGCAACCCAAATGATGTAACAACAGAAGGTAGTCTATAGCTGCTCGATTGTCTAGGATGGCATGGCGAAGCTCTGCCTGCTCCTGGTTGAGCAGCGCTATCGCCGAGGAGGTATGGTTAATGGCCTTTGCTAATCCACAAGCCAATTGACCAATTCTCCGAGCGTTGCCGACGGCTAAGCCTGGCACGCCAAGTATGCTGACTGCCAACGAGACGTACTCAGCTGGACTCAGAACCCTAATGTTGCTATCACATGAGCTGTCTAACTGGGTGGCGGAGTGTGCCGTATGGGTGCGGAAACATTTGTGCTTGGAACAATCATATCCCTAGTGGGGAGTAACAATGTCAAGCGACTGATACAACATATGGAATCTGATACATTTGCGGGGATGTAATTCCAAGTGTACTGATTGCATGTAAAGAACCAACCTGAAGGTAGGGTAACATGGGCATACATAGAACCAAGTGTCTCTGGGTTATTGCAAGTCCAGTTGCCACTGCCAGCGTCGAGGCAGCGGCGTCGAATCTGGCCGACTGCGGAGCAGCCGGTCATTCGAGCACAAGTAGAGTTCGGGCTGACCGCCACTCGAGGGGTGTGGAGAGTGGCTGCATCAGCCGGCAAGGTCATGGTCAGCTGCATTCCCCAGCGGGCGTATGCTGAGAAACTTGTTGGGAGAAACGGACCGAAAATCCGCTTCACCAGCCAGTCGCCATCCCTGGTGTGCGCGTCTGGAGTGTGGCACACTGGGATGAGACAGGTGCTCAGAATTGAGGCAGAACCGGTGTCCTGCTTCAGGCAAAAATCGGACTGGTTGACGAGGCCCGCCAACCTTTCCCATAGGTTGTAGTGCATCCGGGCAGAGAGGTCTCCGCCTGGCATCAGATCGCTGGCCTTTAGTGAGGCTGCTTGAACGCCTCCCCCCGCAAGTAGGGAGAGGGTCAGGATGATGGTGACTGCCACAGTGTTGGCAGTAATCCGGGCAAAGACTGCAGCCACGAAGTTCTCCGGTGTCGGTTACCTCTCTTCGCGTTGGAGGGCGTCTTGGGCTTTATTGCAAAGGGTCTTGACCATCACCCAGGTGACCTTCGGCGCTGTCGTCGGCTGTAGCCACCTCCTCCGCCGGGTCCCCTCGGTCAGGGTGAGGTCCTCCATCTCCGGGATCGGACTCGGGTCGGTGTGTGTCCATGCCATGTGGCTCCAAGTGAGGCTTAACGCACCGGGCTGGAATCCAGATGACACCTGTAGGAGACATAACTGCAGCATACCCTCTTCCCCAGGTTACGAGTGGTGCCGGGCCCCTCCAAGAAGGATCCGGTGGCACTCGGTAGCGGACCAGCGGCCGCGGGAGAGCTTCCGAGTGGCGGAAGTGTTTCTCCTGTGGCGTGCAATCGGAAAAAACATTAAGGTGATTGTACGTGAACAACACCTTGTTCAGACAATGCTGTGCCTGACCCTGTGACTTGGGGAGGGCTGGTGGCTCCCCCCTTTCTGTTTGTTTGTCAATGTAGGACTTGAGTGTCCGATTGACTCGTTCCACAATCGCTTGCCCCTGCGGATTGTAAGGAACGCCAAAGGTATGCTTGATATCCCAGGTGGCCATGAAGTCGGCCAGCTGCCTGGAGCTGTAGGCCGGGGCGTTATCGGTTTTCATGTGCCGAGGTTTGCCCATTGCCGCGAAGCAGGAAAGGAGATGCTGCTCCACGTGGGAAGCTGTCTCCCCCTTTTGTGCCGTTGCCCAAACGAATTGTGAAAAAGTATCAATGCATACGTGCATGTACTGCCATCTGCCAAACTGCGGGACATGTGTGACGTCCATTTGCCACACCTGGTTAGCCTCTGTCCCTCGTAGGTTGACCCCCCACGAGGCCCCCCCCCGGTGCCCCTGCACAATGCTGGCAAGAGCGAACTATGCCTTGGGCTTGAGAAAGTGGCAGGTTAAACTGCCTGGCGAGCGCTTTGGCATTCTGATGAAAGAATGCATGACTCTGAATTGGAGTAGTGAAAACACCTAAAACTGACCGTTGCTGAATTTCCTTTGTGGCCGCATCTGCTCTGCTATTGCCCGCGGAAATCGGACCCGGTAGGTCCTGGTGACTTCGGATGTGGGCGATATAGAGCGCTTCTGTGCGGTTTCGCAAGTGAAATTGAGCTGTGAGGAACAGACTCAGCAAATTTTTGTCTATCGCGGGAGTGATGTATGCTCCCGGTAGACTGTGAAGCAAATTCCTAACGTACTGACTGTCAGTAATAATGTTGAGGCGCTCTTTGGCGAAGGTGCGCAAAGCAAGGTTCACCGCTGCCAACTCCGCCCGCTGTGCGGACTTTTGTGGAAGAGTTAGAAGCGTGCGCCAAGCCTGGCCCTCCTGCCAAGTTAAGACACCATACGCGCGACCCCCATCCATAAAAACTGTTCTGGCCCCCTGAAGTGGGACCAGCGAGATCAATTCATACAGGGTGATTGTCTGCATTTGAAGCGAGACGAGTCTGGGGTCCTTTGGCAAGTGGTATGCCAAGCATCCGGTGAATCCCTCCAAGACAATTGGAAGTGAGTCACCGAGCTGCATCAGCTGCTGAACCTGCTCTTTGGTGAACGGGATCACGATTTTTGCTAAGTCGTGCCCTGAAATGTCCCTTGCTCTCAGCCTTCCGCGGTAGACCACCGCGGAGACCAACTCTTGGGGAGGAACGATGTTTCGGGAAGAGGTGTTCGGTAAATACACCCACTCCACGATACTCGCCCCTTTCTCGGAGTCCACTCCTACGGCTCCGGTGAACATGGATCCGGCCCGAACGATGTACAAGTTCAGGATCGGGGCATATGGCCCCCGAGTAATCCTGTCCACCCACCTTTGGCTGAGAATTTGGTTGACTTTCTCGAGAGTCAACCGTGCCTCTCGAGGAATTTGTATCCGGTCTGCCAGCTGCTTACCTAGCGTCAGCAGCGAGAAGAGCGGCTTTAGAAGATCTGTATCCAATCTGAAGTATGGTCTGGCCCAATTAATGTTACCTAAAACCTGCTGCAATTCTACCAAGGTGACTGAGTCTTTCAAGTTGATCTGGGGCAAAACTGGTGCTGCGAAAGAGCGGAGAAGCCAATGACCCAAGTATGAGAAGGGCTCGGTTCTCTGCACTTTCTCTGGGGCAATGAGTAACCCTTTTTCCCCCAGGCTGGCCTGGAGGTCCTTAAACATTTCGCTGCCAAGTTGCGGCGCTGCGACCAAGATATCGTCCATGAAATGGCATATTAAAGCTGTGGGGTGAAGGTTTCGAAACTTTGTCAGTGCGTTGTGAACATAAATTTGGCACAGGGTGGGCGAATTGAGCATCCCCTGTGGCAAATACTTCCACGCGTAACGCTGCGTGGGCTCACTGTGGTTCACAACCGGCACCGTAAAGGCAAACCTTTCCCGGTCCCTCGGATCTAGGGGAATGGTGTAAAAGCAATCCTTGAGGTCTACGACCAGGATCTCCCAACCCTCGGGAATCATATTTGGATTCGGAATGCCGCATTGAAGCGGACCCATTGGCTGTATGCATTTATTGATCTCTCTGAGATCGTGGAGGAGTCGCCACTTCCCCGACTTTTTCTTGATGACAAAAATGGGCGAATTCCAAGGACTAGTGGACTGCTCTATATGTCCTGCGTCTAGCTGTTCTTTAACCAGTTGCTTTAGGGCGACTAATTTCTCCCCCACTACCGGCCATTGTTCCACCCAGACTGGCGTGTTGGTAAGCCATTTAAGTGGCAGGGCCATTACCCGAAGGTAAGAGTGGCACGGTATTGCTGCAAAATGTCTCGCCCCAAAGGTTGATGTGCACGTCCAGAATGTGCGGCCGAATGATCGCCGTGCCGTCAGCCTTAGGGATCGTGACTTCCACCCACTCCCGGCTTCTAAACGCTTCTTGGATGCCGCATCGGAGACCGGCTCAATAGCCCATTCCTTTGGCCACTGACTTCGGCTGATAACGCTGACGTCAGCTCCGGTATCCAGCAACCCTGAGAATGACTTTTTATTCAAAAATACCTCAATAACTGGTCGCTGTTTCCATTCTATGTTGGTCTCCACTGTCGCTAAGACCTGGTATCCTTGCACTGCCTCACTTGCACTCGAGCGGTCTTCTGACCCGGACTCTGAGCTGTCCCTGAGCCTTCCCTGGCTATCTGCTGGTGAGTTACAAGGAACCACGATCAGTTGCGCTAACGTGTCTCCCTTGTGAATGGTCTGGGGTAGGTGCGTCCAAAGTTGAACTTGGAGAACACCCGAAAAATTGGAATCAATGACTCCCGGAATTACAAGAATTCCGCGTGCTCCTGCGACACTACGAGGCAAAACTAAGCCTATGAAGCCTTGGGGTAGGGGTCCCATGTACTGGGAATCCACCAGATAGACTGTGCCTGGCAAGTCGCATGTGACGTCTGCCTGGCAAGTCAATTCTAGCCCTGTACTACCCTTGGGGCTGGCTTGTGCCTTTGCAATGTCTGGAATGTGATTGGAATCTAATCCAGCTCTGGCGCGCCCAGAGCGAGGGAAGCCTCTGTTTGGACCGGGGCCAGAGACGTGTCCGCGTTCCGGTTTCCCGAATTCGGACAATTCCTGGCCCAGTGAAGGCCCTTATTGCATTTGGGACATGGGGTGGTTGGAGCCTTGGAACGGCCGGTGCGCTGGCCGCTGCCTCTGGATCGGCATTCCTTAGCGAAGTGACCGATCTTGCCGCAATTGTGGCATGCTCCCTTGGTTTGGGATCTCCTGCCTCCTTGCACCACCGCTGCCAACAGACCCATTTTGTAGGAATCTGTGCCAACGTCGGCGCATGCCCTAATCATATCTGTGAGTGTCAGGTCGGGACGATTTCCCAGGGACTGCAAGATCTTACGGCAGTCGAGATTGACGTTATCTTTGGCCAATTTCATCATGAGCTCTTGTTGGGCTTGCTCATTATCGATCTGTCTACTGATCGCTTCCTCTAATCGATTGATAAAGTCCATGTAGGACTCCTGGGATCCCTGTTTGACTGCTGTGTAATTTTTGGCTGCTTTGCCAGCTGCCGGGACTTTGAGATAAGCCTTGAAGGCTGTCTCTGCTGCCATGTGGAGCGTGGCAAGCGGCAGGGCGACTTGCGCGTCAACGGATTCGAACGGACCTGAACCATATAGCTGGTCAGGAATTACCGCTCCGCCCATCCTGGCGGCCCTTGCCTGCACTTCGAGACGATACTCGCTGTCCCATAGCAGATACTGGCTGGGGTTGAGCATCATTCGCATGACGGCTTTCCAGTCATACGGAATGAGCATCATGGTTTCGCACACTTGCTGAAGCATGCCCCTAGTGAATCAGCTCTGGAGTCCTGTCTCTGTGATGGCTTTCCGTATGGCCATGAGTAGCTTATACGGAACTGGTGAATGAATTGGTTGCTGCTGGCCCGTGAGGGCATCTACCTCTATGTGAACTGGGCATAGCTGCCTAAGCTCAGCTAGATCTTCTGCTGGCAATTCCCCCTTGCTGATTTCTTCCTCAGCCATGCGCTGAACCGTGCTCTTGGTAGCTAGGGAACCCGTAACTGTCAGCAAAGCGCCAGCGCTTCCCATCTTACGCATTCCGTCGGTGACGTCTGCAGCTGTCACCGAGGGAAAGCTCCCTACACTACTCTGTTTGAGCTGGAGTGACGGATAGAGAGCCGTTGGGGCTGATGGCTCTTCCTGCGCTGGGGGTTTCTGGGCTTCTATCCGGACTGGGTCATCCTCTGCTAAGAGCTTCCTACATTTGCTCCATGTGCCAATTATGCTGTCTGGAGCTTTTGGTGCTTTTTTTTTAATTTATTTATAGTCACATTTGTATATGCCGCCCACTCAGGCAGAACCCGACTCAAATGCAGGCTCCTATCCGATCCCAAAGTGTGAGGTCAAGTACGGCCACTTCTGGGTAAAGCGGACAATTGGCCTCCAGGTACGCTAAGAGTTCCGCTAACTTCCCACTGTGAAGACGTAAATTATATACCCCGGCCAGGGCCTTGAATTCCATTATGTGAATTCTCTGGTTAGCGGATGGACATTGCCGCTGAGGACAAGTCCCCATATTACCTGCCTGGTCCTTCGAAGGGCTTCTTCTTGGGACGAATTCGACGCGTCCTTTTTAGGCAATAGGTCTTAGCGTGACGAATCTCTGGGATGGAGTTCGGAGCGTGGACTGCTGCCACGGGCCCTCGGTGGCCTCTGCGCTGGAATCAGGGTTTCACAGCCTGCCCCTGAGCGGAACGCATTTCCGCGATGCAAGCCGTAGGATGCCTCTCTGGAATGCCTTGCCGCGTAGCTGTCACCCCGGCCGGATGGCTTTCCGACCGGAGCTGCCGCGCTGCCCTCCGGGATGAATCGGACACAGTTCTAGCGTAGAACCGGACCGCGTAGATCGTTTACTCACGAGTAGAATCACGTCGGGGTCACCAGATGTTGGAGTGGGGCCGTGAAGCGGCCCTTTGGGTCCCGGAGGAGACTGGTCAAGGAACGACACGAGACAAGATGGAGCGAAGACCAGTGATTTATTGAGGGAAAAGCATCATCATATATAGGAATTCAAGGCAGCGTGTGATAGAATCGTCATCTGACAGAAAATCACATCACCCATTTACCCGGGTTAATTGGGAACTTCTCTTGGGGAAGTTAATTAACTAAGGCAAATACTGACAGGGGAAATCCATTGTTCCTGGCTTGCCCAAGAGTAAACATGGCCACTATTTGCACTAAGGCTTGGGCTCATCTGCAAGTGAGTAATTGCCTAATGTCTAACAGGAGTTAGCGATTTCGCTTCCCTCAGCAGAACTGCCGGTCAGGTCAAATGTGGGTGAATCAATCTTATGGCTATTAATCCGCTCCCCAATTTCTGTACTCACAGAGGTCAGTGACCAGGGGTCTGCCTCGCCCGGTGTGACCACTGTGAGGGGCAGTTATGCCAATCGTGCTCGCGGATCCCGCATATACTATTTAGATATTCTGCAATAAAAAAGGAAAGGTACATTATAATAAAATGATCACAATTTACAGTCCCTACAGAATTTCTCTTTCCACTCCTGTTCATTTGGAACAGTGCCGTAGGTGTATGACAAAAGACAAATCTTTCTGCTAGTGATTCAATGTTAGCATTTGATCACTGGTAAAGTTTTAGCCCATCTTTTTTCAGTACTTATGTCCTCTTGTAAAGATTTATTTCCCTCTCAATATGCTACCAAGGGAGACTTAGCATTAGCAGAAGCTTCCTCTCCAAAGCATCAGTGTGATGCAATTTATGCAAAATGTTTGCTTATCTGCTCCAGCTCTCAGATTGTGTCTCCAAGGAAAATCATGTTCTCCTTCATCCCTGTTTACACAACTGGGATTTTACTCTGATTAAGTACCTGTCCTCCAAATGATGGCTATTTACATTAGAAATCTTTCTTATGGCCAACTTTTTTTTTGCCATTTTTAGAATCCTGCAGATTTTGATTTATCTATTTATTCAGATTTTTTTTAAAAAAAGATACCATGTTCTACCAAGGGTTCACTGGGGGTGGGGTGGGGTGGGAGTAATTACCAAGAGCAATGTTTTAAAAGATTCATAATGAAGCAAATTTCTGAGCACTAGAGACCTTCATTGCACATACAAAAATCCCTGAGATCAGAAGGAACTGAATTGGAGAGAGGTAGCTGTGGAAATTATCTTAGTAAAGTACAGTGATACCTCATACAATGTCCAAACTTGGTTCCACGAGTTTGGACTTTATATGGATTTAGACTTTGTATGAGGCATGCAAAATCCTAGCCGCGATGCCTCATACAACATCCGAAACCTTGCTGCAATGCCTCGTACAACGTCATTTCCATAGAAATTCATTGTACTGTAACAGCACAGACTTCAGGGCAAAGTCAAGGAAACAGACAGGAAACTGACAGAACTTTAAGAAATCATTGTCTAAAGGCTAAATACATTACAAAAACATGTCAAACAACCTTGATTTTAGGGGACAAACCATACAACAAGTTTTTAACTTTTGAAAACTTTATGAAGTGCAGGTTTAAAAGTTAACATGTCCCATCATGCAGCACAGTGTTAATCTACAGCCATGCAGCCGATCATCCATTTTATACAAGCTACTGTAAACAATTACTGGATGGAAGCAAAGACAAAATGGATTCCAACATGTCCCATCCACTGTGCCAAAGAATGGTCCAAAAATCTGAAGAATGCTGCAAAAATCCCAGGAATGCTTCCAAAAATACTGATGAAAAAATTCAAAAAAATCCAAAGTCACACTCAAAACCACTCCTAAACACTCTTCGCCTCGTGCAAAACCCACAAGAGCAATGCACGCATGCGTCCTGCCTTTTTTACTGCCCAGGCACAATGCAACCTGGGAAAAACCATAATGCCTCATACAAAGTCACTGAGACTATGTATGAGGCAACTTTTTTCAAGGAATTAGGCGATGTTGTATGAATTCGATGTTGTACGAAGTGGACTTTGTATGAGGTATTACTGTAATCGTGATAGTCTTACATGGGTGAGCTGATGAATAACAAAATGTGATTTAAAAATCCTTAGTTTTCATTCAGGCTGTAGAATATAAAGTTGAACTTTCCTAATAAATTGTGCCATAGGTTCGCCACCACTGTGGTATACCATATTGTAATATTTTCTGATTGCATATGAAGAGAATGCTTTAGATTGGTTTCCACTCACCAGCAAAGTCTGAGGTTATTATACCTGAAGAAAAGCTACTGCTTGTTACCTATGTAACCAAGACTGCCAACTTCTGAGTCTTTGTATTATTAAAATCAAGGTAACTATGTGCCATCAAGTTGATTCAGGCTACAGTGACACATTCCAGGGTTTTCAGAGTAGACAGTATTCAGAAGTGGTTTACTATTCCCTTCTTCTGAAGGCACTTTGGGCCTCTAAGGTTTGCCTAAGTCTATACAGAGTCTGAGGAATACGGAATCAAACTCTCAATACCTCCAGCTCACTTAACAGTCTGTCCTTTTAAGAGTGGTTTTAGATCTTCAGCAGTTACTCCATAGAAGAGAATGGCAATAAAGTAGATGCATTATGTCACAGAAATTATCAGCTCCTTTAATGGAAATGTTAACATATAAATCATGAGCTGCTGTGGTGCCTGAAGTAGACAACACATTTGAAGAAGACTGAATTCTTTTATTTAATTTATGAATGAAAACTCTGAATCTACTAGTCCACTATCACAGTCTGCATTCTTTTTTTGATGACCTTTAGTCTGATGAAATATAAGAAATATTAATTCAGGAATATCACATCCCCCCTCCATCAGTTTTCATGACACATTTTACAAACTCTCTATATAGGCACCAACATCTTTGTTCCTGCTTAACTGTTCACCCTGTTATACAAAAACTAAAGTGGAAAATCTTCTGTTAAGGGAACAAAAGATTTTTGTCTGTGTGTGTGGCCAGTTGATAACCAAACAAATGCAATCCACTTGTTTGCAACTGGTGCTATTGTCAATCTTATTTTGCAATTCCTGGTAAGCAGGGGGAAAAGAAGACATTGTCAGACTTCCAGCTGAAAAGATGCATTGATCTTGATGAGCCAGAAGGATCTTTTTCACAGAGCTGAGTGAGAATATTTCAGGAACGGTAGGTTGGTTTTTCATACCAAAAATAATTTAAAGACTCCAGCAATGACTGTATTATCTGTCTGTATTATCTGTCCAGCAATCAATGGGATTCCCTCCCTGCAGTAATCTCTGGGTCCGGACAGTTGAATAAACTTATAGAGCAAGCATGTACAATCCGTGTATGCGCACACATCACTCAGATGGTGGCAATGGTTTAAAAAATCAGACAAAATGCACATATGACTTAGCATGCTTGAATAACAAGACAGACTGAGACAGAATACAGTCTGTCTTTATTCAGGCACATTTTTGGATCAGTCTTTATTTTAAAAGATGAGGCAGTAGAATCCATTATGCATGAAGAGTGTCTCCAAATATTCATATGTAATATATGTCCCCCACTAGGTGAGAACCTTGTTCAGGCACCGGGGCTTGAGTGGTCTATCTAGGCAGTGTTGCCCATTTCTTGTCAAAGATATTAGGCAGGGACTAAAACTCACCAAAGTGTACTCTGTCAGATCCCTACTACTTTCAGAGCAGTAGCCATGCTAGTCTCTTTCAGTAGCTACAACAGGAGTCACAGCACTGTAAAAATGAATAGTATTATTTTAATGTAACATTCTACAGATCAAGTCAGCTTATTTTTTAATTTTTTTAAATTTTATTGAAACTTAACAGCATTTAAAGACACAAATACATCATTATCACATACAACAACAAATCATACAATTTTGCATCAACAAAACAATTCACTCTGTGCTCCCCACTCCCCATGGGACTTGTGCTTCCAATTTGTAATTATTTCACTTCTATCGACAATGTTCTATATGTTCATGCCCATTTCCCAGAAAGTTGTATACTCTTGTCTTGGTTTTGTTCCTTTTGCTTTGATTCTATAAATTCTCCCCAAATCTCTTTAAAGTCATTTCTCTTTGTTAGTTCTTTCTTAAACTTTAATTTACAAGTTAATCTATCATTCATTGCAATATTTCAAAGTTCCCCTTACCAATCATCCAGCAATATTTCACAATGTAGTTTTCATTTTTTCAAAATAAGTAACCTCGTAGCTGCCATCATTGTTATGACCATTTCCCTCTTATTTTTTGGTCTATTAATGCTTCCTAGATCCATTAGTAGTGCGATTCTGGGACATATTTCTAATTTTGTAGATAATACTTGATTAATTTCATTAAAAACGTTTCCCCATGTCTGCTTCTTTATACTGTAGGTGACTCTGTTATCTGTAATACTTATACATTGTTTCTCTATAAGCTGCGGAGAGTCGCTCTGTGAGTGGGGTGGCATATAAGTTTGAAATAATAACAACAACAACAATAATAATAATATATCCCCTTTACAAAATTAAATGTCACTAGGGATAGAAAGCTCTAGCCCAGGGATGCCCAAACTATGGCCCGTAGGCTGGATCCAGCTCACAGTGTCATTCCATCTGGCCCACGCTGCTCCTGGAAACAGAGGTAAAACATGCATGTGTATGCACATAATGTGCCCATGCATGTGCATAATGCTGCCATAAATGTCCCACAGATGACATAAACACATTTACAATAGCTGTGGATCATTTATGGCAGCATTATGCACATGTGCATTATGCGCACACACATGTGTGTTTTACTTCCACTTCTAGTGGGAGGAACCACAAGACCGGCACGCTCAACCATGTGGAATATGAAGTACCTGTACCCAAGGCTAGATTTATGTCTGATTCTTGTAGTGTTTTACTTTTTCATTAGGAAAATGGGCTTATCTCTTCTCTCTTTCAGTAAAAAGAGATTTTCTTTTAAGCCTATCTCTATATATACATGCATATATATACACACACACAGAGAGAGAGATAGCATCTGTTGTAGTAAGCAATTGTCTGGCATTATGCTCCATCCACTGTTCATGTGGAACTCCCACAGGAATGAAGAGAGGTGATAGAGGAATGCTGTTTGGCAGAAGCTGTAACTGGATATTGTATGCAATATTGAAAATTCAAGCCAGAATTCTCAGGAAACAAAGCCCTACTTGTTATGTTTTCTGAAAGTTTACCTCCACCCCTGCAACTCTGACAAAAAGAAAAGGAAACATGGTGCTCTAGTGTACTTGTAACAGCTTCATGCTATCTAGAGATATAAATCTGAATTTTAAAACATATTTTATTTCAATACTTATTTTATTAGAGGGTGATCAGCACATGGGTTGAAGTGACATTCACAACACAGGAGCTCTTCATAATGGGATAATTTGCATATATACTGAATAATTTACTTATATAAATTATATATCAAAATGTTCGCTATTGAATTCAATGATATTGTTTTGTAGCTTTTAATTCTGCCAAGTCTTTAATATTTACAGCCAGCACCTCTTCCAAATCAAGCCCACTGGAATTCTTCCTTTTTCATTTTCAAGAAATGCTCAGGCTTATTAGTAAAATAATAAGCAGGACTTGCTGCATCAAGGGCAGCACCATAAATGGACCTGTTTGTTTGCCTTTCTGTAGAATTCGGCCTTAACCAATTTCCCCAAAATCTGGAGAGGGTGCTGGTGCACATCTAATGGAAGCACATTCCGTAATGATGGTGCCACCACCGTGAAGTCCCAGTTCCTCATCAATAATGATTTTAGGTTAAAACAAAGAACAGTTCAAACTTTTGATCCAGGTGTTTTCCTGGTTCTGATTACTACATTGCTGCTTAAAATAAGCTGTGCCTCATGAGTTTTCCAGTAATCTTTTAAGAGTTCCCACTGTGTTTTGGGAGATGACACATATAGGATGTGTTGATCTATCAAGGATTCACAAATCTTTAGAATCTCAGCACCAGCAATGTAGAACTGAAATGAGTACAAAACATTTTACCATTTGATCCTGTTAGGTACTTAGTTGGCAGGCAAAGTATTTCAAGGGAATGGGCATGTGAATCTTAGGTGTGGGATTGTAGAGTGGAGGAGAGGAGAGCTAAATGGTAGTTTGAGTTCCTTTATCCAATTTGATTGCTCTCAGGAATGGTTCTGATTAGAATGTGAAATGTAATGTTGCAGATGATGGGGACAGCTTTTTTGGTTATTGTGGAAGAGAGCATTCAGCGGCATGGCACTGCTTTTGAGCATAAGAGGTGATGTGAAATGCACATTAATGTGGCTGCTGATGTACAAATTCAGTATATCAAAGGCAGCAGCCTTCCTGTATGTACAGACTTGTCAGTGACTGCAGCCGAGTACAAAGGCTTTTCTCTGACAGGAATCATCACAGTTGATTTGTCTTTTTAAACCGTCCTTAATGAAATATTAAAAGATAAAACATCATACATTAGAGAGTTGTTTAGAGCTGAATTCCAAGGGAGTGGGAACTAGTGTAGTACCCTGTGTTTCCATGGGGCTGTGCTGATTTGTCCTCTCAGCACAATAAATCAGTAATGGAATACAGTAAAACCTCACTTAACACAATTAATGTGTTCCCGGGGACACTTCTTTAAGTGAAATTTTTAAAAAGTGAAATGTGTTTTCACATAGGAATGCATTGAAAACCAAATGATGCATTCCAGACCTTAGAAAAAGCCCAAAAATCTGTCCACATGTGCTGACATGGAAACCAACCCACAATGCAGAACACACAGTAAAAGGTATGTACAGCATGTATGCTGACATGGACCCCTACACACACACACACACACACACACACACACACACACACACACACACACACACACACACACACACTCACGCACACACGCACGCACGCACGCACGCACACGAAGCAGAATGGTCATTAAAAGCCATACAAAAATGCTAGCTAGTACAAATGCCCCCAATCTAAAAATGACAAAAAAGACCCCAGAATGGTCATTAAAAGCCATGCAAAAATGCTAGATATACAAATGCCCCTAAACTAAAAATTTCAAACTAAAAACGCTCCCAGAACAAACCAAAAATGGTTCCCATACTCCATTTTAAAAAACCCTTGAACAGACCCCCACAAACATCGAATCACATATCCCTACCTTTGCACTGCTTGAGTAATGCTCCAAAATCCAAAACTGCTCTCCCAAAAATCCAAGAATGGCTCTCCAAAAGTCGCTTTAAAATCTGTTCCATATATTCACACTTACTGCTCCGTGCAACCAACAGACACAAGCATGCCTGGTTTCAGCGCTATAAAGCCTTCCAGGCACAAATTGAAGTAGGTAGGAAGGTAACTCATACTTTCCCTACTTGATTCCTAGGTTCTGTTCTCATGATGTGTATGCATATAAGCAGTTTCAAGGCAGAAGCATTTATTTCAATGGGAGGTGCTCACTCTAAGAAACTATGTGGTCTTTACGCTGGAGAAGGAAAAGAAATGGAAGCAGTTGCTTCAGTAGCAGGTGAGGACTATAGCTTTCAGAATCTCACAGTCCCCACAACTGATTATCAGAAATGTAATCTAAAAGGTAACATTTTGCATCTCTGACCAGACACAGATTGCCAGTACTCACATGCATAACCAAAATGGTATAAGTTGCAATGGCAAATTGCCACTAATTAATAAGGCACTGGTTGCATTCTGAGGTGACTGTCCAGTCCTTGTAGCTAGGAACAGAACGACATTGCCAGTTGGCCAGTTTTGGGAAATTTTCTGGCTTCCTCAACACTGAGCAGCCAGTGTTGTCCTTGTCTGAGGGCCAGAAGGGCACATAGCAGCTTCATTTTGACTACATTAAAACAGGATATGTATTTGGAACAACCTGCAGTAAAAAACTTACTGTGGGTTATCCGCAAATGTACATGATTGCATATAAGCAGTGTTCCCTCTCTATTGTTTTTTGTAAGCCATGCAAACAAGATAGGGATCAGACTGAATGACAATAGGCACAGTCATGTCCACAGAATTCAGGCACATCTGATCCAGTAGCCATTCATATGAACTCAACTAAAAACACTGTCTTAATATATAATTTATATATAATTTAATTTAGCTCAACACCCAAGCTGCTCACCCAACTTCAGCTTTGCTTATCAACTTCATAACGATTTTTACTGCATTTCCAAGAACACTGGAAACAGATATAGTTCAGTAACAGTGTTTCTCTATGGGCTTAGATGATGGCCAGGAGGGCTTTTGCACAACTTTGTGTGATCCACCAGTTGCGCCCACTCCTGGACAGGGACTCCTTGCTCATGGTCATGCATGCTCTGGCCACCTCTAGACTAGATTACTGTAATGCGCTCTACATGAGGCTGCCCCTGATGACCATTCGGCAGCTGCAACTGGTCCATAATGCGGCTGCCCCGGCGGTGATGGGGTGCAGACATTACACCCATGCCTTGCCAGTGCTCTGGGAGCTGTACTGGTTACCGGTATGCCTCTGGGTGCAATTCAAGGTTCTGGTAATGACCTTTAAAGCCCTACATGGTAGTGGGCCAGGATATGTAAGAGACCGCGTTACCCCAAGAACATCTGTTCATCCAACCAGAGCAGACTGGAGGGGCTCTTTAATTGTACCATCCACTAGAGGGACTTGTCTCTCTAGCACAAGAAGGAGGGTCTTCTCTGTGTCCCCACCTGGCTGGCAGGGCAGGTGTGGGGCACCGATGGAGGGGTGACTCCCACCTGCTGGCTTATATAATTAAGATTTCTCTCTCTTTTAATGGATGGGGTGAGTGGGTAAATTATTTCAAATTTTTAATGGGGTTTCAAAAGGCTTTTAATTAGTTTGACATTGCTTTTAATTGTTGTTAGCCGCCCAGAGTCATTGCCGAGTTGGGCAGCAATAGAAATTTGAAGAATAAATAAATAAATTACATTCAGTCCTTTTAACTGGAGATACCAGAGATTGAATCTAGGACACTAGTTTCCAATCTTGAGTACCCAGAGGTTCTTAGACTACAACTTCTGTACATCTTGGCCAGCACAGCCAATGGTGAAGACTTGGGAGAGTTTTAGTCCAAGAACATCTAATGACCAAAGGTTGGAAATCAATGATCTAAGCTGGGTCTTCTGATGTGGAACGTGTGCTCTAGTACAAATTTAGAATTCTAAGTCACATTCTGTTTAATATATATTTGGATGTACTGTTAGAAACAAGCATGTTTGCTTTACTCAAATAGCACTACTGGACTAGATGAACAAATAAATACATGAAAAATATATGTCTATAAAAATCTGAGATGGGTTGAGGGTACTTGCTTCATAGAGAGTGTAATCTAAGTTTACTCAGATTCCACCTTGAATCATTTAGTATGTATGTTGCCTTTTAAAGAACAGGAAGAATGTTATGTGGATATGATTTCACAAGCCCGATCCTGCATTAAATTATTACTTTTCCTGAGTTTATCTTCTGACATTATCATATTAATTTCTCTTTCTTCCTTCTCATTTTAGAACACACGGCAACATTTATGTACAGCATAGCAAGCCTTATCTACCAAGTAACCTAATAGTGTCACAGTTAGAAAATATTATAGTACTTGCTTTTAGAGACAATTGTTTTAAAAATGTTGTTTTGCCTTTCAGTTTTTATGCCATCATTCAGGCAGCAGTATAGGTTACCTTCAATGACATGTTTCTGCTCCTTAGTTTCAATCAAATGGTTTATTTACATTTAGTTTAGCTTGCTTAAAGAAAACACAGCTTCTTTAAATTCAACTGCAAATCACATTTAAGTATCTATCTTTCATATCAACTGAAAATTGAAAGAATATGCACTGAAACAAGATTAAAAATACACCAGAGACTTCTTCAATGGGAAGCTGGTAAATGTATAAAAACTGTAAAGAACGTGAGCCAAAGGTCCAAAAATGTGATCCTAATCTAATTGTAAATTTATCTGATGGATTCCAGAGGAATGAGAAGCTTCAGCTTTTTAAATTTACATCCTCTGTCTTTTTTTGTACATTCTTTTTAAATTAGATGATAATAGGAAAATTGAGAAACATGTGCTGCATCATTTGGTACAATGTGAGTAAAGTGTTGGCAGTACTCCTATCAATGACAAGTTTTCTGTTTAATATTTCATAAACACAAGTTTATTTCATGAAACACATGTTTTCATACATTAGTTTGCATTGTTTTCTTCTGAATTTACACCATCAACCCTTCTTCCTTTTTGGCTAGACATGTCTCCTAAATATAACCAACAATGGATTCCATGTAAAATACCACCAGCTTCCTGTCAGAGACTAGACATTGCTTGAGACAAAGAAGTACAACCACTGCATATCTCCTTTCCCTGCAGGGCCGTAGCCAGGATTCTAGATGTGGGTGGGTGGGTGGGGTGGGTGACCCCCCCCCCAGATGTGCAACAATGTCATATATATATATGACACCCCCTGGCTACGGCCCTGTTTCCCTGTATTTCTTCTCATTTGTTCTCCCAGTTCCAGAACAAAGACATGGACACCAGATTGAGAGTTGAATAAGGGTGTGACAGATAAGCTTTGACCTGGCCCTTGCCCTTGGGGCTCTCCCGTTCCTGCTGAGCAACACAATAAAGGCCACTGAATGAGTTTCATGGCTCTGTGTACTTGAACCTAGATCTCTGATCAAATAAAATCTAGTCCAGTACTCTAACCACATTTTTATTTACATTAAATAAATATTCTGCTCAAATTTCTCAGTTCACAGCCATCTATCTTATGGTTTGTGGTAATTTCTCCTTTCTCATTGTAAATTAAACAGACCTTAATATGTTCATGCAAAACACATCTCAGTGAATACTTATCTCAGCTTTAGTAAAAACCCAAAAATAATTTTCACATGTAGAACTGAATTTTAGTGACTCAAGATGTTTGGAAGATGTATTTGAGACAAAAACTGTTTTGTAAAATACAGGAGAAAATTATCTGATATAATTTTCTTAAAAGCTTCTTTTTTGGCGAGCCTCCTTTTGTCACATGGATTTCACGGTTTCTACAAATTTCTGAAGTCTATAGGTTTTATAGAATTCTGGATTTAGTAAACTGGATTTTAAAATCCTTTTTACATATGGTGGGAGTAGAATCTTTTATTGATTTAATCAACCTCATAAGTCCTTCAGAAGTTGCCTGAATTGGGTTGAAAATGTTTAAAAAGAGATAGGAAGCTTGTATTTTTTGTTATTTAGTTCATTGTTGATCCTGTTGCAGGCTAACATTGTTCATCCCCTGCATCCTTCCATTTCTGACTAATATGGACAGTTGCTGCATATTTTATACTGGCAGCTGAGGTGTGATTTTCAGGTCATGGGAAACATGCAAAATCAAATCACCCTAATTTTAATGCAGAGGAATAAGATGCTTGACCTGAATCAGTGTGAACTAAAAGCTTAATGCTGTTAATTACTTAAATGAACAGGTCTGAAAGTGGTCCCACCTCTAGTGATGGTTTTACAGTTTGCTGTGAAATCACTTTCTCATCTATTTCTCAAAACCCCTCTTCTATACAAAAATATCATGGAAAGTTATTACACAGTCTAAGACAGGAGTTCTCAACCTATGGCCCAAATAATCCAGCCCCTGATCTCACTCTAGGTTCCCCATCTAGCTGCTGGAATCAGCTGCGGACTCATTTACGACTGTCATAAACACATTTACGACAGCCATGGATGCATTTTATGGCAGCGTTTACAGTTGCTTTGTGTTTTGGTGAGAAATAGTTAAGTGATGAAAAAAGGAGTCAGGTTCTAGGGTTTTCTCGGCCCCCTTGCTGTGTCCCATTCCCTATGCGGAAGCCGGGCCGCCTCTGGTCGGGACCCCTGGCACGCCTCACAAGTGCCGACCATGTGCTCAATGTCCTCGTCCAGCTGTGGCCACCAAAAGTAACTGCGGGCCAGCGCTTTTGAGCGAACGATGCCCGGGTGGCTGACGTGTAGCAGTTTGAGAACCCTCGGCCGCATGGGTGTTGGGACCACCACCCGTTGGCCCCACAACAGGCACCCCCTTTCTAGGGACAACTCTAGCTTCTTCCGAAAGAATGGGTCGAATTCCTTGCTTGGGGACGATGCTGGCCACCCTTTCTGCACCCATGAGCTGACTTTCGCCAGCGTTCTGTCCTTGCCTGTCGCCCTGGCTATATCGGCTGGTACTATTGGGGGTTCGTCTAAAACCTCGATTAGTAACACCTGGCGGTCTCTTCCTATTCTGGCTTTTTGGTCGTCCGTCAAGGGCAAAGGGGATCTCGACAGCGCATCAGCATGGCTGATCTCCTTTCCAGGCCGGTACTCCAACTCGTGTTGGTACGCGTTAAGAAAAATGGCCCATCGCAACATTCTCGGGGACAGTATCTGCGGCGTGGGCTTGCCTGCCGTGAAAATTCCTAACAGGGGCTTGTGATCCGTCACGATTTTGAATGGGCGGCCATACAGAAAATCGTGAAACTTTTTGGTCCCCGCTACTATTGCCAATGCCTCCCTGTCGGTTTGCGCGTAATTTCGCTCTGCTTGGGACAGGGACCTTGAGTAAAACGCCACTGGGGCCTCCCGACCGTCATCCAACACGTGGCAAAGCACCGCCCCCACCCCCACCGGTGATGCATCACAGACTAAGACCACCGGCCGTTTGGGGTCGAAGTGTGTAAGGATCGCGTCCGATGTTAAAAGTTGCTTAAGTTCGTTGAACGCCTTCTCGTGCTCGTCACCCCACATCCATGCCTCCTCCTTCTTAAGTAACCGATGAAGCGGTTCAGCCACGGAGGCTTTCCGCGGAAGGAATGTATGGTAGAAATTGAGGAGCCCCAGGAATGACTGCAGTTCGGTTTTGGATGTGGGGCGAGGGGCCTTCTTAATGGCTGCTACCTTGGAGTTGGACGGCTTAATACCCTCAGGTGTGATCCGAAACCCTAAGAATTCGACCTCGGTTTCGAAAAAAACACATTTGTCCTTCCTCAGTCTCAGCCCCGCTTTCTCGAACACAGTTAGCACTTTATCCAATCTCTTTGCCAGTTCGGCCTCACTCCCCCCTGTTATCAATACGTCATCAAAATAAGGCAACACCCCCTCCAGCCCCTTCAGGAGGCGTTCCACAAGCGACTGAAAAAGGCCGGGTGCCGAGTTCACGCCGAACTGTAAGCGCGACACCTGGAACGCTCCTTTATGTGTGACTATCGTTTGTGCCGCGGCCGTGGCGGGAGTTACGGGGAGTTGTTGATAGGCTTGTGCCAGGTCGAGCTTAGCGAAACACTTTCCCCCATTTAGCCTGGCCAAAAGGTGGCTGACCACTGGCACCGGATATGCATTAGGGCGAATCGCCTTGTTAATTGTACACTTATAATCAGCGCAAATGCGCACCTCCCCGTTAGCCTTCAGGGCTGTTACGATTGGAGTTTCCCACTCCGCGGAATCAACAGGAATAAGAATCCCCTGGCCCACCAATTTGTCCAGTTCCGCCTCTATTTTGTCCTTTAGTGCGAAAGGCACCCTGCGCGGTTTGAGTCTTATCGGGCGGACCTCCGGGTCTAGGTCGAAGGCTACAGGGGGTCCCTTGAACTTTCCAAGTCCTTTTTCAAACACGGTGGGGTGCGCGTCACACACCGCTTGTATCGGATCCGCGCCCACGGCATGCACCCCCCCTATGAACAAACCCAAGGGCTGAAACCACTGCGTCCCTAGGAGGCTACAATTCCCCCCTTTGAGAACGACTAACGGGAGTTCTGCGGAATGTCTTTTATAGTGAACCCGAAATTTCCCGACCCCCAGCACTGGGATGCTGTTCCCTTGTACGTCTCGTAGCGTGGACCTCAGAGTCTTAAGCTTGGGCCGCGCTTGGGGGTCGATCTTCAAGAACTCTTTCTGGGGAATTATGGAATAATAGGACCCCGAGTCAATCTCCATCCTAACGGGGGCCCCTTGTACTATTACCTCAATGAAGTAATGGTTTTGTCCCGCGGACACGCTGAACACCGTGTCGTCCTCACTGCCGTCCGAGACGCGGCCCACGCCGTCCTGCTTCCTCGTGGGTCGGGCGCCATCTTGGGGTCTCGCTGGACGGTCCGGTCTGGCCGAACGGTCTTTCGACTGCCTCCGGCCCTCTTTCCGATTTCTGCATGCCCTGGCGATGTGCCCGCGCCGGCCACAGCTGTAACATTCGGCTTTCCTGAAAGGGCACTTCGCACGCTCGTGGGCCGCCCCGCAACCATCGCAGCGGCGCCCCCCTTTCCGGACTTTCTGTACCTCTTCGCCGTCGCTGCCATCTGTAGAGGACCTCGAGGTTCGTCGAGTCGCGTGCACCGGCTGTCCTGACTTGCCACGCACCGAGCTTTCCGCTTTGCTGGCCCTAGGACGCCACTCACGCCACTCGTGTATTTCGTCCACTCCCGCATTCGTGGACTCCGCGGATTCCGCGGTCTCTACGACCTCGGCCAACGTGGGTGGCGGCTCCCTGTTCATCAGGCGGCGCTGCACTTCCTTGTCCTTCAGGCCACACAGCACTACGTCCCTCATGATCATCTCCAGGTTGTCCCACTTGCAGGGAACGGCGGCTACCCTCAGGGCCTCCACGAACGCCTCTACCGACTCATCCGGCGCTTGGACTCGCCTCCAAAACGCACTCCTAGCAGGAAACATTGCCTTCGAGGGTTGGAAACGCTCACGCAGCAACTTCAGTATGTCGTCGGTTTTGAAGTCGTCCAACGTCTTCGGTTCGATCATGCCCACCAGCGTCCGCTTGGTCTCTACACCCAGCATTCGGGTGAGGATGGCCCTCTTCCTTTCCTCGTCGTCTTTGACTTTGAGTTCCACCAATGCCGCCTTGAAATCCATGTTAAAGATGGTCCAGTCTTGCGGCTTGGTAATATTGAACCCGCTCTGTGTCCTGGCACTTTGGGAATCCATCATCCCATCCTCGTCGCCAATTTGGTGTATGAAAACCAAGACACAGGACACAGCCTCGGGCTGGGTTAACTCAGGTTTATTGCATCGTGGACAGAGGGAACATGAGGTAATGGCGGATCGATAGCTCTTTATATACAGTGGTAATACATTTGAACGTGGTGCCATTGTAGCCCATTGGCTACTGCCTGCGTGACGTCATTGTGAGTCACGCCCTTCTTGTCCCGGTGTAGGTAGTGGCGGGAAAGCTTCCCGCGCTGCTGCCTTTGATGAGATCGGACCAATAGAGCTTGGACGCTCGCTGCTGCCAGCTGGTGGACATTAGCTCGCGTCCTCATTCAGGGTTCATATGATACAGCTGAAGGTTACATTGTTGCTATAGGCGAGGTTCAGATACATTATAATCCATGTGGAAGGTAAAACCCTTAGAACACAACACTTGATGCCTTTTTGTGAATTTTAGCAACATGGAAATTGAGAGGAAATACTTCTAATAGTGAGTTTTCCATTTCTCGTTTTAAAACAAAGCTCAGAAAATTACTAGACAAGAGATCTACCAGTAATTACGATTGGTGAATGATCTGACTATGTTGAGAGGTAGTATATTTACTATATCTGGGAGAAAAACAACAAACCGTCTCCATCATGCCAAGTTAACGATGGCTATAGTTTCATTCATCAAAATGATTGAAGCAATTGGTAGATTTATTCCCTAGTAGCTTCAGATATCACACAGAAATGAAAGGAAAAAGAGGCATCAGTAATTCTCATTTATACTCCTCCCCACCAACTTCCTGTGCATCTTCCAAAGGAGGAACTCACACATCTTTCCAGCGGGGAGACACATACGTTCCAGATGTGCATAAAGCTCATACATGTCACAATGGAAGAGATGTGAGATAGCCTGCTCCAGGCCTTGCATAGGAAACAGGAAAACAGAAAGTGCTGGAAATGTATGCTTCCTCATACCCCTCCTCTATGTAATACCCAACGTTGCCCTTGTTTTAGTGATTGGAAATCCATGGTGCAGTTTTCCATTTGGCAGTAGACTCTAGAGACTAGAGACAAGAACAATAATTAACTATTGTCTTTAAAAACTTTGCATAGATGTCACCAAATATTGTTTGCTTTTCAAAACTGTAGCACCGTGTTTTGATTTTTACAGCAATGTGTCATGTTACTAAGAACAATGGCTCGAATTTCATATGAGAATTCTTCTTCTTCTTCTTGATCTAAAGGATGTCCGACTACACCTTTGTAAGATAGTGTCTCTAGGAGGCTGATGATATGATGCTAAGATTTTATTGTTGGCTTCAGAATATATTACTTATAGCATATGTTCTGATTTTAGCTGATCATGTTATACCAGAAGGGAGGAAATGCAATTAAAATAAAAACGACACACTAACTGGTATTTCTAAAGGCAGTTTTTCTGGAACTTAAATGGTGACCTCAGTAGAAACCATAAATATAAAATTCATATGTGTTTTGCTTCCTGTGTATAATTACCTATCACGGGGTCCATAGTTTAAATGAAATTCTTTATGAAGCAAAAATGGTAAAATAGCATGAGTTGGCTTACTGCCCTACAGATGCATTGAGCAAAGATATGTTTTCTAATTTTAAAAGTAGAATCCTGTAGAACACGTTAGATGCAGTAATCCTATCAGTACCTTTGTTTTTAATAAATTTTCTTCATTGAATGCTTCCTATTCCTGCTGCACGGAAAAAAGATGCCATATGAACTTAATAGATAGTCAGCATAATCTTCCTTTTCACTAAAAAAATTTGGCAATGAATTTTTCCTCAATTTGGCAAAAAGCCTCTGTAAACAAGCTCAGTGGGGCTTAGACATGATGAGCCTAGAGGAAAGAAATTGAATTGATCCAAAAGATTCCAAAAGTCCTCACTTCTCTGTGGTTTCAAGCACTGCTTGACGAAACCTTTTCCAGCTGTTACTCCCCTGGAGGCCCCAGCTGGTGCTAATACAGTTCTCTGAGACTGGAGTTTGTTCATAAAAATATGATGGCCTTCTTCCATTTTAGCCGACACCTGTCCAATAGGACTGAAGGAATTCCATTGTTTTGCCTCCAGTCAAATGCAATCCTCCCTTTAGCAAAGAGCTGTTGCTTTTAAAGTGTGGTCAAGTTCCCACTGAATTCTGCTTTACCAGATTATAACCCCTGTTAGATTCAAATGGGACAGTGGGTGACAGAAACTGAATTCCTTGCAGTTCATGCCCCAGATCTTTCTTTAAATTTATCTGTGATCTCAAGTGTGATCAGATTAGATCTAGGCCAAAGCCAAGGCTTTTAGGCTCTGTTATGGTATCTCTTTTTTCAAAGTTTAATAGCCACAGACTCCACTGCAGCACTCATAGCCTGAACTTGCCCCTGTTACTCATTCCACTGCCAAATGTGGGTTGGTCAGAAATAGCTGGATTCAAAATACAGCAACATAGTATATGTAGCCAGTTCACAATACAGCTTCAACGATGAAAAAGAGCCCTTTTTGCACCAATAAAAGGGGTTTTCTTTGTTATTTTAAAATTTTACATTCATTTAATTTAATTTGATTTGATTTAATAGTCATACTTATATGCTGCTCACTCAGGTAAAACCCGACTCAGGGCGGCATTACAACAATTTTAAAAAACATATAAAAACACTTAAAATCCCAATTATCCCAACCACCCAATTATCCCAATCCTCCCAACCACAAAAAAGAGAAGAGAGAGTTCTTAGTTATTATTTAAGTTATAAGCCAGCAGGCGGGGACCGTATTCCCATTAGGGCCCCACACCTGCCCTGCCAGCCAGGTCTTCAGTCCTTTCCTGAAGGGCAGCAATTCAGTTTGAAGTATCAAATCTATTGGCAGGAGGTTCCAGAGGGCTGGTGCGGACACAGAAAAGGCATCTTATCAATCATTTTACTACATATTTTATTCAAACAGGCAAATTTGCATGCATCTGTGGGATTGAGAGCTCAGCTATGCCTTAAGCCAGGGGTTCCCAAACTTTTCAGATGATATCTAAGAATTTAGTCATTCCTATCCAATTAAACATTTAGACATTATACGACTCTAGATAATAGACAATGTTTCATATTAGACTAAGAGGGACACACTCTCTCAGTCGTCTTCAAGGGCCGGACAGCCATTTTGCACTGCTTGCACAATGGGGGTGGCCGTTTTGTCCCAACAGCTTCAAATGGGTGGCCATTTTGATTTTCAGATGCCCTTGGAGAGGTGGGGGCCACATGAAATGGAGCCATGGGCCAGATCTGGCCCATGAGCCTTAGGTTGGGAACCCCTGCCTTAAGGCTTAAGGTGACCAACCTTGGTGCTCCATGAGTTCTTAAACTTCAATTCCCAGAAGCCCTGATCTGCTGGAGTGCTGCCATGGTCTCCTGGTAATTGAAGTCCAAGTAAACCTGAAGCACCAAGGTTGGCCATCTCTGCCTTAAGGGGTAGTAGACATTCCTTTCTTTTGTACAGAGACCTTTAAAAGTTAACACCGACTTCATCTTGTCCAGAGACTGGGTTCACGTGTGATCATGCTCTAATTCAGTGGTTCCAAAACTTGGGGATCCAGTTATTGTTGGACTACAGATCCTATTAATCTGGGTCAGCCTTATACACTGCCAGCTAAAAGGAATGACTAAATTCATAGTTATTATCACCACTTTTAACCAAGTTTCCCCAATAGTATAAAGGAAGCTGAAATTAAACATATGGAAAAAAAACATTCCTTTATATGCCAGTGACATCAGCCGTATCTTTGAAGGAGGTTAAAAATCGCATGAAGTTTACAACGGTTACATGAAGTTATTTGAATATAATGTGAAAGGTATAAAACAAGAATGTATGTGCCAGAAAATTATATGGAATCAGGGGAAAGAAATTAAAAGACTATTCTTGCTCATCTATGTCTATCCAATTAAATATTTGGACATTATTTGACTCTAGATAATAGACAATGTTTCATATTAGACTAAGCGGGACTGATATAGTTGTAAGTGAACAGTTAAATATGTGAAGAAATTGGAAGTGTTCATTATTTGGAGCACAGTATTAATTAAAATGATAATTTCCTGAAGGTCTTATTTTCTGTTTTGTTATATGTATTCTAAGAAAGCACTTGGAAAAAAAGAACTGCATAATTGCTTCATCTAGGCTGAGGAAAAGGGAAGAATAAAAAGTGGTTAAATGGAGGAGGACTTAATGATTCCAAGTTTTTAGAAATACTGTGTTATTAAATGCTTTGTTCCAGCAACTGACATATAGTACTAAAAAGCTGATTGGATGTTAGTATTGGAACATGAAGAAACAATTAATAAAAGTGCCTTAGCTGCCTGAGAAAGATAGAAAAGTTAGAGACTCTTATAATGTTTTTATAGCAACAATTGTAACCATATGGAATAAACTATATTAAAAAGTCTTGATATCTTTCCTTTGGAACCAATACCAGAGAACAGATATGAGGTTGTATATTAGATGGTTAATGAAGATTTAAAAAAGCAATGTATAGGTCGGAAGGTTAATGTAAATAAGGTGTGCTGTTGTGATTTTAACAAATAAAAATGGGTAACTCTCATCCAAATTATTTTAATATCTGTAAATTAGAAGTTATATGTTAAATTGTTAGTGGAATCTTAAACCAGAAGTACAGTACAGTATATATTTTAAAAGAGGGAAAATCAAAGGGCATGCTGTCAAGAGTATACAGGTTGTTGCATTGTGTAGGAAAACAGCTGATCTAAATTATATCTGACTAGCTGGTTACACAGCCTCACTCGGGTACATATAGTTTTGTATGTGGGCCACTCCTTCCTTCCCTCCCGCTTCTCCATCGACAGTCACTTACCACCCTCACCCTTCCCAACGGTGCCTCCCATTTGCATCTTGTGACCCCCACAGTGCTGATCCCACATGCCCATTTGCCTTCCACCTACTGTGAAAACTACAACTGAGCTCAGAGGGAAAGGCAAATGATGTCACAACCTCAGGTGGCCAGTGGGTGACATCAGCCAGATGCCTGGTGACATCAGCCAGCTCATTGGTCAACAGATCATTGGGAAACAGATCAATTTTGGGGGTGTATGCCCCCCATGGGGCTCATGACCCCCACAGTGACAATCTCTCCAGCCCAAGGTAGATGTGTGCCAAGTTACAGCGCAATCGGTGCAGGGGTGTGGATTTGTATCCTGTGTGTATCCGCTGGGTCCTCGGCTAGTGTGTGTGTGTGTGTGTGTGTATGTGTGTGTGTGCATACACACACACATTAGCCGAGGACTCAGCGTTGCTTGTGTGGTTCGTACATTAGTGCAGAAGCACTGTGGACATGCACATGGGAACTGTCACATGCTCCTCGTACAGGAACAGTGAGTAGATGCTCTTACATTGGGGGAGGGGATTTCAAAAGCTGCCTCTGCCAGCCCGGCCTCATTATAGTGTAACGCGGCTTCCCTGTGAGGCTTGCAGAGAGACTACAATGTCCATTGTGCATTGCGCAACATGGAAGGCCAGGCCTGCCAAGATCCTGTAGATGGGGAGCCTCCCCTCTCCTGCCAGCTGTTCCAAAGCAATGTCAGCAGGAAATGGTTAATGCCCCGGCACAGGGTTATTAGCAGTGCAGGGCCCCTGTGTGGCGCAATACATGGTGCTAATAGTAGTTCCAGTGTAAGCCTAGTCAGACAGACATGTCCCGTTGTAATGAGCCCAGGCTGGGATGGTGAGTAATTGGTCCCTCCTCACCTCCCGCATGGAGCATGGAGGGAGGGAGGGTTCCTGGGGGTGGTAGGCCAAGGCCCCCAAACTGGCTCTACCCCCTCCCTCCCATCCTCCTCCCTTTACTGGGAGGAGGCAGCCTGCTATGCCATGCCAGCCTTTGCCGCTGCTAGTTTGGCCTTTCTTTGAGGGTTTGCGGCAAGCTTTGTGGCCGCTGCCATTAGAGCTGTCCCACCCAGCTCGCCCTGCTCACTGGCCGCCAAATTCATCCTGCTCCTGTGGCCCGGTGTGTTGTCTGAGGAGGCTTTGTGTAGTGGTCCCTGCGTGGCAGAAATCTCTCATTTGGGCAGGGTCTGGCCTGGCATGGTGTCGAGCCACCCAGGGCTTCCCCCCACACTGACCCCTCCCTCACCCTACCCTGTGCTGGGAGGCAGCGGCCCTTTGGGCCACTCCTGGCATCACTGTGGCCTTCTTGGGCTTTTTTGCGGCCTGGCGCAAAGCCCCATGATGGCCGCCGCTGTTCCTGATCCCTTCTCAGCCTGCTCTGCCTACCGGTCACCTAATCTGGGCCACTGTTCTGGCCCAGTCCATTGTCTGAATGCCCTGCTATGCCTGGGGTATATATTTGTAGGGTGCTGCTGGCACTCCTCCCCCCCTCCCGCACACTCAGTAAGGAATAACCTGGGGTTGCACTGGGCCATTTTCCCCATTGTCCTGGTCCCTGAGTCCCATGCCTTCTCTGGCCTTTGTACCCAGTGGGGGTTGGGGGGCATTGTGGCCCTTCCATTGTGAGGCACCTCTTCAGGTGGCATGTGTCTGGGACCGGCTGCGGATGTTTTTTTGTGGCCGGCATCTGTAGCGGTGAGGCAGGCTGGCATGCTGGCTAGGATCCCCACACATCCCCAGCTTCCTTTTCTTTTTTAACCTTGTCCTCCAAGGCAGCAGTTTTTGGTGTGTGTGCCAGGGTCCGTTGCGGCCATTGGTGTGGTGGCCGTTGCTCCGCCCCCTTGCTGGCTGCCCCTATTGGCTGTGGTGTGCCGCAGGGGCCACTGGAACTTGTAGTTTTTCCTTTTTTGTGGGGAGCAGGGCCCCTACCGGACCCTGACGTTGACCTTCTCCAACGTACAAGATAAATGTGTGCGAAGTGTGGTCACAGATAGTAAAGGGGTGTAGATTTGTGTTCAGGACCCACAAGGGGACACCTCTCTTTTATAGATATAGATTTGGAGATCAACTGCAAAAGAAATAAACAGGTAGCTGAATTAATCTTTTCGGTAAGTCTAGTATAACTCAAGCTGAATTTTATTTAAAGTTTAACTATTCATTAATCATTAGATATAAATTGAAACATAAACTATTTCTAGGCTAAGCTGGAACTTCAACTAATTTATATTATCTTGTTCAATTCATTTAACCACCTCCAGCATATGGATGTGATATATTGTGCTTTTATATCCATGGTTCAAAATGCCAGGAAATGGCCTGATGTTGCTATACAATATAATTCTCACATTACCATCTGGAAAAAGGATAGCAAGGCAGCATGAACATGGACAACACAAATGGCAGCTGCCAGGATGGTCTCCATTCACACAGATAATAATACCACTCACATAGAAAGCAAGGGAATATCCCAGATGACACCTTTTATCCCCATCAGTTAGCTACTCCTTACTCAAACACAAAGCAATTTTAATGGCTATTTTTGATGTGAATGTTAGTGAGCACAAGATGGTATCCTGTAGACCAAGAGTTCTCAACCTTTTAAAGCTGGGGGCCAGATCACACTCTCTCAGACAGCTTCGGGGGCCGGACAGCCATTTTGCCCTTCCTCCACCACATGGCAATTCTGGGTGTAGTGGAAGTGGTGGGGGCCACATGAAATGTCATTGCATACTGCACCCAGCCCACGGGCCACAGGTTGAGAATCCCTGCTGTAGACCATCTAGACTGTTCATTGCTATGTAAAGCCTGGCATCCTTTTTCCTGCTTGCAGTTTGGACATGATATTCTGCATCAATATTAGACTATTGCTGGTGCTTTGAATTCTTGAGACAGATGCACAATATCCCACCATTCATAAACAAGAACTGAATTTCCTGCTGTTTTTTTTCCAAAATGGAAGTTTAAGTAAACATACACTGTACACAGATTTCAACAGAAATGTCTCTCATGGAATTACCTAGTGCTAGAAGATCCCAGAAGATGACCACGTGATGAGAGGGAACAGAAGCAAGGTCAGCTGGAATGTGGCTGTAGTTCCACTGTGCCAAAATATTTTGAAGGGCTGTTTTGGACTTAATGAAATGGTGAAGCAACAATGTGAGTAAGTAGCAACATATACAACAGAGAAACAGACACACCCTTTTTACTTCTCAGGTAAACTAATGTTTCCATACATGCACTACAAAATGGAGATGAGAAAGTGATCTTCTAATTTCCAAATCCTTTTCTTGCCTTAGGGAACCTGAGGAAAAAAGCTACATCAGACCAAAAGTTCTGCAAACTTGTTGTGTCTTAAACTAGTATTAAGGAGAGGACTACATAGCAAGAGCTACTATTTTGGAGGCAGGAACTGCATTTATTAAAGACGGTACTTGTTAAGAAAATTTGCTGCTGTTTTTTATAGATAGTCCAGTTCAGATGCAACAATTTTGTTGTTCAGTCGCACAGTCGATTCCGACCCTTTGCGACCCTATGGACCATCGTTCTCCAGGCACCCCTGTCCTCCACCATCCCCCTCAGTCCTCCCAGTTCTGTGCCCATTGTGTCTACAATACCATCTATCCATCTCATCCTTGGCCTCCCCCTTCTTCTTTTGCCCTCCACCTTTCCCAACATCATGGCCTTCTCAAGTGAATCCTCCCTTCTCATTTGATGCCCAAAGTACTTTAGCCTCATCTTTACTATTTGACCTTCCAATGAGCAGTCAGTGTTGATTTCTTCTAAGATTGACCTATTTGTTCTCCTCGCTGTCCAAGGTACCCTCAAAATAATAATAACAATATTATTATAACAACAATATTATTATAACAACAATAGAAACAAAAAAAAAACATCCATGATCTCCTGCTGAGCACAAGAACTTCAGGAACGCCCAACTTTAAGTCCCCCTTTGTTATGCCTGGCCCTTATAAGCAATATCCCAGACAACGATGAACAGAACAGCAACAAGTCTTTATTCAACAGTCTTTTCAGGTTAAGCTTGCAAGGAGTTCCAGACACAGAGATGGCTATACAATCCCTCCAGAATCTGCCGTGTAGAAGCAGTAGCATAGTGGAGGAGACCCAGGCTTAGCACGTTGCTGGCTACCTGTGCGGAATGGGTAGTATAGATCCGGTCCGGCCCAAACCTTGTTTACTCGTGGGGCTTATATAGTGTCTCCCTGGTGGTGGCTTCTTGATACAAAGTAGCGACCAGCCAGATAACCATAACTAACCAATCTTAACAGGGTACATATGTAAGTAACCAATGGGGAACAGGATCCAGAACTGTAACCAATCACAGGGCTTGGATTAGCATAATGAGTGCACCCTGGGATGGGGTTTTTGTGCCCTTTTCGGCTCCTAATTTGGATGGCGGGAAACCGCCATTTTCTTCCTTGCAAGGCGCTACCCGCACAACTTGCAATAGTGCCTTAATACACAACATCCTTCCTCTTGCCAGCCTCAAGAATGGGATTAGAGCTGTTCTCTTCCAGTTTTAAATAAAAAGGTTGCCTGTTGTGTTTTAAACTGTAGTTCATGAAGTAAAATAGATTTAGATACTGCCTTATTCTTAACAAACTGCAGTTTTCTGAAGCTGGACAACCATTGTTCAGGCATTTCAAAGCATGGAGATGCAATGTGCATGAGTGCCTTAGCTCCACACTTTTCTATCATTTAGTCATCCTCCATTTGTGGAGAGTGACTAACTGTAGTGGAGAGGTCACATTATATGTAGAAACTTTCCCTATGATTTAGAACACATTTCCTTCCCAAATATATGTAATGGAGGAGCTGCAATGGTTTAGTGGTTAAGATGCTGAACTTGATGACTGGAAGGTCTGCAGATAAGCAGTTCAAGACCCAGAGCTCCCATCTCTGCCCCAACTCATGGCAACCTTGCAGTTCAAAAGCAAGAAATTAGAAAAAGATAAATAGGAACCACTTCAGTGAGAAGGTAACAACATTCCATGTGCTCCGGTGTCTAGTCATGCCTGCCACATAACCATGGAAATGTCTGCAGACACAGACAGGGCATAAACAGAAATGAGCACTGCACTCTAGAGTCAGATACGTCTGGCTTTCGAGCAAGAGAGACCTTTACCTTTATGTAATGGAGATGCTCCACAGATTGAAGAGGCTCTCTCTTCCAGTTAGTTGCTGTCTTAAGTGGTGGGTGATGAAAAAGGGGAGCTGGGGGTACTTGTGCCCATTTTCTCCTCGTAAATATTAATTGCACACTTTTGAAACAAGGGAATGGGGTATATTTGGAAAGAAATGAGTGTCTCCAATTTTTGCACTCTTGAATGTGTGGGGGGGAAGGGGGGAGGAAAGAGAAATTACAAGAGTATTCAGTTAATTATATGTTTCATTCACATAATAAAGAACAATTTTCCCCATTACATCTGAACTATGTGAATGAATTTCTGTACAATAAGCATATTGATCCACAAATGATTTAGGAAACATTTAGAATAAAAACCTTAAATCTGTTTAGTCCTACTGAAGAGAAAGAGGTGATTAGTTGAATCTGCAATGGTGGTCCTTTGTCCCCAACCCACCAGTCCCAGAACAAAGACACCAGATTTTGGGGATAAACAAGAGCCACAACTTTATTAACTGTTAATTCCCAACCACCCTTTCCTGCAGTGAGGCCTCTGTCGTGTAAGTTCCTGGGGCAAAGCCAGGGGGATCCACTGCACCCCTCCTCCTGCTCCCCTTGGGTGAGTCCAAGGCCCCAAGAGCATCCTGTCCAAAGACAGCACGATTCCGGCTGGCCAACTCGGGTTAAACTTGACCGATCACCCCACCCCCCCTCAAAGGCTGCACTATTTAGGTGGGCAGTGCGGTCAGCCAGCCACACCCCCATCCGGAGATTAAACCTCACAATCTGAGTACCCCAGATGTTGGGCACCATGGGATCATCTCCCGAAGTACCTTCTTTATTTTCATTTCATTAGCATGCTGTCCCAGCAAGCTAGATGTTGCTGCTTTTTTACACAATATACAGTCCTCTAGAAAGTAGCTGTTCAGTATGAATGACCCAAAAGCACAATACAGTTCATCTACTTCATTTGTTTAACTTACTAAAACACTAAGAAATTTTTGAGGTGGTAACCATGTAAGTCTGTGCAAGCATATCAGAGAGTAAACAAAACAAGACAAAAATCCATTGTGGCACCTTAAAGACTAACTCCTGTATTTTAATGTTAGCTTTCGTGGATCAAGTCCACTTCGTCAGACATAAGAGTGAGACTTAGTATACTAAGGGTTCTGTTTTGTGCCATTCACACAAACTCTGAAGCAACTTCGAAAACAAGAGTAAGAGCAATATAAAAAATAAGCAAACACTAAACAAAAAGCAGCTATGTGTTACCCTCATAGCTCAATCTATATGAATGACAACTATTTGTATCTTTTTAATGTGAGGAATGTAGACACCTGTACACCACTATACTATCCCACATATTGCAACTCTTAGATGATTTCAGGTCAAAGTCAAGTGTAAATACTTAGTCATAGTAGACATTTTTAAGTGGTAGCTATGTTAGTCTGTACAATCATATCAGAGAGTAAACAAAACAAAAGACAAAAAACACTGTGGCACCTTAAAGGCTAACTCCTATAGTTTAATGTTAGGTTTCATGTATCAAGTCCACTTCACCAGATATAAGAGTGAGTTTTCATGGTATCAATTTACTGTTGTAAATAGCCACACTGATCGTATGTTATTACTGGTTGTAAATAGCACACTGATTTGCAAACCTGTTACGCCAACCAACCATTGTGTACTTCTGCACCTGATATGTATAAATTGATACCATGAAAACTCACTCTTATGACGTGAACTTGATCCATGAAAGCGAACATTAAAATGCAGGAGTTAGTCTTTAAGGTGCCACAATGTGTGTGTGTGTGTTGGGTGTGTGTCTTTTTGTTTGTTTGTTTACTCTCTTAAATACTTAGTAATTGAAGTAAAGATCACCAGCTGGTACCAAAGAATGATCTTCTCTGAAATCAACTACTTCCAGTCAGAGTTAGCTAAATGGACTACTGGCTTTTCTTGTTATAAAGCAACTTCCCAAGTTTCAAGCTGCTTTTTATCATCTCAGAGTGTCACTGTACCAGAGAACAGCCACCTGCTGCTCTGAAGATGTGACTTAAACAAGCACAGACAATTTGCAACCCTTCACTTGTTGCTGAACTACAATTCCCATCAAGCCTAACTGTTAGAAACCAATGGGAACGGAGTTCCAATAACTTCTAGAGCAGGGGTTTCCAACTTTTTCAAGCCCTGGACTGGGTCATGCTCTCTCACACAGCTGAGGAGGCTGGACGGCCATTTTGCCTTGCTTCCACAATAGGGGTGGCCAATTTCAGGTGGCCATTTTGCCCCAACAGCTTCAAATGGGTAGCCATTTTGTTTCTCCCTGGAAAGAGGGAGGGAGATGCCAACCTTCAAAGGAGACTTTAGACCTCCCTCCCTGACTGTGGGTGAGTAGGGCTTGCTAGTCCTTCCTTGTGAGGCTGGGGTCCTGGAGGGGGGGGGGTTGGATGGATGAGACAAGGCCAGAAACCCAACAGTTCTACCCCACCATGGTGCCATTTCATGTGGCCCACTGCCCTCACTCCTGGTGCCGGCCATGGTTCCTTATTAATGTAAGCAGCTTTGAAATGCTGTTTACTGTACATTAAAAAGGAATCACATGGCAAAGCTTCTGGCGGCAGGAGCAAGGGGGGGTGTCACATGAAATGGTGCCATTGGCTGGATCTGGCCCATGGGCCATATTTTGGGAACCCCCGTTCTAGAAGGTTACTGTCCCCACATCCCTCAATATAAAAGGCAGATGTTGCTAAATTTCAGTCTTCAACCTTTCAGATTGTACGCGTACATTAAGACCAAAAAAGGAGAAGGGGCCATTCAACAATTATGTGATCCTCAAAGGGGGGGAGGGGTCTGCCATCCGAATTGCAGAAAAATTACATGGGGTTGGGGGTGTGTGTGTCAGGTCAAAATTACATAATCCATTTGGAGCTGTTTCTAACCGACAGTGGGAAACCAAACCTGTGAATAAAAAGAAAGGGTTTTATTTACCTTTGTGCCTTGTTCCATGCAGTGAAAATGTAGGGGGGAAGCCATGCTTCCTGGTTACAAGGAGAGCAAGAGGCTAGACTAAAGCATCACTTACTGTTTCAGTGCAATTGGCCTGCCTGTCCATTTCTCCTGCAGCGCCACTACTGGTTGGTGGTGCAAAATACAGTACTATTTGGTTCAGATCACGTAATTTTAAAGGGGAGCGAGGGGGTCAAAGCGAAAATTACGGTTGGATTACATAGGGGGGGGGGAATTTTCCCCAGAAAAAGGATCACGTAATTGTTGAATGGCCCCAAAGCTGGAAACACAACAAGTGCCCACAGAACAAAATTAAGACTAGAAACAGGGAATGCAGTTGTGATGCACACCCCCAGGTGCTTCCAATTCCTTCTTGTTTTTTATCACCATGCACGTCGTACTTGCACATTTGAATCAGAAAATGGGCAACTGGAAACTCAAAAGCAACTCTCTGTGGCTCTGTGGGTCTCCTGATACTCTTCTCTGTCACAGCTATTGCTTCTCTGTTAATACATAATAGAAGTGCAAGATTCCATGTGGGAAGGGTGTTTTACATCTCTGCCTCTCTCTTGTTA
Organism: Bradypodion ventrale; assembly: GCA_035047345.1. Taxonomy (NCBI): domain Eukaryota; kingdom Metazoa; phylum Chordata; class Lepidosauria; order Squamata; family Chamaeleonidae; genus Bradypodion; species Bradypodion ventrale. Next base: position 253,973,392 of record JAWDJE010000003.1, read on the forward strand.
ATAAAATATTCCTCAGTACCTACTTTCTCTACCTCTGTTGGCAGGTAATTTAATCTCTCTCCTCCCTGAATCTAAATATCTAATTGTTCCCTGTCCAACTTGTCTTCACATCTCTGTTCGAGGCAGTGGGACCCTTGCTGAAGTTCTTGTTTATCCCCTTGCAGCTTATAGATAAAGGGCATGCTACAGGCACTAGCTTATTTAACCTGCAACAACAAAAAATATGAAACACTGTGAAGTGTCAGTCTCTCTTTCACATTAAAAGGCAAACACTATCCTGCACTTGCTTTGTCCCAGTTCCCCACTTTCTTAGGCAGCTTTCAAATGAGTTTATTATTATTACAGCATCTGTTGTCAGTATGTCTTCTGCTATCTCTTGAAGTACCTCCCACGGTCATTGCTGAATCTAGGGCTGCCTGTTGTCAGGTTTTTTTTTTTTACATTAATGACATTCCCACAGTACCTGAAATCTGAAATATTTATGTTTGCAGTTGACAATGTGCCTCTGTTAGATGCTAATGCTTTTCTCTCCTTTTAAAAATTATTGTGTAATAAAATACTTTCCTATTACCTCCTCTCCCCACCCCTGCATTTCCCCTTCACGTGATAGAGCAAGTTATGTATGTCTTTTTACACCAAGTAATCTTAATCTGATTATTTTGGCCTGGTAATTTTTTGTAACATTTTTATACTAGAAAAATCACAGTACAAACTACCATATTTATATTTAAATATTTTAAACCATTGGTTCTGTTGAGGCTACCTGAGTGATTAATTAAGTAAATTATTGCTTTTATTTATATCCCACCCAATTAGACTACTACTCTGGGTGGCTTACAATAAAAATTTATATGGAGTTAAGTATGCCGGGCCTTTGATTATAGATTTTAGGCACGTCAGTGAAGGAAGATAATAATTTTATGTTGGAGATTACTTTGGGTTGAGAGGATTTTTGCTGGAGAAACTCCACTCAGGGGATGCCCGAATGAGGCTCCTTTCACGTCCCTGAGTGCAGCCCTCGGGTATCAAAACCCATCCTTCCAGTTTCCAAGCTCAGCGTTTTAACCACTAAGCTATGAGGAAGTGGGAGAAAGGAATATAGAGGAAGAAAAAATGGAAGGATAAAGGAAGCCATAGAGTGATTATTGACTACCAAATGTCTTAACTGGCCTTTGAAATGCACTGGTCTTTTCACATGGGCACAGATATTTAGAGAATATCTAAATCTATAAATATCTATAAGTGGCCCAGAATAATTTCTGACATGAATTTATTGTTGTAGTTGTTGATAATGGCCAACAATAAAAGTATCACAGAAAACTCATGTGTGCTATCCTGAGATCCTTTGGGGGGAAAGTAAGATGAGGTCATGGATATCACATTATTTTTCCATGTTATGACCATACAACACGGTGTTGTGATGCTGTTATGTGCCATCAAGTTGGAACTGACTCATAGTGACCCTAATAAGGCTTTCGAGCTAAATGAGATGTTTGAAGAGTAGTTTTACTAGTTCCACACCCCTAGTGACTTTCCACCAGCTACACAACTAGCCTTAACTCCTGATTTTGCAACTACTTGCACAAAGTACGGCCAGATGGGAAGGGAGAAAGCATACTTGATTGTGGTAACACCATTGCTCTTATGCCATTACTTATGTTCATAGGATTTTGACAAAACTCTTCCATTTGTATGCTCATTTAGAAGAAATCTAGGAATTCCACTCACCCTTTGCTGGTGCCATATTTATCTTACCTTACCTCTGTGGAAATGTTGCACAGAGAAAGATTCAGCATTGTTAGAAAATACCCAAATTCATAGTAATAATAATAAAGGCAAAGAGAGCTTTGCATCTTCCACAGGTATTGTATTCATCTGAGGAAAAAAGAGAGCAAGAAAGGCTTGTCAAACATCATGACTACTTCAAAGGAATGGAGCTCCAGTCTGAAATATGAAGTACATTTTGACATAACATGTAAATTAATGTTAACTGGGAATACTAGGAATAGGCAGGAAAAGAAAAAGAGGGATACGCTGATTTAGTGGTAACTCTGCCATGTCAAAAGAAACATTTCACTGTTATCCTGTTTAAACAGCCATTATTTTGATGAGTGAACTTGCAAAGGAATGCTACACAAATGAGTAGTCTGGCAAGGTTCCAGCTGTGATGCAGACAACAAATCAATCCATCATCCATCTAGATTCAGACTTAGTTTAGCAGTAGCTGACTATTGCCCTATTCAGCATGCCCAGCTAAACTCTGTATAATAGTGAAAGTGGAAAGTCAGCAGGTGCAGGGACAAACCTGTGACTTACTTGCATGCACATACACATCGACAGAGTAGTCAAAGTAAGGATTGCAGAAACAATGTGATGGGATTTTTTTTTTACATTAGGAAGGACAATGACTATCCCAACACCTATCAGTCCTGTCTGCCTTTCATAATCTCTTTCATATTAGCTGTGATCTCTCAGTAGCTGAGAGGAACTAGCCTTCCGAAAGAGCTGTTCCTTAATTGTTGATATATATGTTTGGACTCTCTATGGATAATGTGGTTGCAGGGACTGTCATAATGAAGATCTATGCTTCTAAATGTAATACAACATCACTAGTGCATATGTACAAACACATGACTTATGCTGACCTGTGTATGGTAGCAGCAAGAATAGCAGGAAAGAAAGAACTGCCTTAGGCCTAATGCTGGCAACAGTGGTAGCTTTGGTCCACTGAGTGTTCTGAGGCAGAAGATTTGGATGGGTTGTTTACATATTTTTGTCCCTCTGTGCTGGTTGTGTTTGTGTCTGTGTATGCTTTCAAAGGAAAATTATTTATTTAATTATTTATTATTATTTTTTTAAGACTTGTATGCCAACCCACTCTCAGTGCGACTCTGAGTGGCTCACAAAATATACAGTTACAATTTACAACTACGAGGTTCCATATCATCACAATAAAAAAAAAAACATTTCAACATATCATCATCATAAATCACAGTATCAAAAAAAAACTCAGTACAGTATCACAATAACAGAGCATTACAAAAAACAAAAAAACTTTTGCAGAGAAGTGGCCATGTTAGTTTGTGATGGCTCAATAAATGACTATATCCACAAAAGCTCACATGGAATACAAGAGTTTTCATTTTCCCCCCTATTTCATTTAATATTTCTATACCGCCTTTCTCAGACCAATGGCTGACTCAAGGCGGTTTACAAAAACATGAAATGACAAAGCACAATTTGCATATACAAAGTTACATAATTCAATTAATCAATTATACACAATAGAAATTCAGTTACAATAGGAAACAAAATAACCCCATAAAACAGAGGCAATAGCAATACAAAGTGTCAGTAATACAGTACATTTAAAAAAACATTTTAAAAAACAAAAGAGATACCTCATCCTTGTGTCACAAACAAAGTCCAGTAAACAAGGCCAGGAGGGGCGGACGCGGCAACGCGGCTTTGGCAGTGTCGCCATCCTCGAAGCTCCCCGTGGCCATGCAGGCTTCCTTTATCCTCCCCCCGCTGGTGGAGGGGGCGGGGGGCATGACAACTCTTTAAGATCCCTGAGTATTTTTGAAATTTTATTTATTAATTAAGAAAGAGTCCTTATGGCACAGTGGTTAACCTGCAATATTGCAGCCAAAACCTGTTCACAGTGTGTTGAGTCCGAACAAAGGAAATACTCTGACCAGCAGGATTGGGTCAAACACAAGTGATTTATTGGCAGCTCTTAACTTGGATTGTTTCAGACTGGGGAATGGGATAAAGCCCATGCATGGCTTGATGGAGCCTTTGGAGTAACTGTGCTGAACTTTACGGACATCGTCCTTTTCATCAGAGCAGTTAGAAGATGATGGTGAACTTGAAGTATGCAATTTCTGGACGGCCGCCTCCTTCTGGGCCGTACCAACAGGTTTCACTGGCTGGGGTTTTACTTCAGAGGCCTTCTGCTTGAAGGTTTTTACCCCTGAATCTGTGGCCTCAGATGCTAGGGCCTCTTTAAGCACTTGAGCAAAAGTTAGAGTGCCTCTTTTTAGCAATTGTTTCTGTGCTGCCTCATCTCTCAAACCTGCCAGGAGAAGATCATGGAGGACCACCTCTAGGTTTTCCCATTTGCAGGGGATGGCTACCAACCGGAGCGCCGCCACGTACTCTGCGGCCAACTCATTCGGTTGCTGGTCCCTCCAGTGAAATGCTAGGTGTGCAGGAAAAATGGACACAGTGGGCCTGAAGTGTGCCCGTAGTGCATCCAAAATGTTCTTCAGCGATGCAATCTCAATGTCCATCGGAAGCAGCAGGTTGGATGCCAGCTCAAGCATAGCCATTCCGCAATTGGCAAGGAAACATGCCTTCTTCTTATCGTCCTCAGTGATGTCCTGTGTGACTAAGAAATTTTTGAACTGGATCTCATAGAGCCACCACTTCTCTGGCTCTTTAATGCTGAATGGAGTGAAGGCAGGACAGTGAGATCCCACCTTCATCGCCAATGTTGAGTCCAAACAAAGGAACTACTCTGACCAGCAGGATTGGGTCAAAAACAAGTGATTTACTGGCAGCTCTTAACTTGGATTGTTTTGGACTGGAGAATGTGGGAAAGGAGACCAACTTATATACAGGCAGAATGGTAGTTACAGAATGATACATTTACCCAGACTTTTAAAAAGAGCGGGAAACTGTGTGTTAACTAATCAGATTACAAAGACAGCAATATGAATCTCGCGCCAAGAAGAAAGGGTGTGCTTTTACAGCAATTACAGCAATTAACCACGTACTGAAATAATTAAGTAATAAAGCATTTGGACACAACACAGTGTGAGTTCGATCCTAACTGGTTCAAGGTTGACTTAGCCTTCCAGCCTTCCAAGGTCAGTAAAATAAGTACCCAGTATGTTGAAGGCAAAAATGATAACTACATTATAATACACATTATAATAATACGGGGCGGTATAAAAATATAATTGCTATTTCTATTGCTATTTTTGTCTGGACATAGTTTTGCACAGAGATACTTTGTGCAAATTGTGGAAATGTTGACAGGAAATCAATGTCCTTGTCTTGCTCTCACAGTACAGGTGAGAAATCTTAAGAGCCATTTTGTCATGTCAAGACATCCTGTACCAAGGAGAATTAAATAAAGATTTTTACATCACTTCTTTATAGAGAAATCAATATCTTATGTGAGGTGATCCAAATAGCAAACAAATGGGTAATGAGTGCACAAGAGAATGAGATTGTACAAATATGTAGGTTTTAAAGTACTCACAAAATCATGTTGGCATGCAGAAGAGAGGGACAACAATTGAGTCCAGTACGGTGACTTATAGGTTGCCACATCATTCACAATTTTTCATTGGCCAAAATCGTACTAGTTAAGTTCACCATCATAACACAGTTGGCGGCATCTCTGTTAAGCATAAGCACTTGTTGTTGTACACCAGATCACCACACATTACAGCAAATGTCCATGCTAATGTCTTACCTTGTAATTCAGTGCTGACAAGTATGCTGATTGTTTCACTGCCACAAAACACAACAGAATAGGATCATTCTTTTAAAAATGTATTAGTCATCTGTACTCTGAACAAATTTTGGAAGCACTCTTTCCAAAAAAATGGCACCTTAAAAATCAGTACAAAAATAATAGAATGGTTCACATGATCTCAATCAGAACCAAGTTCAACTAACAGTATCTACCATTGGGATGGATCCAGATTTAGTCACACAACAATACTAGCAGATGTGGACCACCCCACTGGCTTATTTTCTCAGAACTGTCTGTAGTCTCCATACTTAAAATGTTGCACCTGTCTAGTTCACTCTTCTTTTGACAACTGGGCAACTTAGGATAGATGAGAAGTTGTCACTCAGCACAGCACCTATTCCTAGTAGAAGCTCTTCGTTGTTCATCATTCTTTTTCTTTCCCTGATAATTACACTCATGAATTGTTCTTCTGCTAAAATTGTTATTTTTTTGTACCAGAATGTGACATCTTCATGTAGCAGAGCTGTCTTTTCACTGTTTACTATCATGGCCCTCTGTATCTGAATATCTTGTTATGGACAACAGGACAGCAGTGTCTGCATTAAAAATATAACAAAACCCTTTCATATCTCTATAGACTGAAATTCTTAAAATTGTTCATTAAAGGTTTGGTGAAATCCCTATATTTCTGTAATGACTCCGGATTCTGGAATATATGAACCTGATTTTCATTGCTCTTCAAATGGTGATATTAAACGTTTCTCACATAGAGATGCTGTCCAGGATCCTGTTATGTGTTCACACTGGTACAATTCTCTCATCATAAGTTTCAGCATTGCCATTGTCATGATTCACAAGAGCTAGCAAATGTCTGCACAAACGTCTAACTTGTAGACACTCACCCCAGGATTCAAACCAAGAGTTATTAGTTATGTTAATTCACTGTGAACGTATTGAGTCAGAATTTACTAACATTGGGTTTGTTGGTATGTTCACTGTCTTAAAAAAGTATACATGCATGTGGTTGTGGTTGTCTAAAATTGACCAAATGTGGTGATTGTTACAGTAAAACCCAGATTTATGTAAAAAGTCCATTCTGTAGCTTTTTACATAATACTTTTTATGTAAATCGATGCATTCCCATATGGATGCATTGAAAGGAAAAAAAACGGTCCTGACCGGACCAAAAATAATCAACAAAATAATCAGCACAAAGGGAATGTTGAAGCAATCTGCCTACCTTTTCCATTCTGCTGCTGCTGCTTCCTCCTCAGTGGTTTGTCTGCCCATCGGGGGAACAGGAACCACCACTGCCAACAGTGCTGCTGCTGTCCCTGCTGCTTCTACTGGCTCCAGCAGAGCACAAAGGCACATCCGCTCAGCTGCACTCCCTGTCTGAGGTCTCCTCACTGTGCACTCCAGCCAGGAATGCCCATCAGGGAAAGACCGTTGGGTTGTGCTCTTTGGCCGAAGTCTCCGCACAGTGCGCTTTAGCTGGAACGCAGATCTGATGAAGAGCGGGATGGAGTGGTTTTCACCCAACGTGCGCTCCCAGCCAAAGCATGCAGCACCTCAGACAAAGAGCACAACCGAGCGGATATGCCCCCCCACGCTCTACCAGTGGCAGTAGAAGCAATGGGGACTCCAGAAAACACAGCAAAACTGCAGCAATCATCAGCACTGCCTGCTCCTCTGCCACAGTAAGTGACACCTTGTGACTTCCGGCAGTGGGGATGGGTGGCATGTGGTAGAATTTTTAATTCTAAAATGGCATGGGGCTGTGATTTCAGAGTTTATAATGGAGGTGGCACCATTTTAGAATTACAAGACGCAAGTAAACCCCTTATGTAAAATGATTTATTTGCATAAAACGGGATGCATTTTCTGCAAAAAAAGTTACATAAGTCAATTTTTATGTAAATCGATGCGTATGTAAATTGGGGTTTTACTGTATAAATGTCTAAAGTGGTTTGAGCATCTGTAAACTCAGTACAAAAATATGCAGTCCTTAATTTCTGCCTTCTGACTACATAACTGTAATGAAACTAGTATACATAGCAGTTATAAGACATCCAGAGGCACAAGGCAGGAAATTACAGGTCTGTAACCTACCCTTTTTCTTGAATTATATTTTTGAAGGCATTATTAAAGTTTGATTTCATAGATAAAATCCTGTTTCCATAAACTGAGCCATGTAAATCTGATGATGTTATCAGCTAGGACATTTCTTTGGGAAATTAAACATTTCCTACTTCTGTCCCAAGGCACCCATAATTTCCATGTAATCCCTTTCAACATTGGGAATCCATAGGAACCACAGGATTAGAGGAGGAAATAATTACGGGAAATTGCTACTGAATATAAAGTTATCCAGGTAGTGGAAATTTTATCAAACACTTCGTCTTTCTTACCCATTGTCCCCATGATGAAATGGATTCCATGGGAACTATGGGTGCCTCGGGACAAAAATATGAAATCTTTAACTTCTGAAAAATTGTCCTGACTGATGCTGTCTTCAATCTTACATGGCTTAAGGTACTGTATATGAAAAGGATTTCAGCCATTATATCTAGATTTAATAATACTATTGCAAAAATATTATTTGAGAAGATTATAGACCTGTAATTTCTTGACCAACCCTCTGGATTCCTTATACCTGCTATGCATACTGGCTTATTCCCTAAAACTGGATTCCTCTTAGTGGAAGGTAAATTATGGTGCATTCATCCATAGAGATAGGAAATGTTGGATCTGAGTAACAATTGCTTAGGTGCACATGGGAGGGTGGGAGAGTTATTGTCTTCGCTTGCATCTTGCTGGAAGCAACATGTCGTCCACAGCTGGAAGCAGAATCCTGGATGTGGTTGGAGATAGGATGCAAAAAGGCTCTTTGGTTCTTCAAAGCAATAATTTCAGTCATTCAAAGTCTGATTTGAAATTTCAGTTGGACTTTGGTCTACAGTGGATGCGCAGAGACCAACATATGCTAAGCAGTCCTTGGAAAAGCTGTGACATGACATCCAAACTAATATGGTCCTGAATCAATACAGTCATTCAAAGGTAGGAAGGAGGAAAGAAACACAATGCCTCAAAGCCGGATATACTGCCTATCTAGTTTCCAAATATGATTAGAACATGATTTAACAACTGTACAGTAGAATTTTTGTGTATATATATGTGGCAGTTGTTTCCCCTCTGTTTTTAAATTTTTTTGATAAGAAAGTGCTAAGAACAACCCCATTAATGACTAAATAGGATCAATGTGGTGTTATGGCTTTGCTTGCACTAGTGTTGGGTTTTTGGAAATAACTGTTTTGAATAAGCATTGCTCTTTTCCACATGGAGAGCACATAAATGCCATGTTGATCTTTGTATATCCAAACAACAGAAACTACTGTCTCTTACCCAGGGAAACCAAAGATGAAACATATTGGCTTATCAGCCATTCTGTGCTAATCCAATCAAGCTGTTCAAGCATTTCACAATAAAGCAGAATGCATTTTGGATAAAATATAACCTTGCCCTCCTCATTCATGTGCTTTGAAATCATTAGCTTCTGCAAATGTCATATTGCTGATTCAAGAGGCAGTGTTCAAAGTGAAGGTCTGGATTGCCTTCAAATATATGACAAGCTGTAATGACGAGAAACCCCCTATGCTTATGCCCAAGTGCTGCTGATTTAGCAATGTGAAATAATTATCTGCAGAATAATAAAACTCTGAAGATAAAAAAGACAGCAATGCGAAGGCGAAATATAAAGTATGGGCCCAGATAAAAAGATTCTGATCACAGTGACACTGAAGAGTTCAACAATATCCCCAGTGTGATTTTAAGGGGGAAAGACCCACACTTGTGTTACATCTTTAAAGATGTTTGAAGATGAGAATGGATAGATGAAAAAATTGGGAGCTACAATTAAAAGACTATCTTTAAAGGATTTTGCATGTGCCACCTCCTGTCTCAAAGGTTCACTTGGCTTGACCATTTCCTCTACTTAAGCTTGCAGCCACAATGCTTCCTGTGGGTGGTGATTCTTCAGGAAATGTCCTCTATAGAACATTTTGTTGTTCAGTCGCACAGTCAATTCTGACCCTTCGCAACCCCATGGACCATTGCCCGCCAGGCACCTCTGTCCTCCACCATCCTCCTCAAACCACCCAGCTCTGTGCCCGTTGCATCTACAATACCATCTAGCCATCTCATTTTCTGCTGCCCACTTCTTCTTTTGCCTTCCACCTTTCCTGGCATCAAGGCCTTCTCAAGTGAATCCTCTCTTCTCCTTTGATGTCCAAAGTACTTTAGCTTCATCTTCACTATTTGACCTTATAAGGAGCAGTCAGGGTTGATATCTTCTAAGATTGACCTATTTGTTCTCCTCGCTGTCCAGGGTACTCTCAAAACTCTCCTCCGACACCACATTTCAAAGGCATCTATTCTTCTGTGCTCAGCTTTCCTTATGGTCCAGCTCTCACAACCATACATTACCACCGAGAATACCATTACTTTGACTATGCTGACTTTTGTTTGCAAGGTGATGTCTCTACTTTTAACTATGTTCCCCAAGTTTCTCAGCTTGCTTCCCAAGAATTAGTTGCCTTTTTATTTTTTATTTAGAGCATAAAGGGCAACAAAACTACCAGTGCCAGAATGCCTTGTGACGGCTTCCTCCCAGGAAGCATTGTGGCGGTAAATGGAGGCATAGAAGGAAGCCTCAGCCTTGTCCAGCCGAGTGAAAGGAAAGTTTCAGCTGATAGCTATTTAATTTAATTTAATTTAATTTAATTTAATTTAATTTAATTTAATTTAATTTAATTGTCAAATTTATATACCGCCCACTCAGCCAAAGCCGACTCAGGGCGGTTTACAATGACAATTTAAAAAACATGTTTAAAACAGTTAAAACTACCCACCCCCTAAAACAAGGGGTGCAGGATCCAAAGGCACCATGGGGAGGAGTTCTTCTACACCAGCCACCCAATGGAGGTTACCCTTCCACCTGCACCCCACACTTGACCCGCCAGCCAGGTTTTAAGTTCTTTTCTGAAAGGCAGCAGTTCCGTCCGGAGATGTAGCTCTGTTGGCAGGAGGTTCCAGAGGGCCGGCGCAGACACGGAGAAGGCTCTCCTCCTTCTGCCAGAGAGGCGAGCCCCTCTGGCTGATGGAACAATTAGAGAGCCCCTCCAGTCCTGCTCTGGTTGGATGGACAGACGTCCTCAGGGTGATGTGGTCTCTTAGGTAACCCGGCCCACTACCATATAGGGTTTTAAAAGTCAAAACCAGCACCTTGAATTGCACCCGGAGGCAAACTGGCAACCAGTGCAGCTCCCGGAGCAGTGGCGAAGTACGGGCATAACGCCCACACCCCATCACCACCTGGGCTGCCGCATTCTGGACCAGCTGTAGCCTCCAAATGGTCGTCAAGGGCAGTCTCATGTAGAGCGCATTGCAATAATCTAGTCTGGAGCGTGAGTGACCATGAGCAAGGAGTCCCGGTCCAGGAGTGGGCACAACTGGCGAATCACCCGAAGCTGGGCAAAGCCCTCCTGGTCACAGCCCCCACCTGTTCTTCTAGCAGTAGCCGCGAATCCAGGAGGACCCCCAAGTTGTGCACTGGGTCTGTCTGGGGCAAAATAGCCCCATCCAGAACCAAAGATGGTAGCTCCCGGGATAACGCAGGACCCCTTATCCATAGCCACTCAGTCTTGCTGGGATTCAGTTGTAGCCCGTTAGCCCCCATCCAGACCCCATCAGCTTCGAGATACCTGGAACAGACTTTGATGGCATCACTGTGGTCCCCATGGGCTGTGATGTACAACTGAGTGTCATCTGCATACTGATGGTACCGCACCCCATGGGAACGAATGATCTCACCCAACGGCTTCATGTAGATGTTAAATAGGAGAGGAGAGAGCCCTGAGGCACCCCTCATTTGAGGGGCCTAGGACTCGACCTCTCACTCTCCAACCACACCGACTGGGTCCGACCCCTCAGAAATGAGGAAAACCAGGACCACACAGTGCCCTGGATCCCCAATCCTCGGAGCCGTTCCAGAAGGATACTGTGGTCAACGGTATTGAAAGCTACTGAGAGGTCAAGAAGAGCAAGGACGGATGGGTGACCACAGTCCCACTCCAGCCAGAGATCATCCATCAGTGCGACCAATGCCGTCTCGGTACCATATCCAGGCCTGAATCCTGACTGAAAGGGGTCCAGATAATTTGCTTCGTCCAGTACCCCCTGCAGCTGACGCGCCACTGCCTTCTCCAACACCTTCCCTAAAAAGGGGAGGTTGGAGACAGGCCTATAGTTGGTTAGGACAGCTTGGTCAAGGGAAAGTTTCTTCAGGAGGGGGCGTACCAAGGCATGTTTTAAAGGTGTGGGAAACACCCCCTCCCACAATGATGCATTGATCATAGCCCCGACCCAGCCACCTGTCACCACCTTGGAGGCTTTCACCAGCCAGATGGGACAGGGGTCCAATGGGCAGGTAGTGGCAGGCACAGCTGCAAGGAGCCTGTCCACTTCATCAGGGGCAACTAGATCAAACTGGTCCCAGATGGTATGGCAAGACTGTGCTCCAGCTCCCTCCGGACTCTCCCCATCCACGCCAGGATTAAACCCCGAGCGAATCAGATTGATTTTCTCTACCAGATGGTCAGCAAAGTCCTCAGCCGACCCCTACCAACCAGGCACCGGGGGCCCCCTACCAAGGAGAGACCAAGGAGAGCTATATGTGGTCTCAAAGTCCAAGATGTCTTCCTGGGGTATTACTGGTGAATTCTGAGAGCTGGAGTCCAAGAAAACTGAATGGTGTATCCCTGCTCACAGTCTACACACCAGCCCTTACAATAGAAACTGTAATTTGTTCTTTCAGATTTGTACAACCTGAGACATTTTTCGAGGCATTTTTTCTCACTGTATCGCTTGATGTGACCTGGGAGTGATTATGGGGTAGTCCAAAGGTTGACTTCAGAATGAATTAACAGCTTAGGAGCAAAGGCCAGAGAGAACCTGGTTGGAGAAAAAGGTTTGCTATGCTTGCCCTGAAGTTTTTGTACTCCATTACTGGTTGTTTGCTAGGCTGCAGTTTTACATCTCCAACCTGGTAAATATTGAAGTGATCAGAGACTATTTCAACATTCATTTTCTCATTCATTATGTGAGTCTTCAAATATCACCTTCATTGTCTCTAATAGGAAGAGGAAGTAATGAGATGAAGTAAAAAGCTTATGAGCTACACATGTAAGTGGTGTTTGAAATGCTGATAAATATAGGATTTCATATGTATTATCAGGACTAAGATATCTTTGTGCCTCAGAATAAGGATGTTATCTAAATTTAGAAACTTTGAAGTCAGCTTTTGGATAGGGATAATGAAGGAAATATGATGATAAACCTGTTGAGTCCCAGAATAAACCCCAATTTTGCAGTAAAATGAAAATACTGGAACAGAAAACAATCTCTGAGGCTTGCCATGGAGACAGACAACTGCTTTTGGAGGGTTCTGGCTTTCTATGATAAAGTGAAACTGAGTTCACTGAGTTCACTCAACTTGTTTGCTAATTATTGTCATATTTTATTACTTGCTACATCTTACACCATTCCTATGAGAACAGATCATGCTCCAAAATAAAAGGTTGTTTTATGTTGTTTACATTTTAAAAAATAAATCTAATAATCCACACCAGTTCTATGTATTTTGACATTCTGCTGTTCTAAATTAGATGCTGGCTGTTGACCCAAGCAACCTGTTAATGTCATTGGCATTTCCTATATATTTTCCCCACAAATTGTTTCTTATATCACAAGATATTATCTTTCTCAAGTATTAATTGAAAGGCTAAAACATATATATTTTCTCCTTAAAACAGTAAATCAGATTACTTACCTGCACCAAGTAAGGGCACACAAGGGCACTATTATACCTCAGGTTACTTGCAGCCCTGCTATTTCTGCCTGCCTCATTGAGGGGAAAAATAATTACACTTTTCCTGCCCCTTTTGCAGAGGAACAGAGGAAGTATTTAATGTCAATACAAAATATCCTAAAGGAGCTAGTATTAGCATCTACAACATACTGAATGTTAACACTGGAAGCAGCCTTTGATGGCTGAAGGTAAAAGTAAAGGTAAAGGTTTCCCTTGCTTGAAAGCCAGTCATATCCAACTCTAGGGTTCAGTGCTCATCTCTGTTTCAAAGTCGAAGACTTTCCGTGGTCATGTGGCAGGCATGACTAGTCACAGGAGCACATGGAACACTGTTTACCTTCCCACCGAAGTGGTCCCTATTTATCTACTTGCAATTTCTTGCTATCGAACTGCTAGGTTGGCAGGAGCTGGGACAAAGCCGGGAGCTCATTCTGTCCTGCAGTACTCAGGAATTGAACTGCTGACCTCTTGCCTTCCAGTCAGCGTCTTAGCCACTTGAGCCACTGCAGTCAGTGATACACTGCAAAAAAATTTGCTACCTACTCTGTGGGCTGTCCAAATCTGTGGGTGGGGCCAAACACCCTGCATTATGGGCTATGGAGGTGGGTGTGGCCAACCAAGTGGGCATGGCCTGGGCATACCTGTCAAGTTTCGGGAAATTTCTGTCAAATAAGGGAAATTTCGCGGCCAAAACGGGAAACTAGACAGTTATGCTTATCCTGTGCTGGCCTCCAGTCTAACTCCAGTCTAATTGCAGTCTAACTAATATGGGATGGTGGAGGGAAAGAGTGTAAAATATGGGGGGTGACAGAAATTTCCCGAAACTTGACAGGTATGGGCCTGGGGGAATTTCCGCTACCAGTTCTGCAGAATCTGACAGAACCAGCTGCAGTGCATCACTGACTGCAGTCCTTTTTGATGGCTGAAAGACTGGGAACTGTATATGGGATTGCCACAAAAAAAAGTAGACTCCCTCTTGAAAAAAGGAGCATGTGGAGAGGTTGGAGCAGACCAGTGTCCATGATATTTGGATGCTGGAAGCAGGAGCGACCACAGGGTAAATGCCTTGCCTGGATATGTTCACAGTATCAAATGTTGATGTATGTGTGCAAATTCAGTGGCACAAAAAGCAGATTCTAGTAAGTTTGGGGGTTTTGTGCTGTTTTCCAAAAAACCTCACCACTGCTGCTATTGTAAGTGTAAATTGTGAAGTTGGCAGCTGTACACTGCATATAGTGTTTTAAAGATTCTAGTCTTTTGCATGCAGCACAGACAAGAGAATGATTCAAGCATTAAGCCAGAACATATAGAGCAGGGATTCTCAACCTGTGGCCTGTGAGCCGGATGTGGCCCACCATGCCATTTAATGTGGCTCCCCACTGCCTCCACCACACCTGGAAGTGCTGTGTGGTAGAGGAAGGGGGAAATGGCTGTCTGGCCCCCGAAGCTGTCAGAGGGAGTGTGACCCGGCCCCCGGCTTAAAAAGTTTGAGAACTGATATAGAGGGTTAAAATTATGATAGAGAACCAGGGTACACACAGATTTTAGGTTAATAAAAAAACCTTTTCTGCTTATCGTTTAAAATTATGTGTCAGTGGGAATCTTGTCCTGTTTGTTTCTGTTTTCTGGGTGCTATCTGTGACTAACTGAACCAGAGAGGTTTTTTAACAGAGGTTGTCCATGAATTCTTAGAACAAATTGCTCATTGAGCAATTGATGATGATGATGATGATGTCATCAGGGCTAGGACCCAAGCAGTGGTGTTCCAAAACTGTGGTCTGAACATCTGATGATCCGTGTACTCCAGGGGTTCCCAACATTTTCAAGCCGGGGGCTGGGTCACACTCTTTCAGTCAGCTTCAAGGTTAAAATTATGATAGAGAACCAGGGTACACACAGATTTTAGGTTAATAAACCTGCACGATGGGGGTGGCCATTTTGTCCCTACAGCTTCAAAGGGGTGACCATTTTGTTTCTCAAATGTGGGTGGCACATGAAGTGGTGCTGCAGGCTGGATCCAGCCCATGGGCCTTAGGTTAGGAACCCTGGTGTACACCTTCAAGAATAATAATAGGACTAAGCAAAGCTATCATCCTTTACTGCAAATACTTTGCCAGCTTTGATACTATCAAACATTCACATTGTCTAGCATATCCTGATAGTTTCTTAAAACTTTGACAATAACCAGTAAATATCAACATACAAAAGGTTTCTGACATTTACGGTAACTTATATTTATACTAGCATTGGCTACCTGGCTTTGCCGGTTGTGTTACTTGGGCCCTCTTCTTACCTCCGTCCCGTTTTTCATCTGTGGCAGTGCCCCCCCCCCCCGCGCGCTCCCTCGGGTGCCTGCCACATGTTCTCAGAAATGTCTGCAGACAGAGACAGCACTGGCTCTTTGGCTATAAGCAGAGATGAGCACTGAACCCTAGAGTCGGATATGACTGAATTTCGAGCAAGGGTGATGTTTACCTTTATCTTTCTTTGTTCTTGTTGTTCTGTCGCACAGTCGATTCCGACCCTTTGCAACCCCAAGGACCATTGCCCACCAGGCACCCCTATCCTCCACCATCTTCCTCAGCCCATCCAGCTCTGTGCCCATTGCATCTACAATGCCATCTAGCCATCTCATTCTCTGCTGTCCCCTTCTACTTTTGCCCTCCACCTTTCCCAGCATCAAGGCTTTCTCAAGTGAATCCTCTCTTCTCATTTGATGTCCAAAGTACTGTACTTTAGCTTCATCTTTACTATTTGACTTTCCATTTGCAACTCAACAGGGCCAAACTTCACAGTAATAAATCTGAACCCCAATCAGGGATCTCCTGTTATTAACAGTTGTAAAAAGCTGTATCAATTTGTATACTTATCTGTTATGCTAGCCAACCCTTGTTCAGACTCTGTACCTGATGTACAGGTGAAACTCGAAAAATTAGAATATCGTGCAAATGTTCATTCATTCCACTTAAAAGGTGAAACAAATATATGAGATAGACTCACTACATGCAAAGTGATATATGTCATGCAAGAGGCAGTCTAACAATGCAACTGGACTCAAAAGACTGTATCAGGAAAGCATATATAAATGCTTGTATACAAATGCCAGAAGCCTCCGGAACAAAATAGGGGAGCTGGAATACTTAGCAATAGATAAGAATATTGATATTATTGGTACCACTGAAACCTGGTGGACAGATGATAACCAATGGGATACAGTTATCCCAGGCTACAAACTGTACAGGAAGGATAGGAAGGGCAATCAGGAGGTGGTGTAGCCTTGTATGTCAAAGAAGTGATAAAATCATATGAATTGGAATATCTAGGTGATTTGGAGTCACCATTAGAAGCTCTGTGTGTAAGAGTACCAGGCCACAAGGATGGTCTAACAGTAGGCATATACTATCGGCCTCCGACCCAAACTCTTGAGGGAGACTGGCAGTTGGAGAATGTTGTAAAGGAGGCATCCAAGAAGGGAAACCTGGTTATAATGGGGGACTTCAATTACCCTCACATAGACTGGGTGAACTGTTGTTTAGCACATGATAAAGAGATAAAGTTCCTAGATATGCTAAATGGTTTTTCCCTGGGACAGATGGTTGAAGACCCAATTAGAGGTACAAGAATCCTTGACTTGATCCTGAGTAATACTCAGGATCTGGTGCAAGATGTTAATGTGACTGATCCAATAGGGAACAGTGACCACAACTCAATTATGTTTAACTTGATCATAGACTGCAAGTCACTGATAAAATCTAACACAGAGACCTTAAATTTTCAAAAAGGAAATTTCCCAAAGATGAGGAAACTACAAAAAAAGAAGATGAAAGGGAAAATTGAGAGAGTCCAAACACTCCAAGAGGCATGGAGGCTGTTTACAAAAACAATAACAGAGGCCCAATTGGAATGTATACCCAAAAGGAAAAAGGGCACTGCCAGGTCCAAGAGGACTCTGATGTGGCTTACAGGAGCTGTTCGGGAAGTGATCAAGAGCAAGAAAAGCTCATTTAGAAGATGGAAGGCTTGTCCGAATGAGGACAGAGGGCAGAAACATAAATTCTGGCAGAACAAATGCAAGGCAACAATCAGGAAAGCAAAGCAAGACTTTGAGGAGCATATAGCTAAAAAATACTCAGAGAAATAACAAAGACTTCTTTAAGTACATTAGAAGTAAGAACCCAACCAGGAAGGCCATTGGACCGTTAGATGACAATGGAAGGCAAGGGGTTATTAAAGAGGAAACAGAGATTGCAGAGAGACTCAATGAATTCTTTGCTTCAGTATTCACTGAAGAAGACAGAGACCACATGCCCAAAACAGAGCCTATCTTCGTAGGGAGGGAAACCGAAGAATTAAGCAAGATAGAAATAACCAGGGAGGAGGTCCTTGCATGTCTTGTTAAGCTAAACACTAACAAATCACCAGGACCAGATGGCATCCATCCACGAGTTCTCAGGGAACTTAAAGATGAAATTGCTGATCTCCTAGCCAAAATATATAATATTTCCCTCAAATCAGGCTTTGTGCCTGAGGACTGGAAGGTAGCGAATGTAACACCAATTTTCAAAAAAGGATCCAGGGGTGATCCAGGAAATTAATGACCTGTCAGTTTGACATGTGTCCCAGGTAAAGTGATGGAAACCATCCTAAAAGATAGAATTAATAGGCACATAGAAGAGAAGGCGCTGCTAAAGGAGAGCCAACATGGGTTTTACAAGGGCAAATCATGCCTCACTAATCTGTAGGAATTTTTTGAGAGTGTCAACAAGCATGTGGATAAGGGGGATCCAGTTGACATTGTTTATCTGGACTTTCAGAAGGCTTTTGACAAGGTCCCACACCTGTCTTGAATAAACGTACCAGTCATGGAATAAAGGGACAGGTCTTGTCCTGGATCAGCAACTGGCTAAGGGACAGGAAACAGAGGGTAACACTAAATGGACACTTCTCCAAGTGGAGGGATGGAAAGAGTGGGGTCCCCCAAGGTTCAGTACTGGGACCCCTGCTTTTCAACCTCTTCATAAATGATCTAGAGGTAGGAATAAAAAGCAAGGTAGCCAGATTTGCTGACGACACTAAATTATACAGGGTAGTGAAAACTGTGAGAGATTGTGAGGAGCTCCAGAGGGATCTCTTGACACTGTGGGAGTGGGCAAAACAGTGGCAAATGAGCTTCAACATTAGTAAGTGCAGAGTGATGCATGTTGGGGCAAAAAACCCCAATTACATTTATAAACTGATGGGGTCTGAACTCTCTGTGACAAACCAGGAAAGGGACCTTGGTGTCCTGGTGGACAACTCAATGAAGGTGTCAACCCAGTGTGCCTCAGCAGTGAAAAAAGCAAACTCAATGCTAGGGATCATTAGGAAGGGTATAGAAAATAAGTCAGCAAGTGTCATTTTGCCTCTTTATAAATCTATGGTGAGGCCCCATCTGGAATACTGTGTACAGTTCTGGTTGCCATACCTCCAGAAGGATATTATGGAGTTGGAGAAAGTGCAGAGGAGGGCAACCAGAGTGATGAGGGGACTGGAACACCTTCCTTACCATCTGAGGCTGCGGTTGTGCCTTTTCACTCTTGAACCACGGCGTCTAAGAGGTGACCTGATTGAAGTTTATAAAATCATTCACGGTGTGGACAAAGTAGATAAGGAAAAACTGTTTTCCCTATCGCACAACACTAGAACTAGGGCACACTTGATGAAACTTTTGGGTACTAGTTCTCAAACTAATAAGAGAAAGTACTTTTTCACCCAGAGGATTACTGGTCTATGGAACTCCCTGCCAGAAGAAGTGGTGACAGATGTCAGTCTTGACAGCTTTAAGAAAGGATTAGACAAGTTCATGGAGGACAAGGGTATCAATGGCTATGATTATGGATACTTAAGGACAACCTCGGGGTTGGAGAGATAGACAGGATAGACAGGATATCTCTCAATGCCATTTCCAGGGAATCCTAAGCAGGTGAAGGCATCTCCTTGGGAATACCCTGAAGGAAATGGTGAGCCACTGTGTGAGACAGAATGCTGGACTGGATGGGCTGTGGCCTGTTCCAGCAAGGCTGTACTTATGTTCTTCTTCTTCTTTCTCCCCCCAGTGTCTGCTGCAGCAGGGCCCTGAGCTGTAGTGCATGCATGTCGGCCGTTGGTTGATGTTTTTGCACACACCGGCTGTCCTGCCTCCTCCGCGTTCGGGCCATCCTGCCTGATTGGCTGTGGCATGCCATGGAGGACGCTGGGACTTGGAGGTTTTTTTGTTGGCGTTTGTGGGGTGCTGGACCCACTCTCTTTCTCTGGACCCTTGTGGCGATGATGTCAGGGAAGTAAGGTAAATGTGAACGGTGCATTACGGGATAGGCTCGGCAGGTGTGGAAATGCATTCTGCGCACGCACAGCCACATCCCTTCCTTACAGGTTAAGGTAGGACAATGACACAATGTAACTGTTTGGGAAAGCATATTATCTAATCAATGCAATCAATTCATCAAAAAGACTTTAACCAGTGTGAAGTCCGAGTATGTTTCTATGTCAATATGAACATCACTGACAGGCAGAGGCAGTTATAAGATAAAAGGGTGCAAGATGGAAAGTCTTACTGAGAATATTAAGGTGTGTGCAGATCTGCGCTTTTACATTTTTTAGCATCTAAATCTCAGTGGAATGCAAGTCTTTGATGCCTGTTAGATCCACTTTTTATGAGACAGAATTTTTTATATTAGAAGTTGGATAGTACTAAAGTAACTTCTGAATCCCAATTGGTTAAGGGGGAAAAAACCTAAAGGCATTCAGCAGTAAAAATCTATGAGTCTTCTGACAGGATTTTTACAGCATGATCTGCATTCATGTTTTTTTTCCTCCCCAAGTGTTTTCTGGCATGAATTTTCATCCTCCCACAATTACATACCACTTGCACTTTTATTAACAATAAGCAGTCACAGATTTTTATAAGATCATTGAGGGTAATCAGTTGTAGGGCCTATAGGAAGTGGGATATAAAAAGCTTGGGTTATTTTCTATAATGCAAAGACATGCTCTAAATTATATTTAAGCTGTGCATCATTTAACTGTGAGGCTGTCCACACAATCATGTAGCTCACTATTTGGACCACATTTAATGTGGTTTAGGTCAAATCAAATTATGGCACCCACACATGTGTTGACTTGGAACATTCCACATCTTTTTAAAGGTCCCACTCCTCTATGGCACAGCACTAGGGCAGTGGTGGTGAACCTATGACACATGTGCCAGAGGGGGCACACATAGCCTTCTCTGTTGGCACGTGCACTGTCACCCCAGCACAGAGTTCGCCCTGCCCCTCTGCCCAACAGCCTAATGGGAGCGCTTCTTCCCTCCCCTGACTGGGGTAAACAGGCTGCTCACATGCGCCATGGAGGTACAGTGTGGACAGCAGCCTGTCGAGTCTGTGGTGAAGGTGATTGGGCACTTGGTCTCTAAAAGGTTCGCCATCATTGCACTAGGGCTACAGTTTTTGGTGTTTTTTAAATGATTCTGAGCACTCCTTTTGTTTTTAATAGATTAATTGTTAGTGGCTAACTGAGAGGCTTAAGTCTGGGTGGCAGTTTGCCACCAGGGAATTAGAGCTCTATGATCAGTGGTGTTCTTGCAGTCTCATTAAGGTAAGTAAGTATGAATAAAAAGGAGAATGAATTCTGTTTAATAAAGTATACTTTAATGAATTGGCCTGAAGAAATAAGTCTGATTTTTCACAAAATAAACAATATTTTATGGAAGGGGGCAGGGGAGTAAAATTTAAAAATAATTTATTTATCAAGTGATCAAATACTGTAATGTACCATATTTAATTTGTAAGAAATAAACAATAACAGCAGAGAAAATTAGCTAATTAGCCATTTTAGCAATGACTCTTTCAACTTTAATTTTGATCAGTCAGCCAATTCTTTTTTTAAAAAAGGTCTCTGCCCTGCCAGAATTGCCCATTCCAGTGTAAACTGTTCAATTCACAATATAGAGTATAAAAGGGGGTTGAACTTTTCCAGTCTCATGCTTCCCTCTCTAAGATAATGGCCCAAATAGTTTAGCACCATCCTAAAATCAATCCCCCCCCCCCAATCAAATTTGGATTCAACACTGACTTACAAAGCTCTCAAACTGAAAGGTTAAACAGTTTCTGGGTCCGATTCAATGTGTTAGCATTAACCTTTGCATCCCTAGGCTTGAAGCCTGCCTATCTAAGGGACTGTCTGTCTTGATATAAATTTGTCCAGATGTTAAGACCTTCAAGAAGAACCCTCTTGAAAATTCCCTCTTGTGTGGAGGTTTGTTTGATGAGTACAAACAGGATGTTCTCTTGTGTTAACTCTGAACTGTGGGGTTCACTCACGTCAGGACTGCAATCATTCCAATTTCTCGCTGTCGTTTAGAAGGGGGCCCTTTGCTATCCTACCTTTTAATGTTTATTGATTATAAAAAGGGTATTGGTACTGTCCATTTTTCTTTTAGTGATGATCTTATCAGTTTGATTACTAGTTAATTAGTTGATAAAAAGACAGGGAAGGATAATCCTTGACCTCCCTTGATCTCATAAAAAAGCTATTGGCATTAAAAACACCTTTTCAACTGCCCACAGCTTATACCACTTTACCAACATACCCTTCAGCTTGCACAGGACTGCTGCAACCTTTCAGAAGCAGAGATTGGGTCCAAAGAGGTTTAATTTCTGCTGCCTTTTTGATGTTAAATTTACAACCCTATAAATTTAAAATACAGGTCTGCAGCTTTCTCTCTCTATTTTATTGTTGTTGCTATTTGCTTTACAAGCAAAGCATGTATGTTTAAGTAAACCATTTAGCTTACCACATGTAAACTTAGTGTAAAGAAACTTTTGCAAAGCAAAGCACATGTGTATCTTCAGAACAACTGTAAGTAAAGAAACTATTTTGTTATATTCTAAACTTGTGTAGAGAGTTTAATTGATGGTGTAGGGAGTATAAGGCTTGGAGAACTTGCAAACTCAAACTAATTCTATTTGTAAATCTGCCCTGCTTTACTGCTACATAAAATACTTTACAGTAAAGTCTTGTTTCATTTAAAATATCAGGGTAACCTACAATAAAGTTCAAAATAGCCCTGTATTATACTGCATCCAGAGAGATGCTATTTTGGATCTTGGACTGATACTCTTGCTTCCAGCCCACTTCCAAAGGCCCAAGTGATTTCAGCTGAGGCCCCATTTGAGCAAATTGTACCTCAGGGGTTACTGCCGGAAACTAAATCCTGTGGGAATGCAGGGGAAGAGACCATTGGGGATGGTGCTCTGCCTTTAATAAAAGCCACTGCATCTAACTAACACAACCTGGAGCCTATGGATTTTCTGCTGGGGAACTCTGCTGCCACTGGACCCTCAGGGAGACAATGAGGCCCACAATGCACCTTTAAAACTAGGGAAATCACAAGGATTGTCTTAGTTGACTCTTGGCCACCTATTTCACCATTCATCATCAATTTCTATAATCTATAATCAATAACCAAGAATTAAATTCTATAATCCAACCAAGAATTATTAACTACATGAATTAAAGCAAATTTTGCAAATTTTTCATTAACTTTCAAGGACAATGCAGTTGATTTAAGGTGCAAAATAATGGTCTTACCCAGGACAATAACAGGTTCTTATTTTGTATAACAGCTAAACCAACAACCAACCCTTTCCTCAGGGCCTCAAGTTTTATTTGTGCTGACAATCTTGCAGTTGCTGCTCAGTAGGATAGCTTCAGATGTATTAGATTAGGAAAACTTTGTTCATATTATAATAGAAATCAACCTAACCCCAACCCTGCTAAGACTCAAATCAGTGCCTTCCATCTGAGAAACAAGCAGGCATTTTGAAAACTTCAGGTTACCTGAAAAGGCACCTGATTAAATCATTGTTTTGCCCTCAAATAGCTAGGTATTATTTTGGATTGTAAACTAACCTGTAGAAAACACTGTAATAATGTACAAATAACGCCCTTAACTAGGGCCAGGCTCAACGAACATATTTCTGGGAGAAATATCAACAACCTAAGATATGCAGATGACACTACTCTAATAGCAGAAAGTGAAGAAGGCCTAAAGAACCTCTTGATTAGGGGTCCTCCTGGATTCGGGACTGCTACTTGTAGATCAGTGTGCGGCCGTGGCCAGGAGGACTTTCGCACAGCTTCGCGTCATCCATCAGTTGCGTTTGCTCCTGGACCGGGACTCCCTGCTCATGGTCACACATGCTCTGGTCACCTCCAGGCTAGATTATTGCAATGCGCTCTACATGGGGCTGTCATTGATGACCATTCAGAGGCTACAGCTGGTGCAGAATGCAGCAGCCCAGGTGGTGATGGGGTGCGAGCATTATGCTCACGCCTCACTATTGCTTTGGGAGCTGCACTGGTTACCAGTTTGTCTCTGGGTGCAATTCAAGGTGCTGGTTTTGACCTTTAAAGCCCTACATGGTAGTGGGCCAGGATACCTAAAAGACCGCATTGTCCCAAGAGTGTCTGTCCATCCAACCAGAGCAGACCAGAGGGGCTCCCTAATTGTTCCATCTGCCAGAGGGGCTCACCTCTCTGGCACACGAAGGAGGTGTGCGCACCGGCCTTGTGAAACCTCCTGCCAGTAGAGTTGCGGGAGCAGACGGAGCTGCTGCCTTACAGAAAAGAATTAAAAACCTGGTTGGCGGGGCAGGTGTGGGGCCCGGATGGAAGAGTGGCCCCCACCTGCTGGCTTATAAAATGAAGCCTCCCCATCTTTTTAATGCAGGCAGTTTTAATGTGGTTAGTTTTTAATTGGGGGGTGGGTATGTTGGGGTTTTAATTGTTTTTAATATGTATGTTTTAATCCTGTTGTGAGCCGCCCTGAGTCGGGTTTGCCTGATTGGGCGGCATAGAAATTTGAGAAATAAATAAATAAATAAATAAATAAATAAATAATAAAAAAAATTAGGATGAAAGAGAAGAGTGCAAAAACTGGCCTGAAACTCAACATTAACACACACACACACACACACACACACACACACACACACACACACACACACACACACACACACACACACACACACACACACAGATCATGCCATCTGGACCCATCACTCCTTGGCAAATAGAAGGGGAATAAATGAAAGTAGTGACAGACTTTACCTTCTTGGGATCTAATATCACTGCAGATGGTGACTGCAACCATGAAATAAAAAGACACATACAGTAAATACTCGCATAACGAAAAAACTCAATTCTGCGAGTTGCTTCGCTATGCGGTTTTTTCCTTTATGTGAAGCCTCTGGGAGATGCCCCAGATAATGAACAAAAAATGTTTGTTACGTGGGGTTCCCATTGACCAGGTATACCCCGGCTATCGAAAAACCAACATAATGAACGTGGGGTTTTTCCTTGTTATCACCCTTGCATAACAAATGCTTAGTTATGCGAATTTTTTGCTATGTGTTGGTTATGCGAGGTAAAACTGTACTTCTTGGGAGGCAAGCTATGACAAACCTAGGCAGCATAATAAAAAGTAGAGACATCACCCTGCCAACAAATGTCTGCATAGTTAAAGCAATGGTCTTTCCAGTAGTAACGTATGGCTGTGAGAGCTGGACCTTAAGGAAGGCCAGAGCACAGAAGAATAGATGCCTTTGAATTGTGGTGCTGGAGAAGATTTTTGAGAGTCCCCTGGACTGCAAGGAGATTAAATCAGTCAACTCTAAAGGAAATCAACCCTGACCGCTCCTTGGAAGGACAAATACTGAAGCAGAAGCTCAAGTACTTTGGCCACCAAATGAGAAGAGAGGACTCACTGGAGAAGGCCCTGATTCTGGGAAAGTCAAAGGAAAAGGAAGGGCAAAGGGAGCAGCTGAGGATGAGATGGCCAGATGGCATTGGTGATGCAGTAGGCATAGATCTGGATGGACTATGGAGGATAGCAGATGACAGAGGAGCTTGGTTTGTGGTGGTCCATGGGGTCTCAAAGGGTTGAACTCATCTGTGCGACTGAACAACAACAGTCATTAATTTTAATGAATTTAAAGCTCTCTTTTGGAAATGGCAGAATTGGAGTCAGTTAGAAGATTTTAAAGGTAAAAAAATCACTGGCAGATCACAATTTGTGGTATCAGGACTATGAGCAGTATCCTCGGTCTGCCAAGGACATTGAGCATTGGCTCCATCAGGACCGTAAGGAAGTGATTATGTGCTACTTTGTGACTTTTTTTTTGCTTGCTGTGTATTGTAGATTGATTTTTTTTTGCTTACTGTATATTGTATTATTGTATTTTTATATTTATTGCACTTTGTATTGTTAATTTTTTATATTGTATTGTTAATTTTTTCTATGTTGTAAGCCGCCCTGAGTGGTGCTTGCACCAGGAGGGCGGGGTATAAATAAATTTCTATCAGTTGCCAGGTTTTTTTACTTTTACCAATCCTTTCTTCTGATGGTGTTCTGGGATTGTGCAGCTTGCCAAAGACTACACAGATTGGCTATTCTTTCTACAAAGAGAAGGGGATGAGAATTGGCTACAATCACCTCTAACCTTTCAGCTATGGGATCCTCTAGAGAAGTGGAATATCTAGCCCACAAGATGCTTTGTACTCTAACTCTTATAGATCCACTCAGTGTGTCCAATGGCGAGGAAAAACAATTTCAAATCCAGAGAATGAATAGCAGCAGACAGCAATACAGCCAAAACAACTTTTATTCAACACAGGTAACGAGAGCGAACAACAACAACCTCCAGTCAGATAGATAGATAGATAGATAAATCTTTATTGTCATTGTCCTTCATAGAACAACGAGATTGGGGGGAAAAACACTTATCAACCCAACAAAAACTAAACAAAATACAACTATACAAAACTATCAACATACTCCCACCCCACATATACACATTTAACCCTAAAAAGCTCTAAAACTCTAAGGCTCTAAAAACTCTAAAACTCTAGCTCTAAAAACTCTAAAAACTATATACAGAAGGTCCCTCATAGACTGCATTGCACTGCATTCAAAGCCAGAACTGCTTGGTCTTTATGACCCTATACCTTCTTCTAGAACGCAGAAGCTGAAAGAGATCATTTCCGGGGCATACCTGTCAAGTTTCCGGAAATTTCTGTCAAATAAGGGAAATTTCCCGGCCAAAACAGGAAACTGGACAGCTATGCTTATCCAGTGTTGGCCTCCAGTCTAACTCCAGTCTAATTGCAGTCTAACTAATATGGGATTATGGCGGAAAAGAGTGTAAAATACGGGAGTTTGACAGAAATTTCCCGAAACTTGACAGGTATGTTCCGGGGTGCGTACTATCTTGCACAATCTCTGCAGCTTTCTTATAACACCTGGTGGCATAGATTTTATCTAGAGTGAGAAGAGTACACCCGATTACCCCCTCCGCAGTCTTTACAACCCTGGACAGCATTGTTCTTTCCCTAGCTGTACAACTCCCAAACCATACACACAGACCATAGCTTAACACACTCTCTATGGTACAGTGGTAGAATGCCAACAGCAGGTCCTTTGAAAGATTGTTCTTCCTAAGGATTCTCAAGAAGTATAACCTCTGCTGTGCTCTCTTCATCAGGTCTTTGGTGTTTGCTCCCCATGTTAGATCATCCCTCAGCTCCATTCCCAGAAATCGAAACACCGAGACCTGTTCCACACAATTCCCTTCAATAATAAGTGGTTGGATGTTCAATTTGCATTTTCTAAAGTCCACAATGATCTCTTTTGTCTTTTTTACATTGAGGAATAAATTGTTTTCCCTACACCACTCCGTCAGCATCTCAACCTCCTTCCTGTAAGCCGACTCCCCCTCCCCAGCAGTAATCAGACCAACCACCATTGTGTCATCTGCAAACTTGATGATCTTATTGCTGGGGTAACTGGGAACACAATCATATGTGTAAAGCGTGTACAGAAGCGGGCTCAGCACACACCCCTGCGGCGTCCTCGTACTTATACTGAGATCCGCAGAGACATGAGAGCCCATCCTGACCCGTTGGGAACGATCTGATAGAAAATCTAGTATCCACCTACATAAGCATGGCGGAAGCCCCAGATCTAATAATTTGGGCACCAGTCTATGCGGAAGAATAGTATTAAATGCAGAACTAAAATCTACAAATAACAGTCTCACATAAGTCCCTTTTTTCTCCAAATGTGTCAGAACAGCATGTAGGGCCGTAGCCACAGCTTCCTCTGTGGATCTCTTTGTCTTATATGCAAATTGACAAGAGTCAAGTCCAACTGGTAAACAAGCCATAATACAGTTCCGCAACACTTTTCAAAGCATTTCATTATGACAGGTGTAAGCGCCACAGGGCGGAAGTCATTCAGACTATCTATGTTAGATTTTTTAGGCAGAGGTATAATAGTAGAGGATTTCAGACAAGGTGGGACAGTGGCTTGGGCCAAAGACCGATTAAAAATCTTCATAAAAGTTTCTGCCAGCTGTTCTGAGCAGTCTCTCAGTGCCCTACCAGCCACTCTATCAGGACCCATAGACTTCCTCACATTTATCCCTTTTAATATTTGCCTCACTTCTCCCACTTCCACCATGGCAACATTCCCTAAGGGGAGCTGGATCCACTGCTGGTGTCACCTCAAATCGGGTGAAGAAGGTATTCAGCTCCTCCACCAGAGAAGCAGTGCTCTCTACAGGCGATGGATTACTGGGTTTGTAGTCAGTAAGGTGCTGGATCCCCTGCCATACTTGGCTGGTGTCGTGACTACTCAGGTGATCTTCAATTTTCCCTCTATACACAGCTTTTGCCTTCCTTATATCCCTCTTCAGGTTCACCCTTTCTATATTATACAATACCCAGTCTCCAGTTCAAAAAGCAAAGTTTCTGGCCTTCAACAGTCTCCGAACTTCACTCATCATCCATGGCTTCCTGTTCAGATACATCTTTACATGCTTTTCCCTGGTGACGTTGGCTGTGCAGAATCTAATATAATCCAGGACCGTTGATGTGTATGTCTCCAGATCTTGATGGTCAATCACATTCCTAGGCTATTCCTGGCAGTAACTCACAGTTGAAACCCATTTGTTCCGTTAACTTATTCAGAACTCTCGAGCCTCCCTGAAGTCTCACGAGACTTCGGACCATATTAATAATGCAAATACATATTAAGCTCTCTGCACAACATCCCCCCCCCGAATTGTAGTATATGTGTTACTATTGTTTGACACAGCGCTGCCTCTGGCATCACCGGCAGTTGTTGATACGCCTGTGCCAGGTCCAGTTTCGCAAAACATTTGCCCCCATGTAATGTAGCAAGTAAATGGCTAATTACCAGTACCGGATATGCATTTAGCCTAATGGCCTTATTAATATTACATTTATAATCAGCGCAAATGCGCACTTCCCTATTCAATTTCAAGGCAATTACTATAGGCATTTCCCGAATCCACAGGCACCAGGATTCCCTGGGCTCCATTTCTGCCTCTATTTTCTCTTTAAGCGCGAATGGAACTTGTCTGGGCTTCATCCGGACCGGCAAAACTGATGGATCCAATTCAAAAGACACAAGGGTTCCCACAAACCTGCCCAGACCCTTTCCAAAAACCTCCGGATGGGGATCGCAAACATCCTTTACTGGATCAGTCCCCATAGAATTAATGCCAGATAGTTTAATGCCCAATGGTTCAAACCATTGCACCCCCAACATATAATTTGTGCCCTGCTTAACCACAACCAGAGGTAGTCTCACATCGAAGTTTTTGAATTGGACTCTGAAGTTCCCCACCCCCAAGGTGGGAATCTGGCGCTCCTGCACATCATGAAGTAATGACTTCAATGCCTGCAGCTTGGGACGATTGGCTGGTGGAATTTTCAGGAATTCCCGCTGGGGCAGAATTGAAAAGGATGTACCCGAATCTACTTTTATTTGTTGATGGTGGCCTTGCAGGCGAAGATTTATGATGAAACGCCCAGTTATTTCAGCGACCTTGGTTTGTATGTTTTTCACGGCTGCAACTTTTCCAATGGGACTCTTCTCACTCCATCGGCGAAACTCTCTACTGTGACCAGTTTTTTTCTGTTTGCAAACCTTTGCAATATGGCCCTTCTTTCCATATTGAAAACACTCGGTCTTCCAAAATGGACACTTTGACTGACGATGATGACCTCCACATCCATCTCACTTTCCCAGGGGTTTTTATTTCTCCTTCTTCTGAGTCTTCTTGCTGATCTTGGCAACCTCTCCCTCATCCTCACTGGACCTCAGTGACACGGATGATGAAGATGACGAGGAAGATGACGAACACCTCTGGGCCTGAACGGCCGACTCGTCACTTCCCCTCGCCACTGTCTTTCCTTTGAAAGACTGCACACCTGACCGAGCTGTCTCGGATGCCAACACCTCTTTGAGCACTGATTTGACCATTAATGTATCTCTTGCCATTAGTCAGCGTTGGACCTCCTTGTCCCTCAGGATGGCGAGTAGATGGTCACAGAGTGCTTTTTTGATGTCTGACCACCGACAGGGCGTGGCTGCAAGATGTAAAGCAGCGGCATATTCAGCCACAGACTCCCCTTGTCTTTGATCACACTGATGGAAGGTACTTTGGTCTGAAAATGACTCCTAAGTGTCGACAGAATATCTCTCAGTGGCACCTCATCAATCTCCCATGGCAAAACGAGATGAATAGCCAGTTCTAGTGTATTCAAGCCGCAGCAAGCTAGAAAACAAGATCATTGCTGTTCCAGATCTTCAATTTTCTCGGCAGCCATCGCATGTTTGAATTGCTTCTCGTACAAGCTCCATTTCTCTGGTTCAGAAACCACAAATGGACCTATTGAAAACTTGTGGGCTGCCATCCCACCTTCATCACCAATTTCAAATCTGGAGAATGAATAGCAGCAGACAGCAATACAGCCACCACAACTTTTATTCAACACAGGTAATGAGAGCAAACAACAACAACCTCCAGTCCTTAGCTATTCCAGGCAGTTACTGACAATTAAAACCCGTTTGTTCCGTTAACAGCTCTGCCTTGAGCACTTCTCGTTCAGAACTCTCGAGCCTCCCTAAAGTCTCGTGAGACTTTGGACCATATTAATAATGCAAATACATATAAAGCTCTATACACAACAGAGAGTTCCACTCCAAAGATCTAGAAAGCAAAACATTCCCCATTCCTGCTACTTCTGGATTTATGTTTGTGACGAACGTGGTCTGGATGGAGCAGATTTTTGGTATACTCCATTAGCATACTTTTAATGTTCTTATGTTTTCACTAACATGAAATCATCATATCTGTCAAGTATCCCGGATTGGCCAGGATTTCCCGTATTCCTTTTTTAAAAATTTTTAAATTTTTTATTTATTTCCAAAAAGCAAAAGATAAAACTAACAAACATACAGGGGAAAAAACAATAACAATACAATACAATGTTACATCAAGCTCATAGAAAATAGCACATAATAGTAATTAAGCTAATTGTTTGCAATATAACCCACAATATTAAATACCCACATAATAGGTTATTACTATAACCATAACATTCATAAGAGCTTTCAGTATTACAACTATTTTTTATTTCTTTACTAGTTACACAACACCCAGTGAATATTTACAATGCCCGGAGAGTTTAGTATCTATATCATCTCCAAAACCCACTTTGAGATGGTACAGGTCCAAAACTGTCCCTAGCCATAGGAGAATGATCCACAAACGGCTTCCAAATACTCCAAAACCTGTTTTCTTTTAATTTATCCCTTTTTACTTTTATCTCCCATGTCAGTTTGTCATTCAATGCTAAACTCCACATTTCCTTATACCACTCTCCAGTCTGTATAAATACATCATTTTTCCAATTTCTGGCAATGCATTGTCTACCTGTAGTTAACATAATTTCCAATAATTCTTTTTCCTCCTTATTCAAACCCATACCTTCCACATCTGTTAATAGAATGGTACCTGACACCAACTTAATTCTTTTACCCATTATTTCCCCAATCTCTCCTTCTATTCATCTCCAAAATTCATTTATTTTTTTGCAACTCCACCACATGTGTTCATAAGTTCCAACCGTTTCTTTGCATCTCCAGCATAGATTATCCCTTTTATTATCCATCTGATGGAGCCTCAGTGGTGTCAAGTACCATTGCCACAACATTTTAAAATTATGTTCCTTAATTCTTACTGACATTGTTCTCATTATCCTCTTTTTCCATTTATTTCTCCATTCAACATCTCCTATTTTTATATTCAAATGTTGTTCCCACTTCCGTTTCAAGTCTTCCTGTGGATCTTTACCCTTATTCAGTATAATGTAAAGTTTGCTTACTAGACCCTTAATGTTCTTTTCCCCATTTCTGATCTTTAATACCAATTCTTCAAATTCGGTCTTTGTTCTATCTATCCCTACTTCTCTTCTATATTTTTTATTCCAATTATCAACCTTCAATTTCTGAAACCAGTCCAATTTTAACTTTTCAAATATTTTTTTCCTCTTGGTTTCATCATCACAAACTTTTAACCAGTCCTTCAGTAAAGACATTTCATTTTTATCCAGTATTTCCTTTTTTTCCTTATCTATTTTTATTGGAAAACACACCATATCAGTCAATTCCAAAATTGGAGAGAGATTTGGGACCATATCTTTCTTTACTCTTTTCCACACCTCCATGAGACCTCTCATCATAGTATTGCTTGTTTTTTATCGGTTTATCCTTAATTCCGAAAAAGATCATTTTGCCAATATTCCTGTATTCTTTCATCTCCAATTCCTCCCAAATTGCCTTTTCTCTTGCCAAGATCTTCACAACATTCTTAATTTGGAATGCTCGATAGTATGCTAACAAATTTGGCATACCCAAACCCCCTTCTTTCTGAGATAAGTACCAAAGCTTCTTTGGAAGTCTAGATTTTTTACCTCCATTATAAAAATTATTAAACATCTTTTGAAACTCATTGATTTTCATCTCCTTCAAATGGATCGCAAGTGCGTCAAATAAAAAATTAATCTTCGGCAGCAATATCATTTTGCAAATTGCAATCCTCCCAAACCATTACAGATTCAACTTTTGAAACTCTTGTAATTTGTTCTTAAATTCTACTTTCAAACTGTCATAATTCAATCTTTTAAGTTCTTCCAATTTGTTTGAAATAGTTATCCCCAAATATTTCAACTTTTCTTTAATTTGTATGTTAAATGTCCCCACTATCTTTCCCATCTCCTTTACCCCCATGTTACACAGCATCAATTCTGATTTATCCCAATTTATCATCAATCCAGTTATAGCCTCAAATTCCTGAAGTTGGTCTTTAATCCTATCCATTACCACCTCTGGATGTTTCACCATTAACAGCGTATCGTCTGCATACATACTCACTTTATTACCCAATATCCCTCCTATGTTTGGATTGTCCCTTATATTTTTAGCTAATATTTCCATTGCCATAATAAACAGGATAGGAGATAGTGGACAACCCTGCCTGGTACCTGCCTCAAGCTTTACCACATCCGTAACCTCCTCATTTACTCTAATCCTAGCACTCCCTTTTTGGTATAATAAATCAATTACTCTTCTAAATCTATCCCCAAATCCATAATTTCTGACTATTTCCTTGATTGAAGACCATTGTAGTGAGTCGAATGCCTTAAAAATGTCTAATGATAATAAACCCACCTTTTCCTTCGTTTGATTAACATTATCAATTAGATCTAATACCCTTCTAGTCAAGTCAGCCATGTGCCTACCTTTTAAAAAACCAACTTGGTCAACATTTATATATTCCCCCATAAAACTGTTTAGACGATTAGCCAGTATTGCTGTGAAGATCTTGGCGTCCTGGTTTATAAGAGAAATTGGTCTGTATGATTCCACCTTTTCCAGATTCTTTCCCGGTTTTGGCAGCAGAACGATTATGGTACTATACCATGAAGTCGGAATTTGTCCTCCATCTAAAATATAATTATATAGCTTCACTAACTTTGGAACCACAACATCTTTAAATTCTTTATAAAATTCTGTCGATAATCCATCGTCTCCCGGGGCTTTCCCCATCTTCAACCCACTAATTACCTCCTTTACCTCTTTATCAGAAACCCTTTCCTCCATTTTTTCTCAATGTTCCTGTTTTATTCCATTCCCTAGCTGTCTCTCCAAGATCCCTTTAAGCCTCTCCACATCTACCTCCTTTTTTGCATATAATGCTTGATAAAATTCCTTCACAATTTTACATTTATCCCTATTCTTATTACATCTTAACCCTTGTTTATTGACCAACACCCCAATTTCTCTTTTTTCCCTTTTAGCCTTAGCTGCTCTTGCTAATAATCTTGAGTTTCTATTACTAAATTCAAAATACTCTCTATTTAGATAAATCAGATCCCTTTTAACTTTATCTATATCCTTACCCATTAACTCTGCTTTAAGTCTTTGCAATTTAGCGGGAAAAAATTTATCTTTACTTTTTGAATGGTCATCCTGTAACTGCTTTATTTCTTTTTCTTTTTCTATCTGGTCTACCTTATGTCTTTTATACTTAATACTCGCCAACTTTATACTTTCCCCTCTGAAAACCGACTTCATGGTATCCCAAACAACGTTAAAATTAACTTCATTGTTGTCGTTCCACTGCCAACTTTCTTTCCACCTTTCCATGATTTGCTCTTTACATTTTTGGTCTTTAAATAAGTTAGGATCATACCTCCAACTTCTTCCTCTTCGGATATCTTTTTGTAATTTCAGTTCCAAAAGTACTTTGGCATGGTCTGATTCCTTAAAGATCCCAATTTCCATTCCCTCAATATTTTAAATCAGATTTTCTGTAAGAAAGACGTAATCTATTCTTGAGTAGGTCCCATGGACGTGTGGAAAAAAAAAGAATATGCCCTTTCCGAGCCCTTGATCTCTCTCCAAGAATCCTTCAAACCCATCGCAACCATCCATTTATCTAAAACCTTCCCTTTCAAGCCAATTCCACATCTTGCTAAATTCGTACAGTCTAAATCTGACTTTATCAAGTTAAAGTCTCCAGCCACAATAGTTTTTGCAACATTTTCTAGCTCCACTACTTTCCAAACCTTTTCTAAGAAATCCGCTTGATGATCATTTGGAGCATATATATTTACCAACATAATTTCCTCGTCTTCTATTTTTCCTCTTACAATCAAATATCTACCCTCTTGATCAGCAACACTTTTTATAATCTCAAATCCTAATTTTTTAGAAATCATAATTGCCACTCCTCTTGCTTTTGAAGTACCAAACGCCAACTCATAATGTTGAATCCATCCCAAAAAAAGTTTGTTCGTGTCTTTTGACTTCTGGTGCGTTTCCTGTAAGAACACTATATCGGGTCTATCTTTCTTCAGAGCCAATTCCAACCTCCGCCTCTTAAGAACAGAACCTGTACCCTTCACATTCCAGGTTAATATTTTAATATTTCCCATAATCTATTTCCTTTCTAACTTCTAAACTCTCCATTGGGCGTGCCATCACCAACCCCTTCCCCCCAAAACACAAAATTATACATAGAACACACACTATCGCTCTCCCCACTTTCTTCGGGGGAAAAAGACGCCTTCGACAACCAAAGAGGGGAGAGGGGGGACATGCAAGATGTGCCTACCAACCAGTGCTACGCACTACTCACCCTTCTATAATGCTTAAATGATTTGATTTTTATTGATCTATTTCTCATTGCTCCTTACTTGCCTCTTCCTCCACCATGATCAGCGACAGCTCCTCCTCTTCTTTTCCCTGCCGTGTTCCACCTGTGGCACCACCAGCCTCTGCCCTCTCATACTCCCTCCCTAGAGCACCCGATTCCAACAGTTCTTTCTTAAAATTTATCCACTCTTCCGAACCTGTTTTTACCAACTCCAGCAAACTCAAATACTCCAATGGATCAGTCCCTTCATCAATTACTTGCATTCTTTTCTCATAAAAAAAGCGCAATTGCTGTGGAAATCTCCAGTTGTACCTTATGTTTTTACTCATCAACAATTTAGTTACAGGTCTCATCTTATATCTCCACATTCTTTCTTTCATTGAGATATCATTGTATACTTCTACATCAGAACCGTCAAATTTCAGGGCGTCAGGCCCAGCTTGTTTCAAAAAAGCCATTACTTTGAGCTTATCACCCCAATTTGCAAATTTTACCAGAACATTTCTTTGAACCACCTTCCCTCTTCTTGGGACCACCCTGAATGCACTTACAATATCTTCCTGTACAAATTCCTTTCCCATAGTCAAACCATTTAACCACTGAACCACTCTTTCTCTTAGCTGGTCTGGTGTCTGTTCAACCACCTGACGGATCACAATGTTCTGCTTTCTCATCATATCTTCCACAGCATCAATCCTTTTCTCATGCTCTTCCAATTTCAGCTTATTCTCCCGCACCGCCTCCTGAGTCCCTTTTATTTCCTTTTTTATAACATTTACCTCACTTTGAACCAATTTCACATTTCCCTCTATTTTTTGCAAACTTAAGTCCACATTTTTTGAGAAATCTGCAACAGATGATACCACCTTATCTTGTTTTTTCATCATTTCATTTCTATCTTTCACCCTTGATTCCTCATTCTTCTCCAGTTTCTGGAACAATGTACCAATTTCCACCATAATTTGAGTATGATCATAAGGTTCAGGTGGCGGTGATGAAGACTGAGGGACCTCTTCCATTGGTGCTTTTTCTTTCCTCTTAGACTTCACCACTGGTTCTTCCTCTTTTGCTTTCCCTCTTGTTCCTTTATCCATGATGACACGCAATAAGAAAGTCCAGTGTTGCAGAACGTTGCAAAATCGTAGTCAGTCCAATCAAGCCTGTACCGCTGCAACCACTACTACCACCTATCCAAACAGGTCTGACAAAGCTTATAGAGAGGAAGAAATCCAGCGAAGAATTAATTGCTGTAATCCACACAAAAACAGGAACCGGAATATGATCCAAACAAAAAGAAAAAAGGAATAATCCACATCCGACCCGTTTCCCCAAAGCAGGCAGTCCAAATATTCACCCTCCAAACCACAAAAGTAGAAACTCCAAGGAAATGGTCACCCAAATTTTTTCATTTGAGTCAAAGCCACCAGGAAGGGGGGTGAGAAGAGAAAAAAGCCCAAAATCCAAGCAAAGAGCAAAAAACAAGAGGAGCAATATATCCAAAGAAAAAAAATGTTATTTATAATCCACACGGTGAAGGAATAAAAAGCAAATTAGTCCTTCTCTTGAAGCGAACGAATCAAAGCGCCCTTTTCCAGCAGGTACATTAACTTCAGGGGGAAACCCCCCTTCTTCCTCTGTAAGTCGGCAGGCTTTCCCCACACTCCTTAGACTCAAAACACACTGAAACCTTCGAAAACTGGAGCCCAGATGAAGACTTCTTTAACCACTTTACTGTCGCCAAAATGCGCCGTGGTTCTCCTGGGGTGCAAGGAAGCCATAGACCAAAACACAATCACTTTCGTTTTCCAGGACCGCTGCCATTAACGGGTCGACAGCCCGATTTTATCCACTTCCACACCCGCTTCCAAGTCCGGGCTCTTCTAAGCAAAATCCCCAGTTGGCTTTAACTTTTCCACATAGACTTTCGTGAACTTACGTAGAGTTGTTTTCTTGCCGATTTTACTGCCGCCTCAAATCTCCGCCGTCTCGCTGGTCCCGTTCTTGGCTCCTCGGCAGGGAAAGCCGCGGCTTCTGTCGCGAGCCTCTCCTACCCAGGAAACCTCCCAAACTTCGACCGCCCGACTTCAAAACTTTACAAATGGGCAAGCAGGAATCTTATCAGCTAAAAATACCACTTTAAAGTTTCCACATTTTACTCGTTCACATTAATTACCACTTTGGTAAACGCGAGCAACCGAATCAAGATGTTACTCGTCGGCCATCTTAGCCACGCCCCTCCATTTCCCGTATTTCTGCACTGGTTCCTCCCCTTTCCCACCGCCATCCCGTATTTGAATGGTGGGGAAAGGGATTACTGCGCACGCGCCCCCATTGCAAATGGGCTCTGTGCATGTGCAGAGGAGTTCTGTGCATACACAGATGAGTTTTGTGGCACATGCGCACCCAGGCCGAAACAGTTCCTGTATTTCCAGGAGCCGCACTTGACGGGTATGGAAATCATACACACAATGATGTCTGCATGTGTATGATATAATTCTACATACGTTCCATTAAATGAATGACATTGTTAAGGAATGCTCATTTTGGGGGAAATTAAATCTGATATTTTAATTATTAGTATAATCAAAGATGCATTATTCACTTCCAGATCTGTGATCATTGTTGTTGTTGTTATTGTTGTTGCTGTTAGTTGTTTGTCTTAGGCCATTGATTAAAACCAAATAAAAAATCAGGTGCCACCCCACCCCCACCCCTTTTCACCAGTATTTTGATAGCTGATTAAATTAACACTGCCCTGTGATCACCAAATGACTGGTCTGTGTGGGACCAAGGAGATGTGTGATCAAACAGAGCATGCAGCTCCTTTGACAGGTATAGAGCTGAGTTCTTGCTCATGTGCCTCTCCTGTGTCTGACATCAGCAGCAGGAGGGGTGGAGCAGTTCAGGGAGCTGGTGGATTTACAGTTGTTGCCACGGAAACAAGAAAATTGCAGGCATGCTGCACCACATCTAATGTAATCAGATTTGGACAGAAATCACAGAACATCTGAGGAACATTATATAGCCATCCATACCAAGCACTAAAAAGGAATGAATTTGTTTTGGTTTTTATGGATGCTTGAGTCTGTTTTACATAAAACATATTAATTAGAACTTTTAAGATAGTAAGTAAAATAGGAATGAGATATCCTACTTTACTTGTGCTGACCTACTCATGTCTATGCCTCTGCTTCCTTTGGCTGTCTGGCCCTGCAGATGTGGCTTTTCCACTTCAAGCGCTCCTGTTTCATAGACTCAGGTTCAGAAAGTGGCAGTCATTACTATCTCAGTGGAACAATATGGAGGTAAATTTCTTTCAGGCTCATAATTGGCAGGAAAGGCCTGGATTGTTCTTCCCATCTTTGTCATTAAGGATGGGGGGTTGGGCAGGGGGGGTCAGCAATGAGGGCCTACATTACTTTAGTTTTAGTATGAATTGGTAACTTATCCTCTCCATCATAGTACCATATGATGTTTGATTTT
Organism: Bradypodion ventrale; assembly: GCA_035047345.1. Classification (NCBI taxonomy): domain Eukaryota; kingdom Metazoa; phylum Chordata; class Lepidosauria; order Squamata; family Chamaeleonidae; genus Bradypodion; species Bradypodion ventrale. The sequence continues at coordinate 254,011,925 of JAWDJE010000003.1, forward strand.
GGGAAACTGTTGTTTATTTGTATTTAGGAGTTGGCATCTTTTCTTTTGCTTTCAAACTATAGTTCCCAGAATCCCTTCAGCCAGCATAGCCACAGTTATGAGAGTCCAATGCCAATTTAACTGTCATGACTCTATCCCTATGTAATCTGGGACCTTTAATTTGGTGAAGCAAAATTCCCAAGCATTCAACTTCTTTATTGGGTAGTGATTCCATACGTACTGGAAAACCGGGAATTTCACAAGTTGAACCTGTCCCGGCCCGGTTCCAAAAAAATCATTTAAAATTTCCACTTTTCAGACCAAGGGAGTTTGAAGGGAAAAAAATTGCTTTTTTTCTTGCAATAGAGCGGTGCTTCTATTGAACCACCAACAGGTGGAGCAGCTGTAGCAGCTTGGTGGCCAAGGAAGACAGAGAAAAAAATTGCGCCATTTTATTGCATCTATTAAAGTCGCAGCAGCAACAACTTGCGGAATGAGCTTTGTCCCAGCTCCTGCAAATCTAGCAGTTTGAAGGGAAGAAATTGCAAGTAGATAAATAGGGACCACTTCAGGGAGAAGGTAAACAGTGTTCCATGCGCTCCGGTGTCTAGTCATGCCTGCCACATGACCATGGAATAAGTCTGCAGAAGCAGGCAGTGCTGGCTCTTCAGCTTTGAAACAGAGATGAGCACTGAACCCTAGAGTCGGATACGACTGGCTTTTTCTTTTCTTTTTTTGGCAAGGGCAACCTTTACTTCTGTCCCGTTTTTGTGGGAGGGAATTATGGCATCCCTATTATTGGGATGAACAGTACAGTATGTAAGTTTTCAGGTTCTCCAAAACTTTTTACCAGGTTCAATTCTAAAAAGCTAGTGATGGTAGGGGGGAAAAACAGCACTCTTCACATGAAAACACATTTACATGCCTATTTTCTTGTACAGATGTCTTTCTGGAATGAGGCAACTGTCCATAAAACAGATGTAACAGAAAGGATGTAGTCCCGTACATACTGTCATAGAGATATGCTACATAGAATATAATGGAACTTTCTTCTAGGGATAAGAGCCAGTGGCATAAAAACTGTGTGATAAATTTGAAAAGAAAGGGGGGGGGGGGTTGGGGGGTTTGCATTCCTAGCAAGATGCTTGTTTTTAGCTGCTTCATTTATTTATTTATTTATTTATTTATTAGTCAAATTTGTATATGCCGCCCGCTCAGGCAGAACCCGACTCAGGGCGGCATCACAACAATTCACAAAAGACATAAAAACAATTATAAAAAAATAATTATAAAAAACCCCCCCAACCCACCCCCTTTAAAAACCCCCATGTCCCACCCACCCATCCCATCCACTGTACAAAGGAGGAAGAGAAAGTTCTTATACAAGCCAGCAGGCGGGCACCATAGTCCCATTCGGGCCCCACACCTGCCCTGCCAGCCAGGTCTTCACTCCTTTCCTGAAGGGCAGCAGTTCACTTTGGAGTCTTAGGTCTATTGGCAGGAGGTTCCAGAGAGTTGGTGCGGACACGGAGAAGGCCCTCCTTCGGGTGCTAGACAAGTGTGCATCCCTAGTCGGTGGCACCACTAGAGAACCCCTCCTGTCCGCTCTGGTTGGACGGGCAGACACTCTTGGGACGATGCGGTCTCTAAGGTATCCCGGCCCCCTGCCATGTAGGGCTTTAAAGGTCCGCAAGTTGTTGCTTCATGGGATAAAAGGAACTAAAATAAATATTTAAAGTCTTAAATTTAGCAGGAAGATGCTTCTACATTCTATAGCAAACGTCTAAAGATGTAACAGCTCAGTTGTACTTTTGATTTGCAAGCAAGTTACACAAAAAGGAAAAAGACAGTAGGAAGAACATGCATATGCTCTTGGGTGATATACTAATTCTCGTAAATCTTTTTGCAACTCACCACTTTTATCTTATAGACGTGTACTTAAGGTATTTGCAATAATGCAGAATAACTGTTTTTAAAATGGAATATTTAAAAAGGAATATTGTGGGAGTTTTTTTTTTAAAAAAATGCATGGTATAAAATCAAATTCTTAATTTTTCCTCCTCTTCCTGAATTTGAAATCTGCATAAAATTTCATTTTAGTTCTAACTCTGCATGCTGCTAATCTGTCAAAATATTCACTAATAACTTTGGACACAGGTATCTGAAAGAGACATAAACAGAAGATGCAAGGACTCTAAGAACTGTTGAATCTTTCAGGTGAAGTTTTCAGAAAACCCTGATCCTCTTATTTTTAATTGAATTTATTATACAGCAAGGAAATTGTTTGTGAAGCATTTGCCCTCCACCTGGAACCACCTCTCATGAAATTATGTTTGGCAACCCAATGTGCTTTGAAGTCAATAGAGTGGCAATAAAAATTAGATCTTCATGAGAGAGTTCAGCTGTGGTGTTCCCTAGCTAAGCAATCTGCCACAGCCTCAAGGGTCATATTAGGATTGGGGGGGGGGGGGGATCAAACTGCCACAACTTTGAGCCCATGCTCTGTCTGTGTTCTACACATGGAAGCAATTTCACTGATATTCTTTTGCTGTTCCTCATGAATTTCTCACTCATTCTCGGTCCTCCCCTCCCCGTAACCTCCACATTTTTTTGCCAGGTTGCCTTCCACTGCTTTCATGTCACATTTAGGAAATTAACAGTAACTGTCAAATCATGCTACAAATGCAGAGACAACTAGAGACAAGTTGATGGGCATGCAAGGAAGAGATCCTTGAAATATATTTGCATAGACTGCTGTAGCAACATAAACTTTTATTTTATCAAGTGGACACAACTTTTTTTCAGTTGTAATTTTTTGGTATGTCCTGCTTCAAAGTTATGCATTCTCCCTGTGCACTCCACTGGGTCTGTAAATTTAAAATTATACTGAGAACAATTAGGGTAACTAAAGACAGGATTTGTTTTAGGCACACAAACCTTAACCTTTAGTAGAACAATTGACAGGAATATAAACAAAAGAAAATAAATGGGGTTGTTTTTTTTTAAAGGGATCATGGTTTACAAAGAATTATCCTTACACATATTTTTATAAATAGAAGGTAAAGGAGGGAAATGCTTACAGTAATTAAAGAAAATAATTGTGAAGAAGGGAAGGGCTCAGAGAAATGGTAATCTGTGGAGATATAAGCTAATTACTTAATCACTTGCATTTGTAAATCTTATTATTGGAAAAGAAATTACTGTAGTGGTTAAATTACAGATATTTATCTGCTAATAGCCTTGATTAATCAGCGTTGCTAATCTGTCATTTTGAAAGCCAATATTAACGGCATCAATCTTGCAGAACAATAACAAATTATAGGAAAGAAAATGTTGTCCCTTTAAGGTCCAGATGTGCAGAAGAGAGAGGAGGAATGTAGAAGATTCTTAAACCAGTTGGCTTAGCCAAAAGTTGTTTTAGCCAGTTAACTCTTTTTCAGGCACAAAGTGCTACTTAGTTTTAAACAAGTGGCATTTTATATGCTGTAAAAAACAGCTTTAAATTAACAGCAATTCTAGACTAAATAAATATGTTATGAGCTTAATTTATAGCCCCAAAGGTATGAAGGATCCAGAAACCTCATAAAGGTGGGTGAGAGCTGTAAAACAACACAGCTTGAAAGAAAATGATAAAATGCATGAATCCATGGGAGAAAAAGATACTGAAACAATGATATTGTGCTTTTCCCCCTTTGGTTAAACAAACTTTCCCTTTTTAATCCGTGTTCTCTAAACCAAGGGAAAACGATGAAGTGGAAAAATTGAGACTGGTACTTTAATTTCCTCTCAATGTTGCACAGTAAATTTTACAGGGAAATGAAACTCTAAAAAATAAGCCCAGGCTACAGTTTCAGAGGAAATTTGGTGTGGAGCATACAATGCCAAAGCACCCAGAGAAGATCAACGTTTCTATTTAGCCACTACAAAATAAAAAAGGAAAGAACAAAACAATTACACTACTTTGCAGCATTTCTATCTGTATTACAGTTGTAGCCTCTATTATAACCAGATGTTCTGCTGCCACGGAAATGTTCTGTGTCTGCTGGGGGATTGTGTGAGTTCCTGACTTACAATATTGGACTAGATGTTTTGTCCTAAACCTGGCGGCTTGGATCCAGAAGGGTCAGATGCAAACTGTGCAGAATTTAATCTGTTTTCCCTTTTCGTCTATCTCTCCCTGGATTCACAAAAATCCTGTGGGTCCTTTGTCCTTCATTATCATCTTTTCAGCAAAGATAGGGACTGTGGTGAGGAGATTGAGGAAGAGGAGGGGCAGACAATCAAGCCGACCTGTGATACTGTCTACATGGGCATATAGCCTGCTCTTTGCAGCAAATTGGAGGTGAGTTGGGGCAGGCTGATGTGACGGGCCAAGCCACCCCAAACAGTCCTACTTTGAGACCTAATTTGCCCCTTTGTATTTTGTCTCTTTCCTAATGTATGTACCTCCTGGAGATTGAATGCAGCAGTGAAGCTAATGGAGTGCTTCCCAGATGATAGAACAGCCCCATCTTGCTTGCCTTGAAGGAGCAAAATGTTTTTGGCATGTGGGGATTGCTCCAAATAGCATTTTGCTCCTCCCTCTGGCCTTAAGCAGCTTTGAGGAGAAAAAAAACACTCTACACTGACCTAGGATGGTTGGTGTAGACAAGCCTTATGTTGAGGATTTGTAGAATCTAAAAGATTATCAATTGTAATAGTGTTTTTAATTTAAAAGTCTATTTTTGAAATCATTTTAATCCCAGATAAACATTTAAATTGTTCTAAAGTAACTATTGAGCAAGTGACTGCGGTGGCTTAGTAATTAAGATGCTGAATTTGATGACTGGAAGGTTGGCAGGTCAGCAGTCCAAGACCCAAGTGCTGCATGACGGAGTGAGCTTCTGTGTCTGTCCCAGCTCCTGCCAACCGAGCAGTTCAAAGGCAAGAAATTGTAAGTAGATAAATAGGGACTACTTGGGTAGGAAGGTAAACAGCATTCTGTGCACTCCTGTGTTTAGTCATGTCTGCCACATGACCACAGAAACATCTGCAGATGCAGACAACGCTGACTCTTTGGCTATAAACAGAGATGAGCATTGAACTCCAGAGTCAGATACAACTGGCTTTCGAGCGAGGGCACCCTTTAACTTTACTAATTTATGAGCAGAGCTTTTAAAAGTCTAAATATTACACATTTCTGAAATAAGGACTCTTACCCACTATAGTCAATATTGCTGTGGATACCATAGCCTCCGTCTCAGTTTCTTCAAGATCAAGGCTCATTCAGTCTTCTCCTTTCAGCATTTAAACTGTGTGGACCTTTGAATTCCAAGTGCTGTTTCTGTGGCAAAGTGGTTACCTACTGACTCTGCCTTATGCCAAATTGTAAGGCAAATTTTATTTCAGCAGATCAAGTTTTGTGTCCTTCTGGAAGGAGACACATTTGCAGCATTTAAAATTTGCTGGGGAAACCATCATCAACAAGATAATAGTTTTGGCTTTCTATTCTGTTGTTAATATGATTCATAAATATTCTTTGGCTTCTTTCCAGAATATTCCTTATACAGTACCTCCTATTAGGATAAACCCAGTTTTTTTAAAAAAAGTTTTGAAAATGAAATTCTTTTTCAAATATCAAACTCACTAACTCCTCAATGTCTTCCCAGTTAGGCTTCCCTTGGTAATAAAATTCTAAAATAAATTATAGAAGTTAATTTTCTGAGCAGAAAAAATAAGATATTCAAAGAGGTTCCCTTTTTTTACTAGTAACTTGTTAAAACTCACTTCTTACATCTTTGTCATTTTGTGACTTTTTCTTTAAAAACAATTCTTTATAGATTTATGTGGTTTTTTTAAAAAAATGCCTACAAAAATCATCTGAAAACAGCAAAGAAAGCAGAAAAAAGCCATTTAAAAATATTTCTTAATAAACACTGATCAGTTGGGGGTGAGGACTTAATTCTACTGCTTAGAAAATTGCTTTAATTTAGATTACAATTTTAGTATCAAAGGAAACATAACGAAAATGACTGAAAGTCAGCTGTCTGTCACAAATGCAAGCGCGGCGCCAAAATGGCCGCCGCGCCCTTTGCGGGCCCCCCCCCACAGGACAGAGAATCCGGGTAGTTAGGGGCGTGGCCAGCTCCCTTATAAAAGGGCTGGCCACGAGGCAGCCGAGCTGCCATTTTACCTCAGCGACGGAGCGGAGAAGTTTTTTCCCCTGTGTCTCCGTCGCTCGTTAGCTTACCGGGAAGCCTTTTGTTAGCGATTCTGCCTTACCGGCTTCCCTTTTTTGCTTCGGTGGAGATGCCTTCGAAGAAGAAGGCAGCTTCGAGTTCAGCTCGCGCTGTTAGGAGGAGCAACCCAGGTCGGAGGACCGTGGTGCCGCCTCCTCAGCAGCCACCTTTGCCAGCCCCGACCGGGGCCGGCGGAATGGGGTCTATTGCCCCTTGGCCCGCTGTGGGCGAGCAGAGTGTGGGCGCGGATGGCGCTCCGGCCCACGGCCCACGAGCGATGGACACCGCTCCTCCTCCTGCCCACTCCGTCGGGCCTATTCCTTTTGGGCTGCAGCCTCTCCCCGGGCCCTCTAGCCTTGGGGGTGGGGCGGCCCCCTGCCTTGGCAGGTTTCTCCACCAGCTCTGCCGGGCTTCGGTGCTGGCCAATGGCCATATACGGGCCCCGGGGTGCAGGGACCTGTACCCGTGCCTGGATCAGGCGGGCCGGCCGGCCCTTTGCCCATGGTCAACGTGGACACCTTCGGGGTTCCTTTTGAGGTGCTGTCGGCAGCAGGACAACAGCCGGCGGGGAGGGTCGAGCTGCTGCAGGCGGGTGGCGCGGCTTCGGCCACTGCCTCGCAGCTCCCCAGCCAGCAACCTGGTGCGGGTCAAGCCCCGGTGATGAGCTCTAGGTCGGTCGTGAGCTCCGACGCCCCCAGTGGGCCGGAACCCCCGGTGGGGGCGGCCCGCGGGGGTGCAGCATGTGAGTATACGGTGCAAGCAAGTACATCCACACACATTCCCAATATAGGGGGGGCCTTTCAATGGCCTTGGCCTCGCGCGGGTGGTGCGGGGGCCACGCTGTCTACGGCCCACCCGGCGACAACAACTGCCACCTTGGGCAATGGGGTGGGCATTGGTCCTTACACTGCGGGGAATGTTCTGGGGGTGGCTGGGTTAGCTCAGGCCCCTTTTACTAGGCCGGCTGCCCCCTTTTCGGCTTTGCCGACGGCAGGGTATTCCTTGCCATTGGGTGATCACTTGGCACAGGCTACTAGAGAAAAGATATGGCGAGGGGAGTACGTAGATATCTTCTCACTCCTGAACAGAGAGCCCACAAAGGAGGAAAGGGAGGGTCAGGATGAGAAGGATAAGGAGCAGGCACGCCGCCGTAAGCCGCCGCGTACCTGGGCCAACTGGCTTCCCGCTTATTTAATATACATGGCGGTATATTTGAGGGCGCGGCCGGATTTAGCTATCCCCATGGTCCAATATTTGGACAACATATATAGGGCAATGGTTGATTTCCCGGGCCCCTCATGGCTAGCATATGATGAGGAATTCCGTATGAGGATTCCTCTCCACCCCGAGATGAGATGGGATGAGCCGTGCCAGAGACTGTGGCTCCTGTACATGACACCCACACGCCCTGCCCCGGGGGATAGATACCATTGTGGACATGCGGTCCAGCGAGCGGCTTCAGCGCAGGTTACCCGCCAACCGGCGGGGCAGGGGGTTCCAGCCCGCCTGCTGTGCTGGACTTTCTCGTCAAATGGTTCCTGCAATCGGAAGAATTGCAGGTATAAGCATGAGTGTCCCACATGTTCTGGCCCCCACGCAGCCTCTGCTTGTCCCAGGCATGGGGGGGCACGAGGCAGAGGGAGGGGTGGACAGTGGGCTGGCAAAGCTGCCGCGGATGGAGCTAGTCCTCCAAAAGGCCCCCTCCCCAATTAAGGTGGACATGCTGGAGTGCTGGCTCGCATCGTACCCAAAGGGGGAGGACGGGGAGTATCTACTTCAAGGTTTTAAGCAGGGATTTCGTATCCCTTTTATGGGTGATAGGTCCCCTCAGGATGCTCCCAACCTTTTATCCCTCAGAGGAAGGGAGGAGGTGGCTGCGGCCAGCATTAAAAAGGAGTTAGACGCGGGCAGGGTCGCTGGACCTTTCCCCGCACCCCCGTTTCCCAATCTTAAGGTTTCACCACTGGGTTTGGTGCCCAAAAAGTCCCCAGGTGAGTTTCGTCTTATTCATCATTTGTCCTACCCAGCCGGCCGATCGGTCAACGATGCTATCCCTGATGACCTTTGTTCAGTCAGGTATACATCGTTTGACCAGGCGCTGCGCATGGTGCGCGCGTGTGGCCCGGGTGCCCTGCTGGCCAAGTGTGACATTAAGTCGGCTTTTCGCCTCTTGCCGGTGCACCCGGGCGACTTTGAATTGCTGGGTTTTAAATTTAAGGGGGAATATTATTTCGATAAGGCCATGCCTTTTGGATGCTCCATATCATGCTCGGCTTTCGAGCGTTTTAGTACCTTCCTAGAGTGGGCCTTCGTCCGCAGGTCAGGGTCCCGGTCTGTAGCCCATTACCTGGATGACTTTTTATTCGGGGGTGAACGGGGCTGGGACACGTGTGCACGTCTCCTTAACACATTTCAGACGCTAATGCAGGAACTTGGTGTCCCTTTAGCGCCCGAAAAGACCGAGGGCCCATCGACCAAGCTAGTATTCCTGGGAGTTGAGATTGACACAGTAGTGCAGGCTTCTAGGTTGCCGGGTGATGAGGTGTCCAGGATAGTGACCCTTATCTCGGAATTGCTGGCCAAGCGTAAGGCATCCCTGAGGGAACTGCAGGTGCTCCATGGGCACCTTAATTTTGCCTGCAGGGTGGTCGCTCCGGGCAGGGCTTTTGCCCGGCGCTTATGTGACGCCATGGCAGGGTTATCCAGGCCCCACCACAGAGTCAGGCTTACCCGGGGTATCAGGGCAGACATGTTCGTCTGGTTGCAATTCCTGAGGGAGTTTAATGGGGTCTCATTTTGGAGGTCTGACCTCCTGGCATCCCCCAATTTCCAGATCCAGTCTGATGCCTCAGGATCCCTGGGTTATGGGATGTACTTCAATGGGAAGTGGGCCTATGGTGGGTGGCCACCGGCATGGGCAGGCACAGGTCGCCTGCGGGATCTCACATACCTGGAATTTTTTCCCATTCTGGGGGCTTTGATGCTATGGGGCGAACAGTGGGCAAATTCGGTGGTGCATTTCTGGTGTGACAATGCTGCCGTTGTACACATTGTCAATCCACAGACTTCCAAATCGCCCAGGGTTATGGATCTAGTGCGCCATTTTGTGCTGCGCTGCCTGCGCCTCAACATCTTGTTTAGGGCCAGGCATGTCCCAGGGATTAATAATGATATTGCTGACGCTTTGTCCCGCCTGCAGATCTCCCGGTTCCGCGCCTTGGCCCCGGATGCGGAGGAATTTCCCTCGCCACTCCCGGACGAGATGTGGACTATTGGCAAGGAGAGGTGAACCGGGCGATTGGCCTGTCACTAGCGCCACGCACGCGTAAGGCGTATCAACAAGCATTCAATTCATATAGGGCATTTGCTACTCAATTTCACTTGCCAGAGACCTGGCCAATTCCGGTGGACCATGTTCTGCGGTTCATGGTTCACCTGCATGCACAGGGCCCCGCACCTCGCACCATAGCATCCAAGCTTTCGGCGTTGGCTTTTATGGCCAAAGTGGGGGGTCACGTGGATACCACCTCTGACTTCCGTGTGAGACATGTTTTGGAGGGGTGGGTGCGCGAGCGCGGGCGTTGCCCGAACGACCGGCACCCTATTTCCCCAGGGGTTCTTACCCAGTTGGCCCGGGGCTGGCCAGGCCTCTGTTTTGATCATTATGAGGCAGCCCTTGTTCATGCAGCCACAACGGTGGCATTTTTTGGAGCGCTCCGCGTCAGCGAACTCGTGATGCTGTCTAAGGCGGATGCAAGTGGTAGGGCACTGGAACTCGAAGATGTCTATGTTGCCAAAGAATGGGCCCAGTTGAGGATGCGCTCCTCTAAAACAGATCAGCATGGCGTAGGCAGTGGAGTAAGACTGCTACGTTGTTCTTTGGCAGACATCTGTCCGGTTGGTGCCCTGCAGGAGTACCTGGCACTGCGTGGCATGCACCACGGCCCGTTTTTCTGTCACCAAGATGGGTCTCCCCTTACTAAATTTCAGTTTTGGAAGGTGACAGCCAGAGCCCTCACCAGGGTGGGCCTACCAGGTGCCCGTTATGGCACACATTCGTTCCGTATTGGTGCAGCCTCTACAGCAGCTGCTTTTGGGTACTCTGGGGCTGACATACGCAGCATGGGGAGGTGGGGCTCGCAATGTTTTCAGTTTTATGTGCGCCCACTCCCGCCATGAGTACCAATCCAGTCACCTTGCCGCCTTTTTTCTCAATTTTCTTACAGACCCTGGGTGTCGTATTACACCGGTGACAGTATGGCTGGTGGGCCACAGCTATGTGCACAGGGCAGCGCGTTACGCTGCGGCGACAGAGTGGGACCCCGACTGGGACTGGGTGAACACGCCAGTCTCGCATGGCATGGTAAGCCTGGGATGTTATGGCAGGAGCTGCGGCCTTTCCTTTTTTCTGGCCTGGGTGCTGACCCGCCTGACATTCTAATCATCCACCTGGGGGGCAATGATTTGGGCCAGGTCACCGGCTTATTGCTCAAGCATGCGATTTGCGAGGAACTCGCCTACTTGCATTATGTCTGGCCTGCCACAACCCTGGTTTGGTCGGACATTGTTCCGCGCCATTCTTACAGAGGGGGCGTTAACCTCCTGGCCCTTGACCGCGCTAGGCGCGCGGTCAATAAGGCAGTGGCGCGGTTTCTTGCCACCAGGGCTTGGGGACGGGTTAGTCATCACCCCGATATTAGTCTGCAAAATTATGACTTGTACGCAGGGGATGGGGCCCATCTGTCGCGAGGAGGTATGGACCTCCTGTTGGGTGATTGGCGAGCAGGCCTGTTGACCGAGCTGACGGTCTGGGGGGGGCGTCAGGTCTTCTTTGAAGCCCCTCCGGGTGGCGGGTAGCACTGGTAAGGTAAACAGTATGACCCACAAGTATCCGGCAGGTTCGCAATTGACTGGACAACACTAGACAGGAATAAATTAGTTAAACGTTGTCCGGTCAACGACGAACCAGGCGATGGGGTGATGACGATTGCTAACCAGCATGCATCACCCCTGTTATTTCACGGATACGCGTCAGAGGGTGGGGTCATAAGTTAGTTATTGACTACGGTCAACAATTTGTTTGTTGTCAACAAACAAATTGATACAAATTGATACATTGTAACCAATTGCCGTTGGCAATTTTGGGGTGGTACCTTACCAGTGTTACTTCAGCCTGCTTGCCTTAGGAATTATGATTGGTCGTTTTACCAATACAAATTTATAATTCGGACTAGGGCATTGAATCAATAAATGTGGCCCTATGCTGTTATCCACTTTCAATGTTGTCTGTGTCCGTTATTGGGGGGGTGCGCCTGCAATGCAAGCGCGGCGCCAAAATGGCCGCCGCGCCCTTTGCGGGCCCCCCCCACAGGACAGAGAATCCGGGTAGTTAGGGGCGTGGCCAGCTCCCTTATAAAAGGGCTGGCCACGAGGCAGCCGAGCTGCCATTTTACCTCAGCGACGGAGCGGAGAAGTTTTTTCCCCTCCACCCCCTCCCTAGTTAACAGTGTGATATTATGGTCGCTTCGGGGCCGGGTGGGAATTTTTGGCTGGGACCCATATTGGCTTCCGGGTCCTGGCTTTTTTGCCCATCCCACACTGTTGCTATGGTTTGATATAGGGGTTTTTCTGTGTTCCTACAGTTGACTTTGGTCACATTGGCGGGTAGCACTGGTAAGGTAAACAGTATGACCCACAAGTATCCGGCAGGTTCGCAATTGACTGGACAACACTAGACAGGAATAAATTAGTTAAACGTTGTCCGGTCAACGACGAACCAGGCGATGGGGTGATGACGATTGCTAACCAGCATGCATCACCCCTGTTATTTCACGGATACGCGTCAGAGGGTGGGGTCATAAGTTAGTTATTGACTACGGTCAACAATTTGTTTGTTGTCAACAAACAAATTGATACAAATTGATACATTGTAACCAATTGCCGTTGGCAATTTTGGGGTGGTACCTTACCAGTGTTACTTCGGCCTGCTTGCCTTAGGAATTATGATTGGTCGTTTTACCAATACAAATTTATAATTCGGACTAGGGCATTGAATCAATAAATGTGGCCCTATGCTGTTATCCACTTTCAATGTTGTCTGTGTCCGTTATTGGGGGGGTGCGCCTGCAAACCTCATTTTGCTTGTACTTACTACATCTCAATAGATTTTATTACTGTTGACACATACAGAAGGTGTAAAAAATGTATACACATTTTAAGAAAGGAAAAAACCATTAAAATTGTAATACTCAATATATAATGATAACAAAAGATGAATAGAAGTCACACTTATATACCACTCTATAGTACAGGGGTGCCCAAACTATGGCCCGTGGCGTGATTCCATCCGGCCCTCATCGCCCTCGCCATTCCCGGAAGCAGAAGTAAAACATACATGCATAGTCACAGAACATGCCTGTGCATGTGCAGAACACTGCCATAAATGACCCGCAGCTCTTGTAAATATGTTTATGACAGCTGCAGGTCATTTATGGCAGTGTTCTGCGCATGCACATTTTACTTCCACTTCTGGGTAGGAGGAACTATGTGACCGTGCTTCTCAACCATGTGACCAGCACGCGGCCTGAAAAGTTTGGGCACTCCTGCTATAGCACTTAGTGCAATCTCTGGGGGTTCACAAGGATAAAGCATTTTTGTCCCCAACATGCTGGATACTCATTATACTGACCTCAAAAGGATGGAAGGCTGAATCAACCTTGATGCCCATCAGGATTAAACGCGCAGCATCAGCAGTTTTGGCTACAGTACAGCAGTTTAACTACAAGGCCACGTGGGCTCATTGTGCCATGAATACAAGTCACATGACTTCTGCAATTACAAGAGGTGCTCAAAGTGGTCCCATCAATGTCTAGACCCGTGATGGTAAACCTTGACACTCCTGCTGTTCTTGAGCTTCAATTCCCAGAAGCCCAAATCTCTGTGAATTCACACAAATGGGTTTACTGTGCATACACACAGTAAACCCATTCATGGGGATTCACAGAGACTTGGGCTTCTGGGAACTGAAGCCCAAGAACAGTTGGAGTGTCAAAGTTCACCATCACTGGTCTAGATACTTCTGATTATGGTGAACTACTGCTTGAGCAATTTTGAGCAAAGCCTCCCAGGTCTTCCCTTGTGCATTGTCGTCGGCTGCAACTTGCATCCAAGTACACATCCCCTCCCCACCCTGGAAATCAGAATGACAAGCAGTAAAAATGCCACTGGCGTGAATTTGTTTAAGGTGGATCCCAGCTTGCCATGAAGTGACCCACACACTGTGATCATGGAGCCATCTTCTGTAGCACATATGAAATGAGACATGCAGGATTTAATACCATGACTGCAATGGACTGCTGCAGCCTTGAGGATATTAACAAGGTGTGCCTTCACAACCAGTCCATCTGGCATGGACTCTTCCATCTCCATAACTGTTGGGAATCAGAATACAGTAGTTCTTCCTGTGCTCATTTTGCCATTGGGCCCAATATGATGGTTTCCAGTGGCATCTCTTCCACTGAGGGGGCCATCACCCCACCCAAAGGGGCATATCCAGCTGTCGCCATAGACCTCTTTGGGGAATCAGGTTATTTACCACTGCCAAACACTCAGCATTGAGTTGCTGGCTGTACAGTCTACTCCATTACCGTAGCTGGATGTACAGCCAGATGTTATTCCTTGTGCATATCACAAACAGTACCATGCATCTCAAACTTATCACAAATGTATGCAATTGTTAGACATGTTGGAAGTTCTGTTGCATACTCACAGCTCCATTGTCATTGTAATTCCACAATATTCTTGAATTTAAAATGCCACTTCAAAATGGTCTTACAACTGTTCTGTCACCATTTTCTTTGATTGTCCTGCCTGTCGCATGGTGACATAAGCATTAATTCTTGTGAGTGAATGTCATACTACACATTGCTACCATAATTCAATTCAACTTCGAAAAGTAAGACATAGAAAACATCACTTAAAATGTGTATATGTTACAGTTAAAAATAGTTTTCAGTTAAAACTAGTATTCCCTAGTTAAAACCAGTTTTCAATTACCGCTTCTGTTAGAACTAGAAACTGGTTTTAATGGACATTTGTACCTAATTGAAAGTTTATTTTTGTACTAATGAAGGCGTTCGATTAAAACTGGTTTTAACTAGGGAAAACTAGTTTTAATTGAAAACTAGTTTTAACTGCAGCATAAAAGAGTGGGGCCAAACAGTGAAGACAATATAGAAGCGGAAAACCATTTGAGGCTCAAAATTCACAAGTGTATTTCACATTAATATGAATTTAATTTTCAAATAATTGCAAAGAAGATTCAAAGCCCTTCCGGCAATTTTTTTTTACTTTTCACAGTGGTTTCATCAGGAATCTAAACATAAACAAATATACAAATAGATTGGTAAGCATTTCAAAGTGGTTTCATATAGTCATATATGCTCACCAATCTATTTGTACATTTGTTTATGTTTAGATTCCTGATGAAACCACTGTGAAAAGCCAAAAAAAAAAAACCAAACAAACCCGGAAGTGCTTTGAATCTTCTTTGCAATTCTTTTGAAAATTAAATTCATTTTAATGTGAAATACACTTGTGAACTTTGAGCCTCAAATGGTTTTCCGCTTCTACATTAACTGTAACATATAAATTTTTACAGCCTCTATATTTTACAATTGGTTTAGATTATCTAGTTTGTGATTATTTTCACTGTTTATTTAATTGAGTTTAATGATTTTATATGATTTGAATGATTCTATGACTGAAATTAGTTTTTACTGCTTTATGATAATTGTAAGCCATCTTGCACACTACACTGTAGTAGAAAGACATAGTAGTTATATGCATGCTAATACAAATGCTAAAAATACTTTCATAATATAAGGATGAGAATTTCAATGTGTATGGCATAAGAAGATAGCAAAAATTAGAAATAGTTTTGTGTTTGGGATGGAGGGAACTTGATATTAAAGAAACTCAAATGCAAAGGAAAACAAGCATTGTGGGCTGGACCATGCCCTCCAGAAATGGAAGTGGGTGCATTTACACCTTACATAAATGTACCTACTTCCACTTATACACCAGCCGCAGGAATTTTTGTGCATGCACTGGTGCATTTTATGGCTAATATAAATGCACCTGCTTCCACTTCCGAGTGTGGCAGATGCAGCAACAAGCCAGATGGGATGGCATCGGGGGCTGGGTATGGTCTGCAGGCCATAGGTTAGGAACCCCTGGCATAAAGCCAGCCTAGGCAGCCCTGGGCAAGCTCCCAGAAGCACCCAGAATGAGGTATTCTCTACCTAAAAGATCCTGAAAAGGGTCAGCATAAGTTAGAATTGACTTGACAGCACATTATTCTTATTAATAAAATTGTTGCTACTTTCAAAAAAAAATTCAAATGGTTCTAATGGCTGAGCATAGCAAGTGAAGGTTTCTCCATAGCTGCATTTTCAATGTTCCACACAAAGCACTGAGTGTATGAGATATCTTCATATGTAAATAGGTTGCAATAGTGGCATAATTAGGCATAAGTTTACCAACTATAAATAGTGTAGATGGAAAAATATTTCTGTTATGGAAAAAACCAGATATATTCTAGACAGAGATTCATATAGATAAACAAGATAGATAATAAAATTTAGATTGTTTTTCTAAGCAACTTTAAGCTAACAATATGTGTTTCCAAAGTAAAATAAAAACAAATATAATATAATAATTATCAATGCAATTTTGTATGTAGAAATTAAATGCCACTGAAGTTTCTACAACAATGTTCAAATCTTTTCTTCTTTGATGGGAAAGCATCATATTCCTTATGTTAAGTTTATGTACTTATTATTCTAAAAGTGAATGCTCACAGGTAATACTATATACTTGCTCATTAAAATTAACAACTGGGATGAGAAATGACAGTAATTCCAGAATGTCCTTTTCTTTCTGTTTTAAAACTGTGGCTTCAACTTCATTCTACAGTAAAACCTTGCATAAAGAACACCTTGCTTAGAGACTAACTCATTTAAAGAGCAGAATTTTCTCTGAATGGCCGCCTTGTTTAACAATTAAAAGCAACCAAAAACTCACTTAACAACTAAATCGGGGTTCACAATCCCCCACCACCACCACCAGAAGTCACAATTGGTCACTTACAATGGAGTTTCGCTTAAAGAGCAAAGTCGCTTAAAGAGTAATCCTGTGGAACACATTATACTCTTTAAGCGAGGTAGCACTGTATCTGCATGCACAACCCACAAACACACATATATTACTGTAGCAGCCATCTCCACACACACTTCTTTATTTTTTACTGCAAAAGTGAATTCCTTCAGCAGCAGCCATGCCATATTTGGCAAGTGTCTGATTCTGGCAGATGTTGTAAGGTAAGCAAGGTCAGGGTCAGTCTGGGTCACTGTGAATGAACAACCTTCCAGAGAAAACCCAAAGGCCCTGCAGGGTGATGAGATGATACTGGGAGGTGGTGATCTCAGTCATGAATCATGGAGGCATTCCCAAGAAACAGCTGGAGCCAATGTCTCAACAAGAGCTGCAGTTTTCAGAGAAGAAATCAAACCACAACCCTGTTTGCTAAAGTCTCCACATGGTCTGCTTCATGAGTGTAGGTGTTTTTTTACCACCAACTCGGCCAAATTCTTGTTTGGATAAAGAATACAACTGGTGAAGTTATAATCAACTGGTGTTTAGAGATCATTGGCTTAAATGGTTTTATTATTTAATTTGTTTTTATGGCTCTATTCCTTAATATGTTTTAGTGGTCCCCTTAGTCATTCTGAACTCTATTTTTAATATAAAGGCATACACAGGTAAAAAGCAAACAAACAAATAATGAAGACCTAAATCCAGTTCTTAGTTGCTACAAGAACACCCAATTAAATCAATGGAGCTTACATAAGCAATGATTTATAAAATTCCCATTGATTTAAGTGGGTATAGCTAGGAGTAACATCTAGATCTTTTCAACAATGAAAAAAATAATCCTCATATGTAGAATGGATTCTTTACAATGATTTTTTAAAAAAACCTCAAGGGAAATTAAGGATGTTTATCAAAAGGTGTCTTCTGTCCAGAACTCCCAGATAAGCAAACATGTGAAGTGTGTGAGATTCCTTTGGCTGGTAGACTTTAGAGTTTGAATGGTAGCATACCTGAAATTCAGTTTTCCACCAGCCTAAAATATTTAATGTAAAAATACCTGAAATACATAATATTTATTTATTTCTATGATGCAGTACCAGAGCTGGCCCTAGAAAGCCACTGTTTTCAATGTAATGTTGAGGAATGGATTGTGTTTTTTTTTTATGCCGGCTGTTTTGTTAGCACATGAGTAGAATAACAGTGGCACTTGAACACACACATGCTTCTATGAACCAGATATGTGTACTTAAAAATAGGGTTTGTTGTTTTCCCTGGTTTCTGCAGAAGATTTTGGAATTTATCCCCTGCATACACAGGAGACAACCTGTAAACTAAATTCAAGACAAAATAGTCTGGAAGTGTTTGCATGAGACAATCTTTAATTCATTTTATATTAAAATTTAATTAAAAATTTGCCATTGAAGAATTATCCATGCATTGATTTGTATTGTGTCATCTTTAAATGTTTATGTGTAGGCTATTTGATTTGAGTTTGACATAGTCCCTTATGCAATGGCTAAAATCCTGTTGCATAGCTCAGAGTGTGCAACAGTGAGGATTTCATCATCAGTGGCAGATCATTGTTGATTAAAGGCAGTTTCAGGGTGGGCAAGATTAATAGATAATGTGATGGTGTTGTGTGCACCTTTCATCAATGGCACCTTGCTGCTGCTGCTGCTGGTACCATCACCATTATACACAGAAACGTACGCAACAGGATTTCAGCCAATAAAAGATACTCAGAATTATTCCTGTTGTTCTTGTATCTGAATCACAGAATGTAAGCATTTTTAACAAGACAGGGATAAAAAATAATGTTGCAAGAGTCAAGAGGAGAATAACTGACCATATTGTTGAAAGACTGGACCCAAGTCTTTAGTTTCAATACATTGAATTTTCTTTTACTTACATTTCTTGGCCTAATATTTTATATGTGTCCGTAATTTTAAATTGTGTAATACTTTTGATAATGAAGAAAGAAAAGAAGCTTTGACTTTTGTGTCTTTGGAGTAATCGTTAATCTAAGAGGAAAGGGAAATGCGAATAATTAAGAAATTGAGATAAGATAATAATTAAGACTAAAAGCCTTATTCTAGAGCTGGAAAAAACAGGCCATACTGGTGGAGGACTCTGAGAGTATAATACAGTACAAGAAAGTAACTTTTTCAGGCTCTGAGAAATGTAAAACTGAAACATCTAAATTAATAAGTGATTCTCAAATAAATAGTTCTTTGCATCAAAAACTAATAAAAGATCATACATAGAAATGTATGTAATTTTGTGCCTAAGTAAGTGCACACGGCCTCAAAAAGCACACCAATTATCTGATGCAGAAGTGGAGCTGAGGAGACTTGAAAAATATGAATGGGAATTAGATTCATTCAAATCCCTGTTGTTTGACAATGGACAGAATTACAGCTCTGGGAGAGAGTCTATCAGCAAGAAAATTCTGAACGTTCAGGAAGCTTGAAAATAAAGAGAAACAGAATCAGAACTGGAGGATCTCATGAAATTTCCTTTGGGTGAGAAAAAACAACAAAGACAGAAATATGGGAAATACTAACATTATCAGAAAAAGAAAGAAAATACCATGTAACACAAAGCAAAAGCTAAGCAGAAACATGAGCAAACAGACAAATAGAAATGAGAAGACAAAACAATAAGCACAACATATGTAAAAGCTTGTAGACTGAGTCTGTAACTTTTGGCTTTCATTATGAAGGGCTCCAGAATGTGATTCCTTAAACCCCATGTCCTGTAATGCAAGCTTTGGAAACACACATGTTGAAAGATGCAAAGTGGAGCCAAACCTTATTATCTATCGGTCTAAAACCTATTCTTCTGACAGTCTTTTAAGATGTAATACGAGAGGAAGAAGATAACCAAGGATCAGAAGTAGGATAAGACATGAGGAGATAAAATTTCATTACCAAAATAGGACACAAAGGAGAATGTGGAATATAGCAGAAGGAACCAGGAAAGAAGAAAGCAAGGAGTAAAACGCAGAAGAGGAAGAGAAGCAAAAGAACTTTGAAAACACTATAATGCCACTAAGTAACTGCAGAAGATGGTAGGAGTTTAATTACTACATATCCTCAATAGTTAACAGTAGGATGAAATGGCAGAGCTATTTCCAAAGCTGTCTACACTGAATGAAACTGTGTGATCCTTCTTTTCTCTACAAGTTAGGTAGGCATTTTTATAGCAATTCTAAATGATCCATACAACCACATTGTAGGAACAGGAAGCATCATGGTTCAGCCTAGAGGCATTTTCACGGCTGCTGTTGCCATGATCTGTCAAATTACATGCAGCAGAACAATTTCTTTTTGCCATCATCTTTCAATTTATGTGTAGTAGGACCAGGTCTTTGACTGAATCATGCTTTGACTGACTATTAGCGCCTCAGATATCCCCTAAGAGAAGGTGTGAATTTAAAGCAGGATGCTCAACCAAGTAACTGCTACTCCTGCTTGAATTCTTTTGCCCATAAAGGTATGCCCAGCTTAATAGAAGCAGATTAATTCCTTCATATTGGCCCATATGCCAAACACCCTCTGCTGTACCTACTCCTTCCAAGGAGAAGATAAAAGAGTCACTCTGAAAAATAGGCTTGGTGATGGAGGGGTCCGCACAAGGGTTTTGTTTATGAGTGGAAGTACTGTTAGCTGATACCTCAGTATCTTTATATTGGATCTGCAACCTCCAAGCAGATGTGCTTTCAGATGTACTTTCAACAATGATAGCCATAACATCTAACCAGAATTGTGAGTTTTTGTTTCTTTTTCAATCTTCCAATTTTCATTACATATATGCCTGAAGATTTCTGAAATAATTGAAAGCTTGTCTCCTCTGTAACCATTTAGTGGCTAAAAGTATTACCCAGCCTAGAGTTTTGACCATCCTTGTAAGAGTTCGTGCTAGATTTCCACATGTGGAGCTATCTTTCTGAGTTACCCTGGAGCATTATCTGATGTGACATAGAAATGTGGCTAGACAGTTGATGACTCATTCATGTGTGTGCATGGGAAGTGGGATGGCTATGTGGTGGTCATTCTATTCATTTATTTTTGGCTAGAGGAAAGCAGCAAGAAATCTGTGTGTAGAAAGAACATAAGAGTTCAATCTGAAAAAGACACAGTCAGGGAAGGCCAGAGACACAGAGAAATGAAGACTACCCAATACCAGTAAGCATCCAGTGACCACTTTCCAGAATAATTGTATGGCCCTTCAACTACTACCTGCCTAGGGAAGGGAGTGAATGTTAACAGTACTGTATTTTAAAGATACTGTTTCCCTTGTGTGTGGTTTTGGAGGCCTCTCTACTGCTCTCATTAAGCATAATTCTTCTCACCATTAATCCTTCATATTTATTACTAAAAGACACCCCCCGAAAGGGTCACAGAAAGGTTACATGAATAGGCAATTAGTGGGGAAAATCATAAGCAATAAGGAAAACATGTCTGGAAGAAGACTTCCCCCTTCCTTTTTTTAACTTTACAGCTAAGAACATTTTTTTTTAATGAAGCTCTCATTTAGGTGGAAATACTTCGTCATTCAAAGTACTGTATTTCGATTTTTCATTTCAGGCATAATAAATATGGAGACAATAATGGTGGTATTAGAAAAATGACAAATGAGAATAATCCAAATTTAATGGGAGAGCTAGACCAGTGCCTTTATTTACCAGCTGCATATTCAGACTGCATTAAAATCATTGAGACACAAGCCTCCTCTGTTTACTGTCTACAGGTTATTTGGTTTTCAAACTGTTCTATTTAGAATGATTGAGTTCTTTTTTACATTGACAGATCATTAATTGGCCATTGAGATTCTAATGATGTTCAGAAGGCAGAAAGAATAAATAAAAATCCTAACACTGGACCCCTTCCCTGTAGAATGTGTTCATTTTGTTGCAAACATGAATATAATTACATGTTTAGTTTCAAAGTTAAATTCTTGGGCAAACTATGCTGCCTTAGATGTTATGATCTTACATCTTTTCCTTTCCAGTAAAGGTGCCAGTTCTATTTGGATGCCTACAACTTCATTTACATAGGCCTATTAATGTAGATAAACATGTTTCCTTTTCTTACATCCATTGTTTGGTAATTCTAATCTTCCCAGACAGTGAAGAATAAGAGTTTACTTTATTCTGCCAATTTCTTTTACACCTTACATTGGCACTCATCAATATTCCTTACTGTGTTCATTGGGTAATATTCAAGTGCATGCAGTATTCATAGTACTGTATATGCATACATACAAGTCATGAGAATAAGAAGTGATTTTTCATTTGTCTTATTAACAAACAGTTATTTTTATAGATAGAGCTAGTTCACTGATTACATCCATTTGCAGGTTGTTTTCATTACTAATGTTTTGTATAACTTGTATCATCATCTCATCCTGAATACACTTGATCTCATCTCATAGACATACCTGTTAAGCCACGGTTTTCAAAATCCGGGAGCCAGGCACGCATGCGCAGTAAGTTTCCAGGTGCCAGGCAGGAAAGGGGTTACTGTGCATGTGCGGCCATCAGAGACAGTGGTGCGCATGTGCAGTAACCCCTGCACACATGCATAGTAACCCCTTCGGCCAGGAAAGGGGTTACTGCACATGCACAGTAACCCAGTAACCCCTGCACACATGCGCAGTAACCCCTTTCCTGGCTGGCCAAATTACGGGATGGCCGCAGGAAGGAGCATGACAGAACGGTAAAATACAGGATTTCCTGGCCAATCTGGGATACTTGACAGGTATGCTCATAGATGCACCCATTTAGAATTTGTATGGGAGACCACCAATTGCCAAGGTTCTCCAAGTACAACTAGGATGGGATTCTGCTAAAATCTGGAGGAATCATTGCCAATCTGTATTAACGATGCCAGTCAAGCTCAGTATAAAGCAGCTTTCTGTGCACATAATACTTTGCAGCCCCCCCCCCCCGCCAAATAAAGACACAGACACCGGTATTGGATTTAAAGCATTGGGCCACTTTTATTGAATAATGCCCTAGTCCGAATTATAACTTTCAATTGGTGTTTCATCCAATTGTAAATATTTAAGGCAACAGGCCACAGTAGCACTGGTAAGGTCCCACCCAAATTGCCAATGGCAATTGGCTATCATGTATCAATTTGTATCAATTTGTTTGTTGTCACAAACAAATTGTTGACCAAAGTCAATATGCTATCTATTGACCCCACCCTCTGATGTGTATCCGTTAAAATATCAAGGTGATGCAGGCTGTCAAGCTCCTAGCATCACGCCGTTCATGGTTCGCCCTTGACCGGCCAAGCCTGTTTCCCCTGTACCTATCTTCGTGTTGACCAATCAATCGCAAACCTGCCGGATACCTATGGGTCATCAATTTTACCTTACCAGTGCTACCTGCCACACGGGGAGGCATCCATGATGACTCACACACACACACACACCGACTGACAATTCGGTCACCAGGCCCGCTTGCACATCATCCAAAAAGAGGTCCAAACCTCTTGCTGACAGGTGAACCCCATCTCCAGAATACAGGCTGTAGTCCTGTAAACCTATCCCCGGATGACGAATGGCTGATCCCAAACCATTCTCAGTAAGAAACCGGGCAACAGCCCTGTTCAGTGATCGCCGGGCATGGTCCAAACCACGAGGATCAAGTCCTCCCCTATAGTGGTGCCTCGGTATGATGTCTGACCATAGCAACCACGTGTGCGGCCATAAGTGATGGAGAACTGCCAGGTCACTGTGCACCGATGTCTTTACAGCAAGGCCGGTGATCTGTGCAAGATCGTTGCCTCCAAGGTGTATAATTAAAACATCAGGAGGTCCGGCGTCCCTAATGGACATCAGGAATGGTAACAGTTCCCACCACCTCATGCCACGCACACCATACCACTGCATATGCACGGCTGCATGTAGCCCGAGATGGGGTCCCCATTCCGACAAAGCCACATACTGTGCCGCCCAGTGCACATAACTGTGGCCCACCAGCCATACTGCCACCGGTGTGAGGAAAGACACAGGGTCTGTAAGAAAAGAATCGAAAGTGAGGGCGTGTAAGGCACTCATGCAGTGAGAGGACGAACATACAGAGAGAAACGCGCAGATCCCCACCTGCCCATCTGACGTATGTCGGCCTGTGAGTACCCAAATGCAGCCGCCGTTGATGCGGCGCCTATCCGAAATGAGTGGGTACCGTAACGAGCCCTGGGGATCCCCAAACTGCAAAGTGCCGTCCCGGTAACCCTCCAGAATTGGAATTTGGTAAATGGAGACCCATTCTGGTGGCAAAACAACAGGCCAGGGCATGAACCACGCGCTGCCACAAATGCATGTAGGGCACCAACCGGACAGATGTCAGCAAACGTACATCGTAGAAGCATCACGCTACTACCCTTCCCCTGCTGATTGGCCTTTGAGGAGCAAATCCTCAACTGAGCCCACTCCTGGTTGAGAGAAACATCTTCCAGTTCCAGTGCCCTATGGGACATGTCCCCTTTTGAAAGTGGGACCAGCTCACTGATTCTCAGAGCCCCGAAGAAAGCCACGGTGGTAGCTGCATGGAAAAGAGACTCCTCATACCAATCATAGCACAGGCTATGACAACCTCTAGCAAGGTTTGCCAGCAGAAAAGGGGAAACAGGCTGACGTGTGTCCGGGTGGTCGCCGCGTTCACGTGTCCACCCTTCAAATACATGACGTATTCGGAAGTCACCCATGTAATCAGCATAACCCTGTGCCTTAGCCATAAATGCCAAGGCAGAAAGCCTGGTGGCAATGGTGCGTGGGGCTAGACCTTGATCATGAAGGTGCACCATATACTGCAAAACATGGTCAACCGGGATCAGCCACATGTCAGGCAGTTGCACCTCCCTACAGAAAGTCCTAAATTGGAGGAACACATGCAGATACGCCTTACGTGTGCACGGGGCCAAAGACATGCCGATTGCCCAGTTCACTTCTCCTCGCCAAAGGTCCACATCTCGCTCGGGAGTGGAGAGGGAAGTTCCTCTGCGTCTGGTGCCAAGGCACAGAACCGGGAGATCTGCAGGTGGGATAAAGCGTCAGCAATATCATTGTTAATGCCCGGCACATGTCTAGCCTTGAAGAGCACATTAAGGCACAGGGACATGAGGACAAACTGCCTAACCAAGGCCATGACCCGGGGGGACCTGGATGTTTGGGCGTTGACAATATGCACTACAGCAGCATTGTCACACCAAAAGTGAACTACGGAATTAGCCCACATGTCCCCCCAGAGCATGAGCGCACCCAGGATTGGAAAAAACTCCAGAAACGTGAGCTCACATAGGCGCTTAGTACCTTGCCATTCCTGGGGCCACCTCCCATGGGCCCACCTGCCATTAAAATAAATCCCATATCCAAGGGAGCCCAAGGCATCCGATTGTACTTGAAAATGGGGGGTGGCAATCTGCTCCGCCCGTCAAAAGGAAATCCCATTAAAGCCCGGCAGGAACGTGAGCCATACCGATAGGTCAGCCCGCATACCCCGCATAAGTCAGACCCTGTGATGCTTCCTGGAAAGACCCACCATGGCATCACAAAGACGCCTGGCAAAAGCCCTACCTGGTGTTACCATCCTACAGGCAAAGTTGAGGTGGCCGTGGAGCACCTGCAACTCATGGAGAGACACCTTGCATTTGGCAAGCATGGCCAAAATCGCGTCTGAGATCTGAGTCACCTTCTCAATTGGTAACCTGGACGTTTGGGTGACGGTGTCAATATCTATGCCTAGAAAAGTGAGGGTGGTTGACGGGCCTTCAGTCTTTTCCGGGGCCAGGGGAACACCAAGTTCCGCCATGAGCCCCTGAAATGTGGCAAGGAGCCGTCCACATGTGCCCAAGTCACGTTCACCCCCGAACAAAAAATCATCGAGGTAGTGAGCCACGGCCCGAGATCCCGACCTTTGAATGAAAGCCCTATGGAGAAAGGTGTTAAAACGTTCAAAGGCTGAGCATGAAATGGAGCAGCCAAAGGGCATGGCTTTAGCCACATAAAACTTGTCTTGAAAACAAAAACCTAAAAGCTCAAAGTCATCAGGGTGCACTGGCAACAATTGGAATGCCGATTTAATATCACATTTTGCCAGTAGCGCATGAGTGGACCATCTGCAAGGTTTGGTCAAAGGACGTATACCGGACTGAGCAAAGATCATCCAGTATAGCGTCAATGACCGAGGAGCCCGCAGGGTAGGAAAGATGGTGAATCAAGCGAAATTCACCTGTGGATTTCTTAGGCACTAAGCCGAGAGGGGAGACTTTTAAATTTGTGAATGGGGGCATATCAAACAGGCCAGCAACCCTACCTTCCCTCACTTCTTTGGCTATCTTGTCCACAGCAATGCCCTCCTTACCCCTGAGGGACTGTAAATTTGGGGCATCCTGGGGTGTGCGAACACCCCTGAATGGGATGCGGAAGCCATAAGTAAAACCACCTCTCCAGTATGCTGAACTTAATTGGGGAGGGGGCCTTTGGGATGTGTAGCAGTGTCAGCCCACGGGCATGCGGAAGCAGCGTGCAGTCCGGCACAGGAAGGGCACTCATGTTTAAACTTGCATTGCCACCTGGTGCACACTCCATTAGAGGAGTAACTCCAACACAGCAGGTAGGCTGGAACCCCCTGCCCTGCCGGCTGGCGGGGAGCCTGTGTAGTGGTGGGCCGCTGGACCGCATGGCCGCAGTGGTACCGGTCACCTGGTGCTGGCCATGTAGGGGTCATATAAAGGAGCCATAATTGCTGGCAGGGCTCATCCCACCTCATCTCAGGGTGAAGGGCAACTCTCATTCTAAAGTCATCGTCATAGGCTAACCATGACGGGCCAGGGAAATCCATTACAGCACGGTAAATGTTGTCCAGATACTGCACCATCGGAATAGCCAAATCAGGACGAGCCCTGAGACAAACAGCCATATAGATCAAGTAGGCTGGTAGCCAGTTAGCCCACGTATGGGGGGGGGGCTTGCGACAATGGGACAATTCCTTGTCCCTGTCATCCTGCCCCTCCTTCCCCTCCTTGGTAGGTTCTCGGTTAAGGAGGGTGAAGATATCGACATACTCCCCACGCCATATTTTCTCTCTGATGGCTTGAGACAAGTGGTCACCCAGAGGAAGAGAGTAGCCAGCTGTCGGCACGGAGCGAATTGGGGGAGTAGATAACGGGCCATATGGCCCCATAGGAATTGGAGCTGACACGGGTGAGGAAGTCATCCCCAGTAAACCCTGCAAATATGGAGAGCCCCAATTGGCAAGAAAATTCTGGTTAGTGTACTGCAAAGCCACTGTACCCCCATGCTAATAAGTGGTAGTGTGGGTGGTGTGCTAACTTGACCTCCATACTCACTTGTTGCACCCCCTTGGGCCGCCCCCACCGGGGGTTCCGGCCTCAAGTGGACATCGAAGCTCGTGATGGAAGTTAAGCTCTGAGCCATCAGAGGTCCAGGCCAGGTTGCCCCGGGCATCGATGGGCTGCCCCTCCGGGGGTGGCCGCACAGGGAGCTGCAGAGCACCACCAGGTGTGGGCCTGATGGCCTCAAGCAGCTCTACCCAGCTGAGTGCCCGCTGTTGATTCCCCAGGAGCAAAGGGGGAGCATACAGATGCGGCCCAACCCCAGGGTCCTGAGGCGGCGGAGCAATCCCCATTGAGGCTTCTAGGGCCACTATGCAGGCCAGAAGCAAATCTACAGTATCCGACCCACTGCAATAATGTGGGCCAGAGGTGACAGGTGGCCCACCGGGCAGTAGGCCGCAGCCCAGTCCTAGGCCACCCACGGGCAGTGGGGCAAGGCCACATGCCAGCCCCCGACCGCAATAGGGCCAGGCCAGATAATCTGGCCCATGGGGTACAGGGGCCAAGTCCGGGCGTGGTCCCGTGCTGTGCCACATTGGCATGTTGGGCCCCAGCGATGTCCCTGGGCCCGAGCTGGGGGCCCCAAAGTCCATGGGGACTGAAGCCCCAGGGGTGCAGGCCCGTACAGCTCCCGCACGAGTCCTCCGACTGGGGGGGGCAAGAGCCTGATCACCCTCATTGGTGGCAGTGGGGGGAAGAACCCCAGCACCAATCCCTCCTGGCACTGCCGCATGAGCCCTCCGGCTTGAGGGGACACCAGGAGGGACAGGGTGGAGGGTCGGGCAAGCCCGTCCCCGTGCACGTGGCCGCATGGCCACCGCACCCTTCTTTTTTGGGGTATTGGCCCCCAAAGGTGGCGTCCCTAAGCGGGACACTAGACAGACCGGTGGAGCGAATTCCCTCGCTCTGACAGTCTAAATTGCAGGCAAACGAAGAAAGAGCGGGCAAAAACGAAGAATGCAAGCGCGTCGCCAAAATGGCCACCGTGCTTTTTGCGGGGGGCCCCCACCGGACGAAGGCATCCGGGTAGCTAGGGGGTGTGGCCAGCTCCCTTATAAAAGGGGTGGCCACGAGGCAGCCGCGCTGCCATTTTGCGAAGCGACGGAGCGGAGAAGTTTTTCCCCTCTTGCCTCCGTCGCTTTTACCCTTCACTGGGAAGCCTCTTGGCTGCTAATTTTCTCGTTTTCGGCTTCCCATCGGTTGGCTGCGATGCCCTCGAAGAAAAAGGCGGCTGCGAGCGCGGCTCGTGCGGTACGGAGGCGCAATCCGGGTTGGAGGACCGCGGCTGCGCCTCCCCAGCAGCCGCCTTTGCCTGAACCCACCGGGACCGGTGGGATGGGGTTAATTCCCCCTTGGCGGGAGCCCGGGGGCCCGCACACGGGCCCAGTAGGGGCCGCGGCCCTCGGCCCGCAAGCAGTGGCCACCGCTTCTGGTGTTGCCCATTCCGCTGGGCCTTCCTCCATAAGGGCGCAGCTTGCCCCAGGAGCTTCCAGCCTTGGGGGGTGGTGTGGTCCCCTTCCCTGGCAGGTTACTCCCTCGGCCCTACCGGGCCCGGGTTTGGGGTCGTGGCCCTATTCGGGCCCCGGGGTACAGGGACCTGTACCCATGCCTGTAGTAGGCGGGCCGGCTGGCCCTTTGCCCCCCCTCGGTTTAGGTGGCCATGTCAGCGTGGAGGCTCTACTGGCCCGCGTTGCGGCCCTTGAGGCATCCCTGGCCCGGGCTAGCCACCCTGGGGCCCCTTTTGGGGTGCAGTTCGACGCGTCGTCTGCTGGGCAGCGGCAGGCGACGGGACGGGTCGAGCTGCTTGAGACGCGTGGCACGACCTCGGCCACTGCCTCGCAGCTCCCCAACCAGCAGGCCAGTGCGGGTCAGGCCCCGTCGACGAGCTCTACGGCGGTCGTGAGCTCCGACGCCCCCAGTGGGCCGGAACCCCCGGTGGGGGCGGCCCATGGGGGTGCAGCATGTGAGTATGCGGTCCAAACTAGTGCACCTATACACGTGGCCACATTGGGGGGGGCTTTTCAATGGCCTTGGCCTCGCGTGGGTGGCGCGGTGGTCCAGCCGCTGATGCCCCACCCGGCAACGTCGGATACCACCCAGGGCCCCGTGGTGGGGGGTGTTTCTTACCCTGTTGGGAATATTTTGGGGGTGACCGGGTTAGTTCAGGCTCCTTTCCAGATGCCCGCAGTTTCTGCTGTACCTGTGTCGGCCTTGCCGACAGTGGGGTATTCCTTACCACTAGGAGACCATTTGGCCCAGACTACCAAAGAGAAGATCTGGCGGGGGGAGTATGTGGATATCTTCTCCCTCCTCAA
The DNA here is from genome assembly GCA_035047345.1 of Bradypodion ventrale. Taxonomy (NCBI): domain Eukaryota; kingdom Metazoa; phylum Chordata; class Lepidosauria; order Squamata; family Chamaeleonidae; genus Bradypodion; species Bradypodion ventrale. The sequence goes on from JAWDJE010000003.1 coordinate 254,040,959, forward strand.
CAGAGAGCCCACCAAGGAAGAGAGGGAGGGGCAGGATGAGAAGGATAAGGAGCAGGCACGTCGTCGCAAGCCACCACGTACGTGGGCCAACTGGTTGCCGGCCTACCTCATATACATGGCGGTATACCTTAGGGCCCGGCCGGATTTGGCGATTCCGATGGTCCAGTATTTGGACAACATCTATAGGGTGATGGTCGACTTCCCGGGCCCGTCGTGGTTGGCTTATGACGAGGAATTCCGTATGCGGATTCCCCTGCACCCCGAGATGAGGTGGGATGAGCCCTGCCAGAGGCTTTGGCTTCTGTACATGACTCCCACGCGCCCCGCGCCCGGGGAGAGATACCATTGTGGACATGCGGTCCAGCGAGCGGCCCCAGGACAGGCACCCCGCCAGGTGGCGGGGCAGGGGGTTCCAGCCCGCCTGCTGTGCTGGACTTTCTCGTCCAATGGTTCCTGCAATAGGAAGAATTGCAAATACAGACATGAGTGTCCCTCCTGTGCTGGCCCCCATGCGGCCTCTGCCTGTCCCAGGCCTGGAGGGATGCGGGGCAGAGGGAGGGGCGGACAGGGGGCTGGCAAGACTGCCGCAGAGGGAGCTGGTTCACCGAAAGGCTCCCTCCCCAATTGATGTGGACATGTTGGAGCGTTGGCTCACATTGTACCCGAAGGGGGAGGATGCGGATTATCTCCTTCAGGGTTTTAGGCAGGGGTTCCGTATACCTTTCATGGGTGATAGGTCCCCTCAGGATGCCCCCAACCTTTTGTCCCTTAAGGGGAGGGAGGGGGTGGCTGCTGCTAGCATTCATAAGGAGGTTGACGCGGGCAGGGTCGCTGGCCCTTTCCCTTCACCCCCGTTTCCCAATCTTAAGGTATCGCCCTTGGGATTAGTGCCCAAAAAGTCACCGGGCGAGTTTCGCCTTATTCATCACTTGTCCTACCCAGCCGGCCGCTCGGTCAATGATGCTATCCCTGATTACCTTTGCTCAGTCAGGTATACATCTTTTGACCACGCGCTGCGCATGGTGCGCTCATGCGGCCCGGGTGCGACATTAAGTCGGCTTTTCGCCTCTTGCCGGTGCACCCGGGCGACTTTGAGTTGCTGGGTTTTAAATTTCGGGGTGAATATTACTTTGATAAGGCCATGCCTTTTGGCTGTTCCATATCATGCTCGGCCTTCGAGCGTTTCAGCACATTCCTAGAGTGGGCTTTCGTCCGCAGGTCAGGGTCCCGGTCTGTAGCCCATTACCTGGATGACTTTTTATTCGGGGGTGAACGGGGCTGGGACACGTGTACACGTCTCCTCAACACATTTCAGACACTAATGGAGGAACTCGGTGTCCCTTTAGCGCCCGAAAAGACCGAGGGCCCATCTACCCAGCTAGTCTTCCTGGGGGTGGAGATTGACACGGTAGCGCAGGCTTCTAGGTTACTGTGGGATAAGGTGTCGAGAATAGTGGCCCTTATCTCGGACTTGCTGGCCAAGCGCAAGGCATCACTGAGGGAACTGCAGGTGCTCCATGGTCACCTCAATTTCGCTTGCAGGGTGGTCGCACCGGGCAGGGCATTTGCTCGGCGCTTCTGCGACGCCATGGCAGGATTATCCAGGCCCCACCATAGGGTCAGGCTTACCCGGGGTATCAGAGCAGACATGCTTGTCTGGCTACAGTTCCTGAGGGAGTTCAATGGGGTCTCATTTTGGAGGTCTGACCTCCTGGCTTCCCCCCGCTTTCAGATTCAGTCCGATGCCTCGGGATCCCTGGGTTATGGGATGTACTTCAATGGGAAGTGGGCCTATGGTGGGTGGCCACCGGCCTGGGCAGGCACGGGTCGCCTGCGGGATCTCACATATCTCGAATTTTTCCCTATCCTGGGTGCTTTGATGCTATGGGGCGAGGAGTGGGCCAACTCGGTTGTGCATTTCTGGTGTGACAATGCGGCTGTTGTCCACATTGTCAATGCACAGACTTCTAAATCGCCCAGGGTTATGGACCTAGTGCGCCAGTTTGTGTTGCGCAGCCTGCGCCTCAACGTTCTTTTCAGGGCCAGGCATGTCCCGGGGGTTAATAATGATATTGCTGACGCTTTGTCCTGCCTGCAGATCTCCCGGTTCTGTGCCTTGGCCCCGGATGCGGAGGAATTTCCCTCGCCACTCCCGGACGAGATATGGACCATTGGCAAGGAGAGGTGAACCGGGCGATTGGCCTGTCACTAGCGCCACGCACGCGTAAGGCGTATCACCACGCATTTAATTCTTTCAGAGCATTCTGTACCCAATTTCGGCTGCCAGGAACCTGGCCGATCCCAGTAACCCATGTTCTGCGGTTCATGGTTTATCTGCATGCTCAGGGCCTTGCACCTCGCACCATAGCATCTAGGCTGTCAGCGTTGGCTTTTATGGCCAAGGTGGGAGGTCATGTGGACAGTACCACTGACTTCCGTGTGAGACATGTTTTGGAGGGGTGGGTGCGGGAGCGTGGGCGTTGCCCGGACGACCGCCACCCGATTTCCCCAGGGGTTCTTACCCAGCTGGCCCGGGGCTGGCCTGGCCTCTGTTTTGATAGATATGAGGCAGCCCTATTTCATGCAGCCACAACGGTGGCCTTTTTTGGAGCGCTCCGCATCAGCGAGCTTGTGATGCTGTCTAAGGCGGATGCAAGTCGTAGGGCACTGGAACTCGAGGATGTCTATGTTGCCAAAGACTGGGCTCAGTTGAGGATACGCTCCTCTAAGACAGATCAGCATGGCGTAGGCAGTGGTGTAAGACTGCTACGGTGTTCTTTGGCAGACATCTGTCCGGTTGGTGCCCTACAGGAGTTTCTTGCACTGCGTGGCACACACCATGGCCCGTTTTTCTGTCACCAAGATGGGTCTCCCCTTACTAAATTTCAATTTTGGAAGGTGACAGGCAAAGCGCTGGCCAGTGTGGGCCTCCCGGGTGCACGTTATGGCACCCATTCATTCAGAATAGGGGCGGCCTCAACTGCAGCTGCTTTTGGGTACTCCGGGGCTGACATACGCAGCATGGGAAGGTGGGGTTCGCAATGTTTTCAGTTTTATGTGCGCCCACTTCCGCTGTGAGTACCAGTTAAGTCACCGTACCTTTCTTTTCCTCGTTTTCCTTTACAGACCCTGGGTGTCGTATTACACCGGTGACAGTATGGCTGGTGGGCCATAGCTACGTGCACAGGGCAGCGCGTTACGCTGCGGCAACAGAGTGGGGACCCCGACTGGGACTGGGTGCATACGCAAGTCTCACATGGCATGGTAAGCCCGGGATGTTATGGCGGGAGCTGTTGCCCTTCCTTTTTTCGGGCCGGAATGCTGACCCGCCTGACATTGTGATCATACACCTTGGGGGCAATGATTTGGGCCAGGTCACCGGCTTATCGCTGAAGCATGCGATTTGCGAGGACCTCGCCTACCTGCATTACGTGTGGCCCGCCACAACCCTTGTTTGGTCGGACATGGTTCCGCGCCATGCGTACAGAGGAGGTTTCGACCTCCTGGCCCTTGACAACAGGGCTTGGGGGCGGGTCAGTTGTCACCCCGCCATTAGTCTACAAAATTATGACCTTTATGCAGGGGATGGGGTCCATCTGTCGCGAGGAGGTATGGACCTCCTGTTGGGTGATTGGCGAGCAGGCCTGTTGACCGAGCTGACGGTCGGGGGGGGGGGCGTCGGGCCTTCTTTGAAGCCCCTCCGTGTGGCAGGTAGCACTGGTAAGGTAAACATTTATGACCCACAGGTATCCGGCAGGTTCGCAATTGACTGGACAACATTAGACAGGCATAAGTTGGTTAAACGTTGTCCGGTCAACGACGAACTAGGCGACGGGGTGACGGATATAGCTAGACAGCATGCATCACCCCGTGATTTTACGGATACGCGTCAGAGGGTGGGGTCATTAGTTAGATATTGACTACGGTCAACAATTTGTTTGTTGTCAACAAACAAATTGATACAAATGGATACATTGTAGCCAATTGCCGTTGGCAATTTTGGGTGGTACCTTACCAGTGTTACTTCGGCCTGCTTGCCTTAAGAATTATGATTGGTCAATTACCAATAGAAATTTATAATTCGGACTAGGGCATGAATCAATAAATGTGGCCCAATGCCGTTATCCACTTTCATTAGTGTCTGAGTCCTTTATTGGGGGGTGCGCCTGCAAAGAGCGGCGGAGCAAACTTCTCCACTCCGTCACTCTGTAAAATGGTGGCGAGCTGCCTCGTGGCCACCCCTTTTATATAGGGATGGCCACGGCCCTAACTACCCAGATGTCTGCATCCGGGGTGGTGGAGCCCGCAAAGAGCGCGGCAGCCATGTTGGCGCCGCACTTGCCTTTTTTTGGGGGGGGGCAGCTAAAATGGTAACGAGCTAATATCCCCAAAACTGGGAAGTTATTTAAGCCATGCCTCCTAGCATCTATTATCTCAATAAAATGGCAAAGACAATGGTATATAACCAACTTAAAATCAATGTCACACAACTATACATCTTAAAATCCACATACCTTTGATACCACAGCACGTGTATGAACATGAAAGTTAACAGCAAGCCATGGTTACACATCACACACATCGTATTTGATTACACCTTAGAAAATAACTCACACAATAACCCACAAAACCAATCTCTGCTCAGCTTATACCACTGCTGATGAGGTCTCTTGAAAGTCTCAACACTAACTCCAAAACATACATGCAATTTTGATCCAAATTAGAGTCTGAACACAACCACAGTCCTCAGTGCAGACTAGACTGCCTTGTTCACATGGTAGTCAGGCCTCTTTATAATCAGCTCATTCACACTCTAGTGAAGTCACTTGTCTCTGTCTTTCTGGCAAGCCATAGAGGGAAAGGAAAAGTTTCACAAGGACCCCCCAGGGACTCATTGACTCATCTTAAGTCTGAGATTCCCTCAGCTGACACAATTGATTTGAGCTATATCAGATACAGTACTGGCATATGCTGAATGTTTGGGAGGAACAGTCCCTTTTGGCTGGAGCAATTGTGAACTGAAAGATGACCACACCAGTGTCATAAGTTAAAGACTTATAGTTTCTGTATGGAAAGGTTTCTCTGTCTCAATTCTTGTGCTCTTAGAAGTTGGAGCTTTGATTCACATGCTAGCCAAGACAGAACTGCCATTGTTGAATCAATTTTATCTATTTTATGCCATCAACTTCAATTAATCATTCCATGACACTGGATTTCTGAAGACCATCCATCTCTCTGAACTATCCTTATTCATTCTCTTCTCTGCATGCTAAACAGTTCTGCCCAGTGAATCAGTCAAAAATAAAATAAAATAATGACATTACATAACAATAGAAGAATTGTTATGCGTCATTGAATCTGTAAATCCATGCAAGGGAGAAGACGTTTTTATTTTAGGTGACATAGATTAGGCGTTGATTAAATACCCATTTCTTCAAAAGGGAGAATATTGTCAGTTTATGATCTAGAAGACACTGTGGATGAGCATTTAGCTTTTGTTAATTATTATTTACATTTGACCCATGAGCACATCCATGGGAACATGGATCTGGGAGTCTGCTATTTCTTTAGTGCTGTGTTGTCATGTCTCCAACCTTGTATGGCTTTGATAAAGGCAAAGAGGTGAATGTCAACATATCCTACAGCCTGCAGACCTCTGAATTTCTTAGAAGACTTTCACTTCCTTCCACACACAGTGATACAGTTGTACTTTTGTTTCCTAATCAAATGATTATGGTTCGTTCACAATATAAATGGGGTGCTGTTGGTTTGTTATCATCATACATTGTACATAAGAACATAAGAACATAAGAACATAAGAACATAAGAACAGCCTTGCTGGAACAGGCCACAGCCCATCCAGTCCAGCATTCTGTCTCACACAGTGGCTCACCATTTCCTTCAGGGTATTCCCAAGGAGATGCCTTCACCTGCTTAGGATTCCCTGGAAATGGCATTGAGAGATATCCTGCCTATCTCTCCAACCCGGAGGTTGTCCTTAGGTAGCCATAATTATAGCCATTGATACTCTTGTCCTCCATGAACTTGTCTAATCCTTTCTTAAAGCTGTCAAGACTGACAGCTGTCACCACTTCTTCTGGCAGGGAGTTCCATAGACCAGTAATCCTCTGGGTGAAAAAGTACTTTCTCTTATTTGTTTGAGAACTAGTACCCAAAAGTTTCATGGAGTGTCCCCTAGTTCTAGTGTTGTGCGATAGGGAAAACAGTTTTTCCTTATCTACCTTGTCCACACCGTGCATGATTTTATAAACTTCAATCAGGTCACCTCTTAGACGCCGTCGTTCAAGAGTGAAAAGGCCCAACCGTTGCAGCCTCAGATGGTAAGGAAGGTGTTCCAGTCCCCTCATCATTCTGGTTGCCCTCCTCTGTACTTTCTCCAACTCCATAATATCCTTCTGGAGGTATGGCGACCAGAACTGTACACAATATTCCAGATGGGGCCTCACCATAGATTTATAAAGAGGCAAAATGACACTTGCTGACTTATTTTCTATACCCTTCCTAATGATCCCTAACATTGAGTTTGCTTTTTTCACTGCTGAGGCACACTGGGTTGACACCTTCATTGAGCTGTCCACCAGGACACCAAGGTCCCTTTCCTGGTTTGTCGCAGAGAGTTCAGACCCCATCAGTTTATAAATGTAATTGGGGTTTTTTGCCCCAACATGCATCACTCTGCACTTACTGATGTTGAAGCTCATTTGCCACTGTTTTGCCCACTCCCCCAGTGTCAAGAGATCCCTCTGGAGCTCTTCACAATCTCTCACAGTTTTCACTACCCTGTATAATTTAGTGTCATCAGCAAATTTGGCTACCTTGCTTTTTACTCCTACCTCTAGATCATTTATGAAGAGGTTGAAAAGCAGGGGTCCCAGTACTGAACCTTGGGGGACCCCACTCTTTACTTCCCTCCACTTGGAGAAGTGTCCATTTAGTGCTACCCTCTGTTTCCTGTCCCTTAGCCAGTTGCTGATCCAGGACAAGACCTGTCCCTTTATTCCATGACTGGTAAGTTTATTCAAGAGCCTTTGGTGTGGGACCTTGTCAAAAGCCTTCTGAAAGTCCAGATAAACAATGTCAACTGGATCCCCCTTATCCACATGCTTGTTGACACTCTCAAAAAATTCCAACAGATTAGTGAGGCATGATTTGCCCTTGCAAAAGCCATGTTGGCTCTCCTTTAGCAGCGCCTTCTCTTCTATGTAACTATTAATTCTATCTTTTAGGATGGTTTCCATCACTTTACCTGGGACACATGTCAAACTGACAGGCCGGTAATTTCCTGGATCACCCCTGGATCCTTTTTTGAAAATTGGTGTTACATTCGCTACCTTCCAGTCATCAGGCACAAAGCCTGATTTGAGGGAAAGATTATATATTTTGGCTAGGAGATCAGCAATTTCATCTTTAAGTTCCCTGAGAACTCGTGGATGGATGCCATCTGGTCCTGGGGATTTGTTAGTGTTTAGCTTAACAAGACATGCAAGGACCTCCTCCCTGGTTATTTCTATCTTGCTTAATTCTTCGGTTTCCCTCCCTACGAAGATAGGCTCTGTTTTGGGCATGTGGTCTCTGTCTTCTTCAGTGAATACTGAAGCAAAGAATTCATTGAGTCTCTCTGCAATCTCTGTTTCCTCTTTAATAACCCCTTGCCTTCCATTGTCATCTAATGGTCCAATGGCCTTCCTAGTTGGGTTCTTACTTCTAATGTACTTAAAGAAGTCTTTGTTATTTCTCTGAGTATTTTTAGCTATGCGCTCCTCAAAGTCTTGCTTTGCTTTCCTGATTGTTGCCTTGCATTTGTTCTGCCAGAATTTATGTTTCTGCCTGCTGTCCTCATTTGGACAAGCCTTCCATCTTCTAAATGAGCTTTTCTTGCTCTTGATCACTTCCCGAACAGCTCCTGTAAGCCACATCGGAGTCCTCTTGGACCTGGCAGTGCCCTTTTTCCTTTTGGGTATGCATTCCAATTGAGCCTCTGTTATTGTTTTTGTAAACAGCCTCCATGCCTCTTGGAGTGTTTGGACTCTCTCAATTTTCCCTTTAAGTTTCTTTTTTACTAGTTTCCTCATCTTTGGGAAATTTCCTTTTTGAAAATTTAAGGTCTCTGTGTTAGATTTTATCAGTGACTTGCGGTCTATGATCAAGTTAAACATAATTGAGTTGTGGTCACTGTTCCCTATTGGATCAGTCACATTAACATCTTGCACCAGATCCTGAGTATTACTCAGAATCAAGTCAAGGATTCTTGTACCTCTAGTTGGGTCTTCAACCATCTGTCCCAGGGAACAATCATTGAGCATATCTAGGAACTTTATCTCTTTATCATGTGCTGAACAACAGTTCACCCAGTCTATGTGAGGGTAATTGAAGTCCCCCATTATAACCAGGCTTCCCTTCCTGGATGCCTCCTTTACAACATTCTCCAACTGCCAGTCTCCCTCAAGAGTTTGGGTCGGAGGCCGATAGTATATGCCTACTGTTAGACCATCCTTGTGGCCTGGTACTCTTACCCACAGAGCTTCTAATGGTGACTCCAAATCACCTAGATATTCCAATTCATACGATTTTATCACTTCTTTGACATACAAGGCTACACCACCTCCTGTTTGCCCCTTCCTATCCTTCCTGTACAGTTTGTAGCCTGGGATAACTGTATCCCATTGGTTATCATCCGTCCACCAGGTTTCAGTGATACCAATAATATCAATATTTTTATCTATTGCTAAGTATTCCAGCTCCCCTATTTTGTTCCGGAGGCTTCTGGCATTTGTATACAAGCATTTATATATGCTTTCCTGATACAGTCTTTTGAGTCTAGTTGCATTGTTAGACTGCCTCTTGCATCCTTCTGCTAGAGTGCTGGTGACTAGCTCCTTGCTCTGCTCAGTAATTTTTGCATCCTCCTCACTACTCAAGTACACACTTTCCCGAACCGGATGCTGCCCAGCTCCTGTCGGCTTTCCCCCAGTTATCAGTTTAAAAGCTGCTCTGCAGCCTTTTTGATGTTGAGTGCCAGCAATCTGGTCCCATCATGGTTTAAATGCAACCCATCCCTCCTGAACAGATTTGGCTTGTCCCAAAATGTTCTCCAGTTCCTGACAAATCTGAAGCCCTCCTCTCGACACCACCGCCTCATCCACGCATTGAGGCTTCTGAGCTCTGCCTGCCTGGTAGGTCCTGCGCGAGGGACAGGCAGCACTTCTGAAAATGCTACCTTGGAAGTCCGGGACTTCAATCTTCTTCCTAACAACCTAAATTTGGCTTCCAGGACAGACCGCTTGGCCTTCCCAACATCATTAGTACCAACGTGTACCATGACAACTGGCTCGTTCCCAGTTCTCTCTAACAATCTATCTAGATTTCTTGTGATGTCTGCAACTTTTGCACCTGGCAGGCAAGTCACCATACGGTTATCATGTGCATCACAAATCCATTTCTCTGTATTTCTAATTATTGAATCGCCTAGTACAAGGAGCCTCTCTCCTGCAATCTGTTCATCTACATGCACCTCATCAACCATATTAAGGGAGAGAACCTCAGTTTGTTCCTGTTGTTCATCTTCCTGGATCTCATCAAGTGTGATGAAGGAGAGATCATCAGGTGGAACCAGTTGTTCCTCTGTGTGTTCCTCATCAGGTGTGATAAGGGAAAGAGCCTCAAATTTATTCTGTAATTTCAGACTCTCAGAGTGATCCCCTACTCTTCTCCTCCTTTGAGTCACATTCCTCCAACCATCTCCCTCCTGAGTTAGTGAAGGGCCTTCTCCCTCAGAACTGTGCCCTGTCACTTCTTTGTCCAGCATAGTCTGCTCCGCTCTGTCCAAGAACAGCTCAAGCTCCTTAATTTGTTGGTGGTTAGATATGCGGGCCTCTAGCTGCTGGACCTTCTCTTCTAGTAGTGCAACCAGCTTGCACTTGCTGCAAGTGTAGTTCTCCATATGCTTTGGCAAGAACACAAACATGGCACAAGAATTGCAGGTAACTACAGCTGTTCCCTCAGAATCCATTTTAACAAGTGCAGTATTCTGGGCCTCAAAAATGTACACGTTTACTACCTTTCTACCTAGTAAGACTACAATTTTTTTTCCTAGTTTGTAATCTCACGCGCCGTTAGGCGCGCGGGCCTCTAAAGCAGCTCTACTCCAACTGCAAAACTTACCAGTGCTCACTTCCTTTGTTTGGCTCTCCTCAGCAGCAGCTCTGCTTAAGAGCACATGCAGAGTCAAAAAAAAAAAAAGGAACACTAGGGCACCATGTTGCCATGGTTCCCATTTTGATGGTTATTAAATACATTTCTTTTTTTTTAAATTCTGGATATCTCACTCTGATCATTATGTAGGCAGATATTTGTGTTCTAAAGTCACTGTCTGGTTTCCTGTTCTGTCAGTATTTCATGATGTCTCCCACCCCCCTTTCAAGGAGTAGATGTTTTTAGTATTTTCAATATTTTGGAAGCAAAATAGGAAAATAATTTTCCTTTGGCTCTGTTATGACTTTAAAAAATCCAGTTCAGTTTACGGCAGGGTCTGTATCATCACAAATCTTCAAAGATTGACAGGTTGTCATTATATATTAATATGTTAAAAATATCTGTGATTCTGTTGGAATATAAATGGCACATTCTAAATAAGAGTCAGGCTCAGAAGTGTGTCATGCTTCCAAAGTGTGTATGTTGGGAGCTGGGCTACATTTTGGTTTGGCTGAGAATTTATTTTAATCTGCACTCATATTCCTTGATACTATGCCCCAGACGACCACATTGTATGTGAACTTTCTTACTTTGATGGTCTTAACAGTCAGCTAATTGGAAACATTTTTTCATGGAAACATTCTCCTGCCAAAGTTTATTTTGAATGGCAGATGTTAAAATCAAGTGTGTTCAAGTGAGGCATTAAATATATGAAGTTTGATCCCTTGTCATTTAATGTTGGCTGCCAAATTCTGATCATACATCAAGGACTGATTAAGATACTGTATTCCTGGGAATTATGCTTGTAATTTCTTTTGGCGAGCACTTTACTCCTGCTTATTCAAAGCTCTTATTTTCTTAACACACAGTAAGTCTTCCTTCTAGCATTTTTTGCTTTTCCAAGCTAAGCGTGATATCTACTTGGCTGTGTAGATTCTGTGTTCTGCTATATTTTCCCCAGTAGCACTCTATTTCTCTGTGGCTACAGAAGGAGCTGAGGGGGCTGTAGGATATTCTTGGCCTTGTTATCCATGGGTAAAGAAGAAGAAGCATAGGTAGAGAGTTTGCCATTTTGGTGGCAAGAAATCTCTGCTGCTATTTCTGCTCCATAGCTAGGGCTCAGACAAAGGTGGGGAACAAAATGGCAAATTGGGGGAAGCCTAGGATAGCAAGGGTGGCCAAACCTTTTGGACCATGGGCCAGTCATGTGGTTCAGCGGGCTGGTCATGTGGTTCTTCCCACTGGAAGTGGAAGTAAAATACACCTGCACATAATGCATCCGTAAATGCACCGCTGCTGTTGTAAATGGATTTATGACAGCTGCAGGTGCATTTATGGCAGCATTCTGCACATGCGCGGGTGCATTTTACTACCGCTTCAGGGAGTGGTGAGGGCAGAATAAATGAAAAAGGTTGTCCGTGGCCCCCACAAAAAAAGCAAAAGTATAACCTAACATGCTATAGCTTTTCTTATAAGACATACTACAGTTGTACCTCACTTAAAGAGCATAATGCATTCCACAGGACTTCTCTTTAAGCGAGTTGCTTTTTAAGTGAAACACTTGAAAAAAGTGCCACCACTGCCATTGGAAGTGACTGATTGTGACTTCTGTGACTTCTGATGGAGGGGGGGATTGCGAACCCTGATTTAGTTGTTAAGTGAGTTTTTGGTTGTTTTTAGTTGTTAAGCGAGGGCAACTGTTCAGAGAAAATTCTTAGAGTTAGTCTCTAAGTGAGGTGCTCTTTATGCAAGGTTTTACTGTACTTATGAAACACTAGCATAGTTTGCCCGGCCTTGCCGGGCAGTTTTTATTTGTGGGGTGGTTTGTTGTTGTTGTTTTTTGTTAGTGGTGGTTTGGATGGGGGTGTTTTGCATTTGTGGTTTGTGACTTTATTTGATTTATTTAATTTATATTTGTCATTTTGATTTTTTACATTTTTTTGACTGTTTTTATTCTTCCAGCCTCTAGGTGTTTTTAATTTTTTTGTTTATTGTTTTGTTGTTTAATGGGTTTATTTTAATTATTTGTTTATTTATTTGTGTTTTTTAATTTTGGTGCTCTGCATTTCGGTCAACTGGTGGGTTTTGTTGTTGTTGTGTTTTGTTGTGTGAAGAATGGCCTGTCTGTCTTTTCTTCTTTTTTCCCATTGCTGCTTCGAAAGTAGGTTTCGATGCAGCAATGGGGAAAAGGAAGAGCCAGCAGTCAGCTCGCTCTTTGACTGGTAAGGTTCGTTAGGTAGGTCGGGTGAAAAGGAGGCAGAGAAGAGCTGTCTGCTTCATGATGGTTCTCTTCTCTGGGCCTCCTTTTTCCCCTGGCTTACTTAGCGGGGAGATCAGCTGGCAACGATCCGTAAGGAGTGGTGCCCTTCCTTGCGGATTGCTGGCTGCTGCTTTTCTATTACCTCCACCGCTGTTTCGTGCTAGTTCTCAAAATAGCGGTGTGAGTAGTAGAAAGGCAGAATCCTGTCATTTGCCAGGGAGGGTGCTTCCCCTGACGAATTGCTGCCTGCTGCTTTTTTCCCCACCCCGGCTCAACTTACTTTAAGGCCGGCGGTGGTCTCGCCATGTCTTCGGAGGGGTAGCGAGGAGGAGAGGGAGTCCCTCTTCTCCCCGTTGCTTCAGGAAAGAAGGGCGGCAGTTGTCTCATCATGGTTTTTTGCGGGTTTTTGTTTGCGAGGCCATGAGGTGTGCATCCGCCTGCAGTGGCCTTGCGCTCCCGCTGCGTGAGGCATTTTTTATTTTATTTTTCGTGCGCCGGCTTTTTCAGCATTCTGCGCACTCACGCCCTTCAGCATGATTGGCTGAAGTGGTCATGGTGTGGAGGATGCTTGGTCTTGAAGTTTAGTTTATTTTGTTTGCATTCGTGCGGTTTCTATTGGGCATGCCGCCTTTCCCAACGTTCTCTTTGCTCTCACCTGTCAGCCTGATTGGTTGAGGGGTGGTGCAGCGTGGAGGAATTTGGGAATTGAAGTTGTTTTGTTATGTTTGCGTTCATGGGGCTGTTGCCCCACTGCCGACTGCTAGATTATTGCGGTGCTGTGCAGGCCGGGTAAAGGCGAGTGCAGGCGGCTCAGTACAGGACAGTATGAACGGGTGCGGGAGCCTTTGTTACATTCCAACGGTTAACGTCCTTCCTTATAGGTATAGATAGAATCTTGCAGTGTCATAAAAGAATCTTTGTGGTGATGATTTAATGTGCTAATTTTTATTTATTTTTAGGAATGGATTTCCCTCAGTAAAGGGCAATGAGGAGGTGCTTTTCATATCTTGAATTAGCCATATATTTATGTGGAATAGGATAAATTTCTATCTTAAGAAATTCTATACATGGAGAAATAAATGGAAAAAGAGGATAATGAGAACTATGTCGGTTAGAATTAAGGAACATAATTATAAAATGTTATGGAGGTGGTATCTGACTCCAGTGAGGTTACATCAAATTGATAATAAAAAGGACAAATTGTGTTGGAGATGTAAAGATACAATAGGAACTTATGAACACATGTGGTGGAGTTGCACTGTGGTGAAGGACTTTTGGAAAAGAATTGAAAAAGAGATTAGTGATATAATGGGAAAGAGAATTAAACTGGAGTCAGATACCACTATGTTAACAAATGTGAAATGTACCAATTTAAATAAAGATGAGAAAGAATTATTTGAAATAATGCTTATAACAGGTAAACAATGTATTTCTAGAATTTGGAAAAATGACATAATTATACAGACGGAGGAGTGGTATAAAGAAATGTGAAGTTTAGCATTGAATGATAAACTAACATGGGAGTTAAAAGAGAAAAAGGGTAACATGAGAAAGAATAGATTTTGGAATATTTGGAAACCTTTTGTGGATTACTCACTTACGGGTGATGAAAGAAATAGACCTGTACCCGATCAAAGTAGTTTTTGGAGCCTAAATAATAAGTTATTCTGAGTTCTCCAGGGCAATGTAAATAAACACTGGGTGTTAAATTTGTATATATCTGTGTTTGTTTTTGTTTCCTATCCAAAGTAGCGGTGAATTGTTTAAAGGGGTATATGATTTAGTAGTATTATTAAATAAGTAATATTAGAAAGAAGGTTTCGAGTAAAGTGTAATAATAATTACTATGTCATAAATCAGGGAATTTATTTTTAATGGAGGTATTAAGGTTTTTGAAATATTAATGATAGAGTAAAAGGGTATTAGGATAGGTTGTATTTATTTCTTATTGATGTATTAATGCTTAGTTTTTATTTTAATGTATTTTTGTGTTTTATTATGTATTGTTTTTCTTTATCTGTATTTGTTGAAAAACTTTAATAAAAATTATTATATAAAAAAGAAATTCTATCAATTTATTAAGGTCAGTACATTCATTTGGAATGCAGTCTGATACAAATGTGGTGTGTGGCGTTACATGTTACATGTTTTCTATGTCGTTTAGGCTACAGTCCTATACTGAAGATCTGATAGCAAAGAGATTATAGAATTCTAATGAGGCTGAATTATCAGTGGAGGCTCATCATTTAAGGCAACAAAGATTGACTTTCCTCAAGCTCCCACGCATGGAAATCTCCATCTTGGATGAGGCTGCAACAGGGCACAAATCCTGCCCTGACAAATACCTCTAGCTGAAACTAAAATCAATAGAATTCAGTTCAATTTTGAACTAAATATCCAGATGCTCAAGGAGACATTCTGATCTTCTCCTTCCTGGTATGTAATATTTTATATGCATTTCTGGATCTTCAATGAACTAAACCAAACTAAAACAAAAGAAGCTGAAATGAACTGAAACAAAACAAAACAAAACTTTCCTATTGGGTGGTTGGGTGGAGACGGGGGACAAATGCCTATAACCAGGAAGACTAACTTTGATTGTGTGATCTATCAACTCAAAGCCCAAACAACAATAATCCTTTCACCCTTAGAGACAACTAATGTTATGTGCTGTCAAGTTAGAACCAGATTATAGAGACTCTAACAGGGTTTGCGTAGTACTTCAATTTGCCTTTGCTGGGGTCTGGTTCGGAGGTGGCACAGGAGTTCATCGCTTCCATTGCAGCTATGGACCTGCCTCAGGTAATTCAGGGCCCAACCAGGGGCAGTGGCCACACGCCAGATTTAGTCTTTTTGTCGGGGCGGTGGCAGAGTGATCTGAGTTTACAGAAGCTAGACATAACACCTGTGCCATGGTCAGATCACTATCTGGTGGCTCTAGACTTTCTGGGGGCGACACTTCATTGTAAGGAAGCAGGGTCGATTAAAGTGGCCCACCCCCGGCAACTGATGGATCCGGATGGATTCCAGAGGGAACTGGGGGAATTTCCTCTGGATCGGGGACACGATTCACCTGAGGCACTTGTTGACCTGTGGTACGGGTTGACGACATCTGCCTTGGATGTAATCGCTCCACTACAGCCTCTCAGAGCCCATGGAGCTAGGTCATCCCCGTGGTTCACTGAAGAACTACGGGAGCTCAAACGGGCAAAGAGACGCCTTGAGCGCCGCTGGGTGAAGACCCAGAGCGATTCCGATTGGACACTAGCTAGAGCCGCTATTAGGGCCTACCTAGTGGTGATGGGGGTGGTGAGGAGGCAGTACTTCACCTCCCTTATTGCCTCCTCTGATAATCACCCAGCCACCCTGTTTCGGGTGACCAGGTCCCTCCTGGGTAGGGCGGGGCCTGTGCCTGGTTGACAGGGATCGGCTGAGGACTTTGCTGACCATCTGGTGGAGAAAATCGATCAGATTCACTCGGGGTTCAAACTTGGCGTGGACAGGGAGGGTCCAGGGGGAGCCAGTGCGCATCCTTGCGGTGTTACCTGGGATCGGTTTGATCCAGTTGCCCTGGATGAAGTGGACAGGCTCCTTGCAGCGGTCCGTGCCACTAATTGTCGATTGGATCCCTGTCCTGCCTGGCTGGTAAAAGCCTCTAAGACAGTGACAGGTGGCTGGGTCTGGGCTATAATTAATGTGTCTTTTCGAGAAGGGATGTTTCCTGCACTGCTGAAACATGCTCTTGTGCGCCCCCTTCTGAAGAAGCCATCCCTCGATCCAGCAATCCTAACCAACTACAGACCTGTCTCCAACCTTCCTTTTTGGGGAAGGTTCTGGAGAAGGCAGTGGCACATCAGCTGCAGGGGGTACTGGATGAAGCGGAATATCTGAACCCATTCCAGTCAGGATTCAGACCTGGATATGGTACTGAGACTGCATTGGTCGTGCTGATGGATGATCTCTGGCGAGAGATCATTCGTCCGTCCTTGCTCTTCTTGACCTCTCAGCAGCCTTCGATGCCGTTGACCACGGTATCCTTCTGGAACGGCTCTGAGGATTGGGGATCCAGGGCACGGTGTGGTCCTGGTTTTCCTAATTTCTGAGGGGCCGGACCCAGTCGGTGTGGTTGGAGAGTGAGAGGTCGAGTCCTAGGCCCCTAAAATATGGGGTGCCTCAGGGCTCGGTACTCTCTCCTCTCCTATTTAACATCTACATGAAGCCACTGGGTGAGATCATCCGTTCCCACGGGGTGCTGTACCACCAGTACGCGGATGACACACAGTTGTACATCTCGGCCCATGGGGACCCCAATGATGCAGTCAAAGTCCTTTCCAGCTGTCTGGAGGCTGTTGGGGTCTGGATGGGGGCAAATGGGCTACAGCTGAATCCTAGCAAGACTGAGTGGCTATGGATAGGGGGTCCTGTGTTATCCCGGGAGCTACCATCTTTGGTTTTGGATGGGGCTGTTTTGCCCCAGACCAACCCGGTGCGCAACTTGGGGGTCCTCCTGGATTCGCGGCTGCTGCTAGAAGAACAGGTGGCGGCTGTGGCCAGGAGGGCCTTCGCCCAACTTGGGTGGGTTCGCCAGTTGCTCCCGCTCCTGGACCGGGACTCTTTGCTCAGACTAGACTACTGTAATGCGCTCTACATGGGGCTGCCCTTGATGACCATTTGGAGGCTGCAGCTGGTCCAGAATGCTGCGGCCCAGGTGGTGATGGGGTGTGGACGTTATGCCCATGCCTCACCACTGCTTCGGGGGCTGCACTGGTTACCAGTTTGTCTCCGGGTGCAATATAAGGTGCTGGTTTTGACCTTTAAAGCCCTACATGGTAGTGGGCCAGGGTATCTTAGAGACCGCATCACCCTAAGGACGTCTGTCTGTCCAACCAGAGTGGACCGATGGGCTTTCTAATTGTGCCATCAGCCAGGGGGGCTCGCCTCTCTGGCACAAGGAGGAGGGCCTTCTCCGTGTCCGCACCGGCCCTTTGGAACCTCCTGCCTGTGGAACTGCGTCTCCAGACAGAGTTGTTGCCCTTTAGGAAGGAACTAAAGACCTGGCTGGTGGGCCAAGTTTGGGGTGCGGGTGGGGATAGGGGTACCGTTGGGTGGTTGGTATAGAGAAGTGTGCCTTCCCCCAAGGTCCCTTCGGTACTTGCGCACCTTTTAGGGGTGGGTTTTTTAACTTTTAACTTTGTTTTAGCATGTGTCTTTTTATGTATTTACTGTCTGCTATGTAAACTGCCCTGAGTTGGGTTGTACCTGAGTGGGCGGTATATAAGCATGAAATAAATAAATAAATAAATAAATAAATAATTAAGCAAGATATTTAAGGAGTGGTTTTATCAGTTCCATCCCCCTCCCGCACCAGTGAGCTTCCATGGCTGAGTGAGGACTTGACTCCAAGCCTTCTAGTGTATCACTGCATCTACTACAGCTCACTGATTATTATTGCCCCTAATAGTGTAATAGTATTGCACTGCAGTGGTTCAAGTGGTTAAGATGCTGAACTCACTGACTGGAAGGTTGGAGTTCGATTCCCAGATACTGTATGATGGAGTGAGCTCCCATCTCTGTTCCAGCTTCTGCCAACCTAGAAGTTGGAAAGCAAGAAATAGCAATTAGATGAATAGGTACCACTTCAGTGGGAAGGTAAACAGTGTTCTGTGCACTCCGATGTTGAGGCATGCCTGCCTCATGTCCATGGAAATGTCTGCAGACATGGACCGCGCTGGCACTTTTGGCTATAAACCGAAATGAGCACTGAACCCTAGAGTCTGATACAACTGGCTTTCGAGCAAGGGTGACCTTTATCTTTACCTAACCTTTAGTAAAGTAAGCTAAGGAACAGAACAAAGGAAACAGAAGGGCATTTCTGAATTTGAAAAATGTTATCCAAACTGTATTGCAATTGTTTTCTTCATCCATTTGCCCCATGAAATGTTAGTGCGTGGTTGCAAAGCAATATAACCAACTTCGATAAAGTCATTCCTACATCCTCAGTGGCTGGAATATATTGTTCACAGTGTTCAACTGTTCCTCACTTTCTGATTGGGTGCCAGTCTTTCAGCCTGTTCTTATTTCATTACTTTCAATGTTCCCCCTTTGTCCATTCAAATTGCTGATCATCTTTTTAATTCTGCATCCCACATAAACCTCAGAATTACACTAACACCACTGATTTTCTCTACTTTTGCGCTTTTGCCTGAGAACACTGCACCTGTCAGTGCCAGATCAGCCATATAGCAGGAGTAGCAAATGCTACAGGCCCCATATCTTGGGGTGGGCAGCCCCCACACTCGGTTAGAATGAAAATCCAAATTTAAATATTCTGTGCATTCAAGTGGATATTCAAAAAATGCTCACTCGGAGAGACTCACCAATGCCTCATTGGAGCATTCAATGCATGCCAAAGAGTAAAGATGTGCACGCAGGTGGAGCTGTCTTTGTCTGTGCACACATCTTATGTGCTACTCCGTAGTAGCACGAATTTGTGTTGAGTGGCAGAGATCGATTGATGTGTGAACTGTGTTTTGTTTTATAGGTATCCTAAATCCTAAATCTAAGCACGGACCTCTTGACATGATTTGCTACAGGCCATGCACTGGCTTAATCCAGCATTGCAACCTGCCCTCCACACAATATCTCCTGGTTCTACAGCCATGTACTAAATGTACCTTCAGAGTTGGGTGGAATTGGGGGAATCTATTTAAGCCAGCATTACTGATTACAGTGAGACTTGAGTTTAAGGATAGCATTGAGATGCTAGTGAAGCGTAAGGAGAGATAGTCCCAAAGATGTTTAATAGAAGAAGCAGAGGGATGAAATTTTATTCCCAGAATTAACAGTCACATGCTATGTAACCACAGGCAAATCATGGTGCCTCAGTTTATTCAAATGTGAAAACGGTTTTAATTAAAATTCAGCATAATTAGTCTCTAAGTGCTTTGAGAATTTGGATGAAGAATGTTACACAAAAGCAAAGTATTTTTACTTCAGACTTTTTAAAGAGTGAATCCCTTGCTGCACATTTTCCAAAAGTCTACATTCCTTACTAAAGCAAAAAGACTAATTCCAATGAATAATTGATCTAAAGAATTTGCCTTGTTTTCTCTTTGCAAATTGTTCTCAAACAGCCAGCAAAATTCTAGGACTTGTAAGTTCATATGCTTTTTGAGTAGTTGTCCTTCATTTGATGAAAAATAAATAAATGTTGTGAGTTGTTTGTATTTCATTGAATCACAGCCATGTGTAATTAACCAGTAATATGAGAGTCTGAAGATGTCCATAATTCATTAATTGCAAGATCTTCTCATAATTCACATGTTATGAACTTCTTCTATTGTGCCTCTCTACTAGCAATTGAAAGGGAAAGTGATTCTTTTTATTGGTGACTTTAAAAATTCAAAACTTTGCAAGTTTTATAACTCAAAGGTTACTTCTTCAGGCACTCTCATGGCATGCTGTCCAAGCCAGGCTCCATTCTTAGAGACCCTGGAGGATACTAGGACACTGGAGGGCACTTAGAGGAAAAGAGGGCCATTTGGGGGAAGGTAATATGCAGACCCCTGGCTTCCTGTATAAAAAAGATACAATCTGCTGCCTATTTCCCCATGAAACATCTAAAAACTTCTAACCTCATAAAAAAGACACCAAGAAATGATACCCACATTATCATAGGAGATTGGAATGCCAAAGTAAGAAATCAAAAATTAAATGTAATAACAGGCAAGTTTGGTCTTGGAACACAGAATGAAGAAGGGCAAAGTCTAATAGTGTTCTGCCAAGAGAATGCACTGGCCATAGCAAACACCCTCTTCCAGCAACACAAGAGGAGACTTTACACATGGACATCACCAGATGGCCAATATCAAAAACAGATTGATTACATACTCTGCAGTCAAAGATGGAGAACCTCCATACAATCAGCAAAAATGAGACCTGGAGCAGCCTGTGTCTCAGATCATAATCTACTGATTGCAAAATTCAGACTGAGACTAAAGAAAACAGGGAAAACAATTAGGCCAGACAGGTATGACCTAGACAACATCTCTAAAGAATACACAGTGGAGGTGTGGAACAGATTTAATGGCTTAGACTTGATAGATAAAGTGCCAGAAGAATTATGGACAGAAGCATGGGAGGCAGAAAGGAAAACCATACCAAAAGAAAAAGAAGCATAAGAAAGCAAAGTGGTTGTCTGATGAAGCTCATAAAATAGCAGAGGAAAGAAGGAATGCAAAAGTCAATGGAGAAAGGAAAAATTTAATCAATTGAATACAGAATTTCAAATAAAAGCAAGGAAAACATAAAGAAACCTACCAAAATGAACAGTGCAAAGAAATAGAGGAAAGCAAGGGTAGTACCAGAGATCTTTAAAAAATTGAGAAATCGAGGGAAAGTTTAAAGTAAAAATGACCAAGATAAGGGACAAAAATGGCAAGGAGTGAGCTGAAGCAGAAGAGATAAAGAAAAGATCGCAAGAGTACACAGAGGAACTCTACAAAAAGGACCTCAACACCCCTGATAATCACAATGATGAGAACATAGAACTTGAGCCAGACATCCTAGAGAGTGAAGTCAGAAAAGCCCTAAAAAACATTGCAAACAACAAAGCCAGTGGAGATGATGGTATCCCAGCTGAATTTTTCAATGCCCTAAAAGATGATGGAACCAAAGTATTGCATTTGATATGCCTGCGGATTTGGAAAACACAACAATGGCCACAGGATAGGAAAAGATCAAAATATGTTCCAATCCCCAAAAAGGGTAATGCCAAAGAATGTTCAAATTATCGAACAATTGTGCTCATCCCACACGCTAGCAAGGTTATGCTCAAGATAATACAGGATAGACTACAGCAGCATGTAGAGAGAGAATTACCAGAAGTGCAGGCTGGGTTCCGAAGAGGCAGCGGGACTAGCGACTACATTGCCAACAAACATTGGATCATGGAGAAAACAAAGGAATATCAGAAACAAGTCTACTTCTGTTTCATTGACTACACCAAGGCCTTTGACTTTGTGGACCACAACAAAATGTGACAAATAGCTAAAGAGATGGGAATACCAGAACACCTTATATTCCTCATGGGAAATCTGTACATGAGTCAAGAAGCAACAGTTAGGACAGAATACAGAATGACGGAGTGGTTTGGAATAGGAAAAGGAATAATACCAGGCTGCATTTTGTCACCCTGCTTATTCAACTTATACACAGAGCACATAATGCACAATGCAGGGATGGAAGAATCACAAGTTGGGATCAAAATTGCTGGGAGAAACATCAACAACTTGAGATACGCAGATGATGCTACCCTAATGGCAAAAAGTGAGGAAGACCTAAAGAAGCTTCTGCTTAGGTTGAAAGAACAGAGTGCAAAAGCTGGCTAGAGACTAAACATCAAGAAAACCAAGACAATAGCAACAGGCCCTATCAGTCCCTGGAAAATAGATGGGGAAGAAATAGAAGCAGTGACAGATTTTACTTTCTTAGGATCAAAGATCACTGCAGATGGTGATTGCAGCCATGAAATAAAAAGGCAACCGATGCTTGGAAGACACTGTGATGTCTCTGCTTTTCACTATGTTCCCCAGGTTTCTCATAGCTTGTCTCCCAAGAATCAATCGCCTTTTTATTTCATGGCTGCAATCCCCATCTGCAGTGATCTTTGATCCTAAGAATGTAAAATCTGTCACTGCTTCTACTTCTTCCCCATCTATTTTCCCAGAAAAGGAACACACAGACCTTCGGCGAGGTTTTTGAGGAGGCTCTGGTGTCTGAAGTTGCCAGCGAAGGTGTGAAATTGGCTGCAGCTGACCAGAGGCCAGAGCACGAGAGTGTCGCCGGTCATTCTGGTCTGTGATGCCTCCCCTGTGGGGGTGGGGGCAGTGTTATGACATAATATGGGGGGTGGGAGAGAGGTGCCAATCACCTTCTATTCGAGGTCCCTAACAGACACTGAGAAACGGTACGTGCAGATTGACAGAGAGGCCCTGGCGATTATTGCAAGCACCAAGAAGTTTCATGACTTCATTTATGGATGGCCTTTCACAATCGTTACCAATCACAAGCCGCTCCTGGGTATCTTTGTACCCAACAAGCTGACCCCCCAGATTTTGCTTTTTTGGGCAATGTTCTTGCAAGCATACCGATATGATTTGCAGCATCGCCTGCGTGCCAGTATCACCCATGCGGACGCTCTGTCCAGATTCCCTGTGGAAATGGTGGGGAAGGGTAATATAGACCACCATATAGATGTTAGAAGTTTTAGATTCGCCACCAGTGTCCACCAAAGACATTGCTGCAGCCACCAAGAAGGATCCCCTTCTTATGAAGGTTATTTTGCTTGTTCAGAAAGGGTGGCCAGCACCACCGGTCTCTGAAGAATTTTGGGTTTACTATGCAAAGCGGGATGAAATGTTGGTTGAAAGGGGATGTTTGGCACAGAGGGACAGAGTGGTGGTTCTGATGGTGCTTTGGAACAAGGTTTTGTGCACACATCAAAACCTTGTTTGCTCTAAAGCGCTTGCCAGGAGCTATTTTTGGTGGCCAAGACTCGATCTTGATATTGAGGCTTGGGTTGGACACTGTCGAGAGTGCCAGTCCTCCCGGCTGGAGGGGCACCACCAGCCCACCAGGGAATGGGACACAGTGCGTGGTCCCTGGTCACGAATCCATATCAACTTCACTGGCCCTTTTTGGGGAGCTACATTTCTGCTCATAGTGGATGCATACACTAAGTAGTTGGAGGTCCTGCCTGTTCCTAGCACTTCTTCTACTACTACTACTATTCGAACGTTAGGAGGGTTTTTTGCACTTTCAGGCTGCCAGACATAGTGGTGTCCGACAACGCCTCAACTTTTATGTCGGCAGAGTTTTAAGGTTTTAAGGTTTCCATAAACGAAACAGGGTTCGACATATTACTGCCACCCCATTTCACCCCACCACAAATGGGCAGGTGGAGAGGCAGGTCATATCTGTCAAGGAGGCCCTGAGACAAATGGGTTCGGGTGATCTTGATATGCAGTTAGCCAATATTTGCTGGCTCACATGGTTACGCCCTTGGCTTCAGGGTTTTCCTCTGTGGACCTCTTAATGAAGAGGAGGCTATCCATGGTTGTGAGGCAGGCAGCGATCCATGCAGATCAAGCCCAAGGCAAGAGTGGACACCGGAGTGGCCACTCGAGGGGCAAGCCAACCAGCGCACCGAAGGCATGGAGGCAAGGGGGCAGCAGGGGAGGAAAAGCGGGAAACCAGGAGGCCCGTGCCTACCACGCAGCTAGAAATTCCTGCCTGCAGAGAAGCGGAAGCTTCTCTGAGAGCAGGAAAACCAAAGGGCAAGGCAGGGAGGAGCTGCCCCTTGTGAAGGGGTGCTGACTCCTCCCTGCCCAATGGGGGGGGGGTCAGCTCACTCCTGCCTCTTCAGGGTGGGGCGACTGTAAAGCGCATGCCTAGCACAGGGCCTGCTGGTGCGCATCCATTTTGTTTTGGGAGGACTTTGATTGTATTCCCCCCCTTTTTTTAATTTGCTAAATAGATTTTCTTGATTTGGGGCAGAGGGGGTCAGGCATGTTTCTTTTTCTTATTTTATTCTCTCTGTGTGTGTGTCAATAGATGGTGTCCCTATTAGATTTTTTTAAAAAATGTTATTCAATTAATTTACTGTATTTAATCTGTAAAATCTGTATATACAGGTATTTTGGTGTTTGTGGGGGTAGGGGTAGGTGGTGGTTTGGTTGTGCTGTTGCTACCTTTCTCCTGAGCAAAGATTCTCTGTTGTCTTGCATTTGCTTTTTAATGGGCTCTTTAGAGCTTTTGAACAACTGCCAGACAGGAGGAAAAAATAGTGAAAACAAAACCAAAGGATTCTGGAAGAGCTGTCTAGCTTTCTGTTTAACTAAAGGACTGGGACACATAATACAAAAACAAGTGACTCTCACTTACTAAAGGACTTGGAATGAAATAAAAATGAAAGGTTTCACCATGTACACGCCTAACGGTTATCCTTTCTTCTCCAGAATGTTCCAGACTTGTGCTATGCAGTAGAGAATGCAAAATGGCTTCCAAGCTGCCAACAAAGTTGCTATTGCAGTTTTTCTTATTTAGGGACATTAGGAAAAACAAAGGAAGCTAATACTAGTACTACTGATAATGGAGAGCCTCTCCTTCGAGAAATAGGTAATTTCTTCTCCCAATGGAGCAATTCATTGAAATGTCTTTCTCCACCATCATAGCATTGTCCACAAATAGTTTGGAATTTTTTAAAGAAGCCACTTGTGCATGGCTTATTACATAACTCTGACACCTACTTTATCATATCAAAGCCCTCCTACAGACCCACCTCCTATCTCCTCCCCCCCCAATGGGCACAAAGTCCCACTGATTCCAGTAAGGTTTGAGTCAAAGGTGTAAATGGCTAAGTCATTATGCAAAGCACTGCAAATGATGTGAATGGACACTTCTTTTTTAACTAAGCCTTCACCATCTGTTCCAGCCCTCTAATTACAAATGCAAAATGAGCATAATTAAATATTGGCATCACGCAGAAATAAGCTAGAAGTTATTGCAATGTGAGCGTGTGTTCTTTATTAAATAGAACAAGCATCTGTTTTGTTTTCTTATGTTTTGAGATGCAGATGGGGGGAGGGGAAATTGCTTTTTCCTTGACAAAAAGGATTGGTTTCTGTTACTAACCAGGAATTCAATACTTAAGGGATTGCACTTTACAATCATTGGCAAATTCAACTTTTATTTATTTAGCAAATACAAAAAAGCAAGCTGAATTCTTCTCTCTTTCTCAGCATAGCACAGGAGTGATTTAAGCAGAAAGCAAGCAAAGCCCTGGAGACAATAATTACAAATTAATATAACCTACTTATCCAATACAATGCTGAAACCTGCACCCTTGGTGGGCTGCAACACAGCTGATACTATTTGCCTTGTTGTAGGTTACTATTTCCTGCTTTATCTTGCTTACTCCATGTTCTGTTAATGATTCCATGGAGATCAGGAGATTCTTTATTTGAGGAGCAGTGCCTGTGTGTTGGGATTTAAGGAGAGCAGGGAGTTCCCCTCCACATTTCACTTCTACATTGTTTTAGTCCATGAACATTTCAGACTCTTGTTAGCATGCTGCCTTTACACACTGGATTCCTAAAACATTAAATGGTATGATGTCATCTTTCCAGAGTACAGTCCTTCCAGATGTCTTGGACTACATTCTGCACCATCCTGGACCCTTTGGGCAGGGTGACGGGGGCAAACAGAAGTGGTGTCCAAAACATCTGGAGGGAATCAGGTGTGAAGAAAGCTGCCTTCTACACTAGGTACACATATCAAGGAGGAAATTCCCTTTTTTTCAAAGCTATCCTTTATTCTGGTAGCACACATGCTGAGAACCTCAGCTATAAAAAGGTCTTGTACTGTTATTAATGTTCCCAACCCTTGCCCCATGTCTTTGCAAACAGCCCGGAACTATTAGCCCATGCCCCATACAACCCAGGTGCTGCAAGTGAGGTCTCTAAGGCGGAGATCGCTCCCAGTTTAACTCCTGCAACTGCCTTTACTTTTGGGCTTGGAGAACACTCTCCTGAAACACCTGAGGAAAGCTCCCTTTCTGTCGGCATACGGAGATTCCTTTGACTTTGATCGTTACCTTCCCACCCTGGGGATTGAGAGTGTTCCCTTCTTTTTGGGGAGTGCGAGCCTGCACTTTGGCATTTCTTTTCGTGCCAGTCTATGTTTGTGATTGTGTGACCCGAATCCCCCCTCCAACCCCAGGGGAGGGTGTGAGTCCACCCACTGCCAGGGAACCTGAGAACCTTCCCGAACAAGCAGTGTCTTTAGTGTTGTGTCATAGCTCCCAAATCTCAATGACGTGTTCAATCCCTGGCCACCAAAAATAGCTACACATCATGTGTTTGGAGCAGAGAAAATCGAGGGACCCACTCAATAAGTACTCAAGCAGTTTGGCCCGCAACCCACAAGGAACCACTGTCTTGCAGAGCCAAAACAAGCACCTTCCCAACACTGAGACTTTTTTGCGGTCCTGATAGTACACACAAACCTCTGAATTGTTAGGAAGAGGAGGCCACCCTATGTTCACCCACACAATAACATCAGACAACAGGGGGTCAGTCTTTGAAGCAGCAGCAAAGTTCATGGACCGTTTGAGAGAAGCAATGGTCAAATCGTCCCAGTTGTCAGGATTTCAAAAGTCAAGGGCATCAGGTGGCAAAAATTATTGCAACTCAAACACATTTGACTGTCCAGTCTTTTTGGTAAAGTCACTGTCCTTGGGCACAACAAGCGCTTAGCAAAAAAAAACAATGCATTTAGTTCTTCCGTGGAGGAATCACTCTCAGGGGCCCCCTGGGATAAACCCCCCTCAAGAAGGAACAATGCTTGGGGCTCATCGTTGAGTTGAAGGACTGGTTCTCCCTCCCCCAACTGGATTCCCATAAGGTAGATACCCAGGACCCTGAACCAGTGGGACCCCAGAACATTAGTCTTACCTGCTTTAGCAACAACGAGGGGTAGGCTCGCGTAGACATAGTTATAATGGATTTCAAAGTTCCCTACTCCCCAAACTGGAATGTTGCAACCCCGTAAGTCCACTAATTTGCCTGGGAGACTCTTGAGCTTGGGCCACAGGTCAGGCAGAATGCAATGGTACTCCTCGTCGGTCATGACAGAAAGAAAATAACCGGAGTCCACCTGGAGACAGAAAGACACCCCTTTGATGTGGAGGTCCATGCTGTACCCATCCTTCAGGTCTCGTTGCTCATCGTCGGCCCCGTAGCTCATGAAGACCTTGGCAATGCAGTACCGGAGCTTTGGCTGGAGCTTCGGTGACATCTCACCTTGTTTCCCACAGACCTTGGAGATGTGGCCCACTTTTCCACAACTGTGGCACCGGGCGCTCCTGAAGGGACACTTTATGTGGAGATGGCACTTCCCGCATCCTCAGCACAGTGCAACCGACCCTGGCATTGGCGTCGGTGCCCTGGTTCCCTGCGGTGGAATCAGGGCTGGAACCAGTCTCTGATGTTCTTCACGAACATGGCCGGAGGCATTGGAAAAAACAGCCACGGTCAAAACTGGACCCGGCAACTCTTGTTCCTCGAAAGTTGACCTGCGCTAGAAGTGTTTGCACAGGATGTGCAGCAAAGCCGGTAAGGAAATTTTCTGAAGCACATCGGTGGCAGAAGTTTTGCAATGACGTTGAGAGTCTCTAGCCTGCAGTGGGCAAGGAACGTCGCTTTCCATAACGCCAGCTCAACTTTCCTTACTGTGAAGTAGCTCTCCAGCTGAACTTCATAGTACGGCCACAGGTGAGGTTTGCTGGTATCGAGCAGGCACAGCCAAAGAGGGATCTGGTCAGCCATCTCGATGTTCTTCAATCCCATCCTCGTCACCAATGTTAAATCCGGCCCTTATAAGCACTAGTCCAGGACAACGATGTAACAAACAGCAACAGGCTTTATTAACAGTCAAATAGAGATGAGCTTACAAGGCGTTCCCAGATTCCGAGATGGCTATACAATCCCAGCGTATTTAGTCCCTCCGGACTCTTGCCCGTCTTTGGGCAATATACGTGCTACCATGAAGCACAGCAGTGGAGGGACCCAGGGCATAGCGCTACCCGGCTAACCGACTGGTGTGTGGCCCCACCCTGGTCTACCTATGGGGCTTATATAGTGTCTCTCCGGCAGTAGCTCCTGGAAACTAGGTAGCAACCCGCCAAACAGATGTAACTAACCAATCATAACCGGGGATGTATGTAATTAACCAATGGAGAACAGGATCCAAAAGTGTAACCAATCATAGGGCTTGGTTTAGACTACTAGGTGCTCCCTTTTACAGGGATTTCGCACCACTTTGGGCTTCTTGCTAGAATGGTGGGAAACCACCATTTTCCTTTTGCAAGAGCGCCTCTGCACTACTTTGCAATTGTGCTTCAATACACAATAAAGGGCTAATTCATATATAGCTAAGCCACCCAGGGTCTCAAAGTGGAGCTCAAAGTGGTCTAGAAACTTCCCTAGAGCTCTCAGGTGGGGGCTCAGCAATGTGAGGATCCAGTCCTGCAGGACTTAGAGCAGTTGGATTGCTAGCCACCCTCTTCACAAAATCTAAAGAACACACCTCCAAGCTGAAGGCATGTCCTTAACCAGAGTTGATCCTATTTTGAAGGGCACACAGGTTAAACTGTGCAGTTTATGCTTTTGAGAAGGGTGATGACAGGTGATAATGAGGCACAGCAGAGTTAAGGAAAATCAGACAGTGATATGTGAAGAGCAAGTCCAGCAGGTTGTGCTCAGTGATTAAGGCAGCAACACACTCCTCCCACATCATCCAGCAAGAAAGCATAGTCTGCCACTGTAGACTGAGTTCTATGGAAGATTCTCACCTAAGAAGGCCACATGGCCTTGAAAATCTTTCAAGCCCCTCTGGTCCCACTAGAGCGGCTCTCTGATAGTTCCATCGGCTAGAGAGGCTAACCTCTCAAGCACAAGAAAGAGAGCCTTCTCTGTGTCCGCTCTGGCCCTGTGGAACCTCCTGCCTACAGAACTTCATCTCCAGGCAGCTTTTACTCTTTCGTGAAGACCTGGCTGGCGCAGCAGGTGGAGCGGGGTGGGTGGGTATCGGCCAGGGAAATAGCAACTGTGGGCTGGCTAGTCTGAGCAGCTGTCCCTTGAAATTCAGGATGTGGTTTTGGTGGGTTTTAAAAAAGAATTTTTAAAAGAATTTTTAAAGTTTTTCATTTGTTTTAAATGTGATGTGTTTTATTGTTTTGTTGTAAGCTGCCCAGAGTCACCTCGGCAAGTGGGATGGTGTTAGAAGTATGATTAATAAATAAATATTTTTTTAAAAAAATAAAAAAACTATGCACACATTCTAAAAAGATCAACAAATGCCATGCTTTTCTGTTAAGCAAAAAAAAATTTTTTTTAAACATAAACTAGCTAGATTACTATAGCATGAGCTTTCATAAGCAACAACCTACATGTTATTTTCAGAATCCTCAAGAATCCTGGGCTGAAATCCATTTCTAAAATACAACTAGAGTAGGCCCATTGAATCAGTAGAGATTTGGTCAGTCAACACTTATGCAACTTTCATTATTTGATATAATTATTTTAAGTGTGGCTTAAAAGCTGAAATCCATTTGTGTTCCAGAGACATGATTCAGGCCAACTGTTATGGCTGAGCAAGGAAGCATATCCAATCATAACAAGTTAAGTTAACTGGTAAACTTCAGGGGAGCTGAAAAAAATCTTGTTGTGGCAATCAGATGTTTTCAGCACTTAAGGAATTCATCCTTCATTTATGTGTTTTGCGTAATATATCATTTTGAAGGAAGTAGATCACATTGCAATAATGGCCTGTAGCAAGTTCAGGGACAATATGCCAACCACTTAAGCACAAAAAATAGTCTCTCTTCAGAAGAAGTCTAAAGAAGAATTTGCATATAATGTGCTTATATGGAAATAGATTCACCATAGTGAGGCAAGGACCAAGTGACCTATATGCCTATGCAGAGTGGTGGGATTCAAAAATTTTTACTACCTACTCTGTGGGTGTGGTATGTTGGGTGAGGCCAGGGGGAAAGCCCTGTGTTGCACCCGAATTAGGACTACTTTATTTCAAAACATGGATGGGCAGGGCCAGCAGGAATTTCTGCTACCGGTTCTGGTGAACTGGGGCAAACCTGCTGAATCTCACCACTGCCAATGTAGATGCCAACCGATGATGGACAACCTCAAAGCCTCTTCCCTACTCTCCTTTCTTATAATTTCTGCCCTTTAAACATGAACTGGATAGGCAGCCTGTCCAACAGATGCCTTCAAGCAGAAGACTTTCACCAGACAGCCCTGAAGGTAACAATCTGGCCTCTATAAAGGAAGACCTATATAATCTTGATAGAATGTAAGGTTTGTAAGAATGCTATACAAACCTATGAAAATGCTGTCAATCACCTTTAGGTCTCTGATTTGGACCACAAGAGCTTTTGTCTCCCTTCTTAGTCCTATTAATGAAGACATAGTGGCCGTTGCTGCTGCAGGACTCTTTTTATCAGTATTTCTCTTTCTCTTCATTGTTTTACTGACACATGAAAAAGAGGCTTAGGGGCAGGAGTCTCCTGGTGCTTCCAACTGAAGTGTCAGCTTTAAAGTGCGGATCCAGATTTCTTCACTCTTTAGCTGTCAATTTAGCAAATGGTCCCATGTTATGCCACTTTGATCTTGTGAAAGGTTTCAAAAAATCCAGTCTTGAAAAAAGTGAAGGCCCAACAGATTCCCTGAGTTCATTAGCAATCTTTTAGCAGTTCTCAACAATTAGAGCTGTCAGCCAAGCTGAACTGTGTTCGGAGAAGGCTGAGCATTCAAAATACCTGACTAATGACTTGGTAAAGAGACTTGACAGTGTGTTGCCATTTGTTATAATTGAATCTAAACTGCATCAGCTGTTTGAGGGGCTGAAGTGTTTTCAAACATTACACTGGTTTAAATTAATGTCACAAAAATATTCAGAAATATGTCTGTCAGATACTGTGCTAATCACTGTGTTTTCTTCAGATGTGAAGAAGACATTTCACCACTGATTTGAAAGCATTGTTAGAAATGCAACGAAAACATGTAATCCCCCCACCACCACCACCAACCATTTTGGCCCCACATTTTTCAAGAGAGACTTCAGTTATCATTGTTTGACTGGAGAGGAAAAACAAGGGAGTTTAAATGGAATCCTAGCAGCAGATTTGTATCACTTGTAGGATAGTTCAGACGTTTAGGTATTGGGGGTTCAATTCCCCACTATGCTTCCTAGCCTATATGGCCTGGGGCTAACTGCACAGTCCCAGAAGAAGCAATGGTAAAATACTTCTGTGTATTCTCTACCTAGAAAACCCTGGAAAGGATCGTTGTAAGTCAAAATCAACTCGAAGGTGCACAATTATTATTATCACTGGCAGACTAAAGAAGAAGAAAAGGGGAATATACATGCTTTAGTAAAAAAAACCAAAAATAAATCTCTAGTGCATGACTAATTTTAAAATGCTTTAATATTAAATAACCAGTTCTTTGATAAATGTAGAGGAAAATGTTCCAAAATGGAAAATAGATCTTTAAAATCCCTTCAGTTTTTATTTTAACAATGAACAAGGAGGACATTTGGGATCGAGATTTCAGCAGAAAATCTTTTTTAGTTTAGTTTAAAGATGAACAAACATTCGAATTTTTCATCTGGTTTTGGGATGTCTTTCTCTAAAAAAAACCTGTTGGGATAATAAGAGATACCAAAGGAACTTTATATTTCAAAATAAATTATTTTCTGACTTTGGTTCTTTGATTATATTAGTTCCAATCCCTGGGCTGAAGCCTCATTTATAATACTATTGCATGCACTCAAGATTTCAACAACTTTAGATTAAAGTACAGCCACACAGAAAATCTGCCAGTGCTGAATTTCTACCTTGTTCTGGAGTTTTCCATCTGTTTATCTGATTTATCTGTTTATTCATTCTTCTATTCACAGTATTGATGAGTTGCATTTAAGGGCCAGGTTTCCACAAGGTAGAACATAAAAAGAACTGTTATATGAAACAACTAAGTATGAAAGTGTGAGACTAGGCAGTCCAGTTGGGTGGGAATGGATTGGACTAAACAGTGGGCTATGGTATGCTGTTTGGGGAAAATCTTGTACCCACATGCAAAGATCCTATGTTTGGGGACAGGAAATCACATTGCAACTCAAAGCAACTTTATTTAGCTACCACATCCACTCCTGTCTCCCTTCCACTGGAAGAAGGCGAAATCTGCCATTTAAAAACATTCTAGGTCAGTGGAATGCCAGTAGATCACCTTGCCACCAAGTTACATAGTGATGGACTTTGAAGGGCAGGAAGGAAAATAAGATTGTCCTCTGTAGCTCAGCAAAGTAACAAGGAAATCTCAAAAACATTATTGGTAAATGGCGTGCTGGTTTTGACTTGCCACTAAGTGCTTTAACCTTATTGATAGTTGACATGGGTGATCTGCTTTGGTTTGATCCTTGGAATTACAGATGCTGAACTGAACTAAAATGGACCAATTACCCACACAAAACAAAACACACTAGTCCTGCCAACAATGGTGCTGGTAAGTATGGATAAGTTTAGGGCTGATTTGCTATTAACAAAACATTGAGTGGACACAAGAAAATTAAATAAGCCTGCATGATCCCAAAGCAAGATAAAATCCATATTTCCAGATCCCATAATATCCTAGAAGCTTCCTAGCATGGGGACTTCCATGAGCTGTAGTCCAAAGAGTAACCTTTTCAAGCTATTTTGTTGTTTCTTAGGTAGCCCCCATCATATTGGTCCAGGCACACCCAATGTGACAGCAGCTATTCCCAAAGAGAGACAGACAAAGCAAACAAAAGCAAGGTTTGGAAAGTTGCAGTTGGGTAGTGATAGAAGGGGCCAGTGATTCCCCAATTTTCCCAGGCCTCCCAGTGACATATGGCTCTATATTGACTTGTGAGAGCCTTTCACTGAGCCGAATGCATCCCAACACTATCAAAAGGACAGACAAATTTTGGCACCTCTAGTAATATAGTTTAATGATTTTTGTATGTGAGTATTAGATATGTTACACTTGTGAGGTCACGACGGTTTCTAGTGGATGATTTAACACATGGAAATTCTGGTAAGTTCATATCAAATGCTCCTTTTATCCCTATGGATTATATTTTTGGCTTTCTTTCAAGAATTGGAAACTACAGGGAAATGTTGAGCTTGTGATTTCATTCAAAATTTGTTCCATAAATACCTGTTTGTGACCAGAAGTGTCATGGATGACTACATTCTTGCAAGTTAATTAAGTTACTAGCAGCCGAGGGGGAAATAGGAGTAGTGGGGGAAGTGGAGGAAGAAACACCAGCCGTGATACTAGATCAAATATATTTGCCATGGAAATATACAATTCAGAAAAATTGTTCAGTCATGCAAAGGTGTGACATGTCCAAATGGAGCCAAATTACAAAAGAGTTACATATCCAACCAGCCAAGTTCAACACAGCACAATTGGGGCTAACTGACTTCCCTTCTTGGACCTCCCAAGTTTAGTTTTATGAGTGCTTGGAAAGCCAAGACAACCCCAATTGTGTCTTGTTTAACTTGGCCATTTATCTGGGTAACCTTTCCTGATTTTATCCTTTGAAATGTTGTCACATCTCTGCAGGATGCCCACCCCCTTCCATTTTCTTTCTTTTTCTTCTATGTGTTAATGATTCCATTCAGAATAGTAGCTCTGGCTATTTTTATCTTAACTCTACTTTTTCTGATTGGTGAGGAATTCCAAGCTTACTCAGGGTTGATTTCTTTTAGAGTAGGACTCTGGAGGCTTCTTGATTCTTTTCTGATATTTGCATTTTTTAAAATAAATACATGGATTGAACATAGTTGGAGGAAGATTTTAGTCATTTCAATACACACATATTAGTGGCACAACCCACTGATCCCACATGTGAATTCCAGAAAGACAGCCAACCCCCCAAGATGCTCACAGAGTCCATGTCCAGGTCTCTGTTGATCAAATTATATGTAATATTGGTTCTTAGTTATGTTAGTTAAGTTGGTATGTAGGACTTTTAAAAAATTTTTTTATTGGAATCTGATTCTGTAATCCATAAAATAAGAGAGTTTTGATCATAGTTAGCTCATAGACTGAGTGGGGGGTCCTGTGAAATTTGAGGTCGAACACTAGCCCTTGATTCATAAGCTGCCATTGAGTTTAAGCATTCATGTCCCACCTTAATGCTGCCCAAACTTCCTCCCTACACAGCCATTCATTTCCTTGCTTTGAAAATAAAACAAGTCATTACTGATTGCTTGAAAAAACCCCAATCTAAATATATTGGCCAGAATCCTATATGACCAAAAAAGAACAAACATGTAAGTATTTCCCCTCTTCCAGCAGTTGGTCTGTGCTGGTTGCAAAACTAGGCATGTTTCACTCAAATGGCTAATTGTACAAAGGAAAGCGCAAGTAGAAAGGAAACATATTGCCCAGTTGCCTTCCAGATGCATTTTTTCTCCATTTGGATTTTGACCATTGAAATATGTATGGTAATTGAGATCAACCAGAGGATTTAATTTATTAAACCTACTACATGCTAGAACAAACAAATTAGAAACAAACCAATATATAAAAATAAATTGAAACTGCTGGCTGTGATAGCCAACCTCACAACATCTAGGGCAGTGATAGTGAACCTTGGCACTCCAGGTGTTCTTGAACTTCAATTTCCAGAAGCCCAAGCCAGCACTGCTGCTGATCAGGGCTTCTGGGAATTGAAGTTCAAGAACACATGGAGTATCAAGATTCGCCATCACTGATCTAGGGAGTCACAACTTCCTCAGCTCTTCACTAATGGATAATCCAAAATGAAGCTCTAAAAACTTGTGGCCAAGATTTTTATATTTACATACTGCCCATCTGAGAGGCATACCTGTCAAGAGTTGCCTGTGAAAAGATGGGAAATTCTCTGGGCATGGGCGCACATGCTCAGCAATCCCTTCACACTTGCACACAACCTTAATGCATGTGCACAACCCCTTTGTGCATGTGTGCCGCTGCCTCTGACGGGCGCGCATGCGCAGCAACCCCTTTCCCGGCCACTCCAATATGGGATGGTGGTGGGAAAGAGTGGGCAAGAAGGGCAAAAAATGATATTTCCCAGTCAATACGAGATACTTGACAGGTATGCTGAGAGATCATCCCACTCTGGGCAATTTACAGCATTATAACGTGACAACAACCATCAAATTAATCAAAAAAAGTCTTGAATGTGAGAGGCAGAACTGTTTCACTCTACTAGTATTGAGCTTAGGTACTTCTATGTAAACCTTTAGGATGGGTCTTTCAAAAGGTAATGAGCATTAATCTTTTCATTACAGTGTGAACAACTTGTGAGAGTCCCAGCAATTTAGCCTTCTAAGTGACAAAACTTGTGGAATTGCAGAACTGGAGGGAAGCCCAGAGATCACTGATTCCATCCTGCAATCAAAGTAGCAAATCCACAGTTAAATTTTCCTTAATAGATGGCTATTCACCATTAGCCTGACTGAAGGGGAACTGTTGGTGTGGCCAATTCAGAGCTCTCTGTTTTGCCTTGGCAAAAAGATACTATTGCTCTGTGCAGGTTTCCAGAGCTGGATATGAGTTTTGGCAGAAGAGACCACCATCTCCTCCATCCATAAAAGAATGAAGAAGCAGAAGTGGCAGAGGTCAGAGGTCAGCTATGTTTCCACATTCAGTCGGATACTAGTCCTTGATCCTGTCTTGGGGGGCCCCAATCAGAGAGGCAATGAATGAAATGTAAAAAAGAAGTGGATTTATCTAGCAGGCCTGACCTCTGAAGATGCCAGGAGTGTGGCTCTTGTGGCTTCCTTGTCTCCTTCTCCTTCTTTCTCATTGTTCTCACCATCAGAATTGTGACTGTTGTCTGCTTTGCACTGTTGGTCTAAGTTAACTAGTGGTCTACCAAGAGACCTAGATCCCATCCACGTGTATTATTGGCACATCACTTGTCATGAGTGGTTATATGCCATGGTGCTCTGTGCAAGCACAAGAGGTGCAGACAATGCTTTATACAAAAGAAAGATTATAAAAGTGGAACCAGGGTTCAATCTGAGAGTTTCTGAAGCATTGAATAGAGCAGTGGTTCCCAGCGTGAGACCCATGCCCCACAGGGAGACTTCCCAGAAGCCTAAGTCAGTACATTGGATGATCAGTGCTTTGTGGAATTGGCTTAAACTTCTGAGAATTTAAGTCCAAAAAAGAAAGGTTAGGAAACACTGGAATAGAGCAATATTTGTGAGAGATTTCCTTCTGCTCCAAGTACTATTTGAGTTTATTAGTATTTGCTTGCTTGGGTACTTGGTTATCTGTTTAGATGTTGTGCAGGAGGATGGGGAGAAAGATCTAAAAGCATCTCTAGTTGATTCTACTTGGTCCCAAGGAGAGGGGGTTGGACTGGTTCACAGTGACCTGAAAATCTTTATCTTCCCCCCACCCCACCCCATCATGCCCACATGCTACGTTTCTGTATTTCCCTTTATAAATATTATGAAAAACACAGTCATAAGAGAAATAATGTAAACCTCTGTCAGAAGTGATCATGATTAATTGTTCTCAACCAGGAGGAATTAATGACTAGGCTGTATATGGGCTCTTTGGCTATAAACAGAGATGAGCACTCAACCCTAGAGTTGGATATGATTAGCTTTCGAGCAAGGGTGACCTTTACCTTTACCTATATGGTACAAGGTACATACTGCCAAGATGTCACTTTTCTACCTTACCTCAGTCATGTAGAAGTTCATCCATGCTCATATTAGAAAAGGATGTGTGTTATTCTCAACAGACATCATCATCTTGTGATATCTTTAAAAAGAGAAAACTTTGATTCCTGTAGTACCTTAAAGATGCACCCATTTATTATGGCATAAGCTCCCTTGGCCATGACTCTGTCAAATACATTTGATAAAGTAGATTCAAAATCATGAAAACGTGTGTCATAACACATTGATTAGACTCTTTGCAGGCGCACCCCCCCAATAACGGACACAGACAACATTGAAAGTGGATAACAGCATAGGGCCACATTTATTGATTCAATGCCCTAGTCCGAATTATAAATTTGTATTGGTAAAACGACCAATCATAATTCCTAAGGCAAGCAGGCCGAAGTAACACTGGTAAGGTACCACCCCAAAATTGCCAACGGCAATTGGTTACAATGTATCAATTTGTATCAATTTGTTTGTTGACAACAAACAAATTGTTGACCGTAGTCAATAACTAACTCATGACCCCACCCTCTGACACGTATCCGTGAAATCACAGGGGTGATGCATGCTGGTTAGCAATCGTCATCACCCCATCGCCTGATTCGTCGTTGACCGGACAACGTTTAACTAATTTATTCCTGTCTAGTGTTGTCCAGTCAATTGCGAACCTGCCGGATACTTGTGGGTCATACTGTTTACCTTACCAGTGCTACCCGCCAATGTGACCAAAGTCAACATTAGGAACACAGAAAGACCCCTATATCAAACCATAGCAACAGTGTGGGATGGGCAAAAAAGCCAGGACCCGGAAGCCAATATGGGTCCCAGCCAAAAATTCCCACCCGGCCCCGAAGCGACCAAAATATCACACTGTTAACTAGGGAGGGGGTGGAGGGGAAAAGACTTCTCCGCTCCGTCGCTGAGGTAAAATGGCAGCTCGGCTGCCTCGTGGCCACCCCTTTTATAAGGGAGCTGGCCACGCCCCTAACTACCCGGATTCTCTGTCCTGTGGGGGGGGCCCGCAAAGGGCGCGGTGGCCATTTTGGCGCCGCGCTTGCATTGCAGGCGCACCCCCCCAATAACGGACACAGACAACATTGAAAGTGGATAACAGCATAGGGCCACATTTATTGATTCAATGCCCTAGTCCGAATTATAAATTTGTATTGGTAAAACGACCAATCATAATTCCTAAGGCAAGCAGGCCGAAGTAACACTGGTAAGGTACCACCCCAAAATTGCCAACGGCAATTGGTTACAATGTATCAATTTGTATCAATTTGTTTGTTGACAACAAACAAATTGTTGACCGTAGTCAATAACTAACTCATGACCCCACCCTCTGACGCGTATCCGTGAAATCACAGGGGTGATGCATGCTGGTTAGCAATCGTCATCACCCCATCGCCTGATTCGTCGTTGACCGGACAACGTTTAACTAATTTATTCCTGTCTAGTGTTGTCCAGTCAATTGCGAACCTGCCGGATACTTGTGGGTCATACTGTTTACCTTACCAGTGCTACCCGCCACACGGAGGGGCTTCAAAGAAGACCTGACGCCCCCACCCAGACCGTCAGCTCGGTCAACAGGCCTGCTCGCCAATCACCTAACAGGAGGTCCATACCTCCTCGCGACAGATGGACCCCATCCCCTGCGTACAAGTCATAATTTTGTAGACTGATATCGGGGTGATGACTGACCCGTCCCCAAGCCCTGTCAGCAAGAAACCGCGCCACCGCCCCGTTGACCGTGCGCCTAGCGCGGTCAAGGGCCAGGAGGTGAACGCCCCCTCTATAGAAAGGCGCGGGATAATGTCCACCAAACTAGGGTTGTGGCAGGCCAGACATAATGCAAGTAGGCGAGGTCCTCGCAAATCGCATGCTTGAGCGATAAGCCGGTGACCTGGCACAAATCATTGCCCCCAAGGTAGATGATGAGAATGTCAGGCGGGTCAGCACTCAGGCCAGAAAAGGGAAAGGCCGCAGCCCCCGCCATAACATCCCAGGCTTACCATGCCATGCGAGACTGGCGTGTTCACCCAGTCCCAGTCGGGGTCCACTCTGTCGCCGCAGCGTAACGCGCTGCCCTGTGCACATAGCTGTGGCCCACCAGCCATACTGTCACCGGTGTAATACGACACCCAGGGTCTGCAAGAAAATTGAGAAAAAAGGCGGTAAGGTGACTGGATTGGTACTCATGGCAGGAGTGGGCGCACATAAAACTGAAAACATTGCGAGCCCCACCTCCCCATGCTGCGTATGTCAGCCCCAGAGTACCCAAAAGCAGCTGCTGTAGAGGCTGCACCAATACGGAATGAATGTGTGCCATAACGGGCACCTGGTAGGCCCACCCTGGTGAGGGCTCTGGCTGTCACCTTCCAAAACTGAAATTTAGTAAGGGGAGACCCATCTTGGTGACAGAAAAACGGGCCGTGGTGCCTGCCACGCAGTGCCAGGAATTCCTGTAGGGCACCAACCGGACAGATGTCTGCCAAAGAACACCGTAGCAGTCTTACACCACTGCCTACGCCATGCTGATCTGTCTTAGAGGAGCGTATCCTCAACTGGGCCCAGTCTTTGGCAATATAGACATCCTCGAGTTCCAGTGCCCTACACTTGCATCCGCCTTATACAGCATCTCAAGCTCGCTGTCGCGGAGCGCTCCAAAAAGGCCACCGTTGTAGCCGCATGAAGTGGGCTGCCTCATTTCCAAAACAGAGGCCAGGCCAGCCCCGGGCCAATTGGGTAAAAACCCTGGGAAAATCTTGCATCCGCCTTACTCAGCATCTCAAGCTCGCCGATGCGGAGGGCTCCAAAAAGGCCACCGTTGTAGCCGCATAAAGTGGGCTGCCTCATTTCTTAAAACTGAGGCCAGGCCAGCCCCGGGCCAATCGGGTAAAAACCCTGGGAAACTCTTGCATCCGCCTTACTCAGCATCTCAAGCTCGCCGACGCGGAGGACTCCAAAAAAGGCCACCATTGTAGCCGCATGAAGTGGGCTGCCTCATCTATCAAAACAGAGGCCAGGCCAGCCCCGGGCCAACTGGGTCAAAAACCCCCTGGGTAAATGGGGTGGCGGTCGCCCGGGAAACGCCCGGGCACACGCACCCACCCCTCCCAACATGTCTCACCCGGAAGTCATTGGTGCTGTCCACACGACCTCCCACCTTGGCCATAAAAGCCAACCCGACAGCTGAGATGCTATGGTGCGTGGTGCAAGGCCCTGGGGATACAGGTAAATCGTGAACCGCAGAACATGGGCTACTGGAAAAGGCCAGGTTCCTGGCAGTCAGAATCGGGTACATAATACTCTAAAGGAACTAAATGCGTGGTGATACGCCTTACTCATGCATGGCGCTAGTGACAGGCCA
Source organism: Bradypodion ventrale (assembly GCA_035047345.1). Taxonomy (NCBI): domain Eukaryota; kingdom Metazoa; phylum Chordata; class Lepidosauria; order Squamata; family Chamaeleonidae; genus Bradypodion; species Bradypodion ventrale. The sequence continues at coordinate 254,081,141 of JAWDJE010000003.1, forward strand.
ATCGCCCGGTTCACCTCTCCTTGCCAACGGTCCATCTCACATCCGGGAGTGGCGAGGGAAATTCCTCCGCATCCGGGGGCCGAGGCACGGAACCGGGAGATCTGCAGGCGGGACAAAGCAGCAGCAATATCATTATCAACCCTTGGGACATGCCTGGCCCTGAAGGGAACGTTGAGGCACAGGTTGCATAACACAAACCAACTAACTAGCTCCATAACCCCGGGCGATTTGGAATCCTGTGCAGTGACGATGCGGAAAACAGCCGCGTTGCCATGCCCAAGTTGCACAACCGAGTTGGCCCACCTCTTGCCCCATAGCATCAAAGCACCCAGGATAGGGAAACATTCCAGATACGTGAGACCATGCAGGCAACCCTTTGCCTGCCCAGGATGGTGGCCACCCACCATAGGCCCACTTCCAATTGAAGTACATCCCAGAAACCCAGGAATCATGAGGCATCGGACCGCATCTGAAAGCTAGGGGGAGCCAGGAAATCAGACCCCAAAATGACACCCCGTTGAACTACCTCTGGATCTATGGCCAGACAAGCACGTCTGCCCCGATACCCCGGGTAAATCTGAGCCTGTGATGGGGCCTGGATAATCCCGCCATGGCATCGCACCAGCGCAGAGCAAATGCCCTGCCCGGTGTGACGACCCTGCCAGCGAAACTGGGGTGACCATGTAGCACCAGAAGTTCCCTCAGTGATGCCATGCACCCGGCCAGCAAGACCGAGACAAGGGCCACTAGCCTTGACACCTTATCCTGCTGCAACCTAGAATCCTGCGCTATCGTGTTACTCTCCACCCCAGGAATACTAGCTGTGGAGATGGGCCCTCGGTCTTTTCGGGCGCTAAAGGGACACCAAGTTCCTCCATTAGCGTCTGAAATGTGATGAGGAGACGTGGGTACGTGTCCCAGCCCCGTTCAGCCCCGAATAAAACCATCCAGGGAATGGGCTACAGACCGGGACCCTGACCTGCGGACAAAAGCGCAATCTAGGAAAATGGTGAAACGCTCGAATACCGAGCCCCAAAGGAATAGCCAAAAGGCATGGCATCATTGAACAATATGCTCCCCAGGACGGGGGTGCGGGACAATGCCAACGACCCTGCCCGCATAGACCCTTTCGTCAAAGCTGGCAGCAGCCACCTCCTCCCTCCCCTTAAGGGATAAAAGATTGGGGGCATCCTGAGGGGACCTATTACCCATGAAAGGGATCCGGAACCCCTGCCTAGAACCCTGAAGGATACCCGCATCCTCACCCTTCAGGCACCATGTGAGCCAACGCTCCAACATGTCCACCTTAAATGGGGAGGGAGCCCTTCGGTGAACTAGATCCATCTGCGGCAGTCTTGCAAGCCCCCTGTCTGCCCCACCCTCTGCCCCGCATCCTTCTAGGCCTGGGACAGGCAGAGGCCGCATGGGGCCCAACACAGGTGGGACACTCCTGTCTGTATTTGCAAGTCTTCCCCTTAGAGGAGCCATTGGACAAAAAGTCCAGCACAGCCGGCGGGCTGGAACCCCCCGCCCCGCCCCCTGGCAGGTGACCTGTGCTGGGGCCGCCCGCTGAACCGCATGCCCACAATGGTATATCTCCCCGGGTGCAGGGCGCGTGGGCGTCACGTACAAAAGCCACAGCCTCTGGCCTGGCTCATCCCGCCTAATCTCGGGGTGCGGGGAAATCCGCCTACGGCATCCCTCGTCACAAGCCAACCACGCTGGGCCCGGAAAGTAAATCATCGCCCGGTAGGCGTTGTCCAAATACTGGACCATCGGAATTGCCAAATCCGGCCATGCCCTAAGGTACACCGCCATGCATACGATGCAGGCCGGCAACCATTTGGCCCACATACTTGGTGGCTTGCGACAACGTGCCTGCCACTATCATTCTCATTCTGCCCCTCCCTCTCTCCTTGGTGGGCACACTGTTTAGGAATGAGAAGATATCCACGTACTCCCCCCGCCAAATTTACTCTCTGGCGGCCTGTGCCAAGTGGTCACTCATCGGTAAGGAATAGGGGCTTGGACCAACCCGGCCACCCAAAACATTCCCCTAAGGGTAGGGAACACCCCCCACCACGGGGCCCTGGGTGTTAGCTGTCATCGCCGGGTGAGGCGTCAGCGGGTGCACCGCCGCACCACCCGCGCGAGGCCAAGGCGATTGGAAAGCCCCCCCCCATATTGGGAATGTGTGTGGATGTACTCGCTTACACCGTATACTCACATGCTGCACCCCCGCGGGCCGCCCCCACCGGGGGTTCCGGCCCACTGGGGGCGTCGGAGCTCACGACCGACGTAGAGCTCATCACCGGAGAACCTGCACCTGGCTGCTGGCTGGGGAGCTGCGAGGCAGTGGCCGAAACCGCGCCACGCGCCTGCAGCAGCTCAACCCTCCCTGTCGGCTGTTGTCCTCCTGAAGACAGCACCTCAAAAGGAACCCCAAAGGAGGGGGGGGCCCCCGCCTGACTTCCACGTTAACCTGGGGCGAAGGGCTGGCTGGCCCGCCTGGTCCATGCGTGGGTACAGGCCCCTGTACCCAGGACCCGAATATGGCCATTGGCCAGCACCAAAGCCCGGCAGGGTCGGTGAGAAACCTGCCAAGGCAGGGGGGCGACCCAAGAGGAGTAGGCCGAACAGGAGCAGGTGGAGGAGCGGTGTCCACCGCTCGCGGGCCGCGGGCCGGAACCCCTTCCGCGCCCGCGCTCTGGTTGCCCCCTCCGGGCGAAGGGGCAATAGACCTCATTCCGCCGGCCCCGGCAGGGGCGGGCAAAGGCGGCAGCTGAGGAGGCAGCACCGCGGTCCTCCGACCTGGGTTGCGCCTCCTAACCGCGCGAGCTGCACTCGGAGCTGCCTTCTTCTTCGAAGGCATTTCCACCGAAGCAAAGGGAAGCCGGCAAGGCAGAATCGCTACCCAAAAGGCTTCCCGGTAGGCTCAAGAGCGACGGAGACACAGGGGAAAAGACTTCTCCGCTCCGTCGCTGAGGTAAAATGGCAGCTCGGCTGCCTCGTGGCCACCCCTTTTATAAGGGAGCTGGCCACGCCCCTAACTACCCGGATTCTCTGTCCTGTGGGGGGGGGCCCGCAAAGGGCGCGGCGGCCATTTTGGCGCCGCGCTTGCATTATTGCTGCAATTCACTAAGTTGTTTACCCCTCTGGGAACTGTTACTTAAAATCAGATACATTTATGATCAATATAATACAACTCTATAGCCAAAAAACCCTCATTCATTGTACAGTTTGAAGTAAACCAGGGAAAGCCTGAGGTCCAGGCAAAGAGAGGTGCTTTACCTCCCAAAATGGAAGGAGTGGGTTCTTCTTCCTTCTTAAACTTATTTAGGTTAAATATTAAAGGTGTGTTTGTGTAGTATAGGGAGACAAAGTGTTGGGTACAGGATTGGGATTCCTAATAGTTCTGTTCTCTCTCTCTTTTTTTACCAGTATATAAAATATTATTTTGAAATGGTTTTTCAAGAGTGGGAGAATATCCCAGATGGGTGGGATGTAAATGTAATAAATAAAAATTATTTTTAAAAAGATGAATATTTCTTCTTTTGTTGGTAAGGACTGATGGCATGGATGAAATAAGGTGTTGCTTAGAAGAAGTTAATGTCATGCACTGACTGGAAGATAGCTTTTTGCTGTGTGAATTTATGATGGGTGGGTTCTTATTTGTCAAACTCCCAATGGCACTTTTTTAAAAAAACTTTCAAACTTGAAATATGGGGACAGTTCTTTTGAAACTTGCTTTAGAAACTGCTGTATTTTCTATGGTTCCACAGAGAGCTCAACACATCTGATCTTTCTCCCAGTCCTCCCAGATCATATCACTCAATTAATCACTTTATTACAGTCTATGACCATAACAGTAAAACAAGAGGTGAAATTTTTAAATTTTAAATGCTTAAAATGTAGTTAAAATATATTATTTTTAAAAAAATCCCAGGTAATTTTTTAAAATTTTGAATGCTTAAAATGTGGTTAAAATACTAAATATTAAAAGCATATCCATTCAAAGCTAAAGGAAATAGAATAAAATCAATTTTTTAAATTAGTGCTACCATAACTGCTACCACAATATAGCATTCATGGTTTGTGCCACTGAGGGGCCTGCCAGAATTGTTCTTCTAATCCTAATTGCTGTAGCACAAAACCTGGCGGCATCCCAGGACATATAACAACCCGTCACACATCTGTTGCTGGTCCAGTAGCAGAAAGATGCTTTCTCCTTCCCCCATACTTTTCTAACATCTTACTCGTCTCTAATGGTGCAAAGCAAGGTGCTAAGGAGTCTTTACACTAGAAAAATAACATTCCCCAGGACTCATTGCATGTTTCCAATGTACTGTAATATTACAGCCTCCACTGCCACAGGAGAAAATGGGGGAGGTATGGGTAGAAGTGCATGAATGAAAGCATTGGAAGTAAGTACATGGATGGGAAGACTTAAATTCTTATTCAGAAGTTGTAGCAGAGACATAAATTATTCTCTGGTTTGGATTTTAATTGAAGTTGGAATGGAATTTGGATGTTGTAATGTTTTCCTTTGTCTGCTGAACATTTTTAAAGTGTTAAATTTGTCTTCCAAGCTGTATTTGGATAATATTTAGAAGCATTGCTAGTACTGTATTTATTTATCAAGTTGATATTTGTATTTATTTATTTATTTATTTATTTATTTATTCAATTTATATCCCGCCCACTCAACACAAGGCCGACTCTGGGCGGCTAACAACATAAAAAGTAACCCCAGGGCAACCCAAGGAGTTTACAGACAATATTAATAATCCTAAAAACAGTTAAAACAGTAAAAAAGTTAAGACTACCCACCCCCTAAAAAGCAGGGGCTGCAGGATTGAAAAGGCACCATGGGGAAGAGTTCCTCTACACCAACCACCCCATGGTGGTTACCCTTCCACCTGCACCCCACACTTGACCTGCCAGCCAGGTTTTAAGATCCCTTCTGAAAGGCAGCAACTCCGTCCGAAGACGTAATTCTGTTGGCAGGAGGTTCCAGAGGGCCGGTGCAGACACGGAGAAGGCTCTCCTCCTTGTGCCAGAGAGGCGAGCCCCTCTGGCTGATGGAACAATTAGAGAGCCCCTCCGGTCCGCTCTGGTTGGACGGACAGACGTCCTCAGGGCGATGCGGTCTCTTAGGTAACCTGGCCCACTACCATATAGGGCTTTAAAGGTCAAAACCAGCACCTTGAATTGCACCCGGAGACATACTGGCAACCAGTGCAGCTCCCGGAGCAGTGGCGAAGCATGAGCATAACGCCCACACCCCATCACCACCCGGGCAGCCGCATTTTGGACCAGCTGTAGCCTCCGAATGGTCGTCAAGGGCAGCCCCATGTAGAGTGCATTGCAATAGTCTAGTCTGGAGGTAACCAGAGCATGGGTGACCATGAGCAAGGAGTCCCGGTCCAGGAGTGGGCGCAACTGGCGAATCACCCGAAGTTGGGCGAAAGCCCTCCTGGTCACAGCCGCCACCTGTTCTTCTAGCAGTAGCCGTGAATCCAGGAGGACCCCCAAGTTGCGCACCGGGTCTGTCTGGGGCAAAATAGCCCCATCCAGAACCAACGATGGTAACTCCCGGATTAACGCAGGACCCCCTATCCATAGCCACTCAGTCTTGCTGGGATTCAGTTGTAGCCCGTTAGCCCCCATCCAGACCCCCACAGCTTCCAGGCATCTGGAAAGGACTTTGACGGCATCACTGGGGTCCCCATGGGCCGAGATGTACAACTGAGTGTCATCCGCGTACTGATGGTACCGCACCCCATGGGAACGAATGATCTCACCCAGCGGTTTCATGTAGATGTTAAATAGGAGAGGAGAGAGCACCGAGCCCTGAGGAACCCCCCCATTTGAGGGGCCTAGGACTGGACCTCTCACTCTCCAACCACACCGACTGGGACCGACCCCTCAGAAATGAGGAAAATTCACTTTCAGGATTACAAAATTCCTTACAAAATAGAAGATGATTGTCTTCTCAAAACAGAGGTATTGAGAAGTTGCCACATGTAACAAAATTTGAGGAAATGATGGGCCTTCATATTTAAGGAAATCCATCCTGCCATTAGATAAGTGATTTTCCCTAATGAAATGGGAAGATTCTTAATAATATCATCCATGGGAATGTGAGGCAATGGCAACCTATAGGCTCCATTATAAGCAGAAATATGTGTCTTCCTTGCTACCGAGTTGAGCCCAGGAGTTAAGACCGTACAGAGGACTGCTTTAACAATTGCTAAATCCAAACTTTACTTCTGTGAGATATGTTTCATAGTTCAACATGCTCAGTAATAATTTCACTAAAATGATTCTCTTAATCTGTTTTTCTGAGGGAAGATGAATGTTCCTTTATGGGCTGATAAAGGTACCTGTATCACTGATTCTTCTTTTTACTCATGAATACCAGGGCTTATGACTGATTTCGGATCACATCCTTAAAAAAGAAGCCACCCGATTGATACTATTTCCCATCACATTTTGCTCCAAGGATTCTTGGTAATTCCACTAGTCACACAGTATTACACTGATTCTGCTATTATTTTGTGTTTGTGTGTGCATGTGCAATACAGCAGAAATAAGAACAGAAAGAATTAGTGAATTAGTTGTGTATGCACACACAAAGAGAGTAAATTTTACACTTACGTAGGTGAAAGTATTTCTGTGGCTTGTCACATCAAAGTAGTGCTTCAGTTTTTCCACAGAAAAAATTAAATAGTCTCCAATACTTGTTCTTATTCCTGCTATCGGTAATAATTATGGTTATATTTATTTTAACAGGGTTATTTTTCAACTTTGATCTTTTGCCCTGAGCATTGGTTTCCTGATCTGGAGACCGCCAGTGTAAACCTGCTAGCATGTTTTTGTAGCTTAGCCGGATTATGAATTTTTATTACTACAGCTCGAAAGGGCAGTGGATGTTATCATTACTTTCCCTCAAAGCAAGGTAGCCACAATGCAATCAGGGAAACCTTTTCCTATTAGTAAGTACTAGAAAATTTGCTGTGTGCTTTTAAAAAATATTTTCTGTTCTTTATAAACCTTTTATTAGCTCTTTGGATATTATTTCACTGGTAATATATTTATTTTTGTGCAAGTCTACATTTTTCCACTGATATTGTTTTTAGTTTGAACCTTGATTCATTTTATGGCTTCTGAAGTGAATCAATATAATGCATATGCAGAACTGTGACTAGAGTAAATTACAGAGGTGACATATGGAAAGCATTAAGCATCTACAAATGGCCCATTCTCTGTTGAGAATTTGGGGATACACCCAGGGAAGTGCAAGGTATGTATTGTCTCCCTCAGGCTCCTTTCTGGCTCTCTCAAGTTGAAGTCCTGAGGTAATATTTATATTCTCTAAAATCTCTGCCTCCCCTGTTTGTCCCTCCAAAAGCTATAAGAGGCCTTTTCTTTTGGCATGTAGTGTTGTTTTGTTTTACTTTGAGTTGTAAAGCCTACAAACCATTCTTAATATCATTTTCTAAAAGGAATTTGGTAAATTTTTTGTTTCTTCTTGGAAGGCATGCTGTTATTACCACAGTAATACCTTACTGACTGGTGCAACCAATCTGTTCCTTTGTTAATTTGTTAATGTCTTATGTTGCCATCAACAACAGACTAGAAAAATACTGGTAAATAGTATTTGGTTCTAAGTAGCTGTCTCCTCTATAATAATTTTATGTCAGAAATTATTCTGGGTTGAAAGGACTTTTGTGACAGAAACTCCACTCAGGGAATGCCCAAATGAGGCTCCTTTCGGGTCCCCAAGAGACAGGCGCTCAATCAAGCTAACAAGGTGAGCTTCTTAACCATTGAGCCACCACAGCCTCACTGTCACTTCTGATATGGCATCTTAGAAATACTTATAAAATTACAAAAGAACATTAAAGAATACTTACCTTGTCAATTGCAGACAGCATTAAGCCTGAAACATTCTGCAAAAAAACCTTCTTAAATGCTTTAAAATATATATTAAATATAATATATTTTTAAAAAAACAACAGAAGGGGAAGGACAAGAGATCTTTTTTTAAAAAAATTGGGGAAATCAAAGGAACGTTTAAAGCAAAAATGACCATAATAAGGTTTAGTGTTCAAGGAACGAAGAAGCAGACAAATGAAGTAGTGAAATTCAGCTCTTTATTAGTGGGGTTTGAACACAGTTTGGATGGGGCAAAACTCGGACTTATATACACTATAAACAGTAACAGTAACAATAATACAACAAGCCCATTGGCTAACAGAGTGTGCACGTTTTTTGATCCACTTATTTGCATAAGAATAGATACATGAGAAAAGATACATTCCGCTCCTGTCAGAAAACACAGTTAACATACATAACATTCTTCCCCCCAGGTAAAAACAAAATCCTTTAACCAGGATGGCAGTCTAGTTTCCCTTCTGGGTCAGACGCTTGGCTGTGCCGGCTCAGGGGCTTGTAGGATGGGCGACCTGACTGGAGTGAGGGATTAACTAGAGGGGGAGGATTGCAAACTCAAATTAAAGCCCCATTTGTCAGTTGGAGGAGCAGGGGATCACTCAAAACCAAATTCTGTGGATGAATAAGACAACTCAGGGTCCCTCCTGTGTGTACTAAGAGTGGAGGGCGACTCCAAACAAAATTGGTCATCATCAATAAAGGAATCCAGAGTGCTAGGCTGGGACAGTGTAGGGGTACACATGGCCGGAGTAGGGGAGCATTCCACAATTTCCCCTTGAGATCGGTCCCTAGCACACACCTCTGGGTCTAAGTTAGCTTGCTGCTGACTGTTACCTCTGCCCCCTGGGTTTAAATGAGTGGGGGCCAACCCTAACGTTGAGTGTCTGTATTCGTCCTGTGGTTCCAGTATTCTGGGTCTCAACAGGGTCTCCTGGAGAAAAACCCTTCTGGTGTTGGATTGCTATATTTGTGCCTTTGTCTTCTACCCTAGAGGGATCCAATCTGTCCAGCAAGGATGACAGTTTCCTTCGCTAGAGCAATTCAGCAGGGGACAGCCCTGAGGCAAGGGGGGTGAGTCTATACGTGAAAAGAAACTGGCATAGCTGAAGCTCCAAATCCCCTTCACCCATATGCCAAAGCGCATCTTTAGTTGTGCACACCTGCCACACCACCTGGCCATTGGTGGCTGGGTGGAATGGGGCAGCAGTGATGTGCCTAATTGCATTCCTTTCCATGAAGGATTGGAATTCTGCAGATGTGAACGTGGATGTGTTGTCGGACACCAGCACATCTGGAAGTCCAAATGCTGCGAACAGCCTTCTCAGGTGCTTTATCATGGTGGCTGAAGTGGTATTAGGCACTCTAATCACTTCCAGCCACTTAGAGAATGAGTCTACAACCAACAAAAATAGGGCAATCCTAAATAGACCTGCAAAATCTATGTGCCACCTGGACCACGGGCCCCTAGCAGAATCCCATTCCTGAGAGGGAAGGTGGGATTGCTCTGGGCAAGAGGATTGACAGCTGGCATAAGTGCTGACCATCTGCTCTATGTCTTGGTCCAGTTGAGGCCACCAAAAGTAGCTATGGGCAAGGACTTTGGAACGTACAATTCCCAGATAACTTGTGTGAAGTAAATGTAAAACCTTTTTCCTGAGAGTGACAGGAATGACCACTCGCTGGCCCCATAGAAGGCAACCTCATTCCACTGACAATTCCAAATACTTGCAGTGGAATGTTCTGAATTCCTCGGCTAGAGGAGAGACAGGCCAGCCTTTTTGTGCCTAAGACATTACTTTAGTCAATGTTACATCCTTACCTGTAGCTTTGGCTATATCTGAGGGGACAACTGGGGGCGAGTTGAACGCCTCAATCATGAGGACCTGGTGGTCACTTTCGATCTCGCAATCGGCTTCCCCGACCCCTGGCAGTGGAGAACGTGACAGGGCATCAGCATGGCTGATGTCCTTGCCAGGCCTGTGCACCAAAGTAAAATCGTATGCATTTAGGAAAATTGCCCAACGCAACATCCTTGGGGACAGAATTTGAGGCGTGGGACTCACAAAGATTCCAAGGAGGGGCTTGTGGTCAGTTACGATGGTAAAAGTCCTTCTGTAAAGGTAGGACTTGGAATTTCTTAGTGCCTGCCACGATTGTCAATGCCTCCCTGTCTGTCTGAGCATAATTTTTCTCAGGATTTGAGAGCGAATGGGAATAGAATGCTATGGGGGCTTCCCTCCCATCACTTAGTACATGGCATAACACAGCTCCCACCCCCACAGGGGATGCATCACACACAAGTACAACTTCTTTGTTAGGATCAAAATGAGTTAATACAGCATCCAAAGATAGCAGCCTTTTGAGTTCTAGGAACGCTTTCTCCTGGCAATGGCCCAGTGCCAAACAGTATCTTTCTCAAGAAGCCAATGTAATGGTTTGGCAACTAAAGCTTTGCAATAGAGAAAAGCATGATAGAAGTTTAACAATCCTAGAAATGATTGCAATTCGGCTTTACATTTCAGCCTGGGTGCATTCCGCATGGCCGTCACCTTGGAGTCAGAGGGCATGAAACCTTGGGGTGTAATGCGGTACCCCAGAAACTCTACTTCCCATGCCAAAAACACACATTTTTCTCTTCTGAGACGTGGACTGGCCCTTTTGAAACGTGACAGGACTCAATCGAGCCTGGCCGCTAGCTTGACGGTGGCCTTAGCGGTGATCAGGACATCGTCAAAATATGGCAGGACACCAGGCAACCCTTTCAAAATACGTTCTACAAGAGATTGAAATATTCCAGGGGCCGCATTCACCCTGAATTGTAGTGTAGTTACCTTAAATTACACACACCCCCCATGTGTTACTATGGTCTGGGCTATGGCAGCAGCATGAGACACAGTTAATTGTTGGTAAGCCTGGGCAAGGTCAAGTTTTGTGAAGCAATTTCCTCCATGCAAGGAGGCAAGAAGGTGGCTTACCACGGGCACAGGATATGCGTTTGGGCGAATAGCTTTATTGATGGTACACTTGTAGTCAGTGCATATCCTGACCTCCCCGTTACTTTTCAAAGCAGTCACTATTGGTGTCTCCCACTCTGTGGAGTCCACCAGCACTAGGATGCCCTGCCCCACCAGTTTGTCCAGCTCAGCTTCTATCTTCTCCTTTAAAGCAAAGGGTACCTGGCATGGCTTCATCCGGATGGGCCGGATGGTTGGGTCAAGCTAAAAGTCAACAGGGGGTCCTTTGTATAAACCTAAACCCTTTTTGAATACCTCAGGATGTGCAGCACAAACGTCCTGGATTGGGTCTATTGCATGGATGCCAGAAAGCTGGATTCCCAGGGGCCTAAACCATTGGGTCCCAATAAGACAATTAGTGCCCTGCTTAACTACAACCAATGGCAAGGAGATGTGAATGTTTTTGAATTTAACCAAGAAGTTACCCACCCCCAGGACCGGTATCTGGCAACCTTGCACATCCTGGAGGGAAGTTTAAAAGGATTTAAACTTGGGCCTATAGTCAGGGGGAATTCTCAAAAACTCCCGCTGTGGGATTATGGAAAAGGTAGTACCTTATTCCACCTCCATCTTAAAGGGGATGTCCTGCAGGCTCAGGTCTGCGAAGAAATGCTTGCTGACGATGCCCACTTGGCACGGCTCAGGCTTGGGTGACACTTTGGCGATGGACGTGTTGTGGTGATGACTCTTCTTGGGCACAGGTGCTAGAGGTCTTTGCTTTCACTGGCGGCATACCTTAGCAATGTGCCCTCTTCATCCGCAGTTGTGGTATTCTGCGGTGCAGAAGGGGCACTTCTTGCGGTCATGCCAGGCTCCGCAGCCATCACACTTGCGAAGGAATTTCTTCTCCTGATTGTCACGGTGCTCTTAGTGCTTTCGTCGGACTGCTTGTACTTTTCCCTCTGCGTCGCTGGACTCCGATGAAGAGGTGGAACCAGGTGATGCTGAGGAGGATGAAGGTGAACTTTGCTGAGCTTGCACAGCTGAGTCAGTGGCACTGGTGGTGGAGTGGCGATGCCAGGAAAATTTTTCCCCAGGCCTCAGATGCTACTGCTTCTTCTAGGACATCCGTGAAGGTTAGCAACTTTCTGATCATGAGGCAACATTGAGCATCTTCGTCCCTCATGCTGGCCAGCAGATGGTCCCGGAGTGCTTCTTCAATGTTGTCCCACTTGCACGGGGCGGCAGCAATGCGCAGAGCAGCAGTGTAGTCTGCAATGGATTCACCGGGTCTCTGCTCCCTTCTGTGGAAGGCCACCCTGGCCAGGAAGATCAAAACATCTGGCTGCAGGTGCCTCCTCAGTGCAGACATGATCTCTGCGAGCAGCACCACATCCACGTCCCATGGAAGAATGAGGTGGGTTGCCAGCTCAAGCGTCTCAGAACCGCACTGAGCGAGGAAGCAGGAGCGCTTCTGGTCTTCATCAGTGATCTTCTGTGAGGCCATTGCGTGGCGGAACGGGCGTTCATATGTTGCCCATTTTTCTGTATGAGCTGGGTCGATTGGGCCGATGTTGCTGCCATGTGGGGATGCCATCCCATCCTCGTTGCCAGTTTAGTGTTCAATGAATGAAGAAGCAGACGAATGAAGTAGTGAAATTCAGCTCTTTATTAGTGGGGTTTGAATACAGTTTGGATGGGGCAAAACTCAGACTTATATACACTATAAACAGTAACAGTAACAATAATACAACAAGCCCATTGGCTAACAGAGTGTGCACATTTTTCGATCCACTTATTTGCATAAGAATAGATACATGAGAAAAGATACATTCCGCTCCTATAAACAGTAACAGTAACAATAATACAACAAGTCCATTGGTTAACAGAGTGTGCACATTTTTCGATCCACTTATTTGCATAAGAATAGATACATGAGAAAAGATACATTCCGCTCCTGTCAGAAAACACAGTTAACATACATAACATAAGGGATAAAAACTGCAGTGATTTAGCTGATGCAGAAAAGATTTTAAAAAGATGGCAAGATTACACAGAGGAACTCTACAAAAAGGAACTCAACATCCCTGATAATCACAGTCATGAGAACATTGATCTTGAGCTGGACATCCTAGACACTGAAGTCAGGAAGGTCCTAAAAAGCACTGCTAACAACAATGCCTGTGGAGATGATGGTATCCCAGCTGAACTTTTCAAAGCCCTAAAAGATGATGGAATCAAAGTATTGTATTCTATATGCCAGCAGATTTGGAAAACACGATAGCCACAGGATTGGAAAAGATCAGTATATGGTCCAATCCCAAAAAAGGGCAATGCCAAAGAATGTTCAAATTATCGAACAATTGCACTCATCCCACACGCTAGCAAAGTTATGCTCAAGATAATACAGGATAGACTTCAAAAACATGTGGATAGAGAATTACCAGAAGTGCAGGCTGGTTTCCAAAGAGGCAGGGGAACTAGAGACCACATTGCCAACATATGTTGGATCATGGAGAAAACAAAGGAATATTAGAAACAAGTCTACTTCTGTTTCATTGACTACACCAAGGCCTTTGACTGTGTGAACCACAACAAAATGTGGCAAGTAATTAAAGATATGGGAATACCAGTACACCTTATAGGTCTCATGTGAAATCTGTACATGAGTCAAGAAGCAACAGTTAGGACAAGATATGGAATGATGGAGTGGTTTAGAATAGGAAAAGGAGTAAGACAAAGCTGCATTTTGTCACCCTGCTTATTAAACTTATGCAGAGCACATCATGGCTTTGTTTTCATTTCGCCTAGAGGGTCTTAAATTAAAGTAAATTGAAAGATACCAAAATGTTTTCCTTTCCAGGTATTTCACTAACATGTTTTTCCAGGATAATTGCACCCTTCCCCTAGGGGTGCCACAAACCTTGGGTTTCAGGTATTTTCAGGTAAGGAAGGGTGCAAGGGGTACCCCTGAAATTCCTATATCAGTTTCAGAATCTATCTGCTTCGCTTTGTCCAAGTGACTTGGAGTTACTCACTTAGACATGCCATCACCTCTCTTTCTCCCACTGGCTCAGGCTTTGGAGAATTGAAGGTGCTGCTTGATACCTTCTGACAATCTGTAAACAATAGCACCCCTCCTCTTCCTCAGCCTCTCCTCCCATCTATCCCCCTGATCAGTGCTGGGCTCCAAAAAAATTTACTACCACACTGTGGTCGTGGTATGGTGGGCATGTCCAGGGGGAAAGCCCTGCGTTGCACCCTAATTAGGACTACTTTATTTCAAAACTTGGGTGATCAGGGCCAGCCAGAATTTCTGCTACCAGTTCTGGCGAACTGGTGTGAACCTGCTGATGCCCACCACTGCCCCTGACCCTTCTTTCTCTGCTTCAAACCTATTTTCATGCTGGCTCTTTCCTACATCCAAGTTCCTGAAGTAGCAACACTGCAGTAAGTTTGTTTGAGACTTAAAGTCTGGCACTAGGGGTACTTTGAAATATGGTGCTGGAGGAGAATTTTGAGAGTACCCTGGACAGCAAAGAGAATGAATAAGTTGATCCTGAAGGAAATCAATCCTGACTCTCTCCTTGGAAGGTCAAATATTGAAGATGAAGCCAAAGTACTTTGGACACCAAATGAGAAGAGAGGACTCCCTTGAGAAGGGCTTGATGCTGGGAAAGATCAAAGGCAAAAGGAGAAGGGCAGCAGAGGATGAGATGGCTAGATGGCATTGTTGATGCAATGGGCATAGAGCTGAGTGGGCTGAGGAAGATGGTGGAGGATGGGATGCCTGGTGTGTGATGGTCCATGGGGTCGCAAAGGGCTGAACTCAACTGTGTGACTGAACAACAACAAAAGGGATCTCTGTTTATTCCTAGTTTCTCCTTTTCTTCCCCTCTCACAACTATGAACTGAGGCCTAGCGATAAGGTGGTAGGATGAACTAGTGAAAACTCTATTTAAAAAAGCATAATAGGTTTGGCAGAGACAGGGTCACAGGAAGTAAAGACAAGGGTGGCAAGGATCACAGAAAGGAAGGAAAGAAGGGGGCTATAGGTTGCATAAGACTTAAACTTCCAATTCAACCCACATGTCCAATATGAATACTCATTATGAATTCATTTATATTTAAGGCTGCAAATCAAACTTTTGCACAGCTGAATCATTCCAATTTGGCTATTCAATGTAGTCATACCCTTTGTAACTTTACGGAGAATAACCCAATGTACATGGAATCCTTTAATGCATAGATGAGACACAGTCCTTTTCACAAACATAGCTATCATAAATTTCCAGCACATAGATAATCCATGAAGCAGGTCCCTTTTTGTTCAAAGGCCATGTTGCAAGAATGTTCATTTGATATCGGTGGATTAGAGTTAAGATCTTCCCAACAGATGCAATTAGTCATGCTTCATTCTTTATGTGTATTCTGTGACTAAAGATGGGTGAGAATTGTGGGTTTTTTAAATTGATCTTTCCTCCCAATTCTCTCTCCCCCCCACAGACAAAAGACTGTGAGATAAAAACAATTCAAATGTAGGTGGAAATGACAGTGACAGTGACTTATCCAAGCAGAGGGCTTTGACTGCTTAAAGTTGACTTTGAATCCTTATCAACTATATTTGAGTTTATTTATTAGGATTGATTTCTCCCTCTCTTCTGACAGGCTTCTGCTGTTCAGCAGCTACATAGTGGGTTCTATCGTCTATTAAAATATCCAACATAGTCATACTATGCTGGGAATATCAAATTTTGTCAAATAGCTTTGGAAGAAAGTATCAAAAATGAGGTAAAAGAATGAAATTTATACCTTATACTGGACAATTCAAGAAACTCCCAGCTTCATTCGGGTCACTTAAAGCACTCTTCAATTTTTTTTGTGGGTTAAATATACTTATATTTCACCAAAAATACTTAGTGCCAAATCAGAAGGAGATGTATAAGTTATCTGTTTGCTACTCCTAACAAAACATAGCAGAGGGGGAGGGGAACAGACCCCAGGGAACCAGCAAGTAGAGGCTGCGATTACGCATGTAAAAATTGAGATTTACATGGAGTTTTATTTTTCTGGTGTGAACTTGATTTCAGTCATATGCATTATATATTGATACATGGGATCAAAGAAGTGTTTATTTTTTGGGGGAAACTGTTTGAAGTGGTATACTGATCAGCTGGACCTTTTTTTGCTGATCTGTGCTATGTTTTTAAAATACTGTATCACTACATCAAATAAATATATATTTTTAAAAGATTGCAGTAGATCTGTGTGGCATCTATTGTGGGCTAATCCACTAGGACAGTGGTGGTGAATGTGCCAGAAGGGGCACTCAGAGCCCTCTCTCTGGGCATGCGTGCCATCACCCCAGCACGGAGTTCACCCCGCCCCTCTGCCCAGCAGCCCATCACAGAATGAGTTTCGGATTGCAGTTTGGGCACTTGGTCTCTAAAAGGTTAGCCATCACTGCACTATAATGTATGGCTGTAGATCATATGGAGTTCTTTTCCAGCTTTCCTGCAGATCGATTTTTTTTAAAATATACCAATTCAAAGGAGCTATGTGCCACAAATATTTTCAGAAATAGAAGCCATAGATCAGCTGAGAGTGGTTCCAGCTGATTGGTGGATCAAGCTGTCCCCCTTCTCAGCTGTTCTGTGGGGCAACAATAAGGGCTTCAGTGGATCCACAGCCAATCAGCTGGGCTCCTTATCCACTGCTACAGTTCACCACCACCATCAGGTGATTGGTGGAGACACTCTATCTGATGGCAGGAAGAAAAATCAATAAATCGATGCACAAAGGGATATACAGAATAAATGCACAATAAGCAACTTCTTATGGGTAGTTTAATATAACCTGCTTTAGGCCAGAATCATGCATGCTAACCCCTGGACTATATGATCAGTTTAAAGATAACCTGTTTTCCACATAGATGTCATGTGAACTTTGATATTTAAATCAATTTCATCAATCTAACTTTGGAGCAAATGTGGAGTTTTTACCAACCAGTATAACCACAGGCAGAGTGAGAAAGCAAGGAAAGCAAACAGAAGTTAATAATTTTTTCTTTCTGGATATAATTATATATTTGTTGATTTCCACAGTATCGTTCAATGTCGGCAAAACAAAGGAAAGGACTTTCTTAGACAAGTAGAAGAAAGTAAGAAGGTAACAGGGTGGTGACCTGCAAAGTATGTGCAATGTTTGTCTCTATGCCAGAGGACAACACAGTGTACAGATGTTACAAATGCAAACAAAGATGAAGAGTACATAGATGCAACTCTCAAGTAGCAGCAGCCAGAGGAGGCAATGGAGTTGAAGGAACAGCAAGACAAAGCAGAGGAGAAGAATAAACACAGTGGAGGAAACACTTTGGAACAAAGTCACAGCTAGGAAGAAAAGCAAAAGAAGACACTCTTCACCAGTAAAACTGTATAACTATTTTCAGATTATTAAAGAGTTGCCTGGTAGACAGAATGCAGAGGAAGACAGACAGGGACCCTTGCAGAAAGACATGAGAGAAGCTGAAGCTTAGCAAGACAGAGTCATTGAACCTATATCCTACAAAAAGAAGAAAATAGAGGAGCAATTGTAGTAGGAGACTCCCTACTGCATGACACTGAAACACGAGAAAGATCTGTGGCCTCGCCAGGTATGCTGTTTTGGAAGAAAAACTAGGAATATGATGGAAAGATTGTCAATGCCCATAAAACCCACGGATGCATGGCTTTTCCTTCTCATCCATGAGGAAACAAATGACATTGCCAAGAGCATCTATAAAGACATCAGGATAGACTTCGAAGCTTTGGGAATGAAATTTGAGGACTCTGGAGCCCAGACAGTCTTCTCATACATCCTACCAGTACTCAGAAGAGGGCCAGAAATGGGTGTGTGGGGAATACTCCAGATGAATGACTGGCTGCGAAGATGAGAGATTTGCTGACATGAGAGATTTGCCGACATAAAAGATTTGGATTTTGGGACCACAGGCTTCCTGGAAGGTAGGCTGCTGAAAAGTGATGGATTAGGAAGACTGTTTGGCATGAAGAACCTCATCAGGAAGGCTTTAAACTGAATTAGAAGGGGGAATGAGTCACAAGCTCAAAGATAAAGATGAAGGCTTATTCATAATAAGAGGAACAGAGCAAGCAGCACTAATGGGACCCAAAATAATCTTCATAAACAGTGGTGTCAACTTGTTTCACATGTGCAGATGCATTCCATACTGGAGCAGCATACTCTACTGCATAGATGCTTAGTTTCAAAGCCGATGTACATGGTGTGGATGGTTGAGTTCCCCATGCAAAGTTTGTCAATGTCCTGATGATATTGTTCCTTGAACTAACTTTAGCCTTGGTATTCAAGCAGTGCTGCTTAAGAGAGCATCCTGTCAAGTGTCATACTGAGGCATTTCAGTGCTGAACAATTCTGTAGAACATGGAGGCCAAAGATCCAGAATAAGAAAAGGAAATGAACTGACGATATACAGAACACGACCAGACAGTGAAGAAAAGCTGCTGGAAAGATAAGAAAGAATGGTGGAATAGAAAGACACTGGAGTGGAAGAAGCAGCCAATTGAAGTGATGCTAAAACTCTTTACCACATTGCCAACAAGTTGACTGGCAAAAGAAGCAGTTCCAATGTTCTGATCAAGGATAAAAGCAAGAAGCTCCTGATCCCCTCAAGAAGAGCAGAATCAAAGGCGGGTTGAATATTCCAGGAAACTCTTAAAAAGAGCAGACCAGACCACTGTATGTAGTTTTAGTGTTGAGAGTTCCCACCAGGAGCTCCAAGTAAATAATGACAAGATTTACAATGAAAAAAGTAGAGGTTGCTATTAAAAGCAGCAAGCATACCTGTCAAATTTTGGGAAATTTATGTCAACCCCCCCATATTTTACACTCTTTCCTGCCGTCATCCCGTATTAGTTAGACTGCAGTTAGACTGGAGTTAGACTGGATGGCAGCACAGGATAAGCGTAGCTGTCCAGTTTCCCGTTTTGGCCGGGAAATTTTCCTTATTTGACAGAAATTTCCCGAAACTTGACAGGTATGGCAGCAAGGCAGCCAGTTTAGATGAGGTCTTAAAACACGATGGTCACACTTTGGTGAAAGAGTTGATGAAGTCCCGGAAGACTGGTTAAAAGGGGGAAATGTGAAAGTTCCTAAGAAAGCTAACATCTCTGAATGTACCAATTGGTAGACCATTACCCTCCTCTAAGTGCTTGGGAAGGCTTTTTGTGCAGTTCTCCTTAGATAGCTGCAAAGTGCCCTAAACCAAAGCCTAAGAGAGGAGTAAGCTGGATTCTTCAGTGGAAGGTCCTGCAGTGAAAAAATCTTCACCTTACGAAACATCATAGAACAATTTATTGAATATCAGCATCCACTGGTCATTAATTTTGTTAATTTCAAGAAAGCATTTGATAGTCTCCACTGAGAGTCTCTCTGGCAGGTCCTGCATCTATACGGAATGTCAGCAATCTTCATTACCATCTTCAAAGATGGTAGGCATCAGAAAGTATTAACAAGAAACTTGATATCTTCCAGCAAAGGTACCCCCACCAAATTTTAAAGATTCGCTGTTTGGATCACATTAGTCATGAGGATCAAATTACCAATTAGGAGATGTTTTGAAGTAGTAACTCGTACAAATTACATAACATCATTGCATGAAGAAGACTCCAAATAGTAGGTCATATTATTCGTATGGAGAAAAACAGGATCCCTACGGACCCCTCCTAATGCCAAACAACAAAGAGATTTAAAGACCCTGAAAATGACTCCTAATACCGAACTATTGGCGATCCCTTGCTGCCCAATCTGATGGGGAGATCTAAGTCTAAGTAAGTCAAAATTACGAGTCAAAATTTGGGTAATGGAGTAGATTGAGTAATAATAATTTCATGTCAGAAATTATTCTGAGTTGAAAGGATTTCTGAGGAAGAAACTCCACTCAGGGAATGCCCAAATGAGGCTCCTTTCATGTCACCAAGAGCTGGGACAGAGATGGGTGCATATCTGTCAAGTTTTGGATTTGAAAATAAGGGAAATTTCCCAGCCAAAACGGGAAACTTGACAACTATGCTTATCCTGTGCTGACCTCCAGTGGCAGCATTAGGGCATTGCAGTCTAACTAATATGGGAGGACGGTGGGAAAGAGGGTAAAATACGAGAGTTTTCTGGTCAAAACGGGATACTTGACAGCTATGGATGGGTGCTCAATCTGTCATGCAGTACTGTCATGTATGTTAACTGTGTTTTCTGACAGGAGTGGAATGTATCTTTTCTCATGTATCTATTCTTATGCAAATAAGTGGATCGAAAATGTGCACACTCTGTTAGCCAATGGGCTTGTTGATTATTGTTACTGTTACTGTTTATAGTGTATATAAGTCCAAGTTTTGCCCCATCCAAACTGTGTTCAAACCCCACTAATAAAGAGCTGAATTTCACTACTTCACTCGTCTGCTTCTTCATTCCCTGAACACGAAAAGTACCCAGGTCTCGAACTGCCAGCCTCCCTACCTAGGCGAGCTTCTTAACCACTGAACTCTGAAAACCAGGGTTTGAAGCCTCACATGACTATGGAAACTTACTTGGGGAATTGAACTAGTAAGCCACACCTTAAATATTTCATTTACCTTGAAAGCTGTATTAGTTGCTATAAGCTAGTTCAGACTTGACAGCATATAACTATGTGACAAGATTAATAGAAACAGATCACATCCTGTGAAAAAGCAACAGCAAAACAAAACACATATAATGAATACATTCCTCAATATGCAACAGAGCTTCTTCCTGCCATGCTAATGATCTTTTCTATCCTCCTGTTCTTTGGATGAGCGAATGTACTGTTGTATTGATTTTTTTAAATAAAAAGAATGTTTCAATTTCTTTTTTCTGACAATTTTTTTGTAATGGTATTAGAGTTTTTAATGGATGTAAGCTGCTCTCAGTCCCCTATAAGCCAGAAGAGCAAGACATAAATATATTAAATACAAGTAACTAAACATGTTAATCATCATGTCAACTTAAATTAGATTTAAGAACAGAAAATCACATTGCTGAGTAATGTTCCCAGTAGATATGTAATAGAGTATTATTCTTTGTTCCTCTTGTACATTCTGGTTTATATGTTTTATTTGAAATCAGGCTTATGAGCAATTTATGATGTTATTTTTTAAAATTACATTCTACTTTTTCAAAGTTGTTCCACTGAAGTTGGAGCTTTTTACAGTTTCCATTGTCCTGTAACTACTATACAGCTAGTAATACTTTCAAATTCAGTATTGAATTTTGGATTTCCCAAGCCATAATGTGCTTTCAGGCACGAAAAAGAATTCTCCTACTCTTCTAAGTAATGCCACAGTACTTCCAGCCATGTTCAGGATACTACCATATACCATTTCAGTTTTTGTTCAGCTAGCCCAGGATAGTTTGTCCTACTGTGTTGGAGACAGCCTTAATTTCCAGCATTTGTGTACAGATTGGGATGTAATGTTATTCAGTGAATTACACAGCTCTATGGATACTGAAAAACATTTCAAAATGCAGATTATGAAAATGAATGCATGTTACTTTGGTGGTTAAAAAGTGGGAAGGGTGTTGCTTTGAAAATAATGACTGTTAACATCATAATGGTTTTGGTATGCTGTTATTTGTCATTTCAAAACTTTATTGGGCATTTGGGGAAATCTTTTACCATTTTTCCATTTTTAATTTTTGAGTAATTTTTTTTAAAAAAAAACAATCTACAAGCAATGTATCAGTAATCTGTTACTAATGAATAATGTTATTCATTACTTTTGATTAATGAGGAGCTTATTCATTGCTAATCACTTGTGACTAATAGGTAACCGATGAGTTTGTGAAAAGTAATATTAGTGTATTAACATTTGCAGTAACATTTTCAATCTCTGTCAAAATGCATTTAAAAAAATAGTATTTTGACATACAATAGTTTTAGATATGCATATTTTAAGAGCAAATGTGTTCAAAAATATGTTCAGAAATCATACATTGCTATCTAAGATAGCTGGACAAAGAGAAAAGCTGACTAGGAAATGAAAGATTTGTTCAAAATATGATGCTGGAAGATTGATTTGCAGATATAATTTACTACTAGAATATCAAATCAAGCCTGACGTCTTTCTAGAAGCAAAAACAATGTAACTTGGGATGTTGTTCTTTGGCCACATCATGAGAAGACAAGCTTCACTGGAAAAAACAATAATGTGGGGAAGATAGAAGGCAGCAGGAAGGCCAAATTTGAGATGGATTGACTCCATAGTGGTAGCCATAACCTTGACTTTGTTACAGCAGAGCAAAACTATTAATGATTGGATATTTTGAGGGCAACCATTCATAAGGTCTCCACAAATCAAGGGCAACTCAAAGGCACCTAAAAATAATTTGGTTCATAAACACTGTACTTAAAGGAGATATGATGTATGGGTTTCTGAAGAAGCAAATGCATGATGAACAAAGAAAAAGGAGACCTAGAAGTGAATGTGGGAGTAACATGGTCTGGAAAATAGACCAGTTCCTCCACCCCATGTGAGAAACATACAGTATTTACATTTATAAGCCATACATGCTTTAGAGCAGGGGTGCCCAAACTTTTTGGGCCGCAGGCCTGAGCACGCCCCCCAGACAGCTGATCTGGCTGGTCACATGGTTCCTCCCACCGGAAACAGAAGTAAAACACACACCCACGCATGCACAGAACACATTTATGGCAGCATTCTGCACATGTGCAGGTGTGTGATGATAGGGTGCTGGGGTGCTGGGGTACCCCAATTAGGCTTGGCTGTGTTTTAGCAGAGCAAAGCAGCTAGGTGTGTAAGCAGCAACAGCTGGGAGAGATTTCCACACAGACAAGCAGGTTGTATAAGGAAAATAAATTAGCTTTACTTTTCAGCAAACACAGGAGAAGCAAAAACATATGCCTGAGATAAGCAGCTCTCAGTACAGTTGGCAGCAGTCCATAAGTGATAGCAAATGTCCAAGTAAACAGTCTTTAGCAGAGATTACCTTTGAGCAGATGCAAACAGTAGTTTCCTTCCAGTTGCAGTAAGCAGGCTAGCTATTCAGTTGCAAGCATGAGGCCAACAGATCAGTCCTTAGAAGCCTTTAGCAGTATCATGCAGTCATTCAGTATCCAGCCTCATGGCAAATAGTTCCATAGCTTGCGGATTCCAATTGTTTGTATGGAAAGATAAATCCATGCATAAATTAAAGTTATTTTCCATTCGTAACTGCCAACAGAAAAGTCCTCTGCACTAAATCTCATCTATAGAACACTAGCAAAGATTTATAATTTCCAGTACAATAACTGAGGTTTTTTTTACATTTTTTTTCTTTCTACAAATAAATGAGGGAATTATGTTTTGTCTTTTCTTTTACATTAAAATTCAAAAACTTGCTTACGATACCTATTATGTATGTTTTTACACACGCAAACACACACACTCCTTTTAGCTGATGTCTCATAGCAAAGCTTCCCCAAAATATTTTGCTGCCTAAGATGAAGGACAAGATGGTAATCCCTTCCCATTACTGTATATATATGGACGTCAACTTGATTGACACTTCTTATTCAAACATCAGTTATATCTGGCATATGTAATTCAATTTCCTAACAGTAGGGATAGGCATGTAAATTCTCACTTGTTTCATTTTCTTGTGCTAGAATGACAAACTGTTTTTTCTCCTTACCTGAGCAATACTGCCATATAGAATGTCCACATTACAGATCTTTTGGTCTCACCACCATTATTTGTATTTGTAAGAATTATCTTTCACAAAATGACACAAATCTATAATAGTAGCCTGCTTTGCTTCATGTGCTTATTAAAATGAAAAGCACTGAATGGGTTGTTGGTCTTTTTACATAAGGAATCCCATCATTCTATCCTTGTTAGGTTGTGTATGTAATTTGCATCCCACAGGGAAAGGATGCTAATTTTGAATATAGCTATAAGGAAGTTGTAAGGAATGAATGGATTTGGAAGAGAGAGAAAAATGAGAGCATGTGCAGAGTGTGAATAAGAATGGATAGAATGTAGCATGGGTAAAAGGGAAGGCAAATCTTGGGGAAGATTAACAGCAGGGAGTAGAGATAGAATGTTGAGAAGAGCTAATTTGCATTGGGATTGTTTGAGAGTGAATGATTGATGGGGAATGTGCTAGAAGCTTGAGGGGAACTGATATAAAAGGAGAGAACTGAGGTAAATTGAGGAGAATAAGAGATAAATTAGATTGAAAGATTGAGGGAGAGTGAAAATGAAAAGGGAAAAGAGAAACTGGTGAAACAAAATAGATGAAATAGATGAAATGAGAATGCTAGCAAGAAAGGGTAAAGTTGAGGTAAAATAAGAAGACAAGCAGGGTCTTGAATATAGTTGCTGACAAGGGATAGTTCAGCTGATTAGAGGTAAGAAAGTTCCCCTAGAGGGGAAAAAGACAGGGTTATTATTTTGTGAAGAAATTGATAATATGTCTTGCCTGTAATATTATATTTTGAAGTGAGCTTGTTTGGAGGTTCTAGCAGGAGAGTGCAGCTATTGTATACCCTTGACCAAGAATGGTACATTCCTTCTATCTGGGATGGTCGTCCTCTTCTACCAAGCAGGCAGCTTCAGGAGGGATACACATGGAGCAGTGAGGGAGGAAGGGGACACTTGCCTAGCCAGCCAGATCAGCCGAATCAACCCTGGCGATCAATGGGGTGACAGATGCCACAGCCAGATAACCCTCACATCCAAATTTTGAAGTGTTCATTGAAACTGCCTTTTTGTTTGCCATAATTTTGAAACCTGACCATTGACATTATAATTAGCTCAGTGTTATTTTAAAAATAAAACTATTTATTTTAGAAATCTCAGTTTATGTGTTTATGTACACCTGTATAGGGAGTTTGTTTATTTTAAGTTATGCTACCAAGATTATACTGAAGCACTCAGCACTGGTCAGTATCTAACCCTAGGAAGAGGACAAGACAGGATTGAGTGGGTGGATCTCTCAGGTCTTGTCTTGGGTTAGGAAAAATTCAGGCCAGACTTCGCAGTTTAAAAGCATCCTGGCTGGTACGATCTTAGACTCGATATTTTCTGAGGAAGTGGCTTCTCAAAAATTCTAGATGGCAGAGAATAATTTCTCCAGATTTCTTCAACTGAAGTAAAATTCTCCTACTGCTTCTCAAAAAGCGTGGTTCAGGTTTTCCAATGGTTGTAACACAGGTTTGTTCTGGTACTCCCCATCCTCCTATGTTGACCATCTGAACATCATTTTGCTATTCCACAAAGCTCACTATATTGTGTCATTCCAGAGTATTCTGGTGGTGGAGGCAGCAAGGCAGTTGTCAAAAATATGGTTTGGGGGTGGGTGGAAAGAGTTCTCCTTATTCTCTTGCTAGGGGAGTAAGCAAAGCAAAAAATACCTATAAACATTTCTAAGAAAAACATCTTATGAAAATTTTTGCCTCACCATTGATTAACATTTTTCAGAGTTAAGAATCTTCCTCAGCTATGTTTTTGAGAGGTTATTTTAGATAAAATATTTTAGTATCACAAAAAAAGCTTGTAGCAGCCTTCCTTCTCAGTATGCAGAGGTGAGGAAGGTTGATGGTATTTTTCAGGCCCAAGGGGAATTATTATTATTATTATTATTATTATTATTATTATTATTATTATTATTATTATTATTATTATTATTATTATTATTGTTGTTGTTATTATTATTGTTGTTATTATTATTGTTATTATTATTATTATTATTATTATTATTATTATTATTATTATTATTTATTCTTAGATTTTTTTTATGCCGCCCACTCAGGGAAACCCGACTCAGGGCGGTGCACAATGGTAAAAACATACAAAATACAGTAAAATATAACAAAACAGATTAAAACCCTCACTAGACCACCCACCAACCCACCCTCCCACTCCCACCTCACATAAAAGACTAAAAAGGGAATAGGGAATGGAGGAATACAACAGTACACAACACAAAAAGGAGGGACAGTTGAGCTCTAGTTGGAAATAAGCCAATAGGCTGGGGCCGTATTCCCATTAGGACCCCACACCTGCCCTGCCAGCCAGGTTTTCACTCCTTTCCTGAAAGGCAGCAATTCTGTCTGTAGCCTCAATTCTGTTGAAAGGAGGTTCCAGAGGGTTGGTGCAGACACGGAGAAGGCCCTCCTCCGCGTGCAATTTGTTTAACACCATCATTTCTTCCCCATGATGCATGACAATTCCAGTTTTCCTGCCTCTTTCTCAGGGCATTTAGCATTTATTTTGGTGATTAGTTTCGAGCTTACCAATAACACTGCAAAGTAGTTCAGGCTGTTACTTTTTTTCATTTCAATTCTTTTCATTACACTGCAGCTTCCTTGACTGCCCACCATTTCTGATTTGAAATTAGAAATAGTTACTTTAGGGTACCTTTTCTCTGGGTTTTAATTGAAATGTGGGAAGCCAGGAGCACAGTGCTGACTATCACAGAGATGACTATCATAAAAGTCAAGACATTAACAAAACTTAAGAATGGATAAAGCATGGTTCATGAGCCATGAGAGAGTCCTAGGGCCTTTTCCCCCACTCTAAGAGCCCCTCTATTAAATAATTTTAAAAATCAAGCAAAAAAAAAAACCAACCACCCCACACACCATTATTCTGTTACTCTTATAGACTGCCAAGAGTAGTTGCTTTTCCCTGCTGAGTCTTCTGAAGTCACCTTACCTTGGATACCTTGGAGTCATTTTTCTGTGAGGAGTCCACACATTGGTAGACATCTCCGCGATGACATTCTGCACATGAAAATGGACCTGATAAATCAAGTCCATTTGCATGCGGAGTTTTAGCCATTTGAATATCACATCATCCACTGGCTAGGCGGACCATGACGTGTGCATCTTGCCCAAGGGATCCAATGAAGGGTGCTTTGGTGAGTTTTAGTCCCAGCCTATCATCATTGACAAGAGATGGGCAACACTGCCTAATTAGACAGCTCAAGCCCGATGCCCCAACAAGGCTCTCACCTAGCATGGGCTTCTAAAGCCAACAAGCTTTTTAAAAAAAGATTCCAGTTACTCCTAGCTTCCCTTTTAAAAAGGGGGGAATGGCTTCAAATGATCATATGGGGACTCTGTCCAGCCAGCTGAGGGATTGTATGTATATATTTGGCCCTCAAATCCCCTGAGATTGCTCACCCCAATATATATCTTCAGCCTCCCCAAGAGCAAGATGAGCACAAGACTCCTGAAACTTGCCCATGAGGATTTCTCCAAAAATTCTCCTCCTCGGACATTCTTTTTGAAGCAGAAAAGCTACAAGCAAATTAGTATCTAGCCCCAAGAAACAGTCATTGTTCTGTTTTTGAATGTCACCAAATGATTTATTTTGGCATAATTATTTTTGCCAGTGGTCCCATGCATTTCATTTGTTAAGAAGAATTTTCATTTTCAATAATGAACCCATGAATTCAGTGAGCGAATGCTTGGTAAATTGATGAGCTGCATAGATTAGAGTGATGAATGCACAAAACAAACAGATTTCACTAGTTGGATCAGGAAATGAAACATAACATTAATGTAAGTGTATTGCTTCCTAATGAAAATGAAAGATATTATAATAAATCAAGGAGTACTGACAGACATTCAAAAATCACTAATAGTTTGTATGCATTAAAATTTAGTAATAATAAAGGAAACCAGTGAAACTGCATCAGAAAACTTCCGAGTTATGGCAATCAAAAAATTCAGGTATCTCAGAAGGAACCATGGAAGCCTCTGCAGCACTCCAACAAGATACAGGCCATGTGCCTGGTTACACCTCACCAACTCCTCTTCAATCACTGTCGCACCTTATACCATTAGTGTCCCATGCATGCATAAACACTGTACAGGATACTGACCAATGGGAGAAGACCTGCCCCTAATATTGCATATGTGATGCACCCTTCAGTCTGGAGTTTATACTTGCAGAGCTAAAATCTAGTGAAGAGACTTCTATCCAAGTCAGAATCTTGTATAGCTTGCATGGAGGACCATCTCGTAATAACTGTAATCATGTAGAACTCTCTTCTACAGAGATTTATATTGTCTACGTAGATGCATAAGAGAATCTTCTGTTACTTGTGCAACATTGAGGGATAGCCATCTTTTTCACTCATTTAATCTAGTCAGATTTATAAATGTGAAACAGGTTTCATTTATGGACCAGTTCAAGGAGCTAAAGATTTCAGTCCTACATACCCTTTCCTGTACATAAGCCCAAATAAACAGAATAAGTCATACACCTGAAAAATATTCCACAGAATTGCAGTATCAAAGAAATAAAGCACAGAACTTAAGGTGATAGCCCAACAATGACATCAAATGAATGCAAATGGCATGAAACATTTGGAGAAATACTTTTCTTGGTCATTGTTTCAATAAAATGCACTTTTGCACATGAAGTAAATTAACAGGTCTCTTATCCAACATTTCCAGGGAAAGTGTTGTGTATTGCCTTTTTTAAAAGACAAAATAATGGCAGTTATTTGCCAGTTTTTATTCCTGTTTTTATTGTGCTCTTGCTCATTCATATGATCAGCTACTGATTCTCCTCTAATACTACTGTACATAAACTTTATTAACTGATTTTTCTCAAGCTTTCTTCTTCTTCTTCTCAGGTTCTTCAGCCATGAAGTCAGTCTACGTCTCAAGCTTTGAATACCAACAATGGCTCAGTGGTGGAAAATGCTGGCATTTGCTTGGATTTCTAAATTAATATTTGATGTTGCCCTGGTCTTGTGAACTATGCTGTATGTTATTTCTAATTATTCCTGTTGCTAAAGAAAACTGTGTTGATGAACAAGTTCATCTAAATGTGCTGAGAAGCTTTAATGTATCTCTTTTTTTAAATGATGTCCTTGCTTTCTCTGTGCAGCTTTTTCATTTATATCTTAGGTGCTGATGAAGTGTGCCCCGAGCATGTCTTTCAGTCTACCTCTAGGAATGATCAATATTAATTTCTACATTGCTTAGCATCTTCTAAAATAAGTTTTGGTCTTGCAACACTGATTTGTTTGAATGTTTAAAAAGATCCTGCCTTGCCTTGTTCCATCTTTCCATGTTCCCAATCATTCCATGTTATTTCATGTAAACCCGACTGCAGTCAGTAGGCCTAACTTCTCAGATGGGCTACAGTGGAGTACAGACTCAGTTGATATTCTCCAGAGAATTTAGCACAGCAGACTATGACATACCCGTCAAGCGCAGCTCTGCAAAATACGAGAAATTACTGCGTATGCGTGGGCAGTAACCCATTTGTGCATGCGCACTGTGGGTGTGCATGCGCAGTAGCCCATTTGTGCATTCACACAATGGGCATGTATGCACAGTAGCCCATTTGCACATGCGCACTGTGGCCGTGCATTGCAGTAACCCCTTTCCCCACCATTTAAATGGGGGACGGCAGTGGGAAGGGGGAGGAACGAGCGCTGAAAAATGTGAAATCCCAGCCAATAAGGGATACTTGACAGGTATGGACTATGAGCTGCTGTATCTGCAGCTCATCTTTGTGTGAACAAAAAAGTTTCTGAAGCTTGTATTCCCCCTCTGCATGTTTTCAGACTGCAGGCAATGCAAATTTATCTGGCCCAGGACAGCATGTGGTGTAGGTTAAAGATCATGAAGTCATTTCCTTCCCCATTCCATGTGCAGAAAAGCTGGTTAGATTGGCAGCTGAATCATACTTTAGCACTGAAAATGGAATAGTGTTTACCTGAGGGCAACATCTCAGTTTAGGCTGCATCTTGACAGTTAAAAGAATCAGGATTCCAACTGGGCTTATTTTTAAATTGAGTGAAGGTCACATGGTGCTATTCCCAGTTTTCATGTCCTTTGTAGAAACCTTGCCTGAATGGTTTCTTTTTTTAACCATGCAGATGCTGCCACCACAAAATACCCAGTGGTGAGCATCAGCAGGTTTGCACCAGATCACCAGAACCGGTAGCAGAAATTCTGACTGGCCATGCCCATCCAAGTTTTGAAATAAAGTAGTCCTAATTCGGGTGCAACTCAGGGCTTTTCCCCTGGCCATGCCTACTATACCACGCCCACTGTGTGGTAGTAAAATTTTTTTGGAACCGACCACGGAAAATACCCTCCTGATTCCCCCTTCCCCTCCAGTCCCCATAGGGCAGTGGTGGCTAACCTTAGCACTCTAGGTGTTCTTAGACTTCAGTTACCAGAAGCCCAAGTCAGCACTCCTGCTGATCAGGGCTTCTGGGAATTGAACTTCAAGAATATCTGGAATGCCAAGGTTAGCTAACACTGCCATAGGGCTTTTTCCTTTCCTTTTTTAAAAACTTATCCTTGCCACTGGCCTCCATTCCATGGGATGGAGGAGAGAATTTGTTGCTATCACAGTCACTGCTTCTGGCTCCACCTCTACTGCAGAGCTGTTCAGGTGCAGTCCCTGTTGCCACTTCCTGACATATGACAACTTTATTATTATTATATTTTTTCTGTTATAGCATTACAACACTTCTTTGCCATGACAGCTGACCACTGAACTCCTGTAATGCTATAATAGTAAAGATTGGGGAAGGGAAAAATATTTTCAGTTTGTGGAGAATCCTGCAACCTTTACAGGGCAAGAGGCACAGTACCAAATATGTTGCAACATACACATGCACACAGAAGAATACAATGGTTTAGGAATCTGTAAAAAATTTCCTCATTCACTCACATTGGGAGCCCTGTTCTCCTTCCACAAAGAAATATGTTTCCCAACCACATGTAAGTGCAAGAGTTTGGTTACCAAGAAGTCCTTGTGGGTTTAGAAGTGCATATGGACCTCCAGTTCTCTCTTCATTTCCTAGATGTTTCAGATCTCAAATGAAATGCTTCTTCAGAAAGATTGAGAGAGTAAGTCTGCAAGCTAGGAAGGAACACTTTCTGCTGCAATCTATATTTCTTCGGAGGTGATGCTCAAGAGAGAATAACATGAACCCAGATTAAGTGTCTCGTTGACACAACCAGAAGCAAACATGCTGGAGAAAATAAGGCCACAGGCTGGCTGCTCTGAAATGAGAAGGCAGCATGGCTGAAACTGCTGTGCCATAACCCTACCTGAACTTGAAAGGCTACTCTTTATGAAAATCATCAGAAAGCAAATATATTCCCTATTGCCATAGGATTCCACCTCCCTGTCTTTCTTGGCTAGTCTAGCGTTCAGGCTGTAGCTAGTGCAGTGGCCAGTTTTCCATCCTTTTCTCAACAACAGCTTTTATCTGTTTTTTCTTTTCTTTTCTTTGGCCTTCTTATGCCATTTGCCAATGCGTCACAATTCTGGTGTGAAAATGAAATTCAGGGAGCCAGACAATGCCATGGGAGTTTCTTTGATAAAATGGCAGCCACACAAGAAAAGGCATGATTAGCAGCAGAAAGGACAACAATTACACATCCATACATACGTACACACACACTCTCTCTCTCTCTCCCCTCTCCCCCCATCTCTCTCTCACACACATTTGTGCTGGACTACAATTCCTATTCCTCATGACAATCCTATCTGGAAATGATGAGAATTGTAGTCCAAGGCATGACGAGGAGGTTGGGTTGGAGCTGGGAAAGACTAGGTTCACTTCACATGCTAGAGTGTTAATCAGAATAATCCTTTTGGTCCAAGAAGAAAGCTTCATGCATGGGTCTGTAGCCAGTGGTGGGGTTCAGCAGGTTCACCCTAGTTCACCAGAACTGGTAGCAGAAATTCTGACTGGCCCCGCCCATCCAAGTTTTGATATAACACAGGTGCTTTACCCTGTCCACGCCCAACATACCATGCCCACAGAGTAGGCAGTAAAAAAATTTGAATCCCGTCACTGTCTGTAGCCCAACTACACAGTGCATAATTACTCATGGAAGTACCATTAACGAGATTGGATAGCAAATGATGGGGAAGATGCCTTCCTAGGAAGCCATGGCCAGTTAGAATGAACAACACTGCCTAGATGAGCAGGTAATCTGTCATAGGCACATTGCAGATGAGCATTGAATTGTCTGTCCAGTCAGAATTGCTCTTCTTGTTTGAACTGCACCAAAAGGGCCAAGGAAGTGCCTTTAATGAAAGGAGAATCTCTATGTGCTTTAGAGGCCCTCGCTTGCTATGTGAGACCTGTAATTACAACTGAAATGGGGTCTGTATTTATATATTCAAAATAATTGCCTATAAACAATGAGCCTTTATGAGGTAAATGTTCTGTATTATATTGCTTAGCACAATATATTACTGTGATTAAATTCTTGTGGTCTTTTTAAAATGCTTTTTTAAATTTTTAGGGTTTTATTTTTTGTTTGCTTTATTTCATTTACTGTAAGGCATGCTTTCCTGTTTATACCCTTATAAAGAGCAAAAGTCTAAAGAACAAATTTCCACTTTGTGGCATTCTGAATAAGCACAAGCAGCTGCCAAATATTGTATCTGGGAACAGTTTGAGCTGTGCATATATAAGAAGGCATTTTGTATATGAAGTGGGGGAGGAAGGCTGTTTTAAAAGGGGGGAAATCCCCACTGTAAACATTAGGAAATGACAAATACTCTCAGGACATATTTATGTATCCAAAACAATATAAATTATTAAAGCAAAATGGGGGGAAAACAAAATTTAGCAAAAAATAATAATGCAGAAAGTTTAATAGATTTGTTTAGGAACGATAAACAAATAATCCATGAATACTTTACAAAGCTTAGTGAGGCTGGATACAGATACCCAGAAGATTTTATTAAAGATTTAAACATTTGTGGGAAAGTATTTACTGGTAAAGACTGACAGACTAACAAGGTTATTTGCACTGTTGCCTCTGCCATTGAATGAAACATCAGACCTGGTGCATAAAACTAACTACTACAAGAGACATCAGACAAGAAACAAAACAAAGACAAAGACAAAATGTTGTGGTGCCTTAAAGTCTTAACTTCTACTGAGACAAATTTGTCCCTTGTGCTTTTTGTACATCTGTTTGACAATAGTTCATCAGTATAGTGGCCCAGATCTTATTGTCAGCACAATGTGAATGGTGTAATTAGTTATTATCTCACAGGTTGAAAACATGAAACATGTTGCAAAGTGCGGGTTCCGCGAGCACAATTGGCATAACGCGACCCCTGGCAGAGGTTACACCGGATGAGGAAGACCCCTGGTCACTGGCCCTTGCCAGTATGGAAATTGGGGAACGGATTAATAATCATAGGGTTGATTCACACACATCTGACCTGACCGGCGATTCTGCTGAGGAAAGCGAATCGCTAACCTCCGTTACGTATTAGGCAATTACTGACTCACAGATCAGCCCAAGCTCTAGTGCAAATAGAGGCCATATTTACCCTGGTGTAAGCCATGAACAATGGATTTCCCCTGTCAGTGTTTGCCCTAGTTAATTAACTTCCCCAAGAGAGATTCCCCATTAACCCTGGTAAATGGGTGATGTGATTTTCTGTCAGATGACGATTGTATCACACGCTGCCTTGAATTCCTATAAATGATGATGTCTTTTCCTCGATAAACCACTGGTCTTCGCTCCACCTTGTCTCGTGTCGTTCCTTTGACCAGTCTCCTCCGGGACCCCAAGGGCCGCCTCACGGCCCCAATCCTACAGCAAAGTATCTTTTTCTTCAAAGAAGATGAATTCTCTCAGAAAAATGCCTTGAACAGGTTGCAGAATCCCCAAGAACAATGCCTCTTTCCATTACCTAACAGATAAAAACTCAAAGTGTATCATATGAATACTCCCAATCTATTTAGCTACAAAGCCCTATGATGGGACATAGGTCACTTGGGTTAATGACTTTAGATCAGTGTTTACCAACCTTTGGTTTTTGGACTTCAGTTCCCAGAAGCCTAAGTCAGTACAATGGCTGATCAGTACTTTAGGGAATTGACTTAGACTTCTGGAATTGAAGTCCAAAACCAAAGGTTGGAAAATACTGCTTTAAATCTTTGAATCATTCTTTTTAAGCCTGGTAGATCAATAGCTAACAGTGTGATATCTAAAGGAGCCAAAGTTTATTTACGTGGGAATTGAATCAAAAAGGGGTATAATTAAGGAAAATAAATTTTGGGGAATATGGAAACCATTTGTGGATTATACATTGCATAAAGGTAAAGGAGACAGACCAGTCCCAGATCAACTGAGTTTCTGGAAGTTGTAATATAATTGCTAAGACAAACATAGTCTCCAGGGCTTTGTAAATATCATTGGTGTTTTATGATGATTATTTTTGATATTGTGATTCTGATAATGGGAGTATTTTATATTGTTAGATTATCATACATAATAGAGTAAATATATATACAATTAAAAACATATATAATAGTATACTAATATATTATAAATACATTAATGAGAAATGTATAACATAGTATAGTTTATTAACATGGGAATTACTCGTTATATCAGAGAGAGAAAATTTTGTGTTTTATTATATAATGTAATGTAATTTTATTGTTTTTTCCTTTCCTTTTTGTTTTTTTCTTGTATGTTATATTTTAAAATTCAATAAAAATATTTTAAAAATAAAAGAAAAATGTCAAGGGTGACATTTGACAGATACAAAAAAAAATACTTCCCACATTATGCTAAATTGCTAAAGTGTCTACACAGATCTCAAGGACTCAGCTACAAATTGGTGCTCCCCATCCATTTTACATTCCATATAGGAAACAAAGGGACAACATATTAGGCAGCAAACCGAGCATTTGTTATTCTTTGGTATAACACTTCTGTCTTTGAGTGCAGTTAATTTGTTGCTGTGGAGAAAATTCTGCATAGAGTAACTCATCTCTAAGTATCAAATATACTTTAAAAGAGCAAATCATTAGAAGAAGGATTTCCTTTCATGTTCAGAACACCTGATTGTGACAGTAGGAACCATTTTTCATACCTTATATAATTTACAAATTAGTTTGCTTTGTTTTGTGATTGGTCAATGAAAAGTAAGTGTGAGCTTTGTTTGCAAATATGAATGTTCAGTCATAAAGGCCTGTCAGAATCAGGTCTTTACAACAGTAATACATTTCACCTTCTAATTATGTATGTTTGTAATGTCCCACTTTAGCCTAAAACCAATCTTAAATTCATGTTTTTTTCTCAGTGGAAGCTTGTTGTTTATCATATTAAATCATAACTAGAGGAGTCTGACTGAATCAATGGAACCTACAGAAGAGTTAAATAATCAAATCCCCACTAATTCAGAGGGCCTACTCTAGTTGTAACTAACTATTCTAAACAATAGGATTTCACCCATTGCTTCCTTAGAGTGGATGATAAAGTAGATATGAATTATCAGTGGTGAATAAAATCCCTTGGTAAAGCCATGTAGATATTAAATAGGACAGCTATTCAGTTTCCTTACTTGATTAATGAATAAAAAAGTGATCAGTTTTTATCCCTCGGCCATTATCGCTCCAGAACTACTACTAGAGAAACACATGCTTGTCCTTAGACAAACAGCAATCTCTTAAAATGAAACAAGATTAGCACATCAGTAAAGTTTGTTTATCCTAGCACAGGCTTGCCTCAATCTGCATGTTGACAATAAGTTTACATTGTGTTGTGGTTTGTCATCCAGAAAGAACAGAGCCTTGATTTGCAAGTCTTGAATACTTAAGCATGGGATTTTACTGACATTGTGTGCAAGGAATGATAATGTAATAGCAGGAAATATTTCCCGCATTTCTTCTTATGTGTAATTTGACCCTTAGCTTCAACCTCAATTTTTGCATTATAATATAGGGATGATAAAACTGAAGTCCCACGTGGAAGTCAAATCTTAGGGTTCTTGCATGCAAATATTGTTAGTTATTTTTTAAAAAAAACAACAACCAAGAAATATTGTATGCCATTAAAGTGGGAACTGTCTTGCAGTAACCCTAATAGGGCTTTCATGAGCTTTTAAATGAGTGTTTTACCAGTTCGGCATTCCCAATTAGCTTCTGTGGCTCATCTGGAATTTGAACCCTATCCTCCTGAATCCTAATCCATCACTATCCACTGTCAGGGACCGCGTGGCCTCGGGATCAACTGTGGGTAGCGCATGGAACTCTCCCAAAGGCCCCATCCCGCAATTTGCTTTGTTGGGCTTGGCCGGTGAAGTGCTCTCCTCTAAGGAGACATGGGCTTTTGATACTCTCCCGAGCGGCTTCAGAGTACAAAGGCTGGTTCCCAGCTTGTCCCAGTGGCAATTTAATGTCCAGTTGTAGATTAAGGATGGCCATTCCTTGAAGGACTGTTGTGTATGTAACAGTATTACTTTAAGAATGTAACCTGACAATGATTACAATGTAACCCAGCTGTTAAAGGAACGCAAGCTAGCTGCCCATAGAGGGCAGCTGCGAGCGTTCAGCTCACATGGTTCAAATTCCCCCAATCACTGGCAGCCGCAGGAACCTTCCCGCGCAAGGAACACCTGGAGAAGATGGGCGTGACTCAGAATGACGTCACGCAGGTAGCAGCCAATGAGCTACCGTGCAACCCTTTTCAAATGTATTACTGCAGTATAAAATGAGCTGTACCTCCGCCATTACCACATGTTCATCCTGACCATCATGCAATAAAGCTGTGTTTTAGCCCTCACTGCGGCTCCTTCTTTGTCTTCCGTGCAAGACACCAAATTGGCGATGAAGGTGGGATCCATGGCGCATCCCAAGATCAAGCCTCATCAGTTCGACATCAGCGATCCTGAGCAATGGGAGCTGTACGAGTGCCAGTTTCGGCACGCCATGGATGCTGCAGCCATCAACGACGAAGGGAAGGTGCGCTCGCACTTCCTAGCCCAGGTGGGGCCGGCCACGCTGCGCATCCTGATGAACCTGGTGGCTCCCCGGAAGGTTGACGTGGTTCCCATTGACCGCATCCTTGCAATACTGAAGGAGCACTTCCAGCTGCCCGTGTTCATTTTTCCGGCCCGGGTCGTGTTCCACAGGCAGGATCAGCGCCCAGGGGAATCCGTATCTGTCTACGCGGCGGCCCTTAGGCTGCCAGCTGTTCACTGCCAAGGGGAGGACCTGGACACAGCCCTTCGAGACCGCATGCTGAGCAGCCTGAGGGACGAAGAGGTCCAGAGGAAGTTGATGACCCGCGACCATTGCCTCACATTCAACGAGGTACTGCAAGAGGCCCAAGCGGCCGAAGCGGCGAGGAGTGGGGTCAGAGTTTTTAAGTCCTGAGGGGCTGCTCCTGAGAGGGCCACGTCACCCATGCAAGCGGCCCAGCCTGGCAGCCCCCCCCCCCCCCGACAGCCCACAGGCACCCCAGCAACCTCCGAGGAGTCATCCATGACTGCGGACTCCTGCTCCAGCGAGGACGACGATGTGCAGAGAGTAAAGAGGCATGGAGAAAGGCGCCAAACCAGCAAGCGAGGAAACCACTGCTGCGATGGCTGCGGGGCATCTCATGACCGGATGAGGTGCCCATTCTGGAAGGCTGAGTGCCACAACTGTGGCTGGAAAGGTCACATTGCCAGGGTCTGCAGGCGCGGGTGAACTGAGGACAAAGGCGCATCGAGACACCCTCAAGCACACCAACGCAAGGCAGCCGGCATCGGAGAGGTCTCAGCCAACGACGACGCGGCAGGTGTGAACTGCGTGGGCCTGGAGCAGTGGTGCTTCTACGTAGAGGTACTGTTACAAGGGGTCCCGGTTAGGATGGAAATAGACTCGGGGTCGTCCTACTCCATCCTGTCCCAGAAGGAGTTCCAGCGCATTCCCCCAAATGCGCGCCCCAAGTTGCGGCCCATGAAGTCGTACTTACGGGACATGCAGGGTTATGGGATCCCAGTGTTGGGGGTGGGGAACTTCACGGTGAAGTTCAAAAGGTTCACAGAAAAACTGCCCTTAGTGGTTCTCAAGGCGGGGGAATGTTGCCTTTTGGGAACCCAGTGGTTTGCTCCCCTGGGAATTGAACTGTCCGGCATAAACGCCATAGAGACTGACCCAATTCGGGACCTGTGCGATGTGCACCCGAACGTTTTCAAGAAGGGGCTCGGGACTAACAAGGGGCCCCCGGTTTCTTTTGAGTTGGACCCAGAAATCCGGCCCATACGTCTCAAGCCAAGAAGAGTTCCCTTCGCCCTCAAGGACAAGATTGAGGCGGAACTGGACAAATTGGTGGGGCAGGGGATTTTAGTTCCAGTTGATTCTGCGGAGTGGGAAACTTTAGTGTATGAAAACCAAGACACAGGACACAGCCTCGGGCTGGGTTAACTCAGGTTTATTGCATGGTGGTCAGAGGGAACATGAGGTAATGGCGGATCGATAGCTCTTTATATACAGTAGTAATACATTTGAACGTGGTTCCATGATAGCCCATTGGCTACTGTCTGCGTGACGTCATTGCTGGTCACGCCCTTCTTGTCCAGGTGTAGGTGGTGGCGGGAAAACTTCCCGCGCTGTTGCCTTTGATGAGTTTGGACCAAGAGAGCTTGGACGCTCGCTGCTGCCAGCTGGTGGTCATTAGCTCGCGTCCTACTACAGGGTTTATGTGATACAGCTGAAGGTTACATTGTTATCCATAGGCAAGGTTACATTGGTTCAGATACATTGTTATCCGTGTGGAGGATCAAACCATTAGGACACAACAGAAACTCCGATTGTTACAGCTTTAAAATCATATGCCCCAAGCACACATGCGGGAAGCCACAATGGTTGAGGGACTTCGTCCCATCCTAGGGGGGAGGAGTGTTGTGTATGTAACAGTATTACTTTAAGAATGTATGAATGTAACCTGACAATGATTACAATGTAACCCAGCTGTTAAAGGAACGCGAGCTAGCTGCCCATAGAGGGCAGCTGCGAGCGTTCAGCTCACATGGTTCAAATTCCCCCAATCACTGGCAGCCACGGGAACCTTCCCGCGCAAGGATCACCTGGAAGAAGATGGGCGTGACTCAGAATGATGTCACGCAGGTAGCAGCCAATGAGCTACCGTGCAACCCTTTTCAAATGTATTACTGCAGTATAAAATGAGCTGTACCTCCGCCATTACCACATGTTCATCCTGACCATCATGCAATAAAGCTGTGTTTTAGCCCTCACTGCAGCTCCTTCTTTGTCTTCCAAGCAAGACACTAAAAGGACATAATTCTCATGACAACAGGGCCCATTGTTTTCTCTTCTAGATTGGGGAAGGCTGGATGGCCTTGAATTGCTAAGGCGGGTGCATGTGTGGGCAGATTCTTACCTTCTCTACACATCTGGGAAATGGCTCCGTGCAGCTTTGCAAAGTTGCAGCCTGAGTTCCTTGAGCTGGATCCCCCCTTCCGTGTTGCTGAACCATTTGTTCAGTGTGTGCATGTTAGCAATTCTACCCCTTTCAGACTCCCAGGTGTAATGTGGGAGATCTTAAAAACTAACAAAATATCTTCTTTTGTAGTTTTATTGTGAAGAAATCCAGAATATATAAAAATATAGTTAATGCATCCTAGCTCTCTGGTTTAGTTAGAGTACATATCTGGAAAGATAGAATATTTCAAAGTATGGAATAAGCAGTTCTTAAGCAGTCTCCGCCACCCATAATATATTATGCTGGTGGTTCAGTCAGACAGCATGGCTAACGGAATCCTAAGCATTTCATGCTCCATGTTCCTCTTGTTAATTTGTTTACATTAACATCCCTTTTTATAGGGGTCTCATGGGAACCTTTGAAATTAAACTTGCATTGTCTGTGCGTCAATGCTGTGACAGACAGATCATAGAGCACCCCAAGAATATGATCCAGGTCTTTGCACCTGGGATCATATCTTGACTTGGAAATTCCCTGGTGGCGAGAATATTACCCCATAACCCAAATATGAATGCAACCGTTTGCATTCCTTGCTTGTTATTGACTCTTAAAGAGTACCGTGTTTACTCGTTGCTCTGAAACAGCTTTCTCAGGTAGAGAAAAACTGTGTCTGCTGATTTGAGGCAGACACTTCAAAATGGATTCTAGCTGTCTGCTAGAAATGAAACCCCAAATGTGCCTAAACTAAGCAAAGCATTGCAATGTGGATACATATCAAGCATCATGTTAAATTACTTTAAATTTGAGGCATCTCGATTTATGGAATCCTTTACATCCACCACACCACACTAGTTACATAAAGCAACTATTTGGCCTAGTTTCCAGAAACAGGAAAATAAGGTGTTACTTATTAAAATGGCAATCTGAGCACCTTGGTTCTATGTTCACAAAAACGTCTGCAAACGTAGACAGCGCTGGCAATTTGGCTATAAACAGAGACGAGCACTGAACCCTAGAGCTGGATACAACTGGCTTTCAAGCAAAGGCAACCTTTACCTACCTTAAAATGGCAACCATAATAACCACTTTGGGGAGCTTTTCTATAACAGTAACTAATTACTTTTCAAAAGTTACTTTCCAAGCTCCAGTGGAACACAGCTGGCCATGTGAATCTTCTGAACTTTATAAAAGGCTTTCACAACAACATTGGATGCTTTTGAAGGGATGGTCATATGTGAAGTTCAGAGTATCAACCTGCCGAAACACAGTCTCATGCTGGGATAAACTAGCATGCAGAATAGTTTTTAGGATTTGGTGATATGGTACATGTGAAAGCAGACCCAAGCTGTCCATAATGCCATGTGTCACAGTGCAATTGTCACAAGACTGTTTTCACTATTTTCATAGAGATGACTGGAAAATAAAATGATGTTGTTTTTCCTCCATTTCACACAAAGGCACCATAAAGCAGAGATCCAGAGTACAATTCATAAAAATTAATACATTATTAGGGAAGATAGCAAATGAAACTATGGTTTGCATGGGAGCCTTTTTAAACTGTGAGGCTAAGGAGAATGCTGTCTCTTTCTTTCCCTCCTCGGTGGATTAGAAATAATTTCTTAACACACCATTAATTTTAACTAATGTATACATCCATGCAAGCAATCACTGTGTATACAGTTACACAGTTATTCCCAAGAAGAAGCTTCACTGGAGAGTACCACATTTGAAACATCAATTCCAGTCCATTTTTAAAGGAAAGTTTTGATAAAATATGGAAACATTATTTGCATTTAATCATACTTTGGGGAGTATTTCTACTAAGCAAGTAAAGGAAGCCTGCTTTAATTGCACATGTTGGCATAGCCACCTCACTTGCTAAGGGAATTTCACCCCTTCAGATTGCTTAAGTGTGAAAAAATAAGGTGCAATTGCTTAAGATGCAATATATCCATGCCTTCTGCTGAGTCACTCGATTGTCCTATGTCTTACCCTTTTATTCCCCCTCATGAAATCCTAACGGTGTGGTGAGAGGAGTGTGGGCCTTCATTCCTTTATTCTGCCCTTTTTGATATTATCCCTGTATTGTCATCCTCCTTGTGCTGAAGGACTACCTTCTGCCACATGAAACATCCACGGTAAGGGTTGCCATGTCTCAGGGAATTGCCTGGGGTAGAGAGAAAGAGCCTCCTTGAAGACTGTGGTATGTTTGAACCACAATCAGGCATACCCTAGTAATGGCAACCCACACTAGATCAAACAAAAGGAACTGCAGAATGAACTCACCGAAAGGTGGCTTCATTTTGGTAGTTTCACATCTG
Source organism: Bradypodion ventrale (assembly GCA_035047345.1). Taxonomy (NCBI): domain Eukaryota; kingdom Metazoa; phylum Chordata; class Lepidosauria; order Squamata; family Chamaeleonidae; genus Bradypodion; species Bradypodion ventrale. The sequence goes on from JAWDJE010000003.1 coordinate 254,122,645, forward strand.
GCCTAAACACAGAAGGAGGAGGGGGGAGGAATTGGCTGAATAGAGGAGGCTAGACCTTAATTCCTTTAGGCAGATGGCTGGTTTCAGAGAAGTGAATGAAACTGAAGACCATCATATTCTAGTATGGCACTTTCAACATGAGCATGGAAATGTTAGTTTATTAGATTACAGTTCCCAGAATCCCCCACTTGACATGGTTATATCTTATTTTGAATACACAACATTATTCCTTACTCATGCAGTGTGGATTACCATCTTTATTTAACATTATATATATATTACTTACTAAGCCCTTAATACCCCTTTCTCCCTTTCTTATCTTTGATATCAATTCTTCAAACTTGGTCATACCTTTTTCCAAACTGACTTCCGTCAAATATTTGCTATTCCACTTATTTACCAACACTATCTGGAGCCAGTTCAACCTCAACTGTGCAAACATATCTGCTTTTCTCTCTCCATCTTTACAAACCCGTATCCAGTCTCTCAACAGGAAAACATCATTTCTAAAGAAAACTTCTTTCACCCTTTTGTCAATTTGTATTTGAAATTTTTTGATATCCTCTATTTCTATTATAGGAGATGTATATGGAGCCAATTCCATCTTCAACTTTTTCCATACTCCTAATATTGTCTTCATCATTTTATTTTTGTAACAATTTCCCCCATATTACTATCTAAAAAGACCATTTTCCCCATTTGATTTAGATCCCTCATCTCAATTTCTTCCCATATTGCCTTTTCCCTCGCTAAAACTTTCACAATATTTTTAATTTGAAAAGCTCTGTAATAATTTCTCAAATTTGGCAATCCTAGTCCTCCTTCTTTCTGAGATAAGTACCATAATTTATTTACCATTCTAGGTTTCCTTCCACCAATACAAAAATTATTTAACAAATTTTGAAATTCCTTAATTTCCTTATCATTTAATTGGATTGGCAGGGCATCAAACAAGAAATTAATTCTCGGTATCAACATCATTTTACATAGCGCAATCCTGCCGAACCAAGACAACTTCAACTTTTGATATTGCTGTATTTTATTTTTAATTTCCATTTTCTGTTTTCCATAATTCAATTTCTTAAGATCTTCAAATTTATTTGAAATATTTATTCCCATATACTTCAAATTATCTTAAACCTGTAATTTAAATTTATCCTTTATTTTCTGTTGTTCCTCCTTATCAATATTACACAGTATCATTTCCGACTTACCCCAGTTTAGTCTCAAACCTGTCATCTCTTCAAAATCTTTTAACTGTTCTTGTATTCTTTCTAGTGCCTTCCTAGGATACTTCATTGTTATCAAAGTATCATCAGCATACAAACTTATCTTATTTCCTAGTATTCCTTCAATATCCTTATCTTCTCTTATAGCCTTTGCCAACAACTCCATTGCCATGATAAACAAAATTGGCAATAATGGACAACCCTGCCTTGTTCCAGCTTCTAATTTTACTTCTTCTGTAACATCATCATTTACCCTAACAATGACAGTACCATATTGATATAATTGTTCAATCGTCCTTCTGAATTTATCTCCAAATCCATAACATTTAATTATCTCATTAATTGTTACCCACTGTAATGAATCAAATGTCTTAAAAATATCTAGAGATAATAATCCAACTTTCTCTTTTGTTTGTCCTACAATATCTATTAAATCTAAAACTCTCCTTGTCAAATCCGCCATATGTCTTCCTTTCAAAAAAAACCATTTGATCTTCATTTATGTAATTACGCATAAAACTATTCAGACTGTTTGCCAATATCGCTGTAAAAATCTTAGCATCTTGATTTATCAGAGAAATAGGCCTATATTATTCCACTTTTTCTAGATCTTTTCCAGGTTTTGGTAATAAAACAATTATAGTTCTATACCATGAGGTCGGAATTTGCCCTCCTTCCAAACTATAATTATATAATTTCATCAATTTTGGAACCACAATGTCTTTAAATTCCTTATAAAATTCCGCTGATAATCCATCTTCCCCCAGGGCTTTAGAGTGATAAGGAGAGTCTACTCCTACTTACAAAACAATGAGATCATTCGCCAATGGCTGTGTGATTTACTAAGCTCCTAAGGGAAAATGGTCGTGTTCTTATTATCTCCTTCAAAAGTAACATTTACAATCAATGCTGTTGCTTTTAATGTGTTACTTCTAAGCTCTGTGTAGGAGAACAGCGGAAGATTGAACTGGAACTAAAAGAAGAAAAACTGAAAATTGCTGTGGCTAGGGAGAATTACATTAATCATTAACTAGAGCAAAGTACTAACAAAACTGTTTTGTGGGCCATAATATGTAACATGACTCAGCAAAAGTGAATTTTGGCCTTAAATGATAAGTCTGGACTCTGAAGTAATCTTATCTTATTTTAAAATTTTAATTTTTTTAGATTTTTAATTTTTAGGATTTTGAAATTTTAAAATTTTGAAATTTTGAAATTTGAAAGTTTTAAAGTTTTTAAATTTTTAAATTGTACTGTCTAGTACAAGTTTTGGATTTGGAAATAAGGGAAATTTCCCAGCAAATGCAGGATACTTGACAGAAGGGAAATTTCCCAGCAAATACAGGATACTTGACAGAAGGGAAATTTCCCGGCAAATACAGGATACTTGGCAGAAGGGAAATTTCCCGGCAAATACAGGATACTTGACAGAAGGGAAATTTCCCGGCAAATACAGGATACTTGACAGAAGGGAAATTTCCCGGCAAATACAGGATACTTGACAGAAGGGAAATTTCCTGGCAAATACAGGATACTTGACAACTGGACCATTAGGAAAGCTGAACGCAGAAAAATAGATGCCTTTGAAATGTGGTGTTAGAATAGGTCAATCCTAGAAGAAATCAACCATGACTGCTCGTTAAATAGTAAAGATGACGGTAAAGTACTTTGGACATCAAATGAGAAGAGAGGATTCACTTGAGAAAGCCTTGATGCTGGGAAAGGTGGAGGACAAAAGAAGGGGATGGCCAAAAATAAGATGGCTAGATGGTATTGTAGATGCAACGAGCACAAACCTGTGTGAGCAAAAGAACCCTTTCCCCATCTTCTCGGGGGACTTTTGTTTTGCTTTCTTTCTTGTTTACTCAGTGGCTTAAGTGACTAAGATGCTGACTGGGAGGCAGAAGGTCAACAGTTCAATTCCCGAGTACTGCAGGACGGAATGAGCTCCCGTCTTTCTCCCAGTTCCTGCCATCCTAGCAGTTCGAAAGCAAGAAATTGCAAGTAGATAAATAGGGACCACTTTGGTGGGAAGGTAACAGCACTTTGGTGGGAAGGTAACAGCATTCTGTGCACTCTGGTGCACTCTGGTGTCATGCCTGCCACATGACCATGGAAATGTCTGCAGACTCAGTCAACGCTGGCTCTTTGGCTTTGAAACAGAGATGAGCACTGAACCCTAGAGTCGGATACGACTGGCTATCGAGCAAGGGGAACCTTTACCTTTCTCATTTTTAATTATTATTTTTTCCTGGGAAGCAAAGAAAGTGCAGAATAGTAAACCAGCCCCCTAGGGTTACTCTCTCTCTCTCTCTCTCTCCCCACTGATTTGCCTCCCCTCTCTCTCCCCCCCACTGATTTGTGCCTCTCTCTCCCCCCACTGATTTGCCCCCTCTCTCTCCCACTGATTTGCCCCCTCTCTCTTTCCCCCATTTGTTTTGCCCCCCACTCTCTCCCCCCCCACTGATTTGCCCCCTCATCCCCCAAATGATTTGTCCCCTCTCCCCCACTGGTTTGCCCCTCTCTCTCCCTCTCTCCCCACTGATTTCCCCCCTCTCTTCCCCCCCATTGATTTGCCCCACTCTCACTCCCCCCCGCCACTGATTTGCCCCTGCATATATGAAATATATCGTTCACCTAGAGTAGACTCAGCAGCAGCAAATACAAAGCTTCCCCATGACCATGTGGCTGGCAGGGAAGGGAAACAGAAACTACAAAAAGTCCCCACCACCTTCTCTTTCTCTCCCTTTCTACAAGTGAAAAGCCACAAACATTGACCTCTGGTGGCTGGGAAACATACTGCAGCTCTAGTCAGGATTTTTAATTAAAAAAATAAGGGGAAATAAGGGGAAATTAATAAAATGGGATGGTGTAGGAAGAGGGGTAAAATAAGGGGTTTCCCCAGGAAAAACGGGATAGTTGACAGGTATGGCAATAACTAAATATATCAAAACATTTAAGGTACTACCACAATCCATGGTACACACATAATTCAACTACTCATTTCACTGGGTGTATTTACTAGTACTTCTCTAAACTAAATATGTCAAATGTTGTACTCTAGTACTGTATGTGTTAAGGCAACAGAGGAAAGAAATATCAGAAAGCAAAACAAAAACTCTGCATCACTTTAAAGACTAACTACTATATTTTTAATGTGAGCTTTCATGGATCAAGTCCACTTCATTAGACATAGGGGTGAAATGGCATGACATAACCATGGAAATCAATACATTTTCCCATAGCTAGCAGTGGCAGATGAACTCTGGCTTTTATTTGGATCAGCTCTAAATGTCCCCCATTCAATTTTAAATGTGGGGAAATGCTAAACAAATCCTGGCATTGAATTTATGTTAGTGAATTTAACCTCTGTGTTGCTGTGTGAGCACATCCCCCCTTCTGTGAGACATGCTGTGAAAGAGAATATTACAGCAAAGTTATGAAGGTGGTATAATATAACAAAATACAAAATATGTAGCAGCATGTAACAATTTGTGTATCAAATTTGATAATGTCCCATAAACTCCTGGCTAATATTCAAACCCTTGTGGTGGGTGTCCAACAGTTGGATGTATCTGATTTCTGCTGTCTCTCTCTGGATCCTAGCCTTGTAATTTCTCAGTTCCAAAATTGCAACTTTCAGTTCTTGGATAGAGTGTCCAAGTAGATTGAAATGAAGACGAAAGGAAAGTTGAGCTGAATTTTTGGTTGAATGGTGAGAAATTGGAAATCACAATGGATGGCTATATGTTACTTGCATACTCTCTGAACTGTATGACTCATGAAAATAGTAAATATATGCTCATGGCAGGTAGGCTTTCTACTTGCCATACAGATGTTATTTCTTATCTCCACTCAAGACCATAAGAAGATCATGAAGGGGACATTTTCCCCCCATTCTTTCTACATATTTCAGTATTATATGTGTATGAAACTAAGAGTTACAAAGGAAATTGTCAGAGTTGATATTCCTGACACAGTCTCTTTTTTGTGCAGAGGGTGGGGCTGTCAATATCTTAACACTAGCACTTCTGAGGTATAATATCCCAGGAGGTTTCTGATGCTCTTGTCTTTTTACGTTTTTTTTAAAAGGCCTGTGGCCTTGATTGAAAAAAGAACTTAAATGGGAAGTACTACATATTCTCTGTTTTAAATGGGCATTTCTGGAAAGGCTTTGTGAGTCAGGAAAAAAGGCAGAGCAAGATATAAAATATTTGCTCTCTGTTCTATATTAAAGTAAAACTTCTGAAGTAGATATTTGGCACTTGACACTGTAAGTGGAGTTCGGCAGTCTTTGAAAAGCTGAAACAAGTTCATGCTGGAAAGCCAGGCTTTACTCATTTCAATTCACAGAAAATATTTTGCATTTCTGTGATCAGATTGAATGTAGTCAAAAAATAACCTGAGGATAAACAGCCCACAAGTTCATCACTTTTAGCGACATGGAAGATTTTCTCAACACTGAAGCACTTGCTTGGTTATTGCTACCACACTTGCACATTTTTCCAAATAAAAAGTTTTTTTTTCTTTTTGCATGTCATCTAGAATAGAATTCAAATTAGCAAGAACTTTCTTGCTGTTCTCCAGAATTGATACACTTGGAAAACATATCTAAGGACTATCCTGTAATTTAATGTGATCATCCTTTATTTTTCTTGTGTGTGATTTTATTCATGGACCGGGGCTCCTTGCTTATGGTCACCCATGCTCTGGTTACCTCCCGACTAGATTATTGTAATGCGCTCTACATGGGGCTGCCCTTGACGACCATTCGGAGGCTGCAGCTGGTCCAGAATGCGGCGGCCCGGGTGGTGATGGGGTGTGGGCGATATGCTCATGCCTCACCGCTACTTCGGGAGCTGCACTGGTTACCAGTTTGTCTCCGGGTGCAATTTAAGGTGCTGGTTTTGACCTTTAAAGCCCTATATGGCAGTGGGCCAGGATACCTTAGAGACTGCATCGTCCCAAGAGTGTCTGCCCGTCCAACCAGAGCGGACCGGAGGGGCTCTCTAATAGTGCCATCAACCAGGGGTGCACATCTGTCTAGCACCCGAAGGAGGGCCTTCTCCGTGTCCGCACCAACTCTCAGGAACCTCCTGCCAATAGATCTAAGACTTCAAAGTGAACTGCTGCCCTTCAGGAAAGGAGTGAAGACCTGGCTGGCAGGGCAGGTGTGGGGCCCAAATGGGACTACGGTTCCCGCCTGCTGGCTTTTGTAAGGACTGGGAACTCTCTCTTCTTCTTTTTTTTGTATAGTAGGTGGGATGGGTGGGCGGGATATGGGTTTGTTTTTAAAGTGGGTGGGATGTGGGTTTTTATAGTGTTTTATGTGTTTTTAGAATTGTTGTAATGCCGCCCTGAGTCGGGTTCTGCCTGAGTGGGCGGCATATACAAATGCGACTATAAATAAAAATAAAATAAATAAATAAATCCTATATTTTATTGTGCTTTGGCAGATCCAAACAGATGTGTCTAAATAATGAACTAACTACATAGCACTGAGGTGATTGATTGACAATTCCATGCAACTGTCTTTTCCGTGCTTCAGATTTGTCCTAATGTTGGTTGAAAAACCTATGCAAACTTTTGCAGAGAGTGCTTCCATCCTTTTTAAACAGATTGAACTGGAAGCAAGCAATAGCCCTTCTCCAATAATCTTATTAGTGAGATGATAATATTCCCATTGGTGTTATATGGAGTTGAAGTTTGGACACTGACTACAGCATCTAAAAAGAAAATCGAAGCTTTTGAAATGTGGATCTGCAGACAGCTGCTAAGGATATCAATCATGGGTTCACCATTTGACTAATGTTGAAGTGTTGCGCCAGATGGAGAGCAATAACTATTTAAGACCATTAAACAAAGAGAGCTCCAATACCTTGGGCATATCATGAGGAATGATATGAAATATAGAATACTCCAATTCATTAGGCAAGGGAAGGTCCTTGGGAAGAGAGGTCCTGGAGGTAGATGGACCTCGTGGCTGAAGAACCTGAGAGATTGGTGTGGAACATCCTCAGAAGAATTGTTAAGAAAAGGAAGACTTTTGCCATGATGATAGCCAATATTTGGAATGGATATGGCACTTGAAGGAGGAGGAGGAAGAGAATCTTATCTTCAGAAATTATTCAGAATCAAACAAGCAAACAAACAAAGAAGGTACTCAGCTCATCGTGAACACATGAATGCACAATGACCCACTGTTTTCCCCCACAGCTCTTTCAACTGCAATCTAGCAGTTCCCACCATACCTAAAAGACCCTTTGGCCACATGACGGATTCAGTGATGCATTGAAGCAGGTCCTGTCCTGTCCTGTTCGGGAAAACTGGTAGCGGAAATTCCCCCAGGCCATGCCCACCTGGTTGGCCATGCCCACCTCCTTACCCCATTTTGTTGGCCCTGCCCACAGATTTGGCCCTGTCCACAGATTTGGTCCTGCCCACAGAGGTGGTAGTAAATTTTTTTGGAGTGCATCACCGGACAGATTCCCCTATCACCTCATGGCTTCCAGGAACTGACTAAATTACATAGTTATTCAGGTACCACAAGGCTGCTTGTGTGTGGCCTTTATGCTTTCTTTCAGATCTTAGAAATGACTAATTACAAGTAATTCATTTACCTGTAACTTGTAACTTTTGGAGTAATGGGTAATTAATGAAGGTAAAAGGTAACGGTTACCCTTGCTCGAAAGCCAGCCGTATCTGACTCCAGGGTTCAGAGCTCATCTGTATTTACAGCCAAAGCGCCAGCTCTCTGCATCTGCAGACATTTCTGTGGACATGTGGCAGGCATGAATTGACATGGAATGCTGTTTACCTTCCCATCAAAGTGGCACCTATTTATCTACTTGCAATTTCTTGTTTTCAAACTGCTAAGCTTGGCAGGAGCCGGGACAAAGACAGGAGCTCACTACGTTGTGCAGCACTGCTGACCTGTCAACCTTCCAGCCATCAAGTTCAACATCTTAATAACCAAGCCACCACAGTCCCTTAATTAATGAATAATTGCAGAAATGTGGGGCTGTCATGACTTATTGGTTGAGACGTTGAGTTTGATGAATGGAAAGTTGGCAATTCAACAGGATCAAGTGCTGAGTGATTGAGTGCCGCCTGTTGTCTGTCCCAGCTCCTGCCAACCTAGCAGTTCGAAAGCAAGAAATATTAAGTAGATAAATAGGTACCACTTCAGCAGGAGAGATAACAGCATTCCATGTGCTTTGGCATCTAGTCATGCCTGGCACATGACCACGAAAATGTCTGCAGACACAAACAGTGCTGGCTCTTTGACTGTAAACAGAGCTGAGCACCGGCCCATAGATTCAGACACAACTGGCTTTCAAGCAAGGGAGCCCTTTACTTTTACTAGTCCTAAATTTACTTATGGGCTATTAAGGTGCACAGGTTATTACTTTCAAATGTTGCCTTTAAATACATTTTAAGAACTTTTTCGTCAGAACTTTTTCAATTTTTATAGCATTCTGTTATTTATCCTGACAAGGGGAGTATTACTTCATTTTGTTGTTCTATATTAATATTATTACTAAAGTACAATATTATAACTGACCCCAAGAGAGAACCAGATACTATTTCTACATACTTTTCTGTCCAGTTACTCAAGACAATTACCATATTAATAATGTGCACAATGTATGGAATTTATTTCATGATCAGAGCAAAGATAATGATAATGGAAATATCATGGCAATGTGACTCAAAAAGTAACGAGTAATGTAATTATTTCCTTTTTAAAAAGTAACATTTCAAGCCCTTCTTCCCTCCTCTCTGTGGGGCTGGAGGGAGAGGGGAAGGGTGCATTTGTTCATGTATTGATTAAAGGAGGGAACTAGTATATTCCAAGAATATTGAAATAAGTACTGTATTTGGGTTACTATATTTTTTTCAAGGCCTTGAATATATCACCAATGAATTCCAGTAGACTCTTGTTTCCTTTGATGTCTTTCAGAAAGCAGGTGCAGAGAGTGGGAGTAATTTCCTTCCCAATTTCTCCCTCACATGGCCTGCCTTCTCTTATAGTCTGGCACTTGTCAAGAGTTGCCATATGGCATATCCTCGAAGCAACGTTTCTCTAGAGCTTATTTGGCATGGCTGCCACTCCTTATCCAAGGAAAAGCAATCCGAGATAAAGGGGTCATGCAATGGAAATCTCCTTTCATATTTCTCTCTGCCTTCAAAAATGCAACAGAATTTGTCCATTCTTGAATCGTTATATTGTGATAACAGTAATAGTAATAATAATAGTATGAGAGTCTAATCAATAATCCATATCAATGTGGCAAACTGTACCATACTCTTTTCTCCTCTGTGTAAGAAGTAGTTTCTGCCTGTACATCTGCTATTCTATTTACAGAGATGGTATCTGAATTTTCTCCTTGTTCTGTCTCCCTTCACCATGGAAATTTACAGTAAACACTAATTTACAGTGGAACCTCACTGAAAGAGCATAATGCATTCCATGGGATTGCTCTTTAAGCGAGTTTGATCTTTAAGCTAAACATCATTGTAAGTGACCAATTGTGACTTCTGGCGGGGGGGGGGGGATTGCGAACCCCGATTTAGTTGTTAAGCAAGTTTTTGGTTGGTTGTAGTTGTTAAGCGAGGCGACCATTCAGAGAAAATTCTGCTCTTTAATCGAGTTAGTCTCTAAGCAAGGTACTCTTTATGTGAGGTTGTACTGTATTACAGTTAAAGCTGCTTCAAAAGGAAGTGAATTTGTTTCTGCTTTTTGCTCACCTTTTAAAAAGTAATGCATTATATTAATGTCAGTGTATTATGCCAGTTGCAGCAGAGAGGGTAGAAAAAGAGGTCTTATCTTTATTATAGTAGCTAGACTGTTTTTGTTTTCAATTTTTCCAGTGAAGTAAAAACCTGCTAACAAACAAACATCCAGGCACTTTCATAATGAGACAGGTAATCTGTTAAATAGCCAGGCCCCGGGGGTGTGGCTAAGATGGCCGACGAGTAACATCTTGATCCGGACGCTCGTGCTTAGCAAAGTGGTAATCAGTGTGATGGAGTGAAATGGAAAAATTTTAAAGTGGTAATTTCTGTGGATAAGACTCCTGCTTGTCTTTCTGGACAATTTCGGGAAGTTTTGAGGTCGGTTGGTCGAAGTTTGGGAGGTTTTCCTGGGCGGGTGAGGCCTGCGACGGCTGTCGCGGCTTTTCTGCCAAGGAGCCGAGAACGGGACCAGCGAGACTGCGGAGAAGCATTGGAATTGGCAAGAAACTGTCTGGCATGAAAACAATCGCATGTAAGTGCATGAAAGGACATATGGAATATTAAAGCTTAAAGTTAGCTGGGGATTTTGCTTAGAAGAGCCTGGACTCTGAAATGTAAATGGGTGGAAGTAGATGAAACCAAGTGGTTGTTTCGTTAATGGCGGCGGTCCTGGAAAACGAAAGTGATCGTGTTTGGGTTTATGGTTCCTTCGCACCCCAGGAGAACCGCGGCGTGTTTTGACGATAACAAAGTGGTTTAAAAAGTTCCTGTCTGGGCTATAATATTGGAAGGTAGCAGTGTGTTTCCCAGCTTAAAGCATGTGGGAAAAGTTTGCCGTTCCACAGAAGAAGAAGGGGGGTTTCAACCCCGAAGTTAAGGCAGCCGCTGGAAAATGGCGTTTTGATTTGTCTGCTTCAAGAGAAGGATTAATTGGGCTTCTTTTTGTTCCTTCACCTTGTGGATTACAAATATTTTTTTTTGGAGCATATTGCTTCTCACGTCTTTTTCCTTTCCTGCTTGGATTTTGGGCTTTTTTTCCTCTCATTCCCCCCTCCCTTTTTGGCGGCTTGGATTTAAACGAGAAGTTCTGGGTGACTGTTTCCTTGGAGCCTTTACTTTTGTAGTTTGGAAGACGACCAATTGGATTGCTTGCCTTGGGGAAACGGATCTGATGTGGATTATTATTTTCTTTTTCTTTTTCCTTCTCTGCTGCCTGTTGGGAGTATATTTCGGTTCCTTCTGTCTTTTTTCGTGGATTACAGTATTTAACTCTTTGTTGGATTTCTTCCTACATACAAGTTTCCCTTTTGGACTTGTGGAACCAGGGGTTGCAGTGTTACAGGTTTTTTCTGATTGACTAATTTCTACAGCATTCTGCAACATTGGACTTTTATATACTGCATTATTATGGATAAAGGTACAAGAGGGAAAGCAAAGGAAGAAGAGCCAGTTGTGAAGCCTAAGAAGAAGGAAAAAGTACCAATGGAGGAAGCCCCTCAGTCTTCATCTCCGCCCACAGTGCCTTATGATCAAACCCAAATTATGGTGGAAATTGGCAAGTTGTTTCAGAAATTGGAGAAGAATGAGGAATCAAGGGTGAAAGATAGAAATGAAATGATGAAAAAGCAAGATAAGGTGGTATCATCTGTTGCAGATTTTTCAAAAAAGGTGGATTTAAGTTTGAAAAAAATAGAGGGAAATGTGAAATTGGTTCAAACTGAAGTAATCGCCATAAAAAAGGAAATAAAAGGGACTCAGGAGGTGGTGCGGGAGAATAAGCTGAAATTGGATGAACAAGAGAGAAGGATTGATGCTGTGGAAGATATGATGAGAAAGCAGAATATTGTGATCCGTCAGGTGGTGGAACGGACACCGGACTTGTTAAGAGAAAGAGTGGTTCAGTGGTTAAATGGTTTGAATATGGGAAAAGAATTTGTCCAGGAAGATTTTGTAAGTGTATTTCGGGTGGGCCCAAGAAGAGGGAGGGTGGTCCAAAGAAATGTGTTGGTAAAATTTGCAAATTGGGCCGATAAGCTAAGAGTAATGGCCCATTTGAAACGAGCTGGTCCTGATGCTTTGAAATTTGATGGTTCTGACGTAGAAGTTTATAATGATATCTCATTGAAAGAAAGAACGTGGAGATATAAGATGAGTCCTGTAACCAAATTGTTGATGAGTAAAAATATAAGGTATAATTGGAGATTTCCACAGCAACTGCGCTTTTTTTATGACAAAAGAATGCAAGTAATTGATGAAGGGGCCAATCCATTGGAGTACTTGAGCTTGTTGGAACTGGTAAAATAGATTCGGAAGAATGGATAAATCTCAAGAAGGAATTGATGGAATCGGGAGCTTTGGGGAGGGAGTATGAGAGGGAGGAAGCTGGTGGGGCAACAGGTGGAACACCGCAGTGAAGGGAAGAGGAGGAGGAGCTGTCGTTGATCATGGTGGAGGAGGAGACAAGTAAGGAGCAATGAGAATTAGATTATAACAATTTAAAGCATTTAATTGATATAGAAAGGTGAGTAGCGCGTAGCACCGGTAGGAAGGCACATCTTGCATGTCCCCCCTCTCCCCTCTTTGGTTGTCAAAGGCGGCTTTTTTTGTAAGAAGGTGGGGAGAGAGATAGTGTGTGTTGTATGTAGTTTTGTGTGGTATAGGGGTAAGGGGTTGTTGGTGGCATGCCCGATGGAGAGTTTAAAGCTTAGAAAGGAGGTAGGTTATGGGAAGTATTAAAATATTATCATGGAATGTGAAGGGTACAGGTTCTGTTCTTAAGAGACGGAGACTGGAATTGGCGCTGAAGAAAGATAGACCCGATATATTGTTCTTACAGGAAACGCATCAGAAGTCAAAAGACACGAACAAACTTTTTTTGGGATGGATGCAACACTATGAGATGGCGTTTGGAACTTCAAAAGCAAGAGGGGTGGCAATCATGATTTCTAAAAAATTAGGATTTGAGATTACAAAAAGAGTTGTTGATCAAGAGGGCAGATATTTGATTGTAAGAGGAAAAATAGAGGATGAGGAAATCATGTTGGTAAATATTTATGCTCCAAATGATCATCAAGCGGAGTTCCTAGAAAAAGTTCGGAAAATAGTGGAATTAGAGAATGTTGCAAAAACTATTGTGGCGGGAGATTTTAATTTGATAAGGTCAGGGCTAGATTGTACAAACATAGCAAGAAGTGGAACTGGTTTGAAAGGGAAGGTTCTGGATAAATGGATGGATGCTATGGGTTTGAAGGTTTCTTGGAGAGAGTTTAAGGGCTCTGAAAGGGCATACTCTTTTTTTTTCACATGTCCATGGGACCTACTCAAGAATAGATTATGTTTTTCTTGCGGAAAATTTGATCAAAGATATAGAAGGAATGGAAATCGGGATCATTAAGGAATCGGATCATGCCAAAGTATATTTGGAATTGAACGTACAAAAAGATATTCGAAGAGGAAGAAGTTGGAGGTACGATCCTAACTTGTTTAAAGACCAGAAATGTAAAGAGCAGATTATGGAAAGATGGAAAGAAAGTTGGCAGTGGAACGACAATAATGAGGTTAACTTCAATGTTGTATGGGATACCATGAAGTCGGTTTTTAGGGGGGAAAGCATAAAGTTGGCGAGTCTTAAATATAAAGGATATAAAGTAGAACAGAAAGAAAAAGAAAGAGAAATAAAGCAATTACAGGAGGATCATGCAAAAAGTAAAGATAAAAAAATTCTTATGAAATTACAAAGACTTAAAGCAGAATTAATGGGCAAGGATATTGACAAAGTTAAACGAGACTTGATTTATTTAAATAGAGAATACTTTGAATTTAGCAACAGAAGTTCAAAACTATTAGCAAGAGCAGCCAAGGCTAAAAGGGAAAAAAGAGAAATTGGGGTATTGGTTAATAAACAAGGTTTAAGGTGTAATAAGAATAGAGATAAATGTAAAATCGTCAGGGAATTTTATCAAACATTATATGCAAAAAAGGAAGTAGATTTGGAGAGGCTCAAAAAGATATTGGAGAGACAGTTAGGGAACGGAATAAAACAAGAACATAGAGAGAAAATGGAGGAAAGGATCAATGATAAAGAGGTTAAGGAGGTAATTAGTGGGTTGAAGATGGGGAAAGCTCCGGGGGATGATGGATTATCGACAGAGTTTTACAAAGAATTTAAAGAAGTGGTGGTTCCAAAATTGGTGAAACTATATAATTATATTTTAGATGGAGGATCAATCCCGACTTCATGGTATAACACTACAATCGTTCTACTGCCAAAGCCTGGTAAGAATCTGGAAAGAGTGGAATCGTACAGACCAATTTCCCTTATAAATCAGGATGCCAAGATCTTCACAGCAATATTGGCCAATCGTCTAAACAGTTTTATGGGGGAATACATAAATGTTGATCAAGTTGGGTTTCTAAAAGGTCGGCATATGGCAGACTTGACTAGAAGGGTATTAGATTTAATTGATAATGTTAATCAAACGAAGGAAAAGGTAGGCTTATTATCATTAGATATTTTCAAGGCATTTGATTCATTACAGTGGTCTTCAATTAAGGAAATAGTTAAAAAATATGGGTTTGGGGATAGATTTAATAGGGTAATAGACTTATTATATCAAAAAGGGAATGCTAGGATCAGAGTAAATGAGGAGCTTACTGATGTGGTAAATCTAGAGGCTGGTACTAGGCAGGGTTGTCCATTATCTCATATCCTGTTTATTATGGCAATGGAGATATTAGCTAAAAATATAAGGGATGATTTAAATATAGAAGGGATTATGGGTAATAAAGTGAGTATGTATGCGGATGATACATTGCTTATGGTGAAACATCCGGAGTTGGTAATGGACAGGATTAAAGATCACCTACAGGTATTTGAAGCTATAACTGGATTAATGATAAATTGGGATAAATCAGAATTGATGCTGTGTAATTTGTGGGTAGGTGAGATGGGCAGGATAGTGGAGACATTTAATATACAAATTAAAGATAAGCTGAAATATTTGGGGATAATTATTTCAAATAAATTAGAAGAACTTAAACGATTGAACTATGACAGCTTGAGAGTTGAATTTAAGAATAAAATACAAGAGTTTCAGAAGTTGAAGCTGTCATGGTTCGGAAGGATTGCAATTTGTAAAATGATATTGCTACCAAAGATTAATTTTTTATTTGATGCATTAGCGATCCATTTGAAGGAGAAGGAGATTAATGAGTTTCAAAAGATGTTTAATTGTTTCTGTAATGGAAGTAAAAGATCTAGACTTTCAAAGAAGCTCTGGTATTTGTCTCAGAAAGAAGGGGGTCTGGACATGCCAAATTTGTTAGCATACTATCGAGCATTTCAAATTAAGAATGTTGTGAAGATTTTGGCAAGAGAAAAGACAATTTGGGAGCAACTGGAGATGAAAGAGTATAGAAATATTGGTAATATGATTTTCTTGGGAATAAAGGACAAGTTGAAAAGGCCAAATAATACTATGATGAGAGGGCTCATGGAGGTGTGGAAAAAGGTAAAGAAAGATATGGTCCCAAATCTCTCTCCATTTTTGGAATTGACTGATATGGTGTGTTTCCCAATAAAATTAGATAAGGAAAAAAAGGAAATATTGGATAAAAATGGGATGCTTTTACTGAAGGACTGGTTAAAAGCTTGTGATGATGATACCAAGAGAAAAAAAAATACTTGAGAAGTTAAATTTGAATTGGTTTCAGAAATTAAAGGTGGATAACTGGAATAAAAAATATAAAAGAGAAGCAGGGATAGATAGAACTAAGACGGAATTTGAGGAATTGGTAATAAAGATCAGAAAAGGGGAAAGAAGCATTAAGGGTCTTGTAAGCAAGCTTTATACTATATTGAATAAGGGTAAAGATCCACAGGAAGATTTGAAACGGAAGTGGGAACAAAATTTGAATATAAAAATTGGGGAGGTTGAATGGAGAAATAAATGGAAAAAGAGGATTATGAGAACAATGTCTGTAAGAATTAAAGAACATAATTATCTAATACACAATGTTATCAAAAACTAGAGCGCAACCCCACACTTCATATCTCCAACATTCTCTCCACAGTCCTAAAAGAAGGGTTATCGATGGATTACATAACCGAAACTACTTACCGCTTCCTATTGAATAAATTTCCGAGAGTCCCGATATTCTACTTGCTGCCCAAGGTTCATAAAATCCAAGGGAATGATGAGGTCTTCCCATACAGACCAATTATATCTGCTAATAACTCCCTATTAGAACCAGTAGCCAAATACATCGACTACCACATACACACATTCGCCACACGCTCTCCATCGTATATCAAAGACTCAACTCACTTCATTCGGATGCTGGAAAATTATCAAGTACCACCAGGTGCGGTGCTGTTAACCCTGGACGTTACATCTTTATATACCAACATCCCTCTCGGGGAAGCTCGCACACTCATTGCACATCTTCTAGACACCAGGGTTGACATGCACCCCCCTTCACATTTTCTGTTAGATTTGATAGACATATGTTTTGAAAACAATTTTTTTAGGTTTGAACACTCTTACTTTTTGCAGACACAGGGAGTCTCTATGGGATCCAATTTTGCTCCATCCGTGGCCAATATATTTATGTGCAATTTTGACAATATTTCATTTTAGACCCACACGTTAACCCGTTTTTTTACCCACATTATATGTTACAAAAGGTACATAGATGATTTATTTTTTATTTTTACAGATCACACAGTTATAGACAATTTTTGCTCATGGATCAATAGACAACACAGCCAGTTGAAATTTATGCACACCATGAGCTTTCAATCTCTTGCATTTTTGGATTTGACAGTATTTATCAATCACGATAAAATACAAACTAGATTATACCATAAGCCCACGGATAGGTTCGCATATTTACAGTATACTTCATTTCATCCACGGCATCTGAAGACTAACATACCGTACAGCCTACTGTTGAGAGCCAAGAGGAATTCTACTCAAAATCAGGATTATAGATGAGCAGCTAGTCAAATTTCCACTACTTTACGTAGGAGAGGATATCCCATGAATATTATTAACACCGCCTGCTCGAAGGTTGATTCACGAGCCACGAGCACTTTGTTTCAAAATGATACCACACCGCAACAGACGGAAAAAGGGTTATTCTGGTTATTATGGCCAACCGTATTAAACGGATCATACTCAAGCATTGGCACATTTTGGACTGTATACCAGGGTGCCGCCAAAGACCTACCATAGGCTTTAGGAGAACGGAGACCTTTGCTAACCTGCTCTCTAGAGCGGATGTTATCACCCCAGAAAGCACGTCTCCCACAAGGGTCTTTGGACACTTTGCCTGTGGACATTGTAAATTCTGTGAACATATGTGGTGTACTAAATATGTAAATTTGCCGAATAACACATTTACTCATAATCTCACCAAGTTCTCAAATTGTAACTCAAAAGATATTATCTATATGATAATCTGTTCCTGTCAGTTAGCTTATGTAGGACAATCGAGATGACCTCTGAAAGTACGCTTGGGAGAGCATTTGTCCCGCATTAGGAATCGCGTTACCACTGCTCCTCTGGTCAATCATTTTCTTGACAAAAAATACACATTGAAGGACATCAAGGTGGTTGTATTGGAAACTTTTACGCCAAATAAACATCAAATTACGGATGTGGAGCGCTTCCTCCTACAAAGGGAAGCATTCTACATCCACCGCTTTAATACTTTGGTGCCTCATGGGTTAAATACAGACTGGGAGTTATCCGCATTTCTATAGTATCGCTCCGTCTCTTTAACAAAGATCGCAATTCATACACCTTTGTAAGTAATATTGAAAGGGTTTTAAGTAGGTCAATCTGTTGTAATTTATCAGACACATATGTTTCCCATCTAATTTGGCTGATATAAGGAGTACTCTGATGGAAATAATTAACGCGTGCACACATAGGAAAGAAACACAGAGGTGCTATACGCGCGAATAAATCCCCTTTGAGGTACGTGATTGATTTGTTCTTCTTTGTCTGTCAAATAACAGCACAATGATTTTTGTAATAGATGTAGTATTGCATACTGCGTGATTTATTGTTTCTTAGATAGATGTATATATCTGTTTAGATAGTAGCACACTTTCATGTTTGTATTATGTTGTAGATACTTGAAAAAGTTACTCGAAATGTTCCACTACCGGATGGACATCGGAAATCCGTCTACAACTATTTGATGTGGCCCGCCGCATGACTGCCTTCTGTTAATACAGCTTTTGTGACTCTCCCCAGGACTTTGGGTTGTTAACTATAAACAGAATCAGAAGTGATATACTGATATACAGCTGAAACCACCTATTCAGTGGTCGTCACCGCACGTATTTCAGCGTTTAGGCCACCAGATTTTGTTGGAATCAATATTCTGTTCATGCTATGTTTTGACCACATAAAGTAGAGCCTGTATGCTTTCTGGAACTATAGTATTATATATCATTTATTTTCATTTATTATTGTAACGGCATACGAACCAGCATACATTGGTGCTTGAATTTAAAGACACAGTTTATCCCGCAACGACTTCGTGTTTTGGGAGTGTTTTGTTTTTCGCCTTCTGCTGTCTCAGCACACCCCAGCTGTCTACTTCGACACCACTAAGACTTTATCAGATAGATAATAAAAGAGATAAGTTATGTTGGAGATGCAAAGAAACTGATGGAATATATGAACACATGTGGTGGAGTTGTAAAAAAATAAGGGATTTTTGGGGAAGAATAGAAGGGGAGTTTGGTGAAATATTGGGTAAAAATGTTAAGCTGGTGTCAGGTACCATTCTTTTAACAAATGTGGAAGGTTTGGGTTTGAATAAAGAGGAAAAAGAATTACTGGAAATTGTATTAACTACAGGTAGACAATGCATAGCTAGAAATTGGAAAAACGATGTAGAAATACAGATCGGAGAGTGGTATAAAGAAATGTGGAGTCTAGCATTGAACAACAAATTGACATGGGAGATTAAAGTGAAATGAGATAATTTAAAAGAGAATAGGTTTTGGAATATATGGAAACCATTTGTGGATCATTCTCTTATGGTAAATGATAGCCCAGGACCTGCACCATCTCAAAGAGGTTTTTGGAGTTGAAGTAGAAACTAAACTCTCCGGGCATTGTATATATTCACAGGGTGATTTGTAACTATTAAAAAATTATAATAGTGGTAGCACAGAAAGCTTTTATTGTTTTGATTGTGTAATAATTTACATTGTGGTATTTAACATTGGTGGTTATATGCTAAACAATTAGTCTAAGTACTATTATGTGCTAGCTTCTATGAATGTGAGTTAATATTGTATTGATGTTTTTTTTAGTTATTATTGTATTGTATCGTTACTGTTTTTCTTTTTTTGTATGTCTGTCAAAAATTTAATAAAAATTATAAAATAATAAATAGCCAGGCCCCAAGATATTCTGGACATTAATGGTTAAAACAAGGGGCTGCAGTGGCTCAGCGGTTAAGAAGTTCTTCTTGTTAGCTGGAAGGCTGGCAAGTCAGCAGTTCAAGACCTGGGTACAGCATGATGGTTTGAGTGCCCGTCTCTGTCCCAGCTCCTGCCAACCTAGCAGTTCGAAAGCAAGAATTTGCAAGTAGATAAATAAGGACCACTTTGGTGGGAAAATATTTTGGGGATACGAAAGGCATCCCCTGAGAGGAGTTTCTCCAGCAAAAATCTTTTCAACCCAGAATAATTTCTGACACAAAATTATTATTATTAATGGTTAAAACCAAAAATTTCAACTGAGTGGCAACTACTGGGTTACACAGAAAGAGCCACAATTGGGCATCCCCTGGTAACGGCAACCTTGTTGTGCCAGCTAATCTTTCTCACACTAGGTAAGGCAAAATAAACGGCAGAATGAACTCAACAAAGGGTGCCTTCATTTTGGCAGTTTCACATCTGGCCTAGATAAGGAAGAAGTGACAACTCCTGTAGATATTGTTACTATTGGAGTCATATGACTGTGATAGTGTTTCCTGGTAACAACCTAATTTGTTGCATATTGCACCAAACCATACCTGTCAACCACGGCTCCGGAAAATACGGGACCTGCACAGAACGGTTCTGCGCAGATCGCCTTCTACGTGACCTGCGCAGAACGGTTCTGTGCAGATCGCCTTCTACACATGCATAGAAGGCTTTTACGCTTGCGTATTACCTTTCTACGATCCCCTTCTGTGCAGATCACCTTCTACGCATGCGTAGAAGGCGATCTGTGCAGAAGGGATGCACAGTACCTCTACCCCCCACAGTACCTCTTCTGGGGTTTTGGCAGCTGCAGGCGGGAAATGGTGCAAATCGGCACCGAAAATTGGGAAATCCTGGCCAATCCAGGAAGGTTGACAGGTATGCACCAAACCTGCTTCAAGGAAGGCATACATAGAGCACATTATGCAAGCGCGGCACCAAAATGGCCGCCGCGCTCTTTGCGGGCCCCCCCCCACAGGACAGAGAATCCGGGTAGTTAGGGGCGTGGCCAGCTCCCTTATAAAAGGGGTGGCCACGAGGCAGCCGAGCTGCCATTTTAGCTCAGCGACGGAGCGGAGAAGTCTTTTCCCTGAGTCTCCGTCGCTCTTTCACTTACCGGGAAGCCTTTTTGGCGGCAATTTTCCTTTTCGCTTCCCTTTGCTCCGGTGGAGATGCCTTCGAAGAAGAAGGCAGCTTCGAGTGCGGCTCGCGCGGTTAGGAGGCGCAACCCAGGTCGGAGGACCGCGGTGCCGCCTCCCCAGCAGCCGCCTTTGCAGGCCCCTGCCGGGACCGGCGGAATGGGGTCTATTGCCCCTTGGCCTGGAGCGGGCGAACAGAGTGCGGGCGCTGTAGGGGCTCCGGCCCGCGGCCCGCGAGCGGTGGACACCGCTCCTGCATCTGCCCACCCTGTTGGGCCTGCTGCTCTTGGGTCGCAGCCTCCCCCTGGGCCCTCTAGCCTTGGGGGGGTGGTGCGGCCCCCTGCCTTGGCAGGTTTCTCCACCGACCCTGCCGGGCTTCGGTGCTGGCCAATGGCCATATTCGGGTCCTGGGGTACAGGGACCTGTACCCACGCCTGGACCGGGCGGGCCGGCCGGCCCTTGGCCCCAGGTCAACGTTGAAGCCTTACTGGCCCGCATTGCGGCCCTTGAAGCGTCGTTGGCTCGGGCCAGTCAGGCGGGGGCCCCCTTTGGGGTCCCTTTTGAGGCGCTGTCGGCAGGAGGACAACAGCCGACAGGGAGGGTTGAGCTGCTGCAGGCGCGTGGCGCGGTTTCGGCCACTGCCTCGCAGCTCCCCAGCCAGCAGCCAGGTGCGGGTCAGGCCCCGGTGATGAGCTCTACGTCGGTCGTGAGCTCCGACGCCCCCAGTGGGCCGGAACCCCCGGTGGGGGCGGCCCGCGGGGGTGCAGCATGTGAGTATACGGTGCAAGCGAGTACATCCACACACATTCCCAATATGGGGGGGGCTTTTCAAAGGCCTTGGCCTCGCGCGGGTGGTGCGGTGGCCCCGCCGTCGGCAACCCACCCGGCGACGACGACTGCCACCCTGGGCCCTGGCGTGGGTACTTGTTCTTACACTGCGGGGAATGTTCTGGGGGTAGCTGGGCTAGCTCAGGCCCCTTTTCCTATGGCTGCGGTGCCTTTTTCGGCTTTGCCGACGGCGGGGTATTCCTTGCCACTGGGTGATCACTTGGCACAGACCACCAGAGAAAAGATATGGCGGGGGGAGTATGTAGATATCTTCTCACTCCTGAACAGAGAGCCCACCAAGGAAGAAAGGGAGGGACAGGATGAGAAGGACAAGGAGCAGGCACGTCGCCGTAAGCCGCCACGTACCTGGGCCAACTGGCTGCCGGCTTATTTAATATACATGGCGGTGTACTTGAGGGCGCGGCCAGATTTGGCTATTCCTATGGTCCAATATTTGGACAACATCTATAGGGCGATGGTTGATTTCCCGGGCCCCTCGTGGTTAGCCTATGATGAGGAATTCCGTATGAGGATTCCCCTCCACCCCGAGATGAGATGGGATGAGCCGTGCCAGAGGCTTTGGCTTCTGTACATGACGCCCACACACCCCGCCCCGGGAGACAGATACCATTGCGGACATGCGGTCCAGCGAGCGGCTCCAGCGCAGGTTACCCGCCAGGCGGCGGGGCAGGGGGTTCCAGCCCGCCTGCTGTGCTGGACTTTCTCGTCCAATGGTTCCTGCAATAGGAAGAATTGCAAGTACAGGCATGAGTGTCCCACCTGTTCGGGCCCCCACGCAGCCTCCACCTGTCCCAGGCCTGGAGGGACACGGGGCAGAGGGAGGGGCGGACAGTGGGCTGGCAAGACTGCCACGGATGGAGCTGGTTCACCAAAAGGCCCCCTCCCCAATTAATGTGGACATGCTGGAGCGTTGGCTCGCATCGTACCCGAAGGGGGAGGACGTGGAGTATCTCCTTCAGGGTTTTCAGCAGGGATTCCGTATCCCTTTCATGGGTGATAGGTCCCCTCAGGATGCCCCCAACCTTTTATCCCTCAGGGGGAGGGAGGAGGTGGCTGCGGCCAGCATTAAAAAGGAGTTAGATGCGGGCAGGGTCGCTGGACCTTTCCCTGCACCCCCGTTTCCCAATCTTAAGGTGTCGCCACTGGGCTTGGTCCCCAAAAAGTCTCTAGGCGAGTTTCGCCTTATTCATCATTTGTCCTACCCAGCCGGCCGATCGGTCAATGATGCTATCCCTGATGACCTTTGTTCAGTCAGGTATACATCGTTTGACCATGCGCTGCGCATGGTGCGCTCGTGTGGCCCGGGTGCCCTGCTTGCCAAGTGCGACATCAAGTCGGCTTTTCGCCTCTTGCCAGTGCATCCGGGCGACTTTGAGTTGCTGGGTTTCAAATTTAGGGGTGAATATTATTTTGACAAGGCCATGCCTTTTGGCTGCTCCATATCATGCTCGGCCTTCGAGCGTTTTAGTACCTTCCTAGAGTGGGCTTTCGTCCGCAGGTCAGGGTCCCGGTCTGTAGCCCATTACCTGGATGACTTTTTATTCGGGGGTGAACGGGGCTGGGACACGTGCACACGTCTCCTCAACACATTTCAGACGCTAATGGAGGAACTCGGTGTCCCTTTAGCGCCCGAAAAGACCGAGGGCCCATCTACCAAGCTAGTATTCCTGGGGGTGGAGATTGACACAGTAGTGCAGGCTTCTAGGTTGCCGGGCGATAAGGTGTCCAGGATAGTGGCCCTTATCTCGGATTTGCTGGCCAAGCGCAAGGCATCGCTGAGGGAACTGCAGGTGCTACATGGTCACCTCAATTTCGCTTGCAGGGTGGTCGCACCGGGCAGGGCTTTTGCCCGGCGCTTATGCGACGCCATGGCAGGGTTATCCAGGCCCCACCATAGAGTTAGGCTTACCCGGGGTATCAGGGCAGACATGTTTGTCTGGTTGCAATTCCTGAGGGAGTTCAATGGGGTCTCATTTTGGAGGTCTGACCTCCTGGCTTCCCCCAATTTTCAGATCCAATCTGATGCCTCAGGATCCCTGGGTTATGGGATGTACTTCAATGGGAAGTGGGCCTATGGTGGGTGGCCACCGGCCTGGGCAGGCACGGGTCGCCTGCGGGATCTCACATTCCTGGAATTTTTCCCTATTCTGGGGGCTTTGATGCTATGGGGCGAGGAGTGGGCCAACTCGGTTGTGCATTTCTGGTGTGACAATGCTGCTGTTGTCCACATTGTCAATGCACAGACTTCCAAATCGCCCAGAGTTATGGAACTAGTGCGCCATTTTGTGCTGCGCTGCCTGCGCCTCAACGTCTTGTTCAGGGCCAGGCATGTCCCAGGGATTAATAATGATATTGCTGACGCTTTGTCCCGCCTGCAGATCCCCCGGTTCCGCGCCTTGGCCCCGGATGCGGAGGAATTTCCCTCGCCACTCCCGGACGAGATGTGGACCATTGGCAAGGAGAGGTGAACCGGGCGATTGGCCTGTCACTAGCGCCACGCACGCGTAAGGCGTATCAACAAGCATTCAATTCTTACAGGGCATTTTCTGCTCAATTTCACCTGCCAGAGACCTGGCCTATCCCGGTGGACCATGTTCTGCAGTACATGGTTCACCTGCATACACAGGGCCTCGCACCTCGCACCATAGCATCCAAGCTCTCGGCGTTGGCTTTTGTGGCCAAAGTGGGAGGTCATGTGGACAGCACCTCTGACTTCCGTGTGAGACATGTTTTGGAGGGGTGGGTGCGCGAGCGCGGGCGTTGCCCGGACGACCGGCACCCTATTTCCCCAGGGGTTCTTACCCAGTTGGCCCGGGGCTGGCCAGGCCTCTGTTTTGATCATTATGAGGCAGCCCTTTTTCACGCAGCCACAACGGTGGCATTTTTTGGAGCGCTCCGCATCAGCGAACTTGTGATGCTGTCTAAGGCGGATGCAAGTTGTAGGGCACTGGAACTCGAGGATGTCTATGTTGCCAAAGACTGGGCCCAGTTGAGGATACGCTCCTCTAAGACTGATCAGCATGGCGTAGGCAGTGGTGTAAGACTGCTACGGTGTTCTTTGGCAGACATCTGTCCGGTTGGTGCCCTACAGGAGTTCCTGGCACTGCGTGGCATGCACCATGGCCCGCTTTTCTGTCACCAAGATGGGTCTCCCCTTACTAAATTTCAGTTTTGGAAGGTGACAGGCAGAGCCCTCACCAGGGTGGGCCTACCAGGTGCCCGTTATGGCACACACTCATTCCGTATTGGTGCAGCCTCTACAGCAGCTGCTTTTGGGTACTCTGGGGCTGACATACGCAGCATGGGGAGGTGGGGCTCGCAATGTTTTCAGTTTTATGTGCGCCCACTTCCGCCATGAGTACCAATCCAGTCACCTTACCGTCTTTTTCTCAATTTTCTTATAGACCCTGGGTGTCGTATTACACCGGTGACAGTATGGCTGGTGGGCCACAGCTATGTGCACAGGGCAGCGCGTTACGCTGCGGCGACAGAGTGGGGACCCCGACTGGGACTGGGTGAACACGCCAGTCTCACATGGCATGGTAAGCCTGGGATGTTATGCCGGGAGCTGCGGCCTTTCCTTTTTTCTGGCCTGGGTGCTGACCCGCCTGACATTCTCATCATCCACCTGGGGGGCAATGATTTGGGCCAGGTCACCGGCTTATCGCTCAAGCATGCGATTTGCGAGGACCTCGCCTACTTGCATTATGTCTGGCCTGCCACAACCCTGGTTTGGTCGGACATTATCCCGCGCCATTCTTATAGAGGGGGCGTTCACCTCCTGGCCCTTGACCGCGCTAGGCGCACGGTCAACAGGGCGGTGGTGCGGTTTCTTGCCGACAGGGCTTGGGGACGGGTCAGTCATCACCCCGCTATTAGCCTACAAAATTACGACTTGTACGCAGGGGATGGGGTCCATCTGTCGCGAGGAGGTATGTACCTCCTGTTGGGTGATTGGCGAGCAGGCCTGTTGACCGAGCTGACGGTCTGGGGGGGGGGGCGTCAGGCCTTCTGTGAAGCCCCTCCGTGTGGCGGGTAGCACTGGTAAGGTAAACAGTATGACCCACAGATATCCGGCAGGTTCGCAATTGACTGGACAACACTAGACAGGAATAAATTAGTTAAACGTTGTCCGGTCAACGACGAACCAGGCGACGGGGTGATGGCGATAGCTAACCAGCATGCATCACCCCGTGATTTCACGGATACACATCAGAGGGTGGGGTCATGAGTTAGATATTGACTACGGTCAACAATTTGTTTGTTGTCAACAAACAAATTGATACAAATTGATACATTGTAACCAATTGCCGTTGGCAATTTTGGGGTGGTACCTTACCAGTGTTACTTCGGACTGCTTGCCTTAAGAATTATGATTGGTCGTTTTACCAAAACAAATTTATAATTCGGACTAGGGCATTGAATCAATAAATGTGGCCCGATGCTGTTATCCACTTTCAATGTTGTCTGTGTCCGTTATTGGGGGGTGCGCCTGCAATGCAAGCGCGGCGCCAAAATGGCCGCCGCACTCTTTGCGGCCCCCCCCCACAGGACAGAGAATCCGGGTAGTTAGGGGCGTGGCCAGCTCCCTTATAAAAGGGGTGGCCACGAGGCAGCCGAGCTGCCATTTTAGCTCAGCGACGGAGCGGAGAAGTCTTTTCCCCTCCACCCCCTCCCTAGTTAACAGTGTGATATTTTGGTCGCTTCGGGGCCGGGTGGGAATTTTTGGCTGGGACCCACATTGGCTTCCGGGTCCTGGTTTTTTTTTGCCCATCCCACACTGTTGCTATGGTTTGATATAGGGGTTTTTTCTTATGTTCCTACTGTTGACTTCGGTCACATTGGCGGGTAGCACTGGTAAGGTAAACAGTATGACCCACAGGTATCCGGCAGGTTCGCAATTGACTGGACAACACTAGACAGGAATAAATTAGTTAAACGTTGTCCGGTCAACGACGAACCAGGCGACGGGGTGATGGCGATAGCTAACCAGCATGCATCACCCCGTGATTTCACGGATACGCGTCAGAGGGTGGGGTCATGAGTTAGATATTGACTACGGTCAACAATTTGTTTGTTGTCAACAAACAAATTGATACAAATTGATACATTGTAACCAATTGCCGTTGGCAATTTTGGGGTGGTACCTTACCAGTGTTACTTCGGCCTGCTTGCCTTAAGAATTATGATTGGTCGTTTTACCAATACAAATTTATAATTCGGACTAGGGCATTGAATCAATAAATGTGGCCCGATGCTGTTATCCACTTTCAATGTTGTCTGTGTCCGTTATTGGGGGGTGTGCCTGCAATAGTAGTTAGTTGTTTAGCCACTCTAGGAAGCATGATTAATTGCCATCCACACATCTTGGAGTTTCCTTTTTATTATTATTATTAAATTTTCAAAAATATAACAAATAATCAAAACATAATATAAAAATACAAACATATCAACACAATCAAAGAAAAATCAAGAATACAAATACAATACCATTACTTATCCAACATACAATAAGAATATATATCTATCTTCTATTTTTTATTCAATTCTTCAAAATTATCTGAAACTGTTATATTTCCATTTTTACCATTACCAAGTATTTTCCAAATTGCATTGTATACATCATACACCCTGTGTATTATACATTGCCCTGGAAGATGTGGTATTTCCCATTAATTTCTACTGTACCCAAAACTTCATTTGGTCTGGTGCCGGATTATTTATACCATCTCTCGTCAGTGAATAATCCACAAACTGTCGCCATATGTTCCAAAATCTATTTTCTTTAATTATACCTTTTTAAAAATGTAACTCCCATGTTAATTTTTCATTCAATGCGAGATCCCACATCTCCTTATACCACTCTTCTGCTTTTAATATTATATCATTATTCCAATTTTTTGCAATACACATTCTACTACCCATTGTAAGCTTTATAGATAATAATTCTTTCTTATCATCATCTAAATTCATGTTATCCTCATCCGTCAACAAAATGTTACTTGGCCCCAATTTGAGATTCAATCCCATAATATTAACAATCTCATTCTCAATTTTCCCCAAAAGTTTTCTACCACCTTACATTCATACCACAATGCAATCTCAATGGGGTCAAGTACCATTTCCACAACATTTTAAAATTATGTTATTTTACCCTGACAGACATGGATCTCATAATTCTTTTTTCCCATTTATTTTTCCACTCCCTTTCTGTTATCCTTATATTCAAATCTTGTTCCCATACATTTGTTAATATTTCTTGTGGGTTACCCTCTGTATTTATTATCTTATAGATTTTACTAACCATTCCTTTAACTCCAATTTCCTTCTTTCTTACCTTCCATATTAACTCCTCAAATTCAGTCCTACTTCTTTCCAAACTATGTTCCCTCAAATAGTTATTATTCCACTTATTTACCATCACAATCTGAAACCAATTCAGCTTCATCTGTACATATAGCTTTCGTTTCTTCACTTTATCTCTACAGGTTCATATCCAATCCCTCAGCAGGAAAACCTCATTCTTTAGTAGAATTTCTTTCACTGTCTTATCAATTTTATTGGAAATTTTTTTACATCTTCAATTTCAATTATCGGTGATATATTCAGAACTAATTTCTTTTTCACCTTCTTCCATACTCCCAACATTGACCTCAGCATCCTATTTTTAACCAATATTTTTCCTATTTCATTACCTAAGAAAATACTGTTGCCTACTTCTTTTAATTCCTTCATTTCAATTTCTTCCCAAATAACTGTCTTCTTCATTAAAATCTTTACAACATTTTTAATATGAAATGCTTTATAATCATTCTTCAAGTTCGGTATTCCCAAACCCCTTTCTTTTTGAGATAAATACCACATGTTCTTTAATATTCTGTGTCTACGTCCCCCATTACAATAATTATTCAATAAGTATTGAAATTCCTTAATTTCTTTATCAGTGAGTTGAATCGGTAAGGCATCAAACAAAAAATTTGTTTTCAGTAATAACATCATTTTAGACAATGCTACTCTGCCGAACCACGACAACTTCAATTTTTGATACTGCAAAATTTTAACCTTAAGTTCTTGGAGTTTCTAAAGTGTTGTGTAGGATACTCCGGAAGCTTCGAGTGTGGTTGGCAGTCAGTCATATCTGAATTGTCACCTGACCTTTTTCTGTGTTTTCTTTTAGAATAACAAGTAACCTCTGTAAAATATCTGCTCCACCAGGTTATTTCCAGGAAAAATTAATTCTTGCTTCTCAAAGTAAGGATAATGATAAGTCTGTTCCCACAGAAGGTTAGTTCTTACTTTGTCCCTGTCTTCTTATCTGGTCTTCTACATATGTGGAGTTACCTTTTCCAGATATTAACTGTGAACAAATCAATAAAGATTGGCCAGATTTCTCGTTCTCATTGCAAAAATGCCTCTCAAAGTTCAACCCCATGTCCACGTCATGAGAGGTGGTAACAGGTTCAATTAAGGGATTGCTAGAACTGGATGAAGTATGGCATGGCCTTGCACCACAGGACTGCTATGGTATCCATCATGACCATCCTGGATTACCCTGAAAAATCCTGGCCAAAGGGGCTCTGGTGAAGTTGCGACAGGCATGCCGGAAACAGATATCCCATTGCTAAAAAAACTACAAAAGAGATATAAATGGACTAAACAAACTGGAAACAACCATTGCAATGTTAACGGATCAAGAGATAGAACAACAAAATACAAAGTAGGCACTCTAAATATAACTGACCTAGGAAATAAAATAGAAGAAATTGTAGACATAATGGAAAGAAGGAGGATTAAGATAATGGGTCTTGCTAATACATGACACAAAGGACATGGGAGTAAGAAAGTCCATAAAGGATACATGCTTACCTACTCAGGAGGTGTCGCAGCAAAGAACAGTGGGCTTCTTGGTACATCCAGACACAGCAAAATGAATTCTAGAAAATTCGGACAGAATAATAATACTGAAAATCAAACAGGAGAGCAAATGGAAATGTATGTAAAAATATATGCCCCGTGTAATGACAACTACACATGATGGGTTAAAAGAAGAAGTAAAGAAGAGGAGGTTGCAAAGGCATAAAAAGGACTTACCATTGCACAATCTCATTTGTTTTTCCAGAAGCACAATGTGTCTTAATCCATGGTGTGTATTTACTAAGAAGTTATGCTACCTAGTTTTGCCTTTTATATTGTTTAGGTATGATAGTTTATTGTGGTGTACACATTTGCACAATATATCCTAATGTATTTTAATGTACAGTACCTTCTATGTTTGCCTCATTATTATTTCTTCTCCAGATCTGTGGCTGTACAAAAAAGCAAGTGTGTGTGTGTGTGTGTGTGTGTGTGTGTGTTATGAACTGTCAAATCATATTTGATTTATAGCACCTTGAAAGGGTTTTCAAGGTGAGACATTTAAGGTGTGTTTTTTCCAGCCCACTCACACCAGTAAGTTTCCATGAGCAGGCAAAGATTTGAACCCAGATCTTCTGACTCCTTGTTTGTGACTTTGTTCACTGCACAACACTGGAATCAAGCACAAACATCTACTACTCTGAGCATCATGCCTCCTGCAATCCCCAAAAGTAACATTTTACCCTACTCATTAGAGTAAAGCCCTATTTATGAGGATTTCAGCTTCAAAGGAAAAATGTGCTATTCCTCTTGTCAGCCAGCTAACCATCCATGTAACAGCTTGGTTTCTTTTTTGGGTTCTAGCTCCATGCTTTGAACTTTACATTCAGTCACCCTGGGACATGGACTGATTCAGGTTGAAAGGTATGCACATTCTTGCAAAGCAAATGTAAATACTTTAATGTCAGAACAGCATAACCAAGTTATCTATAGGAATAGAGATATGTGTGCTCTTAAGGACTGCTTCAGTGCAAGAAAAAAATAATTATCTTGCCTAATTTGTGTCTAAATTGTATTTTTATAATTTAGAAACTGTGGCTTTTGCTAACAAGCTTGCAAACTAAGTAGTCCTGACAGCATCTGATATAAATTCATATCAGTCTTTATAAATCTCAGGAAGTTTAACAAGAAGCAATATGAGATTCCTTGGTGTATTCATTAAATTAATTGAGAACCTCAAATGTATTCTCTTCACATTTGACACAAAAAGAAATTATGTTTAGGTCATTTGACAATATTTAGTTCAAGCATTTACAAAATTCAAGTTTATTCAGCATTTTTTCTCCTTATTAAATCTTTTTGATATGTAACATTGATCCAGAGCACTGTGGAGAACTCAGATTGTCTGGTGGGAGTTTGGGAACGAACCCTCCACATTTCCATGCCTTGGCATATAGACATCAAACATTTTTTCAGCATATAGATATTAAACAAGAGGAAAAGAAGCTGTTGTTGTATGCCCCTCTGTCACTGGACCCATGCTCACTGATTGGTTACCTGTGTGCACGATCTCTTAACATAAACAAACTCCCAACCCAAACTTCTTTAGGTTGGTGACAGAGCAGCAGTAATGTTAGGAGTCACACACACACACACACACACACACACACTTTTGACATAACAAAATTATATCTTGTCATTAAGGAATGACCCAATGTGATATCCTTGTTTTCTCTTTAGCATGAGAACCTAAAACGTATGCCCTCTCAGAACCTTTGCAGTGAATCATTGCTGAAATTGACATTAATCGACTGGTGTACACATAATGTACACCGGTCAATTAATGTCAATTTTAGCAATGATTCACTGCAAATGTCAAAATAGGCCTTTGCCATTGTTCACAGAGTCACATGATTGGGTGCAGTAAGAAATATCTATGATAATTTCTTAAACTGTGACAATTGAAGTCATGCTGATTGGTGTAACTAACAGGATCCTTGCCATCGCATTTAACCAGAAAATGCAACTCCCTGGCCAGAACAATGTATATAACATGTTTCAATGCACATATTTCCTTAAAAATGCCTGTCAGGAGATCACATTGCCATTGTTCTCTAGCAATGACAAGACAGTTTCATCATCATCATCATCACCATCACTACCACCACCACCACTACCACCACAAGCAGCTAGCATTTTTTGATAGTGGGGGCAATAGCATCAGCATAGTGATATTACTACACCGCAATATTTTCCAGTTAGTGATATAAACATGAGGTAGAGTGGTCTACTCTGGCACTTAATCCCTTTGTGTTGTGGTCCATCCCTTTGACCAGTGGTCTAGGCTCAGAATACAACTCATCGAGAGCTAAATGGGCTGTGGAGATGAAGATCCACATGTTAGCCAACATGTTCATGCCCCCAAAATACATACACTCTATTGCCCAGAGTACAAATATCTGTAGAGGAGACAAAGTGCATTTGACTAAATGTGCTTGTGGAACTCCTTTGTTCAGAAACCCTGGTGTGAGAGACCTCATAAGCACAGGAGCTCTATAAAAGTTCTCAGCACATTGAGGTCTAAGTGTTTTTCTTGGTGTATGGGGACATTCGGAGAAGGTCATATGTATAATCCTACCATGATGGTGAACCTTGGCTCTCCAGCTGTTCTTGGACTTCAATTACCAGAAGCTCAAGTCAGCAGTATTGATGATCAGGGCTTCTGGGAATTGAAGTTCAAGAACAGCTGGAGTGCCAAGGATCACCATCACTGCCCTAGCATGTACTTAGCTCTCCATGAGCTTGGATGAATATTTGAATCTGGCTCAACTTCAGGAAGAAGTTATATTAATGTTTGCCCATCTGTGAAAACAACAAAGAGTTCTGGGCACATTTTCAAAGAAAAGTTATTTGTGGCATAACCTTTCATGGACTGTATTTTTGACAACTTTTATTTTTTTTAAAGTGGACTGGATCCATAAAAGGTCACATTAAAGTGTAACAATCTTTAAAGTGCCATGTTTTCATCTTCTTTATTTTTCTTATTGTTTTTACTTTTGTTTATTTCATTCCACTTCTTCAAACACATATGGTGAAGTTTTGGTAGACAGTAATGAAAAAGTAGTGCCACTAGTGTGTTTCTCTGAATTGCCATAACTTCTGACACATCTTGATTGTTTCCTCCAAAATGCCTTTTAAAACCTTTTAAAGACTTTTGGAAGTGTTGGGCTATTTTCTCTTTTTTCACTAATTTTAATAACATTATATATATAAAAAAATATTCATTCATTTGTCTGGGTTTTTGTCTCAGAAGTTCGTTGAGCCTTGGCTCCATTATGTATGTTGTACCATTTTATATTTATTCTGTATGGACTTGTGATTATGTAACTTTGTATCTTGTAACTATATTCTTTATTGTATCTTGTACTTTTGCTCTTGTTATATTGTATTTTGGTTTTCGTTATATTGCATCTTTATTTAAACGTGTTGTAAGCCGTCCTGAGTCGGCCTGTGCCGAGTAGGGCAGGATATAAATTAAATAAACTAAACTAAGGTTTATGTTCCTCAAAACCAGTCCCTTGTCATGACCAGCTACTGGAAACCAGATACTGGTATTTTGTGGGTATAGTGACAATTCTACCTTACAGGGTTGCTGTAAGAGTTTAACTTTCTAACTTTGTGAACTTTTGGAACTCCATGGAACACTACTTAGTCATGTCAAACTAGAGTGATGGGAGGCATCAGGGCCAGACAAGTTCTCTTGCAATCACCAGCATCTCTGATCTCACCCACAGCAGAACCAACAGGGAAGAGTGGATTATTTATTTATTTATTTATTTTATTGGATTTATATCCCGCCCTCTTGCCCTAGGGCAACTCAGGGCGGTGCACTTACACATAAGAACTATAAGAACTATAAAATCCCCTTTAAAAACTTCCATAAAAACAATTTAAAATCATCTTGCAATTAAAAGACCCTCCCTTCCCACCCAACAATAAAAAGGGACAACTGCTTCTAGCAGAGCCAATGGATAGAGACAACACCACGTCGGCCGCCCATACTTGCCCCGCCAGCCAGGTTTTCAGCACTTTCCTAAAGGGCAGCAATTCAGTCTGCAGCTATAGGTCTGCCAGCAAGAGGTTCCACAGGGTTGGGGTGGACAAGGAGAAGGCCCTTCTCCTTGTGCTAGAGAGGCGGGCCCCTCTAGCCAATGGAACACTGAGGGAGCCCCTCTGGTCCACCCTGGGGGGGGGTGGGCAGACTCCCTTGGGGTGATGCGGTCTCTTAGGTAACCTGGCCCACTACCATGAAGGGCTTTAAATGTCATTACCAGCACTTTGAATTGCACCCAGAGACAAACTGGTAACCAGTGCAGCCCCCGGAGCAGAGGCGAGGCACGGACATAGTGCCCACACCCCATCACTACCCGGGTCGCCGCATTCTGGACCAGCTGCAGCCTCCGAATGGTCATCAAGGGCAGCCCCATGTAGAGTGCATTACAATAATCAAGTCTGGAGGTAACCAGCGTATGTGTGACCATGAGCAAGGAATCCCTATCCAGGAGCAGGCGCAACTGGTGAATTACACGCAGTTGTGCACAGGCCCTCCTGGCCACGTTCCCCACCTGTTTTTCTAATAGCAGGCGCACATCCAGGAGAACCCCCAAGTTGCGCGCTGGGTCTGTCTGGGGCAAGGTAGCCCCATCCAAGACCAAGTTATGGCAGCTCCCAGTATAATGTGGAACTCTCTGAACCCAGTGATGCACAACAGCCCATAGTTGGATGTGTTTACATATACACTGGTTCTAGTTTTTGAGGGTAGATCAGAATGGAATAAGATACAAAAATAGCAATAATTATTGACACTGATCAATAATTTTCAAAGCACTGGGAAGTAAATTTTCAAAGAGCTGGTAATAGTAAGGTCAGTTACACAAGCCAGTTACAGGTTGAGACCTTGAAAGCAATACTTCTTCCCACCGATTTAGTGTCCATGATCACAAAAGTGACACATCATTGCCTGGAACACAGTTACTAGATTGTGGAAAGGGGTCAATGAGTTGTGTTTTCAGTAGGTGAATTGAATTTCACCTGTCTTATTAACACTGTTGTTGTTTTCATGCTTAGGTGCTAGGAGTGGTAGAAAAGACTCTATCTGTGCCTAGGCTTTGTCATTCTGGGACATATTGTTTATATGGAGGTTTCTATCCTTCTGCAAAGATTGTGTAAGATTATATAGCTCCTCATTTATATGACTGTGACCTAGAGTGTAGATTTCCCCCCAGTGGGCACAGTGGAAAACAAACATGCAAAGAAGATAGCATGCTGGGAGTGTGCCAATTATCTTTGTTTGGAGGGGATATTTTCTTGTGTCTTCCCCCTAAGTATGATAGATGCATTTCTGATCTACAATGTCATCAAATTATTTTGTATCACAAGGGGAGAAACATGCATTTTTTAAAAAAAAAATCATATCAGGGAAAGGTTTATATTGTACCTAGGGTTGTTGTGTGTTGTTGTTGCTTTTTTAAGTCTAAGGTGACCATTGTGAAGACAGGTTGCTGAACGGTTTTACAATCATCATTTTGTTATGACTTCCTTTGGGATTACAGGAAAACGCAATGATCCTGACATAGTTAACCATGCAGGCCTAATGTTCATAAATGCCAGGTTGTCAGTCTCATCAGGTCTAAGCAAGCAAAATAGAAGGTGCTTTTTAACGCTACCCCAGAGTCAATTAAAATACAGTAATGCTGACATCTGCAGAATAAGGAATGATCAAAGTGAAGAATGCCCATACAGCTTCTGACATAAAAACAGTGTGTTTGGCAGCAGAGTGACACGGTGTAACAGGTCAGGTAATTATGAGAAAATCTATGATGTTTCTGTTGCAATTGCTTAGTTTCTTCCCATTATCAGAGCCATCAAACAGAACAGCGCTCTCACTTCTCCTGATGGATCGTAAAGCGAGCGACACCCTCCGTCTCCAGATACAGAAGGCAGCTCAGGAGTGGCTGAATTAATTTGACAGTAAATAGGTGATCACGACTGCTGTCTCTCCCTCTCTTATTATTATTTTTTTAATTGTACCAGGACACATTTTGGCACTTGGGGGAATAGCTCCAGAAGTCAGTCTTCATGATTAGGGGTCTATCCCTTTCCCTCTTGCATGCGCACACAAGACCTGCCTTCTTCGAACCTTCTGCAGCCTGGCTGCTGCTTTATTGAACTCAGGAGCTACATAATGGTCACAGTTGTATTATTCTACTGCTGCTGCACCACTGGTGTGCCCATTTTGTTCTAAGCAATGCTCGTTTGTCATCATGATTATTCTGACATTTAAAGCCTTGATTGTATTTAATAAATTAGAGACAAATCAGGCACATGCATTTATAAGCTTTGAATACACATGTGTTAAATCTATAAAGCCATTTGAAAGTGTAGCTTGTTTTCTGCCTCACTGCTGTAATAATTGGCTTTAATTGATTTTCAGATATGTGCTAAGCCCTTCCCAGACTCCCTTCTCAGGCAGATTAATTACATCTTTTTTATATTAAATTCTTACAGATTTCCATTTATCCCACATGAATTATCATGGGAGCTACAGTAGTAAATTAGACATGTAGAAGTTGAGTATCCAAATAATTTGAATATGGTATCATAGTACAATACCAATCATGGCCCTGGAGCAAGTTTCCAGCTGATGTTTGGCAGGTGACTTTCCTCTGTTTTAAAGAAATCAGTAAAGACTGGATTATTTTAAATCTCCTTTTTGTTAGTGCTTTCTATCTGGGATGTCAGGGCTGTGGTGGCTCAGTGGTTAAGAAGCTCACCTTGTTAGCTGGAAGGGCAACAAGTCAGCAGTTTGAGATCCAGGTACTGCATGACAGTTTGAGTGCCTGTCTCTGTTCCAGCTCCTGCCAAACTAGCAGTTCGAAAGCAAGAAATTACAAGTAGATAAATAGGGACCTCTTCAGTGGGAAAAAGATCTTGGGAACATGAAAGGAGCCTCATTCAGGTGTCCCCTGAGTGGAGCTTCTCCAGCAAAAATCCTTTCAACCCAGAATAATTTCTGACTCAAAATTTGTTTAATTCTAATTCAAGACAGGTTTTAGTTAGCAACAGGACTTTATTTTTATGGTATTTATTGCACTACTTTTTTGTATTCTTTAATGGGATTTAGTGTGTTGTGAATTACCCAGAGGGTGCTTGCACTGTGGGGAAGTATACTGGCTGAAATAAATAAACAATCATGTATTCAAATGTGGATTTTATTGCAAAAACATGGCATGGTAAGATCTGTTTTGTGCAATAACAACAACAAAGAGTGGAAAATATTCCAAATGGGCAGTATAAAAATGCAATAAATAAAAAATAAACAAAATTCAGAGGGACTGCAGTGGCTCAGTGGTTAAGAAGCTAGCTGAAAGATCGGCAAGTCAGCAGTTCAAGACCTGAGTAATGCATGACAGATTGAGCATCCGTCTCTGTCCTAGCTTCTGCCAACCTAGCAGTGTGAAAGCAAGAAATTGCAAGTAGATAATATGGATCATTTCGGTGGGAAAATATCTTGGGGACATGAAAGGAACCTCATCCGGGCCCTCCCTGTTCCTCCAACAAAAATACTTTCAACCCAGCAAGCACTTTTGTGTGCTTCTGACATGATTAAAAGTAAAATCAAAAAGTCTGGAGCTTTGAGAAGTATTTATTAGTTCTACCTCAAAAATTCATGCATCCGGTAGTTAGTCATAATTTTCATTAAAATTTCAAAGTAAGTCACCATTTTCTCATTACTTTAAAAAAAACACACCACACATTAAAATGATCATGTATCATTGACTTTTAAAAATGTGCATGCAAATGCAACAAGTCACAGCCCTGTGATACAAAATATGCATATGAAGCCTAAAACAAAGATCAGCTTGCAATGAAGCAGAAGCCAATGAGTTTTTGCACAAAACCTCAAGGAAATCAATTCCTTGTTTGTGAACCACTAGATCCCACTGACTCATCATGTCATGTTTGCATCTCTGGCTACAACCAATCACTAACAAAGCATTTAAAGCTGCTGATCTCCAACTGTAGCATCCCAATATGTCTCCCAAATGGTACATGCATTCGGACATAGCCAACCCCCCCCCCCCCCCCGTCCATTATTTTAATGATTTTGAGTAAACGTCTTTTCACTGGGAATGTGGTCATTGACCTAGTCCAGTGATGGCCTACCTTGGCACTCCAGGTGTTCTTGGACTTCAATTACCAGAAGCCCAAGTCAGCACTTCTGCTAATCAGGGTTCTGAGAATTGAAGTTCAAGAACACCTGGAGTGCCAAGGTTCTCCATCACTGACCTAGTCTGTTGAAATAAAGTCAAGATTTCTGGCAATATTTTTGGTCCCCAAAGTATATGTGCACTATATTGTTATTCTTATTTCTATTAATTTTAGTGAATTTTCTGTGCTGTTTCTTAATATTTCTATTTAATATTATTTTTGCAAACTCCACAAAGTAGTAATTTTGCTAGATATAACTTTAATAATTTTAATAAACTTAGTATTTATTATTTCATGTCTATGGCTGTGGTGGCTTAGTGGTTGAGACATTGAGCTTATGACTGGAAGGATGGCAGGTCAGCAGTTCAAGACCCGAGCTCTGTGCAACGTAGTGAGTACCCATCATCTGTCCCAGCTCCTGCCAACCTAGAAATTTGAAAGTAAGAAATTGCAAGTAGATAGATAGGCATCATTTTGGCAGGAAAGGTGACAGCATTCTCTGTACTCTAGTATATGGTCATGGCTGCCACATGACTATGGATATGTCTCCAGACCCAGACAGCTGTAAATGGAGATGACCACACACCCCTAGAGTCAGACACAACTGGCTTTTGATCAAGGGAGACTTTTACCTATTTTATATTTCTTTCTTCTTCTATAGAAATATTTTATCTATAATATATTTGTGTGCTTCCACATGAATATAGGGCTTATGCTGAGAGGTTGAATGCATTTTGTTATTAGCTTTCTTTTTTTAAAAAAATATATCTTGTGATGTATTTAGTATAAAACTGCCCATAATGGTGCCTGCACTAAATTGGACAATATCAAATAAAGAAGGCAGATGGGGAGGGAGGGAGGGAGGGAGACAGGTATAGGGTGTGTATTATCTTCATCCCTGGTGTTGACTATGATACTTTCTTTTTCCTTGTCCTTCCATATTCTGGAGTAGTAATGCGGTAAAATAAAGCAGTAAAGTTTTAGAGTACGATTTTACAAAAAAATGAACTTTGGAAAACATGGACTCTGTTCTATAGTTTTGTCCATAATATTAGTTAAATTATTTCTACATACAGTGGTACCTCACATAACGAACGCATCACATAATGAAAAAATCACAGAATGAAGTGTTCATTATTCAAGGTGATACCACGCATAATGAAAAAATCATTCATTATGCAGGGGTTTTGGTAACTGGGGTATACCTGGTCAATGGGAACCCTGGATAACGAATATTTTTTGTTCATTATCCGGGGCATCTCTCATTAGCTTCACATAACAAAAAAAAACCGCATAGCAAAGCAACTCGTAGAACAGAGTTTTTTCGTTATGTGGAGTTCTACTATAAATGTAAGTATACAAGTGCATTATGTCTATATGAACTCCAGTTTCAAAGTCAACCAAGTTGATTATAATACTGTAGTTT
The DNA here is from genome assembly GCA_035047345.1 of Bradypodion ventrale. Taxonomy (NCBI): domain Eukaryota; kingdom Metazoa; phylum Chordata; class Lepidosauria; order Squamata; family Chamaeleonidae; genus Bradypodion; species Bradypodion ventrale. The sequence continues at coordinate 254,161,645 of JAWDJE010000003.1, forward strand.
GTCGTAGAGCCATCTGGAAGAGTGTATTATACCACCACATGAAAAGGCAAACTTTACAGAGGCAGATCCAGACCCAGTGAATGACCTGGCTAATTTTGCACATATTTACCAACCAGTTATACATAAAAGCAATATTTAGTACATATTAGTGATATGATGCAGGCCCTTGATAATCATTATGAAATAGCTAATAGGAGTCACCATGGACTTATTAACCCAAATAAACACTCCCAAGAGGTATATGAGCATTATTATTATTTCCACTGCTAACTTGTTCTTCTTCCAATGATAACAAATACTCAAAACTCTTCCAGTGATTAAACATTCTCTTGTGAAGTGGCTTAGCCTAAACCAGGGGATCTCAATGTTTTCCATCATGGGCCAGACCACACCCCCTCAGACAGCTGAGAGGGTCAGACTGGTGGTTCCCCTACCATACATGCTGCTGTAAAACATGTCCATGGCTGTCATAAATGCATTTACAATGACTGTCAATGAGTCTGCAGCTGATTCCGCCAACGGTTGGAGTGAGGTTGGGGCTGGATTATTTGACACCATGGGCTGGATCTGGCTTGTGCTCCGTAGGTTGTGAACCCCTGGTCTAAACTGTCACCATTATCTAAATGTGTGAGGCAGTGTAGTGTAAAATAATGCATCTTATCAAAGGGCCAGAAAATGAGTGGAAACTTGGATGTAAAAATTTTCTGCAGCCAAATGTTGATAATGTATTACAGCCACTGTATCACATTAATTCTGAAATGAGGTACTGTGTTGATTTATTCACCATGCATTTTTGTCTCATGTGCTGCTGCCTGAATGCCTCTTCCTCACTAGAGGAAGTACTCCCTTATCCGGGCTGTGCTGTTATCGTAATCTGGAAAATCATGTTTCCTTGTTTTTACCATTAACCTTCTGTCGATACCATTGCCAATACTTCGCCCTGATGCACCTTCTCAGGTGATCCTTGTTTGCTGTATGGAAACAGTAACAATGTAACAACAGTAACAATGTGAATGGGCCCACTGAATCATGCAGAAGTGTTTGAGGATGATCAATTCTGCCAATTTAAATATGTGAACAAGACCAATGATGAAGTGTCAAACTACCAAAAGTGTTGGGAAGTAATGAGGTAAAGAGAATTGTCTACTGTTAGAGTATTTTTATGAAGCTGAAGGCCACATATCTAGACAAGATGGTGGACTATCACCAGAACACATTCTAACAGAAATTTCTCTCAAACCACAAGGTTCTTCTTGCTTTTCCAGCTGTGCTCACAGAGGAAAACCACTTATTTCCATTCAAAGAACCAACTACTGTATCTCCCTCACCTCCTAATTGTTCTTCCACAGTACCCTTATGAATAATATAGTGGTTTCTTGTATTTAGCCTGCAACTTGCTTGCCTTTTTTTTCCAAATGTGAAGAAGAGTTCAGGGAAACATGAACATTTTCTTCATTCCCCCACCCACAGACAATTGATAGTTCAACAAAAGGTCTTACTTAATATACTCTGTTGTTGTTTTTAATCCAGTGTCATCACTGGATTGTTTATAGCTGCTGGACAGCAGAGGGAAAGTGGGGGTAGAATCATCAATGAAGAAAAAGGTAATGATGCATAATTAGCTCTAAATTAATTCATGACCCAGTTTAAGAGGACATGGAAGGGGTTACTAATTAATTAAGGTGGGGAACCCTGTAGGCTTGTGAGATTTGGAGAGTTGTAGCTTGTCAGCCAGGTTAAAAGGCTTTCTGAGGGTATACCCAGCACACACTGAATGTGAAGAATAACTAATAATAAAATAAAAAGGGAGAAATGAAAATAGATTTCAAGGAAAATAGAACAGTAACAAAAAAAAATAGAAAGAATTCTTAAAGAAGACTTTGTCTGAAATTATAAAGGATTAAATAAAGGACCACAACTCTTCAATGGATGTGAATGGCATATCAAAAGTGGACTTAGTTTTGCATTTCCGATGTAATTTTTATATGACACTTCTGAAAGGTAAAAAAATAAAGGCAATCATCTTTATTATAATCACTGACACATTAATAACCCTGTCACTTTATTAGTCTTTAGGGATGGATAAATCTGTCAGCTTTACTTTCTCCCACATTCAGATTTTAAAAATCTCTCTTTCTGTGGTAGTCAGAAAGAAAATCTGTAACTTTCAGTATGTTCCTTTCAAGAATGAACCCAATTATATTTTTAAACAGCTCGCTATACAAATTTAATAGATATATAAAATATGTTGCACCTGTTTGCTATTCAGTTGTTAAAGATAAGAAACCTGTCAGGGCAAAAAAGGAGAAGTGACAAGCCAAAATCAGCCAACAGAGTGGGAAAGTCACAAGTGACTCCCATATCAGCCCTGCTGTGCTTCATTTTACTATCCTGTTTTTTTTTGTTTTTTTTTATTGAATTTTTCAAAGACATACAAAAAAGAAAAGAAAACAATGACTAACAATACAATACATAAACAAATCCATAGTATCATCCTAACAAACATTACTAAATGTTAGCACATGACAATATCTAAACTAATTATTTACTATATAACCACAAAATATTAAGGGAAAAAAAAAACCATTGTTTCAAAATCCAAAATAATAAGAACTTTCTGTGCTACCATTAATCTTTAGATGAATAATAAACACCCTGTGAATATATACAATGCCCGGAGAGTTTATTTGCTACTCAGCTCCAAAAACTTCTTTGTGATGGTACTGGTCCTGAACTATCATTTGCCGTACAAGAATGGTCCACAAATGGTTTCCATATATTCCAAAATCTATTCTCTTTTAAGTTATCCCTTTTCACTTTAATCTCCCATGTCAGTTTATCATTCAATGCTAAACTCCACATTTCTTTATACCACTCTCCAATCTGTATTTCTATGTCATTTTTCCAGTTTATAGCTATACATTGTCTGCCTGTTGTCAATACAATTTCCAATAATTCCTTTTCATCTTTGTTTAAACCCAAACCTTCCACATTCGTTAAAAGAATGATATTTGACACCAGCTTAACACTTCTACCCATTATTACACCAAACTCAGCTTCTATTCTCCCCCAGAAATCCCTTATTTTTTTTTTTTACAACTCCACCACATATGTTCGTATGTTCCATCAAATTCTCTACATCTCCAACATAACTTATCTCTTTTATTATCCATCTGGTTAAGTCTTAATGGCGTCAAGTACCATTGCCACAACATTTTAAAATTATGTTCTTTAATTCTCACAGACATTGTTCTCATAATCCTCTTTTTCCATTTGTTTTTCCACTCCAACTCCCCAATTGTTATATTCAAACTTTGTTCCCACTTCCGTCTCAAATCCTCATGTGGGTCTACCCCTCTATTCAGTATATTGTAAAGCTTACTCACAAGACCTTTTATACTATTTTCCCCTTTTCTAATTCTCCATACCAACTCCTCAAATTCTGTATGTATTCTATCTAGCCCTACTTCTTTTCCATATTTTTTGTTCCAATTTTCCACCTTCAACCTCTGAAACCAATTCAAATTTAATATCTCAAATATTTTTTTCCGCTCAACAAGAGACTCACATATTTTTAACCAATCCTTCAATAAGAGCATCCCTTTTTTATCCAATATTTCCATTTTTTCCTTATCTAACTTTATTGGGAAACACATCATATCAGTCAGTTCTAAAACTGGAGAGAGATTTGGGACCATATCCTTTTTTACCTTCTTCCACACCTCCACGAGACCTCTCATCATAGTATTATTTGGTCTTCTCACCTTATCCTTTATTCCTAAAAAAATCAAATTTCCAATATTTCTATATTCTTTCATCTCCAATTGCTCCCAAATTGTTTTTTCTCTTGCCAAAATCTTCACAACATTCTTAACTTGAAAAGCCCGGTAATATGCTAGCAAGTTTGGCAATCCCAAACCCCCCTTTTTTTGAGACAAATACCATAACTTCTTTGGAAGCCTAGATTTTTTACCTCCATTACAAAAACCATTGAACATCTTTTGAAACTCATTAATTTCTTTCTCTTTCAAATGGATCGCTAGTGTATCAAATAAAAAGTTAAGCTTTGGCAACAATATCATTTTACACATAGCAATCCTTCCGAACCATGACAGCTTTAACTTCTGAAGCTCTTGTATTTTGTTCTTAAATTCTACTTTCAAGCTGTCATAGTTCAATCGTTTAAGTTCTTCTAATTTGTTTGAAATAATTATCCCCAAGTATTTCAACTTATCCTTAATTTGTATATTAAGTGTCAACACTGTCCTACCCATCTCACTTGGTTTCAAATTACACAACATCAATTCTGATTTATCCCAGTTTATCTTTAACCCAGTTATATCCTGAAATATCCTGTTTTTTTAAACAGTTTTATTATTGTTGTTACAGTAAAACCCCAGTTTATGTATGCCTCTATTTATGTAAAATTCAACTTACATAAGTTTTTTGTGTGGAAATCACGTCCCGATTTATGGGGAAAAAACCCGACATACATAAGGAGTTTCCATGCATTTTCTAATTCTAAAATGGTGACCTGGTGCCATTTTAGAATTAGAAATTCCCTGCGAAACCTGCCCCCACCACTGGAAGTCACAAGAAATCACTTACTGTGGTGGTGGTTTAGGCAGTGGCAGCAGCAACAACGATTTTTTTTCAGTCCCCGCTTGCTTCTGCTGGGACTGGGAGAGTGCAGGGGGCATATCCGGTCCCTTCTGCTGGTCATCCGAGGTTTCTCCGGGGCACGCTTTAGCTTGGAATGCGCTTTGGATGAAAACCATTCCATTCCACTGTTCATCAGAGGTCCCCCTGCAGCGCACTTTAGTTGAGAACATGCGTTGGTCGAAGAATGAGCTATTCATCTGATGTGTGTTCCCAGCTAAATTGCACAACATGGGGACCTCGGACAAACAGCAGAATGGAGCGGTTTTCATCCAACACATGTTCCAAGCTAAAGTGTCCCCCGGAGAAACCTTGTACAACCAGCAGAAGGGAGCGGATATGCCCCCCCAGACTCTCCCAGTCCTGGTAGAGGCTCCAGGGACTGCAGAAGTGGTGGCAGCACTTGTGGTGGTCATGTGGCAGGTGTGACTAGACACCGGAGCACACATAATACTGTTGACCTTCCCACTGAAGTGGTCCCTATTTATCTACTTGCAATTTCTTGCTTTCGAACTGCTAGGTTGGCAGAAGCTAGGACAAAGATGGGAGCTCATTCTGCCCTGCAGTACTCAGGAATCGAACTGCTGACCTCCTGCCTTCTAGTCAAAGTGTTGGCTTATTTAATCAGTGCTGCAATTGAATTATCTGTTCCTAGCTACTAGGACTAAAGGCTTTCAGCTGGCTTCTAAAACCAGTACTTTTCATGCACCACTGTTGTTGGCTAGATGGCTGTGTGTCTCCACATTATTCCCCCCCCCAAAAAAATCTTAATTACTATTCAACCAGACTCATGCTGAGAGTAACAATTAGCTGACAAGTCTCTACCATGCCTTCTCAGTTGCCCATCTTGGACTACTGAGGACTCCAAATTTTTTTAACAAATCTGATGTATGAGCTGAAACAAAATGAAGGCAATACTCCAAAAACAAGAGTAAATTAAAGGGAAAGGGGAACTGATGATCATGAGACACAGGCCTCTACTTAATGGAATCTGGATCTTTTACACACACAAAAGCTGTCAACTTGGTTACATTCTCCTAATGTTCTCAAATCTTCATTGCCTTTTCTGCTACTCTTTCCTTTTATGATACAGCAGCATTTTAGAGTGAGAATTTTGAAATTAAATCTCATTACTGCACAGGCAGGATGTCCAGTTTTATTCTATCAAATGCCACCAAAACAAAGGGAGCAATCCATTTTTCCTGATAGAAGCCAACAGATCGTAAGCGGTTTGAGATGAGTGTGAGGATACAATTTGCCTAGAGAGTGCCTGAGGATCAAGACAACCTGACTATCTACGGAATGAGTCTGTCAGCTGGCATCTTGCAGTAATTGCTTCCCATGGCAGGACCTCACCAGCCGAGGGAGGGCTGCTTCCACCAACTCAAGAATCCATTTTATTATTACTATATATTTTTTACAATCACTGAATGATAATTGTTTGCTAAGGCTAAGGGAACTTGTTGCCAAATCAAGGGGAAAAAAAACACAGGGCCAGAGCTGTGATTGGCAATCATTAACCTGGGATTTGGGCTTGATTGTTCCTTTTTTCCCCTCCAAAGTGAGAATATTTGTGGAAGGAGAAGGGGAAAGAGGACTGTTCTTTTGTGTGTAGAAAACAAACAAGATCATCCACAGAATGGAAAAACAGAATGTAATGCCCCAAAGCAAATAACTCATTTGGTTTACTCAAAAGGGACGAAGTAATATATGTAGTCAGGTAATTTGAACATCTTCCTTCAAATATAACTGTCTCTTTGGAATTCTTTCCCTCCAACTATGTTACACTTTGCTACTTCTGTTCATTAGGAGACCAGGTGTTCTGCTCGGCAATGCTGCCCAAGTCAGGAGTAAAAGAAAGACCAGAAATGCATAAGAAGGCAGACAGAAATTAGCTGTTGTGGGAAGGAGACATTTCTTCATTCTACGATTGTATATAAAAACACTATCCTTTGCTTATGTTTACTTTCTCTTCTGGACTATCTATACCTATAAAATGGTGCGTTAACTGTTGGAATGTGACAAAGGATGTTGCACCAGGCCCCACAAGCCCGTAATGGGCCTCCATTCACTCGCCCGAACCCGGTTCGCAGGTAACTGTCGGGTTGAAATTTTCCACCCGGGGGCAGGAGCCCCCCCAGTCGCAAACAAAAAAAGGGAACTTCAATTCCCAACATTCCTTGCGCCACGCCAGAGCCAATCAGGCTGAGTGGCGCGGTAAAAGGAACGTTCGGAAATGCGCCACGGCCAATCAAAAAAAGCCGCAGGGAAAAACCGCTACAGTAAGCAAACACACGCAGGCAAAACTACAAGCCCCAGCGTCCTGCGCGCCAATAGCGTGCAGAACGCTGAGGCGGCCGGCGCACGAAAAATAAAAGTAAAAAAATCGCCCGCCGCCACTGCCCTTCTTCCCCATGGGCCAGCCAGCATGGCCCACGGGGAAAAAAAGGAACCCCCGCCGCCGCTGCCCTTCCTTTCGATGGGCCAGCCAGCGCAAGAAAAATAAAAGTAAAAAACCCCGCCACCGCTGCCCTTCTTCCCCACGGGCGGCCCAGCATGGCCCGCGGGGGAAAAAAAGGAACCCCCCACCGCCGCTGCCCTTCTTCCCCACGGGCCAGCCAGCATGGCCCATGGAGAAGAAAGCAAAGAAAGCACCCCCTGCCATTGCGCTTCCTTCCCACAGGCCAGCCAGCATGGCCAGCGGGAAAGAAAGCCACCATCCCCTGAAAAAGTAAACACAAAAAAAACCCAAAAACAATCAAAAACACTCAGAAATCCAAAAAGGAAACACAAAACCAGCCAAAAAACAAACAAGAAAAAACACACAGACTCCTCCCCCCCCAAAAAAAAAACCAGAGAGCTTACCAAAAGACGTCTTCTATCCATGAGGACTGGAACTCAAATGAGAAAATAAAGAAAAAACTTACCGGAAGCGACACCCAGAGGAGAGAAGAGAACAATTATAGATAGGAAGAAAAGCTCACCACCCCCACCCAGAGGCCAAAAGAGAAAAAACATTCAAAAATATTGAAACTAATAAGATTAATTCCAAAATTAATCAAATAAATTATAAAAACATTCAAAAATAATCACACTAATCTCAAAAAATACCAAAAAAAACAGAAATCACTTTTCACTCAAAAAATCAAAACAAAAAATTAAAATGCGTAAAAATAAAGATTTAAAAAACCAAAATTAAATTATAAACTAAATAAAATACAATCAAATTAAATTAATTAAAATAAAATTTGCATAAACATAAAACAAAAACCTTCAAAAACCAATATAAAGAGCACAGCACGCAAAAAAAACACAACACTGGGAGCGCAAGTCTGCCACAGGCAGACACAGCGCCTCGAAGCCACAAAATCACAAAACCTTACAACACCATTTAAAACAGCCCAGCACCATTGGTTCAAGAAAAAAAATGAAACCCTTTACTATCCAACACAATTTTTAAAAGCCCGGCACCGCCGGGCAAAATATGCTAGTATGATATACAGGAGCCATACTGGAAGAATGTTTCAATGGCTGCTTTATTTTCAACATTTATTGTAGTCAATTTATATGTTTTGAGTGGAAACAATTTGCACCTTATATTTACTTTATTCATGTGGGAGGAATTGTCTATGGATTATAGTCTTCACTAATGCCAGGCCATCCTAATGATAGCCATAATATTAATAACAGGTTTCTTTAACCATTTTATTGTCCACCCAGCATCTTATGCAGAATAGATCTAAAACTGTCAAAAGAATACCTGGAAGTGAGGCACTGTTTTAAAGGCATTGAGGCACTGTTTTGTCTTTGCATCCTATTATTCTTTCTTTATATATATACTAGCTATTTTGCCTTACCTTGACAGGCAGGTTTTGTTTTTGTTTTGGGGTTGGGGTGGTTGCAGGCATACACATGCACACATACACAGACAGAGGGGAGGACGGTGGCAGGTGAGTAGGGGAGGTGGTGCCAGGGGGAGAGAGGCAGGGAAGGGAGGGAGGCGGATGCATTCCATTCTCTCTTCCCTGCTGGCATTCGGGGTGAGGCAGGGAAGGGAGGGAAGCAGACATGTTTCATTCTCCCTTCCCGGCAGGGAAGGAAGAACAAAACATATCCACTTCCGTCCCTTCCCTGCTGGTGTCCATGGTGGTGGGGAGGCAGGGAAGGGAGGGAGGCTGCCAGAGAGACCATTGTTGGTCTCTCCTCTCTGCCTCCTTCTCCCCCGGCTGACCTACCTGGCGTACTCTGCTGGGTCGGTGGTGGCCGGAACGGTGGCAGTGGCGGGGAGGCAGCTTTTCAGGACTGCCAGAGAGACCTTTCATGTTGTGGGTCTCTCCTCCCCGCTTTCTTCTCCATTGGCTGACCTGCCGGGCGAACTCCGCTGAGGGGACAGCAGCGGGAATGGTGGCAGCGGTGAGGCAGCTTTTTAGAGCCTGCTGGAGAACATAAGAACATAAGTGTAGCCTTGCTTGAACAGGCCACAGCCCATCTAGTCCAGCATTCTGTCTCACTCAGTGGCTCACCATTTGCTTCAGGGTATTCCCAAGCAGATGCCTTCACCTGCTTAGGATTCCCTGGAAATGGCATTGAGAGATATCCTGCCTATCTCTCCAACCTGGAGGTTATCCTTAGGTATCCATAATTATAGCCATGTCCTCCATGAACTTGTCTAATCTTTTCTTAAAGCTGTCAAGACTGACAGCTGTCACCACTACTTCTGGCAGGGAGTTCCATAGACCAAGTGATCCTCTGGGTGAAAAAGTATTTTGTCTTATTTGTTTGAGAATTTTAAAAATTAAATTATGACAAGTTGATAAATGAACTTAAAGAAATGGTACAAGAATATAATAAACTTAATTTGTCATGGTTTGGCAGAAACGCTCTGGCAAAAATGAAGCTATTGTCCAAAATTAGTTTTCTATTCAACAGTTTACCAATTCAAACGAAAGAAAAAGATTTTAAGATGTTTCAGAATTTGATAAATAAATATTGTAATGGGGGGGTAAAAGACCTAGAATTACAAAAAGTTTATGGTATTTGAGTCAAAAAGAAGGAGGATTAGGACTTCCTAATATCCAAAATTATTATAAGACATTTCAAGTGAGAAATTTACGTAAATTAATAGCTAAAGAGGAACTTATATGGGGGAAAATAGAAATGCAAGAACTAAAAGGTATAGGAAGAGCAGCTTTTTTGGATAGAAATAAAGTAACTATTAGTTCGGAGAATAAACTTTTAAAGGCAACAATGAAAACATGGACTGAGATGAAAAAGAAAATAGCTCCTAATACATCTCCTATTATAGAATTAAAAGATATCAAAAACTTTCCAATAGAAATGAGTAGAAGAACAGAGGAAGTCATCAATAATAATGCAGCATCAAAGTTGAAAGATTGGATCAGGATTTGCAAAGATAAAAGGAAAAAAAATGGATATATATAAGCAATTAAAATTGAATTGGCTCCAAATCATTTCTGTAGATAATTGGAATAGAAAGTATATAGCAGATGATAATCTAAACAGGAAAAATACAAAATTTGCAGATCTATTGTTTAGTATAAAATTAGGAGTGGTAGAAATTAAGGGACTAGTGAGTAAATTATACAAATTAATAAATTCAGATGAAAAATCAGAAGAATTTTTAATAGCATTACAAGATCTGAATATAGAAATAAGTAAAGAAAACTGGAGATGAATATGGGGAAGAAGGATCATGAAGACATTATAAGTGAGGGTTAAGGAGCATAATTTTAAAATGCTCTGGAAATGGTATTTAACACCAATTCGTTTACAACAAATGGATAAATCTAAATCGTCAAAATGTTGGAGATGTAGAAATGAGAAAGGTACCTATACACATATGTGGTGGGACTGCAGTGAACTAAAACTTTTCTGGTCAACAGTAGAAAATGAAATTAAAGGAATAATTGATTCAAAATTTAACTTAAGAGCTAGTATTGCATTACTAACCGATGTTGAAGATTTAAATATTGATGTATATAAAAAAGATCTTATCTCAATTATGGTGTCAACTGCAAGGCAGTGTATAGCACAAAAATGGAAATGTGTAACTACTCCAGAAATTAAGGAATGGTATAAGGAGATGTGGACAATGGCATTAAATGATAAATTAACTTGGGAAATGAATTTTAAAAAGGGAATTGTTGAAGAGAATATTTTTTTTACAATTTGGAAAGCTTTCATAGAATATGCAATACAAAAAGGAAATGACTGTGCGTCTGTAGCTGTCCAATTAGCTTTTTGGAAATCCAGTGTATAATCATAAGTATTTTCAGCCTCCAAGACTGAAAATCACACAGGTGTTATGTAAGTTATAAAATGTATTAATTAACAAAATATTAGTAGAACCATTAGATGATTGATTATAAAGGGATACGTAAACAATATTAGGATGAAAATATTAAACTGTATAAATAACTTTAAAGACAAATATGTATATCTACTAATGGTTTTGTATTTTTTGTTCTTACTTGTTATGTATTCTTCTTTATTTGTTTTGTTTTCCTTTGTCAATATTTAATTATTTAAATAAAATATTTAAAAAAGAAAGAGAGAACTAGTACCCAAAAGTTTCATGGAGTGCTCCCTAGTTCTAGTGTTGTGCGATAGGGAAAACAGTTTTTCCTTATCTACTTTGTACACACTGTGCATGATTTTATAAACTTCAATCAGGTCACATCTTAGACGCCGTCGTTCAAGAGTGAAGAGGCCCAACCGTTGCAGCCTCAGATGGTAAGGAAGGTGTTCCAGTCCCCTAATCATTCTGGTTGCCCTCCTCTGCACTTTTTCCAACTCTATAATATCCTTCTGGAGGTATAGTGACCAGAACTGTACACAGTATTCCAGATTGGGCCTCACCATAGATTTAAAAAGAAGCAAAATGACACTTGCTGACCATACCTGTTAACCGTGGCACCGGACAATCTGGGAACGGCGCACAACGCTTCTGTGCAGGTCACTTTTTACGCATGTGTAAAAGCCTTCTACGCATGCGTAAAAGCGACTTGTGCAGAACCGTTCTGCGCAGCTCGCTTTTATTCATGTGTAGAAGGCTTTTACGCATGCGTAGAAGGCTTCTACGATCCCCTTCTGCACATAAGCCATCTACGCATGTGCAGAAGGTATAGATAAAATATGGGCATCCATAAAATATAGTTAAAATTCAAAACAAATTAAAAAGTTAAAGTAGTTAGACTATTTTTGAATAGACAAGGACTACTTCAAAAGCATTATCTCAACCAAGTACTTGATTTTTTTGTACACGTAATGGCACATAAATTGCATACATATAAATGCTGCAGTGACATGTTGACATGTATTTATCCACATTCACAGAAAATTTATCCTATAGCTAAATAGCCCCATTCAACATGAGTTTTCTTTGATCCAGAGTGATGCCCAAATACTTTGGATAGAGCATTTCCCAAAAATCTTGTTTTCCCAGCTAACCTCTGCTTCTCTGTTCATTAAGTGAAAAATCTGTATTATTAAAGGGTTTGGTCTCATCTAATTGTTGTTAGAATATGAGGAAAAATCTTCTAATGCAGAGATTAACTGATGCTCAGTGGCCTCAAAGGTATCCCCCTAGACCATTGATGGTGATCCTTGGCTCTCCAGCTGTTCTTAAACTTCATTACCAGAAGTCCAACTTAGCACTTCTGCTGATCAGTGCTTCTGAGAATTAAAGTTCAAGAACACCTAGAGTGCCAAGGTTTGCCATCACTGCCCTAGACTGTCAAAGCAATATCATCAGCATGATGAAACTCCTGGAGTGTGGGAACATCAGTTGATCATTTTTGTAAACTTTAAAAAGTAATGGTGCCAGGACACTACCCTATAGGAGACTGTTCCTTTGTTTTCTCCTGCAACTATGTCTTCCTTTAAATTCAACAAATAATTTTGCAGTAGGATGGGGACCATTTTAATCAGTCCAAAAATGAGTAGATATTACTGTTTATACCTAAGAAGTAATAACTTTAGTGGTTTTTAAAATAGCATCATTTACTTAATATGGAGCAAGAAAAGCCTGATGTTCAAGGTGGATTAAAACAAGAGGCACTTGAGAGCATATCGCAAATATCGCAAATATCCATAGACTACTGAAGCTCAAAAATTGCATTACCACCCCCAAATCAATTAATTATATGTAGCATCATTGCTTTAAAACATGTTAGTTCCATGTTGGGTGCATCAAGGACTGCAAAAAACAGGACCAGAGTGAAAAATGGATGGGCCATTTTCTCCTTCAGCTTGGAAAAGGTTTTTAATGACAAATTCCATAATTCCCCAGCTGCAGGGACAATGGCTATGCTGACTGTGGGATTCTGGGAACTATATTTTAAAAAGTAAGGTTCCCAAGCTATCTCCCTTTCCCTCTCTCTCTCTTCTCTCTCTTTCTCTCACTCTCTCTCCCCCCCCTCTCTCTCTCCTTTCTTTCTCTCTTACTCTGCTAGTAAAAGGCAGGTGGCCAAAGGATTAAAGTGATCACTTGCATAAGTAGTCTGAAATCAGAATGAAGATCGCCCTTGGCCATTGGATGTCAGATTGCTATTCCTGGTGAACAGTATCTAGTCAAACCTTATGTACAACAGAGGCAAAAAGAACTAATCAGGAATAGGTTGTGTGAAGGCAAGATTGCTGCAATAAGTAAGATACTTCTTTGATTTCCCAAAGCATAGGGGCAGTGAGCTCTAACCATACGTGAGATTTTGATCCTGCCCATGAAAGCTATGAGTAGGTTGTTTATGTTTATGTTTATCTGACTTATATGCCACCCTCCTCAGCAAATGCTGACTCAGGGCAGCTCACAACCCATCAAAACAAAGATACAGTATAGCAAAAACGAAATACAAAATACAATAGCAAATACAATATAGCAAAGAACAAAATACAAGATACAAAAAAGTCCAATAACATCTCACTAGGCACCAAACAAGTCCGAAAGTGGAAGGTGGCAGCGACGAAAGACTGCACCGCAAGGAAGACCGGAGGCAGTGATGCAAGTCCTGCCACCTCGATGGTCTTTTAACCCCTGGCTGGGAACAGGGCCCAAGGAGCCGGTGGAGGTGGTGGGTCCCGGCATCCTTCAATTGCTGTGGAGGGGTCCTCTCTGCCCCACAGGGAAGGCCAGAGGCAGTGACGCAAGTCCTGCTGTCTCAACGGTCTTTTAACCCCTGGCTGGGGGTGGTGCCCTGGGCGGTGGTGAAGGTGGTGGGTCCCAGTGTCCTTCGATCACTGTGGGGGGTTCTCTCCACCCTGCAGGGAAGATCGGAGGCAGCAACGCAAGTCCTGCTGCCTCGACGGTCTTTTAACCCCTGGCTGGGGGCAGGGCCCAGGGTGCCGGTGAAGGTGGTGGGTCCCGGCATCCTTCCATCACTGCGTGGGGGGGGGGGGTGTCCTCTCTGTCTTGCTGGGAAACCGGGGCTTTGAACCAGGGATCCAAACTTCGGGGTCAAAAACTTACTGCTGGAAGGTTACAATCCTACCTGCCCTGAGCATATATACTGGTCTAGCTATTGCTTCCCAGCCAGAAGGAAATACAAAACAGATGGGCTGAAGATTGCCACCATGCACAGGGGCCTCAGGCTTTCTTTCCTAGTCTCTCGTATCAATTCCTATTTCAGTCTCATGTGACGGCAGCTTAAGCAATATGGCGATGTAGCCCCAGGTACTAAAATGGCTAGTTATAGCTCTGCTGGCCACATCAAATTTGGGTTGACAAAAAGATTATTTAAATGTACTCTTTGAACTGAGGCAACAATCCTTAATATTCCTTCAGTACTATTGTTCTGCATGTACAATAGAATATAGACTGCAGGATCAAACTAAATTTTTGATGCAAATTCATTAAACTGAGCAGATGTATTCCGTAGTGTGTGGTGATAAATCTGTGTAAGAATATGGATAGGTTTAAGGAAAGCAACTAAAGGCAACCCCTTTCAAGCAAGAGACCCTGTATCATGTAGTATACTCTACAAGTTAATTCTCTAGAGAATTCACAGATGTTTGCTGAATATGTTCCTTATCCACTGATTTACTTTCCCCATGATCCTGGGAAATATAGTGGTTCTATAATCTTCTGGTTTAATCAACACTATAATTTTTTTGTCAACACTATACATTTTTTGTCAACACATGTGTGCAAATGCTCACATTTTATATAAATTCAAAAGAATTGTGACTGGATGTTTTCTGTGTGTTCACGACAAAGGAAGAAAAAAACCAACTTTACACCAGCAGCTACAACCTAAATAGAATATGCGCCATTTCCCCCCCTACAATTCTTCTGTATTGATTGCTGCATAATATTAGTTCATGCTAGCATACTCAGTTTGCAGCCTGGTGGAGCTGCCATCTTGTAGCTGTTGTGCAGCTTACAGGGGCCTCATGTAACAAGCAGGACACTACCTGATTGAAGGCCCCTGGCAGGAACCAAAGATAACAGGAGTAGCAAGGGCAGGCCTAGGCCAGGAGCATCTGAGTATGATAATTTCCATTTTGATCTACTTGGAGGGACAGGGTCTATCAACTTGAGCACCACCATGCCAACATACACAGTGCAAACTTCATCTTTGTCATCTCTTGTTTGATGAATGGTTGTACAGGTGTAGTTAGAAACATGGGAATAACTACTTGTAATGTATTATGACTACTGGGTTTATAGGTTTTCCTTCTGACATAACTTTGGTGGTTTAGTGGTGGTCAACAGAGCTGCTGTCAAAGTCCAGAAATAGCAGTGGCAGGCCACACAAACCCCAGGGCAACAAAGTAACAGGCTGAACAGTAACTGACTCTCAGTCCAGAGATCAAGTGGAACGAGAGCTACAGGATTAGTCCAGGCAACAACAAAGTAGTCCAAAAGAGCCAGAAATCAGGAGACTAGTAGACCAGACACAGTAGAGAACCCTCTGGGGCTGGAACATGGTGAGGATAGAATTCCAAGAGCAAAGAATCAGACAAGGTAAAACAAAAGTCCACAGAAACAAGGCAGAACATCTTTTGGAGGAGAGACAATGAACAAAGCAAATAATCCAGAAGATAAGCAAATACAAGTCCACTGAAGCACTGGCTGTCATTGCTGAGACAGCTTCTACACAGAAGGGCTGGTTCTTATATAGCTAAGGCACCCAGGGTCTCCAGGTGGAGTTTATGAAGGTCTGGAAACTTCCCCAGGGGTCTCAGGTGGGGCTTAGCAGCTGTTTCTGAGCTGAGGGTTCCAGTCCTGCAGGACTTAGAGCAGCAGCTGCAAATCCTGACAGCTACCTACTTCTCCACTTATGATGACTCTTTTAAAGACTCATGGATGAAGAAGGCAGATATACACCCAGCTCAGGGACTGTAAGCATGCACTTCTGGCACTTGAAACATACCCACAGGTAACAGGAAGGGACCCACAGTGGCTTGAGCCCATGTTTCCTCCTGGTAATCTCATCCCAGTTACTTCTCAACTCCCAGGCTGGAGAGGCTGATTGGATGACAGCCAGGTGAGCTGAATGTCAGACCTGTCCCCCATGCATGGGCCAAGGTGTCCTACAACTGCAGTCAAAATGTTGTGGCCTATACAGTTCCAATTAAGTTGTTTTTCCTTCTGAAATGTGTAGCAGCGGAATGCTTTGAGCCCCTGCAGCTCTGGCTGCTGAGTCCACAGAATGCTAAAGCTTGAGCTCTGACTTATCATTTAGAAATTGACAGACATATAGGATAGAGCAGGGGTGCCCAAACTATGGCCTGTGGGTTGGATCCGGCCCATGCTGCCAATTCATCCAGCCCACACCACCCTTGTCACTCCCAGAAGTGGAAGTAAAATGCGCCCATATGGGTGTGTTTTACTTCCGCTTCTGGGAGCAACAAGGGTGGTGCAGGCTGGATGAATTGGTATCGTGGGCCACATCTGGCCCATGGGCCATAGTTTGGGCACCCCTGAACCATGTGAGTGGCCCACAGCCTGAAAGGTTTGGGCACCCCTAGGATAGAGCAACTTTTCTTCATGCCCTTGATACATAGATAGGATAGTTAAGCTCATAAACACATGAAGTATAATGTCCATATCCTAACGTTAACAATATTTGTTCCTTAACTCTTTTTCTCATCTATAATTCTTTTGAGAAAAAAGGAAAATTAAGCTAGCCTTCATTCCAGAAGCAGTATTATGGAAGGCTCAAAAAGAGCTGAATTATGTCAGTCTTCTCAATTTGTCTAATACTCTTTGGTATGCAATGTAGATTCTGATGTTCCTGTATGTCTACAGTCTTGCTCTTTTGAGACATACATGTTGTGGATTAGCAGTGTGCTGAAAATGTCTTCAACATTGCTTAGCTGGATCGAAAAGAAATTCCTTTGAAACAGTTATCAAAAGAAAATAAAATTCTAGTGAGACCCCAGTGCATGAGGTACAGAGTTTTTGTGTTTACTATAATTGTGTGGTGGCCAAGAGGTGTGAGTGTTAGAATGCCCTCCAGTCTTCAACTGTGCAGCTATCCTTTACTCCCTACACTTCAATGAAAGCCAAAAGTAAGACATCCTGAGGTAACTCTTCCCGGAAGACTTTTTCAGATGACCAGCTTCAGGAGAGGCTATGGTGGTAGACAGATATATAATAAGAGGAAGAAGGCAAAACACAGTTCTTTTGACTGCCCTGTCATATGAGAGGAGTTCAAAAATACCAGCAAAACAAATTCTAAAGAAATTGTTAAGTGCTCTGAGAGTCAGGCAAAATAATAGATGCCTGTTTTCTGAGGGAATTTTTTTCCTCCAGATAAGTAGAGAACCACTACGCATTCCTCTCTGCAAACTATGTTGGAATTTTTGTAAGCCTGTTTGGAAAGTGAAGCTGCGAGACTGATATCTTTTCCCTATGTTCTTAAATCTCCAATTTAGAATCACAATAAGCTGCCCTGAGCACTCAGGAAATGTACTTCTGTTTTGCTGAACATCCCATATTTATGCTCCTTACGACTTCTCTTAAATGCATCTCTTGGTTTGCTTAAATATTACAAAAATCTGCCTAGGGTTATTCTTAGCACTATTGCCTTAAATTAAAGCTCACACCTCTCCACTTGCTGTGAAGCGACTGAATTATAGCTTCTGTCTCTCTGACTAAAATTTAGCCAGGTGAAGGCATGTCCAGACTGCCCCACATGTTCATTTTGATGTTGCTTGAGGACAGGTAGGTGATAAATTACATTTAATGCACTCCCCACCCCCCAGCAGGACACCCCAAAGTGACCTTTGTCAAGCACACCTGTGATGCTAACATCTCATCACCAGGAGCTTGTGTGAGAGTGTGCATGTGTTATTGGGTTTTTTTAGGTAAAAGTAACGTTTGCCCTTGCTCGAAAGCCAGTCGTATCCAACTCAAGAGTTCAGTGCTCATCTCTGTTTATAGCCAAAAAGCCAGTGCTGTCTGAATCTACAGACATTTCCGTGGACATGTGGCAGGCATGCCTCGACACCAGAGTGCACGGAATGCTGTTTTCCTTCCCACCGAAGTGGTCCCTATTTATCTCCTTGCAATTTCTTGCTTTCAAGCTGCTAGGTTGGCAGGCGCTGGGGCAGAGACAGGAGCTCACTCTGTGATGCAGTGCTCAAGTCTAGAACTGCTGACCTGCTGACCTTCCAGTCATCAAGTCCAGCATCTTAACTACTAAGCCACTGCAGTCCCCTGTTTTTCTTTAGGAAGAGGCAAAGCAAGTCCTCTGCCATCTCCACCCAATTTATCCACTCTCTGCCTATCTCTTTGTCCCTCTCTTCTGCATTTCCCTTTCCAAACAGGCTTATTGAATCCTACCCCCACCCACACTCTCTTATGCTACCATCAATGGAGAGCTGCCCCTTTCCACCAGTCCATCTCAGCTGCTTTAATATCCTTCAGGTTGCCACTTATACCTGGGCTCTTGTCCTTAGGGCATACCTGTCAAGTACCCTGTATTGGCCGGGATTTCCCGTATTTCAGCGCTCATTCCTCCCCTTTCCCACCGCCATCCCATATTTTGAATGGCAAGGAAAGGGGTTCTGTGCATGCGCAAAGGGGTTCTGTGCAGTGATGCACTGCAAAAAAATTTACTACCTACTCTGTGGGCTGGCCAAATCTGTGGGCGGGGCCAAATCTGTGGGCATGGTCAAACATCCTGCATTATGGGCTATGGAGGTGGGCATGGCCAACTAAGTGGGCATGGCCTGGGGGAGTTTCCGCTACTGGTTCCTGTGATCCAGTTACAACTGGGAGCAGAACACCACTGGTTCTGCACACGCGCAAAGGAGTTGTTGCTTTGCATGCGTGCCTGGGCCAGAGCAGTTCTCATATTTTCCAGAGCCACACTTGATGCATATGCCTTAGGGCAGCTCTACTCTTCACTTTAGCCAATATGTCCAGGCCATACCTGTCAACCTTCCTGGATTGGCCGGGATTTCAGGCTTTTTGGCGCCAATTTGCGCCATTTCCCGCCCTGCGCTGCCAAAACCCCGGAATTTGGCAGCGGGGGAAAGGAGGTACTGCACAGCCCTACTGTGCAGGTCGCCTTCTACGCATGCGTAGAAGGGTTTTATGCTTGAGTAGCCCCATTCTACACATGCGTAGAACGCTACACCGCTTGTGTAGGAGGCTACGCAAGCAGCGTAGCCTTCTACACATGTGTAGAAGGTGACTGCACAGAACTGTTTGCACAGGTCCCATATTTTCCAGAGTCATGGTTGACAGGTATGGTCCAGGCCTTGGAGGGCACTTGGGCTGGCATTCGGGGCTCAAATTCCTGGCTATGGGAGTGGAAACATTTGCCCAGCATCTGCCCGACCTCTTGTTGGCTGAGATGCAAGAGAATGAACTGAGCCTGCAGAACTTCATTGACTGGGAAACCACTACAGCTATGGCTCATAACTGTTTAATTATTTTTCCCATCCTGTCCAACTGTTCTAGCACTGGATCTGATAAAAGAGCAAAAAAAAAAACCACCAGTTTTTTCCTTTGACAGCCAATCAACCACAATTTTGATTGGTGATCAAGGGGAAAACTGAAGGGAAAAAAAAGATAATTCTATTTAACCTATCTGATCCAGTGTTACAACAGGACTGGGAAAATATAATTAAACATTTCCCCTGCCCCTTCTCAGGTCAGAGGGGCAGGGGAACTGTCTAACTGCAGTATCTGCCATGCTGTCAGGGCCTGTCAGCTGTAAGGCTCCCCTTATATGCCAATCCCAGCTTCTGGAGGTGCTGAAATCACCATATATGTCAGTACAATTTTTTTAAAAAAAAGAACTCCCTGATGGGGTTGAAAAAGAAGCGCTCAGCAAGAGGTTGCGGCACTCCAGGTCCCATGCAATCTGGACACACGGGCCTCGGGATGATCTCTGAAAGCTCAAAAGAGCTATCTAAGTATTAGTCTCAAAATGTGACAAGTGAGAAAAGCTTAACTCTTTTAGCTCATTTTGCCCTGTGTGATAAATGCTTAAATTGTCTTTTCATTGTAATTGCACAACGAGAGAACAATTTATTCAATATGTGGGTCATATCAGATATAAATTGACATTTTTTAAAAAATGAACTGGCAGTTCAAAATCAAGCTGAATGTTAATAATAGGAATTAGGATAAAGATGGATGGAACACATCAACATCCAAATAACAAGACTTACATGCATGCTTTTCCATTCCAACTGATAGTATAGTGCAGGGTTTCCCAACCTAAGGCCCGCAGGCCAGATCCGGCTGATGGTGTCATTTCATGTGGCCCCCCATCCCTCCAAGGGCATTCGAGAAACAAAGTGGCTGCTCCTTTGAAGCTGTTGGGACAGAATGGCCACCCCCATCAGGCAGGCAGGGCAAAACAGCCACCCAGCCCTCAAAGCTGACCGAGAGAGCGTGACCAGGCCCCCAGCTTGAAAAGGTTGGGAACCCCTGGTATAGTGTATGATTATCTTCTGTATTCTTCTTTGCAATATTGTTATTCACATTCCAGTTCCCCACTGATTTACATTTAAATAAATTTGCAGAGTGGATGTGTATCCATTTTTGTTCTGAGTGTTGTTGTTTTTTTTTTTGAAAGAGAGGCCCAAAGAACTAAAATGTACTTCCTAGTAGTTCTTAGATGTTTGCCACAAGATCAGTTTAACGTGTGAATATAAACGTAAGGTAAACCCCAATCCCACAGAAGTGATCACCCAGTCATGCAACATTTCCTTCAGCACTAGTTAGACCACATCTAGATGCAAATATTGTAAATTAGAGCAGGTACAGAGAAAGGCAACAAAGATGATCAGTGGACATGAGGAAAGACTGAAAGAATTGGACATGTTTAGCCTTGAGAAATAGAGACTGAGACTTGATACAATAGCACTCTCCAAATACATGAAAGCTAACCATAAAGAGGAAGGGAAGGATCTGTTCTCCATCATCCTGTCATATCTGCATTGATTCGGATTCCAGCATTGAGGAGGTGGTTGGACTTGATGGCCTAAAAGGCTCATTCCAACTCAGTTATTCGATGATTCTATGTGTGTTGTGGAAAGCCAATTCAGTCAAACAGAGTTTATTTATTATTATTTATTTATTTATATGATTTCTACCCCGCCTTCCTCATCCTGGGAAGATCCAAGGCGGCTTACATCATATTTTTTTTTAAAAAAACATAGATTAAAACCACCACCCCACACACACACAATAGCCTCCCTAACCCCTTATGAAAAAACACACACAGTTTAAAAACTCATGAAAGATAAAAATGGGAAAAATAGAGGGGAATAGGAAAAAGTTAAAAATAAAAGATATGAAAGTGGAGGAGATGTGGAAGGGGAGGAGGGGAGGAGGCGGGGGGAAGGGGAAAGATAAAAAAAGACAGGTATGTTATGTTATATTATAGGAACAGGCCAGGTTTATATCAGCCAGCGGGACTGGGCCGTCACAGCTGTCGGGCCCCACACCCACTGGCACAACCAAGTCTTAAGGGCCTTCCTTAAGGGGAGAAGCTCTGTCTGGAGGTGCAGTTCAGGTGGTAAGAGGTTCCACAGGGCCGGGGGCAGTCACAGAAAAAGCTCTTCTCCTGGTCCCAGTCATGTGCGCTTCTCTTGAGGAAGGGACCATCACCGAGCCTCTCCGGTCTGCCCTTGTAGGATGGGCGGAATACCTCGGGGCGATGCGGTTGTCTTCTACCATATATAATCAAGTATAAGCAGAGTTTTTTAGCCCCAAAAAGGGGACATGGCTTATACTCAGGTCAATGACCACGAGGATCCCAAGACCACACCAGATTGAGATGCACTAACAATTTAATTAATTTTACCATATTTTCATGTATCTTGATTATTGAAACTCACTAGCAGCAGCTGCATTTCCCACCCTTGGCTTATACTCTGGTCAATCTATTTTCCTGGCTTTTCAGGTCAAAATTAGGTACCTCGCCTTATATTCTGGTCATTTTATACGCAAATATATATGGTTTTGGTGCAATTGTATGCAAAAAATTTTTTTAACATTTATATGCCGCCCCCTCACCCTAGAGCGACTCTGGGCGAGTCACAGCAAGCATAAAACATATAAAATCATCCCATAAAATTGTTAAAAAGACAACCCCATAAAAACCCATTAGAAACAGTTAAAAGGCCTACCCCCATCAGTATAAGAGAGGCACTTTATCTTAGAAGAGCCAATGGGTGGGGACCACTTCCCCATCAGCCCCCCACACTTGCCCTGCCAGCCAGGTTTTGAGCCTTTCCTAAAGGGCAGCAATTTTGTCTGCAGCCGTAATTTGCCTGGCAGGAGGTTCCACAGAGTTGGAGCAGACACGGAGAAGGCCCTCCTTGTGCTAGAGAGGTGTGCCCCTCTAGCCGATGGAACAATAAGGGAGCCCCTCCGGTCCACTCTGGTTGGATGGGCAGACACTCTAGGGGCGACACGGTCTCTTAGGTATCCTGGCCAACTTCCATGTAGGACTTTAAAGGTCATCACCAGCACCTTCAATTGGACCCTAGTCGAGTGTATGATGCTTTAAACATAAGAGGCTTGGAAAGGGTGACCATATGTAGAAAAGAGGTAGATATTAGTGTGTATGCATAGTATCAGATATGATCCAACCAAGGCTTACAATTTGATAATCCCACTGATAGATACAGGTGGAAATATTACTCTCTGGAATTACCTAGAACAGTGGTGGCGAACCTATGGCACTTGGCCACAGAGGGCACACAAAGCCCTCTCTGTTGTCATGCATGCTGTCAATCCAGCACAGAGTTTGCCTTGCCCCTCTGCCCAACAGCTCAATGGGAGAGTTTCCTCCCTCCCTTTAGTGTATGAGAACCAAGACACAGGAACAGCCGAAGGATTGGCTTAGCACATCTTTATTGCATGGTGGTCCGGGGGAACATGTGGTAATGGTGGACGAACAGCTCAATATATACAGTGGCTATACATTTCAATGTGGCTCCTCGATAGCCCATTGGCTACTGTCTGCGTGACGTCATTCCTGGTCACGCCCTTCTTGTCCAGGTGAGGTGGTGGCGGGAATCTTCCCGCGCTGTAGTTCTTTGGGGAATTGGAACCGTGTGAGCTGGGTGCTCGCTATTGCCACCTGGTGGTCACTAGCTCGCGTCCTATTACAACGGGTTACATTGTTACAGCTGATGATTGTTACATTGTTTAAAGGCATAGTATTGAGAACACAACATCCCTCCCCCCTAGGATGAGACGAAGTCTCTCATCCAAGATGGCTTATTGCAAACGCGTTTTGGGCGCGATGCTGGCTGACTTGTCCCAGGGGCGCTACTGCTTCTTTGTTCCCTGGTCTTTTGTCCTGCAACGGGAGAGGGAGACTCGTTAGCGACTTGCCGCGGTTCTGCGGCTTTCGGGGTAGGGACAAACTCCATTGTGGGAAAACCGGGGGCACTGGGGGCTAACACAAAACCCCGCGTCTTGCTTGGATGGGTGGGGGACCACTCCGAACCCCCCCCCCCCCGGTTTTGTAACTCAAACTCAAAATCATCTACTGGGGTAGCTATGGGGGTATCTCTCAGGATGTCTATGGGGACAAACTTATTCCCTTCCCCCCTTGGTGGGGACCCTTCCCCCCGTGGTGGTGACCACTGGCCCCCCTCTCCTCCCCCTTGGGCTGAACGGGTGGGGGAGAACCCTAACGTTGAATCCTTTTCTGCGCTGTCGGCGCCCAGGTTTTCGGAGATCCGGCGCCGGAGTTGGTCTGCGTGTCGCCTCCAGAGTAGACCTGTGCTGGTCTCTACGCAATACGACATGGAGCCTGTCTGCCCAACGACTATGCCCGGGACCCAGGCTGGCCCTGCGCTAGCGTAGTTTCTGCAATGAACCGGGGCGCCTATTTCGAAACTCTTCGTGCCCGATACCCCGATGTTCCTCCCAGTGTCCTCCACCCTTGTGGGGTCTAGCCTGGTCAGTATCGTAGTCAGCTTCCTGCGCATTAGGAGCTCTGCGGGCGAGTACCCTGACGCTAGGGGGGTTACCCTGTATCCCAGTAAAAACTGACACAACTGCAGGTTTAAATCCCCGGGGCCCATGCGCCTCAGTGCATCTTTGGTGGTGCGCATGAGGCGTTCTACCTGGCCATTTGTCGCCAAGTGGAAGGGAGCGGAGGTGATGTGCCGGATGGCGTTGATTTCGGTGAATGCCCTGAACTCAGTGGATGTGAAGCAACTAGCGTTATCGCTAATGAGGGTGTCGGGTATACCGAACGTGCTGAACACCCTTCACAAATGTTTAATAGTTGTGGCTGAGGAGGTGTTCGCAACTGGGATTACCTCCAGCCACTTGGAGTGAGCATCTACTATGAGGAGAAAAAGTGATCCTCTGAAGGGGCCCGCAAAGTCAATGTGCACGCGGGACCACGGCCCCTTTGCCGTGTCCCATTCCCTGTGCGGAAGGCGAGCTTTGTCGGGCCGGGAGCTCTGGCAGCTCATGCAAGTGCCCACCATGTGCTCGATATTGGCGTCCAACTGGGGCCACCAGAAGTAGCTCCTGGCCAGTGCCTTGGAGCGGACAATTCTGGGGTGGCTGACGTGCAGCAGTTTAAGCACCCCCGCTCTCAGGGATTCAGGGACGATTACCCGCTGGCCCCACAGGAGGCACCCCCTCTCTAAGGACAATTCTAGCTTTTTCCGAAAAAATGGGGCGAACTCCGCCACCGGGGATGACGTTGGCCACCCTTTCTGCACCCAAGAACTGACTAGGGCCAGCGTCTTGTCCTTGCCTGTCGCCTTGGCGATCTCTGCAGGCAGTATGGGGGGTGAATCTAAGACCTCAATCATGAGCACTTGGCGGTCTTGCTCAACCTCGCACACGTGGCTGCTTGTGTGGGGCAGGGGTGACCTTGACAGGGCATCCGCGTGGCTTATGTCCTTTCCAAGGCGATACACCAGCGCGTTCTGGTACGCGTTCAAAAAAAATGGCCCACCTGAGCATCCTAGGGGACAGGATCTGTGGCGTGGGCTTGTCTGCAGTAAAAATGCCTAGCAGGGGCTTATGGTCGGTCACTATGGTAAAGGGCCGGCCATAGAGGAAATTGTGGAACTTTTTGGTCCCAGCAATAATCGCTAGTGCCTCCCTGTCTGTCTGCGCATAGTTCCGCTCTGCCTGGGACAGGGATCTTGAGTAGAATGCTACCGGGGCTTCCTGCCCGTTTTCCAACACGTGGCACAGAACCGCCCCCACCCCCACTGGGGACGCGTCACATACCAGAACTACTGGTTTCTTGGGGTCAAAGTGGGTTAATATTGCATCTGATGCTAGGAGCTGTTTTAGGTCAATGAATGCCCTCTCCTGGCTCTCGCCCCTCATCCTTTTTGAGCAACTTATGGAGCGGCTCTGCTACCGAAGCCTTCCGGGGCAGGAAGGAGTGGTAGAAGTTTAAGAGCCCTAGGAACGACTGCAATTCGGGCTTGGAAGTGGGGCGAGGGGCATTTTGAATGGCGGCCATCTTGGATTTGGAGGGTTTGATTCCCGCAGGGGTTACCCAGAAACCCAAGAACTCAACCTCTTTCGCGAAGAAAATGCATTTGTCTTTTCGCAACCTCAACCCCGCCTTTTCAAATACCGTCAGCACTTTGTCTCGCCTTTCGGCCAATTCTGCCTCGCTCCCCCCCGTTATTAACACGTTATCAAAGTATGGCAACACCCCTTCTAGCCCCTTTAAGAGGCGTTCCACGAGTGACTGGAAGATGCCTGGCGCCGAGTTCACGCCGAACTGTAGGCGCGTCACCTGGAACGCCCCCTTGTGAGTGACTATCATCTGCGCAGCAGCTGCGGTGACAGAGAGTTGCTGGTAGGCTTGCGCTAGGTCAAGTTTTGCAAAGCATTTCCTCCCATGTAACCTGGTCAACAGGTGGCTGACTACCGGCACCGGATACGCATTTGGCCTAATCGCCTTATTAATGGTGCACTTATAATCAGCGCATATTCGGACCTCCCCGTTGGCCTTCAGGGCTGTTACAATTGGAGTTTCCCACTCTGCGGAATCAACAGGAACAAGAATCCCTTGGCCCACCAATTTGTCCAGTTCCGCCTCTATCTTGTCCTTAAGTGCAAAAGGCACTCTGCGCGGTTTGAGTCTTATTGGGCGGACCTCCGGGTCCAGGTCGAACGCAACTGGGGGTCCCTTGAATTTTCCGAGTCCCTCTTTGAAGACTTCGGGGTGCGCGTCACACACCTCCTGCACTGGGTCATTCCCAACGGCATGCACCCCCCGATGAACAAACCCAGGGGCTTAAACCATTGAGTCCCAAGGAGGCTGCAGCTTCCCGCTTTTAGGACAACCAGGGGAAGTTCCGCGGCGTGTTGCTTATATTGGACCTTGAATTTTCCAACCCCCAACACCGGGATGCTGTTTCCCTGCATGTCCTGCAACGTTGACCTCAGCGCTTTGAGCTTGGGCCGCACGTGGGGGGAAATCCCCAAAAACTCCCGCTGGGACATGATTGAATATGAGGAACCCGAGTCTATCTCCATTCTAACGGGGGCCCTTGCACTAGTACCTCAACAAAGTAACGGGGGTGTCCCAAGGACACGCTGTAAACTGGGGTGTCATCGCCGCTGTCGTCGGAGATGCGGCACACACCGTCCTGCTTCCTCGCAGGCCGGGCGCCTTCCTTGGTCCTTGGCGAATGGTCTGACGAGCTTTTCTGGTCCTTGCACCGCTGTCTGCAGACTTTGGTAATGTGCCCACGGCATCCGCAGTTGTGGCACTCGGCCTTCCGGAACGGGCACTTGGTGCAGTCATGGGCCGCTCCACAGCCGTCGCAGTGTCGGCCGTCCTTCCGAACCTTCCGGACATCCTCGTCATCGCTGCTCTCTGCGGGAGATTTCGGCGCTCGCCTGGCCGTGTGCACTGAGCCCGCTGCCTTGTCGGGTTGTGGGGGCCTTTCTCTGAACCCCTTGACTCTGGCCCTCGTGGCTTCCGCAGCCTGCGCCGCCTTCACGACCTCGTGCATCGTCGGGGGCGGCTCCTGGTTCATCAGCTTTCACTGAACTTCCTCGTCCCACAGGCCACAGAGCATGCGGTCCCTGAGGGCGATTTCCAGGTTCTCCCACTTGCATGGGCCGGCGGCCAACCGGAGGGCCGCTGCAAAGGCTGCGATGGACTCCCCAGGCACTTGGACTCTCTTCCAGAATGCGTCTTGAGCCGAAAACATCGAGACCGAGGGCTGGAAATGGTCACGCATTGCTTTCAGGAGCTGCTTGACCGACACCTCGCTCACCTTCTTCGGCGAAACCAGGTCCACCAACACTCTCATGGCGGCATGTCCCAGCATCCGGGTGAGGATGGCCTTCTTCTTTCCCTCGTCCGTAATGTCGGACACCACCAGCGCGCTTTGGAAGTCCATTTCGAAGAGCTCCCAATCTTCCGGCTTGTTGATGTCGAAACCGGCATGTGTCTTGATCTCGTGGGGATCCATTATCCCATCCTCGTCGCCAATTTAGTGTATGAGAACCAAGACACAGGAACAGCCGAAGGATTGGCTTAGCACATCTTTATTGCATGGTGGTCCGGGGGAACATGTGGTAATGGTGGACGAACAGCTCAATATATACAGTGGCTATACATTTGAATGTGGCTCCTCGATAGCCCATTGGCTACTGTCTGCGTGATGTCATTCCTGGTCACGCCCTTCTTGTCCAGGTGAGGTGGTGGCGGGAATCTTCCCGCGCTGTAGTTCTTTGGTGAATTGGAACCGTGTGAGCTGGGCGCTCGCTATTGCCACCTGGTGGTCACTAGCTCACGTCCTATTACAACGGGTTACATTGTTACAGCTGATGATTGTTACATTGTTTAAAGGCATAGTATTGAGAACACAACACTCCCCCAGCACAGAGTTCACTTTGCTCAACATCCCAATATGGGTGTGCTTCATCCCTCCTCCCAGCACGGAGTTATCCCCACCCCTCTCTTTGGGCACTTTGTTTCTAAAAGGTTCGCCATCACTGACGTAGACTCAAAAATAATTAATTTTTGTTAGGTTCTTGTAATGTGAAGAAAAACAGGTGTGCACCAGTTTCATATTTTAAGGTCAGATTTCCCCCTTTTCTTAAGTGCTAAATCTGGGGTGGGGGGGATCAGTTAATAGAAGATTGTTGAGGTTTGAAGAGAACTGCAAGGAAACTAAGTGTGAGGAGGGAGGGGAAAGAAGTAAAAATGAAAGTGAAAGCTTTTGAGTCTTTATGTAGGACAGTATGATTCATTTCTAATCTTCGTAGTGACTTAAAGGATGATTTAATCTATCATAGTGTGTTATCACTGCCCATATTACTGAATGTCTGGCAAAATCACCTACTAACCAGTGAAAAGTTTATCTACATGATAGTGAAGACAGACCTGTATAACAGGGGTTCCCAAATGACCAACGGGCCCTGGCCCACGGTGCCATTCCATCATGCCTGTTGCCACCTTTGCCACACCTGGAAGTGGAAGCAGGCACATTTACATCAGCCATAAAGCATGCCTGCACATCCACAAATGGGCCCACAGCAGTCATAAATGCAGAAGTGAGTGCATTTATGACAGCTGCAAATATGCCTGCTTCCAATCTCGGGGGGCGTTGTCTGGCCTGCACAGCTGTCTGTGGGCCTTGTCAAGCCCACGGCAGGAAAAGGTTGGCCACCCCTACTGTATAAAGACAAAACGGAAACCATATATAAAGTGTTGCCAAGACACAAAAAGGGCAAAGTATGATTTTATTAAAAAGCTGGAGGCTTTTATTAAACACCCCCGGCTGGGGGCTTAAAAGGAGCCTCTCGTGGCCAGAGAGGCTCGAAGATACCGCCACCACTGCTGAGCCGCCACACATCCCCACCCCCTCCACCAGGAGATTTTTTAAAAAGGAGCCACCCAAGATCCTTCCCCAGCCTGGCATTGGCCATGGGGAAGGAGGCAGCTCCTGGTACCCACGAAGTGCTGGTCTCAAAGTTGCATCGCCACCGCTGCTCCCAAGACCCTTCCCTGGCCTGGCATTGGCCGCGGGGAAGGAGGCAATACCTGGGCATCGCAGTATCACCGTGCCGCTTTGCCCCGTCGCTGCCGACACTGCCTAGAATGATACCTGGGTTCATTTAGTTTTGGTAAGGTCATTGAGCTTTGGGCTCTGATCCCACGGGATTCATTTGTTATTATGTAGCTTGTTGTATTTATGCTGTATGTTTATATTGTGATAACTGTATAATTTTTGATACTTCTCTGACATTTTCCCCTTAGTTGTAATTGTAATTTATTATGAACTATATTGAACCTGTATTGTATGATTTATTTATGTTGTATGCCGCCTCAAATCACATGTTGTGTTGAGTGAGGCGGGATAGAAATCTAACAAATAATAAATAAATAAATAATATCAAAAGAATGAAATAAAATTAAAGAAGCCATTTGGCTATTGCAATTAGCCTTTGCATGGGGAAAAATACATATACAGTGGAACCTCATACAACAATCGCCTCGTATAGCAACAAAATCGCATAACAATTAGGTTTTGAGGGGAAATGGCGTCCCGCATAACAATTTTCCCTATGGAAAAAAATCGTACAAAAATTTTTCAATGGGAAAAACCTCTTAGCAAAAAAAATAATCATTGTACGATGCATCCCATAGGGAAAATCACTATACAATGCATGTATCAAATAGCAATTGTTTCGTAGAACGAGCCCCATGAAATGGATTAAAATCGTTGTATGAGGTACCACTGTATGTGGGTTTAAGACAAGTATCTTGGCATATATTCATTTCAGAGTTCTCCCTGCTGTGTATAGCAAGTACCTGCTCTGTTCCAAATCACTGTATATTTCCAAACAATGGCCTTATGCTGTTTTTCTTAAGTGGAGTTCCCAACAAATCCACAATTTTGTTCCATCCATTGCTGGCCATTCTTTAATATCCTCCACTAGCCTTATCAGATTAGATAGATAGATAGATAGATAGATAGATAGATAGATAGATAGATAGATAGATAGATAGATAGATAGATAGATAGATAGATAGATAGATAGATAGATAGTGTTGTGTTCTGTAAAGCTGTGCCTTTAACAATGTACCTAGCCATGTGGTAACAATGTAACCTTTCTGTGTGCAACATTATAACCTTCAGCTGTATCAATGTAACCCTTAGAAGAGGACGCGAGCTAGTGACCACTAGATGGCAATAGCGAGCGTCCAGCTCTCATGGCTCAGATTCACCTGGATCAGCAGCGCGGAAAGATTCCCCGCCACCTCTTCACCTGGACAAGAAGGGCGTGACCGTCTACGACGTCACGCAGGCAGCAACCAATAGACTGTCGATGAGCCACATTCAAATGTATAGCCAGCTGTATATATTGAGCTACCCATCCGCCATTACCACATGTTCCTCCGGATCATCATGCAATAAACCTGTGTTAAGCCAACCCTTCGGCTGTTTCATTGTCTTCGGTCCCATACACTAAACTGGCGATGAAGGTGGGATAATGGCTGCCCACGGGACCAAGACATGCGCCGGTTTCGAAATCAGGAAACCGGGAGACTGGGAGATCTTCGAAATGGACTTCCAGGGAGCACTGGTTGAATCCGAAGTCACGGATGAGGCAAAGAAAAGGGCCATCTTCACCAGGATGCTCGGACCAGATACCAAAAGAACCGTGGTGGACCTGATCGCACCGAAGAGGGTGAGCGATTTCAAGGCCAAAGAGCTCCTACAGATGCTGCGCGAGTATTTCCGGCCCTCGACGGCAATGTTTCCCGCTCGGAGCGCATTCTGGAGGCGAGTCCAAGTGCCCAGGGAGACGGTCGCCGCCTTCGTGGCGGCCCTGCGACTGGCTGCCGGCCCGTGTAAATGGGAGAACGCCGAAATCACCCTCAGGGACTGCGTGCTATGCGGCCTGAACGACGCCGAAACTCAGCGCACGTTGATGAACCAAGAGCCACCCCCCACATTGCAGGAGGTCCTGAAAGCGGCGCAGGCCGTGGAAGCCACAAGGGCTGGGGTGCAAGAGCTCCAGGACTGGCGGCCAAAGACGAGCAAGGCAGAGTCATCGGTGCACGCAGCCAGGCGAACTTCGAAATCGTCCGCAGAGAGCAGCGACGACGAGGACGTCCGGAGGGTCCGGAAAGAAGGCCAGCGGTGCGACGGCTGTGGAGCGGCCCACGACCGCGCCAAATGCCCATTCAGAAAGGCCGAGTGTCACAACTGCGGCCGCCGCGGGCACATCGCCAAAGTATGCAGGAAGAGGCGCGAGGCCCGGAGGAGCTCGACAGAACGTGCAGTGGGACAAGACCGCTCGACGAGACCCAAGGACGGCGCCCAGGCCACGAGAAAGCGGGACGGCGTGGGCCGCATCTCCGACGGCAGCGAGGACGACGCCCCAGTGTTCAGCGTGTCCGCGGAACACCCCCGTTACTTTGTTGAGGTACTAGTGCAAGGGGTCCCCATTAGAATGGAAATTGACTCGGGTTCCACATTTTCAATTATTTCTCAGAGGGAGTTTTTGAGGATTGCCCCCCACAGGCGACCCAAGCTCAAGGCGCTGAGGTCTACGCTACGGGACGTGCAAGGGAACAGTATTCCAGTGTTGGGGTTGGAGAATTTCAGGTCAAATTTAAAAAGCACGCCGCGACTCTCTCCCTAGTCGTGCTTAAAGGGGGGAATTGCAGCCTCCTCGGAACTCAATGGTTTCAGCCCCTGGGTCTGTTTATTGGGGGGTGCACGCCGTTGGGGCTGGGGTGCACGCCATTGGGACTGACCCGATACAGGAGGTGTGCGACGCGCACCCCGAAGTTTTCAAAAAAGGACTGGGGAAATTCAAGGGGGCCCCAGTGACATTCGACCTAGACCCGGAGGTCCGCCCAATACGACTCAAACCGCGCCGGGTGCCGTTTGCACTCAAGGACAAAATAGAGGCGGAACTGGATAAGTTGGTGGGCCAGGGGATCCTTGTTCCTGTTGATTCTGCGGAGTGGGAAACTCCAATTGTAACAGCACTAAAGGCCAATGGGGAGGTCCGCATATGCGCTGATTACAAGTGCACCATCAATAAGGCGATCCGCCCTAATGCGTATCCGGTGCCGGTAGTCAGCCATCTGCTTGCCAGGTTGCACGGGGGAAAGTGTTTCGCTAAGCTCGACTTAGCACAGGCCTACCAGCAGCTTTCGGTGTCCCCTGCCGCAGCTGCTGCGCAGACCATAGTCACCCATAAGGGGGCATTCCAGGTGATGCACCTTCAATTCGGCGTAAATTCGGCGCCTGGAATTTTCCAGTCACTTGTGGAACGCCTCCTGAAGGGGCTAGAGGGGGTGTTGCCTTATTTTGATGACGTGTTGATAACGGGGGGGAGTCGGGCTGAACTGGCCAAGAGATTGGGAAAGGTCCTGGCAATATTCGAAAAGGCGGGGTTGAGGCTGCGAAAAGACAAATGCGTCTTCTTCGCGACCGAGGTTGAGTTCCTAGGGTTTCGTGTAACTCCTGAGGGGATAAAACCTTCCAAATCTAAGGTGGCCGCCATCAAGAAGGCCCCTCGCCCCACCTCCAAGCCCGAGCTGCAGTCATTCCTTGGGCTGCTCAACTTCTACCACTCCTTCCTCCCCCGGAAGGCAGCAGTGGCTGAACCGCTACACAAACTGCTTAAAAAGGACGAGGCATGGAAGTGGGGCGATGACCAAGAGAGGGCATTTAGTGAACTGAAACATCTCCTGGCGTCTGATGCCATACTGACTCATTTCAACCCCAAATGCCCGGTGGTCCTGATTTGTGATGCATCCCCGGTGGGGGTGGGGGCGGTACTGTGCCACGTGCTGGAAAACGGAAGGGAGGCCCCGATAGCATTCTACTCCAGGTCCCTGTCCCAAGCGGAGAGAAATTACGCACAGACAGACAGAGAAGCGCTAGCGATAATTGCGGGGACGAAAAAATTTCACGATTTTTTGTATGGCCGCCCGTTCACCATCGTAACGGACCACAAACCCCTGCTAGGCATTTTCACCGCAGATAAGCCCATGCCACAGATCCTGTCCCCGAGGATGCTTAGGTGGGCCATTTTCCTCAACGCGTATCAGCACACGTTGGTGTACAGGCCCGGGAGGGAAATTAGCCATGCGGACGCCCTGTCGAGATCCCCCCTTCCCCAGGATAGCTGCCACTTGGGCGGGGAGGAGCCAGACCACCAGGTACTGATGATAGAGGTCCTAGACTCACCCCCAATATTGCCCACTGACATCGCCAAGGTGACCGGCAAGGACAATACCTTGGCGAAGGTTAGCTCATGGGTACAGAAAGGGTGGCCCGCATCTTCCCCGGCAGCGGAATTCGACCCGTTCTTCCGGAAAAAACTAGAGTTGTCCCTAGAGAGGGGGTGCCTTCTGTGGGGCCAACGGGTGGTGATCCCCACGTCCCTACAACCGCCGGTGCTCAAACTGCTGCACGTCAGCCACCCCGGAATCGTGCGCTCCAAAGCGCTGGCCCGTAGTTATTTTTGGTGGCCCCAGTTAGACGCCGACATCGAGCACATGGTCGGCACTTGTGAGAGCTGCCAATGCTCCAGACCTGAGGAGGCCCGCCTTCCCCACAGGGAATGGGACGCGGCTAAGGGGCCGTGGTCCCGGGTGCACATAGATTTCGTGGGCCCGTTCCGAGGTACCCTGTTTCTTCTTGTTGTGGACGCCTTCTCCAAGTGGTTGGAGGTCATCCCAGTCACGAGCACCTCCTCGGCCCAGACCATTAAACAATTGCGGAGGCTTTTTTCCACGTTCGGCATACCCGACACATTAATTAGCGACAACGCAAGTTGTTTCACGTCCTCCGAGTTTAGGGCATTCATGGAGATCAACGCCGTTCGGCACATCACCTCCGCCCCTTTCCATCCGGCCACCAATGGCCAAGTAGAGCGCCTCGTCCGCACCACGAAGGACGCGCTGCGGCGCATGGGCCCCGGGGACCTCAACCTACAAGTGTGTCAGTTTCTGCTAGGATACAGGGTGACCCCGTTGGCGTCAGGATACTCCCCCGCAGAGCTCTTAATGCGCAGGAAACTGACCACAATCCTCACTAGGCTAGACCCCACGAGAGTAGAAGACAAGGGAAGGAACATTGGGCTAGAGGCCACAAAGAGTTTCAGCGTAGGCGCCCCGGTGCACTGCAGAAACTACGCCAGCGCGGGCCCAGCCTGGGTGCCGGGCGTTGTCGTGGAGCAAACCGGCCCCGTTTCGTACCGCGTGGAGACCAGCACAGGTCTACTGTGGAGGCGGCACGCGGACCAGCTCCGGCGCAGGGTCCCCGATGAGCAGGGCACAGACCGAAAGGAACAAAAATCAGCGTTAGGGTTCTCCCCCGCCCGTTCAGCCCAAGGGGGAGGAGAAGGGGGCCGCGGGTCCCCACCAAGGGGGGAGGAAGAAAGGGAGGATGTTCTCATAGATATCTTGGGGGATCTTTCAGAGGAGGAGGAACCCGACCCATACATATCTCGCGGAATTCCCCCACAAATACGGATACCCCAACGGAGTTAGAATTTGATTTTCAGAACCGGGGGAGTTTTTCGGAGTGGTCCCCCACCTGTCCAAGTGAGAAGAGGGGTTTTTCGTTAGCCCCGAGCGCCCCCGGTCTGCCCACAATGGAGTTTTTCCCTTCCCCTAAGGTCGCCAAACCGCGGCAAGCCGCTAACAAGTCTCCCTCTCCCGTTTCAGGACAAGGGACCAGGGAACAAAGAAGCAGTAGTGCCCCCGGGGCAGGTCAGCCCACATCACGGCCCAAACGCACGTGCAATAAGCCATCTTGGCTGAGAGACTTCGTCTCATCCTAGGGGGGAGGGATGTTGTGTTCTGTAAAGCTGTGCCTTTAACAATGTACCTACCCATGTGGTAACAATGTAACCTTTCTGTGTGCAACATTATAACCTTCAGCTGTATCAATGTAACCCTTAGAAGAGGACGCGAGCTAGTGACCACTAGATGGCAATAGCGAGCGTCCAGCTCTCATGGCTCAGATTCACCTGGATCAGCAGCGCGGGAAGATTCCCCGCCACCTCTTCACCTGGACAAGAAGGGCGTGACCGTCTACGACGTCACGCAGGCAGCAACCAATAGACTGTCGACGAGCCACATTCAAATGTATAGCCAGCTGTATATATTGAGCTACCCATCCGTCATTACCACATGTTCCTCCGGATCATCATGCAATAAACCTGTGTTAAGCCAACCCTTCGGCTGTTTCATTGTCTTCGGTCCCATACACTAAAGATAGATAGATAGATAGATAGATAGATAGATAGATAGATAGATAGATAGATAGATAGATAGATAGATAGATAGATAGATCACACTGTGGTGCTTCTGGCATGGAGAAAAAGAAAAAAGAACTTAAGGTATTTGAATTGATAGAAAAGAAATGAACGTTTACAGGAAGAAAAAGGCTTGGAGAAATTCCCATTAGTGACATACTAGCTTCCTGGGATTACCTTGCACATAATGTGGCCAAGGATTGCATGTGTAAATGTCTTGTTTTTCATTATGCAGTCAGCCATCTGTCAGCTGACAGTTGACAGTGCTTCCCACCGGAGAAGATGTGGTAAGGGAATGCCTCCCATGGGTGTTTTCCCCCTTCCACAAATCAGGAAGCATGATCAGCCAGGAGGTTGAAGAATGATGAAGAGATAGTGAATGGGGGGGGGCATCTATTCATACTGTCGTGGGGTTTCTGGGCTCCTGTGAGGCTTTGGTGGGGCAGAATGCTGGATTTGATGCATCCTACAGCCATCTTGCACAAAAATGGCATCTTTTAAGTGTCCCGTAAATATGAACAATAGAAGTCTCTTTTATGGGAAAGAAAAAAAATGAAAATCAAATACTGGCATAGCACTAGCTCCAGAGCTGGACACAATGCTAAACTCAGCCATACATGCTGCAAGAGAAAAGCAATGTTATAAGCATCTGTTTTCGGAACAAGATGTATACAGCTTGACCTATTCCGCAATTTAATGATCAGGAGACTCAGAAGAATGTTAGCTAGAGTTTAGCCAAACTTTATCAGAAAGCAACATTCTAAAGTCTGTTTTGAGTCTACTCTCTTAATAACAGGCTACTTGGTACAATTTTACTCCAAATTTTCACCATCTTTTTTCATCTTCACTATAGGCATGCAGTGCCCAGAATAAGACTAAGCAGGTAATATTATGAGGGATTGCAAAAGGGTACCCAGCATATGAATCTATGTACTGATTAATATTGTTAATTTTTTTAAAAAAAAATTATGACAGACAAAAAATGTTTGCCATTTTGCTAACATATCTGCTCTTAGTATCAATGCTATTTTTGCAGGGCAAAATACATAAAATTTTGGGGGAGAAAAAACTGCTACTGCAGTTGGTGATGAACACCATCTTTAAGAAGTTATTGGAGAATTTTAATTATTTAGTTAAATATTTTCCCCAATTTCTCTTCACATAATACAGTGTAGAAATTTTGAGCAGCCATTTGCACTCACGCATGCACGCAAGCACATGCACACACACACACACTCTTTCCCTCATCACTGACTGTTCTTTCTTTCTTTCTTTTTGTTTCATAATAAAGGGGAAAATGTTAGATTAGAAAACTTCAATTAAGCCTTTAAAAAGACCATCTGCTGAATGCTGACTGGGGTTTCATGTAAACAAAATGCCTGCACTGGTTACAAACAAATGATCTTATCTATTGTATTGTGTTACAAATTAAAATTAGATTAAGCCACCTACATGGTACCACTGCTGAATCTTAAATTTCTTATGGAAACTGAATGTTTGCTGCAAGTGTTCATTCATCCTGATGAGCGCCTCATTATTTTTGTACCAGCAGTACACACTGGGTATAGCATAATCAAAGCCTGGGGGTACGTATTAATTATCCTTTTGAATAGTGATGAAATTTTAAAAAGATCTCCTTTAGGCTCACATCATCAGCAGATGAAACAAAGCTTTGCACAGCTTGCGAGCAGTGGCTCACATGTGTTTTTACATCTGTTCAGGATATTTCAATTTGAAGCGCAACAAGCCAAGTCTGGGATTAAAGACTAGGATAAAAAAAAGAGAGAGGGAGGGAAAGAAGAGAGAAAGCTGCAACAGCTAATAGTCCACACCCTCACTACTTCAGTGGGAAAAAGGCTCTTGTTTTCAAATGCATACAGATTGCAATTAGTATTAGTGTTAGTGTTAGTATGTGTAAATTGTTGTCTACCCAATGAGAGGCGTTATACCCCTAACTTGGAAGCTGGCAGACTTTGCTCAGGGGCTTGCACCTCTATGGAGCTCAGTCCAACTTCTGCTGGTCCCACATTAACCTCAGTGATTTTTCTACATTAAAAGATAATAGAAAAGTGAAAGCTTCCATGGAAATTTCCACCATGGACATTCATCCATTTAATCACCATACGTTATTCTCCACTTTCAGAACAAAACTATACAAAAAAATAAAGCAGGGGTTTGAGAGGACAGAAAAGGTCTGGGAACCAATTATTAAAAACAATTCAAGACAAAATGAGAGACTTTGTCTGAATGTCACACGAATTTCTGTTGTAATCAGTGCTTGATAGTGACCTAAACGGGTTACAAATGCTTCATCCAGTTGTTGATGCTGTGAACTTACCCCCACAGAACCTTCTTACCTAAGGAAGTCAATGTCAATTCTACAATTTAAAGAAAGCGAAATATAGTCTAGATATTTTAAAACTACTGCCTACTCTAAAAAATGCACTAATTATTTGTTTGCCTCCCCAGTTCTCTGATTTTTAAAAGGCTTTTTTGTTTGTTTTGTCCTGTTCCAAGAAACGAACAATAGAGTAAAACTGTAGGAGCCATCAATGTCCCCAGGACATGAACCGAACATTCAGCTAATGAATTGTACTGTTATGCACCAATACTGAGTTCATTTCTGTATTCCAAAAGATAATATTTCAGCCCAACATGCAATATGTTGAATTCATGTTTTGTTTTTCCCCTGTTTGGTGGCAATTGTTGTAGCGACAGTAAGGAAAGGAGGAGGAAGAGAAAGCTGGATGCGCAGCAGAATAAGGAGCATAGCGGAAGTGGTAGTGAGGTATGGAGGGAGAGGGAAGCCTGCAGGCCTGATAACAGAGCAAGGAATGCAGTGGTGAGGGGCACCAGCCTAGGGATGAGGGTTAAGGGCGGTGGCGTTGCCATCATAGCCAGGGAGTCACTGGAAGTCGCCAGGGCTACTGCTCCATAAATTCTGGGTTGTGAGGCCCTGCTTCTGCGTCTGGGCTCTAAGGGTCAGTTGGGAGTCTTACTCCTGTACCTGCCCTGTTGCAGGGTAAGGGACTCCCTGCCTGAGCTCCTCGAGGCCGTCTCAGTGTTGGCATTGGAGTTCCCTAGACTGATGGTTCTGGGGGACTTCAATTTGCCTTTGCTGGGGACTGGCTCCGAGGTGGCTCAGGAGTTCATGCCTTCCATGGCAGCTATGGACCTAATTCAGGTAATTCAGGGTCCGACCAGGGGCAGTGGCCACACACCAGATTTAATCTTTTTGTCGGAGCGGTGGCAGAGTGATCTGAGACTACGGAAATTAGACATAACACCTTGCCATGGTCAGATCATTATTTGGTGGCTCTAGACTTCCTGGGTGTGACGCTTCATCGTAGGGAGGCAGGGCCTATTAGAATGGCCCGTGCCCGGCAACTGATGGATCCTGTTGGATTCCAGAGGGAACTGGGGGATTTCCCTCTGGATCGGCAACACGATTCGCCCGAGGCGCTGGTTGACCTGTGGAACAGGATGACAACAGCGGCCTTGGATGAAATCACACCACTACGGATTCTCAGAGCTCATGGAGCTAGGTCATCTCCGTGGTTCACAGATGAACTGCGGGAGCTCAAATGGGCAAAGAGACGCCTAGAGCGCCGCTGGGTGAAGACCCAGAGAGACTCTGATTGGACACTAGCTAGAGCCGCTATTAGGGCCTACCTAGTGGCGATGGAGTTGGTGAGGCGGCAATACTTCACCACCCTTATTGCCTCCACTGATAATCGCCCAGCCACCCTGTTCCGGGTCACCAGGTCTCTCCTTGGTAGGGGGAACCCGGTGCCTGGTTGGCAGGGGTCGGCTGAGGACTTTGCTGACCATCTAGTGGAGAAAATTGATCGGATTCACTCGGGGTTTAATCCTGGCATGGATGGGGAGAGTCCGGAGGGAGCTGGAGCACAGTCTTGCCATACCATCTGGGACCAGTTTGATCCAGTTGCCCCTGATGAAGTGGACAGGCTCCTTGCAGCTGTGCACACCACTACCTGCCCATTGGACCCCTGTCCCACCTGGTTGGTGAAAGCCTCCAAGGCGGTGACAGGTGGCTGGGTTGGGGCTATGATCAATGCATCATTGTGGGAGGGGGTGTTTCCTGCACCTTTAAAACATGCCTTGGTGCGCCCCCTCCTGAAGAAACCTTCCCTCGACCCAGCTGTCCTAACCAACTATAGGCCTGTCTCCAACCTCACCTTTTTAGGGAAGGTGTTGGAGAAGGCAGTGGCGCGTCGGCTGCAGGGGGTACTGGATGAAGCGGATTACCTGGACCCCTTTCAGTCAGGATTCAGGCCTGGATATGGTACCAAGATGGCATTGGTTGCACTGATGGATGATCTCTGGCGGGAGTGGGACTGTGGTCACCCATCCGTCCTTGCTCTTCTTGACCTCTCAGCGGCTTTCGATACCGTTGACCACGGTATCCTTCTGGAACGGCTCCGAGGATTGGGAATCCAGGGCACTGTGTGGTCCTGGTTTTCCTCATTTCTGAGGGGTCGGACCCAGTCGGTGTGGTTGGAGAGTGAGAGGTCCAGTCCTAGCCCCCTCAAATGGGGGGTGCCTCAGGGCTCGGTGCTCTCTCCTCTCCTATTTAACATTTACATGAAGCCGCTGGGTGAAATCATTCGTTCCCATGGGGTGCGGTACCATCAGTACGCGGATGACACTCAGTTGTACATCTCGGCCCATGGGGACCCCAGTGATGCCGTCAAAGTCCTTTCCAGGTGCCTGGAAGCTGTTGGGGTCTGGATGGGGGCTAATGGGCTACAACTGAATCCCAGCAAGACTGAGTGGCTATGGATAAGGGGTCCTGCGTTAACCCGGGAGCTACCATCTTTGGTTCTGGATGGGGCTATTTTGCCCCAGACAGACCCGGTGCGCAACTTGGGGGTCCTCCTGGATTCGCGGCTACTGCTAGAAGAACAGGTGGCGGCTGTGACCAGGAGGGCTTTCGCCCAACTTCGGGTGATTCGCCAGTTGCGCCCACTCCTGGACCGGGACTCCTTGCTCATGGTCACTCACGCTCTGGTCACCTCCAGACTAGATTATTGCAATGTGCTCTACATGGGGCTGCCCTTGACAACCATTCGGAGGCTACAGCTGGTCCAGAATGCGGCAGCCCGGGTGATGATGGGGTGTGGGCGTTATGCCCGTGCTTTGCCACTGCTCTGGGAGCTGCACTGGTTGCCAGTTTGTCTCCGGGTGCAATTCAAGGTGCTGGTTTTGACCTTTAAAGCCCTATATGGTAGTGGGCCGGGTTACCTAAGAGACTGCATCACCCTGAGGACGTCTGTCCGTCCAACCAGAGCGGACCGGAGGGGCTCTCTAATTGTTCCATCAGCCAGAGGGGCTCGCCTCTCTGGCACAAGGAGGAGAGCCTTCTCTGTGTCTGCACCGGCCCTCTGGAACCTCCTGCCAACAGAGCTACGTCTCCGGACGGAATTGCTGCCTTTCAGAAAAGAACTTAAAACCTGGCTGGCGGATCAAGTGTGGGGTGCAGGTGGAAGGGTAACCTCCATTGGGTGGTTGGTGTAGAAGAACTCCTCCCCATGGTGCCTTTGGATCCTGCACCCCTTGTTTTTAGGGGGTGGGTAGTTTTAACTGTTTTTAACATGTTTTTTTAATTTTTATTGTGAACCGCCCTGAGTTGGCTTTGGCCAAGTGAGCGGTATATAAATGTGACAATTAAATTAAATTAAATTAAATTATTTTAGTATTTATTTATTCCTTTTTCCTCAAGAGAATATCTATGTTGCATTTATAGACCAAGAGAAGGCATTTGATAGAGTTGACAAGAAACTGCTATGGCAAACATAGTCTCAATATGGAGTAAGTTAACATCTTATCAGATTACATAAAGGCTTATATAGTGACTGTAGAAGTGTAGTTAGAACAAGTCAGGAATATCAGAAGCCTTTGCACTAACATCTACTATTGCTACTATACTCATCACCTACATAGACAGCATAAGCAAAAAAGCTAAGCCCATGAAGGGAAACAATATCAATGAATTACTTTTTGCAGATGAAACAGAAATTGATAGCAAGTACAGCTAAGGAACTATAACAACACCTTACATTTACAAACCAAGAACGTAAGATAAACAATCCAATTCAATATCGATTTGTCTTTGCTTATCTATTTAAGCGCAAATCAACTGAATCCAAAATGTTCTATCCTTAGCCTTCTGTTTCCATCTCTGACTGAACATTTTTATCATCAGCTCATCCCATTGTTCTCAGGGTCTGCCTAGTGATCTTAATAATAATATGAAAATCAATAAAGAGAAGACTGAGGTAATGGCAATTGGAAGTAAACAGCATACTTTAGATATCAAGATAGAGGGAACAAATATAAAACAAGTGACAGAGTTCAAATAACTAGGAACAACATTTACTGAAAATGGCAAAATGGACAAAGAGATTAACATACGGTGCAGTAAGGCAAACTAAATATTCGCAGACGATGTGGCAAAATGGTGTGAACTCTTCAAGAAAATTCCTCAATTAGAAATAGTTGTGTTATTGTTGATAAAAACAACAAAATTTCTCTCAGGTGATTTATTATTTCGTACAGTTTTAATCTTAGCAGATTCGTGCATGTACAATTAATCAAACCAAATGGTATAGGAGTCAGCTGTTTCAATCAATTGATATCATTCCATCTCTCAGCTGTTTCAATCAATTAATATCATTCCATCTTATATTATTCCATCTCAAAGCACATCCGGGAATGTAGCTTTTCAAAATTCAGTTCCTTTTTCAGGATTTCACAAATGTTTTCTACAAAGCGATGAGAAACAGATAAATCAAAACTTATTTTATATAATTAAACTTGCACTAATCTTCATGACACAATTACTGCTTAAACTATTACTTAAGAATTACTATTTTAAGGCTACTCTATAACTACGAACAAGAAACTAATATCTTAAATCTTAATGTCATTCCTTATTTCCACACAAGTTCCCCGTGTTTTACCTTTTTCCTTATTTCTCTTGCATCAGAAAGCCTCTCTGCGAATAACCTCTTCTTGTGCTCAATGACATTAAAAATACCTTTGTAATAGGGCATTATATACAACTTTAGAACAATATCCCAGGTGTTTCATACTCTCCTATCCCTGTTTACAATTTCTTTCTTAAAGGGACAGTATCTCTAGAATTTTAACCATAAGAATGGAATCGTATCCCAGCTGAGTCTCTATGAAAGTTTCTATAAGAATTTCTATTTTAAAAACTATTTAAACATTTCTATAAAAAATTTCTATAAAAAACAGGATAATTCTAATTCTTGATTGAGACCGTTTGGAACAATGGTTCCTAATTTATGAATGAAGTAAGCCTCTGATTCCTCAAAAGGTCTCGAGCATATTACCTCCAATACCAAAAACTTGAATTGATCATCTGAATGGTTCTTCTCCAAATAGTGTGATACTAACGGTGCTTGTAGGTTTTGACTCCTGATTCTAGATCTGTGTTCTCCTATACGAATCTTCAGTGGTCTCATGGTCTTACCAATGTATCTCAAATTACAAGGACACATCCATAAATACACACAGTTCGTGGAATTACAATTAGAAAAATTGTTCAGTACATGTATGAAATTTCTCTCTGGAAATGATATGACCTTGGTTTCCATGCAAAACAGCAATATACACAGTTATAGCATTTATAATGTCCTGTGATTACCCTCTCAGGTGAGATCTGGTGAGTACCGCAGTCCGTTTGTGTGACAGCATTCCCAATAGTCCTGGTCTTCCTAAATCCTACAATGGGTCTTATATTGCAACCTGGAATGTCCTCCACTATATGCCAGTGTTGAAGTATAATTTTCTTGATATGAATAGCGAACGGAGAGAAATGCAGGGACCAGTGCAAGCCTGATATAGCATCTTTCTGCTTCCATGAGAATAAATCAGATCTGGGGATTCCTTTAACCTTATTGAAAGACTTCCTAATGATGTTGGTGGGGTAAACAGGTGGGTGGGTGATTTGGTGTTTTTCATCTGTTTTTATATGTTTTTAAATCTGCTGTAGCCACCCTGAGTTGGGTTCGCCTGAGTGGGCAGCATAGAAATCTAAAAATTAAATTAAAATTAAAGTCTTCATCAACCCCATGCCAAGACTGATGAAGCTGTTGCCCTCCATCAAGATGGATTAAATGGGATTTCATCCACTTTCATCACTCTTCCCGCTAGTCCTTGGGGTTGTCAGGTTAGTTAACCGTCACCTGACGTTCGATGTTGAGTCGCTGGCAGTATGGTCTACTCTATTACCATAGCAGGATAACCTGGCCAGACCTGCAAAGTCTACATACCTTGGGAAATTATGAACTCATAGTGACAGGCCATGATCCCAACAAACTAACACACTTCTATCACAACAGCCCCAACATGCACACCAACTGCACAGCATCACAAGTCTGAATGGCACAGAAAACAATGACTGAGTTATATCCCCTTCTTGGCAACTCTGCCAAGGCAAGTTCTCAGTTCCCCTGTTTTAGAACACAAGACACAATGTGAAGGGAGGAAAGACAATTATGTAGAACAATAGATCATCCACTGGTTCTTCCAGTGCAAGGAT
Source organism: Bradypodion ventrale (assembly GCA_035047345.1). Taxonomy (NCBI): domain Eukaryota; kingdom Metazoa; phylum Chordata; class Lepidosauria; order Squamata; family Chamaeleonidae; genus Bradypodion; species Bradypodion ventrale. The sequence goes on from JAWDJE010000003.1 coordinate 254,205,642, forward strand.
TTTAGCCCTCTCAAAGGAGAGAGAGCCTTTTCCCAAACACTCAAAGAGAAATCCAAGACAACAAATCAGGACAGCCAAAAAAATACTGTATGCTGACAACACAACCAAAGTTCCAGCCAGTTAGGATATTTATGGCTACATTAACTGAAATTCATAGTGAGTTATAGAGAAAGGATATTTATCGGTCATTCCCTAGCAACAAGGAAATACAGTAATACAGATATCAGTGTCCCTTCAACACACATTTCATCCCAGCAATGCCTTCATCTGTTGCATAACTGCCTTTCACTAAATAATAGAAAAATGCAGGTCTGCCTGGGTGAAGTAACTTGTCAGCAAAGCACTACAACTCCCAGAGCTGGGAAAAGTTGTTTTTTTTGGGTGACATCTCTTACATTCTAAACTTTTTAATCTTGAAATGTAACTATTCTCAGCTCCAGATATCATTAGGGGCATGTGCCAGATTTAGATTAAAACCTAGTCCTGAACTGAAGCACCTTACTTCTGAGTGAGCTGGAAGTAAATGCTAACTTTAAAAGCACTTGGTAGAGGGTTGTGGGATCACTGTAGGTAGCTCTACCTGCTGTCATTCATATGTGCAACAATGCTTGGCGAATCAATGAGAACCTTCCTCTTGCCTTGGGTAGAAGGGCCCCATTGATTTTTATCCGTATGCACTCCATGTTCAATTATCTAAGCATGTGGAACCCACACATCCTGGGGTAAACATGCTAACCTCACTATCTCTGTTGCTGCTTACATAATGAGAAAGCAACTTTCTGAATAGGAGGAGGCTGCCTTATCCAGGTAGGTTCTTCACTTGATACTCCATGGGAACCAGAATCCCAGAGAGGCTGCACAGAAAGAGCCACCTCCACATTGCCAGACTGTCCCTTTCATGTCTTGAAAGTAATGTGTGCACCATACATTGTATATGGGCTCCAGATACTTTGATAATGACTAAATAGGTCTCATAACTATTCAAACTGTAAGGAGTGGGGCAAGCATACACCACTACCCCTTTATGCATGCTTTTAACTCAAGATATATGTGAAGCTCTCCTTCTAGGTGTGTGTTTAAACTGGAGAAAATAAGGGAACACTTTAGAAGTATGAATTCCTAAAGTCATGTAATATATTTGTCATTTTCTTGAAAAATTTTGCTTGAGACAGACTTTGCATGCCAAATTCCAGCCTAAAGCAGATTTTAACAATGGCATTTGAAGCCCCTAAAATAGGCATTTTTGTTATGGAAATGCTGACACAATATTATCTAAAGCAGTAAAATAGCACAGCTATAATTAAAGGTCCAGAAGACATATTCTGACAAATAAGGAAGATTGTGGCCTGATCCGCTAACACCAGCCTGCTAGTCACTGCTTGTATATATTACATACCATTTGTTGGTATAAAGTCCAGGCCAGTTGTCCTGATGCTGTGAGCCAACCTCAGAGGTTGTGTGCTCCATGGACTGGCACACAGCTACTCTGTTGACAGCCACCATTGTCAGCTGCTGCGTACCCTCATTGTGTGCAGCTGTTGCATGTCACAGATTTGCAAAGGAGAGGTGTCACAGATACATCATGCTAAGATGATGCAAGAAGTTTATCCACATAACTTCCTGTAGCCATTTGTACCACTGCACAAGGAGACACACTAGTCATCATTCAGAAGGCAATTGTGGCTGCCATGTTTTGCAGAATAGACAGAAGCTCACAAGCTAAGTACAGGGCATGAGTCCTTCTGTACGGCATCTTGGATCTGCTGATCTCTAGGTTTGGAGTGTTAGGAAAACTAGCATCATTCTTTCTTTATAGTTTAATAACAATGGCACCATGAGAGCTAGTTATAGCTTGGGCCTATCAGCTAGTAAGTAACAGTAAACCAGAAACAAACTTAGATATCTTCTAGATAAGAAACAATGACTCAACATTCTTGATCTTTCCATCCCCTCTCTTTCACACAGAGCCCTTTGCTGCAAACATCTTTCAAAAACTTAGGATATTATCCATAGTAGAGAAACTAAAGGTACAACTGCATTACAGACAGAGAACTTCCCTTGATTTCTGGATTATCACAGCAGGTACAAGTCAAGAAAAAATGTAATAATTTCAAAACCCTTGGGCAGTAATCTTATGCTTGCTTGGCTGGGCATAAATTGTCCTGCACAACTCATGGAGATGTAGTTCCCAGATTGGGCTGCATGACAGATTGCTTTAATGAGGACCAGATCCATGGAAGTGAGTGCTGAGCTGCAGTCCAATTTTTCTAACAACTTTAGGCAAAGAAGAGAACATGACAAAGGAAAACAAAATTAATCAAGGGATTGTGGAAGGAGAAAGAGGTGTGTTGTGATAATAACAATCTTTTTTTAATAATTTTATTAACTTTTTTAACAATAATACAACTTAAAAAAACAACTATGAATAAAAATACAGACATTATACTTACAAATACAATATATATAACAAAAAATAAGAAAAGAAAAAAAGCATAAGAATACAATTAAACTACGAATTAGTAATATACTACCTTCCCCTTTCTTCCATACATCTTTAATTATATTTCCAAAAATTGCAACTATCCTAATATACATATTCAAACTCTGTTCTTAAACTCATCAATTTAATACAACTACTAAGTCAAAGTTGTTGTTGTTGTTCAGTCGCACAGTCGATTCTGACACTTTGCAACCCTATGGACCATTGTTCTCCAGGCGCATCTGTCCTCCACCATCCCCCTCAACACTCCCAGTTCTGTGCCCACTGTGTCTACAATAACATCCAGCCATCTCATCCTTAGCCTCCCCCTTCTTCTTTTGCCCTCCACCTTTCCCAACATCAAGGCCTTCTCAAGTGAATCCTCCCTTCTCATTTGATGTCCAAAGTACTTTAGCTTCATCTTTACTATTTGACCTTCCAATGAGCAGTCAGGGTTGATTTCTTCTAACATAGACCTATTTGTTCTCCTCACTGTCCAGGGTACTCTCAAAACTCTCCTCCAACACCACATTTCAAAGGCATCTATTCTTCTACATTCAGCTTTCCTAATTGTCCAGCTCTCGCATCCATACATTACCACTGGGAAAACCATTGCTTTGACGATTCTAATTTTTGTTTGCAATGTGATGTCTCTACTTTTCATTATGTTCCCCAGGTTTCTCATGGCTTGTCTCCCAAGAATCAGTCGCCTTTTTATTTCATGGCTGCAATCCCCATCTGCAGTGATCTTTGATCCTAAGAATGTAAAATCTGTCACTCACTGCTTCTACTTCTTCCCCATCTATTTTCCATGAACTGATCAGACCTGTTGCCATTATCTTGGTTTTCTTGATATTGAGTCTCAAGCCAGCTTTTGCACTCTCCTCCTTCAGCCCAATCAAGAGATTTTTTTAGGTCTTCCTCACTTTCTGCCATTAGGGTGGTGTCGTCTGCATATCTCAGATTGTTGATGTTTCTCCCAGCAATTTTAATCCCATATTTTGATTCCTCCATCCCTGCATTGCGCATTATGTGCTCTCTGTATAAATTGAATAAGCAGGGTGACAAAATGCAGCCTTGTCTTACTCCTTTTCCTATTCCAAACCACTCTGTCATTCCGTGTTCTGTCCTAACTGTTCTTGGTTCATGTACAGATTTCTCAGGAGGCATATGAGGTGCTCTGGTATTCCCATCTCTTTAATTACTTGCCACATCTTGTTGTGGTCCACACAGTCAAATGCCTTAGTGTAGTCAATAAAACAAAAGTAAACTTGTTTCTGGTATTCCTTTGTTTTCTCCATGATCCAACGTATGTTGGCAATGTGGTCTCTAGTCCCCCTGCCTCTTCTGAAACCAGCCTGCACCTCTGGTAATTCTCTCTCCACATGCTGCTGAAGTCTATCCTGAATTATCTTGAGCATCACCTTGCTGGCGTGTGGGATGAGTGCAATTGTTTGGTAATTTGAACATTCTTTGGCATTGCCCTTTTTTGGGATTGGGACGTATACTGATCTTTTCCAATCCTGTGGCCACTGTTTTGTTTTCCAAATCTGCTGGCATATTGAATGCAGTAATTTGACGCCATCATCATTTAGAGCTTTGAAAAATTCAACTGGGATACCATCATCTCCACTAGCTTCGTTGTTTGCAGTGCTCTTTAGGGCCTTTATGACTTCGCTCTCCAGGATGTCTGGCTCAAGTTCAATTTTTTCATCATTGTGATTATCAGGAGTGTTGAGGTCCTTTTTGTAGAGTTCCTCTGTGCACTCTTTCCATCTTTTCTTAATCTCTTCTGCATCAGATAGCTCTTTTCTGTCTTTGTCCCTTATCATGTTCATTTTTGCTTTAAATGTTCCCTTGATTTCCCTGATTTTTTAAAAAAGATCTCTAGTTCTGCCTCTTTTGTTGTTTTCCTCCATTTCTTTGCACTGTTCTTTTTGGTAGTTTTCCTTATCTCTCCTTGCTTTTCTTTGAAATTCTGTGTTTAATTTTAATTTAATTTAAATTTAATTTAATAGTCATATTTATATATGCCGCCCACTCAGGCAGAACCCGACTCAGGGCGGCATTACAACAAGTTCTAAAAACACAAAAAAATATTTTAAAATACCCATATCCCACCCACTTTAAAAGACCCATATCCCACCCACCCATCCCACCCACTATAAAAAGAAGAAGAGAGTTCTTAATTCTTTACATAAGCCAGCAGGCGGGGACCGTGTTCCCATTCGGGCCCCACACCTGCCCTGCCAGCCAGGTCTCCAATCCTTTCCTGAAGGGCAGCAATTCTCTTTGAAGTCTTAGATCTGTTGGCAGAGGTTCCAGAGAGTTGGTGCGGACACGGAGAAGGCCCTCCTTCGGGTGCTGGACAGATGTGCACCCCTAACTGATGGCACTATTAGAGAGCCCCTCCGGTCCACTCTGGTTGGACGGACAGACACTCTTGGGACGATGCGGTCTCTAAGGTATCCTGGCCCACTGCCATATAGGGCTTTAAAGGTCAAAACCAGCACCTTGAATTGCACCCGGAGACAAACTGGTAACCAGTGCAGCTCCCGAAGTAGCGGTGAGGCCTGGGCATATCGCCCACATCCCATCACCACCTGGGCTGCCGCATTCTGGACTAGCTGCAGCCTCCGAATGGTCGTCAAGGGCAGCCCCATGTAGAGCGCATTACAATAATCTAGTTGGGAAGTGACCAGAGCATGAGTGACCATAAGCAAGGAGCCCCGGTCCAGGAGCGTGCGCAACTGGTGAATCACCCGAAGTTGGGCAAAAGCCCTCCTGGCCACAGCCGCTACCTGTTCTTCTAGCAGCAGCCGCGAGTCCAGAAGGACCCCCAAGTTGTGCACTGGGTCTGTCTGGGGCAAAACAGCCCCATCCAGTACCAAAGATGGTAACTCCCTGGATAACACGGGGCCCCTTATCCACAGCCACTCTGTCTTGCTGGGATTCAGCTGAAGCCCATTGGCCCCCATCCAGACCCCAATGGCCTCCAGGCATCCGGATAGGATTTCAACAGCATCACTGGGGTCCCCACGGGCCGAGATGTACAACTGGGTGTCATTCGCGTACTGATGGTACCGCACCCCGTGAGAACGAATGATCTCACCCAGTGGCTTCATGTAGATGTTAAATAGGAGAGGAGAGAGCACCGAACCCTGAGGCACCCCATACTTGAGAAGCCTAGGGCTGGACCTCTCACTCTCTAACCACACCGACTGGGTACAGCCCTCCAGAAAAGAGGAAAACCAGGACAACACGGTGCCCTGGATCCCCAGTCCTTTGAGCCGTTCCAGAAGGATACCGTGTTCAAATGATTGTATTTTTTCCTTTCTCTTTTGACTTTTGCGTTCCTTCTTTCCTCTGCTATTTTAAGAGCCTCATCAGACAACCACTTTGCTTTCTTATGCTTTTCTTTTGGTATGGTTTTCTTTAATGCTTCCTGCATGATGTTCCTCATCTCTGTCCATAATTCTTCTGGCACTCTGTCTATCGAGTCTAGGCCATTATATCTGCTCATCACCTCCACCGTGTATTCTTTAGGGATGCTGTCTAGGTGATATCTGTCTGGTCTCCTTGTTTTCCCTATTTTCTTTAGTCTAAGCCTGAATTTTGTGATCAGTAGGTTGTGATCTGAGCCACAGTCTGCTCCAGGTCTTGTTTTTGCTGACTGTATGGAGGTTCTCCATCTTTGGCTGCAGAATATGTAGTCAATTTGGTTTCGGTGTTGGCCATCTGGTGATGTCCATGTGTAAAGTCGCCTCTTGTGTTGCTGGAAGAGAGTGTTTGCTATGACCAGTGCATTCTCTTGGCAGAACTCTATCAATCTTTGCCCTACTTCATTCTATGTTGCAAGACCAAACTTGCCTGTTATTCCCTCCACTTTTTGGTTCCCTACTTTGGCATTCCAGTCTCCTAATATAATTTGTACATCATTTCTTGGTGTCTGTTGTATGAGGTTCTAGGTCCTCATAGAACTGGTCCACTGTGGCTTCATCTGTACCAGTGGTTGGTGCGTATATTTGGATCACAGTGACATTGAAAGGTTTGCCTTGAATTCTGACTGACATCATTCTGTCATTTTTGAGATTGTATCCCATTACTGCTTTTCTCACTCTTTTATTGACAATTATAGCTACTCCATTTCTTCTAACGTTTTCTTGTCCACAATAGTAGATATGATGGTTCCCATAGCTAAATTCACCCATCCCTGTCCATTTTAGCTCACTGATGCCCAAGATGTCAATGATTATTCTTTCCATCTCATTTTTTACTACTTCCAGTTTACCTTGGTTCATTGATCTCACATTCCATGTCCCTATGCAGTATTGTTCCTTGCAATACTGTATTTCTCCTCCCCCTTTCCTGTCCCTTCCCTTCCTCCACCCTGTGGTGCTAAGCATTCTGTATCATCTAGCCTGCTCCTTTGTTTTGCCTTTTGTTTTGGTCAATAGGGTTCTCTTGGCAAGCTTTATGGCATGGTTTGCCGGTTTCTACGCCATTTTTCTCCCCTCATACACTTTATCACAGTTTTAAAAGTTTAGAACATTTTAAACAACATATTATCATGCGTGTTATCACACTTTAAAACACAGTCTCTATGTGAGTTGCTATATTAAGTCAGTATAAAGTCTCTATGTGAGTTGCTATATTAAGTCAGTATAAAGTCTTTTTGTGAGTTACTATATTAAGTCATCTACATTTCTGCATAGCAGCTACTTATCCTTTGCATGGGGCTCTGAGTCTCGCCCCCTGGTTTTCCTCCTCTGCCTTCTTCCCTTCTGCCAATTGGTCCTCTCCTTTGGTGCTCGGTTGGTGCCTGGAGGCTGGGGATGGTGGTGTCCGGGGCTTGGGAGGGCTCGGACCATGGCAAAGGCCAGCCTCCCACCACCTGGCTGGTCCTCCTCCTCTTCACACACACACCCCGGGCTGGGGATGGTGGTGTCCGGGGCTTGGGAGGGCTCACGGTGGAGCAAAGGCCGGCCTCCCGCCACCAGGCTGGTCCTCCTCCTCTTCACCCCCGGCTGGGGATGGTGGTGTCCAGGGCTTGGGAGGGCTCGTGGCGGGGCAAAGGCCAGCCTCCCACCGCCTGGCTGGTCCTCCTCCTCTTCACCCCCTGGCTAGGGATGGTGGTGTCTGGGGCTTGGGAAGGCTCGCGGCGGGGCAAAGGCTGGCCTCCTGCCGCCTGGCTGGTCCTCCTCCTCTTCACACACACACACCCCCGGCTAGGGATGGTCGTGTCTGGGGCTTGGGAGGGCTCGTGGCGGGGCAAAGGCCGGCCTCCTGCCACCTGGCTGGTCCTCCTCCTCTTCACCCCCTGGCTGGGGATGGTGGTGTCCGGGGCTTGGGAGGGCTCACGGCGGGGCAAAGGCCGGCCTCCCGCCGCCTGGCTGGTCCTCCTCCTCTTCACCCCCTGGCTAGGGATGGTGGTGTCTGGGGCTTGGGAAGGCTCGCGGCAGGGCAAAGGCTGGCCTCCTGCCGCCTGGCTGGTCCTCCTCCTCTTCACACACACACCCCCAGCTGGGGATGGTGGTGTCCAGGGCTTGGGAGGGCTCATGGCAAGGCAAAGGCCGGCCTCCCGCTGCCTGGCTGGTCAAAGTAAAAATACAATAATTAAAATACATTAAACACTTTTCAAAAAATACACCCAGTGTTATTTACAATGCCCTGGAGAAAACGGAGTGTCACAGTTGTTTTCTAACCCCAAAAACTCATTTGATCAGGTACTGGTCTATTCCCTTCATCCCCCTTCAATGAGTAATCCACGAATAATTGCCATATTTTCCAAAATCTATTTTCTTTAACTATACCCTTTTTCTTATTCATTTCCCAAGTTAGCTTATCATTCAACGCAAGATCCCACATCTCCTTATACCCTTCTTCTAGTTTCAGAATTGCTTCATTTTTCCAATTCCTGGTGATGCATTGTCTGCCCGTTGTCAAAATTATCGACAATAGCTCTTTTTAATCCTTATTTAAATCCATATTTTCCACATCAGTCAACAAAACAGTACTTGGCCCTAATTTGAGTCTCATTCCCATAACAGCACAAATCTCTTTCTCAATTTCCCCCCAAAATTCCTTTACCACATTACAACCCCACCACGTGTGTTCATATGTTCCCAGTGTGTCCTTACATCTCCAGCACATTTTATCTATATTTTTATCTATTTGATGTCACCTCACTGGAGTCAAGTACTATTTCCACAACATTTTATAATTATGTTCTTTCACTCTAACAGACATTGTTCTCATGATCCTTTTCTTCCATTTATTTTTCCAAACCTCATCTACTATCTTTATTTTCAATTCTTGTTCCCAATTTATTTTCAACACTTCTTATAGCCTTTGCCAACAACTCCATTGCCATGATAAACAAAATTGGTAATGATGAACAACCCTGCCTTGTTCCAGCTTCTAATTTTACTTCTTCTGTAACATCATTATTTACCCTAACAATGGCAGTACCATATTGATATAATTGTTCAATCATCCTTCTGAATTTATCTCCAAATCCATAACATTTAATTATCTCATTAATTGTTACCCACTGTAATGAATCAAATGCCTTAAAAATATCTAGGGATAATAATCTAACTTTCTCTTTTGTTTGTCCTATAATATCTAGTAAATCTAAAACTCTCGTTGTCAAATCCGCCATATGTCTTCCTTTCAAAAAAAAAACACCATTTGATCTTCATTTATGTAATTACCCATAAAACTATTCAGTCTGTTTGCCAATATCGCTGTAAAAATCTTAGCATCTTGATTTATCAGAGAAATAGGCCTATATGATTCCACTTTGCTGTACCCACACCCCAATAACAACACGGACACATAGTTTGGATTGAAAATTGGGCCACTTTTATTGAAATTCAAAATAGACCTACCTTATCAACGGTTAAGGATCAAATGGGCCGAAATAGCACTGGTAAGGGGCAAATCCAATTAGAACCCTAATTAAATGCTTCTCACAACTCGTTACTGCGGCAACAAGGTGTGACCCTCTGTCAACAACCTGCTTCTGCGGAAGCGTGTTGGTGACCCAATCTGAATGTTATCCTATCTAAATAAGTAGGCTGGCCATACAAGTTTGGCTAACCTTGTCATCCCTATGGCCAGCCAACTGGATTTGCCCTATTAAGTATTAATGCAGTTGCCCTTAACCAGTGCTATCTGCCACACGGGGAGGAGTAAACGACTCACCGCCCCACCAAGACCGCGCGCGCGGTCAACAGGCCCGTCCACAGGGATGGTAGGAAGAGATCCATACTCTCAGCTGACAAGTGCACTCCGTCACCATGATACAGACTGCATTCTTGTATGCAGATCAGGGGATGCGGGATCCCCGTCCCCGAAGCGGCGGCCTACAGGTAACGGGCCACCGCCCAGTTGACCAACAATAAAGGTAAAGGGCCACTGCCCCGTTGACCGACCTGTGGGCTCGGTCAACACCACAGGGATCAATACCTCTCCAGCAGAACAAGCGTAGGCATAAAGGTAATGGGCCACTGCCCTGTTGACCAACCTGTGGGTCCGGTCAACTCCATGAGGAATAATACCCCCCGGTAGGACACATATGGCACCATCTGGGACCTCATGATCAGCACCTATGGCCAGTACTGACCTAGCCGAGTAATTGTGATGGTGTACTACTGCCCCCGGGACCTGGTCGGCAAGGTCCGAGCTACTCTCCTGTTAACTGACTGCCTGGCCCGGCAATACAAGAGGCGCACCACCTCTTCATTAGCATGATAGAGGGATCCCTTGAGATCGTACTATCCGAACCTGTGGCCAGCAATGACCCAGTAGGCCGAGGTCCCGACGTCTGGCAAGGAGCAATTCCAGTCCCATGGTAAGTACTAAATTGAGCCCTCCCAGAGGAGACATGAATGTGACAGTTGGACCGGGGTCCCCAATGCACCTCGGGAAGGGAGCAGCCCATGACCCCACCTCCCGTGGGACCCGTAACACCTCAAATGCGAAACGGCGTGGAGCCCCAGATGCATGGCGAAAAGGCAGCGTGACGGGCCGACCAATAGACGCAGCTGCGACGAATGATCCCCACTCTCACCGGTATGTTCGAGAGTCCATAGGCTGAAAGAGAAAATGAGAGAACAGAACCAGCATGGCGCTCCCTGTAACAATAGCCGCACAGTCAAGCAAAAAACGGATAGATCCCCGCCGTCCCGTATGCAGGCTGCTATCATATGGCGCCCACATGGGAAAAATACATGCTACAATGGGCTAGCATGAACCCAAGGCAACAAGGGCGGGCCGGAGCCTATTTAAATGACATTATGTCGGGGTTGGTGCTGGATCCCGGTGAAAAGAGAGACCCAGGTGAGGTGCTACATTGGACACCGGGGTAGTACAGGACCATAGCAGGCATAACGCTACAAAACACTGAGTAGGCCCCTTGTGTATGTAGGCGAGCCTTACAGGTGAGGGTAGCCAAGGACAAACCCGCCCAAATAGCTGTACCACGCCAAACATCCACCTGTCTACGGGAGGGGAGGGGGGCAGGAGAGCTCTCAGCCTCCGGTGGTATCAGCCGAAAATTCACAAACGAGATCAAGCATAACAATACCTTTATTAATGCCCTAAACCTGTCTGGCCCAAAACAGCATGGTGAGGTGCAAGGAGCATAAACAAACTGCATTACCAGGGCCAAAACCGTATGGGCACAGGAAGTCATGGAGTTGAATAGTAAAGAAGCGCGTGCACAGGAGGCTGATATTCCCCCAGGTCAATTTGTATTTATCTATATATTTATCATAAACTGGAGCATGAAGGTAATAATGACCCATAGTCATAGCCATGCTACTAAAATGATGGCATCCCCTGGAAAGACAGTGATGACTACGTAGTCTATAGAAACAATGGGCAACCTTCATCAACAAAATTGTTAGGGTAAAATGGCGGGCAAAATTGTTACTCCTTGCAGGTGCACTAACCCAATTGCTGTGTCCCCACCCATCCAGATATGTGCCACCCGGTGACCAAAGGCAGTCCAGTCTCGCCTCCCGTGTGGTGATGAAGTGGGAATGCAAGAATAGATCAACAGTAATCCAACCTGGAGTCCCTCAGGTTATAAAATCGTACCCAAATGAAGCTTCGCTTCCTCGCAAAGACTCCATAGGTCATACTGGTTCACCTACACCGCAGGATGGCGGATCAGAAGCTCCTCAAAGGTTATGGCTGAAGCCTTGCCTACCTCCCGAGGCCTGGCATGTGCAGTGCAACAACATCCTTGGCCTAGTGACACCAGGCATCCGTGACAGCAAGCCTGAGCAGGGGCATTGAAAGGAGAAGGACCCAGAATTCCTCCTGAATGAAAACCCTGTTACTGGTTCCCCCCCCCCCCCCGTCTCCAGCTACGCAATCCATATAAACGATAGTCTCTGTAAGCTATACATCTACGCATGGCTGCCACGAATCCACAAATGAAGCATCCTGTTTGCACCTGATAGTGAGATGAAGACCAGACTATGCATGCAATGCAGAGCTGTGAGGTGCTAGGGGAAAGCAGTGACAAATAGGGAGGGGAGCCAAAGTGTGTGATTCTCCCCTGTATCGGGGTATATAACTAATTAGACCTGTCCCATGGCAAATTAACTACATTGGATGCAATGACGATAGCATAGGTCCCAGTGTAAACTATTCAAGACCGTCCCTGGCCAATTATGCAGCAGAATGGAAACATTTGCCATACTTGGGAAATGATACACGCCCATCAGCCTACCCTATGTACAACAGTACCAACGACAAAGACAGAAAGATGTAGTCAGTTCAATGGCCGCTGCTGCAGGCATCAAATGACCTTAGAATGATGATAGATCTAGAGTCAAGCCACATAGCAGCGCTACCCTGATGGGGAGGTGGAGAGTGCCGTGTCGGGCTCGCCCCATAAACGGTGTACCAATTCCGGATCATGTGGTAGCAAGGCCCGGTCTGGCCAATGGATACCGTGGCATGAATAAAATAGGCCGGCAGCCAGAAGTGCCCTGTGCACGGTAACTCGCAGAGAAGGGCCAATTACTATCCCTGATGTGCTCCCAATACTATAATAAATGGCAGTTAACCGGGCCAATGGACTGAGCAGTTAACACCTGGATGGCACCAATCATATCCCCGGCGGCCGGGAAGGGGGGAATGATATCCCATAACAATAAATACCAGCTATAGGGACACAATAAAAAAATGGGTGCGAGGGGGAGGGCAGCACCAGAAGTTACAGGGCAAGGACCCACTGTGAAGTCAATGTGAGAGGTAACCCATCGGGCCGGAAGCCCTAATGTGCACCAGGTGCCCTTAGGCCAAAATGGGCCGTGCATCCAAGTGACCACCATACTCACCAGATGCACCTGCAGCAACCTCCCCGGGCTGGGAGTTCATCTGTCGCTAAGCATGGGGCTCGTGACCGGACTGAACCAGAAAACAGGGATGCCTTCAGTGCCCAGAAATGATTGCCCTGGCAAAAGTGGGCCAGCCGGGCCCGGCAGCCCCGACTGGTTCGGGCAGTAAACGGGCTTGATCAGGTGGGGGGCCACCTCCAGGGGGCTGGGCCGGTGGGCAAGGGTAAGGATGGCCCAGTGCCCCTGAAAGGCCTCACTGCTGGGCCATGCCGGTCCAGGGCCTAGGGTGGCAGACCTCAACACACCCACCAGGGTCGCAGGCCATATTCATTTCTATTTCCTGGGAAGCAAAGAAAGTGCAGAATAGAAAACCAGCCCCTAGTGTTAATCTCTCTCTCTCTCTCCTCCCCCACTGATTTGCCCCCTCTCTCTCGATCACTGATTTGCCCCCTATCTCCCCAAACACACTGATTTGCTACCTCTCTCCCCCCACTGATTTGCCCCCTCTCCCTCCCCCCCACTGATTTGCCCCTCTCTCTCCCCCACAATGCTTTGCCCCCTCTCTCACCCCCAATGGTTTGCCCCCTCTCTCTCACTGATTTGCCCCCCCTCTCTCTCCCCCCCACTGTTTTGCCCCCTCCCCCCCCACTGATTTGCCCCTGCATATATGAAATATTTCGTTCACCTAGAGTAGACTCAGCAGCAGCAAAAACGAAGCTTCCCCATGACCATGTGGCTGGCAGGGAGGGGAAACAGAAACTACAAAAAGTCCCCACCACCTTCTCTCTCTCTCTCCCTTTCCATAAGTGAAAAGCCAAAAACAGCGACCTCTGGTGGCTGGAAAAACATACTGCAGCTCCAGTTAGGAGTTTTTTATTTTAAAATAAGGGAAAATAAGGGCAAATTAATAAAACGGGATGGGGTGGAAAGAGGGGTAAAATAAGGGGTTTTCCCAGGAAAAACGGCATACCTGTCATGTTTTGGATTCGGAAATAAGGGAAATTTCCCGGCAAATACAGGATACTTGACAGGGGAGAATTTCCTGGCAAATACTGGATACTTGACAGGGGGGAAATTTCCCAGCAAATACAGGATACTTGACAGGGGGAAATTTCCCGGAAAATACAGGATACTTGACAGGGGAAAATTTCCCGGAAAATACAGGATACTTGACAGGGGGAAAATTTTCCTGGCAAATACAGGATACTTGACAGGGGGAATTTCCCGGCAAATACAGGATACTTGACAGGGGGAAAATTTCCCGGCAAATACAGGATACTTGACAGCTGGACCATTAGGAAAGCTGAGAGCAGAAAAATAGATGCCTTTGAAATGTGGTGTTAGAAATAGGTCAATCATAGAAGAAATCAACCATGACTGCTCATTAAAGGCCAAATAGTAAAGATGACGCTAAAGTACTTTGGACATCAAATGAGAAGAGAGGATTCACTTGAGAAATCCTTGATGCTGGGAAAGGTGGAGGACAAAAGAAGGGGATGGCCAAAAAGAAGATGGCTAGATGGTATTGTAGATTCAATGGGCACAAAGCTGTGCGGGCCAAAGAAACCTTTCCCCATCTTCTTGGGGGACTTTTGTTTTGCTTTCTTTCTTGTTTACTCAGTGGTTAAAGTGACTAAGATGCGACTGGGAGGCAGAAGGTCAGCAGTTCGATTCCCGAGTACTGCAGGACGGAAAGAGCTCCCACCTTTGTCCCAGTTCCTGCTATCCTAGCTGTTCGAAAGCAAGAAATTGCAAGTAGATAAATAGGGACCACTTTGGTGGGAAGGCAACACCCTGTCAAGTATCCTGTATCCTGTATTTGCCGTGCACTCTGTTGTCTAGTCATACCTGCCACATAACCACGGAAACATCTGCAGACTCAGACAACACAGGCTCTTTTGCTTTGAAACAGAGATGGGGGCGTGTCTAAGATGGCTGGTGAGTAACATCCTGATTTATGCGCTCGCGCTTATCAAAGTGGTAATCAATGAGAATAATGAACTAATGGAGTAAACTACTGAGATATTTGGTGGCGATAAGACTCCTTCTTGCCTGTTTGGAAAAGCTGTTGCAGGGTGGTCGAAGTTTGGGAGGTATCCTCGGCGGAAGTGGTACGCGACGGAAGCCCCTGTTTCTCCGGCCGAGGAGCCGAGAACGGGACCGGTGAATCGAGAAAAGTGGAAAAATCAGCAATAAAGTGGAAAAATCAGCAATAAAGTGAGTTAAGTAATTGATATACCGAGGGGAGCTAGAGGTGACAGTGGATTGTTTTGTCCTGAAGAGATTGGAGGTGGCAAGAATGTGTAGAAGAGGACAGAAGGGTGGCGGATGAAGCGATAATGGCGGTGATCTTGGAATTCAAAAGTGGAGTTTGTTTTATGGACAATGGCTTTTGAGTGTTCCAGGGGAGCTGCGGAGCGATTTGGTGAGCTTGAAAGTGGTTACTGAAGAAAAGCGACTGGGTTTGAGGCACTGGTCACCCCAGTTGTTGTTGTTGTTGTTTTTTTGAAGTTGAATCATGGAAGAGTGGTCTTTCCTTTAAAAAAAGTTTGCTGATTTGGGGAAGAAGGAGGAGGGATTCCCCCCTGAAGCCACCGCAGCCGCTGGGAAAAGGGAGTTTCGTTTTGTTCGCTCCAAGTGAGGGGTTTTTGCTTTTTTACTCCTTCGCTGTGTGGATTATAGTTCTCATTCTTTCTTTTTTATTCCTCCTTTTCTTTCTTTTATTAAAAAGTTGGATCTTGGGATTTTTTTATTTTTTCCTTCCGTGTGGAACTGATACAAGTGGATATATTTGGGCATTTGTCTCATTGGAAATACTATTTATGCGGATGGATCATTTTACCTTTTTCTCAAGGAGGGAATTTTGTGCAAGATTGGAAGCTTTTAAAGGCAAATTTCATGAGTTTTTGTTATTCGGGGTGTATTGGCTGACTTTGGTGACGAGCTTCCCGTGGATTACAATACTT
This sequence comes from Bradypodion ventrale, assembly GCA_035047345.1. Taxonomy (NCBI): domain Eukaryota; kingdom Metazoa; phylum Chordata; class Lepidosauria; order Squamata; family Chamaeleonidae; genus Bradypodion; species Bradypodion ventrale. Next base: position 254,221,448 of record JAWDJE010000003.1, read on the forward strand.
ATTGGTTGTTTTTTGGCTCCCGTCTCCCCATGGATTACAACAATTAATTTTTTGCTGGCCCTCCTCTCTTACCCAAGTTACATCACATTCAAAGGACTATTGGCAGCTCTGGCTGCATTGGAATAAGTATAAGTGGAGTGTTCAATGAGAATATAGTATTCTGCAGCATTACAACTTTTAGTGGATGTCATCATGGATAAGGGTACAAGAGGAAAAGCAAAGGAGGAGGAGCCGGTGGTGAAGTCTAAGAGAAAGGAAAAAGCACCAATGGAAGAGGTCCCTCCATCATCATCACCACCACCTGAACCCTATGATCAAACTCAAATTATGGTGGAACTTAGTAAATTGTTTCAGAAGATTGAGAAGATGGAAGAGGCAAGAGTGAAGGATAAAAATGAAATGTTGAAAAAGCAGGATAAGGTGGTAGCAACTGTTGTGGATTTCACACAAAAAGTAGAATTAAGTTTGCAAAAATAGAAGGAAATGTGAAGTTGGTTCAAAATGAGGTGAAGGCTATGAAAAAGGAAATAAAAGGGACTCAGGAAGGGGTGAGGGAGAATAAGTTGAAAATGGATGAACAGGAAAAAAGGATTGATGCTATGGAAGATATGATGAGAAAGCAGAATATTGTGATACATCATGTGATTGAACGGACGCCAGACCATCTAAGAGAAAGAGTGGTCCAGTGGTTAAACAATTTGAACATGGGAAAGGAATTTGTACAGGAAGATATTGTAAGTGCATATAGGGTGGGTCCAAGAAGAGGGAAAGTGGTCCAAAGAAATGTTCTGGTTAAATTTGCAAACTGGGGAGATAAACTCAGAGTAATGGCTTTTTTAAAACAAGCTGGTTCTGGCGCCCTGAAAATCGATGGCTCTGACGTGGAAGTATACAACAATATTTCTATTAAGGAAAGAGTCTGGAGATATAAGATGAAACCGGTAACCAAATTGTTGATGAATAAAGGTGTAAGGTACAATTGGAGATTTCCACAGCAGTTGGGATTTTTTTTTGAAAAAAAATGCAGGTTATTGATGAGAGGACCAACCAATTGGAGTATCTGAGTTTGCTTGATTTGGTCAAAGCGGCTTCAGAGGAGTGGGTAACCCTTAGAAAAGATTTGTTGGAATCGGGGGCCATAAGAAGAGATTACGAGGGGGCAGATGCCGGTGGTGCTATGGGTGGAGGTCCGCAGGGAAGAGAAGAGGAGGAGTTGTCATTGATCATGGTGGAGGAGGAGGCAAGTAAGGAGCAGTGAGTAATGGGTTATGATGTAATAATTTTTTATATTATTTAAGAAGGTAGAAAGGTGAGGATGCGCGGTGCACTAATTTATATGCACATCTTACATGTTCCCCCTTTCCCCTCTTTGGATATCGAAGGTGGCTTTTTTCCCCAAAGAAAGTGGGGAGAGTAATATTGTGTGTTTTTTGTATATATATTTTTCTTAGTGGTAAGGGGTTTGTGATAGCATGCCTAATGGAGAGTTTGGAAGTTAGAGAAGGTGAAATTGTAACAAATTATGAGAAGTATTAAAGTATTAATCTGGAATGTAAAAGGTACAGGCTCCGTTCTTAAGAGGAAGAGGTTAGAATTGGCCTTGAAGAAAGATAGACCTGATATAGTGTTTTTACAGGAAACGCATCAAAAATCAAAGGACACAAACAATTTTTTTTAGGATGGATACAACATTATGAAATGGCGTTTGGTACTTCAAAAGCGAGAGGAGTTGCAATCATGATTTCTAAAAGATTAGGATTTGAGATAACAAAAAGTATTGCTGACCAGGAAGGTAGATATTTGATCATGAGAGGGAAAATTGATGATGAGGAAATAGTTTTAGTGAATATTTACTCTCCAAATGAACATCAAGTGGAATTTTTAGGAAAAGTTCGTAAAATTGTGGTGTTAGAAAAAGTGGCAAAGATGATTGTGGCTGGAGATTTTAATTTGATAAGGTCAAACTTAGACTGTACGAATTTAGCAAGGTGTGGAGCAGGTATTAAAGGGAATGTTCTAGATAATTGGATGGTTGCATTGGGGCTGAAGGATTCTTGGAGAGAGATCAAGGGCTCGGAAAGGGCATATTCCTATTTTTCACACGTTCATGGGTCCTACTCTAGAATAGATTATATATTTTTAACGGAAAACATGGTTAAAAATATTGAGGGAATTGAAATAGGAATTTTTAAGAAATCAGATCATGCTAAAGTGTTTTTGGAATTGAGGACACAAAAGGATAATAGGAGAGGAAGAAATTGGAGATATGATCCTAATCTATTCAAAGATCAAAAATGTAAGAACAAATTATAGAAAGTTGGATGGAAAGCTGGCAGTGGAACGATAATGAAGAGGTAAATTTTAATGTGGTTTGGGATGCCATGAAGTCGGTTTTTAGAGGGGAAAGTATAAAGTTGGCAAGCAACAAGTACAGAAAGTATAAGGTAGCACAGGAGGAGAAAGAAAAAGAAATAAAACAATTACAGGAAGAACACTCAGAAAAGAAGGATAATTTTTTTTGTCAAATTACAAAGGTTGAAGGCAGAATTATTGGGTAAGGATATAGAAAAAGTAAAACGAGATTTGATATATTTAAATAGAGAGTATTTTGAATTTAGCAACAAAAATTCAAGATTATTGGCAATAGCGGCCAAAGTCAAAAAGGAAAAAAGGGAAATTGGGGTTTTGGTTAATAAACAAGGGATAAGGTGTAATAAAGTTAGTGATAAATGTAAAATCGTGAAGGATTTTTATCAAGCACTATACGCTAAAAAAGAGATAGACTTGGGGAAGCTTAAAGGGACTTTGGAGAGGCAGTTAGTGAGTGGAATAAAGCAGGAACACAGGGACAAAATGGAAGAACAGGTTTCTGAGAAAGAGGTAAAGGAAGTAATTAGTGGTTTGAAGTTGGGGAAAGCCCCGGGAGACGATGGACTACCGACCGAGTTTTATAAGGAATTTAAAGACGTTGTGGTACCAAAGCTGGTAAAGTTATATAATTATATCTTGGATGGTGGACAAATTCCGACTTCATGGTATAGGACTACAATTGTTCTGCTGCCAAAATTGGGGGAAAATCTGGAAAAAGTGGAATTTTATAGACCAATCTCTCTTATAAATCAAGATGCCAAGATCTTCACAGCAATACTGGCTAACCGTTTAAACAAATTCATGGGAGAATATATAAATGTTGATCAACTAGGTTTTTTAAAAGGAAGGCATATGGCTGATTTGACCAGGAGGGTGTTAGATCTAATTGATAACATTAATCAAACGAAGGAAAAGGTGGGGTTATTATCTTTGGACATTTTCAAGGCATTTGATTCATTACAATGGTCTTCGATTAAGGAAATAGTTAAAAGCTATGGATTTGGAGATAGATTTAGAAGGGTAATTGATTTGTTATATCAGAAAGGAATTGCTAAGATTAGAGTAAACGATGAGGTTACAGATGAGGTAAAGCTTGAGGCAGGTACTAGACAGGGCTGTCCTCTGTCCCCTATCTTGTTCATTATGGCAATGGAAATTTTGGCTAAAAATATAAGGGAGGATCCAAGTATAGAAGGGATAATGGGTAATAAGGTAAGTATGTATGCAGATGACACACTGCTAATGGTGAAGAATCCGGAGGGGGTTATGGATAGGATTAAAGTGCAAATAGAGGATTTTGAGGATATAACAGGGTTGATGATAAATTGGGATAAATCGGAAATGATGTTGTGTAATATGGGGGAAGAGGAGAAGGAAAAGATGGTGGGGCTATCTAACATATAAATCAAAGATAAGTTGAAATATTTGGGGATAATTATTTCAAATAGATTGGAAGAACTTAAAAGATTGAACTATGATAGCTTGAAAATAGAATTTAAGACTAGAATACAAAGTTTTCAAAAGTTGAAGTTGTCATGGTTTGGGAGGATTGCAATTTGTAAAATGATGTTGTTGCCGAGAATTTCCTATTTGATACACTTGCAATTCAAATGAAGGAAAAGGAGATTAATGAGTTTCAAAAAATGTTTAATAATTTTTGCAATGGAGGTAAAAAATCTAGATTACCAAAGAAACTCTGGTACCTGCCTCAGAAAGAAGGGGGTTTGGGAATGCCAAATTTATTAGCGCATTATCGCGCATTTCAAATTAAGAATGTTGTGAAGATTTTGGCAAGAGGAAAAGTAATTTGGGAGGAGATAGAGATGAAAAATTACAGGAATATTGGTAAAATGATTTTTTGGGGAGATAAGGTTAAAATGATAAATACAAGCAATACTATGATGAGGGATTCATGAATGTGTGGAAAAGATTAAAGAAGCATTTGGTCCCAGATGTCTCTCCAATTTTGGAATTGGCAGACATGGCGTGCTTTCCGATAAAAATAGATTAAAAATGAAAGAAATACTGGATAAAAATGAAGTTTTCTTGGTGAAAGAGTGGTTAAGGACTTGTGGAGATGAAAACAAGAAGAAAAAATTGTTTGAACAGTTTAAATTGGATTGGTTTCAGAAAATGAAGGTTAATAACTGGAATAAAAAATATAGAAGAAAATTATGTAGAGACAGAGAAAAGACGGAATTTGAAGAATTGGTTTTGAAAATTCGAAAAGGAGATAAAAGCATTAAGGGTCTAGTAAGTAAACTTTATGCCTTAATAAACAAGGCGATCCACAGGAAGATTTGAAATTGAAGTGGGAACAGGATTTGAATATAAAGCTAGGAAATGATGAATGGAGAAACAAGTGGAAAAAGAGAATAATAAGAACTATGTCAGTAAAAATTAAGGAACATAATTATAAAATGTTGTGGCAATGGTACCTGACACAACTGAGGTTACATCAGATTGATAATAAAAAGGACAAATTATGTTGGAGATGTAAAGGTACTGTTTGAACCTATGAGCATATGTGGTGGAGCTGTAAAATGATAAATGATTTTTGGAGAAGAATAGAAAAAGAGGTTGGGGAAATAATGGGTAAGAAAATTAAACTGGCGTCAGGTACCATTATGCTAACAGACGTGGATGGTATGTGTTTAAACAAAGAGGAAAAAGAGTTACTAGAAATAATGCTAACTACGGGTAGACAATGCATTGCTAGAAACTGGAAAAATGATGTAACCATACAGACGGGAGAATGGTATAAGGAAATGTGGAACCTAGCATTGAATGATAAATTGACATGGGAGATAAAAGTAAAAAGGGATAAATTGAAGGAAAATAGATTTTGGAGTATTTGGAAGCCTTTTGTTGATCACTCCCTTATGGGTATGGAATGCTGTAGATCTGTACCATCTCAAAGTAGCTTTTGGAGACAATATTGAGACCGAACTCTCCAGGGCAATGTAAATAGATACTGGGTGAATTGTAAGTGTAAATTGGAACTTGATAGTTGTACCTAAATAATAGCATTACTGAAATGTTTTATGAATTGGTTATAGTTACAGTGTTAATTCTCAAGTGGATATTTAACATTATGTGCAGTATAATAGATAATAGTTCAACTATCATCTATGTGGTTATTTTTTATGAAACTCATATATTTTTATGTTTTATGATGTAATGTTTTGTGTATGTTTGTATATTTTTTAAAAAAATCAGTTAATAAAAATTTAATGTAAAAAAGAAACAGAGATGAGCACTGAACACTAGAGTCAGATACGACTGGCTTTTGAGCAAGGGAAACCTTTTCCTTTCTCATTTGTAATAATTTTTTTCCTGGGAAGCAAAGAAAGTGCAGAATAGAAAACCAGCCCCCTAGGGTTAATCAATCTCTCTCTTTCTCTCTCTCTCTCTCCCCCCTTACTGATTTGCCCCCTCTCTCTCCCCTACACACTGATTTGCCCCCTCTCTCCCCCCACTGATTTGCCCCTCTCGCTCCCCCCACTGATTTGCCCTCTCTCTCTCTCCCACTGATTTGCACCTCTCTCTCTTTCCCCCCCACTGATTTGCCCCTCTCTCTTTCAACCCTGATTTGCCCCCTCTCTCTCCCACTGATTTGCCCCATCTCCCTCCTGCCAACTTTGACCCCACTCTTTCTCCCCCACTGATTTGCACCTCTCGCTCCCCCCACTGATTTGCCCTCTCTCTCTCCCACTGATTTGTCCCTCTCTCTCTCAAACCTTATTTGCCCCCTCTCTCTCCCACTGATTTGCCCCATCTCCCTCCCACCAACTGATTTGCCCCCTCGCTCCCTCCTGATTTGCCCCCCTTCTCTCCCCCCTCACTGGTTTGCCCCTCTCTCTCCCGCTCTCCCCACTGATTTGCCCCCTCTCTCCCCCACACTGATTTCCCCCTCTCTCTCCCCCCACTGATTTTCCCCTCTCTCTTCTCCCCCACTGATTTGCCTCTGCATATATGAAATATATCGTTCACCTAGAGTAGACTCAGCAACAGCAAAAACGAAGCTTCCCCATGACCATGTGGCTGGCAGGGAAGGGAAACAGAAACTACAAAAAGTCCCCACCACCTTCTCTCTCTCTCTCTCTTTCCACAAGCAAAAAGCCACAAGCAGCGACCTCTGTTGGCTGGAAAAACATACTGCAGCTCCAGTCAGGATTTTTTATTTAAAAAAATAAGGGAAAATAAGGGAAAATTAATTAAACATGATAGGGGTGGGAAGAGGGGTGAAAATCAGGGGTTTTCCTGGGGAAAATGGGATAGTTGACATGTATGTTTTAGAGTGATAAGGAGAGTCTACTCCTACTTACAAAACAATGAGATCATTCGCAAAGGGCTGTGTGATTTACTAAGCTCCTAAGGGGAAAGGTCGTGTTCTTATTATCTCCCTCAAAAGTAACATTTTCAATCAATGCTGTTGCTCTTAATGTGTTACTTCTAAGCTTTGTGTAGGAGACGAACGGAAGAATGAACTGGAACTAAAAGGAAGAGAAACTGAAAATTGCTGTGGTTAGGGAGAATTACATTAATCATTAACTAGAGCAAAGTACTAACAAAACTGTTTTGTGAGCCATAATAAGTAACATGACTCAGCAAAAGTGAATTTTGGACTTAAATAATAAGTCTGGACTCTGAAGTAATCTTATCTTTTTTTAAAAAAAATATTTTTTTTATTTTTAATTTTTAGAATTTTGGAATTTTGAAATTTTAAAGTTTTGAAGTTTTGAAATTTTTAACTTATACTGTCAAGTACACGTTTTGGATTTGGAAATAAGGGAAATTTCCCGGCAAATACAGGATACTAAACAGAAGGGGAATTTCCTGGCAAATACAGGATACTTGACAGAAGGGGAATTTCCTGGCAAATACAGGATACTTGACAGAAGGGGAATTTCCCAGCAAATACAGGATACTTGACAGAAGGGAATTTCCCGGCAAATACAGGATACTTGACAGAAGGGAATTTCCCGGCAAATACAGGATACTTGACAGAAGGGCAATTTCCCGGCAAATACAGGATACTTGACAGAAGGGAAATTTCCCGGCAAATACAGGATACTTGACAGAAGGGAAATTTCCCGGCAAATACAGGATACTTTTTTTTTAATTTTAATTTTTATTAAATTTTTAACAAACATACAAAAAAGAAAAACAATAACAATACAGTACAATATTACAACAGAAACAACATCAATACAGTATTGCCTCAAATTCATAAGAGCTAGCACATGATAATAATTGAACTGATTATTTACCATATAACCCCCAATATTAAATGCCACATTGTAAATTATTACTATAACCATAACAATCATAAAAACTTTCAGTGCTACCACTATTTTTGTTTCCTTACTGATTACACATCACCCTGTGAATATATACAATGCCCGGAGAGTTTAGTATCTGTTTCATCTCCAAAAACCTCTTTGAAATGGTACAGGTCCAGAACTGTCACTTGCCATAAGAGAATGATCCACAAACGGCTTCCAAATACTCCAGAACCTATTCTCTTTTAATTTATCTCATTTTACTTTGATCTCCCATGTCAGTTTGTCGTTCAGTGCTAAACTCCACATTTCTTTATACCACTCTCCAATCTGTATAACTACATCATTTTTCCAATTTCTGGCTATACATTGTCTACCTGTAGTTAATATAATTTCCAATAATTTTTTTTCCTCCTTGTTCAAACCCATGCCTTCCACATTTGTTAGGAGGATGGTACCTGACACCAACTTAACTCTTTTACCCATTATTTCACCAATCTCCCCTTCTATTCCTCTCCAAAAATCATTTATTTTTTTACAACTCCACCACATATGTTCATATGTTCCAACCGTTTCTTTGCATCTCCAACATAAATTGTCCCTTTTATTATCCATCTAATGAAGCCTCAGTGGTGTCAAGTACCATTGCCACAGCATTTTAAAATTATGTTCCTTAATTCTTACTGACATTGTTCTCATTATCCTCTTTTTCCATTTATTCCTCCATTCAACATCTCCTATTTTTATATTCAAGTTTTGTTCCCACTTTGAAAGTGGAATTTAAGAGTAAAATACAAGAGTTTCAGAAGCTGAAGCTGTCATGGTTTGGGAGGATTGCAATTTGCAAAATGATATTGCTGCCAAAGATTATTTTTTTATTTGATGCACTTGTGATCCACTTGAAGGAGAAGGAAATTATGAGTTTCAAAAGATGTTTAATAGTTTTTGTAATGGAGGTAAAAAATCCAGACTTCCAAAGAAGTTTTGGTACTTATCTCAGAAAAAAGGGGGTTTGGGCATGCCAAATTTGTTAGCATACTATCGAGCATTCCAAATTAAGAATGTTGTGAAGATCTTGGCAAGAGAAAAGGCAATTTGGGAGGAACTGGAGATGAAAGAGTATAGGAATATTGGCAATATGATCTTTTTGGGAATAAAGGATAAACCGATAAAGACAAGTAATACTATGATGAGAAGCCTCATGGAGGTGTGGAAAAGAGTAAAGGAAGATATGGTCCCAAATCTCTCTCCAATTTTGGAATTGACTGATATGGTGTGTTTTCCGATAAAAATAGATAAGGAAAAATAGGAAATATTGGATAAAAATGAAATGTCTTAACTGAAGGACTGGTTAAAAGTTTGCAATGATGAAACCAAGAGGAAAAAAATATTTGAAAAGTTAAAATTGGATTGGTTTCAGAAATTGAAGGTTGATAATTGGAATAAAAAATATAGAAGAGAAGTAGGGATAGATAGAACAAAGACTGAATTTGAAGAATTGGTATTAAAGATCAGAAAAGGGGAAAAGAACATTAAGGGTCTGGTAAGCAAACTTTACATTATACTGAATAAGGGTAAAGATCCACAGGAAGATTTGAAATACAGGATACTTGACAGAAGGGAAATATCCCGGCAAATACAGGATACTTGACACAAGGGAAATTTCGCAGCAAATACAGGATACTTGACAGAAGGGAAATTTCCCAGCAAATACAGGATACTTGACAAAAGGGAAATTTTCCAGCAAATACAGGATACTTGACAGAAGGGAAATTTCCCAGCAAATACAGGATACTTGACAGAACGGAAATTTCCCAGCAAATACAGGATACTTGACAGAAGGAAAATTTCCCGGCAAATACAGGATACTTGACAGCTGGACCATTAGGAAAGCTGAGCGCAGAAAAATAGATGCCTTTGAAATGTGGTGTTAGAAATAGGTCAATCCTAGAAGAAATCAACCATGACTGCTCATTAAAGGCCAAATAGTAAAGATGACGCTAAAGTACTTTGGACATCAAATGAGAAGAGAGGATTCACTTGAGAAATCCTTGATGCTGGGAAAGGTGGAGGACAAAAAGAAGGGGATGGCCAAAAAGAAGATGGCTAGATGGTATTGTAGATGCAATGGGCACAAAGCTGTGCGGGCCAAAGAATCCTTTCCCCATCTACTCGGGGGAGTTTTGTTTTGCCTTCTTTCTTGTTTGCTCAGTGGCTTAACTGACTAAGATGCTGTCTAGGAGGCAGAAATAGTGATGCCCCCTCCCACTGATTTGCCCCTCCTCTCTCTCCCTCACTGATTTGCCGCCCCTCTCTCCCCCACACACACTGATTTGCCATCTCCCCCCATATTTGCCCCCTCTCTCCCCCACTGATTTGCCCACTCTCTCTCTTTTCCCCCCACTGATTTGCCCCCTCTCTCTCCCCCCTGATTTGCCCCCTCTCTCTCCCACTTATTTTTCCCCCTCTCCCTCCCCCCACTGATTTGCCCCCACTCACTCTCCCCACTGATTTGCCTCTCTCTCTCACTCTCCCCCCACTGATTTTCCCCTCTCTTTCCCCACTGATTTGCCCCCTCTCTCTCTTCCCCCCCACTGATTTGCCACTCTCTCTCTCTCCCTGATATGCCCCCCCCTCTCTCTCCTACTGATTTGCGCCCTCTCCTTCCCCCCCACTGATTTGCCCCACTCTCTCTACCCCACTGATTTTCCCCTCTCTCTCCCTCTCCCCTCACTGATTTTACCCATCTCCCCCACTTATTTGCCCCCTCTCTCTCGACCCTTATTTGCCCCCTACTCTCCCTCCCCACTGGTTTCCCCTCTCTCTCCCTCTCTCCCCACTAATTTGCCCCCTTCTCTCCCCCACACTGATTTTTCCCCTCCTCCCCCCCCCACTGATTTGCCCCTCTCTCTCCCCCCACACTGATTTGCCCCTGCATAAATGAAATATATCGTTCACCTAGAGTAGACTCAGCAGCAGCAAAAAGAAAGCTTCCCCATGACCATGTGGCTGGCAGGGATGGAAAACAGAAACTACAAAAAGTCCCCACCACCTTCTCTCTCTCTCCCTTTCCACAAGCGAAAAGCCACAAACAGCGACCTCTGGTGGCTGGTTAAACAAACTGCAACTCCAGTCAGGATTTTTTATAAAAAAATAAGGGAACATAATGGAAAATTAATAAAACTGGATGGGGGTGGGAAGAGGGTTAAAAATAAGGGGTTTTCCTGGGAAAAACAGGATAGTTGACAGGTATGGAGCTGATCAGAATATGTGTTACCCCGGCACCATCTTAACCATGCAGGGATGGATGCATGCATACACGCACTACACTGGGTATAGTGGAAGGCAGATTTACAAATTACAACCTAATGTGTTTGTCCTTTGCCACTAGCTTGATTGATAAAATTATTTTCCTGCTTCTGGTATTTTTGACAACACCCCACTCCTTTTTGTGTTTGTTTTTTGTCTCCATTGTTTTGTGGGTACTCTTCTCTTCTTCCTGACCTCCAACCAAATAACAAGCATGGAGGTTCTCTCTGCCTTCTGGAAACTCCATTTTTCTATTTCTCTCTCTCTTCTGATTACTATAGATAGTAATTGGAAGTAAAGATACTCTTTTTCTATTTTAAATGTTTCTAGATTGCAAAAGCTGGCTTGAGACTCAATATCAAGAAAACCAAGATAATGGCAACAGGCCCGATCAGTTCCTGGAAAATAGACGGGGAAGAAGTAGAAGCAGTGACAGATTTTACTTTCTTAGGATCTAAGATCACTGCAGATGGAGATTGCAGCCATGAAATAAAGAGGTGGCTGATTCTAGGGAGACAAGCCATGAGAAACCTGGGGAACATAGTGAAAAGCAGAGACATCACCTTGAAAACAAAAATTAGAATAGTCAAAGCAATGGTATTCCCAGTGGTAATGTACGGATGTGAGAGCTGGACAATTAGGAAAGCTGAACGCAGAAGAATAGATGCCTTTGAAATGTGGTGTTGGAGGAGAGTTTTGAGGGTACCTTGGACAGCGAGGAGAACAAATAGGTCAATCTTAGAAGAAATCAACACTGACTGCTCATTGGAAGGTCAAATAGTAAAGATGAGGCTAAAGTACTTTGGGCATCAAATGAGAAGGGAGGATTCACTTGAGAAGGCCGTGATGTTGGGAAAAGTGGAGGGCAAAAGAAGAAGGGGGAGGCCAAGGATGAGATGGATAGATGGTATTGTAGACACAATGGGCACAGAACTGGGAGGACTGAGGGGGATGGTGGAGGACAGAGGCGCCTGGAGAACGATGGTCTATAGGGTCGCAAAGGGTCGGAATCGACTGTGCGACTGAACAACAACAAAGATTGCTTTTTATAATATAAAATGCTGGTCTATGTATAAAAGATGAGGGGACAGGCAGTGATTCAACTGGGACAATCTCTCCATGTTTTCTCTGTGTTGCTGCTGTTGGTTTTTCTACCTCATAGTATGCTAACTAGGTGGAATAACCAAAATCTCCCAGTAGAATGCAGTCGTGCCCAGTATGTTCAATGTCTGGCTTGCAAATTGTTGTCCCAAAGTCTCTCTTGTTTTGGATATGTCCATTTCTGACCTGTTTTTTAGAGATTCACACTGTGTTGTCTCAAGAACTTTGGATATAGTCTTTCCCACTCAGTCTGCTACTCTGTGATATCTGTTAATCTCACTGCAGCTTTTGCTAGCTACTTCCTTGCAAGCTTATTACATATAGAATCCTTTTTTTATAGGAACCATTGTCGTGGTTAGGCAAATCTTCCACCTGGTGACTCAATAGTTCTTTAGGCTATTCATTTTAAACTGATTAATCTGCTCCCAGCTGGGGTGATACTACAGGCCACAGACAGATATAAATGGATTAACATTAATTTAATGCTTTTTTTAAAATGAAAAACCAAATAACCCTGAGACGCATACCTCCAAGGTTCCCTTGGTAGCCATGCAAAGTTTGAAGTATCTGTTTCACTGTCTTCCAGTTGTGCTAGAAGTCACCTACATAAATATCATCATCACCATCATCACAAGGGACTGAGGTAGCTCAGTGGTTAAGAAACTCACATTGTTAGCTGAAAGGTCAGCAAGTTGGCAGTTCAAGACCTGAGTACTGCATGACAGAATGAATGCCTGTCTTTGTCCCAGCTCCTGCCAACCTAGCAGTTTGAAAGCAAGAAATTGCAAGTAGATAAATAGGGAATACTTCAGTGGGAAAAGCAAAAATCCTTTCAACCCAGAATTCACCTTTGTGTACTTCTGACATGATTTTTTTTTTAAATCATCATCATTGGTGGAGGTAGTGGTGGAGGAGGAGGCGGCATTTACATGGACCACTAGATGTTCAGACTGGAGTTTTGGAACCCCACTGCTCAAGTCCTAGTACTGGGCATAAGAGTAAGTGAGGTATCATTTGATAATGTGGCTGGTACCTAGTAATAAGGGACTTTAAGAACTTAAGAACATAAGAACAGCCTTGCTGGAACAGCCCACAGCCCATGCAGTCCAGCATTCTGTCTCACACAGTGGCTCACCATTTGCTTCAGGGTATTCCCAAGCAGATGCCTTCACCTGCTTAGGATTCCCTGGAAATGGCATTGAGAGATATCCTGCCTATCTCTGCAACCCGGAGGTTGTCCTTAGGTATCCATAATTATAGCCATTGATACCCTTGTCCTCCATGAACTTGTCTAATCCTTTCTTGAAGCTGTCAAGACTGACAGCTGTCACCACTTCTTCTGGCAGGGAGTTCCATAGACCAGTGATCCTCTGGGTGAAAAAGTACTTTCTCTTATTTGTTTGAGAACTAGTACCCAAAAGTTTCATGGAGTGCCCCCAAGTTCTAGCATTATGCGATAGGGAAAACAGTTTTTCTTTATCTACTTTGTCCACACCATGCATGATTTTATAAACTTCAATCAGGTCACCTCTTAGATTCAAGAGTGAAGAGGCCCAACCGTTGCAGCCTCAGATGGTAAGGAAGGTGTTCCAGTCCCCTAATTATTCTCGTTGCCCTCCTCTGCCATACCTGTCAAGTTTTAGATATGAAAATAAGGGAAAATTTAGGCCACACCCTTCTCTTCCATGCCATACCCCCTCCTCCCTAAAATCTAGGCACATCCAAGAGCCTAGAAGATGAGGAACTATATTCAGCTCGTGCTATTAACACAATTTTAATGTGGTAATTAGAAACGATTTGGAGTCAAACTTTCAAATAAAGAGCTGCTCTGAAGTCCCTGATGCTTTTGCTTAAGTTTTTGGGTGAAATCGAGGTTGGAGTTTGGAGATCGGGCGGTGAGTGAAGCGCAGTGCAGGCTGGGCTGAACGAGTCCTCCTGAGGCCAGACAGGACCTCGATCATTCGAAACTAAAGAAGGGGGCTTCGGAGCTTTATAATAAATTAAACGAAACGGCGGTGGACAAGGGGTTGTGGAGTGGATGGAGGAGAGAGCCTGAGGAGATTAAGTAAGTCACGAAGGAGAGTGGAAGTTGGAGGTCAGAAGGAAGAAGGAGGAAGGAGTGGGGGTGAGAAGGAGTAATGGCAGTGAGCTCTGTAAAGATCAAAAGTTAGAGAAAGTACAGAAAGACGACCTGAAGTTAAAGCGATAAGTTTGGAGTGGTGGTTCTGGAGTTGGAGTGAAGGAGTGGTGGTATTTGGATGGAAGGAGAATAGAAGTGGAAAAGGAAGGATTAAAAGAAATGAAGGAGGAGAAAGAAATAAGGAGAAAGAGGGTAGCCGAAGTTCACCGGGCTCATTGAATGGAGGTGGACCTTATTTGTTTTTGTTTTTTTATAAATTTTTATTGAATATAAAAAGATAAACATTACAAAGAAGAAGAAAATACAGAAAAGAAAACATGTAATTTAAAAGAAAAAAATATTCAATTTTTATCGAATCCAATTACATTAAACATAACATAAACACTAATAATCACCCTGTGTATTTACAAGTTATAAGAACCTGCGGGATATTGCCTTTTTTACCATTTCCAAAAATATATATATTCTGGTACAAGGCTATTGCTCTGATCTCCATTCAGTAAGTATTCCACAAAAGGTTGCCAAATTTTCTAAAATCTATTTTCTTTAATTTTTCCCTTATATTTGTTTATTTTCCATGTCAGTTTGTCATTCAATGCAAGATCCCACATCTCTTTATACCATTCCTCTACTTTTAGAACTCTATCAAGTTTCCAGCTCCTTGCAATACACATTCTAGCTGATATCAGCATAATAGCTATTAGTTCCTTATTGTCTTCATTTACTTTCAAATTCTCCACATCTGTTAACAGCACCATATTTAAATTCAATTCACATTCTACCCCCATAATATCACATATTTCCTTCTCAATTTTTCCCCAATACTCTTTTACCACTTTACAATTCCACCACATATGTTCATATGTCCCTAAAGAGTTTTTACATCTCCAACACATTTTACTTTTAGCATTGTCCATTTGAAATAATCTCTCAGGAATCAGATACCACTTCCATAACATTTTGTAATTATGCTCTTTCAAAATGCCAGACCAACTGAAGGAAAGAATAGTTAGTTGGCTAAACAGTTTGAAAATGGGGAAATATTTTGAGAATGAAGATATTGCAAATGTTTATAGATTGGGTGCAAGGAAAGGCAAAAGCATTCAAAGAAATGTTTTAGTTAAGTTTGCAAATTGGGGGGATAAATTAAAGGTGATGGCTTTTATAAAACAAGCTGGATCTGGCATTTTAAAAATTGATGAGAATGATGTTGAAGTTTACAACGATATATCAATGGAATAATGTGGTTGGTGATATAAGATGAAACCAGCAACAAAAATTTTGATGGAACGTGGGATAAAATATAATTGGTGATTTCCACAACAATTGAGATTTTTTATGATAAGAAAATGCATACAATTGATGCAGGGATGGATGCTTTGGAATATTTGTGTTTAATTGGTTTGGTTAAGGTGGCTTCACAAGAATGGCTTGGATTAAGGAAAGCTTTAATAGAATCGGGGGGAATAAAAAGAGACTATGGAAATTTTGAAGAGAGGGGGGCTACAGGAGGAACAGATGTGGATTCTAAAGCATTGATGGTGGTTGATGAAGGGTGAATCAGGATTTAGTGGATGGAGAAGAAAATGGAATGATGCAGGGGAGAGAAATAATTTTTATAAATGTTTGTGTGTTTTCAAAAGTAAGATTGTGTGCTGCTGGAGTGTTATATAGTAGACACATCTTGCACATTTCCCCCCTCCTCTCTTTGATAGTCAAGGGCTACTTTTTGTAGAAAGAAGTGGTGAGGGTAGGTATGAATGTTTATTGTTTTAGATGTTGTTATTGTTTATGTGTGGTAGAGGGAAACACGCCCGTAGGAGGAAGCAGAGGTCATAGAAGATGGTTTTTAAGATTAAGATATGAGAAATATTAAGGTGTTATCATGGAATGTGAAAGGTACTGGCTCTCCAGTGGAGAGGAGAAGAATAGAATCAGCCCTGAGGAAAGATAAGCCAGATATAGTCTTTTTACAGGAAACTCAGCAAAAATCGGGGCATACAAACAAGATTTTTTTAGGGTGGATGCAAATTTATGAAAAGTCCTATGGTACTTCAAAAGCAAGAGGGGTCGCAGTTCTGATCTCGAGTGGACTAAGTTTCGAGATGATAAATAGTATTTCCGACCCAGAAGGTAGATACTTAATAATAAAAGGGAATATTGATGATGAGGAACTAATTTTAGTGAATATATATGCACCAAATGATCATCAAGGGGAGTTCTTAGATAAAATGTATGGTATACTGGAGAAAGAAAAAGCAACAAAAATGATTGTAGCTGGAGATTTTAATTTAATAAGGTCGAACTTAGATTGTACATATATAGCAAGGAGTGGAAGAGGATTTAAAATGCAGATTCTTGATAAATGGATGAAATTTCTAGATTTGAAAGATACATGGAGGGAGTTTAAAGGGTCGGAAAGGGCTTATACATTTGTTTCACAGGTGCATAATACATACTCCAGAATAGATTATATATTTGTAACAGAGAGTATGATCAGGAATATAGATGAGGTGGAAGTGGGATTTTTTTAAGAATCAGATCATGCAAAAGTGTGGGTGGAATTAAGAATAGAGGGAGTAAAGAAAATTAGAAGGAATTGGAGATATGATGGTAAAGTTTTTAAAGACCATAAATGTAAAGAGCAAATAATTGAAAAATGGAAGGAAAGTTGGTATTGGAATGATACAGATGAGGTGAGTTTTAATATGGTATGGGATGCCATGAAGTCGGTTTTTAGAGGGGAGACTATTAAGTTGGCTAGTATTAGAAATAAACAATTTAAGGAAACACAAGACAAAGTTGAAAAAGAGATAAAGCGGTTACAAGAAGAGCATGTAAAGACAAATGATAAGAAGGTTTTTGACAGGATGCAAATATTAAAGACGGAATTGGTAGGAAAGGATATTGAAAAGGTAAAAAGAGACTTGGTATATTTAAAAAGGGAATATTTTAAATACAGCAATAAGAATTCAAAATTATTAGCAAGAGCTGCTAAAAAGAGAAATAAAAGGGAAATTGGAATTTTGATTAATAAAGAAGGAACAAGATGTAATAGGATTAGGGATAAATATAAGATTGTCAAAGATTTTTATCAGGATTTATATTATTATTATTATTATTATTATTATTATTATTATTATTATTATTATTATTATTATTATTATTATTATTATTATTATTATTATTATTATTAGGTTTATTTCTATACCGCCTTTCTTCCCCAATGGGCAACTCAAGGCGGTTCACAACAGTAAAATAAACACTAAAACAAAATATAGCATTACAATATCAGAACAAATAGCAATAACAATACAATAATCAGCAAAATAAAAGATAAAAAAATACAAAATAATATTGTCAAATCCATATAATCAATAACATAGTAACAATAAATAAGATCCCCAGAGATACAATGTACCACAGATCATAAGCCCATACAGTGTGATACAAAGCGTCTTGCCTCACAGACCAGAGCCCTAACAACACAAGGTATACTTCCCCGGGCGAAGGAGTGGCTCCGGGAGGAGGCGAAGCAGTCTACCTTTTTCGTATCGGCCTGAGGCAGGACCCAGGAGTGCGAAGAAAAGAAAAGGCACTTCCCCCCTCCCCCCGCAGCAGCAGCAGCAGTCCTTGAGTGGCAGCAGGTTTTCAGCTCAGCCTGGCAGCCCACAGCCCTTTATCCTCCCCACAGATGGACTGGGAAGGAAGGGCGGGGCTCCCCACAGCTGTGGGAGCAGTCCTCAGGTGGCAGCAGGTCTTCGGCTCAGCCTGGTAGCCCACAGCCTTTTATCCTCCCCACAGATGGACTGGGAAGGAAGGGCGGGGCTCCCCACTGCTGTGGGAGCAGTCCTCAGGCAGCAGCAGGTCTTCAGCTCAGCTTGGCAGCCCACAGCCTTTTATCCTCCCCACAGATGGACTGGGAAGGAAGGGCGGGGCTCCCCACAGCTGTGGGAGCAGTCCTCAGGTGGCAGCAGGTCTTCGGCTCAGCCTGGTAGCCCACAGCCCTTTATCCTCCCCACAGATGGACTGGGAAGGAAGGGTGGGGCTCCCCACGGCTGTGGGAGCAGTCCTCAGGCAGCAGCATTTATATGCTAAAAAGAATATAGATTTGGGGAAGTTAAAGGATCAATTGGGGAAACAAATAAAAAATAAGATAAAACAGAAACATAGAAATAGAATGGAAGAACGAATAACAGAGTAATAAATAAAAGAAGTAATAGCCAACTTGAAGTCAGATAAAGCCATACCTGTCAACTATTCCATTTTTTCCTGGGGAAAACCCCTTATTTTTACCCCTCTTCCTGCCCCCATCCCATTTTATTAATTTTCCATTATTTTCCCTTATTTTTTAATAAAAAAATCCTGACTGGAGCTGCAGTATGTTTTTCAGCCACCAGAGGTCGCTGTTTGTGGCTTTTCGCTTGTGGAAAGGGAGAGAGAGAGAAGGTGGTGGGGACTTTTTGTAGTTTCTGTTTCCCTTCCCTGCCAGCCACATGGTCATGGGGAAGTTTCATTTTTGCTGCTGCTGAGTCTACCCTAGGTGAACGATATATTTCATATATGCAGGGGCAAATCAGTGTGGGTGGGAGAGAGAAGGGCAAATCAGTGGGGGGGAGAGAGAGGAGGCAAATCAGTGGGGGGAGAGGGAGAGAGAGGGGCAAACCAGTGGGGGAGAGAGAGTGGGGGGGGCAAATCAGTGGGGAGAGGGGGCAAATCAGGGGGAGGGGGCAAATCAGTGGGGGGAGAGAGTGTGGGGGGCAAATCAGTGGGGGGAGGGAGAGGGGGCAAATCAGTGGGAGAGAGGGGGCAAATCAGGGGAGAGAGAGAGGGGCAAATCAGTGGGGGGAGAGAGAGGGGCAAATCAGTGGGGGAGAGAGTGTGGGGGCAAATCAGTCGGGGGAGGAAGAGGGGGCAAATCAATGGGAGAGAGAGGGCAAATCAGTTGGAGAGAGAGGGACAAATCAGTGCTGGAGAGTGGGGGGCAAATCAGTGGGGGGGAAAGAGAGAGAGGGCAAATCAGTGGGAGAGAGAGGGGCAAATCAGTGGGGTGAGAGGGAGAGAGAGGGGCAAACCAGTGGGGGAGAGAGAGTGGAGGGGCAAATCAGGGGGAGAGAGAGGGGGCAAATCAGGAGGAGAGGGGGGGGCAAATCAGTGGGGGGAGAGGGAGAGAGAGGGGCAAATCAGTGGTGGAGAGAGAGTGGGGGCAAATCAGTGGGGGAAGGGAGAGGGGGAAATCAGTGGGAGAGAGAGGGGCAAATCAGGGGGGAGAGAGAGAGGCAAATCAGTGGGGGGGAGAGGGCAAATCAGTGGGAGAGAGAGGGGCAAATCAGTGGGGGGGGAGAAAGGGGTAAAATCAGTGTGTGGGGGGAGAGGGGGGGCAAACCAGTGAGGGAGAGAGGGAGGCAAATCAGTGGGGGGGGGAGAGAGAGAGTAACCCTAGGGGGCTGGTTTACTATTCTGCACTTTCTTTGCTTCCCAGGAAAAAAATAATTAAATATGAGAAAGGTAAAGGTTTCCCTTGCTTGATAGCCAGTCGTATCCGACTCTAGGGTTCAGTGCTCATCTCTGTTTCAAAAGGCAAACAGCCAGCGTTGTCTGAGTCTGCAGACGTTTCCGTGGTCATGTGGCAGGCATGACTAGACACCAGAGCGCACGGAACGCTGTTACCTTCCCACCAAAGTGGTCCCTATTTATCTACTTGCAATTTCTTGCTTTCGAACTGCTAGGATGGCAGGAACTGGGACAAAGATGGGAGCTCATTCCATCCTGCAGTACTCGGGAATCGAACTGCTGACCTTCTGCCTCCCAGTCAGCATCTTAGTCACTTAAGCCACTGAGTAAACCTAGTAGACACTGGATTTGTTTCAAGCAATTTCCAAGGTGGAGTTTGTAATATTGTAAAATCAATTTGCTGGAGTAGGTTTCGGGTTTCACCCCAGGTAGTGTAGATTTCCTTGTTTCAAATGTTGATCAACAAAAGATCGCCTGCTACTCAATATCCCACCAATCCTACCAGCAGCACCAGCACCAATTCCCTTATACTGAAGTAAATGACTTCTATTTGGTTGGGAGCTATGGTACACAGAGACATGCTAAAACCCATATGCAAAGAGTTTGGAACTATGTCCTCATTAGCATTAATAAAAGAGTTAGTTAAGGTGAGGAAAAATCAGTTACAGCTGGAGGTAGTCCTTAGTTTAGTGCAGTATTTCTTGAGTCATGGCAAATGTCCTTCCTCAGTTTTACACGTTGGTTTATTTGGCAATTCAGGGTCACTCATTTCCATAATAATAAGTGTGTGCTATCAAGTGAATTCTGACTTATGATGAGCCTTCCCAGAGTTTTTAGGTGGAAATTACACAGAAGAGATTTATTATTCCCTTCTTCTAGGGGCATTCTGGGACTGTGCAGTTTGCCCATGGCTAAACATGCTAGCTCTTCTCACAGGAAATCAAACTCCCAACTAGAGTCAGATAGCAGCCCCACTCTTTACTTTTTAACAGTTGAATCTTTTCACTTCATTTCAAAGCATATAATCACTTTGAACCAATGCAGAAAGAAAAGACCAGCTAGCGCGCGCGCACACACACACACACACACACACACACACACACACACACACACACACACACACACACACAAGGGCATGCATGTACATGTACACACACATGCACACCCAGAGACAAAAAGCAATGCTTCAACAAAGCACCTTCCTTCTCACCTCCTGCCTTACCAGAGAACTAAGATTGGAAAATGAACTCTGGCTCACTACACTTTTATAACAGTCTAACCTAGGCTTTCTCAAGGTTTTCGGGCCGCGGGCCTGACCACACTTCCTAGACTGCTGATAGGGCCGGTCACAGGGTTCCTCCCACCCAGAAGCAGAAGTAAAATGCATGGCATGCATGTGCAGAACACGTTTTAATTCTGCTTCTGGGATCGGTGAGGGCGTCAGGGGCCGGATGAGTTGGCATCAGGGGCCAGTTTTGGCCCACAGACTGTAGGTTGAGAATGCCTGGTCTAATCCCTCTTGAGTCTTCTTCTGCCATATCCAAATCCAAATATTGGTGATCCATGAAGACTGTCCAGAGAATAAAATACAGTGGTCTTTCATCTGCCATCCGCATCGCAACATGACCCTCATACCACTGATCCAGGTCTGTGATTTACTTTCTGGTCTTGGGCCCTTTTGGCACACAAAGTCCTCCTCAGCCACAGACCAGTATTGATGAAGCTGCTGCCCTCTATCAAGATGGATTCAAATGAGATTTAATACACTTGGGGACCATCACCCTTCCCTGTGGACTTCAGCACCCAAGCCAATAGTCCTCACAGTTATCAGGTTAGTTAACCGCCACCTGCCACTAGGCTTTGAGTGGCTGGCAGTCTGGTCTACTCTATTACCATAGCAGCATTACCTGGCCAGACTCTTGACTAGTAATGTAATCCTTATCAAATTCACCCTCATTTTTATGAGATGTATCCCCTCCTCCGCTTTCATGGCATTATTGCAGGATTTGTTATACATTTTATTAAAAGTATTGGGAAATGTGATAACTGTTGTTTTGTTGGTTGCAGGAACTAGGCATCACTGGATGTGTTTGTGTACACATTGCCACCATCATACAGAAAAAACTCAACATTAACACTTAAGGAAGCAGCCTGCTCAGCAGTCAGGAGTTTATAATTTGTGTGTTATGAAATGGGGAACCTTTGGCATCTCTGCCTCATCTTAACCTATAAATACAAGGGTTAACCGTTGGAACTGGCTATATGTTGCTATGCCTCGCCCTACTTGCCTGCACTCACCCTTCGTGCACACGGCCGATCTGGGTACGCAGGTCAACGAAGGATTGAAAAAACCGGCAGTGGGGCAACAGCCCCACAAACGCGAAGAAAGGGAAACAACTTCACTTCCCAACATTCCTTGCGCCGCGCAGCGCCAGAGCCAATCAGGCTGAGAGGCTCTTGCATGGCGCAGGGTTCGGAAACGCGCCGCAGCCAATCCAAAGAAAAGCATTTTAAAAAAACGCAGCACAAACACAAAGCAGCAACCCATAACTACAAGCCCCAGCGTCCTGCGCGCTGCTGAGGAAACCAGCGCCCGAAAAATGAAAAATAAAAACAACTCACAGCCAAGCACACACCAGCCGGCTTTCTTTCCCTCACCAACAGCGCCTGAAGGTCCCGACTGGAGTTTCCCCTTTAATATCAGTGGGTGGGGGTTGCGATCCCCCTCTCCGCTGGCTACCCAAGGGTTGGGAGGTTTGTGTGGAGAAAAGGGGTATATTGCCCCAACACTTCTGGACCCAGGACATCAGGCAGAGTGGATCGATCCCCCCCCCTCCTTAAAACAACTCCGTCTTTTCTTCTCTTTAAAAACGGAGTTGTTTTAAGGAGGGGGGGTGGGGATTCGATCCAGTCTGCCTGATGTCCTGGGTCCAGAAGTGTTGGGGCAATATACCCCTTTTCTCCCCACAGACCTCCCAACCCTAGGGTAGCCAGCGGAGAGGGGGGTCACAACCCCCACCCACTGATATTAAAGGGGAAACCCGATCTACTTTCACGACTCCACACAAACAAAGCACCATAACACACTAAAGCCCCCCTCCCCACCACCTAGCCCACCCTTCCTAACCCCAACAACCACGCCCCCCCTCCCCACCACCTAGCCTACCCTTCCTAACCCCCAACGAAAAACAACTCACCAACTCACAGCCAAGCAAACACCAGCTGGCTTTCTTTCCCTCACCAACAGCGCCTGAAGGTCCCGACTGGAGTTTCCCCTTTAACAGCAGTGGGTAGGGGGTTGCAATCCCCCTCTCCGCTGGCTACCCTAGGGTTGGGAAGTTTGTGGGGAGAAAAGGGGTTTATTGCCCCAACACTTCTGGACACAGAGGAACAGGCAGAGAGGATCGATCCCCCACCCCCCTCCTTAAAACAACTCCGTCTTTTCTTCTCTTTAAAAACGGAGTTGTTTTAAGGAGGGGGGTGGGGGATCGATCCACTCTGCCTGTTCCTCTGTGTCCAGAGGTGTTGGGGCAATATACCCCTTTTCTCCCCACAAACCTCCCAACCCTAGGGTAGCCAGCGGAGAGGGGGGTCACAACCCCCACCCACTGATATTAAAGGGGAAACCCGATCTACTTTCACGACTTCACACAATCAAAGCACCATAACACACTAAAGCCCCCCTCCCCACCACCGAGCCCACCCTTCCTAACCCCAACGACCACGCCCCCTAGCCCCCCTTCCTAACCCCCAACGACCATGCACCCCTCCCCACTACTAACCCACCCTTCCTAACCCCCAACGACCATGCCCCTCTCCCCACCACCTAGCCCACCCTTCCTAACCCCCAATGACCACGTCCCTTCCCCACCACCAAATAAATAAATAATTTTTTAAAAAATTTCTAAAAACAGTCAAACACATCCAAAAATACACAAAAACAAAAACACCAAAAACAATCCAAAGTAAACAAAGACACAATCAAAAACGAAACAAACAGACAAAAAATACAAATTCCAACCCCACCCCCCACCCCCGCCCACACACACACACACACACACACACACACACACACACACACACACACACACACACACACACACACACAAAACAAAGAAAACAAGCAAACTTACCAAAAGATGTGCTACCTCCACCAGGACTGAAAAAGAAATGAATAAAGAAAGAGACTACTTACCAGAAGAAGCTCCACCCAGAGGCCAGGAGAGAAAAAAAAAGTCAAAATACAATAACCCCTACCAGCACCACCTGCTGGCCACAATAGTAAAAACAATTCAAAAAACACACAAACATTGAATGTAAAAAACATTTACTTTTACATTATTAAAATTATGACCTACGGTACAACTAATTAAAAAAATTCAAAAAACTAAAACATTATTCACTTACATAAAACAATTTGAAAAAATTATATCATACTTTCTTCTTTAATTAATCCTAAAAAAAAAGCAGATCCCAGTTAATAACAGCCAAGCCAAAAAATTTTTACATAAATAAACATTTAAAAAATTAAAATTACAGACTAAGCAATTTTTAAAAAACATTAACACAATGTAACCTTCCAACACAATTTAAAACTATTGCAAAAATAAAATTGGTTCATTTTTTATTAAAACACACGGAGAAAAAAGCCCGGCAACACCGGGCAACCCTTGCTAGTACAAGATATTTCTTAAAGAGGATAACGAATGTTTGCAGTGCAGACTCATAATGCCTAGATGGGATCAACCTTGCTTCAGATGTTCTTTTCCAATCCCTTGGATGGAAGAAGAAGGCTTGGTTTTTTAAATGTCTAGGACCTAGGTCAGTAATGGCGAACTTTTAGAGACCAAGTGCCCAAACTGCAACCCAAAACTCACTTATTTATCGCTAAGTGTGAACACAGGAGCAGGGGGGAAAGAAACTCTCCCAGTTGGCTGTTGGGCAGAGGTGCGGGGTGAACTCTGTGCTGGGGAAAAGGAGGAAGTGTTCCCATTGGGCTGCTGGGCAGAGGGGATGGGTGAACTCTGTGCTGGGGGAGGGAGGAAGTGCTCCCATTGTGCTGCTGGGCAGAAGGGTGGGACAAACTGTGCTGGGGTGACTGCATGGGTGCCCACAGAGAGGGCTCTGAGTGCCACCTCCAGCACACGTGCCATAGGTTCACCACCACTGACCTAGGTGAATAACTATAAAATAAGGATGCCCATAGAAGCAAATTTGAGAAATCTCCCCCCCCCCCCACTTGTTCAAATGATTGCATGAACTATTTATTATTGATAGTATGCTTGGAGTAATGTGTGAAAAACAGCCTCAGGAGCACATATTAAGGCTTGATATGTGCCTCTGAGATTGCTTTTCAAGTAATTAATGATTAAGCCCCACCATATTCATTGCTTTCTGTGACATAAGTTTCACAGTTATAGACCTGCCTTATCAGCTGCTAGCAATCAGCACCCCAAAACAAACAACCTACTTTGGTTTAAGGCACAGCACATAGACATGATGCAAGATGAGAATGCTTATCATATCCTCATTAGCATTAACAAAACTGCATACTTCAGCAAAATCAAACTTGCCTGCTATTTGGATGTGTCTCTGGGTATCTGGAAGTCTCTACTGGGCCTAACTCTAGAGACACAGCCTCTTTACTTTATTCTTCTTAATATTATATTTATAGCACATGCTAAGCTAATGCCTGTTTATCCTCTGGATCAGGCAAGGGCAGGTGGCTGAATTGCTTGCAGCATTTTTGCCTGATGTGGACTACCCAAGGTGTGGAAATAGCCCAGCATAACTCAAGTCTTGTCCTGTCTTCTTGTTTAAATAACACAATAAGGAAATTAAACAGCTTTCTAGTTGAGCAGCTTACTGTTACGGAATATGAAAAAGCCTTGAAGAATTTCAGGAAATTGATTGCCTAGGGAGGATTCTTAAATACCTATGGCTATTAAGCGGGGGGCAGGGGAAACATTTTCTGACTAGGCTGGAGCTTTTTTTGGTATGAGTATGAAATTCACTGCCCATCTCTACAGATCCAGGATCATACAGTTATGCAGGCTCTTTCATATTTTCAATAATGGAATACAGCCGTGATGTTCCATTTATCAGTTCAGAGGCTGGATCAGTGTTGGTTTAATGCCCTCTGCTGGGAGAATCAATAGGTTAACTGATTTCTCTTTAGATCCAATGATTTCTCTTTAGATCCATAATCACCCAGTCTGGTGCCTGAGATTTACAAGTGAAGTACTTGGTTTTTCCAGCTCCAGTCACACTTGTATCTCAACAAATGAAATGGGGAAGATGGCCACCAGTGATCCTAATAATTCATTATTGCACCAAAACTTCTTACAGGAACAGCAAGCACAAAAGAAAGAAAACGCAGGCTGTGCTTCTACTGCAAAATAGTTAGGGGGCTAAAAAGGATGTAGAAATTGGTTTAAGGAATTTCAGCTTATTAAAATATCTCCTTGCTGATGCTTCCCAGATACTTCTGTTAAATGTCTTGGTAACTCTCAACATCCCCCACCTCCTGTTCTTGCCTGTACTTTCTCCTCAAAGGAGAACTGCAAGTGGACAAAGGTATTTGGCAAATACACACCATCCCAAAACACCTCCACAAGAGATCAGAGCAATAGCCTTGTACCAGATTATATATATTTTTGGAAATGGTAAAAAAGGCAATATCCCGCAGGCTCTTATAACTTGTAAATACACAGGGTGATTATTAGTAGTTTATGTTATGTTTAATGTAATTGGATTCGATAAAAATTGAATATGTTTTTTTTCTTTTAAATTACGTGTTCTCTTTTCTGTATTTTCTTCTTTTTTGTAATGTTTATTTTTTTATATTCAATAAAAATTTATTAAAAAAACCACCTCCACAAGCAAAACTGTTTTTTTAGATTCCCATCACCACTGGGAGCAAGCTGGGAGCTTTCAATCCAGAGGTTATACCTGGAATTGCTACTACTGAAGAAGGCAATTAAAATTAAAGCAAATATCATGTGGTTAGGTGGAACTTCTCCACACATTTTACAGCTGTCACCGGAAGCTGCCTTCTTCCTGGCTCTGTGAGAGGAATGCATTATGTATGTGAGTGGATCAAATACTAGCTCAGTTGTTGGGTTTGCCCAAAATTTAGGACAGTCATTTTTAGATTGAACCTCCTTTTATCCCCTCCACCAGTTTGATCACTGGCCATAGTGCCTGAGAGCTAGCTTAATTGCTATATTTTTAAAGGAGCATGTTGATTTACCTGCTTACTGATTTAAGGGAAGAGATTTTTCCACATTGCAAACTTGACTTGGATAAAGCAAGGAGTGTGTATGGTATCATAGAAAGGAGAAATAGATTGTGTAGATATTTAGCCTCTATTTCATATTTATAAAATTGATATTTATCCTTTATTTGATCTTATGAGGAAATCTATATTTGGAATGGGAACTCTTCAAGACTGACATTAAAAATATTATCGACTGGATCCAGATATAACGGGGCTGGCAGAAGTGGACTTCTTTGATTCCTCTTCCCCTATCACCCCCCTAAATGTACTACACCAGGGATGGCCAAAATTTTCAGCCGTGTGCTGGTCATATGGTTCAGCAGGCCAGTCATGTGGTTCCTCCCACTAGAAGCAGAAGTAATACGCACCCACATATGCGCAGAACACTGCCGTAAATGCACCCGCGGCTGTTGTAAACACATTTATGACAGTCATGGGTGCATTTATGGCAGCACATTTTACTTCCACTACTGAGAGCAGTGCGGGCGGTGTGGGCCAGATGAATTGCTGTCAGGAGTGGATCTGGCCCATGGGCCATAGTTTAGCCAACCCCGTACTACACAAACAGTCTCCTGAATGAGGCGAGCTGTGCTGCAGGGTGAAGGGGGAGCCTTCAAATTGCATGGAAGCCTCTTTGTATATTTCTCAAGACCAGTTTAACTTTGATTTCCTCATTCCAGCTTGCCTCCTGTCAATATTTCTTGCCAAGCTTCTCCAGCACCATCTGATGTTTATGGGACGGAGGTAAGTAGATCAAACTCTATGGCAAACATATGTGAATGAGTGCCACCACCTAGTTCAGTAAGTATGCCTGAGCTTGAAAAGTTTACTTCTGGGATTGTTACTTTTTATCCCCCTGGCACAATGGTTCGAGGGGAGTCTGGGAGTTGAGCTTTAAAAAAGTAACTTTTTCAAGCTCAGAATACACTTCTATTGTTTTCATAACTTTTCTTTGGGGGCCTGTTCTGCCACAGTTTCCAGGGGGAGGGAAGGAAAAAACAAAACATAAGTAAACACAAAAAGTATTTGGCTTCTTACAAGCCTAGTCAAGATAAGTCAAGCCAACTGTTGTTATTTCAGCTGCTGAGAGTCCCAGCAGGCGGTGGATAGGTTAATTATTGTATTTGTTTTTCCAATTTAAAATGATGTGATTGGAGCACTCTCTAGACATACATGCAAAAATAATAAAACCAGATACATGCTTGAATGAGTTGAGACAATGTCAACTAACAATAATGAAAGAATTGAAAGGAGCTGAAAAGGCCAAGAAGCTGCTGTATATTGAAGAAGGCAGAGCTTTAGACATACAGCTTTTTCTTCAACCACCAGAATTCCCCACCAGCTCTACTGGGCTAGGTGATTTAGGGAGCTATAGTTCATATACTAAATTCAGTTGTTAACCCCAGCTAGAACTGACCCCTTAATGAACAGGCTGGTAGTGAATACCCTGTAATGTCTTGGATTTTTTCCATTCAGCTACTCATCTAAACATAATCTCACAAATATCTTTTGGAACTCTCTCCAAAACAGTTTTCCATATATAATGACAGGGTGTTGTACAAAACATACAAGCTTAAAATTTCTTGTGTCACAGAAGGCTGTTTTTGTGGTTTTTCCAATTGTGGCTACTGGTTTTCTTTCCACATGCACTCCAGTTTACTAAAGTTTTTACAATACAGAGGAAAAATAAAATTCCTGCTCAAGATGGGCTAGAATTTATTAAAATTATTTGTTAAAATGTCCAATAAAATAAAATACAAAACATTCTGAAAACTTACCCACAATCAAGCTATGTAATCTCAGATAGAGAATTAAACATGAGACTGACCCTCGACATCATCTGAAGGTATATGAGCCTCAAGTCCTCCAGCTCAGATCCAGGAAGAGTTTTATGGCAAGAGCAAACATTCTTGAGGGTACACAAGAGCAAAATCAAATTAAAAGTTTGAGGAAGGAGCTCACTGGACATGGAACATCATTAAAGGAGGATATAGCTGAGGAAGTCAACCTCCTCTATCACTTGGAGGACCCTAAATAGGCTGAGGGTCAGAGTCCCTAAATGTAATATCAACATGCTCAAGTGGGGGCTGTTGGTAGCCAACAACATGTGGTGTGAATGTAGAGAGATACAGAACCCAACTCATTTACTGTCTGCCGATTACTGCCAGAAACATGCACCGATGAGGAATTAAGTTTGGCCAATGACAAAGCCAAAAAAGTGGCTTCATTCTGGCAGGCCAGGGTTTGATCAGGACATGAAAGAAGAATAAGAATCTGAGATAAGAAAGCTCTGCAGCACCTTAATTAATGTTCAGGTTAAGCCACTTCTTTCTTCTAGAAAAAGGGGTCTCCCATATATAGTGGACTGATATTTAGAAAAACTCATGTGGTCTTAAACATGTGATAGTATGAATTTTGTAGATAAGTTTGCTGATTTTGATACCTGCAATCATGGTATCTTGCTGGACTGGCTCTGAAGGTTGGAAGTAGAGAACACAATAATTCAGTTGGCCTGTTCCCATCTGCAAAGTTAATTTGGTAAGGCACTCTTAACATATTCATCTAGGTAACCTTTATGTTGTGGAGTCCCCATATTACATGCTGGAAGCTGCTGAGGGAAGCCATTGGGGTATTTGAAGTGATGTCCCAGTCCTTCCATCATTATGCCAAAGACATGCAGTTACATTTCTCCTTGTCATCTGAATCCGAAGAGGTTCTGCAAGTGCTGGTCCATCTAGTTCAGTATACTCTGGATTGGTAGTGGCAGTCTCTCAGTATTTCAGACACAGCAGGGTCTTTCCCAGCTCTCTGTGGAAATGCTTATAGACAGACATGGGGAAAGTTACTTTTTTGAGACTGTGACTACCTGAATCTCACAGCCAGTGTGGCCAATGGGTGTCTGGAAATTGTACAGCATGAATGTACTATTTTCCATCTATGGTTATAGCCTTGAAATCCTTCTATTTTTGTCAATTAATGGCTGGTACATAGCCTTTTGATTTCATAATCCTGGAAGAAATAAACCCTGTTCAGGAAATCTGCTATGAGATCAAAGAAGCTGTAATGTTCTCATGAAGTTTATAGACAGCAGGTTCCTACTCAGAATTGGCTTTCATCCCTAAATATCTTATAATGGACAACCAATACAGATATTGTAAGGAATATTTTCCTGCATATCCTCCACACTGTCCCCTATTCTTTTGTCCAGTTCTGCTGGCATGACACAAAGAACATAATCTTCTGAGGCTAATTGGCTTCACACACTCAGGAGAGGTGTAAGAAAGACTGAAGCCTACATTTAAAATAATTATCTGTTGCACACTAAGTTTGTGACTACAGTGATTTCTTAACCTGAAGCAATTTGCCTCCCAGAATTATACCATATGCGTAGCTCCAAGAGAGTATTTTGGCCAATGTCATCTAATCCACAAGTGTCAGTTGTGATAAGACGCACAGCAAAGAATATAATAATGTGCACAAATTGATCTATGGAAAAAGTCAAATCCCTGTGTTTTGTCCTGTGGGAAATATTTGGTCCAACAAATGTTTGGGGCTGAAACACTCATAATCTCTTTGCATTAGCCAGACTGTCTAGAGCTGCTGTATTATTTTGTGGGGGAGGGAATAGAGTCTTGAATGTATAGGAATCTAGACCTAGCAAAGTCTTAAAGTCAGAAATAACCTATCCCTTGTTGCATTTAACAACATATGGGTCATCTTCTTGATTAGGTGCAGAGAAAGGGAGGTGGGGGATCTTTGGGGGGAAGAATTTGGGATCAGTTAATTTTTTATCAAATTTATCCAAATTCACACAAATCTTCATATTTCAAATGGAAAGAACTCAGATTTGGCAGGACTAATCACCTGCTCAAAGTAGAAGGATGGTAATGAGATAGGAGTCCATTGTTGCTGTTGTTATGTATCAAGCTAGGGGCATTTTAATGTGATTTACAATTGGCTGTCTTAAAGTCGGTGTCTGATACAAAATTGATATTTAGACTGAATATAATAACTATTTGATTTCTCTTTGATACTTTGTCCTACAGCATGACTCAGACAAAGGGAAAAGATCCCAGCAAGCTTTCCAGCCAAGCTCCTGTATAGTAAATAGTCTACTAGTGATTCGACATCTTTTCTTAATTATCGGAGAATATAGATTTTGCCTATCTGCCGGAATACAATATTTACAAGCAGCCTACACACAGTTCTAAAAACGAACTTCTAAAGTTGTTTAATCATCTGATCATCTCACTGTCCAGTGTCCAGTAGGAACTTTGCCGGCTCCAGCGTTGGTTGAGCCACCACACCCCCGGGCTTCTGTCCCCACACCATCGGGGCCAGAAATGCTGGGAGGGGTGGCACAGAGAAGAAGAGCTTGGCCGGTTCCAGCCTCAGCTGTGAGTGAGCCGCCATACCCCCGGGCCTCTGCCCCCACGCCACCGGGGCTACAAAAGCCGAGGAGTGCGACGCAGCTGGAAGGAACTTTGCCGGCTCCAGCGTTGGTTGAGCCACCACACCCCCGGGCTTCTGTCCCCACACCACCGGGGCCAAAAATGCCGGGAGGGGTGGTGTGGAGAAGAAGAGCTTGGCCGGTTCCAGCCTCAGCTGTGAGTGAGCCGCCATACCCCCAGGCCTCTGCCCCCACGCCACCGGGGCTACAAAAGCCGGGGAGTGCAGCGCGGCTGGAAGGAACTTTGCCGGCTCCAGCGTTGGTTGAGCCACCACACCCCCGGGCTTCTGTCCCCACACCACCGGGGCCAAAAATGCCAGGAGGGGCGGTGTGGAGAAGAAAAGCTTGGCCAGTTCCAGCCTCAGCTGTGAGTGAGCCGCCATACCCCCGGGCCTCCGCCCCCACGCCACCGGGGCTACAAAAGCCGGGGAGTGCAGCGCGGCTGGAAGGAACTTTGCCGGCTCCAGCATTGGTTGAGCCACCACACCCCCGGGCTTCTGTCCCCATGCCACCGGGGCCGAAAATGCCTGGAGGGGCGGCGTGGTGGCATATTGCTTTGTATTATTTGTATCGTATTCTGTATTGTTTAGCATTATTATTGTAAACCGCTTCGAGTTCCCTTTACGGGAAGTAAAGCGGTATAGAAATCTAAACAATAAATAAATAAATAAATAAATAAATAAATAAATAAATAAATAAATAAATCACACTGTTCTTACCAGTGGGCTCAAACTAGCAGAAATGTAAGAATTTTGGCTTAACTGCCCCATAGACTAGGCTGCCCATTGCACAGTCCCACTTGCTTTAACAGAACTGAGAATATTAGTGTGAAGTCTGAGGTGCCTTTGTACCCAGTTCAACAATGAGATGTGTGGTTGTTGTTGTTTTTTGAGACATAGCCCTTGGATGGGAGAAGGGAGAAATCTTTGGTCTGCCAGTCCTTACACTTATTTGTTTCTTCTTCTTCGCTCCAACCCATCTGTAAACATTTTGTTTTATCCACTTTCCTAATGATTCCATTGACAGACAACTTCAAAAGCCAAGCTCCAGCCTTCTTGTTGTACAGGCTGCAAAAGGATCTGTCACCCTCAGCAAGCATCCCTGCCATGAGCCATTTATTGCAACAAAAGGCGCTCTGTTAACGACACAGCTCATCATCAGTCAGTCCTGGTGCAGGATATGTCAAAACCACTGCTGGAGAACAAGGATAATGTGGTCTATGCTTTTTTTTTTAAAAAAAAGAATTGATGGCAGGGACTGGGAACAAAGTCATCGGCAAATTGGTTGATAATTCTCTCCTGCTCTTCATACAGTCAGTCCCCCTCCACCAATGATGACCCCATTTTATTTCCTAGCATACCTTGGGTGTTCAATAGATGTGGACAGTGTATTCTTCCCTTAAAGAATTAAAATAAAATGATGCTCCCATTCCCATCAATGAAATGCTTATTTTTAAAAAATCCTAAAATAAAATAATACAGAAACTGAAAACATTTTTACAGTTTTTGGCCTAACAGAGAGCAAAGCACAAATAACCCTAAGCTAATTTTTTAATGTACAGAATTACCCAGAGTCCCCCATCCAATATGGCCACTGGCCATTGTAACTGGGGTATTTTGGAAATAGCTAGGTTGTCAGGAGCTGGGTCAGAGATGGGAGTTCACTCCATCATGCAGCACTCAGGTCTCAAACTGCTGACCTGCCAACCTTCCAGTCCCCAGAAGTCAAAGCCTAACTGTATTTCCTTCTAGTATGGTGTGAAAATGTAGAAACAACAGCTGAACTAGTATGTTAAGGATTTTATGGAGGGGTCAGACAAACTCTGGGTCAGTTAGTAAAACTTTTAATAAAACACTTCACTTTGGTGGGGAAGGAATACTCACAATGCAACCATACAGCATCACTAATAAGATATTTTCTATGTTACTCTCTGCTTATGTATATGTGTGCACATTTATGAATGCATGGATAGTCCTACTACAGTTGATAACATTTCAAGGCACCATCAGTATTAATATGTGCTCATTCCATAGTCGGAACCTATCGAAGTCAGAATGAAATTTCCAGATTAATTTTTCTCTTAAGATACCCTTTGTTGATTATAGTCTACAACAATGAAGAAGATGGAATAATTGTTCAAAAAGCATATTGCATTCCAAAGGGCTTCTGCTTTATATAGATATATGTGCACATGCATAAACATAAGAACACAGACACCCAGGCAGCAGGGGCCAGACCAAAGCTCATACAGTCCAATATTCTGTTTATTTAGTGGACAGACAGTTCTTTATAGGTAGCAAACAAGCAGGACACGAGTTCACAAGTATCTAGTCTGAATATCAGAATTCAGTTTTGCTTCACCTTCAACTGCTATGATGTTTGGTAATTCCAGTGCTGCTTCTTAAATTGAGGTTGTGAAACCCATAAACTAAATTGTTCCTCATCTAGGTTTTCCAAAAAATAAATTGATGCATAGAACCAGGTGGGGATGGAACAAGGGATTTAGGATCCTCTTCATGACCAGAATGGAACTGAAAAATAAACATCAGCTTAGAAACAGGCTTAAATTATTCATGACTACTTTATATCCCACTAATTTCACAGACACTGCTTCAAGTATATATAACTTTAGCACAGTCCAGGCTACTTTTATTTATAACGTAATTACTTGTAAGAAATTTCATCCATCTCATAAAGCAGGAGTTCTCAACCTTTTAAAGCTGGGGGCCGGGTCATGCTCCCTCAGACAACTTCGGGGGCCAGACAGCCATTTTGCCCTTCCTCCACCACATGGCACTTCCTGGTGTGGTGGAGGTGGTGGGGGCCACATAAAATGTTGTCACGAGCCACATCTGACCTACGGGCCACAGGTTGAGAATCCCTGTCATAAAGCATCCTCATGATTAAAGAAGTCAGCACCAGGATTTTGTAATTTATCATTTATTTATGTACTTCATTTTATTTTTATCCCTGGTGGGAATCCAAATGATCAGCACATGTGATCAGACAGGCATTTAGCCTGCTGTCTGGACTGTTGTGAGAACATAAATGTTTGCGAGTACAGAAATAATTGCTGTAGCTAACCAAATAGTCTCCACAACATCCCTATCTTTCTGGTCTCTTTTTTTTGCCATAGGCAGGAACACTCTGGCTTGGTCTATTTCCAAAGCATATGATCACTGGGAACCAACCAAAAGTGAGTCTTTTGCCAGCTGAATAAAACAGCTACTTGGAGATTTTTGCTACTTGGAGATTTTTGGCTCCATGAAGGGGGTAAGAAAGTGAAAAATTATTAAGTGTGTATTTAACAGTGGATATTCAGCCTATTCAACTGCAGGCTCTCTCTCTCCACTAGACCATGAAAAACCAAAGTAAACAAAAACTTCATTGAAACTAAAGTAGTCCATTTAAAGTGATGCAGCAAACATTTGCTGTCAGTTAACATACTTTTTTTTAAAAAAAATCACTTCATTGGCCCTTCCATAGAGCTGAGGGAGTGATTAATTTGTCAAACTCCTGAAATGGCGCTCTTATTAAGCCACTTCACAATATTGACAAAGGCTTTCACAGACCAAATTGGGCTATTTGAGGGGTGCATGTGTAATGGAACTTCTCCTGATTTTATTTAGCCTGCTCAACCAACTCCAGTCAAGACCTTTGTCAAAAGCATCACAGTGGGTTTTGCTGCCAAGTGAGCCTACACAGGACTGCAGTCCTAGGCTTAAACAAATGCCAGTGTTTGGTAAAGGCTGAAGTGTTAGTTTCTAATAAGAAGCTAGAAGATAAATGAGCAGGATGGATATAATATATTTGGACTGAGGTAATGTGATCAAAACGATGTCTCCTGAAGCTGATTTCCTTTAATGAATTCAGTTTGGTAGGAAGACACAGTCTTTCTAGTGGTTGGAAGATGGTTCAAAGAGCTTGATAATTTAGTATTTATCAACCTGAGGTAAAGTGTCTACAATAGGGATCTGCATTGTCTTCTTTATTTAATACTGTCATTAAAATTCTAGGGTAATTCTATTAGTGAATAGAAATGATAATTGTTGCATAATTCAATCGAGACATTATAAGAGACAGAGATGAGTGAGGACAAAGCAAATAGCTTAACAGAGACAAAATTACAATCCTGTTGTCAAAAATACAAATGTAGCAGGGCAATAATAACATGGTAATGCAAAAAGTGACTCTGGAGTGACAGCAGCTAGCAAATTAAAAGTAAGTTATCATATTAGGATGGAGTGCTAGAAAGCTATTGCCAGTTTATCAACTGCATGTACCTCAGCGCACACACCTACACATCCACACATGCGTGCACGTGCACGTACACACACACACACACACACACACACACACACACACACTGTGTTATTTATTTCCAGGGAATGCTGAAGAGAGTTAAAATTTAATTTAAATTAAACTGAAAGAATGCAAAAAGAGAGAAGATTGAGTGAATCAGGCCATCAGTTACATGAATTTCAGCTTGGAGTAATTCTTGATGATGACTTGCTGGCTATGACCTATAAAATAGGAATATACATTCAGATTTTGAGATATTTGCAATTTAACAAATAATGCCATATTCGGATAATTCCAAATATATGCCAATTCTAATTTCATAGTTCCAAATGTCTGTAATAATAATTCCTAATGTTCAGAGTCCCATTTGTTCTTACTTGTTAGAAAGCAAAAGACTAGGTTTCTACTTTTTGGTTCATTTCATATTCCACTTTTCTTCAAAGTTGCACCCTTCTCCCCCACCCCCACACACAAACCATCCCATCGAACACTGTTTGTTAGGGTAAGTCTTCACCTCACACCCTAACTGGTTGCAAGGCATATTGTGTGTGATGCCTTCAGGACCCTAGTGCAGAGACATACAGGTGTTGGGATTTGGGCCAAAGCAGAGTTGCAAACTTTAGCTTCAATGCTCAACCTTATCTGCTAACGGTCTGGACAAAGACTTCTTCATGTTCCAGAACCTGCTACAAGGACTGGATCTCTGCACAGATTCTGAGGATGGTTTTTGCCTGATGTGCCTTCATCAGGAAAGACAGAGGCTGTAGAACTTTTGGCTTTGTCAGTAATTCCAGCTTGCTTCTACTCAGCTGGACTGGACTGCTACTGGACTGTATAGACTGTATAGACTTGCATGTATAGCACAACTGAACTGTCTCAGTGAGGTCAACTGGACAACCCAAGAGAAGATATCTGTTTTGTGTTACAGTTGTTGCACTGTATATACTTGCACCTTTTACTTCCTGAGTAAATCTGCTTTGAGTTCTGTTTTGCACCAAGACCTGTCTGACTGCTTTTCTGAGCTTGCCAGGTGAGCATAGGATTGCCATATGTCCCGGTTTTCCTGGATTCAAGCTGTCCCGGCTGGTTCAAGAAAAAACATGTAAAAGTCCCAGATTTTAAATTTTGAACACAGGAAGCAAGATCACCCCTCACCAAGGGATTTTTGCAAAGAGTTAGTTCGCTGCCTCCCTGTCTTTCTTTCAATTATCCTGCTTGAAAGCAGTGAAGGCAAAACAGCACCCTGAGAAGCCCGCTGGGGAGAGGAGACACATGCAAGCGAGATAACTGAAAGAAAGGCATGGAGGCAGTGAAATAACTTTTTGCAATAATCCCTTGGCTCACCTTGAAGTTTGGGGGTCAAGGAGTTGTCCTCAGCCCTTTTCCTCAAAAATTGGGAAGGAGCAAGAAATACCCATATCTAAGAAGCCAAACCTCAACCATACACTGGAGGGTTCCTTCTTCACGTGACCACAAAGGGTTAATTGCATAGGGTCGGTATTCCCTGTTTGCCCTAGACAGGGATTCTGCGGGGTCTTAGAACACAGTTGAAGAATGCAATGGCTGTCCCGGTTTGGTGGGAGAGAATTATGGCAACCCTAGGTGTGCACCTCTTGCTGGCCACTGCATACCACTCTACTAACCATACACACGAACACTGTTCCAACCATCGGTTGAAAGGGCACTTGGTTCAGACTATCACCACTTTGCTCTGTGTCTCTGCCACCTCAATGCCCAGGTGAAAGATATGTGTTTGTTTTTAATTACATGCAGTAATTAAGTTAGCCATCCACTCACATCTGAGGAAATCTCGCCAGAAAATGTAAGGTACTGCAGTGGCTTAGTGGTTAAGACACTGAACCTGATGACTGGAAGGTCAGCAGGGCAACAGTTTGTGACCCGAATGCTGCATGACAGAGTGAGCTCCCACCTCTGTCCCAGCTCCTGCCAACCTAGCAGTTCAGAAGCAAGAAATTACAAGTAGATAAGTAGGTACCAATTCGGTGAGAAGGTAAACAATGTTCTGTGCACTCCTGCCACACGTCCACTGGCTCTTTGGCTATAAACAGAGATGAGCACTGAACCCTAGAGTCAGATATGACTGGCTTTTGAGCAAGGACAACCTTTATCTTTACCTCCAGGAAATTGAATCAACTAGAATTATATGATTCTAAATATGATCATCAAGGGGTGGGGCTCATAGCTGTCAAGTATCCCTTATTGGCTGGGAAAACCCCTTATTTTACCCTCTTTCCCGCCATCATCCCTTATTAATTAGACTGCAATGCCCTATTGCCGCCATTGGAGGACAGCACAAGATAAGCATAGCTGTCAAGTATCCCTTATTTTCCAGGAAATTTCCCTTATTTCCAAATCCAAAACTTAACAGGTACGGTGGGGCTAAGAAGAAAAGTAAGTGAAAGGGGGTATTTTTCCCAAAAGAAATGAGGGAATTTCTAAGTGAAAAGCAAACCAGAGGTGCCATTCAACAATTATGTGAACCTTGGGGGGGGGGGTGTCTGCCATCTGAATTATGGAAAATTACATGGGGGCAGAGGGGTCAAGTCAAAGATTACGTAATCCATTTTGAGCTGTTGTGGTTTCGAAACATGGCGCTTTTTTAGGTTTAAAAATGATCTCTGGGAATTTTGATCCAATTTGGGAAGATGATCTTGATTAACCCCTGGCAGGAGATGACAAAAATTCTTAATCCTTATAAAGAAGATAGTAGAAGAACACTATTGGAACTTACCTGACATCCTCATTCCTCCCTGCAAAAAATAAATATCTTCACAAAGGGTGTAATGCATCGAGAATCCTCACCGATACGTTGTGCATTAGGCACCAATAGTGAAAAGCTCTAAAAATTAGAGTTTCAATACAAAAGCTCTGGATTATGTAATTTTAAAGGGAGGGAATATCATGAATTCCATGTGAGATGATGTCATTTTATGTTAATTACCTTTTAGCTTAATAGAACATTGCCTAGAGAAGCTAGAACTGCTTTTATTTTCTGTCTATCATGTATGTCACTTAGCCTAAGTAAAGCCATCTTTGAAAGCACCCTCCACCATTTTTCTCAGTAACTGGGAAAGCACCCCTTGTACTGTTCCCAAAGCCATGCTCCAGGAACAGTACCAAGAAGATGCTCCTATCTCACATACCGAGATGAGAACACTGATAGCCAGCCATCTACATCTCGAAGTGTGTACCAACCTGTCACATTGAGTAGTCAATTAAGACAATTTTGAGACATTTTTCTCATAGAAAGGGTATAAAAACCCACTCCAAAATCTTAAGAGAGGTTCAGAGGTTCGAGAAAAGGTCCTTTTGAAATGTAGCGAGAGCCCTTGTCGAATACCATCTCGATGGGTCTCGCTCTGCACTATCTTGGTTGAGGCGGCCAGACCACCGCCTTTCACTCTAGGCGAGTGCTAGTTCATACCTTTTATTTCTTTGATTTCACTTTTAAAATGTTTCACCTTTATTATTAGCTTAGTCGGTTAATTCTCTTGTATCTGCATTTATTGGATTTTTGATACTTTTACAATAAAAACTTTGAAAGGACTTGGTTTGCCGAAGTTTACTCCCGTTTGCTCCTTCTGACAACGGAGCAAATAGGGAAAGGGGGCTTTAACAAAGCAGCCTTATTTCTGAAAGGAGAACTGTTTCTAAAGTGTATCAACTTTGTGGAGTCCATTGCCAGGAGAGAGGAGGATTCATCTTGCATCCCATGATTCAGCGATTGCTGCAGAG
Organism: Bradypodion ventrale; assembly: GCA_035047345.1. Lineage (NCBI taxonomy): Eukaryota > Metazoa > Chordata > Lepidosauria > Squamata > Chamaeleonidae > Bradypodion > Bradypodion ventrale. The sequence continues at coordinate 254,260,954 of JAWDJE010000003.1, forward strand.
GTAACTAAAATACTCCCCCACACCTTTCAAAACATCCAAGGCTAAAAGTTCATCAGAAGCAAGATAAGGGTGTCTGTTCACATGGTAATTGGCGTCCTGTCCCAAGGGGCATTGCAACTTAATTTCATCTGTGACACTAGTCACAGATCGCCATTCCTTAGCAACCTTATGAGCCGGAATTATCCAGACTAAGCCTTCCTCTGCCAAGCATTGAGGAAGCCACCCTTATGGCCCGCTAGCCAATTGGACCTTCTGACTGTGCTGTGGCTGTCCGTACCTCGACGCAAGGCAGTGGAGACTAGAGGCAGGTGGATGTGGGATCCCGATAGGGGGGTTCAAAGTGAAAATTACAGTTGGATTACATGGGGGGAGGGGGTCAATTTCCCCCAAAAAATGGATCACGTAATTTTTTGATGGCCCCTGACGAGATTTGAAAGAAAGTATTGCTCTGGTTGAATTTTTTCCTGCTCAAAGCAGGGAGACTTTGGAGACTGTTAAACAATGCCTGAGGCTTTACGAGTAAATAGCTTCTACTAAGTATGTGACAGAGTTATAAAACAGGTGAATGCCTTTAAAATAATGGTTTTAATCTTTAATATTTCTACAAGTACTGGACGGATTTGCTTTGAATAAAAAGATGAAAAAGTTGGGTTTGAAAATACATTTTAGCAAGGTGTTTTCCTTTTTGGCACCAGTGTCTTCCAGGATGTGTGCAACAGCTGACAGTTATACAGTGTACTTTCTATATGACTGGAAGAAGTCACATGAATGGTAGGTTAGGAAAAATTAAGACAACTTAGAGGCTATTTAGGCTTTTCACTGTATTTTGGGGGTGAGCACTTCTGCTTTTTCTTTCAGCAGCCACATGTTTTAGCCACTGGAATTGAATGACACCCCAATTTGCTGCTCTTTGAACTGTTGGGGGGGTGGGTGTTTCTACTTTTTTCTGCATTCCCTTTTATTTATTTATTTTTTATTTTTTATTTGTTTGTTTGTTTGTTTTTATATTCACATTTATATGCCACCCCCTCGATTGCTCAACTCTGGGCGGTTCACATAACAGGAAAACATCACAAAATCATCACAAAATGATACAGATCATAAATACAACATTATAAAGAAAGAAAGATATCATTAAAAACATTGCAAAAATAATTCATTTTAAATGTCCATATGTTCAATTCAAGAGTCCATACCAACAAAGCAACCATCTCAGCACAAATCATGCCACGCCCCAGGCGGGGCCTGGAGGATGAGCAACCGCGGCCCCTGCTGCTCTTCATCCTCCGACCAATGGAAGAGGTCCAGGAGGGAGCAGCGAGGTCCTCTGGCATCGGTGGCTGCAGCATCTTTTATGCACCAGCCGGGTGGGCCCTGGAAGACAAGTAATGGTGGCCCCAACTGTTCTTCATCCCCCGGCCAATGGAAGTGGTCGGGGGTGGGGAGCATAGAGGTCCTCTTATCCTAATCCCAAAATATGTGGATGCTGAGAATGGGGTAACAGGGAGTGAAGATAAAGGAGAACTTCAGTGACCTCAAGCAACCTTACCGCACCACCCAAAAATTGGCTAGAATAGACAGGTCCTTAATTAAACAGGTCCCATATATTAATGGAAACTAATATGTACCTGCTGAGTATACATGTAGACTTCCACACAGAAGCCAGTGGTATGATAATGAACTTCACCTTCCATACATGGGAAAAACCATGCACAGTGCTTGTAATGTGGGGAAAGAATCTCATTTCAAAAGAAATTGTCCTCGAATTCCCCTCTCAAAGATGCAGGACTAGGTTAGTTGTGGAGTTTTAGTCCAAATTGGAAAAGTTTTCAAGCCAGAACAAACAGTTCACTAAGAAAGAGTAACCAAGTCCTGAAGACCACAAGGAAAGTCCTGCTGACTAGGCTTGCCTAGTCCAGTCTAATGTTTGCTATGGTGGTTAACTTGATCATTATAGGCCTGGTAACCCACTGCTGTTGTTGTTCTTTAATTACTTGCATTCAGAAGCATGTGTCTTCTGCTCCTGGAGTATTTACGACATAGTTGACCTCTAGACTTGAAATGGAGAATGCTATCTGGCATTCAAGTACTCAGCAAACACTCTCTTCTTTGAACATTAATCCACTCTATGGAGGGAGAAATAGGAGTGTATCTGCAACCTCTGCTACCAGAATCCACAACTGTGGAAGGCTCATGCACATGCAACAAACAAATCAACCTTTCTTTTCTCCACCAAATCCCACATGACTTCTCCCTCATCCTTGGACCCCTTTTCCAATGCTCTACTCAATGTGGCAGAACTGGCCTAACAGAGTTTCTATGCCATGGTAGAGGCACCATGCATACAGGTGAAGCTTGGAAAATTAGAATATCATGGAAATGTTCATTTAGTTCAGTAATGCAACTTAAAAGGTGAAACAAATATATGAGATAGACTCATTACATGCAAAGCAAGATAGTTCAAGGCTTACTTTGTTATAATATTTATGCTTATAGCTTACAGTTATGAAAACCCCAACCCGCAATCCCATGTACCCCATAATCATCACATAATCTCATGTATGCTGTACGCCATGATCATCACAATTATAACAAATTAAGGCATGACATATCTCGCATTGCATGTAGTGAGTCTATCTTATATATTTGTTTTACCTTTTAAGTGAAATGAATGAACATTTGCATGATATTCAAATTTTCTGAGTTTCACCTTAAGTTTTCCAATCGTTCTTTAAGTATATTCATTAGCAAGGAGGGTATGAGTGATGCTTGTGCGTACTTTACTGTTTGCATAGTTCTTCTTTCCTAAAATTGTGCATTTTAAATATTTTGGCTACATTTTTTCACTTCACATGTGATAACCTATCTCAAGTTATGTCTTGGAGTTTACAACTGATATAATATTATGGTGTATTATTGTCTCCCGAATAGGCAAGCTGTACATGATAGACAGAGCTCCGGGGAATGGAAGAGGGAAAACCCTCCATTTTGAATTCTCATTTTGGTGCTTGTGACTAGAAGCCTATATCAACCTTTGCAGATTCTGTACTGTGCTCCTGACCAATAACTGGTTTTTTTATAAAAAAAATCAAATGGCTGTCTGGCATGGTGTGTAACACAGGCATTTGTCTTGTTAAACACAATGAGACTTGCCTATGCAGAACTGCTGGAGGACTGCATCTCAGTTAATTGGTAACTGAGAGACATTTTTCCTTTATTAGATCTGTGTGGTTGAATATGGTGTCTTGACCAAGAAGCAATTGGCATTCATTAGCTGTTGCCAAAAGGCTGAATATATCTCAGTACAACTTCTTTTTCCCATATGAGTTAGAAGGATTTTAACAGAACTAAGACACCAACTGGATTCCTAGTGAAAGCATATACAGTATAAGTGATATATAACTGTAATTGTTATTGCTGTTGCATTTTTACACATGAACTGACATCCTTATATGCTTCTTTCTGTAAGTGTAGTCGGCACATAATATCATCAAAATCTAGAACAATCTGGGATGGACAACTTGTGGCCCTCCAAATATTGTTGGAATTTACTTCCTATCACCTTTGATAGTTGCCTATTCCATATAAAGCTAATAAGCATTGTAGTCAAACAACATCTGGAGGAACCATGTTGTCTACTCCTTACTGTTGTGCAGAATCAGTAATCCTTGATGGACATGTTATCGATGTCTTACCCCCACACCTAGAAACACTTCTCTCTGAAATCCGTGAAATATATTACCAGGTAAATACCCTTAGGATTGGGAGTGCTAGACTACTACAAAATATGATAGCACTTTCTTCATCAGAAGCAGTGAGAGAAGAGAAGCCATGGCTCATTAAATGTGTTTTTGCTTGACACGAAGATCTCCCCAAAGTGTGAGCCTGCATTTTCTGATATTTGTTCCATTCTATTAAAGATTTTGTCATTCTCTTTTAACATTATCAAGAAAGAGAGAGGCTATATCCCATCTTATTAGAGCAAATGAGCTACTAAAATAATATGTAAATATTCACATTGAGAAATGACAACTATTGCAACAAAATATTAAGGCCAGGAAACTGCAGTTATGTGTTTAGATCATTCAGAGTTACTTTTTGGGAAAGTATCATAGGCTGACTTTGAAATATTAGCATAAAGCCACCATCAGATGGCTTGGAGAATTATGCAAGCTTATTATGTATCACAAGCCAACATGAAATCTTGTTGCTTAGCATTAGCATAGTAAGTCACAATCAGAACAGTCCCAGTGAATCAGCAGGCATTTTGTTAATCTATAGCAGGGGTTTTCAACCTTTTAAAGCCATGGGCCAAGTCACCCTTCCTCAGACAGTTGAGCGGGCCAGACTGGTGGTTTCCCCTGCCATAAACACTGCTGTAAAACACGGACACAGCTGTTGTAAATGTGTGAAAATGCATTTACAGCAGCTGTGCCTGCATTTATGGCTGTTTCCACCACTTCCGGCGGAGGTGGGAACAGTGGGAGCAGGAGTGGTGGGAGCAGGAGCAATGGGAGAGAGGGCAGCAGGCCACATGAAATAGCACTGTTGGCTGGATTCGGCCTGCAGGCCATAGGGTGAGAACCCCAGATCTATAGTGTCACAGGTTTTTGACAAAATAGCTGGAAATTTTACTGGAGCAATTGAAGAATTAGGACAGTATTATGCCATCAACCATTTGTAGCCTGACCTGAGCAAGACTCAAGTGTGTGCTTTCCACCTTGAAATATAGAGGCAGGTTTGAGTTGGATGTTATATGGCAAGGGAATCAATCACAGCACTGTTCAGCACCAAAATACCTAGGTGTGACACTTGCTCGACACTCTCTTTTAAGCAGTACTGCTTGAATACCAAGGCTAAAGTTAGTTTGAGGAACAACATCATCAGGAAAGTGTCAATTTATACATGAGGGAGCTCAGCCATCCACACTGCATGCATCAGCTTTGGCCCTGAGCATCTCAGCAGCAGTGTGTGCTGCTCTGGTATGGAGTACATCTGCACATGCAAAACAAGTTGACATTGCTTTTAATGAAGCAATGCACATAGTGACAGGGTGCCTCAAACCTACACCAGTTGAGAAAATATATCCTTTTGTTGGTATTCAGAAATGTCTAGTAAAGTATCATAAAAGAATAGATTGAGTTGGATAGTTACCATATCCTGTACTAATGTACATGGCCTGGGTTTGCATAAGGCTGACACAAAGGTTTAACTGCAGTCCTACATGGGGTGCCTGGATTTTCTCATTGCTGCCAAATCTCCCTCCACCCTCTTCCCCAAATTCCTATCAATCTAACGCAGATTGCCATTCCCTACTGGTCATAGTAGCCAAGAATATGTTTGTAGATTGCTGGGGGAAGAAATAGGAAGAAGGCTATCCATTTCCTGTCCCCCAAACCATTCTTTCCTTGCTGAGGGAGAAGGAGGCAGCAGGCTCTCCACTCTCTTTCAACAAAGGAGTGCAGTTTTTCATATGCATGTATCACTGTGCACAAAGAGCCCCTGAGCCTCAAGTCAGCATTACATACAACCATTAGGGCCACAAAAAGCTGTGTAATTCTTTCTGTATTAAAAATCAGGGTAAGTAAAGTATGACCTACATACTGTATTTGGCTTATAAACTGCATGTAGTAGAATGTGAGGACTAGAATCCCTGAGTCCCCATTCCCAAAAATATTTTGCCTCAGGATGCAAATTATGTTCCAGAAAGCTCCAGAGGGCAAATTGTCCATTTTGTCAGAAGGACCTGCATCTTCCATGGTTCCCAAATTGCCTTTTTTCAGTACCGAAGCTACTGTTCTGTGTTTTTGTTATTACCTGTATGTGTGTTCAAATCACACCTGAAGTATAGTAACCCTAACAGGCTTTTCAAGGTAAGCGAGATATTTAAAGAGTGGTTTTACCAGTTTCACACCACCTGTAAGTTTCCATAGGCTTCCTGAGTCCTAGTCCATTACTCTATCCACTACTGCACACTGGATATCTGACTGTTCTGTTACTTTTGATTTTGAAAGGGCCATGTTTGGTCTCTTGGGGTCCCAGAAGTAACAGATTGAATGTGTGTGGCTGCTAGACGGTTGCCTACCTCCCTACTAAAAATGATGGCAAATGAACTTAAATATAATGAATATGACAGTCCCATTCTCCATCATTGGAAGAAAATCAGATAATTTCAAGCTAAGACTACATGTTTTATTAATAGCATTATTCTGCACCAGAGATGGGGAATGAATGGCTTTTCTGTATTTGTTGAATTACAAGTCCCATCACATTTCACTGTGTTGACTATGTTGGGTGTGAGCTGAAGTCCAATGACATCCTGTGGGCCATATGTTCTTCACCACAGTTCTATACCATTCTCCCCTGAGCAGAAAACATTGCCCAGATTTGTTGTTTTGCATGGAAGACAAAGAAGGAGCCGCAGTGAGGGCTAAAACACAGGTTTATTTCATTATGGTCAGGATGAACATGTGGTAATGGCGGAGGTACAACTCATTTTATACTGCAGTAATACATTTGAAAAGGGTTGCACGGTAGCTCATTGGCTGCTACCTGCGTGACGTCATTCTGAGTCACGCCCATCTTCTTCCAGGTGATCCTTGCGCGGGAAGGTTCCAGTGGCTGCCAGTGATTGGGGGAATTTGAACCATGTGAGCTGAATGCTCGCAGCTGCCCTCTATGGGTAGCTAGCTCGCGTTCCTTAAACAGCTGGGTTACATTGTAATCATTGTCGGGTTACAATCATACATTCTTAAAGTAATACTGTTACATACACAACACTCCTCCCCCCCTAGGATGGGACAAAGTCCCTCAACCATTGTGGCTTCCCGCATGTGCACTTGGGGCGTACGACTGCTTGGCTGAGCTCAGGGGAACTAGGGACTCCGCGTTCTGCAGACTCTCGTCCTGCAATGGAAAGGGGGGACTCATTAGTCGTCTGATGGGGACTCTGCGACAACCTTGCATTGGGAGAAAGGAATGGAACATGCAGCTGAGATGTGAACCCCTGCCTGTTGCTCCTGGGGCGCCTGGGGACCCCCCAGGCATGAACCTCGGGACTGACGAGGAGACCCTTGTTGTCTCGCCCCAGTCTCTTGCGCCTGCAACTGGCGTACTTGCGCTACCCCCTGCTGCCTGACTCGGAGTTCTTGGGGATGGAAAGAATGAACTTCCCCCTGCTGCCTGGTTCGGGGGTCTTGGTGATGGGGTATACTCTAAAACAAAAGGACTGGGAGGACTGGAGGTACCAGGGGCTGAACTAAAACCCCTCTTCTTGCTCGGATGGGTGGGGGACCACTCCGTGACACCCCCCTGGTACGGTAACATAAAATCAAACTCATTCCACTCTTTCAAAGTATCCTCCTCCTCATCTGAGAATCCAGGGCATGCATTTGTACCCGAGGATGTCCCCGTGTCTCCCCCTTGGGTTATGCGGGTGGGGGAGGACCCTAATGCTGACTCCCTTTCACCAGTAACTCGCCTTCTGAGTTGGTCAGCGTGCCTTCTCCAGAGTAGACCTGTGCTAGTCTCAACCCTATAAGATACTGGCCCTGTTTGCTCAATGACCATTCCTGGGACCCACATTGGTCCCGAGGTCACGTAGTTTCTGCAGTGAACCGGGTCCCCTATCGCAAAACTTTTGGAGCTCTCTATCTCTATATTTCTCCCCTCATCCTCCACCCTGGTCGGATCCAACCGATCAAAAAGCGTTACCGGCCTCCTCCTCATGAGGAGTTTGGCCGGCGAAAGTCCTGAAGCTAGGGGAGTTGCCCTATAACAGATGAGGAACTGACACAGTTGGAGGTTCAACTCAGCGGGACCCATGCGCTGCAGTGCATCTTTCGTAGTGCGCACTTGGCGCTCTACCTGACCGTTTGTGCGGGGTGAAACGGGGCAGCGGTAATGTGCTGGATGGCATTTCTCTCGATGAATGCCTTGAATTCCGCAGAAGTGAAGGTACTGGCGTTATCGCTAACAAGGACGTCCGGCAGGCCGAAACAACTGAACACCTTACGCAATTGTTTTACGGTTGTGGCAGATGAGGTGTTCGACATGGGAATGACCTCCAACCACTTGGAGTATGAGTCGACTATCAGCAGAAACATGGACCCGCGGAAAGGGCCGGCAAAGTTGATGTGTACTCGGGACCATGGCCCGCGGGCCATGTCCCATTCCCTATGGGGCAGCCAGGATTCCTCGGGCTGAGAGCTCTGGCAGCTCTCGCATGTGCCCACCAAATGCTCGATATCCGCGTCTATCTGGGGCCACCAGAAGTAGCTTCTGGCCAGTGCTTTGGAGTGCACTATTCCCGGGTGGCTGGTATGCAGGAGCCTCGCACCTTAGCTCGTAACTTCTCTGGGATGACTACCCGCTGGCCCCAGAGTAGGCAGCCCCTTTCAAGGGAAAGCTCTACTCTGCGCCTGAAGAATGATTTGAAATGCTCCTCGGGGGGAGTTGTGGGCCACCCTTTCCTTACCCAGGAACTGACTTTGGACCGGATCTTGTCGGCCACCGTGGCTTTGGCGAGGTCTGCCGGAACTATGGGGGGCGAGTCGAGAGACTTGATCAGCAGGACTTGGTGGTCCTGCTCTACCTCGCATTCGGGGTCTCCTAAACTAGGGAGGGGAGACCGGGACAGCGCATCCGCATGGGAGATCTCCTTCCCTGGGCAATAGACCAGCTCATACTGGTAGGCGTTAAGGAAAATCGCCCAACGTAGCATCCTGGGGGACAGAATTTGTGGGGTGGGCTTGCCTGTAGTAAAGATTCCCAAAAGGGGCTTATGATCAGTCACAATCGTGAACTCGCGGCCATATAGGAAATCGTGGAACTTCTTTGTTCCCGCAATTATGGCCAGGGCCTCCCTATCTGTCTGCGCGTAGTTGCGCTCCGCCTTTGAAAGTGACCTGGAATAGTAGGCAACCGGGGCTTCCCGCCCGCTCTCTAACACATGGCACAGCACCGCCCCCACCCCCACTGGTAATGCATCACAGACCAATAATACTGGTTTCCTCGGGTCGAAGTGAGTCAGAACAACATCCGAGGATAGGAGCGCCTTGAGCTCTTTGAATGCTTTCTCCTGCCTGTCTCCCCACCACCAAACCGCTTCTTTCTTAAGTAGCCCATGCAGTGGCTCTGCGACGGATGCCTTCCTTGGTAAGAAGGAATGGTAAAAATTCAGGAGCCCTAGGAATGACTGCAGCTCCGGTTTCGCGGTGGGGTGAGGGGCATTTTGCACAGCCGCAACCTTGGTCTCAGAAGGCTTGATGCCCTCTGGGGTTATCTTGAACCCGATAAACTCAACCTCCCTCGCAAAGAACACACATTTGTCCCTTCTCAGCCTAAGTCCCGCTCTCTCGAACACAGAGAGGACCCTGTCTAGCCTCTTCGCTAGTTCTGATTCGCTCCCTGCTGTAATCAATATGTCGTCAAAATATGGGAGCACACCTGGAAGCCCCTTTAAAAGGCATTCCACAAGGGACTGGAAGATCCCGGGGGCCGAATTTACACCGAACTGTAGGTGCGTTACCTTGAATGCCCCCTTATGCGTAACGATAGTTTGCGCAGCGGCGGCAGCTGGGGTTACTGTGAGCTGCTGGTACGCCTGTGCCAGGTCTAGCTTGGCAAAACACCTCCCCCCATGCAATGTGCCCAGTAAGTGGCTGACCACTGGCACCGGATATGCATTTGGCCAAATGGCCTTGTTAATTGTACATTTGTAGTCAGCGCAAATCCTGACCTCTCCGTTGGATTTTAAGGCTGTAACAATTGGAGTTTCCCACTCCGCTGAATCAACTGGAACCAAAATCCCCTGCCCAACCAACTTGTCCAGTTCTGCCTCAATCTTGTCCTTGAGGGCGAAGGGAACTCTTCTTGGCTTGAGACGTATGGGCCGGATTTCTGGGCCCAAGTCAAAAGAAACTGGGGGCCCCTTGTAAGTCCCGAGTCCCTTCTTGAAAACATCCGGGTGCGCATCACACACTTCCCGAATTGGGTCAGTCTCTATGGCGTTAATGCCGGACAGTTCAATTCCCAGGGGAGCAAACCACTGGGTTCCCCCCTTGAGAACCACTAAGGGCAGTTTTTTCTGTGTAATTTTTGAACTTCACCATGAAGTTCCCCACCCCCAATACTGGGATCCCGTAACCCTGCACGTCCCATAAGTGTGACTTCATAGCCCGCAACTTGGGCCGCGCATTTGGGGGAATGCGCATGAATTCCTTCTGGGACAGGATGGAGTAGGATGACCCCGAGTCTATCTTCATCCTCACTGGAACCCCTTGTAACAGTACCTCTACGTAGAAGCGTCGGTGCTCCAGGCCCACGCGGTTCACGCCTTCCGCGCCATCATTGGCTGAGACCTTTCCGATGCCGACTGCCTTGCGTTGGTGTGCTTGAGGGTGTCTCGCTGCACCCTTGTCCTCGGTTCGCCCGCGCCTGCAGACTCTGGTGATGTGGCCCTTCCAGCCGCAGTTGTGGCACTCGGTCTTCCGGAATGGGCATCTCGTCTGGTCGTGAGATACACCACAGCCATCACAGCGGTGGCTTCCTCGCTCACTGGTCTGGTGCCTCTCTCCGCGCTTCTTTACCCTCTGTACATCATCATCCTCGCTGGAACAGGAGTCCGTCATCGTGGAAGACTCCTCGGAGGTTGCTGGGGTGCCTGCGGGCGACCGGTGTGCCCGCCAGGCCGTTTTCGCCGAAGTCCACCGGGCCGCTTGCATGGGTGACTTGGCCCTCTCAGGCATGGCCCCTCAGGACTTGAACACTCTGACCCCGCTCCTCACCGCCTCGGCCGCTTGGGCCTCCTGCAGTACCTTGTTGAACGTGAGGCGATGGTCGCGGGTCATCAACTTCCTCTGGACCTCCTCGTCCCTCAGGCCACACAGCATGTGGTCTCGGAGGGCCATGTCCAGGTCCTCCCATTGGCAATTGATGGCCGCCAGCCTGAGGGCCGCCACGTAGGCGGATACGGATTCTCCCGGGCGCTGGTCCCGCCTGTGGAACGCAACCTGGGCCAGAAAAATGGAAACGGGCAGCTGGAAATGCTCTCTCAGTAGCGCCAGGATGCGGTCGATGGGCACCATGTCGACCTTCCGGGAAGCCACCAGGTTCATCAGGATGCACAGCATGGCCAGCCCCACCTGGGCTAGGAAGTGCGAGCGCATCTTCCCCTCGTCGTCGATGCCTGCAGCATCCATTGCGTGCCGAAACTGGCACTCGTACAGCTCCCATTGTTCTGGATTGCTGATATCAACCTGGTGAGCTTTGATCTTGGGACACGCCATGGATCCCATCCTTGTCGCCAATTTGGTGTCTTGCACGGAAGACAAAGAAGGAGCCGCAGTGAGGGCTAAAACACAGGTTTATTTCATGATGGTCAGGATGAGCATGTGGTAATGGTGGAGGTACAGCTCATTTTATACTGCAGTAATACATTTGAAAAGGGTTGCACAGTAGCTCATTGGCTGCTACCTGCGTGACGTCATTCTGAGTCACACCCATCTTCTTCCAGGTGATGCTTGTGCGGGAAGGTTCCCACGGCTGCCAGTGACTGGGGGAATTTGAACCATGTGAGCTGAACGCTCGCAGCTGCCCTCTATGGGTAGCTAGCTCATGTTCCTTAAACAGCTGGGTTACATTGTAATCATTGTCAGGTTACAATCATACATTCTTAAAGTAATACTGTTACATACACAACACCAGACCAGTTAGTATTAACTGTTGATTCCTTTGCACAAGTCAGACCATTGGTTTGTTGATGCTGTCTACCCATTAGATGTTCAAATGTTCAAAAACAGTGAGAAATACACAAAAAAGGAGAAAACCATTTGCAATGTGTTGTAAAAACACACTTGTGTCCTTGTAATACAAAAAAATTCTTATTTATTGTATCCACAAAAATTATTGTTGTCTTCTTAAAGTCTTAATTGCAAATAACTCAAAATTAGGTCTTGTGTTGCCTCATTGAACTCTTGAGTTAACAAAATATGAAAATCCTTGAACAAAAAACGTAGGTCTTATATATGCCTAATATCATATATGAAGTTATGATGTGGTCCCGAAACCTTTCTAGTAATACGTTTTTTATCTTTCTTCCTCGGGAGATATTCATAACATATTCTATTATTCACGTCAAATGGCCTCTCTCATAAATTCTTTCATGCCTAACCGACAGCTGAAATTGTGTGATCCTCTTTGCTACCTGAGGATCATCAGGTGTACTTGTTTTTTCTTGGTAGCTCATAAATTGTGTTTAACAGGGTTGGCCATAAATTGTGTTTGACAGGGCTGACCATGGTGTCTGAGAAGTGGCATCTTTTTCAGTAAGACTGGTGTGTTTCTTGCTCACAGGTTGCTGAGGGTGTCATCCCCTAAATCACCCAGATAACTCCTTGCCCTCATCAGGTAAAGGAAGACAGAAGTGAGAGGCAATTGTATTATTTGGACTTCTAAACTCAAACCTAATTCTGTGTGTATCTGCCACCTAGCATGATGAGCTCACTCTGAGAGTAGACATCTGATGACATGGTCACAATTGATATGAGGGGCAGAGCCACAATCTCCATTATCCTCCATCCTGTAGAGCAGCGTTTCCCAAACTATATTCCACAGGACACTGGTGGACTTCATAACTCAGAAGCCTAAATTAGTACATTGGCTGATCAGTGCCGTGGAGAATTGAGTTAGGCTTCTAGGAATTAAAGTCCAAAAAAAAAAAAAACAAGTTTGGGAAACACTGCTGTAGAGGGCCCCCAGAGGGGAATTCAGTTTGCAACTTCAATGCATTTTTGCAGTCCTGTTTGACACTGTTGCTAACCACTGGCATATGAGTACCCAGCATGTTGGGAGCAAAATACTAATTAACTTGTGAACCACCCAGAGAGTGCATTAAGTGCTATGGAGCGGTATATAAGTGTAATTGCTTTGCTTCTGCTTCTTTGAATCATGCTTCAGACAAAATGCAAGCGCGGCGCCAAAATGGCCGCCGCGCCCTTTGCGGGCCCCCCCCCCCCACAGGACAGAGAATCCGGGTAGTTAGGGGCATGGCCAGCTCCCTTATAAAAGGGATGGCCACGAGGCAGCCGAGCTGCCATTTTACCTCAGCGACGGAGCGGAGAAGTTTTTTCCCCTGTGTCTCCGTCGCTCGTTAGCTTACCGGGAAGCCTTTTGGTAGCGATTCTGCCTTGCCGGCTTCCCTTTTCTGCTTCGGAGGAAATGCCTTCGAAGAAGAAGGCAGCTTCGAGTTCAGCTCGCGCTGTTAGGAGGCGCAACCCAGGTCGGAGGACCGCGGTGCCGCCTCCTCAGCAGCCACCTTTGCCAGCCCCGGCCGGGGCCAGCGGAATGGGGTCTATTGCCCCTTGGCCCGGAGTGGGCGATCAGAGTACGGGCACGGAAGGGGTTCCGGCCCGCGGCCCACGAGCGGTGGACACCGCTCCTGCTCCTGCCCACTCTGTCGGGCCTACTCCTCTTGGGCCGCAGCCTCTCCCCGGGCCCTCTAGCCTCGGGGGGTGGTGCGGCCCCCTGCCTTGGCAAGTTTCTCCACCAACCCTGCCGGGCTTCGGTGCTGGCCAATGGCCATATGTGGGTCCCGGGGTACAGGGACCTGTACCCATGCCTGGACCTGGCGGGCCGGCCGGCCCTTTGCCCATGGTCAACGTGGACACCTTGCTGGCCCGCATTGCGGCCCTGGAGGCGTCGTTGGCTCGGGCCAGTCAGGCGGGTGCCCCCTTCGGGGTTCCTTTTGAGGCGCTGTCGGCAGGAGGACAACAGCCGGCGGGGAGGGTCGAGCTGCTGCAGGCGCGTGGCGCGGTTTCGGCCACTGCCTCGCAGCTCCCCAGCCAGCAACCAGGTGCGGGTCAAGCCCCGGTGATGAGCTCTACGTCGGTCGTGAGCTCCGACGCCCCCAGTGGGCCGGAACCCCTGGTGGGGGCGGCCCGCGGGGGTGCAGCATGTGAGTATACAGTGCAAGCTAGTACATCCACACACATTCCCAATCAAGGGGGGGCCTTTCAATGGCCTTGGCCTCGCGCGGGTGGTGCGGGGGCCACGCTGTCGGCGACCCACCCGGCGACGACGACTGCCACCTTTGGCACTGGGGTGGGTATTGGTCCTTACACTGCGGGGAATGTTCTGGGGGTGGCTGGGTTAGCTCAGGCCCCTTTTACCAGGCCGGCTGTCCCCTTTTCAGCTTTGCCGACGGCAGGGTATTCCTTGCCATTGGGTGATCACCTGGCACAGGCTACTAGGGAAAAGATATGGCGAGGGGAGTACGTAGATATCTTCTCACTCCTGAACAGAGAGCCCACCAAGGAGGAAAGGGAGGGTCAGGATGAGAAGGACAAGGAGCAGGCACGCCGCCGTAAGCCGCCGCGTACCTGGGCCAACTGGCTCCCCGCTTATTTAATATACATGGCGGTATATTTGAGGGCGCGGCCGGATTTAGCTATTCCCATGGTCCAATATTTGGACAACATATATAGGGCGATGGTCGATTTCCCGGGCCCCTCATGGCTAGCATATGATGAGGAATTCCGTATGAGGATTCCCCTCCACCCCGAGATGAGATGGGATGAGCCGTGCCAGAGGCTGTGGCTTTTGTATATGACACCCACACGCCCTGCCCCGGGGGATAGATACCATTGCGGACATGCGGTCCAGCGAGCGGCTCCAGCGCAGGCTACCCGCCAGGCGGCGGGGCAGGGGGTTCCAGCCCGCCTGCTGTGCTGGACTTTCTCGTCAAATGGTTCCTGCAATCGAAAGAACTGCAGGTATAAGCATGAGTGTCCCACATGTTCTGGCCCCCACGCAGCCTCTGCTTGTCCCAAGCCTGGGGGGGCGCGAGGCAGAGGGAGGGGTGGACAGTGGGCTGGCAAGGCTGCCACGGATGGAGCTAGTTCTCCAAAAGGCCCCCTCCCCAATTAAGGTGGACATGCTGGAGCGCTGGCTCACATCGTACCCAAAGGGGGAGGACGGGGTGTATCTCCTTCAAGGTTTTAAGCAGGGATTTCGTATCCCTTTTATGGGTGATAGGTCCCCTCAGGATGCTCCTAACCTTTTATCCCTCAGAGGAAGGGAGGAGGTGGCTGCGGCCAGCATTAAAAAGGAGTTAGACGCGGGCAGGGTCGCTGGACCTTTCCCCGCACCCCCGTTTCCCAATCTTAAGGTCTCGCCATTGGGTTTGGTCCCCAAAAAGTCCCTAGGTGAGTTTCGCCTTATTCATCATTTGTCCTACCCAGCCGGCCGATCGGTTAATGATGCTATCCCTGATGACCTTTGTTCAGTCAGGTATACATCGTTTGACCATGCGCTGCGCATGGTGCGCTCATGTGGCCCGGGTGCCCTGCTGGCCAAGTGTGACATTAAGTCAGCTTTTCACCTCTTGCCAGTGCACCCGGGCGACTTTGAGTTGCTGGGTTTTAAATTTAAGGGGGAATATTATTTTGATAAGGCCATGCCTTTTGGCTGCTCCATATCATGCTCGGCTTTCGAGCGTTTTAGCACCTTCCTGGAGTGGGCTTTCGTCCGCAGGTCAGGGTCCCGGTCTGTAGCCCATTACCTGGATGACTTTTTGTTCGGGGGTGAACGGGGCTGGGACACGTGCGCACGTCTCCTCAACACATTTCAGATGCTAATGGAGGAACTTGGTGTCCCTTTAGCGCCCGAAAAGACCGAGGGCCCATCGACCAAGCTAGTATTCCTGGGGGTTGAGATTGACACAGTAGTGCAGGCTTCTAGGTTGCCGGGTGATAAGGTGTCCAGGATAGTGGCCCTTATCTCGGAATTGCTGGCCAAGCATAAGGCATCCCTGAGGGAACTGCAGGTGCTACATGGGCACCTTAATTTTGCTTGCAGGGTGGTCGCACCGGGCAGGGCTTTTGCCCGGCGCTTATGTGACGCCATGGCAGGGTTATCTAGGCCCCACCACAGAGTCAGGCTCACCCGGGGTATCAAGGCGGACATGTTCGTCTGGTTGCAATTCCTGAGGGAGTTTAATGGGGTCTCATTTTGGAGGTCTGACCTCCTGGCATCCCCCAATTTCCAGATCCAGTCTGATGCCTCAGGATCCCTGGGTTACGGGATGTACTTCAATGGGAAGTGGGCCTATGGTGGGTGGCCACCGGCATGGGCAGGCACAGGTCGCCTGCGGGATCTCACATACCTGGAATTTTTTCCCATTCTGGGGGCTTTGATGCTATGGGGCGAACAGTGGGCTAATTCGGTGGTGCATTTCTGGTGTGACGATGCGGCTGTTGTACACATTGTCAATGCACAGACTTCCAAATCGCCCAGGGTCACGGATCTAGTGCGCCATTTTGTGCTGCGCTGCCTGCGCCTCAACGTCTTGTTCAGGGCTAGGCATGTCCCAGGGATTAATAATGATATTGCTGACGCTTTGTCCCGCCTGCAGATCTCCCGGTTCCGCGCCTTGGCCCCGGATGCGGAGGAATTTCCCTCGCCACTCCCGGACGAGATGTGGACTATTGGCAAGGAGAGGTGAACCGGGCGATTGGCCTGTCACTAGCGCCACGCACGCGTAAGGCGTATCAACAAGCATTCAATTCGTACAGGGCATTTGCTACTCAATTTCTCTTGCCAGAGACCTGGCCTATCCCGGTGGACCATGTTCTGCGGTTCATGGTTCACCTGCATGCACAGGGCCTCGCACCTCGCACCATAGCATCCAAGCTCTCGGCGTTGGCTTTTATGGCCAAAGTGGGGGGTCATGTGGATACCACCTCTGACTTCCGGGTGAAACATGTTTTGGAGGGGTGGGTGCGCGAGCGCGGGCGTTGCCCGGACGACCGGCACCCTATTTCCCCAGGGGTTCTTACCCAGCTGGCCCGGGGCTGGCCAGGCCTCTGTTTTGATCATTATGAGGCAGCCCTTTTTCATGCAGCCACAACGGTGGCATTTTTTGGAGCGCTCCGCGTCAGCGAACTCGTGATGCTGTCTAAGGCGGATGCAAGTGGTAGGGCACTGGAACTCGAAGATGTCTATGTTGCCAAAGACTGGGCCCAGTTGAGGATACGCTCCTCTAAAACAGATCAGCATGGCGTAGGCAGTGGTGTAAGACTGCTACGTTGTTCTTTGGCAGACATCTGTCCGGTTGGTGCCCTACAGGAATACCTGGCACTGCGTGGCATGCACCACGGCCCGTTTTTCTGTCACCAAGATGGGTCTCCCCTTACTAAATTTCAGTTTTGGAAGGTGACAGCCAGAGCCCTCACCAGGGTGGGCTTACCAGGTGCCCGTTATGGCACACATTCGTTCCGTATTGGTGCAGCCTCTACAGCAGCTGCTTTTGGGTACTCTGGGGCTGACATACGCAGCATGGGGAGGTGGGGCTCGCAATGTTTTCAGTTTTATGTGCGCCCACTCCCGCCATGAGTACCAATCCAGTCACCTTACCGCCTTTTTCTCGATTTTCTTACAGACCCTGGGTGTCGTATTACACCGGTGACAGTATGGCTGGTGGGCCACAGCTATGTGCACAGGGCAGCGCGTTACGCTGCGGCGACAGAGTGGGGACCCCGACTGGGACTGGGTGACCACGCCAGTCTCGCATGGCATGGTAAGCCTGGGATGTTATGGCGGGAGCTGCGGCCTTTCCTTTTTTCTGGCCTGGGTGCTGACCCGCCTGACATTCTAATCATCCACCTGGGGGGCAATGATTTGGGCCAGGTCACCGGCTTATCGCTCAAGCATGCGATTTGCGAGGAACTCGCCTACTTGCATTATGTCTGGCCTGCCACAACCCTGGTTTGGTCGGACATTGTTCCGCGCCATTCTTACAGAGGGGGCGTTAACCTCCTGGCCCTTGACCGCGCTAGGCGCGCGGTCAATAAGGCAGTGGCGTGGTTTCTTGCCACCAGGGCTTGGGGACGGGTTAGTCATCACCCCGATATTAGTCTACAAAATTATGACTTGTACGCAGGGGATGGGGTCCATCTGTCGCCAGGAGGTATGGACCTCCTGTTGGGTGATTGGCGAGCAGGCCTGTTGACCGAGCTGACGGTCTGGGGGGGGCGTCAGGTCTTCTTTGAAGCCCCTCCGTGTGGCGGGTAGCACTGGTAAGGTAAACAGTATGACCCACAAGTATCCGGCAGGTTCGCAATTGACTGGACAACACTAGACAGGAATAAATTAGTTAAACGTTGTCCGGTCAACGACGAACCAGGCGATGGGGTGATGACGATTGCTTACCAGCATGCATCACCCCTGTGATTTCACGGATACGCGTCAGAGGGTGGGGTCATAAGTTAGTTATTGACTACGGTCAACAATTTGTTTGTTGTCAACAAACAAATTGATACAAATTGATACATTGTAACCAATTGCCGTTGGCAATTTTGGGGTGGTACCTTACCAGTGTTACTTCGGCCTGCTTGCCTTAGGAATTATGATTGGTCGTTTTACCAATACAAATTTATAATTCGGACTAGGGCATTGAATCAATAAATGTGGCCCTATGCTGTTATCCACTTTCAATGTTGTCTGTGTCCGTTATTGGGGGGGTGCGCCTGCAATGCAAGCGCGGCGCCAAAATGGCCGCCATGCCCTTTGCGGGCCCCCCCCCCACAGGACAGAGAATCCGGGTAGTTAGGGGCGTGGCCAGCTCCCTTATAAAAGGGATGGCCACGAGGCAGCCGAGCTGCCATTTTACCTCAGCGACGGAGCGGAGAAGTTTTTTCCCCTCCACCCCCTCCCTAGTTAACAGTGTGATATTATGGTCGCTTCGGGGCCGGGTGGGAATTTTTGGTTGGGACCCATATTGGCTCCGGGTCCTGGCTTTTTTGCCCATCCCACACTGTTGCTATGGTTTGATATAGGGGCTTTTCTGTGTTCCTACTGTTGACTTTGGTCACATTGGCGGGTAGCACTGGTAAGGTAAACAGTATGACCCACAAGTATCCGGCAGGTTCGCAATTGACTGGACAACACTAGACAGGAATAAATTAGTTAAACGTTGTCCGGTCAACGACGAACCAGGCGATGGGGTGATGACGATTGCTTACCAGCATGCATCACCCCTGTGATTTCACGGATACGCGTCAGAGGGTGGGGTCATAAGTTAGTTATTGACTACGGTCAACAATTTGTTTGTTGTCAACAAACAAATTGATACAAATTGATACATTGTAACCAATTGCCGTTGGCAATTTTGGGTGGTACCTTACCAGTGTTACTTCGGCCTGCTTGCCTTAGGAATTATGATTGGTCGTTTTACCAATACAAATTTATAATTCGGACTAGGGCATTGAATCAATAAATGTGGCCCTATGCTGTTATCCACTTTCAATGTTGTCTGTGTCCGTTATTGGGGGGGTGCGCCTGCAAAAATCATGCTTCAGACAAAAACAGCATGTTTTTGTTTTCTTGCTTGCTGCTCCAATGCTCTGCATTGTCTGGGCAAAAAAGTACCCTAGTAACAAAAAGCAGTAGATTTGTTGTGATCTTTGAGGGGATCATGGTTTATTCCAGGTGGCAGTGACACAGAATTTCTACTCTGTAGGTTTGGTTGTGTATGGTTTCTGCATTAATTTAAAGAATTGTGGTATGTGTGTTTTTGTTTTTTTAATCCAAAAAGTATTTTTACAAATGTTCATTCATTTATAACTAGTAGCTGTATTCTGTTTGGTCATCAATACTGTGTTCACTAGTAATACATGATTCATAGTATTATATTGGGTTTAGTACTAACCCTGGAAAACGTTCAAGAGAAACACAACAATATATGTAATTATTTGATATTTGTAAACCTCCCAGTGTGGAAATTCCTCCTAGTTGAGTGGTAAATATATGCTTTAAATAAAATAATAATAAAAACAAATAGGAAGCTGTTTGTCATCCACACTTTATTTTGTTTTCTTAATTTAGCCTATCATCTAGAATTTATTGTGCACATATCACTCTCTAATATGTGTTTTGTATAGACCTTCCAACATCCCCTGCTATATGGAGTTGAAGCTTGGACACTGACTAAAACAGGGGTAGGCAACCTATGGCCCACGATGCCAAATAATCCAGCCCATGCCCTTGCTCCAGCTGCAGGCAGTGGCAGTGGCAGAATTGGCCATGGACTCATTTACAGCTGTCGTAAACATGATTATAACAGCCATATATGGTGACAGGACAACTAGTCCAGTCCCCTCAACTGTTTGAGAGAGTGTGACCCAGCCCCTGACTCAAAAAGGTTGCCAACCCATGGACTAAAGCACTAAAAAGAAAATAGAAGCTTTTGAAATGTGGATCTACAGATGGCTGCTAAGGATATCATGGGTTGACCATGTGACTAATGTAGAAATGTTGCATCAGATGGATAAAGAATAAGAACTGGTTAAGACCACTAAACAAAGAAAACCCTACACGGTAGAGGGCCAGGTCACCCCAAGAATGTCTGTCCATCCAACCAGGGTGGACCGGAGGAGCTCTCTAATGGTACCATCAGCTAAAGGGGCTCGCCTCTCTAGCACACGAAGGAGGGCCTTCTCCGTGTCCACACCGGCCCTATGAAACCTCCTGCCGATAGAGCTAAGGTTACAAACAGAATTGCTGCCCTTAAGGAAAGGTCTGAAAACCTGGCTGGCAGGGCAAGTGTGGGGCCCCAATGGGAATGTGGCCCCCGCCCACTGGCTTATAGCCTAATCCAATTTAGTGATTCCTTCCCCTCCCTTCTGTATTGATAAGGGATGGGTGAATTTAACTAAGTGGTTTTATCTGTTTTATCTTTTGTATGTTTTTATGCTAGTTTTATTGAAATTGTATACTATGTTTTTAGATTATGCTGTGGAACTGCCCTGAGTCGGGTTGTACCTGAGTGGGCGGTATAGAAATTCAAAAATTAAATTACATTAAAATTAAATTAAGCTATAATACCATGGACATATCATGAAGAGTGACATAAAATATAAAATACCCCACTCGTTATGTAAGGTATGATCCTTAGGAAGAGAAACCATGGATGTAAATGGACCTTGTGGTTGAAGAACCTGAGGGACTGGTGTGGAATATCCTTGGAAGAACTGTTCTAAAGATTTAGAACAGGAAGACTTTTACCATGATGATAGTCAATATTTGGAACAGATATGGCACTTGAAGAAGAAGAACATCCATATCCACCTCAACCTATCCAGTAATGTAATGCAGTGATGTCATGCTTAAATCTTAGAGGATCATATGCATTGGCAGTAAAATGGAGGAGAAGGGCATTGATTAACACATGGGGAGTGGCCTGGAGGCTAACCATCAGTTGTGTCATGAAACCAAACTTTACAAGATAGGAACCAGGACTTTAGTAGAGCATGAGAAGATATCAGAAGCAACTGTGTTCTCATATCACTTACTGGCCTTGTTCACTCCATAGACTATATCTGGGATGTGGGTACAGAACGATGGCATTGACAGTGAGTGATTCCTTCTATTATGTAAAATATTTCAATTCACCTTGATCTTGAATGAGCAATTCAAAACTCATCAGATTTACAAAATATCTGCTCCTAGTGGAAAGGAAGATACCTACACTGTAGAAATGATCTGTTGATATGGGTGAAGTCAATTATACACATTTTTAGACAGACTAGAGCTTAGCTACACTACAGAATTTATCACTATCCCTTTCCTAACAATCCAAATTTAAGAAAGAGGATGTTGCTGCAGAAGGAATAAGTGCAGAAAGCACTGTCTTGCCAGCCTAGAGTAGCAACCCTAAATCTTAAACTCTCATCTTTGGAATAATATAACATTGTAGATCAAATATAGCCCTAGAGATCATCACCATTTGTTTCTGAAGTTGTGTGTGTGTGTGTGTGTGTGTGTGTGTGTGTGTGTGTGTGTGTGTGTGTGTGTGTGTGTGTGTGTGTGTGAGAGAGAGAGAGAGAGAGAGAGAGAGAGAGAGTGAGTGAGTGAGAGAGAGAGAGAGAGAGAGAGAGATCTACCTAATAGTTACCAAAGGCAGACAAGGGTGTCAGGTAATTTCCCCACCCCTCTTTTTTTCCAGTGGATATGAGAGCACAACAGTGAAAAAAAGAGAAGGGTTCTTCTGCCATCTTCTGGCTTTTAGCAAGCAGTGCATTGTACACTTGGTGCTGAGGAATTAATCTATTGATAAATGCCAGATATAGAACTTGTTACATTTTTTTTACTACAGTTCCCAGAAAAGCTGCCATGCTGGCTGGGGGATTCTGAGAGTTGCAGGTCAATGTGCACATGCGCACACACATGCACTCACACATGCATGCATGCACACACACACACACACACACACACACACACACACACACACACACACACACACACACACACACACACACACACACACACACACACACACACACACACACCATTTGAATATCTGAAATCTGACTAGTCTTTCCTTAATAAGTTGTGGTAACCAAAGGCAAAATGGTTTCGGCTCTAGCTCAGCCCAACATGTACAAAGAGATCTGAAGATTATTATTGGCTGCCTTCTAGGGAAGCAAAATTACAGGAAGGTAGGTGGATACTGGGACAGACTACGATATTTGGCTACTTTGAGGAAAGGCAAAATGGACACACTAAAAAGCAGCAGCCTGTTTTATTTTATTCAACTTCCATCCCAACCTAATTAGTGGAAACACACTACTCTGGTGGGTGTACAGCCACTTCAGGATATTGGAATCTGAACACTGTCGACATTCAGAGGGAATGATTTTTTTAAAATGTTTATTTGCCTGTCTGTGTATTGCTGCTTGAGAAACTGCCCACAGCAAAGAAGCAAAGTCTGCTTCCATTTTGAATTGTTGGTATTTTTGATGCGGTCATCAGCCACTTTACAATAAAACAATTAGGTGGCTTATGCTGTTTGTTGAGGGGGAGGGTGTTTACAAATGTCATTTAGTTCATCCCTCCATCCTCAAGAGACCCCAGGCATCATGATCTGGCCTGCACTACAAGGGCCAGTGTAGACAGGACCTTGCTGTGCTAAGCAAAACAGGATTTCAGTGACTGAATTGTTAAATCTACACTTCATTTTTACAGAATATCCCATAAACAATGTTGGGGATATTAGTTCTTCAGGCAACAAGTGCCAAGGTGCAAAAAATAAATAAATACAACTTTTGTCAAAACTGTCAAATAGAATGAAATTCTCTTCCACCTCTAACTATTTCCCAGAGTGTTCTCCCTCATAGCATAGCTTTCAGCAAAATGTGCACTTCTTCGTTTTCTTCTTCCGTGTCTAGGCCAGACATGGAAGTGGATAAAAAATGCATCCCATTGCAAGCACACATAAACACCTTCAGGCTGTGCATTAAGATGTGCGTTTGACTGAAAGCAATCCAGGAAAGAGTTTTTGTGGGTCTATATTTGTCGATTCCCAATATTTTCACCTATTATACAAAAAATTGTTGTTACACAAATCTGTTTTTAATTTTTATCTGATCAGTGATATCAGTAATAAATATATGTACCCCTAAGGTTGCCTAATGGAATTGATAGTTTTTAAGAGGTTTGTTGTTGTTGTTCAGTCGCACAGTCGATTCTGACACTTTGGGACCCTATGGACCATAGTTCTCCAGGCGCCTCTGTTCTCCACCATCCCCCTCAGCCCTCCCAGTTCTGTGCCCATTGTGTCTACAATACCATCTAGCCATCTCATCTTTGGCCTCCCCCTTCTTCTTTTGCCCTCCACCTTTCCCAACATCAAGGCCTTCTCAAGTGAATCTTCCCTTCTCATTTGATGTCCAAAGTACTTTAGCTTCATCTTTACTATTTGACCTTCCAATGAGCAGTCAGGGTTGATTTCTTCTAAGATTGACCTATTTGTTCTCCTCGCTGTCCAGGGTACTCTCAAAACTCTCCTCCAACACCACATTTCAAAGGCATCTATTCTTCTGAGTTCAGCTTTCCTAATTGTCCAGCTCTCGCATCTGTACATTACCACTGGGAATACCATTGCTTTGACTATTCTAATTTTTGTTTGCAATGTGATGTCTCTGCTTTTCACTATGTTCCCCAGGTTTCTCATACCTTGTCTCCCAAGAATCAGTCACCATTTTATTTCATGGCTGCAATCCGCATCTGCAGTGATCTTTGATCCTTGTTGTTGTTCAGTCGCACAGTCGATTCCAACCCTTTGCAACCCCATGGACCATTTTCCTCCAGGGACCTCTGTCCTCCACCATTCTCCTCAGCCCGCCAAGCTCTGTGCCCATTGTGTCCACAATACCATCTATCCATCTCATCTTTGGACGCCCCTTCTTCTCTTGCCCTCCACCTTCCCCAGCATCAAGGCCTTCTCAAGTGAGTCCTCCCTTCTCATTTGATTCCAAAGTACTTTAGCTTCATCTTCACTATTTGTCCCTCCAATGAACAGTCAGGATTGATTTCCTCCAGTATTGACCTATTTGTTCTCTTTGCTGTCCAAGGGACTCTGAGGACTCTCCTCCAACACCACATCTCAATTGCATCTATTCTTCTGCGTTCAGCCTTCCTAATGCTCCAGCTCTCACACCCATACATTACCACTGAGAATACCATTGCTTTGACTATGCGAATTTTTGTTTTCAAGGTGATGTCTCTGCTTTTCACTATATTCCCCAGGTTTCTCATAGCTTGTCTCCCCAGAATCAGTCGTCTTTTTATTTCATGGGTACAGTTTCCATCTGCAGTGATCTTAGATCCCAGGAAAGTAAAATCTGTCACTGCTTCTACTTCTTCCCCATCTATTTTCCAGGGACTGATTGGACCCGTTGCCATTATCTTGGTTTTCTTGATATTGAGTCTCAAGCCAGCTTTTGCACTCTCCTCCTTCAGCCCAATCAAGAAATTCTTTAGGTCTTCCTCACTTTCTGCCATTAGTGTGGTATCATCTGCATATCTCAGATAGTTGATGTTTCTCCCAGCAATTTTAATCCCATATTGTGATTCCTCCATCCCTGCATTGCGCATTATGTGCTCTGTGTATAAGTTGAATAAGCAGGGTGACAAATGAAGCCTTGTCTTCCTCCTTTTCCTGTTCCAAACCACTCTGTCATTCCGTGTTCTGTCCTAACTTTTGCTTCTTGATTCATGTACAAATTTCTCAGGAGGCATATGAGGTGCTCTGGTATTCCCATCTCTTTAATTACTTGCCACATCTTGTTGTGGTCCACACAGTCAAATGCCTTAGTGTAGTCAATAAAACAAAAGTAAACTTGTTTCTGGTATTCCTTTGTTTTCTCCATGATCCAACGTATGCTGGCAATGTGGTCTCTAGTCCCCCTGCCTCTTCTGAAACCAGCCTGCACCTCTGCTAACTCTCTCTCCACATGCTGCTGAAGTCTATCCTGTATTATCTTGAGCATCACCTTGCTGGCGTGTGGGATGAGTGCAATTGTTCGATAATTTGAACATTCTTTGGCATTGCCCTTTTTTGGGATTGGAACGTATACTGATCTTTTCCAATCCTGTGGCCACTGTTTTGTTTTCCAAATCTGCTGGCATATTGAATGCAGTAATTTGATGCCATCATCTTTTAGAGCTTTGAAAAATTCAACTGGGATACCATCATCTCCACTAGCTTTGTTGTTTGCAGTGCTCTTTAGGGCCTTTATGACTTCACTCTCAAGGATGTTTGGCTCAAGTTCAATATTTTCATCATTGTGATTATCAGTAGTGTTAAGGTCCTTTTTGTAGAGTTCCTCTGTGTAATCTTTCCATCTTTTCTTAATCTCTTCTGCATCAGCTAGCTCCTTTCCGTCTTTGTCCCTTATCATGGTCATTTTTGCTTTTAATGTTCCCTCGATTTCCCAGATTTTTTTGAAAAGATTTCTAGTCGTGCCTCTTTTGTTGTTTTCCTCCATTTCTTTGCAGTGTTCGTTTAGGTAGTTTTCCTTATCTCTCATTGCTTTTCTTTAAAATTCTGTGTTCAAATGATTGTATTTTTTCTTTTCTCCTTTGACTTTTGTGTTCCATCTTTCCTCTGCTATTTTAAGAGCCTCATCAGACAACCACTTTACTTTCTTACTCTTCTTTTCTTTTGGTATGGTTTTCTTTGCTGCTTCCTGCATGATGTCCCTCATCTTTGTCCATAATTCTTCTGGCACTCTGTCTATTGAGTCTAAGCCATTAAATCTGTTCATCACCTTTAGGGATGCTGTCTAGGTGATATCTGTCTGGTCTCCTTGTTTTCCTTATTTTCTTTAGTCTAAGCCTGAATTTTGCGATCAGTAGGTTGCCACAGACTGCTCCAGGTCTTGTTTTTGCTGACTGTATGGAGGTTCTCCATCTTTGGCTGCAGAGTATGTAGTCAATCTGGTTTGGTGTTGGCCATCTGGTGATGTCCATGTGTAAAGTCGCCTCTTGTGTTGCTGGAAGAGAGTGTTTGCTATGACCAGTGCGTTCTCTTGGCAGAACTCTATCAATCTTTGCCCTGCTTCATTCTGTGTTCCAAGACCAAACTTGCCTGTTATTCCCTCCACTTTTTGATTTCCTACTTTGGCATTCCAATCTCCTAATATAATGTGGACATCATTTCTTGGTGTCTGTTCTATGAGGTGTTGTAGGTCCTCATAGAACTGGTCCACTGTGACTTCATCTGCACCAGTGGTTGGTGTGTATATTTGGATCACAGTGATATTGAAAGGTTTGCCTTGAATTCTTACTGACATCATTCTGTCATTTTTGAGGTTGTATCCTATTACTGCTTTTCTCACTCTTTTATGGACAATTATGGCTAGTCCATTTCTTCTAAGGTTTTCTTGTCCACAGTAGTAGATATGATGGTTTCCAGAGCTGAATTCGCCCATCCCTGTCCATTTTAGCTCACTGATTTCCAAGATGTCAATGCTTATTCTTTCCATCTCATTTTTTACCACTTCCAGTTTACCTTGATTCATTGATCTCACATTCCATGTCCCTATGCAGTATTGTTCCCTGCAACACTGTATTTCTCCTCCCCCTTTCCTGTCCCTCCCCTTCTTCCACTCTGTTGTGCTAAGCATCCTGTATCATCTAGACTGCTCCTTTGTTTTGACTCCTCAAAAAAAGTGAATGGTTCAGATGAAGGACAGAGGTGTCTAGTCTTCTAATAATCTATTCCAAAGCCATTCATGCTAGTGGGAATGAGAAATTGTGCCACAGGTCAACTCTGTCATCCTTAAATCTATTTTCAGGAAGTACTTTTCCTGAATAGCAGGAGATTGATTGTCTATTTCCCACTTTTTCTTTCATTTCTTTCATTGTTCTTCAGCCCTTCACCTTGTAGCAAACCTCTACACTTCAGTGTGTTTATCTTCAATGACTGCTCACTGCTAGAATTTATATCCTGTACTCAATAATGTACCTAGGTCTTACTACAGCAGCCTGCATCATAGAATTCTTTCAGCTTTCTTTCCTTTGAGCCAACATTTCATCATAAAATGTCTGAATCAGATGTATTTTGATATTAGTCATTTTATGCATTTACTACTTTCACAATAATAACAAGTCAAAAAATTACACGAAAACACAATTTAACACAAATCACAAACATATGTCAATAAAATAAAATAAATTATTAAAATCCTGTGCTGAGTTCTAACTCAAATAAAAACCCAAAACAACTAAACACATTTTAAAATCATTGAATGTAAAAAACATTTACTTTCACATTATTAAAATTATTACCTATGGTACAACTATTTTAAAAAACAAACAAAAACTAAAACATTATTCAGTTACATAAAATAGCCAGCTTAGCCAAAAAAAATTGTATAAATAAACTTTTTTAAAATTACGGACTAAGCAATTTTTAACAAACATTAACACAATTTAACCTTCCAACACAATTTAAAACAGCCCGACAACGCCGGGCAACCTCTGCTAGTATTATATATGGAATGACCCTTGCTCTATCTCTTTCTCTTCCTTCATTTTTGATATCTCCTTCAATATAGATCTCCTTTTCTTCTTCTCTTTTCTTAGTTCCCTACCAGAGAAGGGCAACATTACTTTTGCTAGTGTCCAATACTCAATCAAAGACTGGAACCTGCAAAAATAAACAAACAAACAAACCCTTTTTTTAAACTGTAGCTTCCAGAACTCTTGAGCCAGAGCAATCAGTTGCCAATCAAATTAACAGGCAATGCAATTATTATTATTATTATTATTTTAAAAAACCTTAAAATTTCTAAACTCTCCTAAGGATCATGCATGATCCTGGGGCCAATTTGTTCTGGCTCAAGAGTTCTGGAAGCTTCAGTCAAGATGAAGGACAGGTAAAATATGAGACAGCTATTAGGCTTTCGGGTGAGAGAATCAAGGAGACAGAAGATCCTTTCAAACAAGATCCAGAAAAAGAAATAATGGACATCAAAATTATAGGGTTGTGTGGTTTTTTTAATCAAAAAAAGAAATATTCTACTCTGTCCCTCCTTGAAATTCAGATGGCTGGAAAGAGCAGAAAGTGAAGTTAAAATAGATTATAGTGTTGGCTGATAGAGGTCACTAAGCTAACAGATAATAGCCATGATTAGCTCAGCATGTATGTTTTTACATGGTTTCAGAGTACAGTACATGCATGAACTCAGACATATTCTGAGTATGATACCTGTAAAAAAAATCTGGACCTTGGTAGTAGTGTATTTTAATACAGATTTGAACCAATAACCCACATTTCACACAGGGATCTCAATCAGGGTCATTTCATATAGAACATAGAACAGTCAAAGTATACAGAGTGATAGCACAGAGGGAATAACCAATGATTACAACAGAGCTATATTTAATTTAATTTAATTTAATTTAATTTTCACGCTTATATACCGCTCACTCAGGCGAACCCGACTCAGTGCGGTTTACATAGCGGACAATGTGTTTTTGTTTACTTTGTATTTTTTTTTGGTGTTGTTTTTGTGTATTTTTTGATGTTTTTGATTGTGTTTTAAGGCATTTTTTGAAAATTATTTATTTATTTTTATAAAAAAAATTTTGTTGTGGCTTTGGGGGGGGGTTGGTTTATTTCTGCAGGCCGGCTTTGCTGGCCAAACCGCGGGTGTTGGGGAGGGGGGCTTTATTGTCTTATGGTGCTTTGATTGTGTGGAGTCGTGAAAGTAGATTGGGGTTTCCCCTTTAATATCAGTGGGTGGGGGGTTGCGATTCCCCTCTCCGCTGGTTCCCCAGGGGTTGGGAGGTTTGTGGGGACAAAAGAGGTATGTCTCCCCAACTGTTCTGGACCCAGGAAACCAGGGAGAGAGGATCGATCCCCCCTCCTAAAAAAACCTCTTTTTTTTAGGAGAAGAAACCGCTTGGTTTCTTCTCTTTAAAGACAGAGGTTTTTTTGGGGGGTGGATTCAATCACCTCTCCCTGATCTCCTGGGTCCAGAAGGGTTTGGGAGACATACCCCTTTTGTCCCCACAAACCTCCCAACCCTAGGGGAGCCAGCAGAGAGGGGGATCGCAACCTCCCACCTACTGATATTAAAGGGGAAACTCCAATCCGGACCTTCAGGCGCCGTTGGTGAGGGAAAGAAGGGCGGTTGGTGTTTGCGTGGCTGTGAGACAGTGAGTTTTTTAAAAAAAAATCGGGTGCCGGCTTCCTCAGTGTTTTGTGCGCTCATGTCGTGCAGGACTCTGGGGCTTGTAGTTATAGGTTTGTGATTTGTGGTTGTGTTGCATTTTTTTCCTGCGGCTCAATTTTGTTTGGCCGCGGCACGTTTCTCAATGTTCTTTGTGGTCGCACCTCTCAGCCTGATTGGCTGTGGCACGGCATGGTGCAAAGAACGTTGGGAAATGAAGTTGTTTCCCTTTTTTCGCATTTGTGGGGCTGTTTCCCCACTGCCGGAGTTCTCAATCGTTCGTTGACCTGCGGACCCAGTTCGCCCATGTGCACGAATGGTGGGTGCGGGTTAGTAGGGCCAGGCTTAGGAACCTATACAAACTTCCAACGGTTAACCCTTGGTTTTATAGGTTAAGATTTTAGGCTCTTGGACACATGCCCCTTCAACCCTCCACCTTACTGGTAAGATACAGCCCTTTACTGCATGTACTCTATAAGTTTCCTTCAAGCATATTTGCTTCACCTTACTTACTTACTTACCTACTTACCTACTTACCTACTTACTTACTTACTTACTTACTTACTTACTTACTTAGATATTTTTGGTATTGCTGGGAAACAAACAATTGCAGAGCTTGGAAATCTATTCATGGGTGTTCTAGGACTTGTTGTAATAATAATAATAATAATAATAATAATAATAATAATAATAATAATAATAATAATACAGTAAATCATTCCAAGCACTGCTTTAGGAAGAAAGAAAAATCAAACACTAAGCAGTGTCATACATATATAGGACTGAACAACTACTTTCCTGGAGAGATACACTTATCTGGTTTCTGACATGGATATATTCAATGTAGGTTGCAAAGACCAGATATAGTTGATGATTCATGTGTTCAACAATTGTGCTGTCTAACAGAGAAAAGGCTGTTTTGAAAGGGAAAAAAATGAGTGAGTTCAGTTCAGCCCTCTGCTTCATGCAGACAGGGAAGAAAACCCTCCAAATTAATATGTGACATAAGAAGAGCAAATCCCAATCAATTTTACATGACCCAAGCTTAACTAAAATGGTAGATCAACTCTGGGTGTCAAATTGGATAGTTATAGCTATGGTAAGCAGAAACTTGTGGGCTCCTTAGTTACATGTCCCAATGAAGAGGTGATAGAAACCTTGGAATTGATGTATTGGATTGTCAGAGAAATAGGGCATAGATGGAAATAATGATGGTTCTTCATTTTGTTGAACAGTAGAAGGTAGTACTTACATCAATTACTGGGAATTTTTCTTGTTTTTCTTCTCTCACAGAGAATGTAGAATGGAAGGTGGTTTCTTTCCCCCTTTCTTCAGAAGATAGTAGATCCCTGTGATAATGTTCTACGGATCAACATTTCTGAAGAAGAATGTGGTTTGCTTTGTGGTTTCCTTGAAGGTAATTGAAAGAATTCTTACAAAACAAGTGTTTTATCTCAGTGTTCAGATTACTGCTTGTAAGCTCTTCTGTTGCAGAACTGAAAAGGTAAGAGAGAGAAGACAAATCAAGTTAACCACAAATAAACTCCCATTGTAAGAGACACTGCTTCAGCTACACTAGTTCTGCTGCTAATATGGTAGGAACCATTGTACTGTAGGGTAGGAACCATTGTACTGTTTTCCTGTCAATTGTCAATACTCATCCAGTTGTGAAGTGAGACAGATTTCTTATGGGCTTAGAATTCTCAGAACCATGGTTCAGACAAATACACTAAACCTCTCTAGTGGAGCTTTAGGTGCCTAATCAAAACATAAATCCCAGAACTCCTTATCATGTAGCTGTACTCATTGAGCAGGTGGTTGGTCTCGATGACTTAAAAGGCCTCTTCCAACTCAGTTATTCTATGAGTCTAAATAGTATCAAAGTGATAAAACTGCAGTATAGACAATGCTTAAATTCCATATTATGCCCACTGCAATTGTCATCAGAAAAGTATTTGACATGCTTCTAAATGCAGACCACTTAGATATTGCCATTTTTTCCTACTGGATTAGATAGGGGGTCTGGAAAGGAGATCCATTTGGGGATCATATTGCTCGGGGTGGTGGGGCTGATCTCTTCCTTCTCCAGAATGACTGGAGTCAAAGCTGTCCCCATTTACTGGCTATGCAAAAGCTGCCACATTTAGGGAGATGCTCCTATTGGCAGATCAGACAATAATCATATAAAGCACTTATGTGAGTAAGCCCAAGCAGGAACAGTGTTATTTAAGGACCCTGGTATCACCTAGGAATATACAGAGACACACCACCCCACTCAGCAAAACTAAACATTCTTTTTTCTTTCTTTCTGGAGAAGAACAACAATTCCCCGAGAGTTAAACTAATATCAGGAGATCAGCTAGTTTATGCCATTCCTTGGTCTCATTGGAAGAAAAATAAGATACAAATGTAACTAACAAATAAAGGGTAAGGATACTGACTATCGCACATGGTGACCAGGCCCTGGCTTGCTCCAACACTAGCTTGCCCAAGACCCGGCCTATTGGTGGCCACTCTTTCCTGCTCTCCCTGATCGGCTGGTTTGGTCACCTCATCCCCGGACTAGAGGGATGGTTTGCTGACTCAGAGAAAGAAGATGAAGCAGACTTTTTGGTAGTGTTGCAAAAGGGTGCCTTGGCTAAGTTAACACAGCCAGGGTGAACTAGCAAGAAAAATGGGGATCTAATGGGTAATGGTGATGTCTTTAAAAAGTGTCACAGTTTGAAAAACTCTGCAAAGCCCTCTGGGTCTAATAGCGGCTTCACCCATTAGATTCCATACACCCTTATCACGGTTTTTCTTATGGAAATTTGGCCTTCAATGTTGCAGCTAAATGAGGGGGACGAAGGCGAAAGGTGAAATTCCCGATTTCTATCCCCTCTAGCTCCCTTTGATTATCTGCTTCAGCAAAGCTTCGGTGTTGAAAAGTAACAAGGCCTTATCTGACAAAATCCCCTTCCTCCTTCATGGCTGGAAGGAGGCAGAATAACTGCTCTTGATGAAGAAGTCCATTTCAAAGATTTATTGGAATAAAAAGTGAATTCCAACATATAAAAATCCTCACTAAACTACACTATAAAATATATATGTTTCTAAGAAAGAAAATAGCATTTCAGAAAAGCCATACTTATCTAAAGAGTCTGTGACTTTTGGCCTGTCCATGCGGTGTTATGGGTCGGATCGGTTCTTGAAGGCAAAGAGCAGCATCTCGATGATCTGAGATTACTGCCCTATCCCTCTACAGTCTGGCTTAATCGCCACAATATTTATATTGTTTTGGTGAGAACACATGCAGAGATGTTCTGATTGACAGACACCTGCCTTTTGAAGTCCAGTATGAGACAGGACATTTAATCAACGTTCCCATCAGAAAGACGTGAGTCTCATGTCGGCTCACAGGTGGTCAGTCTGAGAAGTATGCTGCTCCCAGGTGCTCAGTCTGAGAACAGAGGGCAGGTTGACCTTCCACTTTTAATTGGTCAGAAGTTGGCTTCTGCATTCAACAGCCTTCCAAAATGGATCCGTTTGAACTAATCAAAGCTACACATTTTCACATAATAGATACAGATTAATTGTTAAGGCACACTTGGCATTAAGTAAACAAAGTTAAAGATGTAAAATTAATTCTTCCCTAGCTATGAAATCTCAACACTGACCACTGATGTTACAGTAGTCTTGTTGCAGTGGGGAAACAGCTTTTACTGTACAACACCCTAAATAGCTTGGGGTTGGGGTGTCTGGAAGACTGCTTTCTTTCATAGGTGTCAGCCTAGAATCTGTGATCTTCAACAGAGGTCTTGTTTCCTTCCCCACCATCCTGAGAGGCTATATTGGTCAGTACATAACACAAGATTTTATGTGTAGCAGCAGTACTCTGATTTTCATTCTTCCTCCCAAGGGAAGAAACACTAGCTCCATCCTTATTGAACTTTTGGAGCATAAAGGAGACAGAATCATTTGGTGAGTTAAGGAATATTTTTATCTACTGTTTATTCCTCTGGGAGAATTTACAGAAAGAAAAATGATGGATGAAATGTTTTAAATCTATAACTAAATAAATGTTATTGGAAGAAAATTTCAGTTTCAATGTGAAGAGTTTCAAAGTAGTCCTGTCTGAAGCCTTGAAGAGACACTGTCGATTAGAGTAAGAAGGACTAGTTGAACTAAGCCAACAGTTTGATTTAATTAAACAGTCTCATATGGTGATATGTGGGAATGAACAAAGAAACAAATGTTTAGACCACATGTCTTTTCACATTCCCATAATTTAGAAGGACCAAATGTACTAGTGACCAGTTTATAGTGACCAACATGTACAATGCATTTGTCTGCCCAAATCTGTAGGTACAATGGAATGTGAGCAGCAAAATGACAAAATATACTTGGGACACATTTCCATATACATTAAGTATACAGTGAAGTAATGATAGTAGATTCATCTATGTCATTACACAGCATGACACATAGTTGGTGTTGCGCTTACAGAAGGCAGTCCCATCATACTTTGTGTTTGTTTTGCACACTAACAAAGAGGTGGGAAAGGACAGCATTTAACAAACATAGTCATTACATCTACAAATGTTGGCATATTTCATTGGCTACCAATGTGTGTGGGGAAATGCAAGGCCTTGTAAAGTAAAAAAAATCATAATGCAGCCTTTGTGTATTAGGCTACTACAATCTTTTGAAAGATGATGTGTTTCATTGAGTATAATGGTACAGTGGTACCTCATACAACGATTTTAATCCGTTCCATGGGGGCTTGCTGTTGTATGAAACAATTGTGATACGATACATACATTGTATAGTGATTTTCCCTGTGGGATGCATCATATAATTTATTTATTTATTTATTTATTTATTGCTAAGTGGTTTTTCCCATTGAAAAATTGTTGTACGTTTTTTTACAGGGAAATTGTTATGCGGGAAACTGTTCCCCCCCCAAAAAAAACACACAATACACCACCCTAATTGCTATGTGGTTTCATTGCTATATGGGGCAATTGTTGTATGAGGTTCCACTGTATTTACTTCCATGAATCAGAAGCTACACCAGAACTCTACATCTATCACGATTTTTTCATCCTTTAAATAAGTGGTTAGAAGGATTGCACTGACAATAGCAGCACACACCACAAATTCTGGGTTGTATTCAACAAAGTCCTTCTACCATAATAAGTAATATCAATACCATTCCAAGATGGAATCAATCCTAATTCTTTGTGCCCTGAATTATGCCCTGATTCTGAAATTTCCTCCCTGTTCCCCATAAACGAGGGTTCAGGTGAACAGGATCTTTTCTGTGAGCTTAATTGCTCAACCACCTGGCTACAGAGCCAATAATTGAGAGTTCAATTGCCCATGTGTTTCCTAAGAGAAGATGCACCCTATGTGGCCTTGGGTAAACTACCCATTCCCATTCTGCCCCCAGGAGAATGCTATTTATCAAAAAAACACTGGTAAAAGTTGTCATAACTCAGAATTTGATGGCACACAATTAATTGCTGTTTTGTGCAGGAGAGATTTTTTTGCGTGGTAAGCAAAATTCAAGGATTAATAAGTGAGTGTATGGGTGTGAGAGAAAGGGGTGCCCTCTCCTCCCTGTATATTGCAGCTCTCTGGAAAATCCATGCCCCTGGGCCTCAATGACCTGAGTTGGGAAAGGCACATCATAATGACAGTACTACATTCTATAGTTCTCTCACTCAGCTATCAAGTTCACTAACAGCCTCCTGCTTAATGCTCAAAGGCAATATCTTTGTTCTAGGGCATTAGGAGTCACATAATGAGGTCTCTAAACATTCCAGTCTGCTCTAGCTTTTGTCAAAACAGATTTAAGACTATACAATTTGATGAAGGCCAGCACTTCCTGAAATGTAATATGGAGATGCTAGTATGCAAACCAAATTTCCCTCTTTCCTTCTTTCACTGTGAACTGCATTCTATTTCTTGATTAAACAATTTGGGGCCAGGTCACGATGTCTGTTATTATGCCGTGTGTATGTGTTTTGTTTTGTTTTTTGGCAGCTCAGAGACTTCTGTTTTACATGACATTTCACCCAAAAAGAAATAAACATGGCCTGTTTCACAGGATTATAATGAGTGGTATGTGTTACCTGCAGAGTCTGGAGGTGGAGTGATTTCTTTCATTCACTCGACTTGGTAAAGCTACCAGAAATTATGACGGCTTGGAAAATGCTTGTCAAATGAACAACAAATGCAAGAGAAACTTGGCTTTGTGTAATTTTGCACATGACACTGTTTAATGAAATCAGTTGGCACAATAAAATCAATTGAACAATCACCACTAACAAGTAGCAGCAAATATTTGTGATCGGTGAAGTGGTTTTAAAAGCCCTATGCATTTAGTAGAAGTAAGGCTCCAGGACTAATCATGTGTATCAGGTTCACTTTATCTGGGACAGATTAAGAATTAGTACATTTTTATATTAAAGGGACTGAAGTGGCTCAGTGGTTAAGATGCAGAACTTGGCGACTGTAAAGTAGGCAGGTCAGTAGTTTGAGATCCAAGTGCTGCAAGATGGAGTGAGCTTCCATCTCTGTACCAGCTCCTGCCAACCTAGCAGTTCAAAAGCAAGTCATGGCAAGTAGATAAATAAGGTACCACTTTGGTGGGAAGGTAAACAGTGTTCCGTGCACTCGGGTGTCTAGTCATGCCTGCCACATATCTATGGAGACATCTGCAGACGCAGATAGCACTGGCTGTTTGACTATAAATAGAGATGAGTACTGAACCCTAGAGTCAGATACAACTGACTTTCGAGCAAGGGCAACCTTTATCTCAACCTATATTAAAGCAGGAGAAAATCTCTCTAATGCTACATACAGTGTATTCTTCCATATGGATGTGTGTGTACATGTATGCAACATCTATTCAGCCTGCTGTCTGAAGAAAAAGGGGGCCCATGTGGGAAGTTAAGACTACAGGCTGAGAAAGTCTAATAATGGTTTTCTGGAAACTCATCCCATCTCTTCAATATGAGGCTGAAGGAGAGGTAGGTGAGCCTGGTGATGGTGCTGCTAAGATTTCCATATGCAAATGGTATTTGGTCCATCATGGACCAACCAACCCCCAATGACACCCATCATGACACACTCCCTTTCTTGGATCATCTTTATCCATATCACAAATTCCTGTGGTGCTCCAGTCTACATAAAATATCAATTACAGATTGTCTGGATGCAGCCAGTGTGTATGATCCTTAAAATAAAGATATCTTGTGTGAGAGAAGTTTGATAGATGTCTAGACAAAACAATATAGGGCATCATTCTCTGTTCGTTTTTTCCAAAATACCCATCAGCATTTGACCATATTATTGAGTTACTAGAATGCAGCAAAACATCTGTTATGACTTGTGTGTGTTTGGCCTTTGTGTGTGTGTGTGTGGTCTGATAAATAATAGATTTATCTGAATGTTGTATTACCAGGTTGCTTTTGATGCCAAAGGTTTGTTGCAAAATGTCTGCACATAAAAATCAGTAAAAAGGACAAATTGTAAACATATGGAAAAGCTAGCAGGGACAGATGAGCCAATAATAGGAATGCAAAAATTGGAATGCGGGGAGGCGGGATGTTAAGTGTAGGTGTTATTTTTTTTTTTTGCTGAAAGTAGAGTTATGTAAAAGTCTTTAAGACCACTTCTGTCTTGTGCCTCATTATAGTTTGTCTAGTCTGTAAAACCCTGGATAACGCCATGTACCATGTGTGTCACATCTGAATGGTGATGGGATGTGGACCAATATTCCCAATGGTTGTTGAGCAGCCTTGAAATTCTCAGAGAACTGACATCCTAAATCTATTTGTTTGGTAGAAACAAAGGACCTAATCAATTTCTTTTGTCCCACATCACCTTTCATGTTCCATTAGGATCATCTGCTGAGACCTTTATCCATTTGCTTGGTTTAGGTAGATAATTACAAGAGAAATAGCTTTTTCTGTGGTTTGATAACACATGTTTCCTTACATCAGGACTGCATTAAGTCAAGGTTTGGCTCAACATGCTTCCAAATGGAAACCTGTCTCCTCTGTTGCTGTTGTTCTTTATAACAGAAGATACAGATGTGGGATAGAAATTTGAGGCAGCTGGCAGGGAGGGAGGAATCAACATTTGTCAAAGCCAAAATGTTGATTCTGAAAACAAGGGGTGCTCAGTTGATGAGAAATGACACCCCTGCAAATACCCCTTTGCTTCTTCTCTCCCATCCCACAAACAACCCTGGACATGCTTTTCTATATCGGCACAAGTAAAAGTTCCAACACCATTGGGAAAAGTATGGATTAGGGGGAGAAAACTGCAGGGTGATTTGCTTTTACTTGTATGCTGTGTTATCAAAGGAAAATAGTACAAATTTGACCATCCTGATCCCTGAACAATTCCCATATTATTTGTCAATTAAGTTGTCTCTCAAACATACTGTATCTGCGTACAAGTGAGGAATGTCAATCTCCTCACTCTCACTCTCAGAGAAAACCCGATGATGATGATGATGATGATGATGATGATGATGATGATGATGATGATTCTCCATACAAATGTTTTTCCCTCTAACGTTTATGGACAGTTTTCTTTTCAGGGGAAAAACAAGCTATGGAGGATCATTAGAATTCCTTGGTAGAACGATATCCTTACACAGGATTCACTTGGAAATGGTAGAAATAAAAACAGCAAACTACCCTGGGGTGTTACAATTCCTGTGCAGAGTAACAGTCTTGGAGGTTTTCTCATAAGAAGAATGTTGTGGAGCAAGTGGGCTAGATAGAGCATTACCTCTCGTCACAGGTTCTGAACCGCTATTTCTTAATGCCTGGCCAGGTCTGTTGTTTCATTGCTTTTGCTCACTGAATAAGTAAATGTTGCCTATGAATTCTTCTAGTCAAAGGGATCCTTGTTCTGCCAATCGAAGGTATCACACAGCTCTTCTATTTCTCCTCAACAGTTTATTGTTACTAAATGAACCAATCAAGAAACATGAGATGGTTACAAGTAAAATACATGGTCACTTCCACACACTCATTACAGTTCCATCTTTGAGATAGGATGGTTGCACATCTGGAAGCACTCATAAATAAAACTATTATGAGGAAACACTTGTAATCTCACAGTTCAGAATACAATTCAGTTCAGTAGCTGCTCCCACTTCACATTTCATAAATAAATATAGGGTTGGCACTACACTTGAATAAACCTGGGGTTCTGCCAGGGTAAGGCCCCTATTCAACATTGCTGCTCAGCTCTAATCCATGCCAAATAGCACTCCTTGCCATCAGTGTCAACCACTGTATTTCAAAAGCAACTCTCTTGTGCCTGACACTAACTGGATTTGAGCAGCTGCTTCGCTCTTGCCCTAAGTCTATTCTTGGTCATGTGGTCCCTGGCATTTGGTTTACTATGCCAGATACAAGTTCAGACCTAGATTAATGCTAATATTAAGGTGATACATCTGTGCCATATCTCTTAAGACTTAAACAAATAATAAAAAATGACAGTTTCAGCTTAGCAGTTAATCAAGTTCCCATCAGCACACAAAGAAAACTGCTCAGTCAGAGCTAAAGCCTCCAGTATTCAGTCCTACAGTAGCTAACCAGGTGACTCTTAGGGAGCTCCCAAATGTGACATGAATGCAATGACACCTTCCTATTTGTGTTTCCCTGTATTTTCCAGGTAATATAGAGCCATTCATGACATTGAATGTTGGTGGCCATCCCCATATCTTGTGGGAGTGATGCCCACAGTTTAGCTATGCTTTTGTGAAGTATAATCTGTTTTTTAAAAAATCTGTCCTGAATTTACCACTCAGATCCTTTGGGTATTTTGAGAAAAGAAGAAAAAAACCCAGACTGCACATAATTGTATGTGCCTTGATCACAACCTCCATTACTTAATTTTAGCATGGTCTCCTAAAATCCCAAAACATTATTGCAACATTTCCTCATAGCAGAATGGCTCTAATCCCTGACCATTTTGGTGGCTTTTTCCTATTAGATAGCCAAAATACCAACACTGTTGGATTTACACTATGAAATTTTGCAGCACACCATATTTACTTCCGTAAGCTTGACTTAATGCAGTTGTTATTCTGTGCCATTAAGTCACCTCCAAGTTATGGTGACCCTATGAATAAGTGAGCTCCAAAATATCCTGTCTTTAACAGCCACCAATTAAAAATAATCCTTACAATTTAAAATTATCCGCACCAGCCCTCTAGAACCTCCTGCCAACAGAACTGAGGTTACAGACTTTAGTGTTTGGGAATCAAGACAATGGAAACGGCTGTAAGCTAGCCTAGCACATCTTTATTGCATGGAGTACAGTACGAACATGTGTTAATGGCGGACAAACAGCTCTTTATATACGGTGGCTATTCTATTGAATATGGCTCTTCGACAGGCATTGGCTGCTGTCCAAAGTGACGTCATCCTTGGTCACGCCTTTCTTGTCCAGGTGAGGTGAGCGCGGGAATCTTTCCCACGCAGCTGAAGGCATTTGAGTAATGTGAACCATGAGAGCTGGGCGCTCGCTATTGCCCCCGGTGGCCACTAGCTCGCGTCCTCATACAGAAGGTTACAGTGTTACCTGTACCCATTCGTGTGGTTACAAATACATTCAATACACTATATTCAATACACAACACAGACAAAATTGCTGCCCTTCAGGAAAGGTTTGAAAACCTGGCTGGCAGGGCAGGTGTGGGGCCTTAATGTGAATATGGCTCCAGCCTGTTGGCTCATTTCAAGTTAGTGTCCCTCCCTCTGTGTTGCTGTAGACCTTTTTTTCCTTTTATGAATAGGGTGGGGGTAGGAGGGTGAGTAAGTGGGTAAGTGGGTGGGTGACAGGTTTTTTAATCAGTTTTTATCTGTTTTTAATCTACTGTAAGCCACTTTGAGTCAGCGGCATAAAAATCTAAAAATTTAATTACAATTAAATTACTTGAAAGTAGGACACTGAGATTGATGTGTCCCATTCCCTGACACACATCCCAATTCACATTCAGCATTTTAAGAAATATTACCTCTGGCTGCCACTTTGGCTCCTTCAAGACATCCATCATGTTCTTCTTCAATGACACATGCTTCTTCTTCTTGTGTACATTCTAACTTTGGGG
Organism: Bradypodion ventrale; assembly: GCA_035047345.1. NCBI lineage: Eukaryota > Metazoa > Chordata > Lepidosauria > Squamata > Chamaeleonidae > Bradypodion > Bradypodion ventrale. Next base: position 254,301,595 of record JAWDJE010000003.1, read on the forward strand.
TATCCAATACATTCTCAGTTTTGTTAATCCATTCCTTTTTAAAAAAGAAAATTTGGGAATACCATTTTTAAGCAGCAGCTCTTTCTTTTAAGCATATTCCGCTAACACGGCCTTCCCCGGCCTTTTGTCTTCAGGTGTTGCTGTATTATATCTCTCAACATCACAGACGATTGGATATGTTGACGGAGGGTGATGTGATTCATAGTCCAACAATAACTGGGAACTAAAATTTGTGGCAGGCCAAGCTAGTGCAAAACCTACTGAGGTTTTATTGGTAAAGTCAAGGTGACTGTAGTAAGAGATCTAGACCAGAATACCTTGGTAAAAACCATACCATCACATGAGCAGAATTGTCCATTGTGTAACTGATCAGGCACTGGTTGTGCAGTAAGCTGTATGAAGAGTTGCATGAATGAATGCACTATGAAAAGAGGGGGAATCTCTTCCACTGGTATCCTTTCATGTGCAGTTTCTGGCAATAGGATTCTGACAATAATCTAAAACAGCTTGGAACATTATTTTTAAAAAGTAATGTGTTGGCAGGAGTCATTACATTTTAGAAACAACATGTAAACTCATTATTTTGGTAGTAACATGTTCCTGAAGTATCACTTTAGGGTAGCAAAAATGTTTCTTAAAATTAATTTTAAAGCTACAAAATGAGCCAGAATCAACCCTAAATGATGCCAAACAATATTATTCAAGCAATGGATAATTAAAAGTTGGCTGGATAACTCAACGAGAGAGTAACTACTTTGCCATATATTACGAGAAGTGCTCCAAGATTAGGACAATCAGATTACTGTTATTTTTCATCAGTTACACAATGTACAATGTGAATCAGCCTGGAATTTTAACACCCCACCCCCTTTTTTAAAAATTTGCAATGGAGCTTCTATTTTTTTAAAAAAAAAAAAAAGGAAATGCATTCGCATCAGTTCAGCAGCTTAGTTTGCAGGCGCACCCACCCAAATAAAGACTCAGACACCGGTATTGGATTAAAGGCATCGGGCCACTTTTATTGAATAATGCCCTAGTCCGAATTATCACTTTCAATTGGTGTATCATCCAATTGTAATTCTTTAAGGCAAGCAGGCCGCAGTAGCACTGGTAAGGTTCCACCCTAAATGCCAATGGAAATTGGCTACATGTATCAATTTGTATCATTTGTTTGTTGATACAAACAAATTGTTGACTGGAGTCAATATACTATCTACCTACCCCACCCTATGACGTGTATCCGTTCAAATATCAAGGTGATGCAGGCTGTGAAGCTCCTGACATCACCCCTTTCATAGTTTGCCCTTGACCGGCCAAACCTGTTTCCCCTCTACCTATCTATGTGTTGGCCAGTCAATGCGAACCTGCCGGATACCTATGTGTCATAAACCTTTACCTTACCCAGTGCTACCCACCAAAAGTGACCAAAGTCAACTTACCCCGTATCTCAAATGCTAGTGACAGTATGGGATGGGCGAAAAAGCAAGAACCAAAGGGCCAATGTAGGTTCAAGCAAAAAATTCCCACCCGGCCCCGAAGCAACCAGAAAATCACACTGTCCACTAGGGAGGGGGTGGAGGGGAAAAACTTCTCCGCTCCGTTGCTTCGCAAAATGGCAGCCAGGCTGCCTCGTGGCCACCACTTTAATGGAGGGGTGGCCACGCCCCCTAACTAACCCGGATGTCTGAATCCGGGTGGGTGGGGCCCCCGCAAAGAGCGCGGTGGCCATTTTGGTGCCACGCTTGCATTGCAGGCGCACCCACTCAAATAAAGACTCAGACACCGGTATTGGATTAAAGGCAACGGGCCACTTTTATTGAATAATGCCCTAGTCCGAATTATCACTTTCAATTGTAATTCTTTAAGGCAAGCAGGCCGCAGTAGCACTGGTAAGGTTCCACCCTAAATGCCAATGGAAATTGGCTACATGTATCAATTTGTATCAATTTGTTTGTTGACACAAACAAATTGTTGACCGGAGTCAATATACTATCTATTGACCCCACCCTATGACGTGTATCCGTTCAACTATCAAGGTGATGCAGGCTGTGAAGCTCCTGACATCACCCCTTTCATAGTTCGCCCTTGACCAGCCAAACCTGTTTCCCCTGTACCTATCTACATGTTGGCCAGTCAATGCAAACCTGCCGGATACCTATGTGTCATAAACCTTTACCTTACCCAGTGCTACCCGCCACACGGGGAGGCGTCCATGATGACTCACTGCCCCCCCCCGACTGTCAGCTCAGTCACCAGGCCTGCTTGCACATCTTCCAGAAAGAGGTTCATACCTCTGACCGACAGGTGGACCCCATTTCCTGCCTATAGGTCAAATTTGTCGCAAGCCTATCCTCGGATGTCTACTGGCTGTCCCAAGCCATTCTCAACAAGGATCCGGGCAACAGCCCGGTCCACGGATCGCCAGGGATGGGCCAAACCACGGAGGACCCTGTCTCCTTTAAAACGGTGTCTCGGCACAATGTTAGACCATGGCAACCGCGTGTACGGCCATAAATGATGTAAAAAAGCCAGGTCACTGCACCTCGACATTTTAAGGAAAGGTCAGTGATCCGTGTGAGATCATCGTCGCCAAGGTACAGAATAAGAACATCAGGTGGTCCAGCATCCCTGATGGACATCAGGAATGGCAACAGTTCCCGCCCTCCCATGCCATGCATACCATACCACCGCGTACGTGCAGATACACGTAGCCCGAGCTGGGGTCCACACTCTGTCGCCGCAGCATATTCTGCCGCCCAGTGTACATAGCTGCGGCCCACCAGTCCCACTGCCACCGGTGTGCGGAGACACACAGGGTCTGTAAAAGAGGAAAAGGAAGTAAGGACATAACTAGGTACTCATACAGTGAGGGGACGTACATATAAGGAAAATACGCACAAACTCCCCACGTGCCCACACATATCCGTCTCCGAGTACCCAAACGCAGCCGCGGTCAATGCAACGCCTATCCTAAATGAATGGGTGCCATAACGGGCCCCACACTGTGAAACGCGGTACCGGTCACCCTACAGAACTTAAATTTGGTAAGGGGAGACCTATCATGGTGGCAGAAAAAACAGGGCAGGGCGTGCAGCAGGCACTGTCAAAACTGTATGTAGGGCACCAACCGGACAGATGTCAGCAAATATACATCATAGCAGTCTACACCACTGCCTACTCCATGCTGATCGGCCTTTGAGGAACGAATCCTCAACTGAGCCCACTCCTGGTTGATAGAAACATCTTCGAGTTCCAGTGCCCTACAAAACACGTCCCCCTCCGACCATGGGACCAGCTCGCTGAGTCGTCGAGCTCCAGAAAAAAAAGCTACAGCAGTAGCTGCATGAAAAGAGACTCCTCCTACCTACTACAACATTATCTATGCCAACCTCGTGCAAGGTGGGTCAAAATATCTGTGAGAATAGGGTGACGTGTGTCCGGGCGGCGGCCACGTACATGTGTCCACCCTTCGATTACATGGCGTATGCAAAAGACCCTCGCATAGTCAGGAAAACCCCGTGCCCTGGCCATGAATATCAAGGCGTAAAGCCTGGTGGCTATGGTGCATAAAGCCAACCCCAGATCATAAGGGCGGACAATACATTATAAAACCTAGGTGACCAATGGCGGCTAAATTTTTTGGGCAATTGCCTTTGCCCACAAAAGACTCTAAAGCGAAGGAGTGGATGCTGATGCGCCGTGTGCGTGCGAGTTGCCAAGGCATGCCACTTGCCCGGTTCACGTCTCCTTGCCAAATGACCATATCTCAGGCAGGAGTGGAGAGGGTAGTTCCCAAGTGTCTGTAGCACAGTCACGGAACCGGGAGATCTGCAGGCGGGATAAAGCATCAGCAATATCGTTATTAATGCCTGGCACATGTTTGGCCCTAAGGAGCGCCTTAAAGTGCACGGACCCAAGAACAATAGGCAAGCTAAGGCCATGACTCCGGTGGATTTAGACGTTTGGGCACTGACAATGTGCATATCGCAGCATTGCCACACCAACAGCGAGGCACAGAATTAAGCCATCTGTCTTCCCAGAGCCTAAAGGGTACCCAGAATTGAGAAAAATTTTCGGAAACGTAAGATCGCGTAAGCAATCCGTGCCCTCCCATCCCTGGGGCCAATGACCATAGATACACTGACCTTAAATAAATCCCCCCACCCCAAGGAGCCGGAGGCATCCTACTGTAGTTGGAACTGGGGCTGACCAGAAGCTGAGACCTCCAAAAGGAGACAGCATGAAAGGCCTGTGGAATGTGAGCCAAACCAACAGGTCTTCTCGTAAACCCCTAATCAACTGTTTATCAAGACCCGCCATAGTGTGTCCCAGACACCAGGCGAAGGCACTGCCTGGTGTTACCACTCTGCAGGCGAAGTTGATGCGGCCATGCATCACCTGCGACTCTCGGAGAGGCACCTTCCACCTGGCAACAGTGCTGCATTGCAGCAGGGGCCGCTCCCCTTGACCGACAATTCGGTCACCTGGCCCTATTGCACGTTATTCAAAAGAGAGGTGCATCCACTTGTTGACCGGTGAACCCCATCTCCAGAATACAGGCCAAATACCTGTAACCCTATCCCCAGGTGACAAATGGCTATCCCCAAGCCATTCTAGACCAGGAACCAGGCAACAACCCTGTCCCCTGACCGTCGGGCACGGTCCGACCACTGGGTCAAAGTCTCACCTATGATATTGCCTCGGCATGATGTATGACCATAGCAATCGTGTAGACGGCCATAATTGGCCAAAAAACGCCAGGTCACTGCACTCGGAAGTCTATAAGTCCGGGCCAGCAATCCGTGCAGATCACCGCCTCCGAAGTGCAGAATTAAAACATGTGGCAGCCCAGCATCCCCAATGGACATCAGGAATGTCAACAGTTTCCGCACCTAAATGCCGTGCACACCATACCACTGCATACGTGCGGGTACACGTAGCCCGAGATGGGGTCCCCATTTTGTCAAAGCAGCATACTGTGCCGCCCCAGTGCACAGAATTGTGGCCCACAAGCCACACTTCTACCAGTGTGCTGAAACACATAGGGTCTGTAAAATCAGGAGGAGGAATAGAGGGCAGAACGAGGCACCCATTCAGTGAAGGGACGGACAGACAGAAAAAATTGGGCAAACCCCCAGCTGCCCATGCAACATATGTCAGGCTCCAGGCACCCAAACGCAGCCGCAGTTGATGCGGCACCTAACCGGAAGGAATGGGTACCAATTCTAGTTCAGTAAGGGTAGACCCGGCTTGGTAGCAAACGACAGGCCAGGGCGTGAACCACGCGCTGCCACAAACACCTGTGGGGAAGCAACCGGACCTATGGCAGCGCCAGGCTAGTACCCTCTTCCGAATGATCGGCCCTTGAGGAGCGAAGCCTCCACAGAGCTCACTCCTAATCGAGCAGCACATAATCCATTTCGAGTGCCCTGCAAAAACACGTTCCCTGTTGAAGATGGCAGCAGCTAACTTAATCTGAGAGCTCCAGATCAAGGGACAAATGTGGTTGCCCGAAAGTAGGCCCTCCATACGGAGCATAAGCGCTGCCACGTAGGAGTCATATATATTAACTACAAGTGCTAGCAGGGCTCATCGCTGGCATCTCAGGGTGAAGGGCCGCCCTAATCATAAGGTCTTGACCTAAGCTAACGATGACGGGCCAGGGAAAAACCACCACAGCCCGGTAATCATTGTCCAAGCACTGGACCATAGTGATGGCCAAATCAGGACGGGCCCTTACATATCCTGCCACGGATGCCCAATAGGCCGGTAACCAATTGGCCCATAGGGAGGCAGCTTGCGGCAATGGGGCAACTCCTTGTCCCTGTTGTCCTGCCCCTCAATGCCCTCATCAGTGTGTTAACATTGCAGGAGGGGGGAAAATGTGAGTATATTCCCCAAGTCCCATAGTCTTGCTAATAGCCCAGGACAAATGGTCACCCAGGGGTATAGAGTAACCAGCCGTTGGCAGAACCACCGTTGGCACAGATTAGAGTGAGTAAACACATAATCGGCCCTTCGGGCCCCAGAGAAATTAAGTAAAAGCATAGGGGCAGTCACCCCAGTAAGAACCATGGTGTAATTGGCCTGTTGTGACCATGGCCACTATACCCCCCCAGCGTGATGAGCTAGTGCCCAAGTGGGCCGCTATGCCCCAAGGGGGGCAAAGAAGCAGCGGGGGTAAGAACCCCAGTGGAGCAGGCCTGTGCCGCCCACCACCCGAGCCCTCAGCCTGGGCTCATTGGTGGCAGCGCGTCTAATGACCCCACGACCCACCTGCTGGGGTGCCGTCTGAGGCCCCCGGCCCGGTGGCACCCCCAAAAAGTAGAGGGGGTGGGCTGAGCTCCCCCAGGCGTGACCAAGGGGGCCGCCTAAGTAAAGAGTATCTCTTCCTGCAGTACTCAGGAATCGAACTGCTGACCTTCTGCCTCCCAGTCAGCATCTTAGCCACCTGAGCCACTGCAGTCTGGTGCTGATCGGAGGAAGGGAAACCTCCGATCAAGGGATTTTAAAAGAGAGAGATACGTAAATGTCTCTCTTCTGAAATTTTTTTAGCAAAAGGAGCCTCCAAAAGAGGCGAGCAGGGGAGGAAGCGGCGGAGAAAACTTCTCCGCTCTATCGCTTCACAAAATGGCAGCCAGGCTGCCTCATGGCCACCCCTTTTATGGAGGGGTGGCCACGCCCCCTAACTAACCCGGATGTCCGAGTCCGGGTGGGTGGGGGCCCCGCAAAGAGCACGGCGGCCATTTTGGTGCCGCGCTTGCATTCTCTTCTCAACTCTTCATGACTAGGTTTTTGACAGCACTCATTGAAAGAAATGGTCTTTTTGAAACTCAAAAGCCAGGACAACATTTTAGGGAGAAATGTTTTATGACACTTTATTTTATTTTTGCTTTCATTTTTTTTAAAGGCTTGGAAACTAGCATGAAGAGAAAGAGGGAACCGTTCGCTAGAGTAAATTCTCCAGAAAATGTATTCACAAAAATATGATGCTTTATATATTGTTCATCAGAAGGTTACAACGTAAATAATTCCTCCATGGGTGAAAAGTTCTCATTCAACTGGTAACACAAGGCTGGAAATATGTAACGAAAATAATTCCTCTATGGGTAAAGTATAATACAATCACTAGTCAGCTGTTGCCAAAAATCTTTCTAAGTCGATACTAGTTAATACGACTTTTCCGAACTTATTGTTCCTTCTTCAGGAAATCTACATGAAAGAATAAGAGAATGTATATAATAAACATCATGCAGGCACTAATACAATATATTCCATTACACTGAAAGTCTTTTTACACAGAATTATCTTGTTCACAGAAAAAGCTTATTCACTGAAAAATCCTATGTATTAGCTCCAGAGCCTCATTAAATGTGATACAGTAGCTTACCTATTTATTGTATGGAAGTGGTTATTTTGTCGCGTCCTCGCCTCCACGTATTTTTTCTAGGTGTGTGTGGACATTAACTATCAAAATGAAAAACCTTCCTTTATACTGATAAGGAGGCTGCTCAGATGTATCTAATGTTGTGAGCACCGAATCTCTCGACCTTGATGACTAGAACTAGGGCAGCTGCTGCCAGAAATAGCTTGCAAGAATTGCTTACAAAAAAGAAGCCAATTCAAATTCCTGATTTAACCCCTTGGGCTGCATCGTATCAAAAAAATGAATGTAAAATGCCTCTCGTTGTCTCAGTTTCTTATTTATATCTATCTTTTCATGTGGACTTGGTCTAATGAGTTCTAAGGCTACAAATTTAAAGTCCCTTTCTGTGTGTGCTTGTTCCATGTAGTGACTGACTAAAGGGGGTTCTAAAACCTACCCCTAATCTTACTTGATGTTCCGATATCCACACTTTCAGAGGACAACTGGTGAGTCCGACATAACGTTTACCACATGGACATTCCCATAGATAAATGACATTTTTACTGGCACAATTGGTGAGTGATTTTAAAGAGAACAAATAGTTCTTCTCTGGGATAAAGATGTCTTTGGTCTCCCAGCAGAACCGGCATACTACACAGGAATGACATTTGTAATGCCCCGTTGTGAATCTCTTTTGCTGGGTCATGAGTGCTCTGGCTGTGTGATCCGAACGTATAACCATATTACTAATGGATTTGGTCTTTCTAAAACCAATTAAAGGCTTGGCGTCACAGCCAGGAAGCCCACTGACTAAATGCCAGTGTCTATGTATGATTTTCTTAATTTCTGTTGCTGCTGGCGAAAACTCAAAAGAACATTGTAAATTATTGTCACTCAACCGTTGTTGTCTTACAAACAATGCCTTCCTAGGTATGTCCTTAACTCTTTGGAGAGCTCTATCTGTAATGTGCCTGGGATACCCTCTTCGTGAGAGTTTCTGTTGAATGGCGCGTGCAGAGTATGCAAAGTCAGCCACATTAGTAGAGTTCCTCTTAGCTCTGGCAAACAAACCAAATGGAATGTTATTTTTTACATAAGGAGGGTGGTGAGACGTATACTTAAGATACGGGTTCCTAACAGTAGGTTTTCTGTAAGCCTTACTTCTATTTTTCCTGATTCTGCAATGTAAACTTCGACATCTAGAAATGGAATGGAAACAGGATCTGCATGAGGAGTGAAACGGAGAATACATTTTCTGGAGAATTTACTCTATCGAACGGTTCCCTCTTTCTCTTCGTGTCTACACCGTTCACGCCTGTTTCCACGTTCATATTGGAAACTAACATGGCCATAGCCAGGGGGGCCAGGGGTGGCAAAAATCCTCCTGAGCTAACAGCACCCCCCCCAACAGGCCCCGTGGTTCCAATGTTATATATGTGAGTGTGACATTGTTGCCCCTCCTGAATTTTTTTTGCCCCTCCTGAAAAAATCCCCCCCATCTAGAATCCTGGCTACGGCCCTGGAAACTAGGAAAATAAAAGAAAACAAAACAAAAAGAAGAAGCTTCCTGAACAAGCTGCAAACATGGGCTGCCTGCCAATTTCTTCCTTTTTGTGATTTTATTTATTTATTTATTTGAATTTCTATACTGCTTTTCTCATCCCAATGGGAGACTCAAAGTGTTTTACAACATTTAAAGTAACCAATAACAAGATGCAGTGATACCTCATACAACGTCCAAACTTGGTTCCACAAGTTTGGACTTTATACAGATTTGGACTTTGTATGAGGCATGCAAAATCCTAGCAGCGATGCCTCATACAACGTCCAAATCCTTGCCGCGATGCCTCATACAACGTCGTTTCCATAGAGATACATTTTACTGTAACAGCACAGACTTCAGGGCAAAGTCAAGGAAACAGACAGGAAACTGACATAACTTTAAGAAATCATTGTTTAAAGGCTAAATACATTACAAAAACATGTCAAACAACCCTGATTGTCCAAGAACCTGAAGAATGCTGCAAAAATCCCAGGAATGCTTCTAAAAATTCTGATGAAAAAATTCAAAAAAAGATCCAAAATCGTGCTCAAAACCACTCCTAACCACTCTTCGCCTCATGCAAAACCCACAAGAGCAATGCACGCATGTGTCCTGCCTTTTATACTGCCCAGGCACAATGCAACCTGGGGAAAAACCCAATGCCTCATACAAAGTTGCAGCGACTTTGTATGAGGCAACTTTTTTTAAGGAATTAGGCGATGTTGTATGAATTCGATGTTGTATGAAGCAGACTTTGTATGAGGTATTACTGTACAATGTAAATAAAGAGGAAGAGTACAAATAAATTACAATTACAATAGAAATCTCCACAATTTGGCAAATTCTCTAATAAAAGGTACAACAAATACAAACACAATATAAGCAAAATAAAGCATAGCTACACTCAAGTGGCTAAGACGCTGACTGGGAGGTGGAAGGTCAGCAGTTTGATTCCCAAGTACTGCAGGACAGAATGAGCTCCCGTCTTTGTCCTAGCTCCTGCCAGTTCGAAAGCAAGAAATTGCAAGTAGAAAAATAGGGACCACTTTGGTGGGAAGTTAACAGTGTTCCGTGCGCTGTGGTGTCAAGTCATGCCTGCCACATGACCATGGGAACATCTGCAGAAGCAGACAGCGCTGGCTCTTCGGCTTTGAAACAGAGATGAGCACTGCACCCTAGAGTCAGATGCGACTAGTTTCCGAGCAAGGGAAACCTTTACTTTTACCTTTTACAATACAACCAAACAGACAACACCAACTCACACAGGCACTCATTCCTACCCCCAGCAGATGCAAATACATCAAAAAAATTCTACTGCCTCAACGGCCTTTTAAAGTCCTGGCTGGAGGTGTTTCAATCCACATTTTTCCTGCCATAGAGTCAAGAATCTGGCTGAAGACTGGAGATTTGATTCCCCACTGTATATTATCTATTAAACACATAGTCAAGTTAAGACTCCCCCCCCCAAAAAAAAAAAAACAACAACCACTGAACATATAAGAAAACAGATCAACATCAGGGGAATCAATCTATGAGAACAGGTTTGAGGAAAAGGAAATGTCAGACTCACTAAGAAAGAAAGCACAAGAAGTCTCAGGTACCTTACCTGGAAGTCCCCATGGTGACTACTGAACAATTCAGAATATATATTTGTAGGGTCTGGTACTATGGGCATTAGTGTCTGCCTAATTCTGTAAAAAAAATTGTAAAAATTAGGATTAAAAACCTATGCAAAACATGTTGAACCTTTTATAGTAGATCATCCCTTGCTGATACCAGTTTCACTGTCTACTTTGCCTGTTCTTCCTGTCTTGCACAGAAAATACTCCCTTCAAACCACTCCTCATGCTCCATCATCACAATAGCTCTGCATATCTTGATGATGATGATGACAAAGAGTGCCCCAATTTGGCCCAAATCCCAGCATGCACTTTGCAGTATTCTTGGGGGGCAGGGAGAGAAAATAAATCCCCAACATCCCATGCTGTCATAAACAATTCATTTTAAGGTCCTGATATGTCCTTTGTGTACTTCCATGTAAAGGTATATGTACCATTTTCATTTTCCTGCATAAAAAAATAAAGTGCATGTTCCTTCTCCTTCTTCTCTCTCCCTCTATATCTGTTTCATCTGCATTTTTAAGCGGACTGGCCTCATTTGCAGTTCCAGATACCTTTGTCTCGTGGCTTGATTACAATAATGCTATGTTTACATGATGCTATGATTACAATTATGCTATACTGCAGTGACTCAAGTGGCTAAGACATTGACTAGGAGGTGGAAGGTCAGCAGTTCAATTCCCGAGTACTGCAGGACAGAATGAGCTCCCGTCTTTGTCCCAGCTCCTGACAACCTAGCAGTTCGAAAGCAAGAAATTGCAAGTAGAGAAATAGGGACCACTTTGGTGGGAAGGTAACAGCATTCTGTGCACTCTGGTGCCCAGTCATGCCTGCCACATGACCATGGAAACGTCTGCAGAAGCAGACAGCGCTGGCTCTTTGGCTTTGAAACAGAGATGAGCACTGAACCCTACAGTCGGATATGACTGGCTTTCGAGCAAGGGAAACCTTTACCTTTACTATGGAATACATACATCTCCACAATTTCTGATGTCATTTTTGGTTTACACAATGTGTGATTAAAATACACACATTAAGTTGTGTTTCTGTGGAAAAATCCAGAGGAAAATGAAATTTTTATGAAAATTGAAGCAAACCCATAGGGAAATGAATTTTTACGTAACTCGAAGCAAACCCATAGGAAATCATGTAAATTGGGACATGGTTTTAGCACAAAATCATTATTTAAGTCAAATTTTATGTAACTCGAGGCATATGTAAGTCGGGGTTTTACTGTATGACTTCCTTTCACCAGCACTTAATAGAAATTAGCATGGAGCTATTAAAACAAAAACAAAAAACAGACCTTACCTTTTCAGCCTACAAACCCACAGGAAAATGAGAAATTTTGTCATGAACCCAATCATCACCAGAGTTAAAATGGTTACTATATCTGGATTTGGACCAATATCACAGGAATCTTGGGAGAGTCACACACACACAAAGAGCAAAAAAAAAGTGGGGGAATAAAAGTGTTATTAGTGTACTGCAAAAAATCAGATTCCTTAAACTGTAAATTACATTTTAAAGCATAATTTGGTGACTTTGTCTTTAGAAAATTAATAATAAAAATATATGGGGCAGCTAAATATAGTTATAGTTAATACATACAGCTGTGCACATCTGTAACTGTAGATATAGACCAGAGATGGTGAACCTTGATGCTCCAGGTGTTCTTGGACTTCAATTAACCAAAGCCGAAGTCAGCAATCCTGTTTGAAGTTCAAGAACACCTGGAGTGCCAAGGATCGGCATCACTCCTATAGACTTATGCTAAAAAAGTGAAAGATAACTTTAGATTGTCACATGTTTAAGTTTCATACTATCATTGCAAGTTTTGTTTTGTTGCTCACTGAATGTAACCTAGTGGTGCAGTGGTTAAATTGCTGTACTGCAGCCAGAACATTGTGAGTTCAATCCTGACTCAGCCTTTCAGTCTTCCATCCTTCTGAGGTCAGTAAATTGAGGATCCAGCATGTTGGAAGCAAAATGCTAATTAACTTGTGAACTGCCGAGAGAGTGCATAAAGTGCTATGGGGTGGAATATAAGTGTAATTGCTATTGCTAACCTTGTGTCAGAGTGAAAGACAATATTTCTCACAAACAGATAGAAAATGTCATATGCCTTTATAACGGACCTTATCAGTTCCAATGGAAACCGCAACTTTATGCTATTTTTGTTTGTTTTTTAAAGGAAGGATGGTGTCTTAAAACCAGTTCACCCACAACTGCCTGATAATAATTCTTCTTTTGTGTCCAGACCAAACTTTAAACTGCCAAAATGAAACTACTTTCTTGGCTTTGTCATTGGCCAAAATTAAAACCTCCTTGGTACATGTTTCCGCTAGCAATCGGCAGACCAGCAAATGAGCCATATTCTGTATCTCTCCACATTCACAGAGTGTTGTTTTCAGCCAGCAAGCCCTACTTGAGCATGTTGGCCTTACATTTAGGCAACCCAACCCTAATCCTATTCAGAGTCATCCAAGTGAGGTTGAGTTCCTTAGCTATAAGATAAGCTAGGCATATCTCTCATTTGTGGCTGTAGACTGAACCACCAAAGACAGATTACATGTACTGTATTTAATAAAGACCTTACCGCTATAACAGGTTGGCATGGAGCAGGGAAGGAAGTACTTTTTCCTCACCTTAATTTGGAATGCATTTTAGCAAAAAGCAGCTTTAAATTTTTTAAAAAGAGGCCAACCAGGTCCATTTTGGAATTGATAAGCTCCATCATACTCCTGAGTATGTCAGTTGGAGTGCAAGGGGACCCTAAAGCCAATGACACTTCCCCTTGCTTCTGTTCTCCTTCCCCTGATGTACCTAGCACTGGAAGCAAGGAAGCTAACACAACAAGGTAGTGGAAAAGTTTATTTGGAGTATTTTGCTCAAGATGTCCAGCCCTCCTTGGTAGCTTTGGGACACCAATGATAGTTTTCCAAGTTCTTTGGAGAACTCCATTTCCCAGAATCCCTAGTGCCTAGAACAGTGATGGCCAACCTTGGCACTCCAGATGTTCTTGAATTTCAATTCCCAGAAGCCCTGATCAGCTTGGGCTTCTGAGCTTCAGGGAATTGAATTCCAAGAACATCTGGAGTATACCTGTCAAGTTTTGGATTTGAAAATAAGGGAAATTTTGGGGCATGCCCCCTCCCCACCAGGCCATGCCCCCTCCACCCCACAATCCAGGCACATCCAAGAGCCTAGAAGAGGAGGAGCCACCAGAGCCTCTCTTCTTTCCCAGGAGAGAGAAGAGACAATGAGCCAATCGGCTTCAAGTATATTTGCATACAACATACAGAGGATATTTCCATGGTCCTGTCTTAAACACAGATTTTTAAAAAATGAAATTGAGGTACACAAAGCTAAGACAGTAGAAAATTAACTGATATAAGTGTAAAAAAACAGTTCCATTAAAAAATCACCATATTATGAAATGATGTGGGAGCGAATGGGGGAAAGAGGTTTAAAATTACAGTATTTATCACTTCTACTGCAGCTGAGGCTTGCCTGTGGAGGCTGGCTTGCTGTATTGTTCCCCATGAGTTATAGCAGTGGTGCTAAGGGGAGTGCCGAGGGGGTGCTTCCTCCTCCCCCTTGGGGAGCCCAACACTCCTCTTCCCTGGCTCTGTTATGAGGAACATACCCGATGACACCTTGGTTTTATAAAAAACTAAAACTAAAAATAATAGAATTAAAAATATATAAATAATAATCTATACCTATAAATCCAAGCGTTAACCGTTGGAATGTGATAAAGGCTCCCGCACCCGTCCACACTATCCCATACCAAGCTTCCTGCAGTCGCCCAAACGAAATGTGCCAGTGGGACAAGAGCCCCACGAATGTGAACAAAGGAAAACAACTTCAATTCCCAACTGCAGTCGCCCAAACCTGATACGGAGGTAACTGTAGGGTTGAGAAATGTGTCAGTGGGACAAGAGCCCCACGAATGTGAACAAAGGGAAACAACTTCAATTCCCAACGTTCTCTATGCCGCGCTGTGCCACAGCCAATCAGGCTGAGAGGCGCGAGCAAAAAGAATGTTGGGAAATGCAGCACGGCCAATCGAAATCAAGCCACAGGAAAAAAACCGCAGCACGAAAGCAAACCACAAACGCAAAACTACAAGTCCCAGCGTCCTGCATGCCATGAGCATGCAGAATGCTGAGAAAACCACTACGTGAAAAATAAACTTACAAAACGCAACGGGAGTGCAAGTCTCCAGCAGGCAGACTCACCTCACAGCCACGCAAAACAAAAAGCCACAAAATGCCACCACGAGACACTCGGCGTCCTTCTTTCCCGGAGCAACGGGGAGAAGAGGGACTCCCTCTCCTCCATGCTACCCCGCCGAAGACATGGCAAGACCACCACCAGCCTCAAGTAAAGTTGAGCTGGGGTGGAAAAAAAACAAAAACAGGCAGCAGTTCATCAGGGGAAGAACCCTCCCTGGCGGATGACTGGCTGATGCCTTTGTACTTCTGAATACAAAAGCAGCAGCCAGCAATCCGCAAGGAAGAGCACCACCCCTTACGGATCGCTGCCTGCTGATCTCTGGTTAGGTAAGCCAGGAGAAAAAGGAGACAGAGAGGAGAGAACCATCGATAGGCAGAGAAAGTTCCTCTCTGCCTCCTCCTTCTCCCCCAACCTACCTAACGAACCTTCCCGGGAGAAGAACGGGCTGACTGCCTCCTCCTTCTTTCCCCCATTGCTGCATCTAAACCAAAATTCAAAACAGCAATGGGGAAAAGAGAAACCCACAGGCAGCCCGTTCTTCAAGCTAAAGTAACCACCAAAAACAAACACCAAAATTATTTTAAAAATAATAAATCAATAATTTAAAAAACCATTAATAAACAAAAAATAAACCACAAAATACACAGACAAAAACATCCACAATAACACAAAACCACATACAAAACACCTAACTACAACACAAAAAACCACAAATTACACAAATAAACAACAACTAATTACACAAATAAACAACAAAATAAGAAAAATTAAACAAAATGAGACATAACCAAACCAATTAAACAAACCTAAAGCTCAACCAAAACAAAAAAGAAGAAACAGAAACACCTCCCAGCCCACCACCACAAAAGCAAAACAAAGAAAAACCCCAGAAGAAAGAAAACCAGATAACTCACCAGCACGTCCTCCCTCCAAGACAACCGGAACAGAAATGAAGAAACAAAGAGACTACTTACCGGAAGAAGCCCCACCCAGAGGCCAGGAGAGAAAAAACAGTGAAACTAAAACAAAACCACTAGCAGCACCACCTGCAGGGCAGAATAGTAAAAACAACTCAAAAAGACACGACAGCTCCACCTAGAGGCCACAAGAGTAAAAACAAGTCAAAACCATAAAAATAAATCACAATTTTACACAAATCATAAACTTATGTCAAAAAAATAAAATAAAAAGATTTATAACATCCTGTGTTGAGTAAAAACCCAAAACATCTAAACACAGTTTAAAAACATTGAATGTAAAAAACATGTACTTTCACATTTTTAAAAATATTACCTATGGTACAACTATTAACAAAAAAACCGCCACAAACTAAAACATTATTTGGTTAAATAAAACAATTTGAAACAATTATATCATCCTTTGTTCTTTTTTTACTCCACAAAAAAACCCAAAAAGCTGATCACAGTTTATAACAGCCCAGCAATGCCGGGCAAACTATGCTAGTATAATAATAATATGGGAGATTTATGGGAAAATATGGGAGGCAGGAAAGAGGGGGAAAATACGGTTATTTCCTGGCCAAAATGGGATACTTGACAGCTATGATCTGGAGTGCCAAGGTTGGCCATCACTGGCCTAGAATATTTTTTTTGTTCAAAGAGCTCTTCCTATTTCCCTTTCCTTCCTGCTGCTCCTGCTGCAAGGGGGGTGAGGGCAGGAGAAGAAATCCAGCAGTTTGGAATCCAGTTTGGAAGGGGTAAAATCTGGTATAATCTAGACTTCATCTCAGTTTCTAGCCAGGCTTTTTAAACTCCAGGAGTTCATATTCCAAACTTCAACTAGTTCCAAATTCATTCTCATCTCTAGTTTGTGGCACTGATATAGGAATCTTAGCAGTTCCATTCTAATGATCTGTAATTCAGAACACTGCAGTAGTAGAAAATTCTATATATCTCACTGAAGTGTCATATCCGAATTTAAGGAGTTCTCAGAAGAAAAGCTCACAGATGGCATGTTACCACTGGAAAGAACACATCACAGGAAGAATCTGAGCATCCAACTGGAAACTTGTCTCTGGAACCACAGCAAGCTGAGGCCTCCATTGGGATGATAGAGGATGAATCGCCTCTTGATGAGGGGGCTTTATCAGAAACTAATCGGTACAGGTATCCCCAAGCATCAGGGTAATAAGTCATTAGGATAACAGGATGGCAGTGCTTGCCCAAACTGAAGATGCTTCAGAAGAGGTGCTCCCTAAGGGGCTGCAGCAATGAGAAAGTGTATCCTAACTCTAGCTGTATATGAAAAGGCTGATTGCTCCAACAGCATTTGCTGAGAAAAGAGCAGCATTTCAGCAGCCTGAGTCCAATTCTCTGCATTGCTGTGGCTCCTTTTCACTTCTCTGGCAACTTGACTGTGACTTACTCAGACTATTTCTCTTCTGGTTCCAACATATGATCCAGTAGGAATTTCCTCTGTTGCCCCAAAATTGTCATTTTGTTTTTGACCATCCCTAATGTCTGTTCCTTAAAACAGTACAAACTCCCAACTTGAAATGGTCAAGTGGGACATACATTCTTGTTCAGACCTGGAGGCACCAACAGTCATCTCCCAGCCTGCTTCCACTTCACTACAAGTGGCTGCCACAGCAAGTTATTCCTACCCCGGTAGGAATGCCAATAATTTTCTCATTTTCCTGCACAGTCAGATATTCCAAATTCCACCCCTCTTTTGGTTCTGGGAGCATACAGCCAAGAAATGACAAACCAACTCCCGGCACCATTAGGCAGTCTTGTTCTATCTCAAAAGTCCATGGAACTAGAGAAGGATACTTCAAAGTGTAAGCTACAGGTCATAAATTGGGAACTGTGTGCCAATTAGTGTTGCTATTTGTACAGCAAGTAGGTAGCAAAATGAAGGTACCAGAAAGAAAGAACTTCTTGACACATTATATACAGAAAAAACAGTTGTTGTCCAAAGGATTTATCATAGCATGAAGAAATATTTTTTACCTACAGAACTGCCATTTTTCCAAAATGTTTGATTACTCCAGTCACTTGAATAAATGCCACAGTGGAAAGTCAACCTGGCTTGAAAGGAATAGCGCTTTACTGGATCAAATCCTTGGTCCTGAAGTTTGCAGCATGAATTTTTCCTGAACTGAATGGCAAAAGTATGTCAATCACAATTTTTACTAAGGCATATTTTTGTCTTCTAAGTTCCCATATACAGTACTGTATACAGGTTATATACAGTCTGGCCAGGTTATCCTGCTATAGTAATAGAGTAGGCCAGACTGCCAGCGACTCAAGGCAGAGTGTTAGGCAGCAGTTAGCTAACCTGACAACCCTGAGAACTAATGGCTTGGGTGCCAAAGTCCACAGGGAAGGGTGATGGTCCCCAAGTGGATTAAATCCCACTTGAATCCATCTTGATGGAGGGCAGCAGCTTCATCAATCCTAGCCTGGAGCTGAGGAGGACTTTGTGTGCCAAAAGGGTTCGGACCAGAAAGTGACTCACGGAGCTGGATCACTGGTATTGGGGGGTCATGCTGCAATGTGGAAGGCAGATTGAAGGCCATGGCATTATATTTGCAGAACAGTCTTCATGGCTGATCGCCATGATGATAGCCATTATTTGGAATCGGATATGGCACAAGAAGAAGTTTTCATAACAGGATACAACACAATGCAACACAGTAACACCACCATAATTAGATACCCAACCCATTTGAAATGAACATGTTTGCAATAAAGATTTATTGTGTCATATCTCTGTTTCAAAGAATAAAGTATGTTGGTTTTATCTACCTCTCTCCATAAGCTATTTGATTATTTATTCTCTTTTCCTTTCAGCTCATGTCCTATGTTATAAATGTCTTTATGACCCCAATGTAAACCCTACTTCTGAAACTAAGACTGTGACTAAATTGACAAATAATGAAGGAAATGTCCCTGGAAATGGAATGATCAGTTTCACTTTATTTTTCTGCTGACTACATAATTTAAAAATAAATGCAAATCAGCTCAGAGTTCCTCCTTCAATCCTAGTTTTTCCTCCACTGCTGGGCTTCTAGGTTGCTCTGTTGATTTCTCTCCCCCTCCCCAAATCAGATGCATTTGCATTGGTTCAGGTGGTATGATCACTTGAGGCAATGTGGAGGTTTTTTTCCAGATGTTGCATTTGAAGCCAATCCAGCTGGCTCTAGTAGAAGTGTGCAAGGCAGGACAGCAGGGAAACTGACTGCCTTGAATCCTTGCCATCCCACACCTGGTGCCTGTGTCTTCTTTCATCTCCCCTTCCCATACTGTTTCTTTTTTTCCCCTCATCTCTCCCTCCTTTTTTTTCTTTTAAAGGCTTATTAACTGAGCACCAGAAGGTAGTTCTGCTCGAATTGTGCTTCGTTGAAATCTGGACAACCAGAACAGAACAGAAAAGAGCTACCTTAAGAAGCTGGAACCAAGGGATCAGCTAGAAGTCCCCATGCAAAGTACAGAGAAGATGATCTCAGTCAGGAAACGTTATTTCTCCCAAGGAGACCAGCAGGCCAAATCCTGCAGCCCAGTTCTTCTCCTAAGTCAGTGGTAGTGAACCTATGGCATGTGTGCCAGAGAGGGCATGCAGAGCCCTCTCTGTGGGCACACACACCATTGCCCCCAGCACAGGGTTTGCCCCACCTCTCTGCCCAGCAGCCTAATGGGAGCGCATCCTCCCTCCCCCAACACAGAGTTCACCCTTCCCCGCTGCCCAGCAGCCCAATGGGAGTGCCTCCTCTCTCCACCCAGCATAGAGTTCAACCCGCCCCACTGCAGTGAAGACAGCAGCCTCTTGAATTTGGGCACTTGGTCTCTAAAAGGTTCACCATCACTGTCCTAGGGGGGGCAAATGAGTTCTGTGTGGGGCTCCAGCAGCTTAGCTACATACATGTAAAGCTGTGACTAGAGGGGGAGAGATAATGTTTTTTCCTAACTGTAAATCCTGGCTGGCTGCCTGGTATTCTGAACTCTTCTACTGATTCCTTGCTATGTCTGACTTTTAGACTGCTTGACTACACATCTTGGATTCTCTTTGCTTTTTTCTTCTGTCACTGCTGGGTTGTTGTACATTTTTGACAATCTTTTTGCTATGGGACTTCCATTGATTGTCTCATCTGACTCACTGGCAGAACTCTGCTAAATTTTGGCCTATTGTGTCTCATTTCCTAGCCTGCAGGACAACATCCACGTTGAACCCATATTCTGCTTCTTCCATGTCTTGGCCAGATGTAAAACTGCCAAAATGAAGCCACCTTTTGGTGAAGTCATTCTGTAATTCCTTTTGCCTGTCCTAGTGTGAGAAAAATTACCCAGCATAAGGTTTCCGTTTTCCGGGATACACCTGATTGTGTCCCAAACCCATATGTACTGAATAGCAATTATACTCTCTTAGCATTACAAAAAGATGCTGCTGAAAACTACTAGAAATAAAATCCATATTAATGAACCAGTTCTAGCAGTTTTCAGCATCACCTGCATATCCTCTGGCTTGCACCCATCTGCTCTCAGAGCAAAACCAATCTAAACAGGAGAAGCCAACATTATATAGGAACAACCCATCGGGCCATGGTTTGCTCTACAGAATAAGCTGGGTGATCAGGGCATCTGGACAGCTTTTTGTAATATCAGGCTTTCTTTGAGGTTGCTGGCATTACAAAAAGTTGCTTTCATTATATTGTTCATGGTGGGCTTATCAGTAGGAAATCTGATGGGGAATTCCCCATAAAAGTTTTTTTTTTAAATCACTTTCCAAGTTGCCACCTCCACTTTCCCCTTAAAATAGCACCTACCACTTACTCACCTGCCAATCTTTGTCAAAGTTGCTTTTATACTGAAGCTCAAAGTGAAAACATCGTGGATCACCTGGGGGTTTGCACTGTACCATCAGTTTGTCATGTGCCCACTGGAAGGCTACGTCATGAGGTGGACTGGGTTTCACTGATGAAGATAAAGTGAAATACATATTACAATATTTCTAGTCACAAGTGGCTACATTACAATTCTTCAAAAGTTTTTCTTCATTATAGCCACATGTATGTTTGATAATTTGAATCTTTAAGAATCTCTCACCTCTTCCATACTGCAGCATTTGTTTGTTTGCTTGCTTGTAAGGAACTGCAGTGGCTTAGTGGTTAAGACACTGAATTTGACAACTGGAAGGTTGGCAAGTCAGCAGTTCGAGACCCAAGTGCTGCACGACGGAGTGAGCTCCCATCTCTGTCCCAGCTCCTGCCAACCTAGCAGTTCGAAAGCAAGAAATTGCAAGTAGATAAATAGGTACCACTTCGGTGGGAAGGTAAACAGCATTTTGAGCACTCTCATATCTAATCATGCCTGCCACATGTCCATGGAAATGTCTGCAGATGCAGACAGCACTGGCTCTTAGGCTATAAACAGAGATGAGCACCAAACCCTACAGACAGATATGACTGGCTTTTGAGCAAGGGCAACCTTTACCTTACTCATTGCCCTTCCCTTGTAAATATGAAGTGTATCTCTTTATATATATTTTTAATGTGACACTTCTCAACCCTTCCTCCCTCTGGTCCAGATGTACAGCCAAAAGCCAGGTGAGTGACTACACTACACTGTATTTATTTTATTTATTTTATTTCTATACCACCCATCTGAGATATCTCCCCCCGCCCTCTGGGCAGTTTACAATAGTTAAAACAAGAAATATCCACACAATAACAATTGATGGTATCCAAGGGTGGCATAATCCAATTATGCACTTATTCATTGGCTACAGGGAGAATGTTCTTATAAGCCTTTTTAAATAGTATGGTTTTAAGATGTTACTTGAAAACATCCAGTATTTTCACTCTACTTTATGCATCTTCATGTAGAGGTCTTACCACAAAGCACTTAAATCTATACCACTTGCTGCATTTTTAAAAATTCAATTTCTTTTTTTCTGTTGGTGTTGCATACAGACGTTTTAAATTTTTCAATGCTGTATGTCCATGGTCTGTTACCTTGTACATGCCATGATGTATGTGCCATTTACTTTAATGTACTCACATTATTGCATGATCAGCACTAATCTAGTCTACCGTGAACTAGAGCTTGTAATAAATAAAATTATGATAACATTCCTTTATTTACCTATCACATCTAAGGCATCAGCTTGGGAAATAGGGACAAAAGTATTATCAGAACAAGTAGAGATAGTATCAGGAATAAAGTACTGTATATCTTAGTGGCATTGCTCTTGCCATTATATTGTCCCATACCATTACCCAAATTTAAACATCTCTTGTTTACAGCATACATCAGTCTTAGGTTGTTATATTTGCTTGCAATCCTATTAGCTATAGTTGCTCACTGAACAGAAAGCAGCAAAGTGTCTGGCAGTAAACAATGTAGAAGAGGAAGGAGAGGCAGAAAAATAAAAAGTACTTACTCAAAAAACATTGTTATGTTCATGTCAGGAAAGTTTTCTCTTACATCCCACAGGATCTCCATCCTCTTGTTATTGAAATTTATAATTGTGTAATTTATACATGCATGAATGCTGTCATCTGGAAAAGGTGAATTATTTTTTTCAAAGAAAATCAAAATATTCAACAAGATTGGAAAGCCACAGATCCAAACTTATACCTTTTGACTAAAATGTTCATGTGTTTTCAGCAGTCAAACTTTGATGTGTGCAAACAAGTAGGAAAACCCAAGGCAATTAAAGACAGTCGCCAATGGATTACACCAGTGGTTCCCAATGTGGGGTCCGTGCCCCACAGGGGGATTTCAATTCCCATAAACCTACGTCAGTACATTGGCTGATTAGTGCTTTGGGAAATTGACTTAGGCTTCTGGGAATTGAAGTCCAAAAACCAATGGTAGAGAAACACTGGATTACAAAGAACCCTAGAGGTTGCCTTTCCAATTGCAGCACCTACTTCATCCAGCAAGCGAGAACAAAAGGGGAGATTTGGACATGGACCTCAATACAGCATAAGGAGATGTGGTTGGAAAATAATCTAGGAAGCCCCAGTGAGTATACAGGAAATTTTGCATACACCCAATACTTAAGTACCATTTAACACAGAAGACAGGCTCACATATCTTCATTCATTGCTCTTCGCACCTTTGCCAATTACTCTTCGCACCTTGGTGACAGAAAAAACGTGCCATGGTGCGTGCCACACAGTGCACGGAAATCCTATAGGGCACCAACCGGACAGATGTCTGTCGAGGACCATCGTAGCAGTCTACTCCACTGCCTACGCCGTGCTGATTCGTTTTAGAGGAGCGTATCCCCAACTGAGCCCAATATTGTCCACACAGACATCTTCGAGTTCCAGTGCCCTACGACTTGCATCCGCCTTATACAGCATCCCAAGCTCGCTGATGCAGAGCGCTCCAAAAAAGGCCACCGTTGTAGCCGCATGAAGTGGGCTGCCTCATTTATCAAAACAGAGGCCAGGCCAGCCCCGAGCCAATTGGGTAAAAAACCCCAGGGAAAATCTTGCATCCGCCTTATTCAGCATCTCAAGCTCGCTGATGCGGAGCACTCCAAAAAGGCCACCGTTGTAGCCGCATGAAGTGGGCTGCCTCATTTATCAAAACTGAGGCCAGGCCAGCCCCGGGCCAATTGTGTAAAGAACCTTGGGAAAATCTTGCATCCGCCTTATTCAGCATCTCAAGCTCGCTGATGCGGAGCGCCTCCAAAAAGGCCACCGTAGTAGCCGCATGAAATGGGCTGCCTCATCCATCAAAACAGAGGCCAGGCCAGCCACGGGCCAATTGGGTAAAAAACCCCTGGGTAAATCGGGTGGCGGTCGCCCAGGAAATGCCCGCGCACGCACACCCACCCTTCCCAAACATGTCTCACACGGAAGTCATTGGTGCTGTCCACACGACCTCCCACTTTGGCCATAAAAGCCAACCCTGACAGCTGAGATGCTATGGTGCGTGGTGCAAGGCCCTGGGCATACAGGTAAACCATGAACCGCAGAACATGGGCTACTGGGATCGGCCAGGTTCCTGGCAGTCAAATTGGGTACATAATGCTCTGAAGGAACTAAATGCGTGGTGATACGCCTTACTCATGCATGGCGCTAGTGACAGGCCAATCGCCCGGGTCACCTCTCCTTGCCAACGTTCCATCTCTCGTCCGGGAGTGGCGGGGGAAAGTCCTCCGCATCCGGGGCTGAGGCACGGAACCGGGAGATCTGCAGGCGGGACAAAGCAGCAGCAATATCATTATCAACCCTTGGGACATGCCTGGCCCTGAAGAGAATGTTGAGGCACAGGCTGCATAACACAAACTCGCGCACGAGGTCAATAACCCCGGGCGATTTGGAAATCTGTGCATTGACGATGCGGGCAAGAGCCGCATTGTCACGCCAAAATTGCACAACCGAGTTGGCCCACTCCCTGCCCCATAGCATCAAAGCACCCAGGATAGGGAAACATTCCAGATACGTGAGACCATGCAGGCGACCCTTGCCTGCCCCGGATGGTGGCCACCCACCATAGGCCCACTTCCAATTGAAGTACATCCCATAACCCAGGAATCCTGAGGCATCGGACTGCATCTGAAAGCAAGGGGGAGCCAGGAGATCAGACCCCAAAATGACACCCCGTTGAACTACCTCTGGATCTATGGCCAGACAAGGACGTCTGCCCTGATACCCTGGGTAAATCTAAGCCTATGGTGGGGCCTGGATAATCCTGCCATGGCGTCACACCAGCGCAGAGCAAATGCCCTGCCCGGTGTGACGACCCTGCCAGCGAAATTGGGGTGACCATGTAGCACCAGAAGTTCCCTCAGTGATGCCATGCGCTCTGCCAGCAAGTCCGAGATAAGGGCCACTAGCCTTGAACCTTATCCCGCTGCAACCTAGAATCCTGCGCTACCGTGTCACTCTCCACCCCAGGAATACTAGCTGTGGAGATGGGCCCTCGGTCTTTTCGGGCGCTAAAGGGACACCAAGTTCCTCCATTAGCGTCTGAAATGTGTTGAGGAGACGTGTGTACGTGTCCCAGCCCCGTTCAGCCCCAAATAAAACCATCCAGGGAATGGGCTACAGACCGGGACCCTGACCTGCGGACAAAGGCCCACTCTAGGAAAGTGGTGAAACGCTCGAATACCGAGCCCCAATGGAATAGCCAAAAGGCATGGCATCATTGAAATAATATGCTCCCCGGGACGGGGGTGCAGGGGCAGGGCCAACGACCCTGCCCGCATCGACCCTCTTGTCAAAGCTGGCAGCAGCCACCTCCTCCCTCCCCCTAAGGGATAAAAGATCGGGGGCATCCTGAGGGGACCTGTTACCCATGAAAGGGATCCGGAACCCCTGCCTAGAACCCTGAAGGAGATAACCCGCAGCCTCTCCCTTCGGGTACAATGTGAGCCAACGCTCCAACATGCCCACCTTAACTGGGGAGGGAGCCCTTCGGTGGACTAGATCCATCTGCGGCAGTCTTGCCAGCCCCCTGTCTGCCCCACCCTCTGCCCCGCATCCCTCTAGGCCTGGGACAGGCAGAGGCCGCATGGGGGCCCACACAGGTGGGACACTCCTGTCTGTATTTGCCATTCTTCCCATTGCAGGAGCCATTGGTCAAGAAAGTCCAGCACCGCAGGCGGGCTGGAACCCCCCGCCCCGCCCCCTGGCCGGTGACCTGAGCTGGGGCCGCCCGCTGAACCCTAATCTCAGGGTGCGGGGAAATCCGCCTACGGCATTCCACGTCACAAGCCAACCACGATGGGCCCGGAAAGTAAACCATCGCCCGGTAGACGTCGTCCAAATACTGGACCATCGGAATTGCCAAATCCGGCCGGGCCCTAAGGTACACCGCCATGCATATGATGCAGGTGGCAACCATTTGGCCCACATACTTGGTGGCTTGCGACGACGTGCCTGCCACTATCCTTCTCATTCTGCCCCTCCCTCTCCTCCTTGGTGGGCACTCTGTTTAGGAGTGAGAAGATATCCACGTACTCCCCCCGCCAAATTTACTCTCTGTTGGCCTGTGCCAAGTGGTCACTCAGCGGTAAGGAATAGGGGCTTGGACCAACCCGGCCACCCAAAACATTCCCCTCGGGGTAGGGAACACCCCCCCACCACGGGGCCCTGGGTGGTAGTTGTCATCGCCGGGTGGGGCGTCAGCGGGTGCACCGCCGCACCACCCACGCGAGGCCAAGGCCATTGGAAAGCCCCCCCCAAACGTGGCCACGTGTGTAGGTGCACTAGTTTGGACCGCATACTCACGTGCTGCACCCCCGCGGCTGCCCCCACCGGGGGTTCCGGCCCACTGGGGGCGTCGGAGCTCACGACCGCCGTAGAGCTCGTCACTGGGGGCTGACCCGCACCGGCCTGTTGGTTGGGGAGCTGCGAGGCAGTGGCCGAGGTTGTGCCACGCCTCAAGCAGCTCAACCCGTCCTGTCGCCTGCCGCTGCCCAGCAGACGACGCGTTGAAATGAACCCCAAAGGGAGCCCCAGCATGGCTGGCCCGAGCCAAGGATGCCTCAAGGGCCGCAACACGGGCCAGAAAAACCTCCACGCTGACATGGGGCCAAGGGCCGGCCGGCCCTCCTGCTACAGGCACAGGTACAGGTCCCTGTACCCCGGGACCCTAATAGGGCCATCGCCCCATGCCGAGGCCCGGTAGGGCCGATGTAGGTACCTGCCAGGGCAAGGGGCCACACCACCCCCCAAGGCTAGAAGGCCCCGGGGTGAGCTGCGCCCCTGCCGCTGGAGGCCCAACAGGATGGGAAGCCCCAGGAGCGGCGTCCACCGCTTGCGGGCCGCGGGCCACAGCCCTCGCTTGACCCATGCTCGGGTCCCCCGCCTCCGGGCAAGGGGGAATAGACCCCATTCCACCGGTCCCGGCGGGTACCAGCAAAGGCGGCTGCTGGGGAGGCGCAACCACGGTCCTCCGACCCGGATTGCGCCTCCTAACAGCGCGAGCCGCGCTCGCGGCCGCCCTCTTCTTCGCAGGCATCGCAAGGAAATCTAAGGGAAGCCAAAAGAGAAAATTCACCGCCAAAAAGGCTTCCCTGGCAAGGTAAGAGCGACGGAGACAAGAGGGGAAAAACTTCTCCGCTCCGTCGCTTCGGAAAATGGCAGCTCGGCTGCCTCATGGCCACCCCTTTTATAAGGGAGCTGGCCACGCCCCTAACTACCCAGATGCCTTCGTCCTATGGGGGGGCCCGCAAAGGGCGCGGCGGCCATTTTGGCGCCGCGCTTGCATTTTAGCAGTTCTGTACTTGGCCGCCAGCGATAATAGAAACTTGAGCGTATTACTATCTGACAGTTCCAAGGCAATGACGGCCGCTGTCACCAGGTTTGCATGGTAATCATCCTGCATTCGCAAAAGTATGGTGATTCATATCTTTTGACCCAATAGTGCTCAGCAAATAGTGAGCCTCCAGTGTTAGAATTCGCAAACGTGAACTCGGGACAGTCAGACTAAAGTAAAATACTATGGTGTGTATTAGAGGATTCTCAAACAAATTTTTAATTTTGAATATTTTACTGTATATGCTCGGTGTGTTGGAAAACCTTTTATTCTATATGTGATGCCAGAATGGTTGTGTTATCTGGTGCGCTCTGTCTGGCCTTTGGCTGTAATAATAAAGATTTGATTTGAATATGGGTTAATTTAGGAATATTCCTGAAAGAAAACATCCCTATTGTCTTGTCCCTCTTTCAACCAGCTAGGAACTACAAAGGCCTTTCCAAAGGTCAAGAATCTCCACCTCATGCTATGTAGAGAGGGGTATGAATCTTTTGGAACATTTATTTTGTGAACTTTTAAGTTAGAGAGCCAGTGAGGGCTTCAGACCCAATCCATGAAAGTGGATGGGGTGATCTTGAGCCAGTCACTCTTTCTCAATCTAACCTACGTAAGAAGGTTGTTGTGAGGATCAAATAGAATGAGAACCATTTGTGCCATCTTGTACTCACTGCAAGAAAGGTAGGCTATAAATGTAACTAATAAATATATCAGACAAATGAATAAATCTTACAAATTTAACTTCTGCCATGTTGCTCATGATACTGAAAAGTAGAAGCACTGGATGGTTTGTTTGTAACTTTATGAACAATCAATATGGGGTTTTTTGTTTGCTAGGTGTATATATTTAGATTCAAAAAGAGAAAAGATTCAGTGACCTTTTCCCTCCTTTCCTCCCACAGGTAAAGGTCAGAAGTGTGCAGGGCACCATGAAAATGCACCGGACAGGGAGTGGTAGTAGTGGCTGGGGGAGGGGGTTGGTTGGGGAGAATCCCATACATTGCTATTGGCACCCCAGGGTACTAGAGGCAAGGGCGGGGTGGGACAAAGCCCGATATACCAGCACATGCCTGGTAAAGGTAAACGTCACCCTTGCTCGAAAGCCAGTCATATCTGACTCTAGGGTTCAGTGCAAGAAATTTTTAAACATGTCTTTTTTATAACCAAAGAAACAGTGCTGTCTGCTTCTGCAGACATTTCCATGGACATGTGGCAGGCATGCCTCAACGCCGGAGTGCACAGAATGCTGTTTACCTTCCTACCAAAGTGGTACCTATTTATCTACTTGCAATTTCCTGCTTTCAAACTGCTGTACTAGATTGGCAGAAGCTGGGACAGAGACGGGAGCTCACTCTGTCATTCTTTCCACAAGGGGACAGCAAATATAGAACTGAGATGATTGAAGGGACTATGCATGTTCTGTAATGTATTTTTATTACCTGTTTTTTCCTGGCCGCTTGGAGAATCATCATCTTCAAAGTCAGGACATAAAACTTCAGAATAAATAAATAAAATTAGATAAGAAGTGTGATGTGTAGTCCAACACTTTAGAATACTAACAGGAAAGCTGCAACCTTCACCAGAGTATGCTATATAACTGACAGATCATTATTATTATTTTTTAGAAAGCATAATTCTTAAATAATAACAGAACACTGATGTCCCATTTACATTTCAGGCAAAGCAAGGAGACAAACCCTGCCATTCTTACCAGTGTTAACCATACTTCATGAAATCAATGGGACTTTGGTTGAATGCTAAATTTTGTTAATTACTGCGAGCCTCCTCTATGGCTAAGATGGCTAAGCAAGGATAGAATTTAGCTCACCCCAGTAAATAAGAATGCGTTTAAGTAGAAACAAGTGTTAGTGCAATTTTATATGTACAGTAGTGGAAATCTCTGTTATTTTAACCAGATCTTCTCTATATCTCAGTTCCAAATTTAATCTAGAAAATTCTGGCACATATCTTATTTGAAGTGCTTAAATCTTGCTTCTATCATCTTATGCTCAAAATTATTAATTTTAACTCAATTAAATGTTAGAACATGGTTCAATTTGTGCCATGCTTTATTTTCACTCATAAACTACCACAGTTACACTGGAGACAGATTTAAGTCTAGCTTTCATTATACTTTTTTTTGAAGCAATACAGAAAAGGATTGCAGAACAGCCAATCATGACATTTCATGATTTTTTAATAAAAAAGACATGTTTAAAAATTTCAACTTACGTTGCGCCTGTGACTTAGGTGGCAACATGTCAATCCAAAGAAATGCAGCCATGTAGATTGGAACATGCCATCCCATAACTGCAGATCTCATTTACACCAGACGTTCATCTACTCAAACCTCAGCAATACTTCTCTAGAACTGATTTTATACTGAGTATCTCTATATCAAGGAAAAAAGGTGGGGGAGAAACAATTTTTAAAAAAGAGAGAATCCAGAGGAAATGACTGTAGTGAAAACAATATCAAGAGCATGATAACATATATTCACCTATCTTAAGGGACCGTCAGCCTCCAATAGAGACCCACCACCTTAGAATCAGAACATGCTTATATTAAGACCTTGCTCAAAAGCCAGTTGTATCTGTCTCTAGGGTTCAGTGCTCATCTCTATTTCATAGCCGAAGAGCCAGCGCCGTCTGCGTTTGCAGACATTTTCATGGCCATGTGGCAGGCATGAGTAGACACCGGAGTGCACGGAATGCTATTTACTTTCCCACCAAAGTGGTCCCTATTTATCTACTTGCAATTTCTTGCTTTCAAGCTGCTAGGTTGGCAGGAGCTGGGACAAAGGCGGGAGCTCATTCCGTCCTGCAGTATTCGGGAATCAAACTGCTGACCTGTCACCTTCCAGTCAGCGTTTTAGCCACTTGAGCCACTTCCTAGCTGTAAATTTCTGATATCTTCCAAAGCTTCACTGGCAAAGGTGAAGAGGTCTCCAACGAGCCACTACTAGATACAAGACACAGTTCTATGCATGCTGTTTTCTGTTAACAATTGCAGTTTTCTACATCATGGATGATGTTTTCAGAATTAGAGCAGGAAGCAGTAAATGTTGCTTTGCATGTCAAATGAAGTCTGTTATTTTGGTTTGTGATATAGCAAGTGTTCTTCCTTTGCCTGCTGTGTGCAGCAACACTGAAAGGATGGCCAAGAAGCCTATAGTTTAGGAAGCCCCAAATCTCATGATAAATGTAGACTCAGCCCTGGACTATGAGCCAGGATAAAAAGCAACTTAGGAATTAGGGGAGCTGCTACCAAGCAGAGTAAGCAACACAGGTCATTGATGCATGAAATCAATGACTCCTTGTAAGGTTAGGAGGGTCTTGTGGAATGTGAGACAAATTCTTATATGCTGCTCTAAAAAATAAAGGGAACACCTAAACAATACAATGTAACCCAAAGTCGATCACACTTCTGTGAAATCAAACTGTCCACCCTGGTAGCAACACCGATTGACATTCAATTCCACATGCTGTTGTGCAAATGGAAGAGACAACAGGTGGACATCAGAGGCAATTTGTAAGGCATCCCCAATAAAGGTGTGGTTCAGCAGGAGGTGACCGCAGACCACTTCTCAGTTCCTTTGCTTTCTGGCTGATGGTTTGGTCACAGTTGAATGCTGGCAGTGCCTTCACTCTAGTGGTAGCATGAGACCGAGCCTTCAACACACACAAGTGGCTCAGGTAGTCCAGCTCATCCAGGATGGCACATCAATGCGAACTGTGGCACGAAAGTTTGCTGTGACGGCAGGCGTTGTGTCCAGAGCATGGAGGCGCTACCAGGAGACAGGCCGGTACATCAGGAGACGTGGAGGAGGCCGTAGGAGAGCAACAACCCAGCAGCAGGACTGCTACCTCGGCCTTTGTGCAAGGAGGAACAGGTGGAGCACTGCCAGAGACCTGCAAAATGACCTCCAGCGGGCCACCAATGTGCATGTGTCTGCTCAAACTGTCAGGAACAGACTCCATGAGGGTGATATGAGGGCCTGACAGCCACAGGTGGGGGTTGTGCTCGCAGCCCAACACCATGCAAGACGTTTGGCATTTGCCAGTGAACACCAAGATGTGCAGGTTTGCCACTGGCACCCCGTGCTGTTCACAGATGAATGCAGGTTCACACTGAGCACATGTGACAGAAGTGTCAGGGTTTGGAGACGCCGTGGAGAACGTTATGCTGCCTGCAACATCCTCCAGCATGACCGGTTTGGTGGTGGGTCAGTAATGATGTGGGGTGGTATTTCCCTGGAGGGCCGCACAGCCCTCCATATGCTCGCCGGAGGTAGCCTGACTGCTATTAGGTACCGAGATGAGATCCTCAGACCCCTTGTGAGACCATATGCTGGTGCAGTTGGCCCTGGGTTCCTCCTAATGCACGACAACGCTAGACCTCATGTGGCTGGAGTGTGTCAGCGATTCCTGCAAGACACAGGCATTGATGCTATGGACTGGCCCACCCATTCCCCAGACCTGAATCCGATTGAGCACATCTGGGACATCATGTCTCGTTCCATCCACCGATGCCACATTGCACCACAGACTGTCCAGGAGATGGGGGTTGCTTTAGTCCAGGTGTGGGAGGAGATCCCTCAGGAAACCATCTGCCACCTCATCAGGAGCATGCCCAGGCATTGTAGGCAGGTCATACAGTGATGTGGAGGCCACACACACTACTAAGCCTCATTTTGACTTGATTTAAGGGCATTACATCAAAGTTGGATCAGCCTGTAGTGTTTTCTTCCACTGTCTCTCTGAGTGTAACTCTAAATCCAGACCTCCATGGGTTGATGAATTTGATTCCCATTGTTAAGTTTATACACACACACACACACACACACACACACACACACACACACACACACACACACACACACACACACACACATGCCCATGCGCGCCCGTGTGTGTGTTGTTTAGTCGCACAGTCGATTCCAACCCTTTGCGACCCCATGGACCATTTTCCTCCAGGCACCTCTGTCCTCCACCATCCTCCTCAGCCTGCCCAGCTCTGGCCCATTGTGTCCATAATACCATCTAGCAATCTCATCTTTGGACGCCCCCTTCTTCTTTTGCCCTCCACCTTTCCCAGCATCAAGGCCTTCTCAAGTGAGTCCTCCCTTCTCATTTGATGTCCAAAGTACTTTAGCTTCATCTTGACTATTTATCCCTCCAGTGAACAGTCAGGATTGATTTCTTCTAATATTGACCTATTTGTTCTCTTTGCTGTCCATGGGACTCTCAGGACTCTCCTCCAACACCACATTTCAAAGGCATCTATTCTTCTGCGCTCACCTTTCCTAATGGTCCAGCTCTCACACCCATACATTACCACCGGGAATACCATTGCTTTGACTATGTGGATTTTTGTTTTCAAGGTGATGTTTCTGCTTTTCACTATATTCCCCAGGTTTCTCATAGCTTGTCTTCCCATAATCAGTCGTCTTTATTTCATTGCTACAGTCACCAGCTGCAGTGATCTTAGATCCTAGGAAAGTTAAATCTGTCACTGCTTCTACTTCTTCCCCATCTATTTTCCAGGGACTGATGGGACCAGTTGCCATTATCTTGGTTTTCTTGATATTAAGTCTCAAGCCAGCTTTTGCACTCTCCTCCTTCAATTCAATCAAGAGGTTCTTTAGGTCTTTCTCACTTTCTGCCATTAGGGTGGTATCGTCTGTATATCTCAAATTGTTGATGTTTCTCCCAGCAATTTTCATCCCATATTGTGATTCCTCCATCCCTGCATTGCACATTATGTGTATAGATTGAATAAGCAGGGTGATAAAATGCAGCCTTCTCTTACTCCTTTTCCTATTCCAAACCAATCTGTCATTCTGTGTTCTGTCCTAACTGTTGCTTCTTGGTTCGTGTACAGATTTCTCAGGAAGCATATGAGGTGCTCTGGTATTCCCATCTCTTTAATTACTTGCCACTTTGTGTTGCAGTCCACACAGTCAAAAGCTTTGGTGTAGTCAATAAAACCAAATAAAGTATACTTGTTTCTGGTATTCCTTTGTTTTCTCCATGATCCAACGTATGTTGGCAATGTGGTTTCTAGCCCCCCTGCCTCTTCTGAAACCGGCCTGCACCTCTGGTAGTTCTCTCTCCACATGTTGCTGAAGTATATCCTGTATTATCTTGAGCATCACCTTGCTGGCATTTGGGATGAGCGCAATTGTTTGATAATTTGAGCATTCTTTGGCATTGCCTTTTTTTGGGATTGGAACGTACACTGATCTTTTCCAATCCTGTGGTCACTGTTTTGTTTTCCAAATTTGCTGGCATATTGAATGCAGTAGTTTGATTCCATCATCTTTTAGGACTTTGAAAAATTCAACTGGGATACCATCATTTCCACTAGCTTTATTGTTTGCATTGCTTTTTAGGGCCTTTCTGACATCACTCTTCAGAATGTCTGGTTCAAGTTCAAATGTCTCATTATTGTTATTATCAGGATTGTTGAGGTCATATCTATCTATCTATCTATCTATCTATCTATCGATCTATCGATCGATCGATAGATCGATAGATAGACAGACAGACAGATAGAGATATATAAGATAGATAGATAGATCTTAACCTATAAAATCGAGGGTTAACTGTTAGAACTTTGCATAGGCTCCTTAGCCAGGCCCTACTAGCCTGCACTCACCATTCGTGCACATGCGCGAACTGGGTACTCAGGTAAGCGCAAGATTAAGAAATGCGCCAGTGGGGCAAGAGCCCCACAAACGCGAAAAAAGGGAAACAACTTCCTTCCCAATGTTCTTTGCGCTGCGCCGCACCACAGCCAATCAGGCTGAGAGGCGTGACCACAAAGAACATTGAAAAACGCACCGCAGCCAATCAAAATCGAGCCGCAGGAAAAAAAACGCACCACAACCACAAATCACAAACCTATAACTACAAGCCCCAGAGTCCTGTGCGACATGAGCACGCAGGATGCTGAGGAAACCGGTGCCCGAAAAATTAAAAAGAAAAACAACTCACCACCTCACAGCCAAGCAAACACCAGCCAGCTTTCTTTCCCTCACCCACGGTGCCTGAAGGTCCTGACTGGAGTTTCCCCTTTAATATCAGTGGGTGGGGGGTTGCGAGCCCCCTCTCTGCTGGCTCCCCTAGGTTTGGGAGGTTTGTGGGGACAAAAGAGGTATGTTCCCCCAACCCTTCTGGACCCAGGAGACCAGGGAGAATGGATCGATTCCCCCCTCCTAAAAAAACTCCATCTTTAAAGAGAAGAAACCAAGCGGTTTCTTCTCTTTAAAAATAGAGTTGTTTTAAGGGGGGAAATTGATCCACTCTCCCTGGTCTCCTGGCTCCAGAAGGGTTGGGGGGGACATACCCCTTTTGTCCCCCCAAACCTCCCAACCCCAGGGGAGACAGTGGAGAGGGGGGTCGCAACCCCCCACCCACTGATATTAAAGGGGAAACCCCGATCTACTTTCATGACTCCACACAATCAAAGCACCATAACACAATAAAGCCCCCTCCCCACCACCTAGCCCACCCTTCCTATCCCCCACCGACCATGCTCCCTCCCCACAACCTAGCCCACCCTTCCTATCCCCCAACGACCATGCCCCCTCCCCACCACCTAGCCCACCCTTCCTATCCCCCAATGACCACGCCCCCTCCCCACCACCTAGCCCACCCTTCCTATCCCCAATGACCACGCCCCCTCCCCACCACCAAATAAAGAAATATTTTTAAAAAAATTACTAAAAACACAGTCAATAACATCCAAAAATACACAAAAAGAAACAAAAACTCCAAAAAACAATACAAAGTAAACAAAAATACAATCAAAAACAAAACAAACAGACAAAACATACAAATTCCAACCCACCCACCCCCACACACACCCACAAAAGAAAGAAAACAAGCAAACTTACGAAAATATGTCCTACCTCCACGAGGACCAGAAAAGAAATGAATAAAGAAAGAGACTACTTATCAGAAGAAGCTCCACCCAGAGGCCAGGAGAGAAAAAACAGTCAAAATACAATGACCCCTACCAGCACCACCTGCTGGCCACAATAGTAAAAACAATTCAAAAACACAAAACAGCCCCAAACAAAAGGCCACAAGAGTAAAAACAAATCAAAAACATAACACAAATTCACAATTTTACACAAAAGGTCACACCAATAAAAACAAGTTAAAAAATACACTAAAACACACTTTAACACAAATCACAAACATATGTCAATAAAATACAATAGAAACTTTTAAAAATCCTGTGCTGAGTTTTAACTCAAATTAAAACACAAAACTTCTAAACACATTTTAAAAACATTGAATGTAAAAAAAACATTTACTTCTACATTATTAAAATTATTACCTATGGTACAACTAATTTAAAAAATTCAAAAAACTAAAACATTATTCGCTTACATAAAACAATTTGAAAAAATTATATCATACTTTGTTCTTTTAGTAATCCTCAAAAAAAAGCAAATCACAGTTAATAACAGCCAAGCCAAAAAAAATTTACATAAACATTTTAAAAATTAAAATTACAGACTAAGCAATTTTTAAAAAACATTAACACAATTTAACCTTCCAACACAATTTAAAACAGCCCGGCAATGCCAGGCAACCTCTGTTAGTAGAGATATATAAGATAGATAGATAGATAGATGGACAGACAGACAGACAGACAGACAGATAGATAGATTTAAAAACCAAAGGAATATATCTGCAAAACTTTAGCAAGGTATAAACAGTTGTTTCAAGGAGTGATTAAAACAAAACCAAGAAAGGTGAGATGTATAAAAACATACACTGAGATGGAACATTCAAAACAAGCATACCGTATAAACTTGAGTGTAAGTCAATCCGAATATAAGTCGAGGTACCTAATTTGGACCTCTAAAACTAAGAAAATAGATTGACCCAAGTATAAGTTGTCTTGGTTCCATGTGGGATGACGTTATTTGTGTTTATTACATCATACTTATGTGTAGGTTATTAAGTAAGGATTTCAAATCTGCTTTTCTTTTGTTTCTGCGATATTCTCTGCTTAGCCTAACTGGAGCCATTTTTAGTTGGCACATGCCATTAAGTGGCATCATCCCTTTTCTCTGGGAAAGTACATCTTGGTTATTCTTCCAAGGTCACTGTCTGGGAAGATGTTCTATCTCACGGTCAGAGATGGAACATAGATAAGATAGCCACCTGGCATAGAACTTGTCACTCTGAGAAGGTAATTAGCACTTTCTCAGGATACTTTCCCAGACAAAATGGTATAAAAACCACACCTTTTTCTCAGTTCGA
The DNA here is from genome assembly GCA_035047345.1 of Bradypodion ventrale. Lineage (NCBI taxonomy): Eukaryota > Metazoa > Chordata > Lepidosauria > Squamata > Chamaeleonidae > Bradypodion > Bradypodion ventrale. The sequence goes on from JAWDJE010000003.1 coordinate 254,337,888, forward strand.
GACTGGCTTTTCAAATCCTGCAGGAGTGCTTTCTCTCTATCCATCTGAGAGGGGCTCCCGTCGTACCATCTCATATGGGGTGGCATTGCACCGCTGCACTTAGACAAAATTCCAGAAATTAAGAGACTTAGGCTTTGCAAAGACTTCAACACATAGTTTTTCTGAGAGTGTACTATTTTTCTTATATTTTGCATTTATTGGAGTTTGTTATTTTCTTCAATTAATTTTCAAAAGGACACTGATTGTCAAGTATCCTCATTTTGCTCCACCTGCAATGGAGCAAATTGAGAAGGGGATTTAACAATAAGGCCTTTTTCCTAAAAGAAGGACTAATTTTTGGGTTGCTTCGGGGGAGCTGCTTCCAAAGGAGAAACTTTGTTTCATGGCCTGGAATCCAGCTACAAGACAGCAAGCTGCTGCAGAGGTAACAGAATTACTCCCACACACCTTATACAGCACCAAGGCCATTATATTCCCCAAAAAGAGATAAGGGTGTTTTTCGCATGGGAATCTGGAGTCCCATCCCAAGGGGCTTTGCAGTTTTAATTTATTCTGCGACATCAGTCACAGATCACCATTTCCCTGTGAACCTGTTAATCAGTGTTGCTGGACAAGCCTTTCTCAACCCAACTTCGAGAAGGGGCACCCCTCCTCAACCTTGCTAGCCAAATAACCAGGGCCTCTCACCTGTGCCGCACCTATGGTCCTCTGGATCGGAGGGAACCAAAGCTTGCACCGGATGAGGGACACCCTGATATAAGTCGGGGGTGGAAAATGCAGCAGCTGCTAGTGAGTTTCAATAATTAAAAAAATGAAAATACAGTAATTAATTTAAATATTTGTGTGTAGTACTCAATATTTTTGAGTATTTACGGTAGTTATTTCTTTTTAAAAACTGTATTTGCACCACCAACCAGTGGTGGCACTGCAGGGGAAATGGGGGGCAGGCCAATTGCACTAAGGTAGAAAGCGATGCTCTAGCCTAGCCTCTTGCTCTCCCTGCAACCAGGAAGCATGGCTTCCCCCTCCATTTTGACCACATGGAGCAGGGACAAAGACAAGAAAGATAAGTAAAACCCTTTCTTTTTATGCACAAGTTTGGTTTCCCACTGAAATGCATTGGGAACATACAAACAGAAAAGCTTTAGAATATAAGAAAATGATTTCTAATGCATTTAAATGGGAAATTGTAATTTGCCCCCTCTTGTGGCCACCTCTGGTAATGGCCCGCCAAACATATGTTTTTCTTTCCCCTCTCCTGAAGCCGAACTGCACCAAGTCCAGCGCGGTTTTGGACTCTCATGGTTGTTGACCCATGCATAAGTTGAGTCACCTTTTTGGACCTCATTTTGGGAGCTAAAAACTTGACTTATACTCAAGTATATATGGTACATTAAATTTAAAAACCTCTAATCTTCCTACCCTATACTTTACTCAAATGTAAGCTTTATTTAAAGTAATTTGAAATAAAAGTAGCTTCTCCCTGTTCATGAGGCTTGGGAAGTAAAAGTAGAACTTCTCCATTCACTCCCTCAGGAAGGCACGTGTCAAAAAGAGAAGTTTTCCTTTGCCAGCTCACCAGTTTTAACTGTAAAAACATCTTATTTTTTAACCTAATGATTCTTAATCTCCCTTTGATGTAAAAAAATTAGGCTGAAATAAAAAAGTTTCAACTAGAGTCAGGTATATATTTAATATTAAATATATATTAGAGTGTTTTCCTGTTACTGGCCATTTACTTATGCAGGAGTGTTATCAGATGCTAGCATCAAAGACAGAAAGTTTCTGTTCTGAAAGTGTGAAATGCCTCTGTATGTCGGTTGTCTCCCACATTTCTTCTACGTGATAACCAAGTGTCTTTTGATTAACCACAAGATTTCCTGATACACACAAAAAACACCGCCTCCTCTTCTTCTGAGCCTTCGTGGCACAGTGGTTAAACTACTATACTGCAACTGAAAGGTTGTAAATTTAATCCTGACCAGTGCTCAAGGTTGACTCAGCCTTCCAGCCTTCTGAGGTCAGTAAATTTAGCCATCATCATGACAATTAGCCATAAAGATTGTCCTGGGAACAATATAATGCAGTGGCCTTCCATTTACCTTACACATCACAGCATGACACCCATACCACTGATCCAGTTCCCCTAGTCGCTTTCTAGTCCTGAGCCCTTTTGGCACACAAAGTCCTCCTCAGCCCCAGGACAGGATTGATGAAGCTGCTGTCCTCCATCAAGATGGATTCAAGTGGGATTTAATCCACTTGGGGACCATCACCCTTCCCTGTGGACTTCAGCACCCAAGGCCGTTATTCCTCAGGGTTGTCAGGTTAGTTAACTGCCGCCTGACGATCGACGTTGAGTCATTAGCAGTTTGGTTCATTCTATTACCATATCAGGATACTCTGGCCAGACCAACACCTCACATTTCATAATGGAGGATTTTAATGCTGAGACAGGAAAACATGTGAAGGTTTTAGAAAATATTTAATATTAATTAATAATTTACTTAATATAATGTGAAATAGGTTTTTCATGCCTTCCACATAGGGCACCTTTATAGCAATTGACTGGTTTTCTATTCTTAATTACTGTAAACAACCATTTTTAACTTGCTGACTTATAACCATTTTCACCTCCGTTCACCAATATTTCCCCTCCCCATTTTAATCCCCTAGAGATAGAAAGTGCTTGCCACTCTTTTTGCAGTTCAGTGGGGGAAACTGACAGAGGAGCTGCAGCTTCAGTTAGCTTTGCTGAACTCCTCTCTCTTTTCATCTTTTTCCATGGGTGCTTTCATTTCTCTTCATCTCTGTATCAGCTCCTGCAGAGCCATCCACAATATCGGCCCTTGGAAGTCCCTTTTCATTACTGCAGAGTCATTCTCAGCAGTGAATAAGTGACAATAGGGTCAGTTAAGAGGCTTTCAGATCAGTGCCTCTTTTTGATCTGAGGGTTCTTGTAATAATTCTCGATTGTATTTTTTGAAAAGAAAAAGTATTATGAATGCCTATGAAACCCAAAGAAGTTAGGTTTCTACTGTAGATGTGGGAAGACTATAATCTTTGGGAATAAAATGTCTTCTTGGTAGAGTTAGCCTTGGAGCACTGGTTCTTTAACAATGCTATGGGGAACTCTCCAGTGAAGTGATATAGTGTCACTCACAGGGCAATCACAAAAAAAAAATTTGAATTGTAGTTATGAACCAGCCATGACAAGAATGCAAATTGCCCCCTGTATCCAAAACTCTCTTTAGAATCTGCCAGAAAAAGAACTCCCATATTCTTAAGTATGGTAGAAAAAAAGTGTATATGCTTCAATTCAGACAAACTTCCCTTTCGTTTGTAACAATTTAACAGTCAAGTCTTCCTTTTAAAAAAAAACTTATGCATTACACATTGATAATCTCTGTACATCTGCATTTTTTTTCCTAGTTTCAGTTGCACTTCCCTGTATATTTATACCCTGATTTGGGAGGGGGTCGTCTAATGCTGCCAACAACTTCCTTTTCTAAGAAAAATTGTAGAAATGAGTACACAACACGTGATTTTTTCCAGAAATAGGAGGGGGAAATTAACACTCTATACATGACATCAGTCTGACTCTACTTTACTTTAGTTTATTCTTTCTTCCAGTACTGGGATCCAAGGTAGCTTACAATGTGAGTAAAAAACAGGTACAAATAAAACTCAATAAGTTATAATTTTAAAATACCAATGAACAGGTTGTTGTAACAAAAACAACTAATTTGTGTGTTATTGATTTTGATATGCCATGACCCCTTCAAGGGTTTTTGAGACAATAATACCTATAAATGGTTTACTATTCCTTTCTTCTGTTGGCGCCCTATATTGTGCACTTTGCTCAAAACTACACAGGATGGCTCTTCTCCCTGGAGGCACAGTGAGAAATTGATTTTCCATACTCTAGCTCTGCAGCCAGATACCTCCAGCAAAAATGAAAAGCAGTTTGAAAGTGTATCAGTGGAAAAAAGAAACATACAGTTCATTTTTGAAGAGTGCCAGAGTAGTGTGGTGGATAGAGCATCAGACTAGGACTTGGGAGACCTGAATTCAAATCCATTCCCAGCTATGGAAACTAATGGATACCTTGGAAATGGTACTAGGACTTCAATAAGTTAGAATGGATTTGATGGCACATAAAACACATATACTGTATTAGTGAACCCTAGAGTCAGATATGACTGGCTTTTGAGCAAGGGTGACCTTTACCTTTACCTGTTCAAATAAAAATACCTTTACCAGCGAATAGAAGGCCAGCATAGAGGAAGCAAACTTAGCTTTCCTTGAAAGGACATTCCATAGCATTGTCACCAGTAAAAGAAGTCTCTCTCCTGTTATCAGTAAACAGGCTTATGCTTTAAACTCTACGTAATTTTAGTGACTACTAAACGTATAAAGCTTTATCTGATGACAATGTTAAATAGATCCTACTGCACTAAAGTCTAGACAGACTACTTTAAGAGAAATTGCTGCAATTAATTTGCAAGTCCTATAGCTACCCATCTGGTGTGTGTCCTCCACCCCCACCCCCACCCAGTGTAGATACCAATAATTAAGATTCCTGAAGGCTTCACCCAAATTGAAGACAGTACAGAGATAGGCATTACAACTGTAACAGTACGACATAGGCTATTACCACAAAATAATTGTTTCATCTCACGAAAATGTCTGCTAGAGTATACTTGAGGACTTTTACCACCCTGAATACTGGACATCTGGAGCTATTTAAGAACACAGAATTTCTTCAAAATCTCCTGGAGATTTCTATTTAAGCAGATAGTCTCAAAATCCAGCATTGTAACAGTGTGCTGAGACACTGATGCTACTCTCATGTGCACCTGGGAAGGAAACTCACTGAAACTCACTTTTGATCTCCATTGCATTACCACGTGAACTGGGCTGCCAACATTGTCTTCCTCATTCATCACACATGGTGGAAGCTGGTTCATTTGGGAAGTTTTACCAGCTGCTGCAGAACTTTCACCCTACCATCAGCTTGGGAATAAACAGTTCACATAGCAGGTTCACTTCCTGGGAACTATTTTAGAACTATATCAGTGATGGCGAACCTTTTAGAGACTGAGTGCCCAAACTGCAACCCAAACCCCACTTATTTATCAAAGTGCCAACATGGCAACAGGGGAAGGAGAAAGCACTCCCATTGGGCTGCTGGGCAAAGGGATGGGGCAAACTCTGTGCTGAGGGAAGGAGGAAGCACTCCCATTGGGCTGTTGGCCACAGGGGCAGGGTGAACTGTGTGCTGGGGGAGGGAAGAAGTACTCCCATAGGGCTGCTGGGCAGAGGGATGGGATGAACTCTGTGCTGGGGCAACAGTGTGTGTGCCCACAAAAAGGGAACTGAGTGCCTCCTATGGCATGTGTGCCATAGGTTTGCCACCACTGAACTATACGATAGTCATATAAGCACCACCCCATGTCAGGAAACTAGTGATTGCTACAGATATAAGCAATCTTTCAACTTCCTTCCTGAGAAGACCACAAAATCCATATCTATACTACAGCCTAGCCCTATGCACACCATCTGTGTATATCTGTTGAAAAGAGTCTTATGAATTAAGAATATGCACAAGGCATTTTTCTACAATAGCCACATAACAAACTGAAAAAAGAAATCAACACAACTAGTCTGAGATAACTTATTCTGGGACAATTTTAGAAGAGTGAACAGCAAAACTTTGCTTCCTGTCCCATTTTCCAATATTTTCCAAGATGCAACCAATCTATAGCAACCTTAATAGGGCTTTCAAACTAGTAAAAAGGAAATGGTTTTATGTGTTCTGCCCACCCCACAGTCACAGTGAATTACTATGGTTGAGAGTTGATCTGAACCCAGATCTCATGAGTCCTAGTCCATCACTTTATCCACTAAACAACATTGGGTAATCTTACCTTTGGCACTCTTCCCTTACTACAGGGGTCCGCAAAGTACAGCCTGTGGGCTGGATCCAGCCTAAGCCACCTGCACTGCTCCTGGAAGCCAAAGTTAAACATGCGCATGCATGCACAAAAATGCTGCCATAAAGAACCTGTGGCTGTTGTAAATACGATTACAATAGCAACTGGTGCATTTACAGCAGCGTTTTGCACATGTGTTTAACTTCTTCTTCCAGTGGGAGGAACCACATGACAGACCCGCTCAACCACGCGACAGGCCCACGACCCAAAAAGTTTGACCACCTTACTACATTTTAAGAACTCTGAACTCGCAGACATCTTGAGTTCAAAACAGCTTGGGGGTATTGTTTTCTCTACATGCTGATGCTATTCAAGATATTGCCTGATTACTGGTTTTGAAATTCTGAATGATTTAAATATCATTTTCTTTGCAGATGCCAGAGGTGAGTCAGAAACCTAAGACAGAGGTAAACTTTAGTTTTTAAAAATTGCTTTCTGTTTCAAATTCCACAGGATTTTTAGAAGTTTTCATTCTATTGTTGTGAGGTCTAGAGCAGTGGTTCCCATGCTGCATATGACTTCAATTCCCAGAAGCCTAAGTCAGTACATTGGCTGATCAGTGCTTTGGGGAATTGACTTGGGCTTCTGGGAATTGAAGTCCAAAAACCAAAGGTTGGGAAAAACTGATCTAGAGCAACGCACACTGGCTTTCAGCTTTCTTTTGATCTGCTTACCTTATTGGCGGAGTTGGTACACCAGTGTCTTCTATTATGAGGCAGTTGCTATTGCACTGTCCATTCTAGTTCAGACACCCCTCAGAGAACACAACTTCATGTCTCTATCAGTGTCAGTGAAGAGCATTTCACAAGCCTACTGTCTTGGATTTGACTGGAAAGAGGAAGTAGGGTAAAGGACTTGCAAAACAGGAAATGCTTGGCACTGCAGCAAGGCAATGTGTCTGCTTTTGTGATGCAACTGAAATCTACTGCAATAAACCCTGCTGAATTCTCCCTCAACTATCATTATCTGATAAGTTCCCTTTTTTAGTTTCCCAAGTAGCTGAAGGACATTTTTTCCTTCTTGTTGTTGTTTAGTCGCACAGTCGATTCCGACTCTTTGCGACCCCATGGACCATCGCTCTCCAGGCACCCCTGTCCTCCACCATCCTCCTTAGTCAACACAGCCCTGTGCCCATTGTGTCTACAATACCATATAGCCATCTCATCTTTGGCCATCCCCTTCTTCTTTTGCCTTCCACCTTCCCCAGCATCAAGGCCTTCTCAAGTAAATCCTCTCTTCTCATTTGATGTCCAAAATACTTCAGCTTCATCTTTGTTATTTGTCCTTCTAAGGAGCAGTATGGGCTAATCTCTTCTAATATTGACCTATTTGTTCTCCTTGCTGTCCAGGGGACTCTCAAAACTCTCCTCCAGCACCACATCTAAAAGGCATCTATTTTTCCTTCTGCCTTGCCACAATTTGCTACCGACACATAAGGTGCAAAATTTTGAATACATCTCTGCTCCAGGCCTGCATATTTTGATACTGTTGAGGGAAGGAATGGGCTTTGCCTGCATCCTTCATTATTAGGATGAAGAAATAATGTAGGCTATTTTCAGTCATCATGAAATTTCTTAGGAGATAATATCATTTCCCCTTACTATGAAAAGAAACTGAAACTTTCTTTCCCTATAGAACATTTTGTGCAATTCCACCCAACTCCCACGCCACACATATTAAATTGCAAACAAATATGTTGCATAACATCGGGAGATTTTTGTCACTGTTGTTACATCATCATGTCCCTAAAGAAACAAAACCTATGGTCCATCCACATTCAAGTCCTCATCACAGTGATACTGGATCCCAGCACCACAAGACATGCCCTAAATTAGAACATTAAAAAAGAGAGGGAAAGAAGACTGCCAGAAAAGTACCTTAGTTTCCTTATTTTTTTCTCTCTGTAAAATGGAACAGGAAGTGAAAGAAGGAACTTTTAAAAAATGGGGAAACACTCTTTAGGAGAACAACACAAAACTAACATTTGATTTTTCAAAGGAAGCGGACTTCATAGCTACGTTGCTGCAGTTGCCTCCATTCTTCAGCTTCCTTGAACCCTGAAAATAAGAAAAAGAGGTAAGGACAATTCCCCACTCAACATACGAACAGAGCCTCCGTGTTTCCCACCGCCTCTTTTTTCTTTGTAGCCAAAAATTCAGACATTTTGATGGGAAAGGGAAGATAAACATAGGTCTACCATCTGCAATAATCTTCTATGTCTTATAGTATCAGCATTCTGCCCTTCCATATCTTTCACAAACAAACATTATAGATAGCTCATATTAAGACAGAACCCCAGAAAGATCTGAGTGCCATTCACTTACCAGAATTTGTAACTTAGCTTGTTTCATTTTCTTATTGAATCTTCAGGACTTAAACATGGGGTTGCTTTGAAGCCTGATTCCTTAAGACATGAAACATAGCCTCTTTCACATCTCACATGTTTAACATGTCTTCAGTTCTAAAGATGGATTTCTGTAATGTCTCTTCCTGTTGTGAATAGCCACTGGTGAACCAAACCATACACTTTATCCCAAGATCATGGCTTCCTCACATTGAAGATGTTGTGTGGTGTTCATTACAGTTGTTCTTTTTTAGATATGTGTGAAAGTTTGTAGTTGTCTGTGGTTGCTGTGAAACAATTTTTAAAATGTTATCTATTTTTTAAAAATTAATCTGATAATTATGAATCTGTTACACCAATTGTTAAGCATTTGTAGTGGATAAATCTGATTCATAGAATAAGATAATGGTAAGGAGATGCCGAATTCTCTGTGACCGTTTTACAGGGGGAACCACTTGCATTTATCTCAATTATTTCATTTCAGTGGCCAAAATCCTATTAAGGTTTGACACTGGTGTAACACAATTGGTGCAAGCCTCATTAGTTAATTGCCACAGATTAGTGTAACAGATTAGTTAATTGCTCATTAGTTAATTGCCACAAGCAGGTAATTAATGTCTGGCCAGGTTATCTTGCTATGGTAATAGAGTAGACCATACTGCCAACGACTCAATGCAAAGTGTCAAGTGGCAGTTACTTATTTATTTTCGTTGATTTCTATTGCTGCCCCCTCGCTGAAGTTACTCCGGGCGGCCATAAAAAACAATCATGTATAAAAACATCCCTAAAGCAATTAAAATCATAAAAACATTTAACACTTAAAAACCATTAAAATGCTCTCCCAACATTCACAATAGGTTAAAAACTAAAACTCGAATGACCTTTCATATAAGCCAGCCTTGTGGGGGAGTACTACCCTACCGGCAGCACCCCACACCTGCTGTGCCAGCCAAGTTTTAAAGTAGCTCAAGTGGCTAAGACGCTGACTGGGAGGTGGAAGGTAAGCAGTTTGATTCCCGAGTACTGCAGGACGGAACGAGCGCCCGTCTTTATCCCAGCTCCTGTCAACCTAGCCGTTTGAAAGCAAGAAATTGCAACTAGATAAATAGGGACCACTTCAGTGGGAAGGTAACAGCATTCTGTGTGCCCCGGTGTCTAGTCATGCCTGCCATATGACTACGGAAATGTCTGCAGAAGCAGACAGCGCTGGCTCTTCGGCTTTGAAACAAAGATGAGCACTGAACCCTAGAGTTGGATATGACTGGCTTTTGAAAAAGGGGAACCTTTACTAAAGGTCAATAGCTCTGCCTGGAGGCATAGCTCACTTGGCAGGAGGTTCCACAGGGCTGGAGCAGATGTCCTAACTAACCTGACAATCCTGAGACTAAAACAGCCTTGAGTGCCAAAGTCCACAGTGAAGGGTGATGGTCCACAAGTCGATTAAATCCCACTTGAATCCATCTTGATAGAGGGCAGCAGCTTCACCACTATTGGTCTGTGGCTGGGGAGGACTTTGTATGCCAAAAGGGCTCAGGACTGGAAAGTGACTCTTGGAACTGTCATGATGTGATACAGAAGGCAAATGAAAGACCACTGCATTATATCCTCAGGACAGTCTTAATGCCAAATCGCCATGAGGATTGCCTATATTCAGATTTGGATACAGAAAACAACAAGAAGATAGTTAATGTAAAGAATTACTGTTACACACAGAGTCATGTGACTACACTGACTTCTTAACATGGGAGCAAAAGTAGATGTGATTTGGAGAGAAAACAGGAGCAGAAAGTCAAAGAAAAGGCGAAGCCGAACCCTGGAATTGTTGCAGAGTATTTATAAGTAGATCTAAATGAGCACAATCATTGAAATGTTTCTTTCTCCATAGAAGGGAACCTCCATCCTGCAGGCTTTCTAAATCTCATTCATGGAGAGTTTAGAGGAGGCCCACTTCCTGTAGTGGAAAATCTCATCTAATCTCACAGCAGCTGTCAAAGACAAGACACAGATTTCCAGCATCTACATTTTGCCATCCACTACACAGGCAGCCAGGTACACAAAGGGATTTTCTCCAGACTGAGAAATGTGTAGCTCTTTCCTGTCTCATGAGAAATCTGTTCATGAGTCAAGAAGCAACAGTTAGGACAGGATATGGAATTACGGAGTGGTTTATAATAGGAAAAGGAGTATGACAAGGCTGCATATTGTCACCCTGCTTATTTAACTTATATGCAGAGCACAAAATGCACAATGCAGGGCTGGATGAATCACAAGCTGGAATTAAAATTGCTGGGAGAAACATCAACAACCTAAAATATGCAGATGACGCTACCCTAATGCCAGAAAGTGAAGAAGACCTAAAGAACCTCTTGCTTAGGTTGAAAGAAGAGAGTGCAAAAGCTGGTTTGAGACTTGACATCAAAAAACCAAGATAATGACAACAGGCCCTATCAGTCCCTGGCAAATAAAAGGGGAAGAAGTGGAAGCAGTGACAGACTTTATATTCCTAGGATCCAAGATCACCACAGATGGTGACTGCAGCCACAAAATAAAAAGGTGATTAATTATTGGGAGGCAAGCTATGAGAAACATAGGGAACATAATAAAAATTAGAGATATCACCCTGCCAACAAAAGTCTGCATAGTCAGTGCAATGGTATTCCCAGTACTGTAGTAATGTATGGTTGTGAGAGCTGGACCATAAGGAAAGCTTTGAAATGTGGTGCTGGAGGAGAATTTTGAGAGTACCCTGGACAGCAAAGAGAACAAAGAGAATCTATCCTGAAGGAAATCAATCCTCACTGCTCCTTGGGAGGACAAATATTGAAGATGAAGCTAAAGTACTTTGGCTACCAAATGAGAAGAGAGGATTCACTCAAGAAAGCCTTGATAATGTGAAAGATCGAAGGCAAAAGGAGATGGGGGCGGCAAAGGATGAGATGGCTAGATGGTATTGTTGACCCAATAGGTGTAGAGCTGAGCAGGCTGTGAAGGATAGGGGTGCCTGGAGTGCAGTGGTCCATGGGGATGCAAAGGGTCAGACTCAACTATGCGACTGAACAACAACAACAAAAGAAGAAGACATTGAGGAGGCCAAACGTTGTCAGGTTTCATCCTGACTGATAGGGAAATGGTGGTGTACTGGGTGCTGAGTTTAAATCTAGCAGAGTGTAGTAGTTAACTATGAGCAACAGCGGAGGTGCCCATTTAATTTTTCTCCTTTACACCCAGTCAATAACAGCAGAGACTCAGTTGAACAGTGCAAAACATAAAGAGCTTTTACTCAGCAGAGGTGGTGATGAAAAGAACTTAAACAGTAGTATCTTATCTGTGACCAACGATGCAAACAAACTTAGTCTTTCAGTTTCACAGTAAGTACTTGCACACAGCAAAAACTCCTGCTGCAGCCTAGCTCTTCCCTGGCTCGGCTTGCAGAGTATGGCAAACAAATGCAGTCCCGGTTTGCCCAAGTATTTACAGTCTTAAGCTGGCAACCTCCCTCCCCAGAGAGTAAACTCACAGCCAGCAGTTCTTCCCTTCAGGCATGCAGTTCATTACCCTAGAAAGAACAACAGTCCATGCTCATAAGCATAAAAGAACAAACCTCTGTGTTCCTCTGTGTCGAGTAAACATCCAGCAGAAGGCATCAAAGCTTCTTGTAGAACATCATTATAGCTTCGAGGTATAAAGTCCAAGAGCCTTAGTCCATGTGTATCAACATGGCATCTAGGTTAATTCCAGAGCATTCGGGCAGCATGGCTACAAGATTAAATCAAGAGCATTCGGGCAGTGTGGCTACAAGATTAAATCCAGAGCAAAGAAGCAAACTACTCGGCTCTATTTTATGCTGATTCATTCCATCATTACCGTCACCTGTCCACAGTTCAGTAAGTTACTCTTAAAGCTGTAGCACCACATATCATGTATTATTTACAATACCAGGGTGTTCCCCATGACATCCCTAACACTGACTATGGATTCAAATGTTGTGAAAGCCCCTTGCCACTCTGGCCTAAACACTGCTCAGGAGTTGTTGATCATTGAAACTGAGATGCTGGAAACTACTGAGGTCAAGAATCTCAAGCCTCTGATATTTGAGCCATATTAGCACCAAACTCTCTGAGCCTAGCTCCAGAGGTGAGGCAAGACAATGTTTTCTAAGGGCTCCACAGTCTTTGAAGCCAGCAGCCTGTCTAGAATGAACTATTGAAGAAATGTTCATGTGCAAGTTTCCCTAGCAAATCCTACATTTAAGACTTCCCAGTTTATGGAAAGGAGTGGAGCTTAAGAGGGATATTTTGACCAAAAAGGTCTTTAGACCTTATCAGTGTGAGTTGTTTATGTAAACATCTCCCAAGGGCTACAGTATTCAGCCTGTGTTGCACTTTGTGGACAGATATACTTATAAGGTGAAGTGGGTGGGGCTTTGATGTTGAAAGGATGTAACCCTGCATATCCTGAGCACATATAGCCCCTCCAGTGATTTCTCCTTATGCAGGATGCAACACACAACATATTAGCACCAAACTAATATGGCCATCACATGCTCAGATACTTATGTGCTTCTGTCTGCTCTTCTGTCTTCTTGTGGCAGCTGCCAATCTTCTGTGATTCAACCTTACAGCAGGCATATACTATCAGCCTCCGACCCAAACTCCTGAGAGAGACTAGCAGTTGGAGAATGTTGTAAAGGAGGCATCCAAGAAGGGAAGTCTGGTTATAATGGGGACTTCAATTACCCTCACATAGACTGGGTGAACTGTTGTTCAGCACATGATAAAGAGAGAAAGTTCCTAGATATGCTAAATGATTGTTCCCTGGGACAGATGGTTGAAGACCCGACTGGAGGTACAAGAATCCTTGACTTGATCCTGAGTAATACTCAGGATCTGGTGCAAGATGTTAATGTGACTGATCCAATAGGGAACAGTGACCACAACTCAATTATGTTTAACTTGATCATAGACTGCAAGTCACTAATAAAATCTAACACAGAGACCCTAAATTTTCAAAAAGGAAATTTCCCAAAGATGAGGAAACTAGTAAAAAAGAATCTGAAAGGGGAAATTGAGAGAGTCCAAACACTCCAAGAGGCATGGAGGCTGTTTACAAAAACAATAACAGAGGCCCATTTGGAAAAAGGGAACTGACAGGTCCAAGAGGACTCCAAAGTGGCTTACAGGAGCTGTTCGGGAAGTGATCAAAAGCGAGAAAAGCTCATTTAGAAGATGGAAGGCTTGTCCGAATGAGGACAGCAGGCAGAAACAAAAATTCTGGCAGAACAAATGCAAAGTAACAATCATAAAAGCAAAGCAAGACTTTGAGGATCATATAGCTAAAAACACTCAGAGAAACAACAAACACTTCTTTAAGTACATTAGAAGTAAGAACCCAACTAGGAAGGCCATTGGACCATTAGACGACAATGGAAGGCAAGGAGTTATTAAAGAGGAAACAGAGATTGCAGAGAGACTCAATGAATTCTTTGCTTCAGTATTCACTGAAGAAGACAGAGACCACATGCCCAAAACAGAGCCTATCTTTGTAGGGAGGGAAACTGAAGAATTAAGCCAGATAGAAATAACCAAGGAGGAGGTCCTTGCATGTCTTGTTAAACTAAATGCTAACAAATCACCAGGACCAGATGGCATCCTTCCACGAGTTCTCAGGGAACTTAAAGATGAAATTGCTGATCTCCTAGCCAAAATATATAATCTTTCCCTCAAATCAGGCTTTGTGCCTGATGACTGGAAGGTAGTGAATGTAACACCAATTTTCAAAAAAGGATCCAGGGGTGATCCAGGAAATTACCGACATGTGTCCCAGGTAAAGTGATGGAAACCATCCTAAAAGATAGCATTGATAGGCACATAGAAGAGAAGGCGCTGCTAAAGGAGAGCCAACATGGCTTTTGCAAGGGCAAATCATGCCTCACTAATCTGTTGGAATTTTTTGAGAGTATCAACAAGCATGTGGATAAGGGGGATCCAGTTGACATTGTTTATCTGGACTTTCAGAAGGCTTTTGACAAGGTCCTGCACCCAAGGCTCTTGAATAAACTTACCAGTCATGGAATAAAGAGACAAGTCTTATCCTGGATCAGCAACTGGCTAAGGGACAGGAAACAGAGGGTAGCACTAAATGGACACTTCTCCAAGTGGAAGGAAGTAAAGAGTGGGGTCCCCCAAGGTTCAGTACTGGGACCCCTGCTTTTCAACCTCTTCATAAATGATCTAGAAGTAGGAGTAAATAGCAAGGTAGCCAAATTTGCTGACAACACTAAATTATACAGGGTAGTGAAAATGGTAAGTTATTGTGAGGAGCTCCAGAGGGATCTCTTGACACTGGGGGAGTGGGCAAACCAGTGGCAAATGAGCTTCAACACTAGTAAGTGCAGAGTGATGCACGTTGGGGCAAAAAACCCAATTACATTTATAAACTGATGGGGCCTGAACTCCCTGCGACAAACCAGGAAAGGGACCTTAGTGTCCTGGTGGTCAGCTAAATGAAGGTGTCAACCCAGTGTGCCTCAACAGTGCAACGGTTGGGCCTCTTCACTCTTGAACAACGGCAACTAAGAGGTGATCTGATTGAAGTTTATAAAATCATGCACAATGTGGACAAAGTAGATAAGGAAAAACTGTTTTCCCTATCGCATAACACTAGAACTAGGGGGCACTCCATGAAACTTTTGGGTACTAGTTCTCAAACAAATAAGAGGTACTTTTTCACCCAGAGGATCACTGGTCTATGGAACTCCCTGCCAGATGAAGTGGTGACAGCTATCAGTCTTGGTAGCTTTAAGAAAGGATTACACAAATTCATGGAGGACAATGGTATCAATGGCTATAATTATGGATAACTAAGGACAACCTCCGAGTTGGAGAGATAGGCAGGATATCTCTCAATGCCATTTCCAGGGAATCCTAAGCAGGTGAAGGCATCTGCTTGGGGATACCCTGAAGCAAATGGTGAGCCACTGTGTGAGACAGAATGCTGTACTAAATGGGCTGTAGCCTGTTCCAGCAAGGCTGTTCTTATGTTCTTAACCTTAACCAATATGCGCTGCTGTGGCTCAGTGGTTAAGAAGCTCGCCTTGCTAGCTGGAAGGCCAGCAAGTCAGCAGTTCAAGACCTGGGTACTGCATGACGGTTTGAGCACCTGTCTCTGTCCCAGCTCCTGCCAACCTAGCAGTTTGAAACCAAGAAATTGCAAGTAGATAAACAGGGACAACTTTGGTGGGAAAAGATCTTGGGGACATGAAAGGAGCCTCATTCGGTTGTCCCCTGAGCGGAGTTTCTCCAGCAAAAATCCTTTCAACCCAGAATAATTTTTGACATGAAATTATTATTACCTTAACCAATAGCCCCAGACATTAATATTATTAGTTCCAACTCTGCTGGCAGGATCCTATTATTTATTTGAAAAAGGTGTCAATGGATTAGAAATACTGATGCCGCACCCCATGATATCATCTGTCCCTGGGGTACAGATAATTCCTCCCCCTACTCCTTTATATAGGGAAAGTCACCCTTCCTTGAAAGCCAGTCAGTGGTGCTCACCTCTGTCTACAGCCAAAGAGCCAGCACTGTCTGCATCTGCAGACATTTCTATGATCATGTGGCAGGGATGACAAGATGCCGGAGCACACTGTTTACCTTCACACCAAATCAGTACCTATTTATCTACTTGCATTTTCTTGCTTTTGAATTGCTAGGTGGGCTGTCCCTCAAATAAGCTCTGTCTTCTGACCTGTTGCACTGACTTCTGTTGGACACTTGTTTAGCTACTGGAAGTTTCCCCAAGAAATTTGGAGATGATGGTAAGGGTAAATTGTATGTCCAGTTTAAAAATGGAAATTGAATGTAAAAGTTTTTTTAAAATAAAAATTATAGAGGTAGAAAAAATGTACAGAACATGACAAAATAAAATTACTCTTTTCTTTCATTTTAGGACTTATTTCTGACAGAAAAGGAATATGATAATTTCTTTAGGAAGTGCTTGCATGAGCTGGCTCATTATTTTGTGCCCCATATTAATGGTTGCTTATACAGAGGAAAAGGGTAAGTCTGCATTTCCATAATGATTTACAATATAGTACTCTGATTTACAGTAAGGTAAAGGTTTCCCTTGCTCGAAAGCCAGTCTAATCCAACTCTAGGGTTCAGTGCTCATTTCTATTTCAAAGCCAAAGAGCCAGCGCTATCTGCTTCTGCAGACATTTCTGTGGTAATGTGGCAGGCATGACTAGACACCGGAGCGCATGGAATGCTGTTACCTTCCCCCCAAAGTGGTCCCTATTTATCTACTTGCAATTTCTTGCTTTCAAACTGCTAGTTTGGCAGGAGCTGGGACAAAGACAGGAGCTCATTCCGTCCTGCAGGACTCGAAAATCAAACTGCTGACCTTCCACCTCCCAGTCAGCGTCTTAGCCACTTGAGCCACTGCAGTCCCATGATTTACAGTACACCTTCTAAATTGTGACTATACAAAGGTGTTGCATGGAATAGCCCAGGAGTCCCATGCAATTTCACAGTGCTCTGCCCCACTCTGTATAAAATTGCCACTTATGTGAATTCAGTCACTGGTAATCTTCTGGCACCTGTGACCATGAAGAGAAAGCAGGTGACTGAACCAATAGTTCTATTCCTGAATCATGAGATACAAACAGGAACAGTTCTATTCTTGACTCATCTAGTTGCTACGCATGTGCTTCTGCTGCTGCTGCTGCGGCGGCTACTTCTTCAACTGCTTCTTGACTCCAACTCCTAGAATTCTCTACGAATTCCTCACGGATAAATCTGGGAGTTTCAGACCACAAACATACATCAACAGACACCTAGATTTTGTTCATCTGAAGGAGGGTGGTGATCCCCACATCCCTTCGGCCGCGGGTGCTTAAACTGCTGCACGTCAGCCACCCCGGAATTGTGCGCTCCAAAGCGCTGGCCCGGAGCTACTTTTGGTGGCCCCAGTTAGACGCCGACATCGAGCACATGGTCGGCACTTGTGAGAGTTGCCAATGCTCCAGACCAGAGGAGGCCCGTCTTCCCCACAGGGAGTGGGACGCGGCTAAGGGGCCGTGGTCCCGGATACACATAGATTTCGCGGGCCCGTTCCGAGGAACTCTGTTTCTCCTTGTTGTGGACGCTTTCTCCAAGTGGTTGGAGGTTATTCCAGTCACGAGCACCTCCTCGGCCACGACAATAAAGCATTTGCGGAGGGTTTTTTCTACGTTCGCCATACCCGACACTCTAATTAGCGATAACGCTAGTTGTTTCATGTCCGCTGAGTTCAGGGCATTCACAGAGATTAACGCCATCCGGCACATCACCTCCGCCCCCTTTCATCCGGCCACCAATGGCCAAGTGGAGCGCCTTGTACGCACCACGAAGGACGCACTGCGGCGCATGGGCCCCGGGGATCTCAACCTGCAAGTGTGTCAGTTTCTGCTAGGGTACAGGGTGACCCCGTTGGCGTCAGGATACTCCCCCGCGGAGCTTTTAATGCGCAGGAAACTGACCACCATTCTCACTAGGCTAGACCCCACGAGAGTAGAAGACAAGGGGAGGAACATTGGGCTAGAGGCCACAAAAAGTTTCAGCGTGGGCGCCCCTATGCATTGCAGGAACTATATCCCAACGCAGGGCCAGCCTGGGTACCGGGGTTGTCGTGGAGCAGACCGGTCCCGTATCATACCGCGTGGAGACCAGCACGGGTCTACTTTGGCGGCGGCATGCGGACCAGCTCCGGAGCCGGGTCCCAGGAAGGCAGGGCACAGAAAGCACAGACAAGGATTCAGCGTTAGGGTTCTCCCCCACCCGTTTAGCCCAAGGGGGAGGAGAGGGGGGTCATGGGTCCCCACCGAGGGGGGAGGAGAAGGAATTTGTCCTCGTAGATACCCCGCGGGATCACCCAGCAGAGTTTGATTTTGAGTTACAGAACCGGGGGGGGTTTGGAGTGGTCCCCCACCCATCCAAGCGAGAAGAGGGGTTTTACGTTAGCCCCTAGTGCCCCCGGTCTGCCCACAATGGAGTTTGTCCCTTCCCCTAAAGCTGCAAAACCGCAGCAAGCCACTAACGAGTCTCCCTCTCCCATTACAGGACAAGGGACCAGGGAACAAGGAAGCGGTAGCGCCCCCAGGGCGGGCCAGCCCACATCACGGCCCAAACGCAATTGCAATAAGCCATCTTGGCTGAGAGACTTCGTCTCATCCTAGGGGGGAGGGATGTTGTGTTCTCAAATACTGTGCCTTTATACAATGTACCTATTCATGTGTAACCAATATATCCTTTCTACATGTAACATGATAACCCTCAGCTGCATCACTGTAACTCTAATCGGACGCGAGCTAGTGACCACTAGATGGCAGTAGCGAGCGTCCAGCTCAATGGCCCAGACTCACCTAAGAACAACAGCGCAGGAAGATTCCCGCCACCACCTTCACCTGGACAAGAAGGGCGTGACCTACAATGATGTCACGCGGACAGTAACCAATAGACTGTCAAGGAGCCACATTCAAATGTATAGCCACTGTATATATTGAGCTGTTCGTCCGCCATTACCGCATGTTCCCTCTGACCAGCATGTAATAAAGTTGTGTTAAGCCAGCTCTTCGGCTGTCCCGGTGTCTTGGTTCCCATACACTAAAATGACTTTCTCTATGCTCCCCCCCTCCCTGTTGTTAGTTGGGGTCACAGAGTGGAAGCTGCCATTTTTTCCCCTGGGAGCTGTGGTTCTTCAGAAAGCACCCTTTATATAGCCTAATCACCAGTGAGATTATGACTCCTTAGAAACATCTTGGCAACCGCTTACTCCTTACATTAACAATTTGAAGCAAAGATCAGAGAAGACCCTGCTCCAGGTGAAGAGAAAGTGCAGTAGGTCTGTGTTTGTGGGCTGAAATTCCCAGAATTCTGCCTGAGGAATTATTGGAGAATTCTAGAATTTTAAGTCCAGAAGCAGCAGCAGCACACCCTTAGCAATCTCATGACTCTTAACCTGCCATGTATCAGATACTACAGTAAATACAGTGGTACCTCATACAATGATTTTAATCCATTCCACGGGACTCGTTGTTGTACGAAACAATTGCTATATGATGCATGCATCGTATAGCGATTTTCCCTATGGGATGCATCGTACAAGGATTTTTTTCACTAAGTGGTTTTCCCCATTGGAAAATTGTTGTGCGATTTTTTTTCCATAGGGAAAATTGTTATGCAGGACACTATTCCTCCCCCCCCCCCCCACCAAAACAACAAAAAAAACCTAATTGTTATACGATTTCATTGCTATACTGGGTGATTGTTGTGTGAGGTTCCACTGTACTAGGTCTCCAAACCTTTGATTTTAATTAGTAGGTAAACAAAAAAATGTTTGCCCTCTCCCCATTTTTCTCTACAATGCTATACAGAATGTTTGGTATAGGATCTTGACCATACCCGTCAAGCGCGGCTCCGGAAAATACAGGACCTGCACAGAACCCTTCTGTGCAGAACCCTTCTGTGCATGCACAGAATCGTTTTGTACATACGCGCATGCACAGTAACTACTTTCCCCGCCAGTCAAATTACGGGATGGTGGTGGGAAAGTGGAGGAAGCGGTGCAGAAATACGGGAAATCCTGGCCAATCCGGGATACTTGACATGTATGATCTTGACTGGTTCAAGGAAGTTTTGTGACCAAACAGAGCTTTGAACTTGGTGCACCATGTTCTAAATCTAGCACTTTGATGTATGCATTATACTGGATTTTTCAGATCAGTGTTAGCTACACAAAGATGAAACATGCCAGTAAGGGAAAAATGGCAATTATTAATGCACCTGGTTTTTATGATACACAAATTAGGCTGTCCAGATTTGGAGCAATGGGGTATGGTAAATCTATCCATGTTTAACTAAGTATGTAAATGCATATATCCCAATGGCTTAATAAATTGATTAAAAGTTAGATCAATCAATACACAATTAGTAGGCAGGGAAATGTATTCAGCATAAAAAGGCTGTGACAACAAGTAGACATGGATTCCTCCAGGCAAACACAGAGTGATTTAACAAAAATATGAGAATTACACAAGAAGTGTGTTGTAGCAGGGAATGACCTGCCTAGCATAGAGAGACTGTTTCTGGAAAAATTCAAATGCTATCGTTTGTTTATTTCTAGGTGTGGATGGAAGAAAGGCTGCCAACTTCTCCTGTGCTGTTTACTCATACACTTTTAAAGGTCCTTCAATGAATTGTTCTTGGAATGCTGGCAGGATGGCTCCCCATAATACTCAATATTTTCTATATTTAAAATACTATGAGTAATTAATTTTTATTTAATTCTTCTTCGGTACTTTCTCTTTTACCACTTCGGGTATTGAGGGAGATACAAAGTTCCTATTCTTGCAGTTCTAGCGTCCTCAACCAGTGTTGTTGTTGTTGTTGTTGTTTGTCTTTCATGTTAGTTTCCATCTTCCTCTTGATCTACCTTCCAATCTTTGTCCTTCTCCCTTTTTTATATGTACATGGTATGGAATGCCAAGAAATATTCTTCAAGTGAGCAAACCACTTTATTTACTGTCTCTAGTCTAAAGTTAGCTCTGTTCTAATTCTTTCCCTTAAAGTCTCATTCCTGATTTTATCTTTTCTTGTCACTCCAGCAGTCTTTTTCAGACATCAAATTTCTGTGGCAACCAACTTACATGTATGTTTTGTTGTAAGTATCCATGTTTGGCTCTGGTAACATAAGGTGGGAATGAATATGCTTTGTATGAGGTGTTTCTTTCTGCTACTCAGTACTGCCTTATGTTGTAAGAGCAGAGCTAATGCCCCAGTATTTGGTTTGCCTTTCTACATCATATGTTAGTCTCATCATCTATTTTACCATCTTCAGTAAATGTTATTCCTAGGTATTTGAACTCTGCCACTTGTTTTATGCTTGTTCTTTCTATTACGGGAATAAGGTATGCTTTTTCCTTCCAATTACCATTACCAGTGATGCACTGCAATTTTTTTTACTACCTACTCTGTGGGCTGGCCAAATCTGTGGGTGGGGCCAAATCTGTGGGCATGGCCAAACATCCTGCATTATGGGCTATGGAGGTGCGCGTGGCCAACCAAGTGGGCATGGCCTGTGGAAATTTCCACTACCGGTTCTGCAGAACCTGACAGAACCTGCTGCAGTGCATCACTGACCATTACCCAATCTTCTCTTTACAGATTCTCATATTATTCATCTTTCTTTCTTGGTTCATGTATGTAAGGTGTTGCTGTAATTCCTTAGCTATACTTCTATCAATGTCTGTTCATCTGCAAAAAAAAATAATTTGTTGATATTGTTTCCATTCATGGGTTTACAGTACGTTTTTTTCTTATGCTATCTATGTGGGTAATAAATAATAATGGCAATAGTATGCATCCCTTTCTCACTCTGGATGTTACTGCAAAGGGTTCCAATATTCTTTTATTTGTTCTAAAATGCTTCTGCAATCAATATACTGTGTAAGCTTTTGCATAGTGTAATAAGATGTTCACTTACTCCATATTGGATAAATGTTTGCCATAACAATTTCCTGTCAACTCTATCAAATGCCTTCTCTTGGTCTACAGATGTGATAATGGGATTCTTAATATATTCTATTATCACATCTGTAGACCAAGAGAAGGCATTTGATAGAGTTGACAGGAACTTGCTATGGCAAACTTTGATCCAATATGAAATAAGCGAGCACCTTATTACACTATGTAAAAGCTTATATATTGATTGCAGAAGCATTTTTAGAACAAATAAAAGAATGTTGGAAGGTCAGCAGTTCGATTCCTGAGTACTGCAGGACAGAATGAGCTCCTGTCTTTGTCCCAGCTCCCGCCAATCTAGCAGTTCGAAAACAAGAAATTGCAACTAGATAAATAGGGAACACTTCAGTGGGAAAAGTAAACAGTGTTCTGTGTGCTCCGGTGTCTAGTCATGCCTGCCACATCACCACAGAAACGTCTGCAGAAGCAGATAGTGCTGGCTCTTCGGCTTTGAAACAGAGATGAGGACTGAACCCTAGAGTCGGATACGACTGGCTTCCATGCAAGGGAAACCTTTACCTTTACCTTGAATGTATTCTATATTTTTCTCTATAAACTGTTTAAAATGCATCTGTACAGCTTCTATTTTTTCTGAGGCCCATCTATTCTTCTTCTAGTTCTAGTTCTATAACTGCTCTCATCTTCATTTCTATTATTTTGGCATACATTTTCCCTTAATGGCTTAAGAGTAAGATGCCTCAGTGGGTGCAGTTAGTTGTGTCCATGATGCATTGAAGATGCTGTGTCGCCATCTGATGTTGCTTTCCCCTACTACTTGGATTATTTCTGTTGCTCATCCATCTATTCCTGGTGCTTTGTGTTTAGGTGATTGTTTAATGACTCTTTATACTTCTTCAATCAATATTGCTAATTCTAGTGCTATTGTTTTGTAGTCTTGTGTTGTTTCATTGTGATACTCTCCTAGGGAATTGAGGAGTTCTTTAAAGTGTTCTTTCCACCTTTCTATAATTTCTGATGGTTCTATTAGTGACCTTTCATTCTTGTCATTAATTATATGTGAGGTTGTTATCTGCTAATGATTTTCAGGAACACTCTCAGGATTTTTTTTTTGCTTTTTTAATTATCTTGTTGGTACCTCTATAGTTACAACTTATAGTTTATATAGTCTTCTTCTCTCCTTGATTTTATCCAAAATTTTTATAACACTTTTTTCAGCTTTACTGCTTCTTTAACCTCTTCACACCTCCATGTTTGGTCCTATACCATTTTTTCCCACTTTTCCTTTTTCTGCATAGTTCTTCTGCAATGCTAAACAGGGTAGTTCTATATTCCTTCTATTCATCCTCCATGTTCTTCATCTCTGGTGGCAGTTGGTTAAATGCTGTCTCCACCCTTCATGCATTCTACATCTTCTTGTAACTCCTGTTAATATATAATCAATCTGACTTTGAATTGTGATACCATTCCATTCATACCATGTATAATGTTGTGAATCTTGAGGTTCCAAAAAAAGTATTAGTATTAAAAAGTTGATATTGGTTTGCATAAATCAAGTATCATTTGTTCATTCTTGTCTCTTTTACTTTTCTCAGCAGCATGTGGGCCAATAAACTACTCATATTCTCTTCTAATACCATCCACCTGTACCACCAAAATCTCCTATTACATAGAATATTCTATTAGTTACCACTTCATCTATCACCTCAGATAGTTCATTGAAAAACTAATCCTTTTGTTTTTCTGTGTAGTTATCATTACATGGAGCATAAAATTGTACATGTGTTTCAATTTGCTCTCCTCTCTTGATTTTCAGTATTATTATTATGTCTGAACAGTTGTTAATGTCTAGTATGCATTTTACTATGTCTGGATGTACCAAGAAGCCCATTCTGTTCTTCACGGTGATCCCTCCTGAGTAAATACACAAGTGTCTTTTATGAACTTTCTTACTCCTGTGTCCTTTGCATCTTATATTGGCTAGTCCTAATGGGAGTGCAGTGGTTCAAGTGGTTAAAATGCTGAACTTGATGACTGGAAGGTTGGCAGGTCAGCAGTTCAAGACCTGAGTACTGCATGATGGAATGAGCTCTTGTCTCTGCCCCAGCTCCTGCCAACATAGCAGTTAGAAAGTAAGAAATTGCAAGTAGATAAATAGGTAGCACTTCAGTGGGAAGGTAAACAGCATTCCATGCACTCCGGTGTCTAGGCATGCCTGCCACATGTCCAAAGAAACATCTTCAAATGCAGACTGGCTCTTTGGGAGTAAACAGAAATGAGCACTGAACCCTTGAGTCAGATACTACTGGCTTTCGAGCAAGGGCGACCTAGTGGCTAGTCCCATTATCTTAATTCTTCTTCTTTCCATTCTTTCTAAAAATGTCTTCTATTTTATTTCCCAAGCTGTATTCAGAATTCCTATTTTGTACTTCATTGTTCTGTCTCTTAGTCCTTTATCATTACTGCAGTAATTTCCTGTTTGATCAGTCAGTTTGTATCTCGTTTGGTTTTCTGTAGCAATACACCATCCATTATTGGCTTGCTGGATCTGTCACAACTTCAATAGAGCCCCTTTTGCCAGATCATTTCAGGGTGACCCAGGATAGCCTTCATGGCTATCATAACAGTCCTGTGGCACAAGGCCACACCATACTTCACCCAGTCCTTGCAGTCCCTTACTTTGGCCCGTTAGCACCACTCATAACATGGATGCAGGGTTGGGTATTTTTATTAATTAAGTTGATAAAAATTGATTTCCATTATGTTTAGTTGGTTTCTTTAAAAACAATTGAATATGTTGGCATACACAGGAAAGAAGAAATTGAGTGTCCACATTATATACATGATGAACTTGGAAGACATATCGGGTGCTATTTTCCCAATGTAACTGTGGATAAAAGACAAGTTACTTTCAGAGTGAGTGGATTGAGCAAAGAATTCCCAATTCAGAACCAAATGATAAATCTTCTGTTATATGAACATGGTAAGCAAGGACAGATACAGCTTTTACTGTTTCGGGATAACTGAATAATAAACATCTTCAAATACTTTGTAAAAATATGGTCAACAATGGGCTGGGGTCAAATCTCTCTCTATTATATGATGGCCAGAGTACACATAAAGAGCCTCCTTGAAGACTGTGGTACTTTTGAACCATAATCAGGTGTACAGTGACTACCTCATTGTGCTGGCTAATCTTTCTCATGCTAGGTCAGGTGAACGAAACTAAGGAATGAATCCACCCAAATGTCGCTTTGTTTTGACAGTTTAAAGCCTGACCTGGACAAGAAAAAAAGAATATGATGACCAAGAGAAGGGGCTAAGGCATGCCCACCCATCCCTGATTCTGAAGACGCTCTCTCTAAATTTCAGTGTTGATTTTTTTTAAAAAAGACTCGTCACTCTTTTATTTGGAGGGATATAGGCCAAAGGTACATAAAGTAGTACTCTACCAAATGTCTCATCAATTAATACACCTTCTCCCATCTTCTGATATTTTATCCCCTAGATTGCAAATCTATTGAAAGAACTGATGACTACTAGACCCAGGAGCTATATGCTTCAAAATAGGGCAATGGAAGATTCATTCCCTTTAGAAATAGAGAAAGACAACCAACTCTACATTCCCTGAGATGAGATCTGATTCAAGCAGAATATCTCAGACTCATTCTCAGAGCTGTAACTAGTCATTTTGGCTCTTGGGGCAAATGGTGATATTTCTACCTTTTTAAAGGAGGTGGAGAATGTTGTGTTCCCTCTATAAGAAAAAGAAAGCTGGTGTTTTTAACACACACAAAAGACACCTCCAGATTTTGATGCCCTCTGAATTTTGGTACAGTATCCTAAGGAAAAAGCCCAGTTACTCACCTTAGTTATATCCGTGCTCTTGTTTCAAGTTTGCAGACTGCATCCTTCAATTTAACTATAGATCCTGATGCTTCAGCTTCTATAATAATTTCTGGATTTCTCCACTGCTTGAGGAAAGGAGAATGCACTGCTCAAATATCTATAATATTTCATATTTTCCATTTGTACAATAAATGACTGTACTGATAATTTTATTCCAGAAAAAATTGGTCCGCCACGAAACATCACTGTGACCTGCCATGAAGCATCATCCTACTGTACAATACAATGGAAAGCCCCTCCAACGAGTCGTCATAATTTTGACAACTGCTTTAACTATCAGATAAAGGCAAGAGACCAAGTCATTTTTGTTTGTTAAAAACCCTTTGCTGTTAAGCCATAGTACAGAGTCCATATTTATTGCTATTCCATGTTTCCATATCTCTCCATAAGTAATAAGAAAGACCGTATCTCCAAGGATCCTTGATTAGGCTGCCTTTTCAATAAGCACCAGTCATTTTCTATGATAAAGTTTGGATTCCAGAGGGAACTGGGGGATTTTCCTCTGGATCAGCAATACGATTCACCTGAGGTGCTTGTTGACCTGTGGAACAGGATGATGACAGCAGCCTTGGATGAAATTGTGCCACTGCGGCCTCTCCGAGCCCGTAAGGCTAGGTCATCCCCGTGGTTCATGGAAGAACTATGGGAGCTCAAACAGGCTAAACGCCACTGGCTGAAAACCCAGAGCGATTCCGATTGGACACTAGCTAGAGCCACTATTAGGGCCTACCTAGTGCTGATGGGGGTGGTGAGGCGGCAATACTTCACCCTTATTGCCTCCACTGATAATCACCCAGCTACCCTGTTTCGGGTGACCAGGTCTCTCCTGGGTAGGGGGGGGGCAGTGCCCGGTTGGCAGGGTTCAGCTGAGGACTTCACTGACCATCTGGTGGAGAAGATCAGTCGGATTCGTTCGGGGCTTAACCCCAGTGTGGACGGTGAGGGTCCGAGGGGGATTGGAGCACAGTCTTGCCGTGTGACCTGGGATTGGTTTGATCCGGTTGTCCCTGATGAAGTGGACAGGCTCCTTGCAGCAGTGTGTGCCACTACATGTCCTTTGGACCCCTGTCCCACCTGGTTGGTGAAAGTCTCCAAGGTGGTGACAGGAGGATGGGTAGGGGCAATAATAAATGCGTCTTTGCAGGAGGGGGTGTTTCCTGCACCGCTAAAACATGCTTTGGTGCGCCTCTTCCTGAAGAAACCGTCCCTTGACCCAGCTGTTCTAACCAACTATAGGCCGGTCTCCAACCTCCCCTTTTTGAGGAAGGTACTGGAGAAGGCGGTGGCACACCAGCTGCAGGGGGCTCTGGAAGAAGTGGATTATCTGGACCCCTTTCAATTAGGATTCAGGCCCAGACATGGTAGGGAGATAGCATTGGTTGCACTGACGGATGATCTCTTGCAGGAGCGGGATAGCGGTCGTCCGACTGTCCTTGCTCTCCTTGTCCTCTCAGCGGCCTTTGATACCGTTGACCACGGTATCCTTCTGGAACGGCTCAAAGGATTGGGAATCCAGGGCACTGTGTTGTCCTGGTTTTCCTCTTTTCTGGAGGGCTGTACCCAGTCGGTGTGGTTGGAGAATGAGAGGTCCAGTCCTAGGCCCCTCAAATATGGGGTGCCTCAGGGCTCAGGGCTCTCTCCTCTCCTATTTAACATCTACATGAAGCTGCTGGGTGAGATCATCCGTTCCCACAGGGTGCGGTACCATCAGTACGTAGATGACACTCAGTTGTACATCTTGGATGGTGATCCCAGTGATGCTGTCAAAGTCCTGTCTGGATGCCTGGAGGCCGTCGGGGTCTGGATGGGGGCCAATGGGCTACAACTGGATCCCAGCAAGACTGAGTGGCTATGGATAAGGGCCCCCATGCTATCTTGGGAGCTACCATCTTTGGTTCTGGATGGGGCTATTTTGCCCCAGACAGACCCGGTGTACAACTTGGGAGTCCTCCTGGACTTGTGACTGCTGCTTGAAGAGCAAGTGGTGGCTGTGGCCAGGAGGGCTTTTGCTCAACTTTGAGTAATTTGCCAGTTGTGCCCGCTACTGGACCGGGACTCCTTGCTCATGGTCACTCATGCTCTGGTCACCACCAGACTAGATTACTGTAATGTGCTCTACATGGGGCTGCCCTTGATGACCATTCGGAGGCTACAACTGGTCCAGAATGCAGCTGCCCAGGTGGTGATGGGGTGTGGACGTTATGCCCATGCCTCCCCACTACTTCGGGAGCTGCACTGGTTACCAGTCTGCCTCTGGGTGCAATTTAAGGTGCTGGTTTTAACCTTTAAAGCCATATATGGCAGGGGGCCAGGATACCTAAGAGGCCACATCACCCCAAGAGTGGCAGCCCATTCAACCAGAGTGGACTGGAGGGGCTCCCTAGTTGTTCCATCAGCTAGACGGGCCCACCTCTCTAGCACACGAAGAAGGACCTTCTCCGTATCCACACCAGCCCTCTGGAACCTCCTGCCAGCAGAATTAATGTTACAGACAGAATTGCTGCCCTTCAGGAAAGGTTTGAATACCTGGGAATTAATGGGAATACGGCACCAGCCTGTTGGCTTGTTTCAAGTTAAATCAAGAGTGTCCCTCTCTCTGTATTGCCTGTATCCCTTTTTACTCTTTTTATGAA
This sequence comes from Bradypodion ventrale, assembly GCA_035047345.1. Classification (NCBI taxonomy): domain Eukaryota; kingdom Metazoa; phylum Chordata; class Lepidosauria; order Squamata; family Chamaeleonidae; genus Bradypodion; species Bradypodion ventrale. Next base: position 254,366,287 of record JAWDJE010000003.1, read on the forward strand.
TAGGGTGGGATAGGAGGGTGGGTTGATGGGTGGGTGACTTGGGGTTTTTTAATCTGTATTTTATATGTTTTTAATTTGTTGTAGTCACCCTAAGTCAGGTTCGCCTGAGTGGGCAGCATAGAAATCTATAAATTAAATTAAATTACAATTTAATTAATCTGAGATGCAATGAAGGCTATAGAGTTTGAAGTCTACATTAGAAAAGGAGGGACCTCTAGCCCAGTGATGGCCATCTTTGGCATTCCAGATGTTCTTGAACTTCAATTTCCAGAAGCGCTGATCAGAAGGAATGCTGACTTGGGCTTCTGGTAATAAATCCAAGAACACCTGGAGTGCCAAGGTTGGCTATCACTCTAGCCAGAAGATAAGTAAATTCCTATAGTCTACTTAGACTAGGTCTGTGATGGCGAACCTTGGCACTCCTGTTGTTCTTGGACTTCAATTACGAGAAGCCCAAGTCAGCACTCCTCCTGATCAGGGCTTCTGGGAATTGAAGTTCAGGAACACCTGGAGTGCCAAGGTTCGCCATCACTGGGCTAGGCCAATCTGTGGGTAAGCAAGTAGGAGAAATCTTTGTCAAGATACAATAGAAATGTCTATGTGCACAACATTAACCACACAAGCAAGTTATTCCACTTGGCAGATTATATGTTGCATTGACAAACATCCACACCAAATGGTACAAACAACCTGTGTAATTGACATGATACTCCATTATATTTTTCACAGTGTTCTGACGTTAATGTTATTGCTATGAAATAAGCGCAAAGAGGAGGACATTGAAGAGAGCAAGGGTTATGGTGAGGATTGACTAGTGTTAGTGTGGGATTTGTGCAGAAATGCAACCTCTCAGGACTCAACAACTGGAAGTGCTAAGAGGAAAGAAGCTGTCTGTTGATGCATCTGAAACATATGGGTATTTTGACAAAAGGCCCAAGATCAAACCTGTTTCAAATTGATGCAGAAAAGATTTTCTTAAAAGCCCATCTATAAGGAATCCACCCTTCTTTCTTTATCCCTCATTAATCACTGCTGGCAATTTTCACTTTTCTTGGTAGTTAAGATGTACCTAAATTTGTGGATTAAATTACAATATGAGAAAATGGAAAGAAGGCTTTATACCAGAGCTAACTAAAAATTAACTTTCTTTTGCTTCCTAGGATGAAATCAGGAACACAATTAAAGAAGTAAGTATACTTATCTGATATCTACAATGCATACTGAATTTAAACATGGCATCTATTTTTGCTATATGTGTGTGTGTTAGGCAACTACTTATCATATAAATGTAAACATTACAAATATACATATATACATATAGATATAGATATAGATATATACATATACATATACACATACACATATACATATATATATGTACCTAGCATATAAATAAGAAAACTATGGAAAATAAAAATGCTATGTTGAGGGGGGAACTAACTAAATGAAGCGGGCTGAATTAAAACCAATCAGTGTCAGTGCACCTAGATTGTCCAGCAATGTAAAGCAGATCTTGTAAATATCTATAACTCCAAAATCCTCAAATTATATATTCTTTTTATAAAGGTTTGCTTGGATGGCCACCCATTGCCCACCCATGGTTTAAATTCTAATTAAAATACCACATTATTATTAGTCAGTGGGGATGGGCAGGTGACAACTAGATAGATAGATAGATAGATAGATAGATAGATAGATAGATAGATAGATAGATAGATACATACATACATACATACATACATACATACATACATCTTTATTGTCATTGTCCTGCTCAGAACAATGAGATTGGGGGGGGGGGGACACTTATCAACTCAACAAAACCTAAACAAAATACAATTAACAACATATTCCCACCCCACATATACACATTTAACCCCTAAAAAGCTCTAAAACTCTAAGGCTCTAAAAACTCTAAAAAGTATATACAGAAGCTGCCTCATAGATTGCATTGCACTGCATTCAAAGCCAGAACCGCTTTTGGGTAGAAACTATTTCTCAAGCAGCTGGTCCTGGTCTTTATGACCCTATACCTTCTTCTAGAAGGCCGAAGCTGAAAGAGATCATTTCTGGGGTGTGTACTATCTTGCGCAATCTCTACAGCTTTCTTATAACACCTGGTGGCATAGATTTGATCTAGAGTGGGAAGAATATGCCCGATTTTGCCCGATTATGCCCGATTATGCCCTCTGCAGTCTTTACGACCCTGGACAGCATTGTTCTTTCCCTAGCTGTACAACTCCCAAACCATACACACAGACCATAGGTTAACACACTCTCTATGGTACAGTGGTAGAATGCCAACAGCAGGTCCTTTGAAAGATTGTTCTTCCTGAGGATTCTCAAGAAGTATAACCTCTGCTGTGCTCTCTTCATCAGATTTTTGCTGTTTGCTCCCCATGTTAGATCATCCCTCAGCTCCATTCCCAGAAATCGAAACACCGAGACTTATTCCACACAATTCCCTTCAATAATAAGTGGCTGGATGTTCAATTTGCATTTTCCAAAGTCCACAATGAACTCTTTTTTCTTTTTTATATTGAGGAATAAATTGTTTTCCCTATACAACTCCGTCAGCATCTCAACCTCCTTCCTGTAAGCCGACTCCCCCTCCCCAGCAGTAATCAGACCAACCACCATTGTGTCGTCTGAAACTTGATGATCTTATTGCTGGGGTAACTGGGAACACAATCATATGTGTAAAGCGTGTACAGAAGCGGGCTCAGCACACACCCCTGTGGCGTCCCCATACTTATACTGAGATCCGCAGAGACATGAGAGCCCATCCTGACCCATTGGGAACGATCTGACAGAAAAACATGGCGGAAGCCCCAGATCTAATAATTTGGGCACCAGTCTATGCGGAAGAATAGTATTAAATGCAGAACTAAAATCTACAAATAACAGTCTCGCATAAGTCCCTTGTTTCTCCAAATGGGTCAGAACAGCATTTAGGGCCGTAGCCACAGCATCCTCTGTGGATCTCTTTCTCTTATATGCAAATTGACAAGGATTAAGTCAAACTGGTAAACAAGCCATAATACGGTTCTGCACCAAGTTTTCAAAGCATTTCATTATGACAGGTGTAAGCGCCAAATGGCAGAAGTCATTCAGACTATCTATGTTAGGTTTTTTTTAGGCAGAGGTATAATAGTAGAGGATTTCAGACAAGGTGGGACAGTGGCTTGGGCCAAAGACCGAATAAAAATCTTCATAAAAGTTTCTGCCAGCTGTTCTGAGCAGTCTCTCAGTGCCCTACCAGCCACTCCATCAGTACCCATAGACTTCCTCGCGTTTATTCCTTTTAATATTCACCTCACTTCTCCCACTTCCACCCTGGCAACATTCCCTAAGGGGAGTAATGACGATGACTCTGGCAACACTGCTGGATCCACTGCTGGTGTCACCTCAAATCGGGTGAAGAAGGTATTCAGCTCCTCCACCAGAGAAGCAGTGCTCTCTACAGGCAATGAATTACTGGGTTTGTAGTCAGTAAGGTGCTGGATTCCCTGCCACACTTGCCTGGTGTCGTGACTACTCAGGTGATCTTCAATTTTCCCTCTATACACAGCTTTTGCCTTCCTTATACCCCTCTTCAGGTTTGCCCTTTCTATACTATACAATACCCGGTCTCCAGTTCTAAAAGCAAAGTTTCTGGCCTTTAACAGTCTCTGAACTTCACTCGTCATCCAGGGCTTCCTGTTTGGATACATCTTTACATGCTTTTCCCTGGTGACGTTGGCTGTGCAGAATCTAATATAGTCCAGGACCGTTGGTGTGTTGGTCTCCAGATCTTGATGGTCAAACACATTCCAATCGGTCTCCTGGAAACAGTCCTGCAGCTGTTGAGAGGCTCCCTCAGGCCACACAGTAACAGTCCATGTTTGTATAGGGGCTTGTTTCCTAAGGGGTGTGTATGCTGGTGTCAAAAGCAGGGACACATGATCTGACCTGACAAGGTGTGCCAAGGGCTTAAACTCATATGCCCGTTTAATGTTTGTATACACCTTGTCAAGATGAATCCCCCCCCCCGTAGTTGCACATTTAATGTGCTGATGAAATTTTGGGAATATTGCCTTCAAGTCTGTATGTTTGAAATCTCCTGCGATGATCAGCACGGCCTCTGGGTATTTGGTCAGTTTAGTATTGATGTTTCCATACAAAATATCCATGGCCATGCGTGCATTTGCAGTTTGTGCCACATACACCACCATTAATACTACTGCTGTAAATTCCTGGGGGGAGATAAAAAGGTCTACATTTAATCATTAAAAACTCTACCTCTGGGGAACAGTGGCTATCCAACCTGACAGAGTCTGTGCACCAGTTGTGATTTATAAAGATACACACTTCCCCACCTTGTTTCTTGCCAGAATCCTTTGTCCTGTCCAACCGGTGAGTAGTATAGCCTTGCAGTTCAATAGCTGTGTTGAGAATGAAAGAGTTAAGCCATGTCTCTGTGAGTAGCAATGCACAGCAATCCCGGAAGTCTCCCTCAGCTCCAACACGCAGCCTCCACTCGTCAAGTTTGTTCACCAAAGACCTCACATTGGAATAGATAATACTTAGGAGAGGTGATTTATATCATTGTTTTCTTATCTTTGTCTCACGTCCACATGACTATTTCCTCTACAGCCTCTTTTCTGCCTTTGCTCTCTCCTCCTCCTCATCTTCCTCCAGGTCCAATGATTTATGATTTCTGGAACCTTGCAAGCCCACAGTTTTTCACACAGTTTTTCACACATAACACAGTCTCCACTTCTGCTTCTATAAAACAACAATTCCTGACGGCTATAAATAACCCTACTTAACTGACCATGTCTCAAAAGCAAGGAGCTCTCAGCCGCAGCGTCTGAATACGCCACCATCTTCCCAGGCTGGGAAGTATATATACTGTATACTGTAGAACAAGGGTTCCCTACCTTTTCCCACTGCAGGCCTGACCACACCCCAAGCTGGCTGAGTGGGGCGGACCATACCCCCTGGAAGAAGTAGCAGGCGCTTTATGGCTGTTGTAAAAGTGGCCATGTCTGCATTTATGATAGTCGTGTGCATGTTTATGTATGCACAGTTGTGTTTTACAGCTGATGTAAGACATGACTGCGCCTGCTTAAACGTATCTGTTTCCACTTCTGGGTCCAGTGGAGGCGGCGATGGGCCAGATGAATTGGCGTCAGGGACTAGGGCCGGGATATGGGTCATAGGTTGGGAATCCCTGCTGTAGAAATTTTTGAGGATTACACCTCTACCATCTCTGCTTTGTAGATAGAATCAACCGACGTGAAGGATTCCTCCTAGCTCAAACCAGGCTGTTCTTTACTCATAACGAAGCCACCAGTTTTTCTCACAGAAGAGAAGAGCAACAATTCACATAATATGAGTAAAAGTTCTTCCATTGGGCGAGGACCAAAACCTGCTATTGGTTCTGCCAACTATCTGAGGGAAAAGAAGGATTCTGACTAGGTGCATCTCCCCACATCACCCGTTTGTCACAGTCTGCACAGCTCCAGGTGCTGACCACAAGGATGGCTAGAAATTTAATTTTAATTTAATTTAATTATTTGATTTCTATACTGTCCACTTGGCCTAGGCCGACTCAGGGTGGTTCACAATCACAGATAAAACATAATTAAAACTAATTAAAAACTACCCACCCCGTAAAAAAAAGGGTGCAGGGAATGAAGGGACTGAGGGGGAAGGAGTTATCCTCTATACCAACCACCTAACGAAGGTTACCCTTCCACCTTCACCCCATACTTGGCCTGCCAGCCAGGTTTTGAGTTCTTTTCTGAAGAGCAGCAATTCCATCTGGAGATGTAACTCTGTTGGCAGGAGGTTCCAGAGAGCCGATGCGGACACGGAGAAGGCCCTCCTCTTTGTGCCAGAGAGGCGAGCCCCTCTAGCTGATGGAACAATTAGAGAGCCCCTCCAGTCCGCTCTGGTTGGATGGACTGACGTCCTTAGGGCGATGCGGTCTCTTAGGTATCCTGGCCCACTACCATGTAGGGCTTTAAAGGTCAAAACCAGCACCATGAATTGCACCCGGAGGCAAACTGGTAACCAATGCAGCTCCTGCAGCAGTGGTGAGGGATGGGCATAATGTCCACACCCCATCACCACCCAAGCCGCCGCATTCTGGACCAGCTGCAGCCTCCAAATGGTTTTCAAGGACAGACCCATGTAGAGCTCATTGCAAGTCTATAACTTGAAATAGAACCTTCTCAGTGGCGGCACCAGTGTTGTGGAACACACTACCGGTCCCATCACTGGATATCTTCAAAAAATAATTTAAAACTTTCCTATTGAAGGAAACCTTTCAGAATGTTATCCCCTTAGCAATAAATTAACCAGTCAGTTGATCCTCTGTGCCCTCAGATGCCAGTTATCTTATTTTAGCATTTATTTATTTGGTTGGTTTATTTTTAATTTGTTATGTGTTTTATTATGTTATTTTGGTATTTGTATGTACACCGCCCAGAGTGGGAAATTTCCCAAATGGGTGGTATAAAAATGCAATAAATAAAATAAATAAATTGTCACAGTCCCTTTAATTGGTACCTTATGAGGAGGAGCTAAGAGATCTGAGTGTATCCCATCTGTATTGGTCCATTCTGGATTACCTTCTGTTGTCATGCCACAATGCTGTGCTCACATCTGTTTAAGATTGGAAACTGAGGACTTGCGTTTTATAATGGCTGAGATCCAGTAGTAAGTCCCAACTAGAGTAAGAACAAATAATTGAGTCAACAGGCCTACACTAGTTGTGATTTATTGTGATTTCAGACAGTATGTGCATAGATGGGGAACTAAACCAAACCAAGTAGAATAACATGTGCGTAATTAGATATCAATTGTAATTTTACTTAGGTAATTTCAACAATAAAGAACTAAATTATTCTGCTTTTAGATATCTGATGGATTCACCTATCAAAACTACAGTAAGAGTGTGAAGCACAAACTGAGGATCCGTACAAACAACAACAGTATTTGTGCGATTGCAAACAGATTTGGTGAATGGAGTGAAATAATCGAATTTGGTAAGATTACTACCCTTTTAACATTTTCAAAAGAGTGATCACAATCTCAGCCCATATGTTGAATACAAAAAGAGCTGAAATAACTAAGGAAACACCTTAGCAACTTCTACTTTTGATCAAAATATTGGTCCAAGGTGGACTACTGAAGATGATGTTCCCAGACCAGGTAATGTCCTGAGAAATTGGTTGATGATCTGAATTTTCAGAAATAATGTCTAGATAGCTTAGAGAAATTAATTTGCAATTAATTCTAAAAGATGCAGTCTTTATGATGATTCAGGTAGCCAGTCTGACTACTGGATGCAGCTCAATATGATGTCTCCAACATATCTTTGTATCTCTGTTGGATTTCATTTTCTCTCTGGTATCATCTAAGTGAAAAGATTAAATATTGTGTTATTCAGTCATGGAATTCATTCATGGGATTTAGGTCAGTGGTTGGAGTACCTGACTGTGAAGCAAGCAGCTGAGAGTTAAAAGCCCCACTGTGCTTCCCAGGAGAGAGTTTGTGCTTGATGGGGTGGCATGCCTTGCCACATTTGTGGCCTTGGATATCTGCATGGTCCCACAATGTCACCAGAACAAGGGGGTGGTGAACCACATCTGAGTACTTTGCCTTTAGAAAACTCTTGGAGGATTGGCATAAGTCCAAACTGACTTGATAGCATGTAATTAATTGATTGTTGTTCAATATGTTGTTATGCATCTATCTATTGAAGGGCCACAGTGACCTAGTGGTTAAGATGCTGAGCTTGACTGGAAGGTTGGCAGGTCAGCAATTCGAGACCCAAGTGCTGTGTGACAGAATAAGCTACTGTCATCTGTCCCAGCTCCTGCCATCCAGGCAGTTTGAAAACAAGAAATTACAAGTTGATAAATAGGTACTGCTTCAGCGGGAAAGGTAACAGCATTCCATGCACTCCAGTGTCTAGTCCATGGAAACGTCTGCAGATGCAGTCAGCACTGCTCTTTGTCTGTCAATGGAGATGAGCACTGCACCCTAGAGTCAGACACGACAGGCTTTCAAGCAACCTATCTATCAATTGATCTAATAATTGTTTGGAATAGTTTCTATAATTTGTGTATGATTGTTACCATATTAAGTGGTAACTTTACATGTTGCTTTTAATACTATGACCGGGAAAATAGAATACAGATAGATAGAGGATTGAATGAATAGTAACACACTGATGCATGCTTATCTTCTTAGGCCCTGATCCCAAGTCATTCAATCCAGTGTACTTACTTCTTGCTGTACTAGTAACCATCCTAGGAAACTTGCTCCTGTTTTTCATCTGCAAAAGGTCAAGCACAATCTTTTCCTTTTTAAACATATAAACAATCATTGTTTTAGTTTATTGCCTTTGTTCTAAAAGTTGGCAAAGCAGGATTTTATTTGCTTCAATTTTAGCAAGAAATTTAAACCTGAGAATTCCCTGCCAAAGATCGGTCCAATCTTTATGGTCCCTTTTTCAAAAATAATAATAATAATAAAGACATCTGCACTAGAAACAAACTTGTTTATGTTTATAAGAATAACTATGAAACTTTAAACTTATGTCAGTAATCAGAGATGATACTGTATGTGGCATCAGTGCGTAGATGTGTGATGTGTTCTGTGTTTCTTACTGGACATAAAGTAGTGCTGTCTGCATTGCCTGGTTCAAATGTAGGAGCAGTTATTGAATCACCAATTTTGAAAATTGTTTTTATTCTATTTTTAATTTGAATAGATGCGTTTGTGGGTAATACATTTTAACCGCATTTGAAGCATTTGAATTTTTTAAAATTCCTTTCATTTTACCATGCTGGCCGTTGACCGTAATAAAGTGAATGATGATGACTAAAGACATCTGGGCTAACACAGTCCTAATTTTAATGCCTAGTCAATATGTTTTGCCATAAGTGAAAGCAGTACAGTACTTTTAAATGCTCTCACACAGAATAGCTGGAGAACAACACAGAAAGCTGGCAAAGTCAAAATCTAACAGTTTTCATCAGAGACTCCACTCCTAGATGAAATGCCAAAACTTTGATCTTGCTTCTTATCTTTGAGTTTATGCAGAAAATAACTGGGGTCTGTCTAAGTAAGTCTTGTGAAGGGTTTTACCTGCCTTGACAGCATAGCCTAATAGTTTGGAGTTTAATGTGAAATCAGCATTGACGTTGGATGTTCAGATCTCAGTAGCATGACCAAATATGTCCATTTCATAGAAAACAGATATAGCCAGAGTGACATATGCATTAATTAATTAAATCATGTATTAGATTAGTACAATGTTCAATTCCTTTGTGGAAATGGCAGCAATGGTCAGTTGATGTGAGATATTGAGCATGTGCAGCACCTATATCTAGGCTTCTCAATGTATGCAACAGGAAGCTTAAATCAGAAGAGGACTTGAATCAAAGGCTAACATCCCCATTTATTCTTCCACAGATGGCATATATGGTTAAAACTAACCAGTCCAATTCCACAACCCAAAGATATTAATCTCCAATGTGAGACGAATGTGGATGTAAGTTCTCAGATGTGTTAGATAACACTGATTTCTGCTAAGGCTGTGCATTCGATTTCGACAACTTCTGAATTACTAACAGAAGTGACCCAATTCAAGACAGAATAAAGTAAACAGCCAGATTTGATTCTGGAATTATATAAAGCTGTCACCTAGTGCTGAACACTCACAATGGGGATTTAGTGAACCAAATCCTCTGTAAGTCTTGTTGATTCAAAGAGGTCTAAAGGTTAAGCTCTCCCTTGCTTGAAAGCCAGTTGTCCAACTGTCAAGGGTAGTGCCCATCTCCATTTACAGCCAAAGAGCCAGTGCTGTCTGCATCTGTAGACCTTTCCATGGTCATGTAGCAGGCATGACTAGACAGCACAGGGAACGCTGTTACCTTTCCTGCTAAAGTGGTACTGTACCTATCTACAGTACAGTAATACCTTGGATAACGTTTGCACCAGATAATGCTAAAACCGCATAACATTAAGCAATCTTGGGGGATGGGGGTGGGGGTGTTGCATTGCATAATGTTGAAATCCTATGGGATATATCGCATAACGTTCGCTGAAGCCTGTGCCGGTTACAATGTATCTCTATGGAGTTTTAATGTTATGCGCTTCACCCCATAGGATTTTAATGTTATGTGATGCATGTATTGCATAGAGTTAAAATCGGATAACACTAAGACTCATGGAACCAAGTTTTAGTGTTATCCGGGATATTACTGTACTTGGAATGTCTTGCTTTCAAACTGCTACTACTCTACTCTAATTGTAATATTCTATGCTAAACTCAGTCTGAGAATGCCTGTTTGAATCAATACAACTTATGGAGAAGTTGACTCATCAAATCCTCATTGAATAAATTGACCTATTGTAATGCAATTTATTTTGCTGAGCAACATAACTTGAACAGGTGACTACTTATAAAAACACAGATGATGCAAGCTTTACCTGTAGAAGGAGAAATGGAATCAGTTTGACTAACTAGAAGCCGCACCAGTGTCTGGAGCAGTGCCGGATTAACCATATAGCAGGAGTAGCAAATGCCATGGGCCCCGCACCTCTAAGGTGTCACGCACCACGCTGTCAATCCACCCCACCACTTTCTTCATCCAGGGCCATAGCCAGAGGGGGGCTAAAAAAAAAAACTGAGCTAACAGGCCCCCACAACTAGATTTGCCCAACCAAGGGGCAGGCATGAATATCCAGGGGCGAGGCCGACATGTCCGGAGCCTCTGAGCCCAGGAGGGAACCCCACTGGCGGGGAAGACGTGGGGCAGATGACGGTAGCCCTACCATGCTCCTCATGCAGGAACTGGTACTCCAGGGGGAGGTGGGCTGAAGATAGGTTCCATCATGGGGCGACGGCGACTGCTGCTGCTGCTTCTCTCTCCCCCACCTTCAGAGCCACACTGGGGAAGCATACCACTCCGGAGCCACAGAATGAGTGGCTACAAAGCTGGCCGATGATGCTGACGCCGTACCAGCCCGCAAGTAGTGACAGCAGTTGGGACACACCAGGCTCCCGCCAACCCCTACGTGGAAAGCCATGCAAGGGATTGTGGTGGCAGTGGCGGCAAGCTGAGGTTCTACTGTATTTACAATTGAACAACAAGGAGATTTTACAGATAATCTGAATAACAACCAGAGATTATCTGTCATTACTAATTGTTTATTCTCTGATAGGCCCGAAACACAAACTAACATGGCTACTATTCAAAAAAAAAATAGTAGTTTGTCATACAAAGAAACAAAGTACCCTGATTTAAACATATTAAAGTTTCCCCTTACAAAAAAATTTAACAAATGTATTTGTAAAAAAAAAAAAAAAGGCTGGCTTTTAAACATGATTTATTACATTTGCATGCTGCTGGTCATCTAAAGATCTCAGTAAAGTATTCTGTCCCTCTTGCATCAGCCCACATTATATTAGAACACTGTGGCAAATTGGCTTGTAGGGCTGTTAAAGTCTAAACTGTGTACTCTAAACAATCGGTGGGTATCATAGATCATACAGATACTTATTCTGAAACCTCAGCCATACACTTCTGTTGCTTACATAGTCTTTCTCCTCCTTGCTCGTATCACTACTCCCTTTTCCTTCTCTCTCTGCAGAGATTCCTAATACTGCTTCCATTGTACCCCAGGCCCAGGTCTTATTGTGATTTTAGCAGAGTGAAATACCACATAGTTGCTCTGGATTTCATTGTTACAATAGTGGTAGCCAAATGATAACATACACACACAGTCCACGATGCACAGCTAGTTGCACAATGGAAAACTGTGCTGAATCTCTTTCTTGATCTAGAAATTTACTCTCACTGTTTGAGCTGAATTTATGCTAATTTAACATCATTGTTGCAATTAGGTCCTGGAAACTACTGATTTTAATGACAATAGTCTGGCCAAAATGCTAGTTGTTCCATGTAATGTCTCCTAAAAGTACACAACTTTCAAATCATTGTGCATGGCTGCAAATCTTAAAGGCTAATTAAGAATGCAACCAACAACAACAACAACACATACAAAACAGCTACTGTCAAATGTCAGAGTTTCCATGGCTGGTATGCTGGGGAAAACAAGAAGAGAAGCTCAGAGTAAATAGCAGTATGCAGTACTGTACTTTGCTTTTTTACTGGCTACATCATGAGAATTTTGCTATGAGGTAGAAAGCAGAAATGGGACTGAAACGGTCGTGGGAATTTAGAATTAATTCCAATATTATTATTATTTTCTTTTCTGTTTCTAGAAAGCATGGATGAACCCGATCCCAGCTGAAGAAGAAGAAAATGAAAAAATCACAGTAGTGGAAGAAATTCCAACCAGCTGAAAAAAACATTAGCCGTTTTACTTTGTCATGAAAATCCATTGAGAAGTTACTTTTTAATTAAGTTACTTTGTATTCATGTAGAAGTACACTGTAGTTTTTCTGATTCTCTTTAGTTTGAGTAGCCTAACTCACAGAAAGAGAGCTGCTGCAACACCATTTGCATTTCTACACCTACGCACAATCCACATTAGCAGGTCAATAGACGAAGACTGCCAAGTAGACAAGGCCAGTCTCCGGATGCCAATTAAGAGAGGGACATCTTAGAGATGGGCATTCAGATAAGGAACACCTGCAAGTGTTCGTAAACATGATAAGAGTCAAAATAATTGTCTTTTGGAACATCTTCCACATTCTAAAGGTGGGAGAGGGGCCCCATTAAAGGTATAAAATATCCCCTATTTCAGAGGTTCGAGAGCAGCCTTTTGAATGCAGCAATAGCTCTTGTCATTTTGAACAATGTCTTAATCCCTTTCTCGCATGAGGGCGAGAAAGCCCACCAGAAACTATCTTTTATTTAAGCTAGTAATCTTTGTACTTTGTTATTTTACTGAATATGTTATCCAGCATAGATTAGATGAGTTTTTAGATCAGTTATGCTATATATTTTGGATAATGCACTTTTTAAGAAAATAAAGCTGCTAAACTGAAGATTTTAGTAGCATGTTTTACTTCAATAAGGGGATCGCTTGCGGAAAAGAGATAAAGCCAGGATGGTCACAATAAGACCATTTTTCTTTAACTGTGGGGGTGCAACGAGGAATGGGAAGAGGAAGCTTGGACTTTGGTTTTTCATGAACTGGGAGCACTATCAGCTTGTCCAGTTTCTCTTTGAAGGTAAACCCTTATCTACCACCCCTGAACTTTCCCAAAGCAACCCTTCTCTGCAAAATTGGTGTGGTATTGTGGGATGAGGCATTCTTTAAGGGACTCTTCATTTGCCACATAATATTGCTACCATGAGACACCTGCGACATCGCAAAATCACCATTTCCCATGTATGAGCCAGCAAAACTGGACGGAAGACTTGCGCCGCAGGCAGAGCGCCCGGTGCAGTTGGAAACATCTTTGCCACACCACACAGACATTTAGCATGAACTACTGAGTGGCCTGAATGAGGGCATAAAGGCTGCGCAGTGGGTTCCTGACATCCTTAACTACCAAGCTGTAATGATAATAATTTCATGCCATCAAGTTAATTCTGTCTTACAGCAACCCTTTACAGGGTTTTATACGTAGAGAAAACACAAAATGGTTTACTATTCACCTTCCTTACCATTTCCTTCACTGATCATCTGAGGATATAGTTCTTGTCTAGACAGCTATCTTCAGCTCTAATTTATTATTTTGATGTTTCCCAGTCATACCCTTTTTCGTTTTTGCATTCATTTTATTAGCAAGTGCTTGTTCTGTTTTCACCTAGTCCCAACAGACAAATGTCATAGGCAAATCATTTAGTTAAAAAGTGGCACTTGGCATACCGCAAAAGAAACAAGCACCAAGCTCTTAACAGGTGGCAATTTGCTGCTGAAATTTATCTTGTTCAGGTTATGCTGGCATAAGTATGTAATATGATTACAACTGGTGCACCCCCTCCTAAAAAGACCATCCAATTTCCTGTCTTGAATCCCCCCCCCCCCTTTTTTAAGGGAACGTTGAGAAAGAAGTGGTGCTGCAGCTCCAGGGGATCCTGGAGGAAGTGGATTACAGTCAGCTTTAGGCCAGATCATGGTACGGAGACTGTTCAATGATCTCTCGTGGGAGCGAGATGTAGGGTACCCCTCCATTCTCACTCTTCTTGCCCTCTCAGCAGCTTTTGATACCGTCAACCACAGTATCCTTCTGGACTGGCTCCAGGGGTTCGGGATCCAGGGTACTATGTTGGCCTGGTTCTCCTTCTTGAGTGGCTGGACCCAGTTGGTGGGGTGGGGTGGGGGGTCAAGTCTGAGGCATCTTACATGTAGGGTGTCTCAGGACTTGGTCCTCTTGCCCCCACTCTTCAACATCTACATGAAACCACTGGGTGAAATCATCCGATCCCATGGGTTGAGATATCAGTATGCTGATGATACTCAGCTGTATATCTCTGCCCATGGTGATCCCAGTGATGCGGTCAAGGTCCTGCCCAGCTGCCTGGAGATGGTTAGGGTCTGGATGGGGGACAACAGACTACAGCTCAATCCCGGCAAGACTGAATGGCTGTGGGTGAGGGAACTGGTCCTCATAAGGAGTTATCACTGCTGGTTTGGGATGGGGCATTGTTGTCCCAATCTGACCAGATGCACAACCTGAGGTCCTTCTGGACTTGCGGCTTCTGCTCCAGGAGCAGGTTATGGCTGTGGCCAGGAGGGCCTTCAGGCAAGTGCATGTTATTAATCAATTGCACCCCCTCCTGGACCAGGAGGCCTTGCTCATGGTCACCCATGCCCTGGTCACCTCCCATTTGGACTATTGTAATGCACTCTACAGATTTACGTAAAAGGTCAGTTCCATAGCTTTTTATATAATATGGTTTTTTTTTAAAAAAATGTGCCATTCCCATAGGGATGCATGGGGGTGGGGGTGGAACAGTCCTTACTGGACCAAAAATAATCCAAAAAAATAAAAAATAGTCAGCACGAAGGGAATGTAAACAGAGTGATTTCCCTACCTTTTGCATGCTGCTGCTGCTGCTTCCTCCTAAGCGGTTTGCCTGGCTTACAGAGGAGCGGGAACTGCCACCACCACCAGGGCTGCTGCCGCTGCCAGTCTCTGCTGCTTCTACTGGCACTGGTAGAGTGTGGGGGGCACATCCGCTCGGTTCCGCTCTTCGTTTGAGGTCCCCCTGCAGCGCACTTTGGCTGGGAATGCACATCAGATGAAAATTGCTC
This sequence comes from Bradypodion ventrale, assembly GCA_035047345.1. Taxonomy (NCBI): domain Eukaryota; kingdom Metazoa; phylum Chordata; class Lepidosauria; order Squamata; family Chamaeleonidae; genus Bradypodion; species Bradypodion ventrale. The sequence goes on from JAWDJE010000003.1 coordinate 254,381,527, forward strand.
CATCATGCTCTTTGTCCAATGCGCATTCCCAGCTAAAGCATCCCACGGTGAAACCTCAAAGAGTGGGGTGGAGCAGTTTTCGTCCAATGCATGTTCCTAGCTAAAGCGCGCAGCAGGGGGACCTTGGACGAAGAGTGGAACCAAGCAGATATGCCCCCCCCCCTCGCACTCTACCAATGCTGGTAGAAGCAATGAGGGCTGTGGCAAATGTGGCAAAACTACCACAATCATCGGTACTGCCTCCTCCACCGCATGGTAAGTGATGTCTTGCAACTTCCAGCAGTGAGGGTGGGTCGCGTGGGGTGGAATTTTTAACTCTAAAATACCATGGGGCTGCCATTTTAGAGTTTAAAGTGGTGGCAGTGCCATTTTAGACTTACAAGACGCAAGGAAACCCCTTATGTAAAATGACACATTTTCCACAAAACATCGTTACATACGTCAAATTTTACATAAATCGATGCATAAGTAAATCGGGGTTTTACTGTACACAGGTTGTTATATGCTGCATTTTTCAGTGCAATTATCATTCACAACATAGGGTGTCTGACAGAACAAAGGATGAACTCACAAAATTGTCAATAGATGCTGAAGGTTAAACTCATTAGCAAATGTTCAATGTCAGGTGTTTGTTTTGTATCCTCCTACTATTTGCAATTGAAAAAAGAGGGAAATTTACAACTTATCTGAATAACAACCAGAGATCATCTGCCATTACCAGTTGTATAAAGCCATATTGATTTGCATACTTATCATTGGTAACCAATCACTTTGTAACTCTGTACCTGATGTGTATGCATTGATGCCATGAAGTCTCACTCCCATGTCTGACAAAGTGGACTTGATCCACGAAAGCTAACATTAAAATATAACAGTCTTCAGAGTGCTACAGCATTTTTGTTTTGTTTTTTTTCTCTGATATGCTTGAAGCACAGACTAACACAGCTACTATTCGAAAGAAAGAAAGAAAGAAAGAAAGAAAGAAAGAAAGAAAGAAAGAAATAGTTGGCCATATCAGTAAAACCTTGTTTTGAACTATAACACAAAAATAGGACTAAAATAGTCACAAGCCTGAGTAATTAACCCAAGGGGATTTTTCATATCCCTTTTGTGGAAACCATGAGTGGGCCTGTTATAAGGGGTGGGTGGTGGGTCGTATTGTTTGAGGAAATGTCTATTGCAAAATGTACAAGGCATTTTCCAACAAGGAAATCTAGAGAACTAGAAAAATACTCCATTTCTCTCCCCTCCTTCAAAACTGCATGTGGACACACAGAGAGACACAACTATTGGGAGTCAAGAAGGTGTTCCAGATGGTGGAAAGAGACCAGAGATTCCTCTGCAAACAGCACCTGAAGGAAATAGATGCTGTATATTTCCTTTCAATGCATGTGGTCAGGATAAGACTTAGGATCTGTACATTTTCTGCAGAACTCCACCATGCTTGTAAATTAATTTTTTGGTCTCTGTCCCACTTCAGAGCAACAACTGTCACATGTTATTATTAACCCACAGATAGCTTATAGAGAAAGCTACAGCTTTTTAATTGTGTTGCGTACATACTCAGCCTGTTTTCAGTGAAATAAACAAAATATTCAGCAAATGAAGAATGAGTGTGCATATGTATCCTACTCCATTTTGCCAGCCTTGTTCTTTGTTAACATCTCCTACTGTTATTTGCTCTTTACTCATCTGACCAAGCCCTCCTAGACACTGAGTACCAGATTTGCAGATGGGCTGGCCATAGCTATTGATATGCACATGGTACTGATGGAATTACCTCAGTATCACAGGAAGCAGATAACATTGCTCTTGAAAGAGCCATCTGTTGCCCTAAGAGAATTGTGGGCCTCATCAGAATCCAAGCCCAAACTATTCCAAAACCAGAAGCCAGAAGAGCTAAGACAGGCCATGGCGTTGGGAGGCCAAGTGGGTGTGGCCAACAGAGTTAGCCATGCCCACAGAGTTAGCCACCCTCATGGTGAGGGTAGTAAAAAAAATTGCAGCGCATTACTGGTCCTCTACACACCACTCAGAAGTAACTTCCACTGTGCATAATAGGTATTCACAAGTATATTAACTGTTTACTGAATTATGACCTTGCAGGAGATAGGATTTTACAGTGTGGTTTGTGATAGATAGATCAACTCAATTGTTTTTGTTCAAGCTTGAGAGAGCACAGTGGAAACAGATTGTACATCAGGATACAGCGTCCAGAGTCAATTCTTTTCCTTGTACCCATCTTCTCTCTGCACTGAGAAAAATGATGCAGGATTCCACAGTCCTGAATTTTGTTTCAATGTATTGCTTAGCCTTTGCGGAGGCTGTTAGTAGCAAAGTAAATAGAGTTGGCTGTGCCAATAGTGTCCCAACTTCTGCCCCATCAACTCCAGCAGGTACCAGATACCACTTTAATTTAATTTAATTTTCAAATTTCTATGCTGCCCACTTAGGCCAACCCAACTCAGGATGACAGGGCTGCCATCGCCCGGGGGGGGGGGGGGGGACCATCAGGGCTCCCGTCCCGGGCCCAGAGATGATGGGGCCCCGGCACCGCTGGGAAACCAGTTCTATGCATGCGCAAACAATCCACATATGCACAGAAAACCATAGGGGTGCGGCGGTGCCGGGAAACCACTGATCTATGCATGCACAAACAAACTGCGCATGCGCAGAAAACCATAGGGGTGTGGCCAAAATGGGGGTGGGTGCATACCAGGCCCAGAAATTTCTGATGCCGGCCCTGCAGGGCAGCCTACAACAGATTTAAAAAATATAAAAACAGATAAAACTCTTTAAATCACCCACTCACTTACCCCCACCCTATTCATAAAAAGAGATATAGAAGAAGGGACTCTGGGCTAATACTTTAACTTGGAGTGAGCCAACAGGCAGGGCATGTATTTTCATTAAGGCCCCACACCTGCTCTGCCAGCCAACGTTTTTAAGCCTTTTCTAAAGAGCAGCAGAATGAGTGTGTAATCTTAACTCTGTTGGCAAAAGGTTCCAAAGGGCTGGTGCGGACACGGAGAAGGCCCTCCTTCGTGTGCTAGAGAGGTAAGCCCCTCTAGCTGATGGTACAACTAGAGAGACCCTCCGGTCCGCTCTGGTTGGACGGACAGACACTCTTGGGGTGCAATTTTTTTTACTACCCTCACCATGGGTGTGGCTAACTCTGTGGGCATGGCTAACTCTGTTGGCCACACCCACTTGGCCTCCCTACGCCATGGCCTGTCTTAGCTCTTCTGGCTTTGGAATAGTTTGGGCTCTTAGGTACCCTTGCCCACTACCATGTAAGGCTTTAAAGGTCAAAACCAGCACCTTGAATTGCACCCGGAGGCAAACCGGTAACCAGTGCAGCTCCCGGAGAAGCAGAGGCGTGAGCATAATGTCCACACCCCATCACCACCTGGGCAGCCGCATTCTGGACCAGCTGTAGCCTCCGAATGGTCATCAAGGGCAGCCCCATGTAGAGCGCATTACAGTAATCTAGCCTGGAGGTGACCAGAGCATGAGTGACCATGAGTCACTCAATTGTCTCCTAGTTGGAGACAAGTAAAATATAAATGATGAACAGCATAACACCTTGTCTAAATATACTGTAACACACCCTTGTATATGCTGCAATCGCAACAGCTTCTTGAAAAAATAGTTTCTAACTGAGCTTAGGTGGGCTGTTTTTGAACTCATATTCCTGGTGTTCACTCCTCAGCCCCAGACCAGTATTGATTAAGCTGCTGCCCTCCATCAAGATGGATTCAAGTGGGATTTAATCCACCAGGGGACCATCACCCTTGCCCGTGGACCACCGCATTACCACTTTGCATGCCAACTCAATGAAACATGTTCTGTAGATAGCCATTTATTCACAAGAGCCACCCTATGTCTTACACACAAAGATCTTGAAGACATTTTCATCTGTTTTGATATGCTAAATCAGGTTGTGATTGTTTTTTACATTAATGTCAATTCAATGGGGACGAGAACCATACCTGTCAACCATCCAGATTTGGCCGGGAAAACCCCGTAATTCGACATCGATTGACATCATAACTCGCCGTAATTTGGCAGCGGGGGGAAACGCTTTCCGTGCATGCGCGGAAGCGCTACGCTGCTTGTGCAGCCCCTACGCATGCGGCATAGCGCTTTCCCCGCATGCGTAGAAGGGGTAAAACACATGCGTGGAAAGCGACCTGCGCACATCGCTTGTGCGCAGGTCCTGTTTTTCCGGAGCCGCGGGTTGACAGGTATGATGAGAACTGAGTCCCCCTGCCCCACTCAGGTGGTGCATGATTAGGTAAGGAGCCCCGGTGTTCATTTTTAGCATGTAATGCTAGGTGAATACGTTAAAACTTCCCATCTAGCTGTGTGATCACAACTGAACCAGTGAAGGGATATGGCTCGCTAAGTCTCACGGCCTGCCATCAGGCATGTAGTTCAGAGGCTCCCTACTCCTGCTCTGTGAATATTGTTATGTGCTGTCAAGTTAAAACTGGGGTACACAGAAAAAGCATTCTCAAGAATTGTGGAATCTTTGAACCACAATCGGGCATACCCTGGTAACGGCAACCTTGTGTTGCTGGCTAATCTTTCTTACACTAGGTCAGCCGAAAGGAACTGCAGAATGAACTCACCAAAAGGTGCTTTCATTTTGGAAGTTTTATATTTGGCCTAGACATAGAAACTGGGATTGCCATAGTGCTGCACTCCACGCCTTCAGGGTGGAAACAGCAAGAACAACGATGATGACAATTATTACCACCATTATTAAAAACTCTTAGTGGTTAAGATGCTGAGCTTGAAGACTGGAAGGTCGGGATTTGATACCCGAGTGCTGCACGATAGATCTTGAGGACATGAAAGGAGCCTCATTCAGGCATCCCCTGAGCAGTTTGTCCAGCAAAAATCCTTTCAAACAAGAGTAATTTCTGACATGAAATTTAGCAGTGACCTCTTTTCATGAGAAGCATTGCTGAAAGGTAGCTTTGTAATTGAAAAATCTTTGATATTTGTAGATACGTATACACATGGATGGTTTTATTGTTTTCTCACCATTGCCAAGATGTATACTTTCAAGGCTGAAAATACTTGCATGAATTATGTTACTTGCCGCCTGAGTGGGCGACATAGAGACCTTACTCCTCCTCCCCACAGATCATAAGGACTGTAATGCATGCAAGCATTCATTGGGCAAGAGGTTGATCCTTCTATTCTGGCAGCACCATTGGATTGCTTCCGACACGAAACCATACATGGACTTCTGCAACTCCAGGTAAGTACAGTGGTATCTCAAGATATAAAACTCATTCCTCAAGTTTTTTCATATCTAAAAAACTTCTTATCTTGAAACAATTTTATTTCCCATAGGAATGCATTGAAAACCAAATAATCCATTCCGCAGCTCAGAAAAAAACCAAAGTCTTTTAGCTGTTCAAAACTCTTTCTAAAGTGGCGAAAGCATGATGAAAAATTCCAAAGTGCACTTTAAGTTTTGAACAGATTAAAAAATTTTTGCCTTTTTTCTGACCTCCAGAACTGATTATCTTGGTTTTCAATGCATATTCAGCAATTTGCAACAGCACCCTCTAGTGGCCAGCTCTGGTAATTGCCAGCTCAGTACCCAACAATCAACTGTTGTGGGGAAGGAGGAATTTTTGGCTCTTTTTTGGTTGCCGCGAGAAGTTCTGGTGGTACCAAAATGTGACGAAGAATTCCAAAAGCTGAGTGAAAATGCTCCAAACATCCTCCTACCACTGTGGGTGTAATGGGAATTCAAATGATGCCATTAATTTTTCATTTACTGTGTGAAGTAGAGGAATGTTTAGTCAATTAGAGCTTAGATATGTCAATCAAGTAGATTGCGGCATACCCAGGTGTTAGTGTCCCATGCACCCACATTCTCATGGACGCCAGTTTCAAGGACACTTAGTCTGGGAATCTGACCGTTTGATCTATCACATGAAGATGCCAAGATGGAATCTAAGATAACCATCTCACGTAATATCCAGGCACATAACACGCAGCTGGATGTCCAGGTGTCCAGCCATCTGTCTCCTCACATCATATTTGGGGAATTTTCACATACTTGAGATGGGAGGTGTGAGTGGGGAAAACATATATAAACTGAGAGTTTTAGCATCTCAGCAGCAGACACCCCACGGCCTGGGGTCCCTCTGCCCATTTTTCTATTTCAATATGCCTTGAATGTTAGACCTCAACTCTAATATTCATGGGGGCTCCAAAAGCCCAACTTTTTATCTACTTAGCTAGCCTAGCCATTTCTATTTTTGTTTTGTTTTTTGTGTTTTATTTGAACTGCCTTTATCCGTATGCTATTTTATCTCATTTTTGTACCAATAAAAAGCTGCTATAATTGAAGAAACATAGTAGCGTACTTTTATTCTCCTCAAACCTTAGAGGGAAATTTTTTAGAATCCTGTATACAGACCAGGGAGAGGGAGGCTATAAATTAAGGTCTCTGTCAGGAGGAGTGAATTCCAAGGGAGAAGACTTTGTTAAGGTTTCGTTTCCTTGCAAAGAAGCGTTATCAGTTTGCTGGAGTCTCTTTCTGGTGAGGTAACTTTTATCCAACCCCTGGTTAGCTGGACTCTGAAAGTGTCATAAGAGGGAGGAGGCATAAAACTGTTATCTAGGAATACTGGACGTCTCTATAAGTCCAGCATCGCCATTTTTAATTGCCAGATAGTTCTGGATAGCGAGAGGCCAGCGCATCTCAAAACGCTGTCTGCTGAAGCAGTAAAACCTCTCAAGGAAAAACAGCCCTCCTTAGGCCAGAAAGGTCATAGACAGGCCACCGTGCAGGGTTGGTTTATGCCTGCCTCGACACTATAATAAACATCTCTCTGTTCGGCAGTGCAGGGAGCTTTTTACAGTGGGAAGCATTGGAAGACCCCAAAAAAATTTCTTATCTAGAAAAAAATTCATATCTTGAAGCATTATTTTTCTGGGATTTCCTTTTGTATCTCAGGTTTTTTGTAAGGAGAGGCATTCAGAACTCAATGTTTTTACTGTACTGTATTTGCCGGTATAGAAGATGCACTCCCTCCCCTAAAATGCACTGGAAACATGGAGTGCGTCTTGTGTGCTGCTAATCAAAATAATAATGATGAAAATTGAAGTCAGCCTGCCTCACACGGGTTTAAAAGATCCTGAACGTCTCGAAAAAGATCCCTCTTTTCCCCTTTCCCCATCTCCAGCCACCACCGATCGCCCCACCCACCATTTTTCATACAATAAACCATTTTGGAAATTCATGAAAAAATGTAGAAAAATATTCATGAAAAAAATGTGGTGTGTCTTATACTCTGATGCATCTTATATGCCGGCAAATACAGTTTTTTGTCAGACATGCTGTCAGTTTATGTTAATACTAGCAGAGGTTGCCTGGCGTTGCCGGGCTGTTTTAGATGGTGTTGGAAGGTTTTTGTTTTGTTAATGTTTGTACAAATGAGGTTAGTCTGTAATTGTGATTTTTAAAATGTTTATTTATACACACGGGCTGTTATAAACTGTGATCAGCTTTTTTGGGTTTGTTTTTGTGGTTTTAAAAAAGAGGAAAGGATGATATAATGTTTTACAATTATTTTATTTTACCAAATAATGTTTTAGTATTTGAATTTTTTAAATAGTTATACCTTGGATAATAATTTTTAAAATGTGAAAGTGCATGTTTTTTTACATTCAATGTTTTTAAACTGTGTTTAGATGTTTTGGTTTTTTTGTGTGAAAACTCTACACAGGATTTTAGAAATGTTTTTATTTTATTATTTTGTGATTTGTTTCTGATTTTTGTGAAATGTTTTTATTTTATTATTTTGTGATTTTTTTGTGATTTGTGTGAATGTGTGATGTAATGTTATGTTTCTGACTGTTTTTTCTCTTGTGGCCTCTCGGTGTTGAGTGTAAAACAGTCAAAAACATAACATTACATCACACATTCACACAAATCACAAAAAAATCACAAAATAATAAAATTGACTGTTTTTTGTCTACTGGCCTCTGGGTGGCGCGTCTTCCGGTAAGTAGTTTATTTCTTTCCTCATTTCATTTCTGGCCGTCGTGGAGGGAGGACGTGTGGTGGTAAGTTGGCTGGTTTAATTTCTTTTGTGGTTTTTATTTTTTGGTTTTTATTTTTTGGTGTTTTTCTGTGTTTTTTCTGTTTGGTATTTTTGGTTTTGATTAATTTTGGGTGTTTTTTAAATTAATGGTTTATTTTGTATTTTATTTTTTGGTATCTGTTTTTTACTTTTGTTTCTCTTTCAAGAGGGGAAGGCACTGGTGCCTTGGCCGCTTGAAAGCGAAACACTTTTTTGGTAAGTAAAGTCAGCGGACGGAGCCCCCGCTTGAATCTAAAACTTTCCTTCCCATGGTGTGGCCTCACTGGCCAGACCGTGGGAATCCCAGCGCCGCTTCAGGTGGCATTTGGGTTTGGGGGTTGGCTTTCTTTACCACGGTCCGGCCTCGCTGGCCAGACCGCGGGAATCCCAGCACCGCTTCAGATGGTGTTTGGGGTTGGCTTTTCTTCCCGCAGCCTGGCTTCGCTGGCTGGAGCGTGGGAATCCCAGCGCCAGTTCAGGCGGCATTGGGGTGGGTGGGCTTTCCTTCCCGTGGCCCGGTCTCACTGGGCAGACCACGGGAACCTCTGTGGCGCTTGAGGCCACTTGTTTGTTTTGTGTGGCTGTGAGGCACTGGGTAAATTTTTATTTTTCACGTGGCGGGCTTCTCAGCGTTCTGCGCGCTCATGGTGCACAGGACTTGGGCTTGTAGGGTTTGTGTTTGTGCTGCGTTTTCCCCCCCTACGGCTTGATTTTGATTGGCCGCGGCGCGTTTCTCAATGTTCTTTGTGCTCGCGGCTCTCAGCCTGATTGGCTGTGGCATGGCGCAGCACAAAGAATGTTGGGAAATGAAGCTGTTTCCCTTTTTCGCGTTTGTGGGGCTCTTGCCCCACTGGTGCATTTCTCAATCTTTCGTTGACCTGCGAACCCAGTTTGGGCATCTGCACGAATGGTCGTTGCGGGCTAGTAGGGCCTGGTTTAGGATTGTATCAGAAATTCCAACGGTTAACGCTTGATTTTATAGGTTAAGATTTCCTCCCAGTGATCCTCCCCCCTAATAATTTGAAAATAAATCCACTTGACTTAATTTAAAAAACTTTTTCCTATCAGAATAATTCAACAACCTTACCAACTTGTGGCCAATGATGGTGCAGCAGGGCTAATACCTCAGCCTGCATAGGTAGGCAATGGTCACGAAGATTGACACAGGCTGCCATAGCATTCTTTCTTCTTAATTTTAAAAACCATTATAATAAAGAAACAGCAAGTCTGGTGCATATATACTTAAAGCTGCCTTTTCTTTAATTTTACTTTTGACCCCTAGCATCACAGAAAAATCCCTTCAGAAAACATGGCTTTTTATGCCATAACTGCTACATGGAAATATTGGTACAATTCAAGAAACAAATTCATTCAATGCAACTAAATGAGTCCTGAAAATTTACAGAAATGACCTTTCACTGAAATAGTTATGATTTCATCCATTTTGTTCACAAGACAGCAGCAATATGAATCGAAACATTTGTAGCACCTACCTGTTACTCTTGTTTTAATGAACAGCTTTCTTTTCATGTCAAATTATCAGTACTATTACACAAATAATTGTCAAGCTATTTTATTAGTATTTTGCAAATTGTTTTTTCTACATTGAGAATGCAATCCTCAGGGCCTAAAGTCAAACTATTCTATTTTTCCTAGCACCAAAACAGATCTCATTTACAACATGGAAGTGTCTGAGCATTATATCCTGTGACCAAGCAGAATGTTGGAAGTGCCAGCATAAAACATTTCATTGTCTGAAGGACAGTACAGCCCAAAGTGAGCCCCTCTCCCACATGCAGAAGAGCATATAAGTCTTCCTGCCCCTGTTCGTGACTGCATTTCCACCCACCCACCCCAGTTCACAATGGTGTTGCCTGAAGCAAATTAGCCTGCCTTGCAGGTCTTGTCATGCATCCAAGATGTAACAGAAAATTCCACCCAGAGTTAATAATATTTATTGTTTCACAGAATGCCCCAAATCTGAGAACATAAATGCTAAACGTTCAGCTGTGGAAAACAGTACATAGTGCTTAAGTAAAAGTGGAGAGACATCATTTGTTAAATACTTCTCAAAACATGATTTTATGGTCCTGGATAGGACTTGAAACTTCCAGCTTATCTCCAGCCAACTGTAGATCAGCAGTCTTGGACCCTGTTACCACTATGACAAACACTCAAAATAGACAAATCTAGTGAGTGAATTGTCTGTTTTGCTGAATGGATAATGGTCTCTCAACATTTATCAGTTCACTGAAGGCAGTTTCTAGTCCTACTTAGACATGATCTGGCCCCGATAAATAAGATTTTGCACAGGAATTTCTCTGAAGGTCAATGGTCCATAATGTTTTCTACATCATCTGTCAATTTAACTTGCGATTTCTGCAAGGTTTCTTTAAATTACTTTCTTGAACTCATCATACAACACAAGGACAAAAGCACCACCCATGCCACGGAGAACATTAGACCATGCACCCTTGAAGAATGCTTTTCCACCTTCATCCCTTGCAATCTTCCGCCAACAGTCAATTGTTCCTGTGTACATGATATCACCTGTAGGGAAAAATGTTTCATTTATAGTACTGAAATTTCCAAGAAAGCAGAAACACCTCTTTGACTGTAAGAAATCTGAAAGCTGCTTAGATTCTAGACTGGTTCTTCACATTCTATACTGCAAATATGAAGGACTTAATTATCTTATTGGACTCCGTAGGCAAGGCTAAGCCATTTTCAGCCATCTTTTTCTATATCCACTTCTTTCTCATTTGCAACCTAGTATTTTACACAAGCTGCCTCAGTTGTCCTGTGGGGTAAATCTCAGCCAGAATAAAGATGGAGAGTGAAGCTCTTTTTTCAAGCTCTGTCAATGGTTTTTACCATCATCGACAAAGACTTATATTACAGGAACTGCTCTTCAGTAATCCTGCAATATCTAGACAGCCATTTCTAGAAGGTGACAGTGGAGGATTTCTGCTCAACTTGATTGGATTTTTACTTTAGATCTCAAGAGGATTCTATTTCATCACTTATACTGTTTAAGACCTACATGAAATTGCCAAAGGTGATGGTATTTCAGATTGTGCTGTCATCAAATTGCCTTTTCTGACTATCCATAAAAATCAGGTAAGACAATGGCAGTGATTCACAGCCATGAATCTGGTCTGACAGCAGCTCAATTCAGAGGATTCTACAGTACTGTGTTGAATCACATCTAATTTGTTTCATTCATTTCAGCTGATCTACTCTAGGTGGGACTGATATTAAACTCAACACTATGCCTCCATTTTCCCAATGGAATGTTTATGAGGATGCAAGGTTTGAAATCTAAACAATGCAAAACCAGATCTCTTTTTTAAAAAAATCCACTTAAAAGTTTGTAAGAGATACTCACTTGCTTTACGTCCAGACTGCATCATCATTCGACGACGCACTGTGTCAAAGGGATAGGAGGTCACACCAGCTACTGCAGTCACTGTTTGAGCAATCATCCAGCTGACCACAATGTGAGTGTTCTTAGGATCTGGGAGCATACCTAGAACAAAGGCAGAGCACATTTGTATCCTTTCTGAAAAGAGGAAAATGGAAGCAGCTTCCCAACTACTGAAAATTTAGGGTGCATTTTTTATTGTTTGTTAAAACATTATTGGCTTAGTATAAAGGATGAATAATTTATGCAACTCTTTATTTTTAGTCTCCATTGTCTGATTTAACAAATGGGGCATACTGTCTTTAATAAATGAAGATGTCTTATACTGCAAATAGTATACAGTACCAAGTCCAGAATGCTGGTTGGAGGAAAATAATAGCACCTCAGTGGATCCCCGAAAGGACACTTCACTATCCCTAGTTGCAAATTACCCGAACAGGTAAAATATCTATCAAATAATTTAGTAAAGCCCCAATTACATTAAATGTCAGTGATTAATGACATATGCTATTCAGATTAATTTGACAATATTTTCTTCATTGCAGAACAAAACCTCAATTCTTTTCAGGCAGTATGTGTAGTTCTGCCAACCAAATAAATGGTGAACTTTTAAAAGTTGTTTCCCTACACAAAGCAAGAAAATTATTATTTTGGCATGCCTATTTACTGTTCTGCTGCCCTTTAAAGTAATCAGCTTGAATGTTTCATTTACCTTTTGCTGTGTCATAGATCCCAAAATAGGCAGCTCTATAGATGATTATACCCTGGACAGAGACATTGAAGCCTTGATATAAGCCACGCAGGCCATCAGACTTGAAGATTTTGACTAGGCAGTCCCCAAGGCCTGTGAATTCTCTGTCAGCACCCGCTTTTCCGACATCAGCAGCCAGACGGGTTCTTGCAAAATCCAAAGGATAGACAAAGCAAAGGGAAGTTGCTCCAGCTGCCCCACCAGAGGCCAGGTTACCAGCAAAATACTTCCAGAATTGTGTGTGCTTGTCAACTCCTCCAAGAAACACTTGCTTATACTTATCCTTGAATGCAAAGTTGAGAGCCTGAGTTGGGAAGTATCTGATAACATTGGCAAAATTCCCACGCCAGAAAGATATAAATCCTTGCTCTTTAGGAATGCGCACTACACAATCAATTATTCCTTTGTACTGTTGGTCAGCAGCAATTTGCTTGCTTGCATGTTGAACCTGTGAGGTGGGAAAAGATTTTCATAATTACTCTTGACTGCAATTATTTTTAAAGGGTCCAAATCATGGTTACTCATAAGACAATTTTAATGACCAGAATCTGTTATTTCAGATTCAACCTGGAAGGTATATTTTACAGACCTTAAATCTCAGATTACCTATGAAAAAAGACTCCTAAAGACCTAAACTGAATTAATAATTTGAGTATCCATATGAAGAGTACACCCTTAAACTTCTAACGCTGCCTGGATAGCTCAGTGGTTTAAGTATCTGGCTGCAGAACCAAACGTTGAACATTTGATTCCCCACTGTGCCTCCAGGGAGAAGAGCCAGACTGTGTGGCCATGGACAAGCTGCACAGTTCCAAGGTGCCTATAGAAGGGAACAGTAAACCACTTCTGAATATTCTCTATCTAGAACACTATGAAAGGGCCTGCCATAAATCAGAACTGATTTGATGACAAATTAGCTGTTGTTCTTGCAATAATCTGTTTAATACTACAGTGGAACCTCATACAACAACCGCCCCATATAACAATGAAATTGTGTAACAATTAGGTTTTGGGGGGGAATGGTGTCCCGCTTAACAATTTTTCCTATTGAAAAAATCATACAACAATTTTTCAATGGGAAAAACCACTTAGCAAAAATAATTGTTGTATGATGCATCCCATAGGGGAAATCGCTATACGATGCATGCATCATATAGCTATTGTTTCGTACAGCAATGAGCCCCGTGGAACATATTAAAATCGTTGTATGAGGCCCCACTGTATTTTAAAATTATATCTTATTGAGTTTTAGTTGTTTCTGTTTTTCACACGTTAGGAGCCACCTTGGGGCTCAAGATCGGAGCTTGGGAGTTTGATTTCCAGCTGTGCCTCTTAGGAAAAGAGCCAACCTAACAAGGTTTCCCAAAAGTTGGAATCAACTTCAACAGCATGCATTATGCTGGCAGCACAGCTTAAGTGGTTTAGGTAGTTGGGTATAGACCCCGAGGTTGTCAGTACAGTTCCCCACTTTGCATCCCAGAGGAGCAAGCCTGCGTAGATTTGAGTAAGCTACACAATCCAAGGACTCCCCTACCAGAAGCAGCAAATGGTAAACCACTTTTGAGTTCTCTACCTAGAAAAATTTGGAAAGGCTTACCACGATTTGTAACTGACCTGATGACATACAATTATTATAAACCTCTTACACACAAAAATCCAACGGATCTTCTGGGGTTCAAGCACCCTGGCTCCAGTAACTGTGGGCGTTCTTATAAAAACAGTGCATGATGTTTTCTTACTGTATTGATTGCAGGATGAGCATTAAATTTGTTGTTGTTCAGTCGCACAGTTGATTCCGACCCTTTGCGACCCTATGGACCATTGTCCTCCAGGCGCCTCTGTCCTCCACCATCCTCCTCAGCTGCCAAGTTCTGTGCCCACTGCGTCCACAATACCATCTAGCCATCTCATCTTTGGCCACCTTCTTCTTTTGCCCTCCTCCTTTCCCAGCATCAAGGCTTTCTCAAGTGAATCCTCTCTTCTCATTTGATGTCCAAAGTACTTTAGCTTCATCTTTACTATTTGGCCTTCTAAGGAGCATGGGAGGGTATGGGAGGTTTGAGGGGGACAAAAGGGGTCTGTCCCCCCCAACCCTTCTGGACCCAGGAGAGGTGATCGATTCTACTCCCCCTCCAAACACTCCGTTTTTAATGACGGGGTATCCTGCGGGGGGGGGGAATCCCCTCTCTGACGGGTCCCCCTGGCTTTGGAAGGGTTGGGGGGACATACCACTTTTGTCCCCCCAACCCCGCCCCCCAACCCAGGGGACCCAGGAGAGGGGATCAATTCACCACCACCCTCCAGCACAAGAAGCAATCATAAACGGTAGTCCGTCTGCTAATGTTTTGGTCCACCTAATATGGCGGCAGGCCACGCCCACTGGCTTCAAAAAACTTACAGCATGAAGCCTATAGTGCCATCTCCTGTTTTTTTATACCTCCATGGTCCCTTCACAGAGGCGGGGTCGGCCCTTCAGTCCAAGCCGCGCGAGACATAGAAGGGGCGTGACTTAAAAAAGGACGTCCGTCCCTCCTTCACAGAGGAGGGGGCGGCCCTACAGTCCAAGCCGCCGCGAGCAGCCGCCAATCAAATCACAGCGGCTCAGCCACAGGCCCACTCCCGTCCCGGCGCCAAACAAAAAAAATATACGTCGCCGGAAGGAAGATGGCGGTAGCGGCCTCCTTCTTTCGACCTCGCTCTCTTTGCGCCCGCCTTAATCCCTTCAATGAAACTCAAAAGAAGCCAGCGGGGAAAGAGAGAGGGAGGAAAGATCACCTTCTTGTTCCCGATGACCTCGCTGGGCTCTAACGCCTTGTCTGCTCTCTTTCTCCTGTGCCCACCAACGGCTTTTCAGTAACAGCACAGGCGTTTACCTCAGACCCAGAGGAGCGCGCCGCGCGCCACTTGGACAGAAAGGGAGCGAGCCGGCGCCGCACCTGCCCCCCTCCCCCCCCCCCCGGTCAACCGTCCTTTCAGGGGTGACATGTCACCCTCCTTTGCCGCCCGAGGCTCAGCCAGCCAGAGCCAGCCAGGTATAAGGGCAGCAAAGGAGGGAATGCCATCCTCTCAGGCGGGGGTGTCTGCAGCCTGAGCGGCCGCACTTCTTCCTCCTTTGCTGCCCTTCTTTGTTACCTGGCTGCCCCCTCCCACCCTCCCTCCAGACACCCGTTCGGAGCCCCGACCTGAAGCAGCAGCTTGACCCGCTCGATTGGAGCCACGGCGGTCTTGCTGATGGCAGCCGCGACGCCGCCGGCCAGGAAGTCCTTGAGGAAGGAGATGACGGCGTCTCCCATGCTGGAAAGAAAAAGAAGCCTCGACCCGGGGGGTGGGGGGAGATGCCGGAGGAAGGGAAAGAAAGGGGGTTGGGGGGGGGGAGAGACGACCGCTGACCCTGCAGCTTAAGACACCGACCGAAAGAAAAGGAAAGCCGCCTCGACTCGGGCTGCTAAATGGCCCGGCTCGGGAGGCTCCGCCCGCCGGCCGCCATTGGCGGGGAAAAGCCGTCGCCGGCAGGGAGCCTCGCCACGGGATTCGCCGGCGAGCGGGAGTCGGGACCCCCCCCCCCCTCCGCCACCTTGGGGGAAGGCTCTTCCCTTGATGCCGTGGTGGAGGGGAGGCGGCTCCGGGAAAGGGTGGTATCCCCGCAGCGGAGTTGCGACGGGCTAATGCGCCAGACGCGGATTTCAACAGCCAGTTGCTTTTTGTTTCTGTAATGAGAAGGGAGGACTCACTTGAGAAGGCCTTGATGCTGGGAAAGGTGGAGTGCAAGAGAAGAAGGGGGCGTCCAAAGATGAGATGGCTAGATGGTATTGTGGATGCAATGGGCACAGAGCTGGGCAGGCTGAGGAGGTTGGTGGAGGGCAGAGGTGCCTGCCTGGAGGAAAATGTTCCATGGGGTCGCAAAGGGTCGGAATCGACTGTGCGACTGAACCACAACAAATGAAGGGACTGAGACAAGGCAGCTGAAGCCAGAGGCAGTTGGGACTCTCAGATATAGTTGGCAGCCGCTTGCCTGAAAAGTCCAAGTAAGTCGTATGTGTGTGGGTTTGCTCCCACTTAAATGGCTCAAGTGGCTAAGACGCTGACTGGGAGGTGGGAGGTCAGCAGTTGGATTCCCGAGGACGGGAATGAGCTCCCGTCTTTGCCCCAGCTCCTGCCAACCGAGAAGTTCAAAAGCAACAAAATTGCAAGTAGATAAGTAGGGACCACTTCGGTGGGAAAAGTAAACAGCGTTCCGTGCGCCCCGGTGTCTAGTCATGCCTGCCACATGACCACGGAAACATCTGCAGAAGCAGGCAGACAGCATTGGCTGTTCGGCTTTGAAACAGATGAGCACTGCACCTGGGAGTCGGATACGACTGGCTTTCGAACAAGGGAAAGCTTTACCTAATACTGTATTTCCTATTGCTTTTTTAAATTCACTCAAGGTGCCTGAAAAGGTAAAAACTGAAACAAAACAAACTTCCCTAAAAAGGATTGAAGGAGATTGTAGTCAAATAGTCTAACATGACTTCTTTGCTGACATTGTGTTAAGCAGCCTTCAGGTATAAGCACTAAGCACATGACCTGAAGACTGTTTAATACAGTGTCAGCATAAGGGTAGCAATGTTACCCTTAATGGCAATGGCCACTAGAGACAAACATTTTGTAGCACTTTAAAGACTTGATATGATTCCTTATTGATTAAGTACTTGGCATGAACTTTTACTATTGATAATATCAAAGTGGCCACATCAGATGGAGGATAGGGTTCCTGTTCATACCTGTCAACCCACGGCTTCGGAGAAACGGGACCTGCGCACAAGTGATGTGCACAGGTCGCTTTCCACGTATGCGCGGTTTTACCCCTTCCACACATGCGCTGAAAGCATTTTCCCCTGCTGCCAAATTACGGGGTTTTGGCAGCGGGGGGCGGGTTATGACGTCAATCGACGACGAATTACGGGGTTTTCCCAGCCAAATCGGGATGGTTGACAGGTATGTTCCTGTTAGATATGTGGAAGAGGTGATGTCAGCAGCTTTACATGTCAGGTGTTTACAAGAATGCGCTCTTCAAACAGTCCTGTCTTTTATTTCATATCACCATCTTTGCATATATTACTCAACTTAATTTTTATATATTAAGTATGTAATATATGTTATTCCACTTTATACTGACCTTTTCAAGGGTTTTCTAGTTATAGAGTACCCAGAAGTGGTCTACCATTCCCTTCTTCTGAGACCACTCTTGAGACCGTGCATCTTTCCCAAGCCTGGCTTTTCTCCCAGGAGGTCCAGTGGAATCAAACTCCCAACCTTTGGCTCAGCAGCCAAGTGTTCAACTCACTGAGCTATTTAACGAGCTTAGTTGTATGTGAATCTTTGTTTAAAGCCTGGCAGTCTTAACTAGCTCCATGACATAATTATAAAGGGTAGGAAAAATAGAATGGAATATTATGGTGCTTCCATTTAAGGAAGGATAGCAATTTTACAGTCAGTATTTTGATCTCTTTCTCACATATGCTTGGTACCTAGCATTTTGGTGCAAATATGCTGCTCAAAAAAATAAAGGGAACACCCAAACAACACAATGTGACCCCAAGTCAATCACACTTCTGCGAAATCAAACTGTCCACCCTAGTAGCAACACCGATTGACATTCAATTCCACATGCTGTTGTGCAAATGGAAGAGACAACAGGTGGACATCAGAGGCAATTAGCAAGGCATCCCCAATAAAGGTGTGGTTCAGCAGGAGGTGACCACAGACCACTTCTCAGTTCCTTTGCTTTCTGGCTGATGGTTTGGTCACAGTTGAACGCTGGCGGTGCCTTCACTCTAGTGGTAGCATGAGATGGAGCCTACAACCCACACAAGTGGCTCAGGTAGTGCAGCTCATCCAGAAAGGCACATCAATGTGAACTGTGGCTCTAAGGTTTGCTTTGTCTGCCAGCGTTGTGTCCAGAGCATGGAGGCGCTACCAGGAGACAGGCCAGTACATCAGGAGACGTGGAGGAGGCCGTAGGAGGGCAACAACCCAGCAGCACGACCACTACCTCCGCCTTTGTGCAAGGAGGAACAGGTGGAGCACTGCCAGAGACCTGCAAAATGACCTCCAGCAGGCCACCAATGTGCATATGTCTGCTCAAACGGTCAGGAACAGACTCTATGAGGGTGGTATGAGAGCCCAACAACCACAGGGGGGGGGCGTTGTGCTCACAGCCCAACACCTTGCAAGACATTTGGCATTTGCCAGGGAACACCAAGATTGGCAGGTTCGCCACTGGCACCCTGTGCTGTTCACAGATGAAAGCAGATTCACACTGAGCACATGTGACAGACATGTCAGGGTTTGGAGATGCTGTGGAGCACGTTATGCTGCCTGCAACATCCTCCAACATGACCGGTTTGACGGTGGGTCAGTAATGGTGTAGGGTGGCATTTCCCTGGAGGGTCGCACAGCCCTCCATATGCTCGCCGGAGGTAGCCTGACTGCCATTAGGTACCGACATGAGATCCTCAGACCCCTTGTGAGACCATATACTGGTACGGTTGGCCCTGGGTTCCTCCTAATGCATGACAACACTAGACCTCATGTGGCTGGAGTGTGTCAGCGGTTCCTGCAAGACGCAGGCATTGATGCTATGGACTGGCCCGCCCATTCCCCAGACTTGAATCCGATTGAGCACATCTGAGACATCATGTCTCCCTCCATCCACCGACGCTACGTTGCACCACAGACTGTCCAGGAGTTGGGGGGTTGCTTTAGTCCATGTGTGGGAGGAGATCCCTCAGGAGACCATCCACCACCTCATCAGGAGCATGCCAGGCATTGTAGGGAGTTCATACAGGCATGTGGAGGCCACACACACTACTGAGCCTCATTTTGACTTGATTTAAGGGCATTGCTCATGGTCACTCATGCTCTGGTCACCTCCAGATTGGATTACTGTAATGCGCTCTACATGGGACTGCCCTTGGTGACCATTCGGAGGCTTCAGCTGGTCCAGAATGCGGCTGCCCGGGTCGTGATGGGGTGCGGGTGTTATGCTTGCGCCTCACCACTTCTCCGGGATCTGCACTGGTTGCCGGTGTGCCTCCGGGTGCAATTCAAGGTGCTGGTTTTGACCTTTAAAGCCCTTCATGGCATTGGACCAGGATACTTAAGAGACCGCGTCGCCACAAGGAATTCAGCCCGTCTTACTAGGGCAGACAGGAGGGGTTCACTGGTGGTCCCATCAGTGAAAGAAGTACATCTTATTGGGACCAGGAAAAGAGCCTTTTCCGTGTCTGCCCCAGCCCTGTGGAACCTCTTACCACATGAGTTGCGGCTCCAGATGGATCTACTCCCCTTTAGAAAGAGGCTGAAGACATGGCTCTTTCAGCAAGTTTGGGGCACGCTTGACTCTACCAGTCAGGCCCGGTGGCTGATTTTGCCTATGTGAGGGGCTGCCCCCCAGGCTTGGTTATTCTGTTTTAACAGGGCTAGGGTGGGGGTGGGTTGTTTTTTTAATGACGATTTGTTTGTGTTTTAATGCTGGTTTTAATTGGGGTGTTAGGTTTGTTTTTAGTTATTGTCATTGAATTGTTTTTATTGTAATTTTTATTATATTGTTAGCCACCCTGAGTGGTGTACCCACCAGGAGGGCAGGATATAAATGTGCAAAAAATAAAATAAAAATAAATAAATTACATCACAGTTGGATCAGCCTGTAGTGTTTTCTTCCACTGTAACTGTGAGTCTAATTCCAAATCCTGACCTCCGTGGGTTGATTAATTTGATTCCCATTGTTAAGTTTTGTGTGATTTTGTTGTCAGCACATTTGACTACAGTATGTGAACTACAATAGGAATACAGTATTTCAGTCATTCAGATTGTGGGATGCCTTATTTTTGTGTGCCCTTTTATTTTTTTGAGCAGTATATATTCATATTTACATTGATAGCTACAGATCTTTGAGTCTTCACAATTTGAATGATTCCAATTTCCCAGGTACTAGATTCTTCCCAACATTTACTTAGTATGTATAGATTTAGCTTGAGTTTTGTCTTTTTCACTTGTCAGCTGCTCTTTACTGCTGTATTTCATTTGAAGCTCAATCCTTAACATGTCTTCTCAGAAGTAAGTTCCACTGAATTCTGTAAACTCAAATATGATAATCTTGTGTCCTTACCCAGGGCACAGATAAGTCAGGCTTTAGTGACTAAGATGAAGTAGATGCTTTCTCTGAACTCTGCAACTATAGAGGGTTGTGTTTGAATCTTAGCTACAAAGTTCAGTTAAAGGCTTGGATTTGGCTTCGTCCTGGATTTATCATGAGACAGTATACTTTGTACTCTTTAGTTCCATGCTGGAAGAGGGAGATGGAGTCATATGGGTCTGCCTCTGAGCCTTATTCTTCAGCATGTTTGTGCATAGGCTGGGAAAACTATCTCTTCTAGTTTGTGGGCTATCTGACAGAGGAGGCTTGTTTTCTACCCTACAGTCGCACCAGCTCCAACCTTACAGCTGGGAGAAAAGCAGATAATTTTCTCTCACCTCATACTGCTTTTATTAAAAAAATTGCATAGGTTGCCCGGTGATGCCGGGTTGTTATAAACTGTGATCAGTTGTGTGTTTTTTTTTTGGGGGGGGGTCATTAAAAAAAGAACAAAAGATGATATAATTGTTTCAAATTGTTTTATTTATCCAAATAATTTAGTTTGGGGGGGGGGGGTTGTTAATAGTTGTACCATAGGTAATATTTTAAAAAATGTGAAAGTACATGTTTTTTGCATTCATTGTTTTAAAAATGTGTTTAGATGTTTTGGATTTTTATTTGAGTTAAAACTCAACACAGGATGTTATAAATCTTTTTATTTTATTTTTTTGACATATGTTTGTGATTTGTGTAAACTTTTGATTTATTGTTATGTTTTTGTCTTGTTTTTACTCTTGTGGCCTCTAGGTGGGGCTGTTGTGTCTTTTTTAGTTGTTTTTACTATTCTGCCCTGCAGGTGGGGATGCTAGTGGTTTTTTAAAGTTTCACTGTTTTTTCTCTCCTGGCCTCTGGGTGGGGCTTCTTCCGGTAAGTAGTCTCTTTGTTTCTTCATTTCTGTTCCGGTCGTCGTGGAGGGAGGACATGCTGGTGAGTTGTCTGGTTTTCTTTCTTCTGGGGTTTTTCTTTGTTTTGCTTTTGTGGTGATGGGCTGGGAGGTGTTTATGTTTGTTCTTTTTTGTTTTGGTTGAGTTTTAGGTTTGTTTAATTGGTTTGGTTATGTCTGATTTTGTTCAATTTTTCTTATTTCGTTGTTGTTTATTTGTGTAATTAGTTGTTTGTTTGTGTAATTTGTGGTTTTTTTCGTGTTGTAGTTAGGTGTTTTGTATGTGGTTTTGTGTTATTGTGGATGTTTTCGTTTGTGTATTTTGTAGGTTTATTTGTTTGTTTATTAATGGGTTTTTTAATTATTGATTAATTTTTGTTTTATTATTTTAAAATAATTTTGGTGTTTGTTTTTGGTGGTTACTTTAGCTTGAAGAACAGGTTGCCTGTAGGTTTCTCTTTTCCCCATTGCTGCTTTGAATTTTGGTTTAGATGCAGCAATGGGGGAAAGAAGGAGGAGGCAGTCAGCCCGTTCTTCTCCTGGGAAGGTTCGTTAAGTAGGTCGGGGGAGAAGGAGGAGGCAGAGAAGAGCTTTCTCTGCCTAACGATGGTTCTCTCCTCTCTGTCTCCTTTTTCTCCCGGCTTACCTAACCGGAGATCGGCAAGCAGCGATCCGTAAGGGGTGAGGCTCTTCCTTGCCGATTGATGGCTGCTGCCTTTGTATTCGGAAGTACAAAGGATCAGCCAGTCATCCGCCAGGGAGGGTGCTTCTCCTGATGAACTGCTGCCTGTTTTTGGGTTGTTTTTTTCCACCCCAGCTCAACTGTCCTTGAGGCTGGTGGTGGTCTCGCTGTGTCTTCGGTGGGGTAGCTTGGAGGCGAGGGAGTCCCTCTTTTCCCCGTTGCTCCGGGAAAGAAGGACATGTGTGTGTGTGTCATGATGGAGTTTTGTGGCTTGTTTGTTTTGCATGGCTGTGAGGCGCTGCATCCGACTGTTGGGGACTTGCACTCCCATTGCGTTTTGTATTTTAATTTTTCGCGCGCCGGCTTTCTCAGTGTTCTGTATGCTCATGGCACACAGGACGCTGGGGCTTGTAGTTTTGCGTTTGTGGTTTCCATTCGTGCGTTTTTTTTCTGCGGCTTGATTTTGATTGGCCGTGGCGCATCTCACAACGTTCTTTTTGCTCGCGCCTCTCAACCTGATTGGCTGCGGCACAGCGCAGCGCAAAGAACATTGGGTAGTGAAGTTCTTTTTCTTTGTTTGCGTTCGTGGGGCTCTTGCTCCACTGGCGCATTTCTCAAATATTTAGTGACCTCCGTACCGTGTTCGGGCGAGTGCAGGAGGCTCGGTACGGGATAGGATGGACGGGTGCAGAAACGTATAGCAAGTTCCAATGGCTAACCCTTGGATTTATAGGTATAGATAATAACTCAGGGACATGATACTACTAATTGTGGAAAGATGTTTTGGTGGGAGCAGATTTTTACTGGGCTGGCAAGGCCAGAAAGTGAGTTGAGCTGCAGGGATCACCTTTAAGTAAACATTATTTGGTTAGAAGAAATTGATTCAAAATGGTTGAAAGTACATCTGAGAATTGGTAATTGTACTGCTTGGATTATTAATTAGTATCAGACAAGTAAAACAGAAAGGACAAAAATCTAGCAGACTAAACAAAAAACTAAACAAATGGCATATATTTAAGAAATGGGGTAAAACTTTCCATGAGCAGTAACTTTCAGTACCATTTTCTATATTAGTCAAAACCATAGATCCCCCCCCCATTATTATTTTTTAAATTCAAGTGTATAATTTTTGAGTTTAGTAAACAGTGTTTTAACCGCCCTGGTGGCCCTAACCATACTATGGCATAGATTGCTGACTAAATATTAGGGACATTGTTAAATGATCATCAAATACTTGCTTTATAGTATAATACTAATAAGTAATTACATGGTTATATTTTTTCTGGAAAAAGAAAAAAAAACTGTAACAGTAAATTTCACATTTCACATTATTTGCTAAAAGAAAGAATGCCACTAAAATTCAGTTGTGCTTTCCTTGACCATCTATGCTTAGGTGCCTATGCCAACCCACTGGCAAAGTTCTCTAGAAGCCACTCCTGGAGAGACAGTCAACGCCAGTGTGCTTTTTTATTTCCAGGTCTACAAATTGCATTGGCAAGATGCTTTATATTCAGCCTTTAGGTTGTAGCATCTCACAGGAGCATGGATCACTGTGATGGCATCATTTTAACAATACCCAGTATTGTTGCTATTTCATCCTAACCATAGACTGTGCTGGCTGTGGCCAATTCTCAGGCATCAGGCTAAGAAATGTTGCAAGTTATACATAGTAATTTATGCAACATGAAAACTTCCTCAAAAGAAGTATCTGTGGCTGAAATGGAAATCACATGGTTACAATGTCATACATTTCTTATTGTCTCTTAAGGATCTTTGCCCTTCTCAAAGCATAAAGGAACTATGCCAGCATTTTTAAATTAGTGGTTTCGAGATTAATTCAAGACGAGCTTTGCTAAAGAAAGCCATATCATTCGCACCCAACTTATCTGAGTCTATGCAAAGAGCTGTATTCAGCACCGAGAAGCCTTGTTCTTTTCCAGAAGAGAGGAGATAATACTTGGTCAGATTGTCAGAAATGGGTGCAAAGAACGAGATGTAGATGAAACAGAAATCTGTACCGTACAACCCCGACTTACATATGCCTCGAGTTACATAAAATTTGACTTACATAATGATTTTGTGCTAAAACCATGCCCCAATTTGCACGATTTTCTATGAGGTTGCTTTGAGTTATGTAGATTCTTTTTCCTATGGATTTGCTTTGAGTTACGTAAAAATTAATTTCCCTATGGCTTTGCTTCAAGTTTCATAAAAAACTGATTTAAGCAAAAGCTTACAGAACGGACTTTTTCGTAAGTAGGGGTTTTACTGTACAGTGATGCCTCATACAACGTCCAAACTTGGTTCCACAAGTTTGGACTTTATATGGATTTGGACTTTGTATGAGGCATGCAAAATCCTAGCCGCGATGCCTCATACAACGTCCAAATCCTTGCTGCGATGCCTCGTACAACGTCGTTTCCATAGGGATACATTGTACTGTAACAGCAGACTTCAGGGCAAAGTCAAGGAAACAGACAGGAAACTGACAGAACTTTAAGAAAACATTGTCTAAAGACTAAATACATTACAAAAACATGTCAAACAACCCTGATTGTCCAAGAACCTGAAGAATGCTGCAAAAATCCCAGAAATGCTTCTAAAAATTCTGATGAAAAATCCAAAAAAATCCAAATTCACGCTCAAAACCGCTCCTAAACACTTTGCCTTGTGCAAAACCCACAATAGCAATGCACACATGTATCCTGTCCTTTATACTGCCCAGGCACAGTGCAACCTGGGAAAAACTGAATGCCTCGTACAAAGTCGAGCGACTTTGTATGAGGTAACTTTTTTCAAGAAATTAGGCAATGTTGTATGAATTTGCTGTTGTATGAAGCGGACTTTGTATGAAGTATTACTGTACTTGCATGTGTAGTTGAGAAAGAAAGAAAAAAATGCAAAAAGCTGGCAAATCAATTTTTGCAGAATAGTTTTAAAAGATGCATAAATGAGAACTAGGAGCAAGGTGCCATGCAAAATTAAGATGCATAAATGTTGGCACAATTTAGTTTGAAATTTTAGAATTATGCTTTGTTCATTTCTTCCACACCCAATCATGTTAGTTTAAAAAGCTAGTAAAGAACTATGCCACAGATTAAATGTTTGTGCAGCACATTAAAATGGGGGCCCCTACCCACTTTTCTCATCTGACTTTAGAAGCAGATTGCCTTGTGGAAGATTGCACTGGGAAGTTCTTGTTGACCAGTAAAGTGATGTGTGCAAAATAATGGCCTATGCCTGTGATGGTGAACCTTGGCACTCAAGGTGTTCTTGGACTTCAAGTACCAGCAGCCCAGTCAGCACTCCCGTTGATCAGGGCTTCTAGGAATTGAAGTCCAAGAACATCTGGAGACCCAGGTTTGCTATCACTGGCCTATGCTTTAGCAGTATATTGAACCATATCTAAAACTTCCATTTGCTTTTTACAGGAGTGCCTCTTTTTGGTAAATATTCCTTGGACAAGATTTGCCTGGTCTTTTAGGGAGAAAATCCCTCTTCTATATACCCCATATAGAGACAAATATATGCCTAGTCAATGAAGAAGGGCTTGGGGCATGAGAACATAAGTTACTTACCAGAATGGAGGTGGCTGGAAAATGTGGAGGCTGAACATAGCAGAGGAAATAAGTCATCAGTGTTAAGCTTCCACATGTCATCTAGAACCAACTTTTACTTCAGCAAGAGGCCGCAATGAGTAGAAGGGGGCAAATGTTTTGTTTTGCCATCATCCTCTGAATTTGGTTACTATTGCCAGATGGGGGCAGCAGTGTGTTAAATCATCTAGCCCAAGGTTCCTCAAATTTGGCTTTCCAGGTGTTCTTGGACTTCAATTACCAGAAGCCCAAGTTGGCACACCTACTGATCAGGGCTTCTGGGAAATGAAGTCTGAGAACAACTGGAGAACCAAGTTTGAGGAACCCTGATCTAGCCAAAGGCAAGGGTGATACCTTTTATTAGATGACCAAAAAAAGGGGGGAACCACACACACAAAATGCAAGTTTTTGACCCATATGAGTTTTTGTCAAGCTGTGTTGGCACAGAAAAAAACATGAGAATTCTAAGTCATGGTTAATGTCTGTGGAACTTAGAAATTAGCTCCAAAATGCAGGTTGCAAACACAAGTTAGGAGTATGGGTTTCAAATTCCACCCCTTGGGGGCCATTGGTTGGCTTCTCACCAAACAAAGGGATATTCTGGTATTTAGTATTATTCCCTTCCCTAATTCCCTTACATTAAAACTCAAGGTTCCTTCTTGGCTGGAAACGGAGATTATACAGAAATGAGGCATATCTATATTAAAAAATAGGGATAAAATTTTACCTATTAGGCAATGACAATTGCTGCCAAATTGACTATTACCTACTGGATAGAGCATTCATTTCTGTCTACATAAAGTTGTTTTTACCAGCTGTAAACTGGTAAGTGATTGCAGTTTATTCAAATCACCCCACCCTATGTATCTTCAGTGTTTGTACCAGCCAAAGTATAGAACAGTAATAGTTAAAAGCAGAGATTTGTAAAGACCAGGTATTTGGCCAGGTTATCCTGCTTTGGTAATAGAGTAGACCATACTGCCAGCGACTCAATGCCAAGTGCCAGGTGGTGGTTACCTTACAACCCTGAGGACCAAAGGCCCAGGGTGCCGAAGTCCATAGAAAAGGTTGATGGTCCCCAAGTGGATTAAATCTATCTTGATGGAGGGCAGTAGCTTCATCAATACTGGCCTTGGACTGAGGAGGACTTTGCGTGCCAAAAGGGCTCAGGACCAGAAAGCAACTTGCGGAACTGGATCAGTGGTATGGGTGTCGTGCTGCAGTGCAGAAGGCAGGAGGCTGATTGCCAATATTCATGGCTGATTGCCAATATTTGGATTCAGATACAGCAGAAGGTATTCTCAGGACTTACTCCAGCAAAAAAATGGGTATTAAAGGATAGTTTGTGTAAGTATAGAGCTCTTTAGTGATTTAAGCCACAAGAAAAGTATCAAAAATGCAATCTAGTAGCAAGATACTTACAGTATTGTATTCCTTTCTTACCATATTTCCTTCATGCAACATAGTGATTAGTTCTGAGATCCAAAGACTGTAGAGTACATCCTCAGGGTACCTTTTTCTTATTTAAGAAACGTACCTTACAAATTCTTCCCAGAATATAATAAAATTACTGCTTTATAACAATCTTTACATATTAATAAATTGATCTTTACTTTGGGTGCTTCTCTTGATATGCAAGCCAAGACCCCATTGCTTTTAAAGTCAGACAAAAATATTTAACTTCTTTGTGGTTTCTGTAAATCACACATATGGAATCTCTGCACCCGCACAGAGCACCATGATGTGACAATTCTTCATCTAGATTTTTGATTTTCTAGACTAGATTTTCATCTAGTCTTCAATAAATACTTCAATTTTCACAAAAGTGCTCAATATACTGATAGGAATGATCCTCCAAGAAGCTCCTTCAGAAGCTGGTCACCTGAAAATATCTCATCAGATTTTAATGTTTATTTAGATGGCAGATGTTTCAGAGACAGACAAAAACAGCAAAATGAAATTGTGTATCCTGAGTGCAAATAATTCCAATAAACCACTTTCAAACACAGGAGTAGCTAGCATGAATAATACCCTATTTTCTTTTGGACCATCAAAAGCAACATAAGAGTGCATATTGTGTCATGATCTCTCTCTCTCTGCTTTGGCTGTCTGCAAAATAGGCAAGGATTATATAAATGATATAAAAATAAACAGCATTAAGAACCAGAAATTGCTATCAGTTGCAGAACTCAGTTGGCAATGTGTTTTTCAGAAAGGAAAAAAAAAGTCATTGGCCATTTTCTTAGTACTCTTTAATCAACAGAAATAGGATAAGCTTTATACACAGTTCACAAACCCCAAGGGAACAATTATTAGAGTAACCTAAACCAGCAGTTGAAACATTCTACCTGACACACATCACTACACTGAAATTATTCAGTTGTGTGACATCCAGTTTTTAATGAACAGGTGTTTTCTTGTAGCACAAAATTGCATCTAATAGGTTTCCTGTTATCTTAACTTGCACACTGGTGAATTCATGTTTTTCCAGTAATTGTCTGTATTCCAAGCCACTTCTTTGCTTGCCTTCTGTCATAGAGAGGGACTGTAAGATTGCTCTAGCAGGGCTTGTTCGCTTTTCATTGAGTACAATTTCTGCTAGTAGCAAAGCACTTCCTGTATTTGTAAATAAATAAATAAAAAGATCCACAAGCATGCCGTCAGAAAAAGCGGTTAGTAAAACATATAGTTTTATTCTACTAGCTTCTTTTCCATAAAGGAAACGTTTTCTTGGAGCTATCAGGTTTTATCTCCCCCCCCCCCGCCCCCCGGTCGTTTTTGCATAATAAAGTGCTTCCTGGTGAACCTTGTCTCAGGCGACTGAACTATTTTTATTGTCGACTGCAACTCTTTGATATTTGAATTTGTTTAAGGTGGATCCCATCTTGCCATGAAGTGACCCGCAACACTATGATCTCGGAGCCATCACCCATGGCACACATGAAGTGTAACATGCAGGATTTAACACCAGGACTGCAATGGACCGCTGCAGCCTTGAGGATATGGACAAGGTGCACTTTCACAGCCAGTCCATCTGGCATGGCCTCTTCCGCCTCCATGACCTTTGGGAACCAGAGTTCCTCCGCTGCTCATTTAGCCGTTTGGGCCCAACATGATGGTTTCCAGTGGCATTTCCTCCACTGAGGGTGACCATCACCCTGCCCCACTATTTTTATAGGGAACTTTTATACAGGACACAGAAGATGCCCCCAAGTTAGTTACCAAAAAATTTGAGTTAATGGATTCAGGGCATGATTAGAATAAATGTGAGTGATGTGCAAACCTTGCAAATATTAAAGAGGCTCCGTGCTCTCCAGAAAATATATACAGATAAGGCAAGAGCAAGCCAGTGATGTCAGTTGCCATTCCATCTCTGTTTGGTAAGGGAGGTTTCAGCACCATTTGAGGTGTTCATGTCTCCATAAACCCAGCAGTGACTATGGATCTGATAATACAATTTTAATTTTGTAACACTCCTCAATATTCCCACTGTACCTTCCATTTTCTTTTGCCAGATTTCCAAAACTAAGAACTTCTATTTGTTGTCTTGTCAACAGCAGTGTAACTTGCTATCTGCCTGCAAAGACTGGATTTCTATTATGAAACCCCATAAGAACAGCCTTGCTGGAACAGGCAACTGCCCATCCAGTCCAGCATTCTGTCTCACACAGTGGCTCACCATTTCCTTCAGGGTATTCCCAAGGAGATGCCTTCACCTTCTTAGGATTCCCTGGAAATGGCATTGAGAGATATCCTGTCTATCTCTCCAACCTGGAGGTTGTCTTTAGGTATCCATAATTATAGCCATTGATACCCTTGTCCTCCATGAACTTGTCTAATCCTTTCTTAAAGCTGTCAAGACTGACAGCTGTCACCACTTCTTCTGGCAGGGAGTTCCATAGACCAGTAATCCTCTGGGTGAAAAAGTACTTTCTCTTATTGGTTTGAGAACTAGTACCCAAAAGTTTCATGGAGTGTCCCCTAGTTCTAGTGTTATGCGATAGGGAAAACAGTTTTTCCTTATCTACTTTGTCCACACCGTGCATGATTTTATAAACTTCAATCAGGTCACCTCTTAGACGCCGTCGTTCAAGAGTGAAAAGGCCCAACCGTTGCAGCCTCAGATGGTAAGGAAGGTGTTCCAGTCCCCTAATCATTCTGGTTGCCCTCCTCTGCACTTTCTCCAACTCCATAATATCCTTCTGGAGGTATGGCGACCAGAACTGTACACAGTATTCCAGATGGGGCCTCACCATAGATTTATAAAGAGGCAAAATGACACTTGCTGACTTATTTTCTAAACCCTTCCTAATGATCCCTTCCTCAGAAAAATGCAAATCGTGACTGCTAAGGCTACCTTAGCAAAACTGGGACCATAGCATGTGGGAAGAGAAGCTTAATCTTTTTGCCAACCCAGTACTATTATATAGTACTGTGAAATTCTGACAAGATTAATGGCAGTATAAAATAATTTAAATAATCTCTTGAAATTCAGTTCTTGCTCAATATCTTTCAATTCTGCAAGTAAGCATACTATATCATTTTGTTCAGTAAATTCCAAGAGAGATGAAAAGGAAAACTCTTACCTGGCTTGCAAACAGCAGCTATTTTGCTTAGGAGAGTGTCAGTCTTTTCATTAGAGCAGTCATGTAAAACTCGCGAAAGTATATAAAGATCTGCTTCTGGAAGATTATCTTTAAAGAAATCACCTGTTTGAGAATATATGTTTATTAATATGTTTATTCTAAAAAGGATAAATGCAATTTACCTTGGTAGCTTCACATACACATTGATATAATAAAAGGAGTTGGTATTTAATTTTTCCAGACATGCTGAGCCAAGACGCTCTGTGCAAAACAAGACAAACCATAGCATATGGAAATAGTATAACTAGCTATCTGCCTGCAAACACAGGGCTATTGGTGAATAAAGAAGCTCATGGCCACATGTAACCTTAACATTTATTGATCTAAAAAAGTCCCAGCCATCAACTTCCATCAATATACATGTACGCGATATAAGAACTGAGATGTTCCAGCAGGGTAGCTATATTAGTTTGCTGCAGCAAACCATGTTATAGGAGGTTGAAGATTTAACAGATTTGTATAGTACAGTAGAACCCAATATAATGAAAAAACTCCGTTCTGTGGCGCTCCTCGTTATGAGTTTTTTCGTTATACTAATCGCTATTGGCGATACCCCGCATAACGAAAATAATGTTTTTGTTATACAGGGTTTTGTTATGCGAGGTATACCTTGCTTAATGAAAACCCTGTATAACGAACATTTTATTTTCGTTATGCAGGGTATACCTCGCTTAACGAAAACCCCGTATAATGAAAAATTCGTTATGCAGGGTATCACGGTTAGCACAAAAGCACTTTGTTATACAAACTTTTCATACGAAGCGTTATACAGGGTTTCACTGTATAAGATTTTGTGGATTACAGTCTGCTTCATCACATATAATGTCCTAGAACAGTGCTGGCCAACCTTGGCACTCCAGATGTTCTTGCACTTCAATTCCCAGAAGCCCTGATCAGCAGGTGTATTAACTTGGGCTTCTGGGAATTTAAGTCCAAGAACACCTAGAGTGCCAAGGTTGACCATCACTGTCCTAGAATTACATGTATAGCTATACACACAAAGTTGTGAAATTTTACAGCTCTATATAAATGGTAAATATGTTTATATGTATGTACTCAAATGCTGACATGAGATAGAAATGAAATGGAGGAAGTACATTTTTTATAAGAAATCACCTTAAGCTAAGATTTCCCAACTTTGGGGTCCCAGGTGTTCGTTGACTTCAATTACCAGAAGCTCAAGTCAGCATACCTGTTGATCAGGGCTACTGTGAATTGAAGTCCAAGAACATGGGGGGGGGGGGGGAATGCAATGTTGGAAACCCTGCCTTAAGTGGTCCTTTAATAGTGCTCACCTTATATATTTTTCTCCACTTTTGCAAGAAACTCAGTGCCTGAAATTCTATTGGTATTTGCATAAGGATTTTGTAACTCACCATGTTGGGCACCACTCAGTTGTGTGATTAGATGTGTCAAGTCGACACAACGAGCCATAGCAAGATTTACAAACATTAACTAAATACCATTACCGTTCTGGTTAATGTTTGAGAAAACAGCACTTGTTTTGACAGACAATGCTTTTATAATATGCTGCTCCAAAAATGAAGGGAACACATAAACAAAACAATGTAACCCCAAGTCAATCACACTTCTGTGAAATCAAACTGTCCACCCTGGTAGCAACACCGATTGACAATCAATTCCACATGCTGTTGTGCAAATGGAAGAGACAACAGATGGACATCAGAGGCAATTATCAAGGCATCCCGAATAAAGGTGTGGTTCAGCAGGAGGTGACCACAGGCCACTTTTCAGTTCCTTTGCTTTCTGGCTGATGGTTTGGTCACTGTTGAACGCTGGCGGTGCCTTCACTCTAGTGGTAGCATGAGACGGAACCTTCAACCCACACAAATGGCTCAGGTAGTGCAGCTCATCCAGGATGACACATCAATGCGAACTATGGCACGAGAGTTTGCTGTGTCTGCCAGCGTTGTGTCCAGAGCATGGAGGCGCTACCAGGAGACAGGCTGGTACATCAGGAGATGTGGAGGAGGCCGTAGGAGAGCAACAACCCAGCAGCAGGACTGCTACCTCCACCTTTGTGCAAGGAGGAACAGGTGGAGCACTGCCAGAGACCTGCAAAATGACCTCCAGCGGGCCACCAATGTGCATGTGTCTGCTCATACGGTCAGGAACAGACTCCATGAGGGTGGTATGAGGGCCCGACGACCACAGGTGGGGGTTGTGCTCACAGCACAACACCGTGCAAGACGTTTGGCATTTGCCAGAGAACACCAAGATGTGCAGGTTCGCCACTGGCGCCCTGTGCTGTTCACAGATGAAAGCAGGTTCACACTGAGCACATGTGACAGACGTGTCAGGGTCTGGAGACGCCATGGAGAATGTTATGCTGCCTGCAACATCCTCCAGCATGACTGGCTTGACGGTGGGTCAGTAATTGTGTGGGGTGGCATTTTCCTGGAGGCCCGCACAGGCCTCCATGTGCTCGCCGGAGGTAGCCTGACTGCCATTAGGTACCGACATGAGATCCTCAGACCACTTGTGAGACCATATGCTGGTGCGGTTGGCCCTGGGTTCCTCCTAATGCAGAACAATGCTAGACCTCATGTGGCTGGAGTGTGTCAGCGGTTCCTGCAAGACGAAGGCATTGATGCTATGGACTGGCCCACCCGTTCCCCAGACCTGAATCCGATTAAGCACATCTGGGACATTATGTCTCGCTCCATCCACTGATGCCACATTGCACCACAGACAGTCCAGGAGTTGGGGGTTGCTTTAGTCCAGGTGTGGGAGGAGATCCCTCAGGAGACCATCTGCCATCTCATCAGGAGCATGCCCAGGTGTTGTAGGGAGGTCATACAGGCACATGGAGGCCACACACTCTACTGAGCCTCATTTTGACTTGATTTAAAGACACAGTTGGATCAGCCTGTAGTGTTTTCTTCCACTGTCACTCTGAGTGTAACTCCAAATCCAGACCTCCATGGGTTGATGAATTTGATTCCCATCGTTAAGTTTTGTGTGATTTTGTTGTCAGCACATTCAACTACAGTATGTTAACAACAATAGAAATACAACATTTCAGTCATTCAGATTGTGGGATGCCTTATTTTTGTGTGCCCTTTATTTTTTTGAGCAGTATAGTTGGAGAAAAGGTTCCCCTTGTGGATCTGGTAAGAAGATTCAGTATCTTACTACTCAGTGCTCTCCATGTAGAAACAAGTGAGAACCATGGCTAGGTCTACTGTTTATTATCTGTCCCTTGTCCAGAAACTCTCCTTAATTTCTTCTTTGTCCGTGACTAGGCCAGATGTGAAACTGCCAATATGAAGGCACCTTTTGGTGAGTTCATTCAGCAGTTCCTTTCACCTTACCTAGTGTGAGAAAGATTAGCTTGTAACAAAAGTTTACTGTTACCAGGGTATGTCCGATGTGGTTCAAAAATAACACAATCTTCAAGGAGGCTCTTTCTATGTAACCCCTATCCTTAATTGGAGACGACAGAAGTAAGCATACTGATCTGGGTAAGCTCAAACTACTGTATTTCACTCTATACTGGGTTTGAGTAAGGTGTTATACAAATAAAACTTATTATTATTATGATTATTATTATGATTATTATTATTAATAATAATAATAAATGGGTCTACCTTTGTTGATAACCTGGAGGTTTATGGGATATGGCTGGGGAACCTTTTGACTACTGAGATCAACATTACTTTGATCCATACTCATTAGGCTTTGCATTCTAGTATCTTATAGGACAGCCAAGTGGGCAGATTTTTCAGAATGAGCCAAGCTCCAAATAAAACAATGATCAATCTTCAGCTGTTTATTGCAGACTCCCCACCTCTGCTATTCAAGCTGCAGTGTTCATATGTTTACCTGATGTGAAAGATACTCGATCGGTGTTTTTCCTTGAAGGCTGAAAGCTAGAGACACTTGTGACGATATCTGGGAGGTCAAACACAGTGACTTTCATATCTGGATAGAGATGGGTTAATTCATAGGCTAAAGCTCCTGTACAACCTGTAGAGCGCAAAATATTCAAAGAAGAGTTTACTTTAGTTCCAATTCTGCTAAAATGCACATATAGTGTCAGTATTCAATGCTTACATAAAAGTGTTCAAAACATTTAAGTCGTATATAGTCTATGAAACCTTTCTGTGCAACCTCATCTTCAGAAATTACAAAATCATGCTTTCAGTGTTTGTATGAGATCTTAACATTGTTAGTCTTTAATATTTGCTATGATAGCAGTAAGTAAACAAAATTATCCAAAACAACCAGAGACTTATTCCTGTACAGTTTTGAATATGTTGCCTAAATGAAACAGGAACAGAAAGCGTTAAACATGACATTATGCGAATACTCACCTCCCAAATCACATACAACTTGAAATTTTGAAAGATCAAAAGCTGTGCCTATGTCTCTTGCTGTCAGTTTGGAAATGCTGTGCATAGCACTCATAAACTGCTGCTTCAGCTCTGTAGTTTGGTAATAGAAACCCTTTAATAAATTAAAAAGGAACCACTGAATAATTAGGCTAAATAGTATATATTAAAACACATATGGGTAGTTACATGAAAAAAAAGAACTAGAGACTTACTAATGCTCATTTTGATTCATGGCACATGGCTACTTAAGAATAGGTTTAAAATTACAGTAAATTCAAATTTGTTGCAGAATACCGTATAGACAATTTCAAAACAGAAGCTAAGCTCCATCTTGTGATTCAAATAAATTAAAATAGTTCATTGATCTTACTTTACATAAAATCCATAATACCCTGGACAAGTTGAGGAGCATGACATTTAAAAGTTACTTCCTGAAACACTGTGTAATAAAACAAATTCAAAAAATGAGTGAAAACCTGACAAGTGACCATCTTCAATACTCTACTGTTCTGAACAGTGTTTGAAAAAGATTATCTCTACATAAAGAATGTTCAGGATCTGTATTACCTTAAACAAATCACCTGCTTTTCCCCCAAATATATGTTGATTCTGTGACGTCCCTTCCTTGACTGCTGTTTCCAAATGTGTGAACAGAGGCCACATGCACTCATTGCAGTGGAGAACGTAGCCATGAAGTGAATATTCACTTTTTGATACCAGATATAGATTTGCCAATTCTGAATTGCTGTAACCTTTAAAGACATTGGAAAAACTAACCTTGCAAAATTGTTTTAAGGTTTTATTATTTCCATTAATTGATCTAAAAGCAGTAATAAGTAACAGTAATCAACAGGTTTACAAAACTCTACTGATTTTCACACATCAAATTCTGCATACAATTTAGCAACCACCACCCCCCGCCCCTGCTTTTATGGCAAAACTTCACCTTGGTGATCCTTTTTTAATAGGCCAAGAGAAATACAGGCATCAAGTAACCTTTCTGTGCCACATACAGAAGTATTAAGTTGATTTGCAGCTTGCACTGTGGTCATGGTGCCCTTATCTTTGAGAAGATCAAATAGCTTCAGCTTACACGCCACAAACAAAGCCTGTAGATATGCAGTAGAGAAGCACTATTAAAAGAAAAATCATTCCCCCCCCATCAATCCATAAACCTCTCAGTGTTATTGCTTCATCTACTTTAACTAGTTTAGACATTCAGGAATGGACCATTTTAGGATATGTATCTGCTTACTAATTATTATTATTTGGGGGGGGGGGGGGATGACCAAGAGACCATAGTCACATAGACCAGTTAGAAATGTATAACTCAAGCTGTAATCTTTGAGACTGTGAAGCCTAGTATTTTGTTGGTTATCACTTCATTTCCCCCCGATAATATACAAAGCTTTACAAAACACCACTATCATTATGTGTTTATTTTACTTTACCATAAGATCTCTGGAGCTCTAACAGTTGTCCTAAAAATATTGACACAGCCAGGCACATTCTGTAGAATATTATACATTTACAGACTGATGCTTTTACAGACTGGCATGGCAAAGACCAAAGACAGTATTTACCTTTGATGCTCTGAAACCATCCAAAAGATGCATGAGTTTAGCTGGGAACTTTGCTGCATCTTCTGCCACTCCATTTTGACTTTCTATAGGCAGGTAGCAGTTTTGAGTACTCTTTATGCATTTTACTGCGTTACGGCCAACTGCATCATTGGTTAGCCTTTTTGTATCTTCAAACTGCACACAATCTGAGGAGTCACATTCTCCATCACTTATAATCTCAAAAGTCTCTACTGTTGGGATAGAGTCATGTTTTGTGTGATGGATAGTGTGTTTCGGGGGAGGGTAATATAATTCTGCTAACTTTTTGCAGAAATGGTTCAAAGGAAATCCCACTACATTCAAGAAATCTCCATGAACATATTCCACTAACATTCCTCCAAGAGCCTGGATCCCATAGCCACCGGCTTTATCCCTGAAGATAAAGTAAAAATAAACAAATTAACTTAGAGGAATGAATAGTAAAGAATTAGTAAAATTAAATCTATTTTTCAAAGCTCTGGTATAGTCCAAAATGGAGTTCTGCACAAGCGCAAACCCAAACGTGTGGATTCACAGACGTCTCGAAGAAGAACAATATTAAATTCATATGCAGCAAAAGAAATGGATCTGATAATCTGAAAACCTGGATATCCAGCTCCTATGTGGAGTTCCCTGTAATCTCCCATTTAGGATGTCATTCAGAGCTGCATTTACCTAGCTTCAGAATTTCAGTGCTAGTGCTCTAAAAGCATTCATCAGACCTCAACCATTCCTGGCTTACGCCTAGCACCCTTGGTTAAGGTTTATGAAAGTGGACTGTCTGGAGTCTTTTGGAATCCAGGTGCAGAACACAATCAAATTGTTTTAATTAGAATACATCTGTTGGTTTAAGAATCTAGGTAGTCTTAAAAGTCTTTGGTGCCACTCTATGCATAATTCAAATATTTGAGTTGTCCTAAAAAAATATTTTACCAATTTGGCATTGCCAGTTATAATTGAAAGAGTCTGTAATATCTAACATATATGTTGTTTTTAAGATGCCCCACCGAAAGCTGCTGTTTGCTCCTGTGTAAACTGTATACTTTGACACTGCTCCAGAAGAATGTAGAAAAAGCAGATGTGGTTCATTACTTTTTCTCTAAGAAAAGAATTTGGTAGTTCCTGATTCATGAACATACTGGTATCTTTGTTTTAGTCTCATTTCCACATATACGTTTGGTAACAATAAAATATCGGCTGCATTGAACGGAATAAAACAAACGTAAAGAATAAATAAGCAGATAAATAAATCCCATTCAGAGCTACCCTCAATACTACTGTCAGCATGGATCCAATCTGGGTAGACCTTAAAATTTCCCCATTACTCGTAAAGGAAGAATGAATGGGACTCTAAAAAACAAGCATTACAAAATACTATAATTTCTGTAGTACATCATTTATTTTTGTCCAGCCAGATAGGGACAAATTTAAGACACTTGTGTGTGATGCTCTATTGAGATTAATTCTTAAAACCAAAGGGCATGCTGCTTCTCTCCATCATACATTTTAAAGCTGACTTAAAATTTCAACTTTTGACCTTGCTGAAGCGCATGTTATAAATAGGCATTAAAATCCCAACTATAACTGAACTAGATAACAGCTAAAGCCACTGACAATCCCATCAGTTTACACAGAGAGGTTGCCATCTGAACATCTGCCTTATCTGTCGCAAGGCTAACATTCTTCCTAAAACACACAACTAGGGAGTATATATTGTGCTGATCTCAGCGTTCTGATTCTGAACAGAAAATAAAGGAAGCTGCCCCTAAAATCTATGGATTACAAATAAATATATTTTTACACCAGCAAAAATGACTACACTAAGTATCTGGCTGTGGAGCAACAGGTTGGGAATTTGATTCCTTACTGTGCTTCCAAGGAAAAGAGCCAGCCTGTGTAGTTATATGAAAGCTGCAGTCAAAATTAAAATTGCAGAATACAGATTACAGAGTACCATAAATTAAAAATAGATTTAAACATTCAAATTCGAAAATATTCTTGAGGTCCGTTTCTTACACCCATTAACCAAACAGCTTACAGGAGCTGTGAGTAGGCCTGCCATGGCCCACCATTCTGCCAAGGCAGATTTATAAAGATGCAAATGGTCTATCAAATAACTTAGGACAAGGTTATTTAGCAGTATATAACTAATACAGTAACTAGCGCTTTAAATTGGACCTGGAAATGCGAAGGCCATCAGTACAGCTGGTATAACGTTGATGTTAAATGCTTGGATTGCCAAGTCTCTGCAGGGAACAAGCTGGGTGCATTTTGCAACAACTTTCAAGTCCTGTTTAAAGGACTCAGCAATATAGTCTAGATTAGTGTAGTCTAGATTTATCTGCGGCATGATTTACAGTAGCAAGGTTTGCTTTTTTAATTAACTCTTTGGATTACTGCCTAAAACACATTAATCTTATGATATAATCGGAGTTATCATTTATGACAAGCTATGGGGAGTGGTGTCTCCTCACTTTGCGTTTCAAAACCTCATATAGGAAGTGGAAGGAAGGCCAGGCTACGAAGGAAGAGTACGGACAAGTAACAAAGGATTGCAGGGATGGTGTTAGGAAGGTAAAAGCTGAGTTGAGGCTGGCAGGAGATGCTAAAAGCAACAACAAAAAGCATTCTTCACGCAGTTCCTTCAATATCCATGGATGCAGTTCATCAGATCCTGGGGATTTGAACTCATTCAAGGTAGTAAGGGATTCCTTGACTGTTTGTTTATCAATTTCAAGATGCAATCCTGCCCCTTGCCTGGAGGGATTTATTTATTTATTTATTGTTTGTTTGTTTGTTTGTTCAATTTCTACCCCGCCCAATCAGCCAAGGACGACTCAGGGCGGCTAACAAACACAGGATAAAACAGCAGATAAAACAATTAAAACTACACACACACACCAATTAAAAAAGGGTGCTGGAACCGAAGGCAAGAAGCAATCTGATCTATATCAGCCAACCCAAGGTGGTCACCCTCCCACCAGCACCCCATACTTGGCCCGCCAGCCAGGTTTTAAGTTCTTTTCTGAAGGGCAGCAATTCTGTCTGGAGCCGCAACTCTGTTGGCAGGAGGTTCCAAAGGGCCGGTGCAGACACGGAGAAGGCCTTCCTCCTTGTGCTAGAGAGACGAGCCCCTCTAGGTGATGGTACAATCAGAGAGCCCATCCGATCCGCTCTAGTCGGGCGGACAGACATTCTTGGGGTGATGCAGTCTCTTAGGTATCCTGGCCCACTACCATGTAGGGCTTTAAAGGTCAAAACCAGCACCTTGAATTGCACCCAGAGGCAAACTGGAAAATGCTACGCTTTGGGGAGAAAAGGAGCTGAAGTAGGATTTGAGCACTTCTGTCTTTTCTTTCTCCTCTGTTCTCATTTTCCCATCCCCATTGAGTAGTGAGGACTGCAGTGGCTCAAGTGCCTAAGACGCTGACTGGGAGGCGGAAGGTCAGCAGTTCGATTCCCGAGTCCTGCAGGACGGAATGAGTGCCCGTCTTTGTACCAGCTCCTGCCAACCTAGCAGCTCGAAAGCAAGAAATTGCAAATAGATAAATAGAGACCACTTCGGTGGGAAGGTAACAGCATTCCGTGAGCTTCGGTGTCTAGTCATGCCTGCCACATGACCACGGAAACGTCTGCAGTAGCAGACAGCGCTGGCTCTTCAGCTTAGAAACAGAGATGAGCACTGCACCCTAGAGTTGGATACGACTGGCTTTCGAGCAAGGGAAACCTTTACCTTTACTGAGTAGCTAAGCTTTTTTCTTTTCTCTATCTTTTGCTTTGGAAGTTTGGTATTCTATAATTCAATGTTTAACACACACTGGGACTGAGAACGTTATTGCTGATGTTTCCCAACACCAATTCCTCTACTGCCCCCATCCCATCTCTAATGCTGCCATAGACTTGTTCACTCTTGTTTACAGTACAGCTCATTTTCTTTTAAATAAACAGGACTGGACAGTAACTAATTTTATGTTCTCAGTGAAGTACACAGGCACTAGGTACACATAGTTATTTTTCTTCAAAACACAAACTTTTTCAAGCTATTAGGACTGTTCAAAATCATTTTACACTTACATTGGCTCCCCACTGTGAATATATTCCCATAAGAGTTCTTCAGAGAGTTCAGAAAATTTAACTTTAGTTTCTTCGTAGAAACCTGTGACTTCAGTCTCTAGCTGGTTATCTTTAAAAATAAATAATTTTATTTATTAAAAACTGACCTGTTTGGGGGGAAAGTTTCAATGCAGCTTACAAAAGTGCACCTATCGCGCCTTCACCCAACATGGTTTTTAATGTATGAACTGTTACCTTGGAAATTAATAACTAAAAGCAGTAAGTGTGCTTTAACATAGACAGAAAGGAGGAATTAGTTTTAAAAACTGCAACAAGGCATTCTTATGTCTATTTTCAATGACATGTGATTGGAAGACTTCCTTATAAATCACAGCAATTCAGCAGAGAAGGGAAGAGTTCTAATTTTACTAAATAATGATTCTGGTCTTATAGAACAAGTATTATTTCAAGGATTACAGAGACATGTGGGTTTAATTTATTTTAAAAGTCATTTTAAATTTTACTCTTTTTTATTATTTCAGAATATAGTGATACATTGGTTCCACAAGTTTGGACTTTATATGGATTTGGACTTTGTATGAGGCATGCAAAATCCTAGCTGCGATGCCTCATACAACGTCCAAATCCTTGCCACGATGCCTCGTACAATGTTGTTTCCATAGAGATACATTGTACTGTAACAGCACAGACTTCAGGGCAAAGTCAAGGAAACAGACAGGAAACTGACAGAACTTTAAGAAATCATTGTCTAAAGGCTAAATACATTACAAAAACATGTCAAAAAACCCTGATTTTAGGGGACAAACCATACAAGTTTTTTAACTTTTGAAAACATTAACCTATATGGTAACAGACAACAAGATACTTCCAGCAGGAATGTGCGTGAAAAACAATAAGGGTTGTAATTTATCCTGTCAATAGTAACTGTAGGAATAAGGACTGGTTGAAGCCTCTGGAAGAGTTCTGGCAACTAAAGCATCTGCTCAGGCATCCTCTTATCTATCATACCTTTCATCATTATTCATGCCAGGGCTGATCGATCATTGTTCAAATGAGGCTATTAAGTAAAGATATGCAGACAATACCACCCTAATGGCAGAAGACCTAAAGAAGCTCCTGATTAGGTTGAAAGAAGAGAGTGCAAAAGCTGGCCTGAGACTCAATATCAAGAAAACCAAGATAATGGCAACAGGCCATATCAATCCCTGGAAAATAGATGGAGAAGAAGTAGAAGCAGTGACAGACTTTACTTTTTTAGGATCAAAGATCACTGCAGATGGAGATTGCACCCATGAAATAAAAAGGCGACTGATTCTTTGGAGAAAAGCTTTGAAAAACCTGGGGAACATAGTTAAAAGTAGAGACATCTTACTGCAAACAAAGATCTGCATAGTCAAAGCAATGGTATTTCCGGTGGTAATGTATGACTATGAGAGCTGGATCATTAGAAAGGATGAGCGAAGAAAAATAGATGCCTTTGAGATGTGGTGCTGGAGGAGAGTTTTGAGAGTCCCCTGGACAGCAAGGAGAACAAATAGGTCAATATTAGAAGAGATTAGCCCTGACTGCTCCTTAGAAGGACAAATAACAAAGATGAAGATGAAGTATTTTGGACATCAAATGAGAAGAGAGGATTCACTTGAGAAGGCCTTGATGCTGGGGAAGGTGGATGGCAAAAGAAGAAGGGGTCGGCCAAAGATGAGATGGCTAGATGGTATTGTAGACACAATGGGCACGGGGCTATGCGGATTGAGGAGGATGGTGGACGACAGGAGTGCCTAGAGAGCGATGGTCCATGGGGTCGCAAAGAGTCGGAGTCAACTGTGCGACTGAACAACAACTTAATAGCCTCACATAAATTCTGGAGTTATGTTTT
Source organism: Bradypodion ventrale (assembly GCA_035047345.1). NCBI lineage: Eukaryota > Metazoa > Chordata > Lepidosauria > Squamata > Chamaeleonidae > Bradypodion > Bradypodion ventrale. Next base: position 254,423,714 of record JAWDJE010000003.1, read on the forward strand.
ATTTTCCCTGAGCATGATCATTCACATATTCATCATTAACAAACATCCAGTGCAGGTAAATATTTTTGGGAAGGGGCTTAAGTATCTAGTAGATTTGGAAAGATAAACAGATGAAATTTGGCTATGTTTTCCATAACTGTGCAAGTGGAATCAATGTATAGGTTATCAAACCATAGCCAGTAAAACAGCAAAGACAGACAATACATTCTAATTCAGGGAGTAATATTATGGTTGGAAAGTGGGAATTATTCATTTCAATTACAACTGATGTAAGTTGAAAGAGATGAAGGTTGCTTAAAATGCTTGCTGTTAATTTGTGTGATCTTAAATTTAAAAACTGAGCAAATTTTTAAAGTATTATGCCATTTCCTTCGTGTACCAAGGAAAGTGATTAGCAGCACGTCACCACAGGGCCAATACATACATAGAGTATTTATTTAATACTCAGCTTTCCAGCTTCCTCTTCAGGAATCACTAGATCTGGAATGAAGCAGTGAGTCACTTGTCTCCACCACTGTCACTTTGCTCATAAAACCATCACCAAGTCAAAAGAGACATTTCTTCTTATGAATAAGACTGCAGATTTTTTCAGGATTCTTGCTTGCTCAGAGAGCCAGTATTCAGAAGAAACCTCTCCCCTTTGGACTGAGTAATCACTGAGTAAAGCAAAAACAGGACTAAGTGCTTCCCTCTAAGCATGTTCCAACCTCTGGATCCAGTAATGCCTGAATAAAGCAAAATCCCCACACTCATAGTGTTGCTAAGAGTAAGTCATCTATGTAGTTCATGATTTATCATGGACATTTATATTGTTATAAACTACCTTTACTACTGCAATGAACAATGGCAACTCCGGTGAAGACACTGTGCTCCTTGCCACTCAACCTGTTAAGGAAAAGAAGACATAAACTGTAAATATTCTACAGTAAATATAGATTACATATAAAATCTAAGGCTCAACTTTGAGATAGTGTTTTTTTATGAATAATACAGCAATTCTGTAGAGCAAGCCACTCAGTTTTATAGCTTTATAGGTGGCATCTGAAATAGTGTTAGTTTTTCCTTTGAAAATGGTGAAAAACTAAAGCCAAAAAGATCATCAACAAAATTAAAGCTGGATCAAGTGAATTGCAGCCTGTGGTGCATACAGACCTCTCTCATAAAGTATTAAACACCCTGATTTTTTGAATTTGTTTTGCCTGAAATGCCAAAGTTTGCCTGAAAAGGTCAACAGCATCTTCAGGGGGCATAACTCACCATTTCAGACCATTCACACATGCACTTGATTAATAATGCTCATAGTCACTTTTTTAAAAAACCAGCACGAAGCCATTGATGTCTTTTCTTGAAAAATTGGAGGTGGGGGGAGAGGTTGCCCAAAAGGACAAACTTGTAGATTATAAAGGGAGCAGTTAGGGATCCGCAACGATTTTCAAACAAATTGGGAGATGCTGGGAGGGGAGAGGAAGCAGCCCTGAATAGATAACTGTTCTGGGATATAGTCACTTAGTTTATTGGCACTGCAATGCAAAGGCTTTTAAATCCAAAGTGGCAGTGGCGGCGGCAGGAGAACACCAGTCTGGCCTGCCAAATGTCAGAGGGGGCATGATCAGGCCCCCAGCTTTAAAAGGTTGAGATCCCCTGACTTTATTCCTTTTTTTTACCTGTTCATTCAAACTTTTTTTTCCTTCTGTGGGAAAAGGGAACAACAGCTGTTAAGTCAGTAGTGGGGATAAGCCAAGAGAAGAAGTCTTTGTTCAATAGTTTAAACAGCAACCCCAAACTCAGTGCAGGGGTTTGAGTGGATTGCCAGTTGGCAGCAGTACACACATATGTAAACACCCCACATACTGTAACAGTCCAATTGTTTGCTAGTTGCTTTTCTTTCTTGGCAAAAACCAGGCAAAGTAAGTTAATGTTGCTCATTTTCACATCCCATTTGTTTCCCCCCATTGATTTTGATGTGACAAATGTTCAACCTCTATTCAGCTGTGCCAATCCTGATTACCAGGATTGCTGTCCACATTAGTGTTTACAAGTTTAACATGTGCAAAAGCACAACAGAAATACGAACAAGAGACTGTATGTTTTCTAATAGATCCAAATTTATAATGGACAGCTAGAATTACAGTGGCCGAAATCCTTTCACACAGTTATGCAGAAGGCATAACTTTTAGTTGCAAATTGCTGAAGTTAGGAAATCTCCATAAGCATTATCTGTTGCATGATCAGTCACACAACTCAGTATGCAACAGAGAACACCTATGGAGATTGGTTAACGTGGACCAGTTTACTAGTAAAGTTAAAAACTTTCCCTAATTGTACAACAGAATTCCAGCTGCTGTGTTCTATTTAGTTATAAACAGAAAATACAATTAAGCATGACTTGTTGGTTAGTAAAAAATCATAAGTAATATGGTTTTTTAAAAGTTCAATTTGACAAAGAACAGATTCAGAAAGTGAATCAATTATTTATCTGTTATGAGATATATATCATATATGTTGTCAACTACTGTATACAGACAGCAGACTGTAACAATTTTCTTACCAATGAAGCAAAAAACATGTTATCTCTTAAGCTGCAATAGCAACTAAAATATCTCCTGTTCTTGAAGGAATTCATCATCTACTTTCAATTTTCACAAAGGCTAGTATAGGAGTAGTACATATAAGCAGAAATGCTGGTATTTAAGATATTATTTTAAAATTATAAACCTTGAAAGCATCCTGTAAGCATCTTGCTTATCCACTGGTTTCTCCAAAATCTGTTCTTCTATTGTCTGTAACAAAAAATATTTATCCTTTGCTACATCTATTGCATTATTGTGATATTTATGTCAAACTATAAGACTAAAACTTGCAAGAATTCTAAACATAAACACTAATTAGTGTTCAGTCATTAAAGAGTGATCATGATTACACAGAAAAACATTTTTCACCCTCATAGTTCTTTCCATTTAGCCACCGAACCGCTTACAAAATAACACAATGACAAATTATTTTCAAAACACACCCCTAAAAGAAGGAGCATTCCTACTGTGACCCCCCTCATGGAACTACAGAAACAGTTCCGAGGACAGGTTTTGTTCATTCACTTAGTGGGACTGGCAGAGAAAATGAGATAAGCCCATGATGGCGAACCTTGGCACTCCAGATGTTCTTGGACTTTAATTCCCAGAAGCCCAAGCCCCCTGTGAATCCACATGAATGGGTTTACCGTAATTCATCCGGCCCGCACCGCCCTCATCGCTCCCGGAAGCGGAAATAAAACACGCCCGTATGGGGTGCCACGAAAAGACTTCCATGCCTGTGGCCTCAATCTACAATGAAGTCTATAGGTATGAGGGTGCTGTATAGATTCAACTGTTTTAACTCTGTATGTATGTGAGTTGCTTTCTCTTTTCTTGTTTTTTTTTTCTTAGCTAAAGCACTGAGGCTTCTATTTTCTCTTTTTGCAATAGAAAAAATCAAATACTGTTTTTAAAAAGGACACTTACTGTATTTATACAGTGGAACCTCAACAACAATCGCCCCGTATAGCAACGAAATTGTATAACAATTAGGTTTTTGGGGGAAATGGCATCCCGCATAACAATTTTCCCTATGGAAAAAATCGTACAACAATTTTCAATGGGAAAAACCATTTAGCAAAAAAATCGTTGTACAATGCATCCCATAGGGGAAATCGCTATACGATGCATGCATCATATAGCAATTGTTTCGTACAACAACGAGCCCCATGGAATGGCTAAAATTGTTGAATGAGGTACCGCTGTATATACATTGTAAGCCACCCTGAGTGGTGTTTGCACCAAATGTCGGGGTATAAATGTGAATAAATAAATACATAAATAAAATATAGCCATATCAGAAAGCAGCAGCAATCAGATTAAATGGGGTGGGGGATCAGCGGTCTAGAATTAGACTTCCATAGTCTTGATTCCTTACAGGTACAACTCCTGGTTTTCTTATAGTTATATGTCACATTGCTTTATATGGATGGTAGAATTTGACAGAAGGGCCACAGATATAATTTTGTGCAGCCATGGGATGGCAAATGGGATAAATCAGGTAATGCCAAATTCATAAAACCCAGCAAAATCTCAGATTCTTCATCAAATAGGATTTGCAACAGCTAACAAAATGCAGCAAGCAGTAACCTTAATACAGTAATGTTTAGGTGTTTTGTTTTCCAGCTATGTATACAAGTACGTAAACAGTATGAGCAGCAGGAGTTTAATTCTCTACACTAAGCATTAATAAATAAACTCTGTAGCAATAGCAATTATACTTATATACCACCCCATAGCGCTTGGTGCACTCTCTGGGTGGTTTACAGATAATTAGAACTTTGCCCTCAACATTCTGGGTACTAATTTTACCAACCTCGAAAGGTTGAATCAACCTGGATTCAAATTCAGGATCAAAGTCACAACATTTTGGTTACAGTACAGCAATCTAACCACTGTTGCCACCAGGGCTCCTGTACAGAAATCCCCATTTCTATTCTAGGGTTACAGTGCTGATAAAGCAAAAGTTACTAATCAAGTAAATCTATCAATTAGCGGTCATAACTCACCACTATAGTGTCTGCTCCTATAACGACATCTGGTGTTCTAAGATGTTTCTGAAAGAAAAATAAATACGCATATTTTGCTCAGTTTTGCTCCACTTTTAACAATGGTTCCCTATCGCCTATTTTCTATCAATCTGAACTGGGTAACCAATCCAATAGCAAGTAGGAAACCGGCACACAGAAGCTTTATTAAAGGTAAAGGTTTCCCTTGCTCGAAAGCCGGTCGTATCCGACTCTAGGGTTCAGTGCTCATCTCTGTTTCAAAGCCGAAGAACCAGCATTGTCTGCTTCTGCAGACGTTTCTGTGGTCATGTGGCAGGCATAACTAGACACCGGAGCGCACTGAACGCTGTTACCTTCCCACCAAAGTGGTCTCTATTTATCTACTTACAATTTCTTCTTTTCGAACTGCTAGGTTGGCAGCTTTATTAAAGTCACCAATATCAGACGCTGGCAACTCGTAGAAGCCTCTCCCCCCCCCCCCATCCCTACTTTGCTTTTAAGGTTTTAAGGTTTTCTCTTCTGGTTTTTTTAATTAAGCTAAAACACAGAGGCTTCTATTTTCTCTTTTCGCAATACTTTTAATGTGAACTTTTGTGAACTGATTCAATTTCCTCAGACATTAGATTGATACTATATGACTGTCATATTTATACATGGCCCCATGAATAAGTGGGGACACAGCTGATGAACAGTGGTTATTCTCCATAGTTTGTGGGGAGGGGGCATGAGGTCCTTATGCAAAGAAAAAGGATCACTACAAAATTACATAAATAGCTATGATTCTCTGAATAGCTGCCCAGAGAACCATCCAGAAGATGACAGCAAAGCAGGACTGTAACTGAAGAAACAATTCATTTGGCTTCAAGTGGTTTCAGCTAGTGGCTAGCAGAGATTCTCAACCTGTGGCCCACAGGCCGGATGCATCCCACGGCACCATTTCAAGTGCCCCCCCACTGCCTCCACCACACCAGGAAGTGCCACGTGGTGGAGGAAGGGCAAAATGGCCATCCAGCCCCCGAAGTTGTCTGAGGGAGCATGACCCGGCCCAAGGTTATAAAAGGTTGAGAACTCCTGGGTTAGACTAAATTTTATTCCTAATTCTCTAATAGGGGCTTGTCATAATTCTGTTTTACTTTCTCCCTGGCCAAATAAGAACTTTGAGTTTTAAAAGAAGGCAACGGGCGAATAAGAGCAGATTAATGATTACTCGTTTGAGGAGTTGGGAGAGAAAATTCAACCTAGGAGTAGAAACTGAAACCTACATCCTGATGAGTGTTTGCAGCTTGCATTTTTGAACTCACTTTTAAGAAACATATCTGGCACAAGCATAGATTTTAATGTTTAATTTTTTTGTGGTCCAATAAAGATAACATCTGCCCTCGCCTTGTATTTAATTTAATAGATTTATATACCCCCCCCCCCCCTATCCAAAGGACTCTGGGCGGTGTACACTAAGACCAATATACAGGTAAAACAATTAAATATTGTTTTATTGTTTTATGTATTATGTAAGGGCCTGTTGCGAATATCTGCCGCTAGGCGGCGCTTAGGTCCCGGAGGAGACTGATCAATAAGCGATACGAGGCAAGGAGTCAGGATCAGATCAGTGCTTTATTGGAAAATACACACACCTTTTATAGGTCAGAAGGCAGGTAGAAAAAACCGTCACCAGTGATTCAATCAAGTTACCTGGTTACTCAGGTTAATTGGGAAAACTCTTCAGGGGAAGTTAATTATGACAGGTAAACATTTGACAGGGGAAGCCCTATTGTTTCGGGCTTACCGGCTGGGCAAACATGGTCCCTATTTGCGCCCGAGATTAGCGCCAAGCCAGGGGGAAGAATGTTTACCTAATTATACACAGGAGATGCAGGAGATAGCATTCTGCCTGTCTGGCAGAGCCGCTGGTCAGGTCACGTTAATTGGGTGAATCAAACCCTATAGCCCTATAATTTATTCACCCCCCTTGATATGGCTGCCCACAGAAGCCACCGCCAGGAGCCTTCTCACCCAAGCGGCCTCTGCCTGGCCGTCCCATGCCCAAAGGGGCACGGGGAAACCATAAGGGCCACATGGTTTTGTTTGGGTTTTTTTTTTCTCTAGAGAAATCTGCCCTACAAGTAATAGTGAAAGCTGAGCATCCACAAATTAGCACATATAATCTAAGACCTGTTTATGTAGACAATTAGTTTCCAACCAAAAAGACTATTGTGTACCTAGTTAGCAATTCTTAAATAATGTTTGGAGAAAAAGCATGTTGTAGCAATCAAATCAACACAAAAACAGCCTGGAAACGCTTGTAATAGCAATCAAAACAACTCAGCATTTACTAGAAAAACACTGAATTAAATAATGGAGGCAAAGGGATTACCAGATGCATTCGTTTTGCCACTTCAAGTGCTTTTTGTTTTGCCGTTTCTACAGCATATTCATAAGGAGCTGCAAATGATGACTTCTCAAGGGTCTCTTTGAACCAGGAAGGAACGACTTCAAACTGGAGACCCTGTCAGAGACAGAAAAACCAAGTGACCTCAGGAATCAATCCTACTGTGGGGGAAAAAACCATACACACCCTACAGCAGTGGTGGTCAACCTTGGCAGTCCAGATGTTCTTGCACTTTATTTCCCAGAAGCCCTGATCAGCAGGTGTGTTGACTTGGGCTTCTGGGAACTGAAGCCCAAGAACACCTGCCAAGGTTGACCATCACTGCCCTACAGCAATGCTATTTGCTGAAAATGCTGGCAAAGGGATTACTGAACACAATCCTCTGCAGGGTTGCTGAATTGCAAATCAGAATATATAGAGTTCACAATGCAACAGAATTCTGTGCATCTTTAGCTTTTTTGCTTATCTTCTTCCCTTGCCTGCTGTGTCTAGCAGAAAGTGCAAAGTGGTTTTCAATAAGGGGGTAAGAGGCAGAGAATGGCTACATAACATTTTCCTGTGTTATTCGGGATATAAATTCAGAATCTCCATGTTGCAATCTATAAAACCAGTCCACCTTTCTGTCTGTGCTGCACAGACTAGGCTATAGACTACTGTCTTCTAGACTCTAGACAGAGGTAAATAACATAGCAAAAATAAAACCAAAACTTTCCAAAGTTAAAGTGTAATCACACATTAAACCTGCTTGCCAATCAAAAGACCTTGTTAAAAAGATTAAATATTAAGGAGAGAATACCTTCACCTCTTTTCTCACAATCCTGGATGTTATTCTTCATAATGCTATTAATTTCAAGACATTCTTACTGCTGCTCACTTACCCACTCATTTATTTCCAGACCTTATTCCCTTATTCTTATGTGAGTAGCTTAATTACAGCAACAAGAAACTTAAAAGAGAAAGCATATACATTATAACTAGAATGCAGTGCACTTCGTACTTAACAAAGTATACACAGTTTTCTTGTTTGCTCAAAATACAATTCCAAAATTGCAAGTCCATTAGGAAAGGGAACACAAATTTGGAGTTGAAGGTGCCAAATTCAGAGACGGAAGACAAAACCAGATGGATATTTTTAACATCCGGCCCAACTTGAATGATCCCTTTTTCGCTTCTTTTGTTTTAAAACTTTGTTGCAATAGAGGTATTATTGGCTATTTCTGAGCATTCGAAAGGAATCATGGACATTGCTAGAGCTAACTGACAACACATAGTTTGCATGCTTGCTTGCTTGGTAAATGATCAAGCATATGGTTAGACAGGCAACCAACAAGTCACCAGCACCTCATCAATAACATACCTGTCAAGTATCCCGTATTGGCCGGGATTTCCCGTAATTTAGCGCCGCTTTTCCTCCTTTCCCACCCAGAGACACCACCATCTTGTAATTTGACGGCAGGGGGAAAAGTAGTTACTGTGCATCCCCTTTTGCGCCGGTCCCTTCTACGCATGCGGAGAACCTTTGTACACATGCATAGAAGCCTTCTGTGCATGCGTAGAAGGGTTCTGCGCATGCATAAAAGGGTTCTGCGCAGAAGGGGATGCGTAGAAGGGACCTGTGCAGAATGGTTCTGCGCAGGTCCCGTATTGTCCGGAGCTGCGCTTGACAGGTATGATCAATAAGCCATGGCAACATCTGTGATTCCTCTTGTATTATAGCAATTACACTTATATATCACCCCATAGTACTTAGTGCACTCTCTGGGCAGTTCACAAGTTAATTAGCATTTGGCCCCCAACATGCTGGGTACTCATTTTACTGACCTCGGAAGGATGGAAGGCTGAGTCGACCTTAATCCCTGGTCAGGATTGAACCACTGTGCCACCAGGGCTCCATATGACTAAATATCCAATAAAATTCTGGATAAATTTTGGATAAATTTAAAAAGTTCAACACATTTTGTGGTCCAAAATTCACTTCCAGATATCTAAAAGCCGCAGCAGAATACCTCTATTGCAAAAAAAGTAAAAAAGATCATTCATGTTGAGTTGGATGTTAAAAACAAATGGGGGGGATTGGAATAAAGATATTTCTGCCATGAGAAAAAGCCCAATACTTTGTCATAGCTTGAATTAAAAATAAATTTAAACAGATGTCATTAGTGCTAATGTAAAGATTAGTGCTTTAAAAAGCACTTATATCTTTGTCTCATAAGGGAACCATGTTCTTGACTGTAAGCCTTGGGGGGTAAATTTGCATTCAGACACAGATCTGGGTTTAAATCTTTAAGATTCGCCTTCTTTCTTGCTACATTCAGACTCACTGTGCCAACATGGAATATATTATATGAAACACCCCCTAAAATGGTGGGGGTCAAATGACACCACCCCACTGCATTTCTTGCAACGTGAGACCTTTTTGTACACGTCACTGCCTGATGTAATATAAATATATTTAGCATTTCTTTTTTTCCTCATTTTAACACTACTACAGAATACAGATTTTGGACTTTCAACCAGTGGTGGTCTCAAAGGGGGGGGGGGGGTGTTAATACCACACTGTGGGCATGGCCAGGGGGAAAGCCCAGCGTGGCACCCGGATTAGGACTACAGTTACTTTATTTCAAAACTTGGATGGGCAGAGCCTGCCAGAATTTCTGCTACTGGTTCTGGCAAACTGGTGTGAAACTGCTGATGCCCACTGCTTTCAACCCTACTCTCATCAGGTCAAGTACGAGGAACTCAAAAACTTTCTTTGTCATTTTAATAGTTTCTAATACATTTATTAAGATCATCCACACTCTTGTATTTCTGATCTTAAGGTACAGGTGTGAAAGATGGATAGTAAAGAAAGCTGATGGGGCAGGGTGGGGCATTGATTCATTGGAAATATGGTGAAGGAGAATTTTGCAGATACTTTGGCCTGCCAGAAAGACAAAGAACTGGGTCCTAGAGTAGATCAAGCCAGAACTATTTCTGGAGACAAAAATGATGAATCTGGATCTGCCCTAATTTGGACACATTATGAAAAGGCAAGATTTCCTGGAAAGGACAAAGGCTGAAAGGCAGCAGGAAAAGAGAAAGATCAAATACAAAATGGATTGACTCCCTAAAGCAGGGGTGCCCAAACTTTTCGGGCCTTGAACCAGTCACATGGTTCAGGGAGCCGATCACTACAGCCCAGGGGCCAGATGCGGCCCCCAATGACAATTCATCCAGCTCCCGAAGCCCTCATTGCTCCAGGAAGCGGAAGTAAAATGTGCCCATACACGCGCACATACAGGCATGTTTTACTTCCACTTCCAGGAGCAACGAGGGCTTTCTGGGCAAGATGAATTGGCATCAGGGGCCGCATCTGGCTCACGGACTGTAGTTTGGGCACCCCTGCCCTAAAGGAAACCCCCACAGGAAGCCTGAGCTTGGAGCTTACTGGGGTTATTGAGGACAGAATATTTTGGAGATAGCTCATTCATAGGGTCACCATAAATTGGAGGCAACTTGATGGCAAATAACTATAACCTCAATAAATGTATTACAGTATGTGACTGCTCATGGGGAATTCTTTTTCATAACATCAGCTTGCAAGTTTTGTCTTCTTTGGGGCAGAACATGCTGTGAATTACAGGTTCACTGAAACTATAGCAGCTGCAACGCAGTATTATGGAAACGTACACATATGGTACTTAAATACTATTGCATATTCTTCTGTTGAACAAGGTCTGGACTTAATGCTTGACTCAAATTAGCCACTGCTTCATACAAATAAACGTTTACTAATCATGTCCAGCTTAAAGTCTGAATAAATAATTTTCTGTTAAAAAAATCTTTTCACAACCAGGCACACAGGCTTTGTAACTTGCAATAATTCCAGGAGGAAATGTTGTTGCTAAAGAAAATTGCCAGTCCCTCCCTCTCCCCTGGAGAAAGCTCTTGAAACTCAGCAACTGCCTGACAGGCAGAAATTCAAGAGGTGCAGCACTTGCGAGCAATAAACAAGATGCTGGGCAGAGATTCGCCACTGTTTTTTTTTAATACAGTGGACCCTCGATTAACGACGCGTTCAAATAGCGTCATTTTCTATTAACGATGCTACGATGCTCCCAAAGTGATTGTTCGAATACCGATGGTATTTTTACCATTGTTATTTGAATAACTTTTTTGTCTTTATTCGAATAGCGACGCTACTTGGGGAACCAAGTAACGTTGTTTTTCAAGGGTCCACTGTATTATACTTTTAATCTGGTCATCTTAGCCTGCCATGGTAATAGAGTAGACCATAATGCCAGTGACTTGACACGGATTGTCAGGTGGTAGTTAACTAAGCTAACAATCTTGAGGACTAATGGCCTTGGATGACAAAGTCTACATGGAAAGGTTATGGTCCACAAGTGGGTTAAATCCCACTTAAACCAATCTTGATGGAAGGCAGCAGCTTCATTAATACTGGCCTTAGGCAGATGAAGACTTTGTGTACCAAAAGGGCTCAGGACCAGAAAATGACTTGTGGAACTGGATCAGTGGTACCGGTATCACGCTGCTATGCAGAACGCAAATGGAAGGCCTCTGCATTATATTGTCCCCAAAACAATCTTCATAGCTGGTCGCCATGATGACAGTCAATATTCGGAATCGGATACGGCACTCGAAGAAGAAGTGCCATCAAGTTGGAACCGACTTATAAGGACACTGATAGAGCCTTCAAGGTAAATGGGATATTTAAGGAGTGGTTTTACCACTTTCCACTCTCCCCAGTGGTCTTCCATGGTGGAATCAGAATTCATCATAGTCAGTCACTCTGCCCACTACATCCCACAGGGCACCTATTTTTAACTCAGCCCTGCCAAGCACCACTAGAGCAGGGGTGCCCAAACCTTTTAGGCCAAGGGCCAGTCACGTGGTTCAGGGAGCTGGTCATTATGGCCCAGGGGCCAGATCCGGCCCCCAACACCAATTCATTCGGCCCACGAAAGCCCTCGTCACTCCTGGAAGCGGGCACGACTTCCGCTCCCAGGAGCAACGAACGAGGGCTTTGCTGGCCGGATGGATTGGTGATGGGGGCCGGATCCGGCCCCCAGGCCGTAGCTTGGGCACCCCTGCACTAGGGAGATGACCCAATGGGGAGACCGCGGGAAGGATCCCAGCCCCCACGCTTCCCACCGGACCTCTTGAGGAATGGATCAGTCTTGCACACTCACCACGTTGGTGAGAATCTCCTGCCTGCGCGGAGAAGCGCTGGCCAGCACTACCCGCTTGTTGACCAGCTTCCCGATGACGGGGTTCAACACCATGGTTGGGGTGGCTGCGCCGACTCGAGCTGGGGGAACCCGGAGCGGGGGCAGACTCCGGATCCAAGACACTGCTGGGACTGCCGGGGAGGAACAGGAACCTTTATGGCGGGGCACTCGGCAGGGCGGAACCCAAATGCCGGGCGGCGCTTGCTGCTGCTCCTCCTCCTCCTGCTGGTCATCTTTTTATTTCTCTCCCCATGCTGCGTGAAATGAGCGCAGAGAGCGTGTCATGGACGGGGAGGGGTTGCAGTGCTGTCCGTCTTTTTTTACTTCGCGTCTTTTCATCGGGGGTGGGTGTTTTTTTTTTTTAAATGCAGGATTTTTTTTAAAAAAGCATTCCAGTATTTAACACAAGGGGGCAAAAATACAACACAAAAATGACAAAAAACTAACTCCTCAACAAAACTTATCAGAGAGGAATCAAAGCAGAAAGACAAAACACGTGGCTCCCTAAAGACTAACGACTGTATTTTAATGTTCGTTTTCGCGGACCAAGTGGACCCACGAAAGCCAACATTAAAATACAAAAATATAAAGGTTTCCTTTGCTCGGAAGCCAGTCGTGTCCAATTCTAGGGTTGCTGTTCATCTCCATTTACAGCACTGTGTCCGCAGATGTTACTGTTGCCATGTGGCAGGCATGGGTAGACACAGGAGCGCACGGAACACTGTTTACCTTTCCAACGAAGTGGTCCCTATTTATTCTCCTTTATACTTTCAAACTGCAGGGTTGGCAGGAGCTGAAACAGATAGATAGATAGATAGATCATACCTGTCAACCGCGGCTCCGACGAATCCAGGACCTGCGCAAACTGGGTCTGCGCAGGTCGCGTTGTATGCATGCACGTGGAGGGCTACGCCGCTTGCGGCGCCTTCTACGCAGGCGGCGTAGGCTTCTGCGCATGCGTGGAAGGGAGCTACGTAAGTGTAGAGCCCTTCCACGCATGCGTGCAACGCGACCTGTGCAGATGGGCTGCGCAGTGCCTCCTTTCCCCCGCTGCCAAATTACGGGGTTTTGGCAGCATGGGTCAGGAAATGGCGCAAATCAGCGCCGAATTACGGGGTATTCCCGGCCAAATCGGGATGGTTGACAGGTATGAGATAGATAGATAGATAGATCTTTATTGTCATTGTCCTGCACAGAACAACGAAATTGGAGGGGGGGAACTTATCAACCCAACAAAACCTAAACAAAATACAACTATACAAAATTATCAACATACTCCCACCCCACATATACACATTTAACCCCTAAAAAGCTCTAAAACTCTAAGGCTCTAAAACTCTAAAAACTATATACAGAAGCTCCCTCATAGACTGCATTGCACTGCATTCAAAGCCAGAACCGCTTTTGGGTAGAAATTATTTCTCAAGCGGCTGGTCCTGGTCTTTATGACCCTATACCTTCTTCTAGAAGGCAGAAGCTGAAAGAGATCATTTCTGGGGTGCGTATTATCTTGCGCAATCTCTATAGCTTTCTTATAACACCTGGTGGCATAGATTCGATCTAGAGTGGGAAGAGTATGCCCGATTATCCCCTCTGCGGTCTTTATGGCCCTGGACAGCATTGTCCAAATGACAGGAGCTCATTCCGTAGTGCAGCATTTGGGTCTCGATCTGCCGACCTTCCTTAACCATTAAGCCACCATAGTCATATCTACCAGTGAGGAGCCATCACTGATAAAAAGATCATTACTTAAATTGGTCCTGAATTTGATACATTGTTTTTGGGAGATCTTTGGCTGAAATAAGGCGTTCATGTTCCACCTATTCCAGCATTTCCTGGAAGTAATGTTCTATAAATTCTTCTTCCCATAATTCCTCCTTAATCTGTCTATTGAAATCTTCATCATTTTCCATCCATATGTACAGTAAATGGATTATCATCTTCATGAGAGTGACCATAACTCTTAAATTAGATTAAAATATAGTAGTTAGTCTGGGAGAAACATCAACAATCTGAGATATGCAGACGATACCACCCTAATGGCAGAAAGTGAGGAAGACCTAAAGAATCTCTTGATTAGGCTGAAGGAGGAAAGTGCAAAAGCTGGCTTGAGACTCAATATCAAGAAAACCAAGATAATGGCAACAGGCCCCATCAGTTCCTGGAAAATAGACGGGGAAGAAGTAGAAGCAGTGACAGATTTTACTTTCTTAGGATCAAAGATCACTGCAGATGGGGATTGTAGCCATGAAATAAAAAGGCGACTGATTCTTGGGAGACAAGCGATGAGAAACCTGGGGAACATAGTGAAAAGCAGAGACATCACATTGAAAACAAAAATTAGAATAGTCAAGGCAATGGTTTTCCCAGTAGTAATGTATGGATGTGAGAGCTGGACAATTAGGAAGGCTGAACGTAGAAGAATAGATGCCTTTGAAATGTGGTGTTGGAGGAGGGTTTTGAGAGTCCCCTGGACAGCGAGGAGAACAAATAGGTCAATCTTAGAAGAAATTAACCCTGACTGCTCATTGGAAGGTCAAATAGTAAAGATGAAGCTAAAGTACTTTGGACATCAAATGAGAAGGGAGGATTCACTTGAGAAGGCATTGATGTTGGGAAAGGTGGAGGGCAAAAGAAGAAGGGGGAGGCCAAGGATGAGATGGCTAGATGGCATTGTGGACGCAGTGGGCACGGGGCTGGGAGGGCTCAGGGGGATGGTGGAGGACAGAGGCGCCTGGAGGAAAATGGTCCATGGGGTCGCAAAGGGTCGGAGTCGACTGTGCGACTGAACAACAAGTTAGTCTTTAAGGTGCCACAACTATTTTTTTTTCTTTTGTTTACTCTCTGATATGCTTGCACAGACTAACATGGCTATCACTTCAAACATTTCAACAAAATTGGACCTTACCTCTGGACATTTGGGGGATGGTCACTCCAGGCTGAGTTAAGCATCCATTTTGTTGTTTGCCCATACATCTGGGGGGAGTCAAGTTCTCAGTGCAGGCGCAATAGTGGAGCTTAACTGAAAAGCTGTGAGTCTGCAACCGTGCAATTTCTTTTTCTTTGTCTAGGACAGATGTTAAACTGCCAAAAGAAGGCACCTTTTGGTGACTTCATCCTGCAGTTCCCCTTGCCTGACCTAGTGTGAGAATAATTAGTCAGCAACACAAGGTTGCAATTACCAGGGTACATCTGATTGTGGTTCAAAAATAACACCATCTTTGAGAATGCTCTTTCTATGTATCCCAATCATGCAACAGGACAGTGTTTCCTCAATGTTTGGTTAAGGGAATAACTTGAGGGCCAGGAAATCACTGACTCAAGATCTCCATGACATTGGAAGACAGGGACAAAAAAAATTCCCCACAGGAGAGGTTTTCCCTGTCAACATGGAGAATATTGTACAGTACAGTCTTAACATTGTTTTAAGGATTTCTAAGGCAATGCAGCACTCTAAAGACACATTTTAAGAAAGTGATTTCTGTAGACAGCATCCCACTTTGTCAGATATTAGAAGAAGATAGGACAAGAGGCCCACAAGCTGTTGGATACATATTGACTTCAGCAAAACTTTTGACAAAGTGTTCCATGATATTTTGATTAGCAAGCTAACTAGGTGTGGGCTGAATAGAACAACTGTCAGGCAGATGCACAGCTCATTACAGAATCATACTCAGAGAGTGCTTATCAGTGACTCCTCAAACTGGGAGAAGGCAGAAAATAGGGTACTACAAGGCTCAGTCCTGGACCCTGTACTCTTCAACATTTTTATTAATGACTTGGGTGAGGGGGTGCAGGGAATGCGTTTATGTAAATGGTTAGCAGAGTAGTACTTAGTGGCCAGCAAGAGGTTCGCACCTGGCAAGGTGGTCCCTTGTGAGAAAAACAGGCAGACAAATCTTAGTCCAGAAGAAAACTCAAAGTAGGTTTACTCAGGAAGTAAAAATGTGCAAGTATATACAGTGCAACAACTGTAACACAAAACAAATATACAGTATTCTCTTGGGCTGCTCAGTTGACCTGACTGAAACAGTTCAGTTGTGCTATATACAAGTCCATACAGTTCAGTAGCAGTCGAGTTCAGAAGGGTAAATGCAAGCTGTAATTACAGACAAAACCAAAGAGTTCTACAGCTTCTGTCCTCCTGTTGGAGGCTTTCCCCAAGTAGTCCTTTGCCCAACAAGCACAGATGGCATATCAGGCAAAAGCCATAATCAGGATCAGTGCAAAGATTCAGTCATCGTAGCAAGTTCTGGAACACACAGAAATCTTCATCCAGACTGTCAGAAAAGGAAGGTGAGCATTAAAGCTCAGGCAAGTTGAGCATTGTAGCTGGAAGTCTACAATACTGCTCTGACCTAAATACACTGGCCCATGGAGCACATCAGGGAAAAGTCCCAACACTTGTGTGCCCCTGCAGTAGGGTCTTAGAGGCATCACAGACACAATGTGTCTTGCAACCAGTTAGGGTGTGAGGCGAAGACTTACATCCCCTAACCATACCTGTCAACCATCCCGATTTGGCCGGGATTACCCCGTAATTTGACGTCAATTGATGTCATAACCCGCCCCGCGCTGGCAAAACCCCGTAATTTGGCAGCAGGGAAAAACACTTTCCACGCATGCGTGGAAAGTGACCTGCGCACAAGCGATCTGCACAGGTCCCGTTTTTCCGGAGCCGTGGGTTGACAGGTATGCCCCTAAGAGAATGCTTATCATAAGCAGCAGATGACAAATTTGAAAGACAAAAAAATAAAAAATAATAATATAAAAACAAATTTGAAAGGTAAAGGTAAAGGTTTCCCTTGCTCGAAAGCCAGTCGTATCCGACTCTAGGGTTCAGTGCTCATCTATGTTTCAAAGCCGAAGAGCCAGCTCTGTCTGCTTCTACAGACATTTCCGTGGTCATGTGGCAGGCATGACAAGACACCAGAGCGCACAGAACACTGTTGCCTTCCCACCGAAGTGGCCCCTATTTATCTACTTGCAATTCCTTGCTTTTGAACTGCTAGGTTGGCAGGAAGACAGAATTTGGAAGACAGAAACAAAATTCCAAAGATCATTGGGCTGAAACAACAGAATTAAATTTAACATGGATAAGCGAAAAGTTCTACAACTGGGGAGAAAAAATCCAAACAGACACTTACAAGATGTGGGATACTTGGCTCAGTAATAGTATGAGTGACAAGGATCTTGGAATTCATTCATTCATTCAAGTTTAATTTGTATCCCGCCTTTCTCTACCCAATGGGTGACTCAAGGCGGCCAACAACAAACAAAATATACAATGAAATACAAAAAACAATACCAACAGAGCAATACAAAAATAAATACGGCATAAATAATACATAATATACTGTGCAAACATAATAAAAATACAGTGCAATACATAATAAGCATAATATATAATATCCAAATACACAATACAATAAAAATGTAGTTACAAGGTACATAATCTCAGTATCAAAAAGCATCAATATCACAGTAAACGAAGCGTTACAAAAGCAAAGTCCCAAAACATCCTTTGCGAGAATTTATTTATTTATTTGTTTTGTCAATTTCTACCCCACCCTCCTAGTGCAATGCACCACTCACGGCAACAATACTTATATGAGAAAGTCTGAACAGTCAAAGAAATCACCACACTTGACCTCCTCCTGGCTGATGGAAAGGGTGAGGGGGCGCAGCAGCACAGCTGTTTTATCATTCCCTCAATGCCGGGGGAATGAAGGGCATCCGGTAGTGGCGTCCGGTAGCGGCGGTAACGGCTCAGTCAAAGTTCTTAAGTCTGGCCACCGCGCCGCTCAGCTGGTCCTCATTCCCTCCAGGCAAGGCGAGCTGAGGGAAGGGCGTCCAGTAGCAGCGTGGTCGAAGTTCTTATGTCCGGCCACTGCGCCACTCAGCTGGTCCTCATTCCCTCCAGGCAAGGGGAGCCAAGGGAAGGGCATCCAGTAGATAAAGCTGAATATGAGCCAACCATGTAAAAAAGGCTGCAAAAAAGACCAGTGCTATTTTAGACTACATTAATAAAAGTATAGTTTCAAAATCCCATGAAGGAGTAGTTCCCCTCTATTCAGCACTGGGTAGGCCTGATCTTGTATACTGCGTCATGTTCTGGACACCACAAACTGGAACAAATTCATGGGAGGGCTACAGAGATGATCAGAGGACTGTAAAACCAATTCCTATAAGAAAAGACTGGGTATGTTTAGTGTATGGGACCAAAGACACCAGGACAGCCGAAGAGCTGGCTTAACACAACTTTATTACATGCTGGTCAGAGGGAACATGTGGTAATGGCGGATGAACAGCTCAATATATACAGTGGCTATACATTTGAATGTGGCTCCTTGACAGTCCATTGGCTACTGTCCGCGTGACGTCATTGTAGGTCACGCCCTTCTTGTCCAGGTGAAGGTAGTGGCGGGAATCTTCCCGCGCTGTTGTTGTAGGTGAGTCTTGGACCAATGAGCTTGGACGCTCGCTATTGCCATCTAGTGGTCACTAGCTCGCGTCCTATTAAGGTTACAGTGATGCAGCTGAAGGTTACAATGTTACACATAGAAAAGGTTACATTGGATACACATGGATAGGTACATTGTTTAAAGGCACAGGCTTTAGAACACAACAGTATGTTTAGTCTTGAGAAACGAAGACTGAAGGAAGATATGATAGCACTCTTCACATACTTGAATGGTTGTGATAAAAAAGAGGCAGGATCTTTTCTCAATAATGCCACAGTGCAAGGCATGTAATAATTGGCTGAGGTTATAAGGACCCAGATTTTGGTTGAATATCAAGAAAAACTTCCTGTTAGAGCCAATTTCCTTGGAAGGAGGCATTCAAGAGAAAGTTAGACAGCCATCCATCTTTGATTTGTATTCCTGCATTAAGCATGTTGTTGGGCTCAGTGGTCTTAATGGCCTCTTTCAACTTCATTATTCTATGATTTTAAGTATAAAACAAAGTGTTCATTATTAAATCAGTGCCATACTTAATTTCAAGGAAAAGTCTAGTTTAATTCAGTGAGCTATATAGGTGGCATTCATCTATGTCTTTCACTATAAACTATAGAGAAAGTTGGTGTAATGTAGGAGATGCAATTGTCATTCTCTTTTCCCCATCCCACTTTATCTCCATTCCTCTACTGCAGGGGTGCCCAAACTATGGCCCGTGGGCCCGATCTGGCCCACAATGCCATTCCATCCAGACCCTGCCAACCGCGACACCATTGGAATCAGAAGTAAAATGTGCATGTCCATGTGCAAAACATTGTCATAAATGGCCCACAGCTGTTTATAACAGCGGCGGGTCATTTACAGCAGCGTTCTGCGCATGCGCGGGAATGTTCTGCCTATGCACATGCACGTTTTACTTCCACTTCCAGGTGGGAGGAACCATGTGACCGGCACACTTGACCACATGGCCAGCACATGGCCCAAAAAGTTTGGGCATCCCTGCAATATTACATAACATATGAACTATGAAAGAAAATTGAATATAAAGAAAATTGAATATAATCCACAAAAGTTCATGCTGAAACAAATATTTTACTCTCTAAAATTCATATTCCATTTTGTAGACCTTGAAGAATAGATGAAATAATAACTGTATACTTCCAGTACACTACTCCAATAAAGTTTATACATCCTCCATGCTGGAGTTATCTGTGGAAAAGTTCAAATATTCTTGTGTGAACAGGCTAAACAATGTCTAATAAGCTAACATAGTGACTGGAGATGCTGACAGATAATCATTATAACTCAGGTCAAGAAGTGATTTTTAGAAACCAAGGGCATAAAGTGAATCAGTTGACTGAGATGGAGAATAATGACACCAAGAGTTATCAGGAAAGTTGCTGGCTCGACTGAATATGCAGGTCAAAGATCACTTCATCCAAGGTTTGGTTATGAAACTGTTGACTTTTACAGATATGTATGTATTTTTTTACTTGGGGGCTTGGTGACCCAAGAGCAGACTCTGTAGATAACAATTTTTGTACTAGTAATTCAGTCTTTAAGTTTCTGTATTTTTGTCCCAATGCCATTTCTAGCAATAGCCATTAATCACTGAAGGCAAGTTTTCAAGAGCTAATGTTCATATACTCACAGATGTTCTATCTTCCAGCAAAAGCAGTTCAAGCACCTGCAATTACAAAAACATTTTCTTAAAACACCTCAACACCCCCAAATTATGGTATGGTGCACATTTCTGTTCATTAATAATCTTGTTTGTATCCGAGTGTCTGATATAAATAATTTCGAGGCATAAGTATTCTTTAAAAAGCCAGTTGGATTTTGCTGATAATTGTTTCCCCCACAATTTCATGGTTAGTCATTCCCGTCTACTCCTACCAAGTTTATCTCTTTACTGAGCAATTGAAGGAATGCCAAGCATTACAATGGAATTGGTCCTCAGTTTCTTGGAGATTTTGCCAGTTGTTCTCTGGGCAAAGGGCATGAAAATGTAAGAAAATAAAGAATAACCTAACTATTGGCAAAAGTTTCTCTAAGCCAATATCTTTTCCCACCTCTAATGAGCACCCAAAAGTGTTTACAAAATGCACAAGTTCATCTTTCATCTTCCCTGGGTGAAGTGACACAGGGGAAATCCCGCTCCTATCTCCAACCATCGATCTTCCATAGCAGCATGAATTTCTGTTTCCGCTAGCTTCCAGGAGGTTAGGATTTGGAATTGGGCTTGGAAGGAAACTTCTGGGAACGTTTCCAGGTTATGATATCACAAACTTGATAGTTCCATAAACATAGATTGCAAGGAGGAAAAAAGACAGAAGCATTTGAAACGTGAGTTTATTACACAATAAAACTTTCTTAGATTGACAGGATAACCAAGGCAAATAAATAAAGACCAAGAAACCACAAAACACATAAAATGCAGACATGCATAATACCTTTGTCACATTATGAGAGACAAAGTGTCACAGCTGTTCCTTTTAAAGTTAAATGAGTGGAAATGAGTGTTGGCTGCATAAACTTTCAAACAGATTTGAATGCAGCACTACACCATTGTTTAGAGTTGCCACAGAAAAAGTCATAATAACTGGGATGCTGTATAATCACCAGTAGCAAAGGAACAAGAAAAAATAATTATTTTGTGTGTGCAAAGTCCTATTGCTAATTTACACTTATTTTACGAAGATCATGTGATGTTTTAGTGGTGAACACCTGCTTATAGACAACAAATTTGTTAATGAGCAGCAATTTGTTGCCAAGACATATATGATTTTCCTCAAAATCATGAAAATTAGTAATAAGATTTTGTTTTTTTGCCACTGCTCAATATACTGAGTTAACTTCATTGACAATCTTGGTGTATAAGAAGAGCATCAGACGATTTTATCACACACCTAAAGAGCCATATTTAAAAAAGAAAACCCTAAGAATTCTTTCATCTCCCAACCCTACATTGTAGAGAAACAGCTCCAAAACCACTGATCATTTTGATTGCTTATTTCTATTCTTTCCCTCCTCTCCATGGTTTTGAGAAATAAATATATTATCCTGTTTGTGACCAGGTCACTGATTTCTACAGAAATGGCATGATAGTGAGAGTCTTACTCTCAATTTCTTTCCTAATAATCCTTACCATAGAATTTGTTCTTATCACTGCTGCACCATGATTAAGCCCCACCTACCTCGGCAAAACAATAACAACCATGAACTGCACAGTATTTGTTTGTTTGTTTGTTCACATCAGAGTGTTGAACAATTTAAAATTATG
This sequence comes from Bradypodion ventrale, assembly GCA_035047345.1. Lineage (NCBI taxonomy): Eukaryota > Metazoa > Chordata > Lepidosauria > Squamata > Chamaeleonidae > Bradypodion > Bradypodion ventrale. Next base: position 254,445,651 of record JAWDJE010000003.1, read on the forward strand.
AATGTATATGAAATAAAGATGACATCCAAACAAAATAAAGTCTTAAAATAATTAGACTATTTTTGACCAGAAGCAGGCTAATTTAATAGCATTATGTTTGCTGTTTATTAAATCTTCTAGCATAAATTGCATGCCACATAAATGCTGCATTGATTATAGTTCTCCACATTCACAGAAAATTTGTCCTGTATCCAAATGCCTCCATTTTACTTGATTATTCTTTGCTCATCTACTTCATTTTGAAGTCTATTAAGTGATTTCCAGATGGTCGAGCCATAATCTTGTCCTGGTGGGAGACGTTCTTTGGCATTCACCCATAATTGGCAATATATGTTTAGTATAGTATCTTCTAGTTTAATTTTTAGAGCTTGAGAGATGTGCAGAATATGTTTCCTCAATTCTAGTGGGTATCTAGAGGGTTGGTGTTCATGAAATAGATGCATTTGGTGCTATATTAATTTATTTCTTGCTAGCACCTCTTGACATACTTCCAGCGGGGCAATAGTAGCCAAATAATACACTTTTCCCCCATGGGGGTAGGTTTTAGACAGCCAGTAGAAATCCTGTCTGATTCACTAAGAGTTACAGCTGCTTGTTTGGCATGTGCAGATTTATACCATACAGCACTAACATACTGTATTTTACTGTGGAACAGACAGTGTCATGATCTGAGGCAGCTCCAGTGTTCACAGGACGAGTACACCAGAGGCAGCTTAATGCTGTGCATACCTGTCAAGTTTTGGGAAATTTCTGTCAAACCCCCATATTTTACACTCTTTCCTACCATCATCCCGTATTAGTTAGACTGCAATTAGACTGGAGTTAGACTGGAGGCCAGCACAGGATAAGCATAGCTGTCTAGTTTCCCATTTTGGCCGGGAAATTTCCCTTATTTGACAGAAATTTCCCGAAACTTGACAGGTATGATGCTGTGTAAGATTGGATACTCAGCCTGGAGGGCAGCTCTACTGCTTGCAGGCAGTGGTGGGATTCAGCAGGTTCGCACCAATTCACCAGAACCGGTAGCAGAAATTCTGGCTGGCCCCACTCATCCAGGTTATGAAATAAAGCAGTCCTAATTTGGGTGCAACACAGGGCTTTCCCTGCCCACACCCACCATACCACACCCACGGAGTAGGTAGTAAATTTTTTGAATCCCACCACTGCTTGTAGAGTTGGACCCTCACCCTGCTGCAGCTGCTGAGTCCCATCTACTAGTCTTGAGGAAGGTTCTGGACCATCATAAGCTCTACCTGGAGGCTGGGTTGAGTTAGCAGTTCCTAGAATCATGGCTACGGCCCTAGTTATATAAGAACCCGTTCTTCTGCTTATTTGCATCATACCTGTATATATTTTAACATTTATGCTTTAACTTCATATCATGTAAAAGTCAATAAGGATATGGCCAACCGGTATGTAACAAGTGAAAGAGGAAAAAACCGATTGAGGCTATATTGGGTCACCAACAATATTTTTATACTGATTGCGGTCATATCTTCAGTGAATAATAATATCTGTGTAGACTTCAAAAAGTTTATTCATAAGTTTTTTGTCTTCAAAGAGTTTATTCAAGAGTTAAAAAGTCCTCCGGATTAGAAACTTTTTTCGAATACATTCTTCATCAGAAAAATATTGACTGTAAATACAAAAATGAAGAAAATAATGTGCCAAGTATTTTGAAAAAGACTGCATAAGCCAATAATGATGGTAAAACCCATAAAGATACATGACTGAAACATATTAAGGTATTTACAATTATGTTATAATGCTTACACATGCAATACACATATTCTTTATTCCGGGCTTCTGGGATATATGCATTTATTTTTATTATAATAATTATTATTATTAGTTTGAGTGCATTCCTTGCCTCCCTCAACTTATCACAAGTTTTAACTCTTGAATAAACTCTTTGAAGACAAAAAACTTATGAATAAACTTTTTGAAGTCTACACAGATATTATTATTCACTGAAGATATGACCGCAATCAGTATAAAAATATTGTTGGTGACCCAATATAGCCTCAATCGGTTTTTTCCTCTTTCACTTAACTTCATATCATGACATTTTGAGACTGTCTTGTGTGGGTGTGTGGATGTGAAAGAACCTCTGGACTTCAACTTCACCGTACTCATTTAGGCACCACCTAAATGGTAACAAAGATCTGGCATCATCTATGGGAAGAGCCTTCTTCCAAAGAAGACAAATCAGAACTCTGGAAGTGTTTGGAGGTGTTGTGGTGATGATTGTGGTGCAGAAAGTGGTTGCTTAAGTCACCTTTGACTTAGGATTTAACCTCTTGCCCCCACACATATTGGAGTTGCTAGCTGACACAAGCAACACCTATGCAATAGTTATGAACAGTCTCCTCTCTATTAACTGATATACATTTCGGAGTGTTAGAAATTACCAAAGATGGCAGAGGGAGACATCCAAGTATTTACATGCATGGAAGCTACATCCTTCCTGTCAGCAAAAAAGTAGGCTCCAGGATTTAGCATACATAAACCATCTTTGTAAGATGCTGATTTGCCATATTGCAATGTTTAAGTGAAATCTATGTTTTACCTGTTTGCTCTTTTTAGAAGGTTCAGTGCAACCCTGAAGACTTAACAGCCTTGGGTGGCAAAGTACACAGGGAAGAGCGATGGTCCCGAAATGGAATAATCCCACTTGAATCCTTCTTGATGGAGGGCAGCAATTTCATCAATACTGGCATGGAACTAAGGAGGTCTTTGTGTGCCAAAAGGGCTCAGGATCAGAAAGTGACTTGGAGAAGTGGCTCAGTGGTATGGGTGTCACGCTGTGACATAGAAGGCAAATGGAAGGCCACTGCATTATATTGTCCTCAGTACATTCTTCATGGCTGATCGCCATGAGGATAGTCAATATTCGGAATAGGAGGAGGAGGAGGAGAACTACTGCTGCTACTACTACTACTACTACTACTACTACTACTACTACTACTACTACTACTACTACTACTGTTAAACTAATGTTTAATAAATGGTAATGATGCAGGAAAAGGATGCAGTAAATAAATAGGAGAGGGATTATGCTCTTGCACATCTCTTGTTCTCAGCAGGATTTACACAAAAGAACTTCCCCTAAAATTGTGCTGCTCATCTATAGTTGTTTACATTTTCTCCTGGCTAGTCTTATGCAAGACACACAAAAGCACTTGACAAAGCCATTTCACAATATATCTGAGATACATGGTAGGGAACAACAGGAAAAGAATGATTAATCTGCCCTCTCTTCTTTTTTCTAACCGGAGCGTGTTTTTTTTAAAATCACTCCTTAGATTTTGCAGTCTCATGGACACAGTAGGGATCATTTCCCCCAAACTCACTGGGATGTGCTGTACTGTACTTCAAAGTAAAAAATGAATAAGTTTAAGGTGTAAATACAAATAACACACGGATTCTGCTTTTATAGATGTTCATTCGGAAGCAAAGAGCCGTCTCAAAGATTGTGGTATATTTGAGCCACAATCGGACGTATCCCAAGCAATGGCAACCTTGTTGTGCTGGCTAATCTTTCTCATACTAGGTCAGGCAAAAGGAACTATGGAATGAATTCAACAAAAGGTGGCTTCATTTTGGCACTTTCTTGTCTGGCCTAGACACATAATAATAATAATTTAGAAGCAAAGTTCACTCTGCTCAGGATAAAGTACAATACATCTATATTAGCATGCATAGAATTTCAACCTACAGCTGCAGTCAAAATTCATATAAAATAGAATTTTGCGGACTGATGTCTGAGTAGATCTTTGTAGGATTGCACCTGTTTTGCTATTCAGAGAGCTTTTAGTTGTTCTCTAGTTGACCAGAAGAGGCCAGTCTACTCCAACAATTGAGTTTTAAAAGACTGTACAGTACTGTATATAAAGAAAACATGACTAACATTAATGTGAACGGTATGAATAATCTTAAACATGTCTGTGAGTATTAGCTTTTGTGAATTGCAGTCAATTTATTCAATTACATGAAGGGTAATAGTTAAGCTACATGCTTATACATACGGAGGACAAATGATTGGGGTGAAATGGTAAAAAAAGACAGTTACATTGGTAATAAATTTTCAGACTGGCAAAAACATGGTTAATATTGGTAAAGAGCATTCAAAAATATTGATAGTGTAGGCTTCCTGTTAATAATAGATAAGATAACCTGTCAGTTATACCAATGGCCTGCCACATAGCCCATGAAAACATCTGCAAACACAGACAGCACTGGCTCGTTGGCTGTAAATGGAGATGAGAACTGCACCCTAGAGTCAGATATGACTGGCTTTTGAGCAAGGGCAACCTTTACCTTTACCTATTGTTAGATCCAAAGCTGCCAGTCCTATCTGACTCTAGAGTTCAGTGCTCATCTATTTATAGCCAAAGAGTCAGCACTGTCTATTTGTAGATGTTTCTGTGGACACGTGGCAGGCATGACTAGACACCAGAATGTTGTTACCTTTCCCACCAAAGTGGTTCATATTTATCAACTTGCGGTTGCCAGGAGCTGGGACAGAGACGGGAGCTCAAACGGTCATGTCGGCCTTCCAGCTAACATAGTATAGATAGTAGTATAGATCCCGTCCGGTCCCACCCTTGTTTACCCGTGGGGCTTATATAGTGTCTCCCTGGTGGTGGCTCCTTGATACAAAGTAGCGACCTGCCGGACAAGCATAACTAACCAATCATAACACGATATATACGTATTAACCAATGGGGAACAGGATCCAAAATTGTAACCAATCACAGACCTTAGATTAGCATACTGAGCGCGCTTAGAGAGGGAGATTTCACGCCACTTTTAGCTCCTAATTCGGATGGCGGGAAACCACCATTTTCTCCTTGCAAGGCGCTACCCACGCAACTTGCAAATATGACTTAATACACAACAACACTGGAGTGCACAGAACACTGTTTACCATTAACTTGAAATGGTACCTATTTATCTACTTGCAATTTCTTGGTTTCAAACTGCTAGGTTGGCAGGAGCTGGGACAGAGACGAGAGCTCACTCCATTGTGCAGCACTTGGGTATTGAACTGCTGACCTGCCAACCTTCCAGCATCTTAACCACTGAGCCACCACAGTCCTTACATCATTAAAAAGACAAGATAAATATAGACAATGCAAAGGCAATGTTTATTCAAGTATTGACATTCAACACTATGCATTCTGCTATGGAGGGGAACTGCTTTTTTTTTTCATTTTACAGTTGTTTTCATTTCACTGGAAACAACATCTTGATATAGCTGCTTCTTTTTATTGATTCCAGTAAAATTATCCCAGTTAGCTACAGAGTATTTAACTGTCTATGTATGCACTTACAAGTCCAACAGACGCTTGGAATATTAACAAGTCTTCTCCCATCCAATGTTTAAGTATGCATCACTATTTTTAAAACCTTTGAAGGTTTAATAAAATATAGCCTTTGATCAAATCAATCATTTCTCAGTGAAATATACATCCTGGAATGGAACTAAGCAACTTATGGTCCTTTATATGTTATTGGACTGCAATTTTTATCAGGCTTAGCTAACATTGTCAATGGTAATGGATAATGGGACCTGGAGTCCAGCAACACCTGGAGACCCATCTGTAGATCCTAATTCAACAACCTCTCCAGACTTATATTTTGTCCATCTCATTCTAGGTAATATAGTTGCAACATGACAAAAATAAAGAAGTCTGAAACATAGATGAACTTGAAGGTCATGAATGAAAGGAAAGAGAGATAAAAGGTAAAAATATTTTTAATCCATGAATGCTTTCAAAAATATTCCTTATTATAGCATGAAAAATAACTATACATTTGTGCTACCAATAAACCCATGATACATTCCCCCAGTCTTTAAACCTGGTTTGGATCTAGACTTATTAATACTTCCAGTGAATCCACTGAAATCAGTGGGACTTGTTAGTCATGACTTCCTGCTGATTTCACTGCATTGGTTTTAGATAGGATCAAGTCTGGATCCATCCCATATAAGACATATTTCCTACACAGAGCGATTTGAATAGCTACTCTTTTGAGCACAACTGGAACATTCCCCTGGCAAACATGACCGTGTTGATTAGGAGTTTCTGGGAGTCATAGTCAAAGCACTAATACACTAATGTTTTTCAAGCTCTGACCTTATCAGCACACTATTAGGTGTGCAAGGAGGGAAATGTGAGACATAATAATGCTACTTCATATGATAATTGTTCTCACATCTTCTGAAAAGTTGGAAGGGAGTTTGACATTTGAAACCCCATTTGGACGAGCTGCATATCTCCCATCACGTACAAGTCTGCAAGCTGAGTTGTTGTTTAAGGGATTTAGATTGTCCTGTGACTTCTGCTGGAGCAGACAGGGTTTTTGTCTTGTTTCAGCCCTGTGTTAAAAGACACTTTCCTGCCTTTTCAAAGTAGGCTTAAGCCCAACTATCTCTTCCTCCTGTCCACTTGACATTGATCTTGCCGACATTATCCTGGTTGAGAACACACTTTCCCTCCTGTTTTCCACAGAGTCACTTATTGACACCTTCTGGCCTATCATCTGCTTGAACTTCTGATAAAACTCTTTGGATGCAAAATAGTAAACAAATGGATCTATGCAGTTGTTGAGGCAACTAAGACACAAGGTGAGTTTGTAAATGTGATAGCACCCTTCCTTTTCTCGGAGACGGCTGAGTATGTGGACCAACAGGATAAAGTTGTTAGGAGCAAAACAAATGACGAAAACCAGGAGAACTGTTATGGCTAAGTAGATCGAACGAGTCTTCTGTCCATTGCCATATTGGTTAGAAGTCTGGATGAGTTTCCGAATGATGCTAATGTAACAGGCGACTGTCACTGTAAAGGGAATCAAAAAGAAGAAAACAAAAGGCATTAAGAGGAAAGCTGCCCAGGCAGGAATATTGGGAAGCATTTCCCATTTAAGGACGTCAAAACAAGTTGTGATTGCCAATTCTTTTACTTCGTAAGTCAGGTCTGTTGCAGCCAATGGCCAGAGGGACAACAGTACAAGAAACCACATTCCGAGGCAGCCGGCAATTGCATATCTTTTTTTCCTCCATTTGTGGAACTTCATTGGATGAACCACTCCAAAATAGCGCTCCAAGCTGATACAGGTCATCGTAACAAGGGAGGAATACATGTTGGCATAAAACATCACTGTGACGAAGCTACAGAGAGTCTTGCTATAAGACCAGTGGTTCCGCCGAGCATGATATATAATCTGGAAGGGGAGGCAGGAGGCCAGTGCAAGATCTGTGATGCTAAGGTTAATCATTAAGATCACTGATGGTGTTTTGGGCTTGATGTGAAAGAACAGAACCCAAAGGGAGAACAAGTTTCCAGGGATGCTGATCAAAGCTATCAACACATAGACAAGTGGCAAGGTCACCATAATAGTCGGGTTCCTGAGCATGTCCAGGGTTGCATTATCCAGCTTGCTCAGATTTGTATACATTATGTACAAGTGATGCCTTGGCTGTTGAACGTCTGTAGGCTTGAATCATGAAGCTTACATCTGTAGCCTAGAAAATCAGTAGAGGGAGAAACCAGATGAGTCAAAATAATATGGCAATAATTACAAAAACATTTCAGCATCGTTAATTTTGTTGCACATCAATTTTCATCACTCTGACACTCTCCAGAGTGTCCAGCTGTTGGTCATGTTGGCTGAAGATGATAAGAGTTGTAGACTAAAATGTCTGGAGGGCATCAGGCTGGAGAGAGCGGACATTTATTCAGCTTACTGGATGCAGAACTGGTAAAATGAATTATTGTAACTGTTGCATGAGTGGGTTGACTGAAGAGGAGCCTAGCCCATTCTATTTAAAAGGGGCCATCTCCTCAAGAGCAGAAGGCTTGAGATTTGCTTTGCAGCTTGGCTCAAGTGGGATTCAGAAGAACCAAATTACTTTTTTAAAAATGTGTAGCCTTTCCTGTTTTCTAATAAATTTGAGGGAAGAAGGATGGGCTCAGATGGGTTGAAGATTTTTAGGGACCAATCACAGTGCTATATAGTTAAAGTTTATTTGATTATATTTATTCACTCCTTTGATATATGTTGTGTCATGGCTAAATTTAAGAAACATGCCATCCGTTTCCCAAGGTTTTATACTGCTGATACTGAGAAGCAAAAGGCTTTGGCTTTTTATGTTGCTTGTTGTGGAAGTAGTTTGGTAGAGAGGGGCACTCTTTTCAAGTTTTGTGTACTCTCATTAATTTGACTTCTCTGTTCATAGTTTTGAACACACAACACTCCAAAAACCTACAAACACTTTTTTAAACAGATGATGGGGGAAATGACCCACGATTACTGAAAACTACATATTATTATTCAAGCTTCAGCATTCTTAAAAGAGGGTTGGATGAAAGCTTAGTCATATTTAGAGTAGACAGATGTAACAGCTGCTTATTTCCTGTCCCTGGCAGGAAGTTCAGGACTGTTTGTCCCAGAGGTCCTTTATCATTAACCTTTTAATTGGAAGTGGGTAACCCATGGCTTTCCAGATATTCATGAGTTATGACTCCCATCATCCCCTTGCTGTTTAGAGTTGATGTGAAACAAGTTCAACAGCTGCACTTGGGGACATGAAAGGAGCCTCATTCGGGCGTTCCCTGAGCGGAGTTTCTCCAGCAAAAATCCTTTCAACCCAGAGTAATCTCTGACACAAAGTTATTATTACCTTGATTTACCAGCAACAGGAATTTAGTAGTGTATACAACCAAGATTTCTAAAATACTGTTTTTGGTGACCAGTATGTCCACAAACATCTCCCTCAACCTCTGCTATGCTTCCTGTCCCTTCTACTCTTTTAAATAATATGCTTAAATAGATTTTAAAGATATTGTTCTGTGAAACTGGAAGATTCGTATGCTGCAAAGAGATTAACTTCCTGAGCCTTCTTAAATTCCAGGAATGTCTTTGGGAATGTCATAGGTCACAGAGGAATGCTTAGAAAATAAGAATAGCAGATGGCTGCTTCCCATTGTTTGAATTTAAAGCATACCTAGTCACTGGGAAAGAAGAAAAAAACTTACTAGAGAAGGTAGGAAAAATACTGGTGAGCTAAAGAGAATGGTGGAAGAGAAAAGGCGCTATTTTTTCTGATATCTGTTTTTCTTGGATTTGATTTTTGTGATCATTATTTTAGAATGCTAGGTATTCTGTAATTGATGGACTAGGACTTGGAAGTCCTGAGTTCAAATTCCCATTCAGCCATGGAAGTTTACTGAGGAAGAGAAACTCATAAAACCAATCCTTCAATATCTTACTTACTGTTCTGACTTGACAGCACATAACAGCAGCATAATTACTTTATTGCAGGAGTTCTCAACCTATGGCCCATGGGTGGTATCTGGCCCACGGCACCAAAAAATCCTCCACCACCCTACCTCACTCCAGCCACAGCCACCGTAATGGGTCATAAACTCATTTATGGCTGTCGTAAAAGAGTTTGTGACAGCTGTAAACTGTGGGGGGACCACCAGTCTGGCCCCCTCAACTGTCTGAGGGACCCAGCCCCCAACTTGAAAAGGTTGAGAACCCTTACTTTATGGTATGTCTCTGAGCTTCACTCATTTACCTACTGTTAAAAGAATATTTTGTTGTTTTGGGGGGAGTATATGGTTTGGCATTTGGGACACAGATTCCACCTCTAACTTGTAATGGGTTTGTTGACCTGTGAGCCTTATTGCTTTGCTTTCTGTGAAATGAATGTTGCAACACAAAAACTAAATCCAAACTACATCTCTCGGTTTGAAGGGTCAGAGGTCAACTTTGAATTTATTCTTCAGCCACTTTTGTTTCAATTCACTGGTTTTCCTTTTGGGAAGATTTTTTTTTTGGGATAGCCATACCCAACACATGTTAATGGTAATGTGACTGGGAAAAGTTTCTATACCAGTGATAGCTGTTTTATGAGACACTCACAATACTTTCAAAATTCTAAATCAGGTAGAAGAGGTGAGGGGCCCTGAAAATATTATAAAATCATGGTACAGTGGTACCTCACATAACAAATGCATCGCACAGCGACAAATTCACACAATGAAGCATTCATTATGCAATGGCGATACCCCACATAATGGAATTTTTTTTGTTATGCGGGTTTTTTGGTAACCGGGGTATACCCGTTTAATGGGAACCCTGGTTAACAAACTTTTCCTCCATTATGCGGGGTATCTCCCATAGAGAACCGCATAACGAGGGGAAAAACGCATAGTGAAGAGCTCCATGGAACAGAGTTTTTTCGTTATGCGGGGTTCTACTGTATTTCAGAACTAGAAGAAATACTGTGAGCCTGAAAGCTAGAGTTCTTGCAGTGGTATTTGGGTATTTTTGTTCTTCCTCTTGCTCAAATATTCTAGTAAATGTTAAACAAATTCCCTTTTAAAACAATAAGAAAAGCTTATCAGCTTACCAGTTTTGAAGGTGCCACTGATCGTAACCGTTGAGGTAAGAAGGTCAACCTCAGAGATTCAAAATATTTAAATCAGACATTTCCGTTTTATATTTCTGTCTTCAGTTGACATCTGGGTTGACAAAGAAAAAATAAATGAAGTGGAAACAACAGAATAAAACCAGTGTCAGACTCTATATTATCTGCTCTGAGTAAAGAATAAGATTAGAACTCCAGAGTGGGGTCTACCTTTTGTTACAACTTAGGTCTCACAAATGTTAATGATGCTATAAATTATTTGTATGTTGATATAATATTTTCTATTCCAGCCTGCTTCTTTAATTTTAATCTTTAAATCTAGCTCCCAATATAGTAAGGCTTACAACACTGCAGTCATTGGTTCCACAGTTACAGCAGGAAAGTTCTTATGTCAGCAGAAGGTACCAAAATACTGTAATCCACAACGATGAAACTAAAGGAAACAACTCTCCAAGCAGGCAGATTAAAAAAAAAAAAAAAAAAAAATTATTGACCACAACAGATCGTTTCCCCCAAAGCCAGCGGTCCAAACAAACGTCTTCCAGCCACAGAAAAAAAACAGGCTTCAGAGAAACAGTTAGCCCAGTTGTTGAGGGGGGGGGGGCTCAGGAGGAAAAGAAAAATCCAGCTTCTGAGGGGTTGGGGTGATGAGCAAGATATTCCTCAATCCACACAGTAAAGAAACCAGCAATCAAAGCCACACATTCCTTCCTTTGAGATGGGTATTTAAAGCATCATTCTCCAGCGAGTGCCTTAACTTTTAAGTGAGAAAAGGCCCCCCCTCTTCCCCCTCTTCCTGCAAGGAGCAGACAGCTTAAGCAAAAGAAAGAAAAAAAAACTCCCACAGTTTCTCCAATATTCCAGCCCAGAGATGAGAGAGAGAGAGAAAAAACAAAAATTAATCCACCTTTGTTGATATCAAAACGTGGCGCGGTCCTCTGGAGTATAGAAAAAAATCACAACCCTCGCACAGTCACTTTCGTTTTCCCTGACCGTCGCCATTTCAAGCCTCCACCTTTTCCATTTCAAAGACTCAGCTCTCTTTTTTTTTCTTTTAAAAAAAAAAAAAAGATCCCAACTGGTTTTATAGCTTGCAACTGAGAATGTAGCTCCCCACAGGCACTTACATGCAAATTACTTCACACTCAGGCTCCTCTTGCCCCTTTCAAAGCCGATTCCAAACGCCTTCTCCACAATCTTGCTGATCCCGTTCCTTAGCTCCAGCAGAAAAGCCGCGACTGCCGCCGTAGCTTCCACCGCCAGAGAATCTCTCGAACTTCGATCAGCCAGCCCCAAAAGCTCACCAAACTTTCCACGGAGACAGGCAAGGATCTTATCTTTAGGCTTTGCCACTTTAAATTTTTTCTGTTCTGCTCCTTCCCATTGTTTACCACTTTGTTGAGCGCGAGCGTCCGAAACTAGATGTTACACAGCGGCCATCTTAGCGATGGAGGAACAATTCCGACCTCATGGTAGCGATCTGCAACATTGGGTTTGAAATACAGTGGATTATTATGGAAAAAGTTACAAGAGGAAAAGCGAAGGAGGAAGAACAAGTTGTAAAGTCTAAGACGACTGGAAAAACAACAGTGGGTGAATCTGCTCAACCATCATCTATGTCTACAGTGCCAATGGACCAGACGCAAATTATGGTGGAAATGGGTAAATTGATGCAAAAATTCGAGAAAAGTGAGGCTTCAAGGGTGAAAGATAGAAATGAAATAATTAAAGGGCAAGAAAAGATGATGTCAACATTGAATGATTATACAAAAAAAATGGATTTAAATTTGAATAAATTTGCGGGAATGCTGAAAGTGGTTCAAATTGAGGTGGATACTGTAAAGAGGGAAGTAAAAGGGACCCAGGAGGTGGTACGGGACAGTAAGCTAAAAATGCTGGAACAAGAAATGAGGATTGATGTTGTGGAAGATTTGATGAGAAAGCAGAATATTCTGATCCGTCAGGTACCGGAACGGACTCCGGATTTGTTAAGAGAGAGGGTGGTTCAGTGGTTAAATGGTCTAAAAATGGGGAAGGAATTTGTTCAGGAGGATTTAGGAAGTGTGTTCCGGGTGGGTCCAAGAAGAGGGAGAATGGCACAAAGAAATGTGCTGGTTAAATTTGCAAATTGGGCAGATAAACTAAAAGTAATGGCTCATCTGAAAAGAGCAGGTTCTGATGCGTTGAAATTTGATGGTTCAGAGGTTGAAGTCTATAATGATATTTCATTAAAAGAAAGAACATGGAGGTACAAGATGAGGCCTGTTACTAAATTGTTGAGGAGTAAAAACATAAGGTATAATTGGAGATTTCCACAACAATTGCGCTTTTTTTATGAAAAAAGAATGCAAGTTATTGATGAAGGCACTAACCCATTGGAATATTTGAGTATGTTGGGATTGGTACAAGCAGATTCAGAAGAATGGAAAAATCTTAAGAAGGAAATGATGGATTCTGGAGCTTTGGGAAGGGAACAAGGGAGGGAGGAAGCTGGCGGGGCAACAGGTGGAACACCTCAGCGAGGGGAGGAGGAGGAGGAGCTGTCTTTGATTATGGTGGAAGAGGAGATAGGCAAGGAACAATGAGATCTGGATAGTAGCAAGCTTAAGTACTTAATAGAGGTAGAATGGGCAAATAGCGCATAGCGCCGGCAGTAGGGCACGTCTTGCAGGTCCCCCCTCTCCCCTCTTTGGTTGACAGAGGCGACTTTTCGTTGGAAGGTGGGGAGAGTGAAAATGTGTGTTATATGTAGTGGTATGGTGGTAGGGTTGTTGGTGGCACGCCCGATGGAGAGTTTAAAGTTGGAAGAAGAAATTGGATATGGGAAGTATTAAAATAATATCATGGAATGTGAAAGGTACAGGTTCTGTTCTCAAGAGACGGAGGTTGGAATTGGCGTTGAAAAAAGATAGACCAGATATTTTGTTTTTACAGGAGACACATCAGAAGTCAAAAGATACGAATAAACTTTTTTTAGGTTGGATGCAACACTATGAGATGGCGTTTGGAACATCTAAAGCAAGAGGGGTGGCAACCATGATTTCTAGAAAGTTAGGATTTGAAATCACAAAAAAGATTGTTGATCAGGAGGGTAGGTACTTGTTGTTAAGAGGAAAATTGGAGGATGAGGAAATCTTGTTGGTAAATATTTATGCTCCGAATGACCACCAAACAGTGTTTCTCGAAAAAATTCGGAAAATAGTGGAGTTGGAAAATGTTGCTAAAACTATTGTGGCTGGTGATTTTAATTTGATTAGGTCAGGATTAGATTGCACAAATATAGCTAGAAGTGGAACTGGTGTGAAAGGGAAGGTGATGGATAATTGGATGAAAGCTACGGGTTTGAAGGACTCGTGGAGAGAGTTTAAAGGTTTAGAAAGAGCATATTCATTTTTTTCTCACGTGCATGGGACTTATTCGAGAATAGATTATGTTTTTCTTTCGGAAAATTTAATTGGGGATATAGAAGGCACGGAAATCGGGATTATTAAGGAATCGGATCATGCTAAAGTATATTTGGAACTGAAAGTACAAAAAAATACTCAAAGAGTCAGAAATTGGAGGTACGATCCTAATTTGTTCAAAGATCAGAAGAGTAAAGAGCTAATTATGGAAAGCTGGAAAGAAAGTTGGCAATGGAACGATAATAATGAGGTTAATTTTAACGTTGTGTGGGATACCATGAAGTCGGTATTTAGGGGTGAAAGCATAAAATTGGCAAGCTTTAAATATAAAAAGAATAAAGCAGAGTACATAGAAAAAGAAAGGGAAATAAAACAATTACAGGTAGAACACGCAAATAGTAAGGATAAAAAAATTTTTTTGAAACTACAAGGACTTAAGGCAGAAGTAATGGGTAAAGATATAGACAAAGTTAAACGAGATTTGATTTATCTAAATAGGGAATATTTTGAATTTAGTAATAAGAACTCAAAATTATTAGCAAGGGCAGCTAAGGTTAAAAGGGAAAAGAGAGAAATTGGGGTGTTAGTGGATAGGCAAGGTTCAAGGTGCAATAAGAATAGCGATAAATGTAAAATAGTTAGAGAATTTTACCAGGAGCTATATGCAAAAAAAGAAATAGATAAAGAAAAGCTTAAGAAGATATTGGAGAGGCAGTTAGGAAATGGGATAAAACAAGAGCACAGGGAGAAAATGGAGGAAAAAATAACTGATAAAGAGGTTAGGGGGGTAATAAGTGGATTGAAGATAGGGAAAGCCCCGGGGGATGATGGATTATCAACAGAGTTCTATAAAGAATTCAAAGAGGTAGTGGTTCCGAAATTGGTGAAATTATACAATTATATATTGGATGGAGGAACAATTCCGACCTCATGGTATAACACCACAATTGTTCTTTTGCCAAAACCTGGAAAGAATTTGGAAAGAGTGGATTCGTACAGACCAATTTCGCTTATAAACCAAGATGCAAAGATCTTCACAGCAATATTGGCTAATCGTTTAAATAGTTTTATGGGGGAATATATAGAGGTTGATCAAGTTGGGTTTTTAAAAGGACGACACATGGCGGATTTGACTAGAAGGGTATTAGATTTAATAGACAATGTCAATCAAACAAAGGAAAAAGTGGGACTACTATCATTGGATATTTTTAAGGCATTCGATTCACTGCAGTGGTCTTCAATTAAGGAAATAGTTAGAAAATATGGGTTTGGGGATAAATTTAATAGGGTTATAGATTTACTATATCAAAAAGGAAATGCTAAGGTTAGAGTGAATGAGGAGCTAACGGACTTGGTAAAGCTAGAGGCGGGTACTAGGCAGGGTTGTCCTTTATCTCCTATCTTGTTCATAATGGCAATGGAGATTTTAGCTAAAAGTATAAGGGAAGATTCAAATATAGAAGGGATTATGGGTAATAAAGTGAGTATGTATGCAGACGATACATTGCTTATGGTGAAGCACCCGGAACAGGTAATGGATAGGATTAAAGATCATTTACAAATATTTCAAGCTATAACTGGATTAAAGATAAACTGGGATAAGTCTGAATTGATGTTGTGTAATTTGAAAGTGAGCGAGATGGGTAGGACGGTGTCGACACTTAACATACAAGTTAAAGAGAAGCTGAAGTATTTAGGGATAATCATTTCAAATAAATTAGAAGATTTTAAACGATTGAACTACGACAGCTTGAGAATCGAATTTAAGAATAAAATACAAGAACTCCAGAAGTTAAAGCTGTCATGGTTCGGAAGGATTGCTATGTGTAAAATGATATTGCTACCAAAGATTAATTTTTTATTTGATACACTAGCGATCCATTTAAAAGAGAAAGAAATTAATGAGTTTCAAAAAATGTTTAATGGGTTCTGTAATGGAGGAAAAAAATCTAGGCTTCCAAAGAAACTATGGTATATGTCTCAGAAAAAAGGGGGTCTGGGTATGCCTAATTTGCTAGTATATTATCGAGCATTTCAAGTCAGGAATGTTGTGAAGATCTTGGCAAGAGAAAAGGTGATTTGGGAACAATTGGAAATGAAAGAGTACAGAAATATTGGAAACTTGATTTTCTTGGGAATGAAGGATAAGGTGAAAAGGTCAAACAATACTATGATGAAAGGTCTCATGGAGGTATGGAAGAAGGTAAAAAAAGATATGGTTCCGAATCTCTCTCCAATTTTGGAATTGACTGATATGATGTGTTTCCCAATAAAATTAGATAAAGAAAAAATGGAAATATTGGATAAAAATGGGAGGTTGTTATTGAAGGATTGGTTAAAAGCATGTGAAGTTGATGACGAGCGGAAAAAAATGTTTGAGATTTTAAATCTGAACTGGTTTCAGAAGTTAAAGGTGGATAATTGGAATAAAAAATATAAAAAAGAAATAGGGATAGATAGAGTATATACAGAATTTGAGGAATTGGTAAGGAAGATTAGAAAAGGGGAAAGCAGTACTAAAGGTCTTGTAAGCAAGCTTTATAATATATTGAATAGAGGTGCAGATCCACAGGAGGACTTGAAACGGAAGTGGGAACAAAACTTGAATATAAAAATTGGGGAGATTGAATGGAAAAACAAATGGAAAAAGAGAATTATGAGAACAATGTCTGTAAGAATTAAAGAACATAATTTCAAAATGTTGTGGCAATGGTACCTGACACCATTAAGACTTTACCAGATGGATAATAAAAGAGATAAGTTATGTTGGAGATGTAAAGAATATGACGGAACATATGAACATATGTGGTGGAGCTGTAAAAAAATAAGGGATTTCTGGGCAAGAATAGAAAATGAGTGTGATGAAATATTGGGTAAAAGTGTTAAGTTGGTGTCCGGTACCATTCTTTTAACGAATGTGGAAGGTTTGGGTTTAAATAAGGAGGAAAAAGAACTATTGGAAATCATATTGACAACAGGTAGACAATGTATAGCTAGAAATTGGAAAAACGATATAGATATACAGATTGGAGAATGGTATAAAGAAATGTGGAGTTTAGCACTGAATGATAAATTGACATGGGAGATTAAAGTCAAAAGAGATAATTTAAAAGAGAATAGATTCTGGAATATATGGAAACCGTTTGTGGATCACTCTATTATGGCAAGCGATAGTTCAGGACCAGTACCATCACAAAGAAGCTTCTGGAACTGAGTAGAAAATAAACTCTCCGGGCATTGTATATATACACAGGGTGATTATTATTGGTTAAAAAAAAAAAAAAAAAGATTAGTGCTAGTACAGAAAGTTTTTTCTATCATTTTGGATATTGAAATAATGGTTTTTAATATTTGGTGGTTAAATAGCAGTTAACGAGTATAGATATTGTTATGTGCTAGCATATAGTAATGTCTGTTAGTATGATATTAAGGATTTGTTAGTGTATTGTATCGTTAATGTATTGTTAATGCTTTTTTTTTTTTTCGTTTTCTGTATGTCTATTAAAAACTCAATAAAATTTATATTAAAAAAAAAAAAATCTAGCTCCCATGTTTCTCTCAATAACTTCTGAACCACTCCATACTTCATTAAGAGTTTATACACCTTGCTGGCGATTCCCTTTATTGAGGTTGTTTTTTGTTCTGATTGAATTATCAGTTCTTAAAACTTTGTCAGTTCCCTACCTTGGTCATATTTCTTTAGCCAATCCTCATTCCATTTCTCCATTTGTAATCTCTTAAAGCAATTTAAATTTAATGCTGTGTATATCTGTTATGTATGAATAAATGTGTTGATGACATTTTGAACATTCAAACTGCTGAAGAAACCACGCAAACTACTGTCAAACAGCCACGCTGTTTGACAGCAGTGAAATCTCGGCAGACTTCGAGCACGCAAATTTCAAATGCTGAGAAGCGCGCTCCTGAACTGTCAAATGTACATACTTTGTAACAGTTGGTGTAATACCATGTACTGTTGTGTAATTTTGCATTGTTGTTTTGCTTGTGAAATTGTATTTTGCTTTGTATTGGTGCTATATTGTATTTCTGTACGTTATGCATTGTGAACCGCTTTGGGTTGTCTGCTGGACGAGGAAAGTGGTATGTAAGAATAAATTTCAATTCAATTCAATTCAATTCAATTCAACATATATTCAAGTCACCCAATTATGTTTGTTCCCACTCATTTGTATCGTTTATTGTGTATATAAGTCCCCGTTGTTCTCCTCCAAGTTGTGTTCAGACCCCAGAAATAAAAGAGCTGTATTTCCCTACGCTGGTTGTCGCCTCCAGTTTCTGAACACCAAATTGGCGATGAGGATGGGATGGCATCCTCACAAGGAATCCGAGATGCTGGAGCTGGCAATCCACCTCATCCTCACTCAGGACGTGGATGAAGTGCCGCTCGCCAAGATACTGGCAGTGCTGAGGAGGCATCTGCAGCCCGAGGTGTCGATCTTCCTGGCCTGGGTGGCGTTCCACTGGAGAGAGCAACATCCTGGGGAGTCTGTGGCAGAGTATGCCACCACGCTACATCTTGATGCCACCCCATGCAAGTGGGACAATCTTGAAGAGGCGCTCCGTGACCGTCTGCTAGCCAGCATGAGGGACGAATATGCCCAACGTCGCCTCATAACTCGACAGACGCTGACCTTTAGGTCCGTGCTGGATGAGGCACTGGCGTCTTAGGCGGCACGGTCTGGAGTGAAGTTGTTCCGCCATCGCAACGCAACTGCCAGTGCTGCCGATTCATCTGTCCAGGCCCACCGCTGCTCATCCTCAACATTGTCTGCGTCTCCTGGCTAAACCTCATCGTCTGGGTCCAGTGACGACGTGGGCAGGGTCTGGAAGGTCCACCACAAGCATTGAGAACAACACGGTGACCGCGACAAGAGGCCTCGCCAGAAGTGTGACCGGTGTGGAGGTCAGCATGAGAGGCAGAAGTGCCTGTTCCGTAATGCAGAGTGCCACAACTGCGGACGGAAGGGCCACATCACCAAAGTGTGCCGGCAGCACAGGAGAAGGGCCCCAACGCCAGAGACCAGGCGTGGCAAGCAGAGAGAGTCATCCATCACCAAGGTGTCCTCCGGTTCTCCAGACCAGAGCCAGGTGTCCAGTGTCAACAACCGGTTCTATGCCAATCTCAAGCTACAGGACGTGCCATTCCGGATGGAGGTTGACTCAGGTACTTCATTCTCCATCATCCCTCAGAGAGAGTTCCTCCAGATTCCCCCTGTATCTCGCCCCAAGCTAAAGGCGTTCAAAATGTCTCTAACGGATTCCAGGGGTGTCAAATCCCGGTCCTGGGGGTGGGAGCCTTTACTGTGCAGTTCAAAGGTATCCGCACTCAACTGCTCCTCGTAATAGTTAAGCAGGGAACCAACAGTCTGTTAGGGGTCCAATGGTTTGAGCCCTGGGCATCCGTTTGTCTGGCATAAATGCAGTCACAATGGATCCAGTATGAGAGGTGTGCACTGCGCATTCTAAGGTTTTTAAAAAGGGGCTCGGGATGTATGTGGGTCCCCCTGTTGACTTTGAACTAGGTCCAATGGTTCGTCCCATTCGTATGAAACCTCGCCGAGTCCCCTTTGCCCTCAAGAACAAAATTGAGGCAGAACTGGACAAACTGGTTGGGCAGGGAATCCTGGTCCCGGTCGACTCCACCGAGTGAGAGACACCGATTGTCATGGCACTTAAAAGCAACGGGGAGGTCAGGATATACGCGGACTACAAATGCACTCTAAATAAAGCCATATGGCCAAATGCATATCCTGTACCAGTGGTCAGCCATTTACTTGCCTCCTTGCATGGAGGAAACTGTTTTGCAAAACTTGACCTTGCCCAAGCATACCAGCAACTGTCAGTAACGCCCGCTGCTGCTACGGCACAGACTATTGTAACGCACAAAGGGGCATTTAAGGTTACCAGGCTACAGTTCAGGGTGAATGCAGCCCCCGGAATATTTCAGTCTTTAGTTGAATGTCTGCTAAAGGGGTTACCGGGGCTCCTGCCATACTTCAACGATGTCCTGATCACAGCTAAGGATGACGTCGAACTAGCGGCCAGGCTCGATAGAGTGTTGTCATGTTTCGAGTGGGCAGGTCTGCGTCTTCGTGAAGACAAATGTGTATTTATGCCTAACGAAATGGAGTTCCTGGGTTACAGGATCACCCCCCAGGGCATCATGCCTTCTGATTCAAAGGTAGCGGCCATGCAAAATGCACCCAGGCCAACCTATAAATCAGAATTGCAATCCTTCTTAGGTTTGCTTAATTTCTCTCATGCATTCCTCCATCGCAAAGCCTCAGTTGCAGAACCGCTGCACCGTCTCCTTAAAAAGGACACTGTTTGGCACTGGGGCCACAAGCCAGGAGAAA
Organism: Bradypodion ventrale; assembly: GCA_035047345.1. Taxonomy (NCBI): domain Eukaryota; kingdom Metazoa; phylum Chordata; class Lepidosauria; order Squamata; family Chamaeleonidae; genus Bradypodion; species Bradypodion ventrale. The sequence continues at coordinate 254,465,876 of JAWDJE010000003.1, forward strand.
GCGTTCCAAGAACTTAAGAAATTGCTAACTTCAGATGCAGTGTTAACACATTTCGACCCTAAAAAACAGATCGTATTGGTATGTGATGCATCCCCTGTGGGGGTTGGGGCTGTACTGTGCCATATGTTAGATGACGGGAGGGAAGCCCCCGTAGCATTCTACTCACGCTCTCTCTCAAAACCTGAGAGAAATTATGCCCAAACTGACAGGGAGGCACTGGCTATTGTGGCAGGCACAAGGAAATTCCATGATTACCCCTACGGGAGGCCCTTTACCATCGTGACTGACCACAAGCCCCTCCTCGGCATTTTTGTGAATGGGAAGCCCATTCCGCAGATCCTGTCTCCTCGGATGTTGCGATGGGCAATTTTCCTAAACGTGTACCATTTCACTCTGGTGCAATGACCCGGCAAAGACATCAGCCATGCTGATGCTCTTTCACGTTCACCCCTGCTCGAGCTTGGGAGCCGGACTGCGAGATTGAGTGGGATCACCAGGTCTTAATGATAGAAGCCCTTGACTCGCCTCTGGTTGTCCCATCAGACATAGCCAAAACCATGGCCAAGGACATGGTTTTATCAAAGGTGGTTTCGTGGGTGCAGAAGGGCTGGCCCGGTACTCCTCCAGCTGAGGAGTTTAAAATGTTTCACCGAAAGTGTTTAGAGCTGTCAATTGAATGGGGCTGTCTTTTGTGGGGCCAGAGGGTGGTCATCCCTGTCACTCTTTGTCACAAGATATTACAGTTACTCCACACCAGTCATCCAGGGATCGTCCCCTCAAAGGCCCTCACCCATAGCTATTTTTGGTGGCCCAAACTGGACCAAGATATCAAGCAGATGGTCAGCATTTGTGCCAGCTGCCAGTGTTCTAGCCCCGAGCAATCTCACCTTCCCTCCAGGGAATGAGATTCTGCCAGGGGTCCATGGTCCAGGATCCACATTGACTTTGCAGGACATTTCTAGGGGGCTATGTTCCTATTAGTGGTTGACTCCTATTCTAAGTGGCTCGAAGTGATCCGGGTGTCCGGCACCACTTCGTACACTACGATCATGCATTTGAGAAGGCTGTTCGCCACATTCGGACTCCCAAATGTTCTGGTGTCCGACAATGCGTCCACTTTCACATCTGCAGAATTCCAATCCTTCATGGAAAGGAATGCAATTAGGCACATCACTGCCGCCTCATTTTACCCTGCCACCAATGGCCAGGTGGAGCAGCAGGTGCGCACCACTAAAGATGTGCTGCGGCGTATGGGAGAAGGAGATCTGGAATTGCAAATCTGTCAATTTCTCCTCACATACAGTGTAACCCCCCTTGCCTTAGGGCTGTCTACTGCTGAGTTGCTCCAGCGAAGGAAGCTCACGTCCTTGCTGGATATGTTGGATCCCTCTAGGGTGGAGGACAAAGGTACTAATATAGGGATCTAACACCAAAAAAGTTTCTTGGCTGGGGACCCTGTCCATTGCCAAAGCTATGCAGCTGGCGGTCCCACTTGGGTCAAAGGTTTCGTGATAGACCTAACTGGTCCTGTTTCTTACAGAATTGAAAGAGCCAATGGTCTAATCTGGAGATGGCACATGGACCAGTTGAGACCCCGAGTACTGGACCCACAGGACGAACACAGAAATTCAATGTCAGGGTTGGCCCCCATCCGCTTAAACCCAGGGGGTAGAGGTAATAGTCAGCAGCCAGTTAATATGGACCCAACAGAGAGTTCCAGGGATTGCTATGACTTTTGGGGAACAAGGTGGTGTTCCAGAATGCTCCCCCACTCAGGGAAATGACATGCAGAAGTGTGAAGGTGTCCCCAAATTGTTTTATTCCAAAATGCTGGAATCTCAAGTTAACAATAAAAACTGTTCTTTTGAGTCGCCCTCTCCCACTAGTCAAATTCTCACTCCAGGTGGATTGCCAATCCTAAGGGCCACTGAGCCGGCCCAACCAAGTGTCCAGCCCAAAAGAGAAACCCAGCCGCCATCCTGGTTGAGGGACTTTGTCTATACCCTGGGGTGGTGGAATGTTATGTATGAATAAATGTGTTGATGACATTTTGAACATTCAAACTGCTGAAGAAACCACACAAACTACTGTCAAACAGCCATGCTGTTTGACAGCAACGAAATCTCAGCAGATCACGTAGTATCGCGAGACTTTGAGCGTGGAAATTTCAAATGCCGAGAAGCACGCTACAGAACTTTCAAATGTACATACTTTGTAACATATATATAATCACCCAATTATTTTTGTTCCCGCTCATTTGTATCAAGTTTATTGTGTATATAAGTCCACGCTGTTCTTCTCCAAGTTGTATTTCAGACCCCAGAAATAAAAGAGCTGTATTTCACTATGCTGGTTGTCGCCTCCAGTTTCTGAACACCAAAATATCCTTTCCCTTTCATTCCTATTCCTGGCTTTTTCTATCCAATCATTGATAGTTCTTAGCCCTCTTCCTTTCATCACCTCTATTTTCAATTTAATTGGGAAATTTTCTAGATCTCTTATATTTACCAATGGAGAAATTTCTGAATGTAAATCTTTTTAAATTACCTGCCATACTTCTAAATGGTTTCTGCAAAATGGATTTTGCATTTTCTTTATGCTATTCATATTCAATTCTTGAAGGAGCCATCCCTTTTTTATGCTTTTTAATTCCCTATACTATACCCTCCAGCCATGTAGTTCTAAAATTATTATTATAAGTTTAACCCTGAAAAGGTTAATCATAATTCTGGATTGATTTGATGGCACATAATTATTATTTAACGAATGAGACAGTATAAATAACAGCTTGGGTTCTTCATAAAGAAGCCAGGTATCTCAGGGAGGTTGGCCTGGAATAGTCCAGAAGAATTATGGACAGAGGCTCGGGACATCATACAGGAGGCAGCAAGTAAAACCATACCAAAAGAAAAGAAGCTTAAGAAAACAAAATGGTTGTCTGATGAGGCTCTCAAAATAGCTGAGGACAGAAAGAATGCAAAAGGAAAAGGTGAAAAAGAAGAAGCCAATCAATTAAACACAGATTTTCAACAAAAAGAAAGGAGAGATAAGGAAACCTCTTAAATGAACACTGCAAAGAAATAGAGGAAAACAACAGAAGGGGAAGGGCTAGAGATCAAGGGAACATTTAAAACAAAAATGACCATGATAAGGGACAAAAACAACAGGGATTTAGCTGATGCAGAAGAGATCAAGAAAAGATGGCAAGAGTACACAGAAGAACTCTACAAAAAGGTCCTTAACATCCTGGATAATCACAGCGATGATAGCTTTGAACTGGAGCTGGACATCCTGGAGAGTGAAGTCAGGAAAGCCCTAAAAAGTACTGCAAAAAAACCAAAGCTAATGGAGATGATGGTATTCCAGTTGAATTATTCAAAGCTTTAAAAGATGATGGAATTAAAGTATTGCATTCTATATGCCAGCAGATTTGGAAAACACAACAATGGCCACAGGACTGGAAAAGATCAGTATACTGTATGTGCCAATTCCAAAAAAGGGCAACTCCAAAGAATGCTCAAATTATCGAACAATTGCACTTATCCCACACGCTAGCAAGGTCATGCTTAAGATAACTTATGAGTTTATCAGTTTAGGATAATTTAAGATTTAGGAGTTTTTCTTTTTCTTTTTCCTTTTTTAAATCATACTTGTATGTTGTACTTTTTGTCTTTGTTGTTTATTGCTCATTGTATCTTTTGTATTTTATGTTCTATGTTTACTGCATGCCCCAATGTGAACCGCTTGGAGTCTCCTTTGGGAAGAGACAAGCGGTATATAAATAAAACATTATTATTATTATTATTATTATTATTATTATTATTATTATTATTATTATTATTATTATTATTATTATTATTATTATTATTATTATTATTATTCAGGATAGGCTTCAGCAGCACGTGGAGAGAGAATTACCAGAAGTGCAGGCTGGGTTCTGAAGAGGCAGGGGAACTAGAGACCACATTGCCAACATGTTGTGTTCTAAGGGTTTTACCTTCCACATGGATTACAATGTATCTGAACCAATGTAACCTTGCCTATAGCAACAATGTAACCTTCAGCTGTATCATATGAACCCTGCATTAGGACGCGAGCTAATGTCCACCAGCTGGCAGCAGCGAGCGTCCAAGCTCTCTTGGTCCGAACTCATCAAAGGCAACAGCGCGGGAAGCTTTCCCGCCACTACCTACACCTGGACAAGAAGGGCGTGACTCGCAATGACGTCACGCAGGCAGTAGCCAATGGGCTACCATGGCACCACGTTCAAATGTATTACTACTGTATATAAAGAGCTATCGATCCGCCATTACCTCATGTTCCCTCTGTCCACGATGCAATAAACCTGAGTTAACCCAGCCCGAGGCTGTGTCCTGTGTCTTGGTTTTCATACACCAAATTGGCGACGAAGGTGGGATTATGGATTCCCAAAGCGCCAGGACACAGAGCGGGTTCAATATTACCAAGCCGCAAGACTGGACCATCTTTAACATGGATTTCAAGGCGGCATTGGTGGAACTCAAAGTCAAAGACGACGAGGAAAGGAAGAGGGCCATCCTCACCCGAATGCTGGGTGTAGAGACCAAGCGGACACTGGTGGGCATGATCGAACCGAAGACGTTGGACGACTTCAAAACCGACGACATACTGAAGTTGCTGCGTGAGCGTTTCCAACCCTCAAAGGCAATGTTTCCCGCTAGGAGCGCGTTTTGGAGGCGAGTCCAAGCGCCGGATGAGTCGGTGGAGGCTTTCGTGGAGGCCCTGAGGGTAGCCGCCGTTCCCTGCAAGTGGGACAACCTGGAGATGATCATGAGGGACGTCGTGCTGTGTGGCCTGAAGGACAAGGAAGTGCAGCGCCGCCTGATGAACAGGGAGCCACCACCCACGCTGGCCGAGGTCGTAGAGACCGCGGAATCCGCGGAGTCCACGAATGCGGGAGTGGACGAAATACACGAGTGGCGTGAGTGGCGTCCTAGGGCCAGCAAAGCGGAAAGCTCGGTGCGTGGCAAGTCAGGACAGCCGGTACACGCGACCCGACGAACCTCGAGATCCTCTACAGATGGCAGCGACGGCGAAGAGGTACAGAAGGTCCGGAAAGGGGGGCGCCGCTGCGATGGTTGTGGGGCGGCCCACGAGCGTGCGAAGTGCCCTTTCAGGAAAGCCGAATGTTACAGCTGTGGCCGGCGCGGGCACATCGCCAGGGCATGCAGAAATCGGAGAGAGGGCCGGAGGCAGTCGAAAGACCGCTCGGCCAGACCGGACCGTCCAGCGAGACCCCAAGATGGCGCCCGAACCACGAGGAAGCAGGACGGCGTGGGTCGCGTCTCGGACGGCAGTGAGGACGACGCCCCCGTGTTCAGCGTGTCCGCGGGACAAAACCATTACTTCATTGAGGTAATAGTACAAGGGGCCCCTGTTAGGATGGAGATTGACTCGGGGTCCTATTATTCCATAATTCCCCAGAAAGAGTTCTTGAAGATCGACCCCCAAGCGCGGCCCAAACTTAAGACTCTGAGGTCCACGCTACGAGACGTACAAGGGAACAGCATTCCAGTGCTGGGGGTCGGGAAATTTCGGGTTCGTTATAAAAGACATTCCGCAGAACTCCCTTTAGTCGTTCTCAAAGGGGGGAATTGTAGCCTCCTAGGGACGCAGTGGTTTCAGCCCTTGGGTTTGTTCATAGGGGGGGTGCATGCCATGGGCGCGGATCCGATACAAGCGGTGTGTGACGCGCACCCCACCGTGTTTGAAAAAGGACTTGGAAAATTCAAGGGACCCCCTGTAGCCTTCGACCTAGACCCGGAGGTCCGCCCGATAAGACTCAAACCGCGCAGGGTGCCTTTCGCACTAAAGGACAAAATAGAGGCGGAACTGGACAAATTGGTGGGCCAGGGGGTTCTTATTCCTGTTGATTCCGCGGAGTGGGAAACTCCAATCGTAACAGCCCTGAAGGCTAACGGGGAGGTGCGCATTTGCGCTGATTATAAGTGTACAATTAACAAGGCGATTCGCCCTAATGCATATCCGGTGCCAGTGGTCAGCCACCTCTTGGCCAGGCTAAATGGGGGAAAGTGTTTCGCTAAGCTCGACCTGGCACAAGCCTATCAACAACTCCCCGTAACTCCCGCCACGGCCGCGGCACAAACGATAGTCACACATAAAGGAGCGTTCCAGGTGTCGCGTTTACAGTTTGGCGTGAACTCGGCACCCGGCCTTTTTCAGTCGCTTGTGGAACGCCTCCTGAAGGGGCTGGAGGGGGTGTTACCTTATTTTGATGACGTATTGATAACAGGGGGGAGTGAGGCCGAACTGGCAAAGAGATTGGATAAAGTGCTAACTGTGTTCGAGAAAGCGGGGCTGAGACTGAGGAAGGACAAATGTGTTTTTTTCGAAACCGAGGTCGAATTTTTAGGGTTTCGGATCACACCCGAGGGTATTAAGCCGTCCAAATCCAAGGTAGCAGCCATTAAGAAGGCCCCTCGCCCCACATCCAAAACCGAACTTCAGTCATTCCTGGGGCTCCTCAATTTCTACCATACATTCCTTCCGCGGAAAGCCTCCGTGGCCGAACCGCTTCATCGGTTACTTAAGAAGGAGGAGACATGGATGTGGGGTGACGAGCACGAGAAGGCGTTCAACGAACTAAAGCAACTTTTAACATCGGACGCAATCCTTACGCACTTCGACCCCAAACGGCCGGTGGTCTTAGTCTGTGATGCATCACCGGTGGGGGTGGGGGCGGTGCTTTGCCACGTGTTGGATGACGGTCGGGAGGCCCCAGTGGCGTTTTACTCAAGGTCCCTGTCCCAAGCAGAGCGAAATTACGCACAAACCGACAGGGAGGCATTGGCAATAGTAGCGGGGACCAAAAAGTTTCACGATTTTCTGTATGGCCGCCCATTCAAAATCGTGACGGATCACAAGCCCCTGTTAGGGATCTTCACGGCAGGCAAGCCAACGCCGCAGATACTGTCCCCGAGAATGTTGCGATGGGCCATTTTTCTTAACGCATACCAACACGAGTTGGAGTACCGGCCCGGAAAGGAGATCAGCCATGCTGATGCGCTGTCGAGATCCCCTTTGCCCTTGTCGGACGACCAAAAAGCCAGAATAGGAAGAGACCGCCAGGTGTTGCTAATCGAGGTTTTAGACGAACCCCCAATAGTACCGGCCGATATAGCCAGGGCGACAGGCAAGGACAGAACGCTGGAGAAAGTCAGCTCATGGGTGCAGAAAGGGTGGCCAGCATCGTCCCCAAGCAAGGAATTCGACCCATTCTTTCGGAAGAAGCTAGAGCTGTCCATAGAAAGGGGGTGCCTATTGTGGGGCCAACGGGTGGTGGTCCCGACACCCATGCGGCCGAGGGTACTCAAACTGCTGCACGTCAGTCACCCGGGCATCGTTCGCTCCAAAGCGCTGGCCCGCAGCTACTTTTGGTGGCCACAGCTGGACGAGGACATTGAGCACATGGTCGGCACTTGTGAGGCCTGCCAGGGGTCCCGACCAGAGGCGGCCCGTCTCCCGCATAGGGAATGGGACACAGCGAGGGGACCATGGTCCAGAGTGCACGTAGATTTCGCTGGCCCTTTTCGAGGAACCATGTTCCTCCTGGTGGTGGATGCATTCTCAAAGTGGCTGGAAGTCATTCCGGTAAAGAGCACGTCCTCCGCCACTACAATTAACCAACTACGGAGAGTCTTTTCAACGTTCGGCTTACCCGACACTTTAGTCAGCGATAACGGGAGTTGCTTCACCTCCTCAGAGTTCGGGGCATTCATGGAGGCAAATGCCATTCGGCATGTCACGTCCGCGCCGTTTCACCCGGCCACGAATGGCCAAGTGGAACGGTTGGTGCGCACAACAAAGGAGGCGCTTCGGCGCATGGGCCCCGGGGACCTAAATCACCAAGTATGCCAGTTCTTATTAGCGTATAGAGTGACCCCCTTAGCGTCAGGTTACTCGCCGGCGGAGCTATTGATGCGGCGAAAACTGACTACGCTCCTGTCCAGGCTAGACCCCACAAGAATTGAGGATAAAGGAAAAAACGTAGGGTTGGCAGTCTCGAAAGGTTTCGCCGCCGGCGACCCTGTTCATTGCAGGAACTATGCCAGCGCGGGGCCAGCCTGGGTGCCGGGGACGGTTGTAGAACAGACGGGGCCAGTGTCGTACCGGGTCGAGACCCACACCGGTCTCCTCTGGAGGAGGCACGCAGACCAACTGAGGCACCGAGTAAGTGGGCCTGTCAGTGAGGGTCAGCAACAAGATTCAGCGTTAGGGTTCTCCCCCACCCGTTTAACCCAAGGGGGAGACAACAGCGGACAACAGTCCCAAGCAAGGGGGGAAGGAAGAAGCAGCGGCCCCGACTCATATCCTTTTGATAAACCAGTTCTATCAGAAGCCGGGGTAGGGGGAGAGGAGTTCGCGACCGCTGCCCCCGAATGGACTTTAGATTTTGATTTAGCGAGCCGGGGGGGTTTTCAGGAGTGTTCCCCCACCCATCCAAGCGAGAAGAGGGGTTTTTCGTTAGCCCCCAGTGCCCCCGGTTCCTCCCTAAGTAAGAGCACACCTCCCAACAACGCCGCAGAGCCGCGGCAAGTCACTAACGAGTCTCCCTCTCAAATTACAGGACAGGAAACCAGGGGACAAAGAGAAGGTAGCAAACCCGGGGAGAGGCAGCCCGCATCGAGACCCCAGCGTGTTCGAAACAAGCCATCTTGGCTGAGAGATTTTGTCTCCTAGGGGGGGGAGTGTCTAGAAGCATGGGCTCGAGACGTTGTCTCGTCCTAGGGGGGAGGGATGTTGTGTTCTAAGGGTTTTACCTTCCACATGGATTACAATGTATCTGAACCAATGTAACCTTGCCTATAGCAACAATGTAACCTTCAGCTGTATCATATGAACCCTGCATTAGGACGCGAGCTAATGTCCACCAGCTGGCAGCAGCGAGCGTCCAAGCTCTCTTGGTCCGAACTCATCAAAGGCAACAGCGCGGGAAGCTTTCCCGCCACTACCTACACCTGGACAAGAAGGGCGTGACTCGCAATGACGTCACGCAGGCAGTAGCCAATGGGCTACCATGGCACCACGTTCAAATGTATTACTACTGTATATAAAGAGCTATCGATCCGCCATTACCTCATGTTCCCTCTGTCCACGATGCAATAAACCTGAGTTAACCCAGCCCGAGGCTGTGTCCTGTGTCTTGGTTTTCATACACCAAACAACATACATTGGATCATGAAGAAAACAAAGGAATATCAGAAAAAAGTCTACTTCTGTTTCATTGACTATACCAAGGCCTTTGACTGTGTGGACCATAACAAAATGTGGCAAGTAATTAAAGAGATGGGAATACCAGAACACCTTATAAGTCTCATGAGAAATCTGTACAAGAGTCAAGAAGCAACAGTTAGGATAGGATACAGAATGATGGAGTGGTTTGGAATAGGAAAAGGAGTAGGACAAGGCTGCATTTTGTCACCTAGCTTATTTAACTTATACACAGAGTACATAATGTGCAATGCAGGACTGGATGAAAAAAAAGTTGAAATTAAAATTGTTGGGAGAAACATAAACAATTTGAGATATGTTGATGATACTACCCTAATGGCAGAAAGTGAAAAAGACCTAAAGAAACTCTTGCTTGCATTGAAAGAAGAGAGTGCAAAGCTGGCTTGAAACTCAACATCAAGAAAACCAAGATAATGGCAACAGGCCCTATCCCACCCTGGAAAATAGATGGGGAAGAAGTAGAAGCATTGACAGACTTTACATTCTTAGGATCCAAGGTCACTGCAGATAGTGATTGCAGCCATGAAATAAAAAGGTGACTGATTCTTGGGAGGCAAGTGATGAGAAATTTGGGGAACATAGATAAAAGTAGAGACATCACCTTGCAAACAAAAGTCCGCATAGTCAAAGCAATGGTATTCCCAGTAGTAATGTATGATTGCGAGAGATGGACCATAAGGAAAGCTGAGTGCAGAAGAATAGATGCCTTTGAAATGTGATGCTGGAGGAGAATTTTGAGAGTACCCTTGACAACAAAGAGAACAAACAGGTCAATCTTAAAAGAAATCAACCCCGACTGCTCTTTGGAAGGTCAAATAATGACCTTCTCATCAAATGAGAAAAGAGGATTCACTTGAGAAAGCCTTGAAGCTGGGAAAGGTCGGGGGCAAAAGAAGAAGGGGACAGCAGAGAATGAGATGGCTAGATGGCATTGTTGACGCAATGGGCACACAGTTGAGGAGGGTGGTGGAGGATAGGGGTGTCTGGTGAGTGGTGGTCCATGGAGTTATGAAGGGTCAGAATCAACTGTGTGACTGAACAACAACAAAAGTCCAGATGTAACCATTCCCACCACTATTCCTGCAGATGACCTTTTGGGAATGAGAGAGTTAGTTATGACAAGCGCCTAGACTTTGAGATTTAGTCCAAGTCACTTGTCACTCACTATGGCTGAACAAATTTTTGGTACTAGTCCCCTTCTATTTAGCACTAGTTAGACCACATCTAGAGTACTGAGTCCAATTCCAGGCACCACACTTTAAGAAAGGGGCAAAGAAATTAGAGCAGGTACAGAGAAGGGCAACAAAGATGATCAAAGGACTGGGATCCAAGCCATATGACAGGCCATGGGCTGGTCATGTGGTTCAGGGGGGCGGTCACTATGGACCGGGGGCCAGTTCTGTGGCCCAATGCCAATTCATCCAGAGCACGAAGCCCTCGTCACTCCCAAAAGCAGAAGTAAAATGTGCTTTGCAGGCCGGATGAATTAGCATTGTGAGCTGGATCTAGCCCCAAGCCATAGTTTAGGCACCCCTGCCATATGAGGAAAGACTGAAGGAACTTTGCATGTTTAGCCTTGAGAAAAGGAGGCTGAGAAGGGATATAATAGCACTCTTCAAATACCTGAAATATAATCATAATGAGGAGGGGTGGGATCTGTTTGCGGTAATTCCGGAATACAGGAGGCGTAATAACAGGCTCAAAGTAAAGGAAGCCAGATATACGCTGAATATGAGGAAAGACATCTGAACCATTAGAGCAGTACAACAATGGAGCCAATTGCCTTGAAAGGTAGTGAGCACTCCAACACTGGAAGCATTCAAGAGAAAATTGGACAACCACCTGTCATATCTGCTTTGATTTGGATTCCTTTATTTAGCAGGGGATTGGACTCGATGGCTTAAAAAGCCCCTTCCAACTCAGTTATTCTATGACAGTTCTTGTTATTCCATTTAAACATGTAACTATACTGTACACCTAGAGCAGGAACAAAAATAAAACAGCTAAAGATTTAGGATTTTGACTTTTAAAAGGAAGCAGTAGATAAAGAGATCCTTGTGGGCTTTATCTAGAAGTTAAAATAAATTGGCAGGAAATCCACCATTCCCAAAGTCCTTTCAGTTTTTGCAGATCATGGCAAGAAGGAAGTCATGGAGTTCCAAAACTAGTGGGAGTGATTCCCCACCTTTGATGTTTGCTGATTGATATGCAGTAGCCAGGAGTCAGGGGGCCAAACACATCTTTATTGGAATGTAGTCAATCTGAACATGAGGTCAATGGTGGAGCAATGCTCCTTATATACAACAGGTAACGATTCAAACCTGGCGTGGAGCCACATGATTGGTCAGTACAGGTTTAGTGTATGGGAACCAAGACACCAGGACAGCCGAAGAGCTGGCTTAACACAACTTTATTACATGCTGGTCAGAGGGAACATGTCGTAATGGCGGACGAACAGCTCAATATATACAGTGGCTATACATTTGAATGTGGCTCCTTGCCAGTCTATTGGCTACTGTCCGCGTGACGTCATTGCGGGTCACGCCCTTCTTGTCCAGGTGAAGGTGGTGGCGGGAATCTTCCCGCGCTGTTGTTCTTAGGTGAGTCTGGGCCATTGAGCTGGACGCTCGCTATTGCCATCTAGTGGTCACTAGCTCGCGTCCTATTAGGGTTACAGTGATGCAGCTGAAGGTTATAATGTTACACATGGATAGGTACATTGTTTAAAGGCACAGTATTTGAGAACACAACAACAGGTAAATAGTCAGGTGACAACACTTGATTGGATAATGAGTAAACAACAGCTACAGCTACGGCGGGAACGCAGTCCCGCAATATCTACACAAGAGGAGTATTTACACAAGGGGAAAAGGGAGGGGGAAATGGAGGATAGCTAGATCCAATTTCACTCACATTTCACTTGCGTTACATGTTTGCTTTCAATCACAGTTCACTCGAGTTACACACACAACACCACCCCCACCCCCAATCATCGCCATCAACACAGAAACCAATGGGGAAGCAATTAATGACACAGGCACCAGACTGGTTTGGTTTATAGACCTGTCACCATCTCTCAGAGGAAAAAAGGAGCTAGTGAATTCAAAACTGTTTCCACATATACTAGGGTAAAGGTCACTCTTGCTCGAAAGCTAGTCGTATCCAACTCTAGGGTTCAGTGCTCATCTCTGTTTCATAGCCGAAGAGCCAGCGCTGTCTGCTTCTGCAGACGTTTCCATGGTCATGTGGCAGGGAGGCTCATTTAAAGACCTATTGAAGCACCAAACAAGAGCTTTCAATAAACATAAAGATGTAATTGGAGGGGGGTGGGGGACTTTCCAGAGACTGAACCACCACCTTGCTGACATAGCTTCTGTTCTCTGTTAGATGGACATTTCAGCCTCACTTTAGTGTATGAGAACCAAGACACAGGAAAACAGCCAAGGGCTGGTTTAACACAGGTTTATTGCATAGTGGTCAGAGGGAACATGAGGTAATGGCGGATGTATAGCTCTATATATACAGTAGTAAAACATTTGAACGTGGCTCCACGATAGCCCATTGGCTACTGTCCGCGTGACGTCATTGCGGGTCACGCCCTTCTTGTCCAGGTGTAGGTAGTGGCGGGAAACTTCCCGCGCTGTGGCACTTTGATGAGTTTGGACCAAGAGAGCTTGGACGCTCGCTGCTGCCAGCTGGTGGTCATTAGCTCGCGTCCTATTACAGGGTTTATAGTGATACAGCTGAAGGCTATATTGTTACCCGTAGGAAGGTTACATTGGTTAAGATACATTGTTATCACATGTAGAAGGTTACACTATTAGAAACACAACACTCCTCCCCCCTAGGATGAGACGAAGTCTCTCAGCCAAGATGGCTTATTTCGAACACGCTGGGGTCTCGGTGCGGGCTGCCCTGCCCCGGTTTTGCTCCCTCCTCTTTGTTCCCCGGCTTCCTGTCCTGTAATTGGAGAGGATGACTCGTTAGTGACTCGCCGCGGGCTTGCAGCTTTGGGATGGGCAGGAGAGGGGAAAGGACAGGTTTCTGATGTGGATGTGGGCAAACCGGGGGCACTAGGGGCTAACGAAAAACCCCGCTTTTCTCTTGGACGGGTGGGGGAACACTCCCAAAAAACCCCCTGGTTCGGTAACACAAAATCTAATTCGGGGGCAACAGTTGCAAACTCATTTCCCTCTTCCGAGGGACTGGGTGAAACTGCAGGGGCAAACTCGTCTCTCTCTTTCAAGGGATTGGATAGAACTGGCGTATGAAAAGGATATGAGTTTGGACCTCTGCTTCCCCCCCTTGTTTGGGACTGTTGCCCTTCGTTGTCTCCCCCTTGGGATAAACGGGTGGAGGAGAACCCTAACGCTGAATCCTGTTGCTGAGCCCCACTGTCCGGCCCCCCAATCACTCGGTGCCTAAGTTGGTCAGCGTGCCTCCTCCAGAGGAGACCGGTGTTAGTTTCCACGCGATACGACACTGGCCCCGTCTGCTCCACAACCGTCCCTGGTACCCAGGCTGGACCTGCGTTGGCGTAGTTCCTGCAGTGCACAGGATCGCCGACGGCGAAACCTTTCGAGACCGCTAACCCTATGTTCTTCCCTTTGTCCTCAACCCTTGTTGGGTCTAACCTGGTCAGGATCGTGGTCAGCTTTCTCCGCATCAGCAGCTCAGCCGGCGAGTACCCTGACGCTAAGGGAGTTACTCTATATCCCAATAAAAATTGACACACTTGGTGATTCAGGTCCCCTGGGCCCATGCGTCTCAACGCATCCTTTGTTGTACGCACAAGGCGCTCCACTTGGCCGTTCGTGGCCGGGTGGAACGGCGCGGAGGTAACGTGCCGAATGGCATTTATGTCTGTGAACGCCCTGAACTCTGCGGACGTGAAACAACTAGCGTTATCGCTAATGAGAGTGTCGGGTAAACCGAACGTAGAAAAAATCCTCCGTAAGTGCTTAATTGTAGTGGCGGAGGACGTGCTCGTGACCGGAATCACCTCCAGCCACTTGGAGTACGCATCCACTACCTGGAGAAAAAGGGTCCCTCGGAACGGGCCAGCAAAATCTATGTGCACTCGGGACCACGGCCCCCTCGCCGCGTCCCATTCCCTATGCGGGAGGCGAGCCTCCTCCGGCCGGGAGCCCTGACAGGCCTCGCAAGTGCCGACCATGTGCTCTATGTCTGCGTCTAACTGGGGCCACCAGAAATAGCTCCGAGCCAGTGCCTTGGAGCGGACAATCCCCGGGTGGCTGACGTGCAGCAATTTAAGCACCCTCGGTCTCAGGGATGTAGGGACCACCACCCGTTGGCCCCACAAAAGGCACCCCCTCTCTAGGGACAACTCTAGTTTTTTCCGAAAAAATGGGTCGAATTCCGCAGCCGGGGAGGACGCTGGCCACCCCTTTTGCACCCATGAGCTGACTTTCACCAGCGTCCTATCCTTGCCTGTCGCTTTGGCGATGTCGGCAGGTACTATCGGGGGCGAATCTAAAACCTCTATCAACAACACCTGATGGTCTTTTTCTACTCCTCCCTTGTGGCCGCCCGCCAAAGGCAGGGGGGACCGCGACAGTGCGTCCGCATGGCTAATCTCCTTGCCGGGTCGGTACTCCAACTCATGTTGGTATGCGTTGAGAAAAATAGCTCACCTCAGCATCCTTGGGGACAGGATCTGTGGCGTGGGCTTATTCGCAGTAAATATTCCTAACAGGGGCTTGTGGTCAGTCACTATGGTGAAAGGGCAACCATACAGAAAATCGTGAAACTTCTTGGTCCCCGCTACTATCGCTAACGCCTCCCTGTCGGTCTGTGCGTAATTCCTCTCTGCTTGGGACAGGGACCTAGAGTAAAACGCTACTGGCGCCTCCCTTCCGTTTTCCAACACGTGGCAAAGCACCGCCCCCACCCCCATTGGGGATGCATCACAGACTAGGACCACTGGCCATTTGGGATCGAAATGGGTCAGAATTGCATCAGAGGTCAGGAGCTGCTTCAGCTCCTTAAAAGCCCTCTCCTGTTCGTCGCCCCACATCCATACCTCTTCCTTTTTAAGCAACCTATGGAGCGGTTCGGCCACAGCCGCTTTCCGTGGAAGGAAGGTATGATAAAAATTTAGGAGTCCCAGGAACGACTGCAGCTCGGTTTTAGATGTGGGGCGAGGAGCTTTCTTTATGGCGGTTACTTTGGATTTGGAAGGCTTAATTCCCTCGGGTGTAACCCGGAATCCTAAGAACTCAACCTCCGTTGCAAAAAAAACGCACTTGTCTTTCCGCAGTCGCAACCCCGCTCTCTCAAACACCGTCAGTACATTGTCCAACCTTTTGGCTAGTTCGGTCTCACTCCCCCCTGTTATCAATACGTCATCAAAATAAGGCAAAACCCCCTCCAAACCTTTCAGGAGACGTTCCACGAGCGACTGAAAAAGGCCGGGTGCCGAGTTCACGCCGAACTGTAAACGCGACACCTGGAACGCCCCTTTATGAGTGACTATGGTTTGTGCCGCTGCCGTGGCAGGGGTCACTGGGAGTTGCTGGTAGGCTTGCGCTAGGTCGAGCTTAGCGAAACACTTTCCCCCATTCAGCCTGGCCAGAAGGTGGCTGACCACCGGCACCGGATATGCATTAGGGCGGATAGCCTTGTTAATTGTACACTTATAATCAGCGCAAATGCGCACCACCCCGTTTGCCTTTAGTGCTGTTACAATTGGAGTTTCCCACTCCGCGGAATCAACAGGAATAAGAATCCCCTGGCCTACCAGTTTGTCCAGTTCCGCCTCTATTTTGTCCTTGAGTGCGAACGGCACTCTGCGTGGTTTAAGTCTTATCGGGCGGACCTCCGGGTCCAGGTCGAAAGCTACAGGGGGTCCCTTGAACTTTCCCAGTCCTTTCTTAAAAATGGCGGGGTGCGCGTCACACACCGCTTGTATTGGATCTGCTCCCACGGCATGCACCCCCCCTATGAACAAACCCAAAGGCTGAAACCACTGAGTTCCGAGGAGGCTGCAATTTCCCCCCTTGAGAACGACTAGGGGGAGTTCTGCAGAGTGTCTCTTAAATTTCACTTGGAATTTTCCGACCCCCAACACTGGAATGCTGTTCCCTTGAACATCTCGTAGTGTGGACCTCAACGCCTTTAGTTTGGGTCGCACGAGGGGGTCAATTTTCAAGAACTCCCTCTGGGAAATGATAGAATAGGAGGACCCCGAGTCAACTTCCATCCTAATAGGGGCCCCTTGTACTAGTACCTCAACGAAATAACGGGGTTGTCCCGCGGACACGCTGAACACGGGGGCGTCGTCCTCGCTGTCGTCTGAGACGCGGCCCACGCCGTCCTGCTTCCTCGTGGCTCGGGCGCCATCTTTGGACCTCGTTGGAGGGTCCGGTCTGGACGAACGGTCTGGTGAATGCTTCCGGGCCTCTTGCCGTTTTCTGCACACTTTAGCGATGTGCCCACGGCGGCCGCAGTTGTGGCACTCGGCTTTCCGGAACGGGCACTTAGCGCGGTCATGGGCCGCCCCACAACCATCACAGCGGCGCCCCCCTTTTCGGACTTTCCGGACATCCTCGTCGTCGCTGCCTTCCGCAGACGATTTCGAGGTTCGCCGAGTCGCGTGCACCGAATTCCCCGGTTTGCCGTGCACCGAATTTTCTGCCTTGCCGGCCTTCGGACGCCATTCGTGCAGCTCTTGCACCCCTGCATTCGTAGTTTCCGCGGATTCCGCGGCCTCCACGACCTCTTGTAACGTGGGGGGTGGCTCCTTATTCATCAGGATGCGCTGCACCTCCCTGTCCTTCAGGCCGCACAGCACGCCATCCCTGAGGGCTAGCTCTAAGTTCTCCCACTTGCAGGGGCTGGCAGCTAACCTCATGGCCGCTACGAAGGCTTCAACCGACTCGTCCGGCGCTTGGACTCGCCTCCGAAACGCGCTCCGAGCGGGAAACATTGCCTTCGAGGGTCGAAACCGCTCACGCAGCAGTTTCATGATGTCATCGGCTTTGAAATCGCTCACCTTCTTCGGTGCAATGATGCTCACCAGCGTTCGCTTGGTTTCTTGCCCAAGCATTCGGGTGAGGATGGCCCTCTTCTTTGCCTCGTCCTTTACGTCGAGTTCCACCAGTGCTCCCTGGAAGTCCATCTCGAAGAGCTCCCAGTCTTGCGGTTTGTTAATGTTGAAACCGCTCTGTGTCCTGGCTCCTTGGGGATCCATATCCCACCTTCATCGCCAATTTAGTGTATGAGAACCAAGACACAGGAAAACAGCCAAGGGCTGGTTTAACACAGGTTTATTGCATAGTGGTCAGAGGGAACATGAGGTAATGGCGGATGTATAGCTCTATATATACAGTAGTAAAACATTTGAACGTGGCTCCACGATAGCCCATTGGCTACTGTCCGCGTGACGTCATTGCGGGTCACGCCCTTCTTGTCCAGGTGTAGGTAGTGGCGGGAAACTTCCCGCGCTGTGGCACTTTGATGAGTTTGGACCAAGAGAGCTTGGACGCTCGCTGCTGCCAGCTGGTGGTCATTAGCTCGCGTCCTATTACAGGGTTTATAGTGATACAGCTGAAGGCTATATTGTTACCCGTAGGAAGGTTACATTGGTTAAGATACATTGTTATCACATGTAGAAGGTTACACTATTAGAACACAAAACTCACCTAACTATCCCCACCACCATACATACCATTACATCTGCAACCTAAGATTGTAAAGGAACACAGGTATTAATTATGCCAGATACACGCAGGGAACAGCAGAAGCACAGCTTAAGGAAGCATCCCAACCTTTTCAAACCGGGGACTGGGTCACACTCTCCCAGTCAGCTTCATGGGCTGAATGGCCGTTTTGTACTGCTTGCACGATGTGGGTGACCATTTTATCCCAACAGCTTCAAAGAGGTGACCGTTGTGTTTATTGAATGGCCTTGGAGGGGTGGGGGCAACATGAAATGGTGCAGTGGGCCCATGGACCTTGGGTTGGGAGCCCCTGCACTAAAACTTCAACCTCCCATTTCTCCATACCTCAAATAAGCAATATGTTGGAATATTTTAGTTCAGATGCTGAAGTTTGCCACTGAAGGCCAAAGTAAAATAACACATCATTGGTCGCTGGAAATCATGTTAATATTCCAAGTCTATGATCATAGTTGAGCTTTCTGTATCAGAAATCAGATTAGCAAAGTCCACATTTCCCTCCCAAAGACTAATCACAAAATGAAGGAAGCTAATTTCCAAGCCACCTGAGCTGTCAAATCCTTTCAGCATTGAAGAAATTCCTTCTGTTTATGAGAGGAGTTCTCTGTCGCATAAAATTATACCCTGAAAGAAGTTCATTTCTTTTATCACCGCTGAATTTTTCAACCACAGCATACAAAATGAAGGTGCACACCACAAACAATTTGCCAATTTTCTGGGTCACTTGAAAAAAGGTATGTGTGAGGATATAAGGTCTACAAATAAATAAAATAACCAGACACTGAAAAAAATCAAGTTGGAAAAAAATTGTATGTGTAGTGGCTGCAGTGGCTCAAGTGGCTAAGACACTGACTGGGAGGCGTGAAGTCAGCAGTTCGATTCCCAAGTACTGCAGGATGGAATGAGCTCCTGTCTTTGTCCCAGCTCCTGCCAACCTAGCAGTTCGAAAGCAAGAAATTGCAAGTACAGTAATACCTCATACAAAATCCGCTTCATACAACATCGGATTCATACATCGCCTAATTCCTCGAAAAAAGTTGCCTCATACAAAGTCGCTGCAACTTTGTATGCACATGCGTGCATTGCTCTTGTGGGTTTTGCACAAGGCAAAGAGTGTTTAGGAGTGGTTTTGAGCGCGACTTTGATTTTCTTTTGGATTTTTTCGTCAGAATTATTAGAAGCATTCCTGGGATTTTTGCAGCATTCTTCAGGTTCTTGGACAATCAGGGTTGTTTGACATGTTTTTGTAATGTATTTAGCCTTTAGACAATGTTTTCTTAAAGTTCTGTCAGTTTCCTGTCTGTTTCCTTGACTTTGCCTGAAGTCTGTGCTGTTACAGTACAATGTATCTCTATGGAAACGATGTTGTACGAGGCATCGTGGCAAGGATTTGGACGTTGTATGAGGCATCACAGCTAGGATTTTGCATGCCTCATACAAAGTCCAAATCCGTATAAAGTCCAAACTTGTGGAACCAAGTTTGGACGTTATATGAGGTATCACTGTAGATAAATAGGGACCACTTCGGTGGGAAGGTAAACAGTGTTCCGTGCGCTCTGGTGTCTAGTCATGCCTGCCACATGACCACGGAAATGTCTGCAGAAGCAAACAGCACTGGCTCTTCGGCTTTGAAACAGAGATGAGCACTGAACCCCAGAGCTGGAAACAACTGGCTTTCGAGCAAGGGAAACCTTTACTTTTACCTTCTAGTGGCAGTTGTAGAACAGGTTTTCCTCTCCTGCTATGTTCCTTTCACATGACCAATTGTAAACTAGCTGCATGCCTGATTGTACAACCTAGTGTAGGATCAAGCATATGAAGATGAGCTTGTGGGCAAAATTTGTTGTTATGTACCCTCAAGGCAGAACTGTCTTACAGCGATCCTAACAGGCCTTTCAAGATAAGCGAGATATTTAAAGAATGGTTTTACTAGTTCCACTCCCATCCCCTGCGAGTTTCCATTGGCTGACTGGGGATTTGAACCTAGACCTCCAGAGTCCACTATACCACAATCACCTTTACATGGTTGCATAATCAAACACAATTATGACCAGCTATGGCAAGCACAACATAACCTGACTTATTTCCGATTATGACATTTTCCTGACAGCTTTGCAGTCCACCCAAAAAGAGAACAATGTTGAGATAATTTCTGCAGACAAATCAGAGCCTATTGTTTAACAGGAGCACCATCTCACAAGAATGACCAGAGAGATAGTTGAACTGTGTCCGACCTATCCTTCTGAAATGTATACACACTTTCATATCCTGTGCACCTTACGATAAATGATGCTGAGAAACAAAGCATACGTATTGCAACAGTTGCCAAGGGGGGAGGGAGGGGGAGTTGAAGGAAAACTTTAACTGTGGTTTCCTCAGTGGCACCACACCCCAACACTCTTTGCGAGGTGTAACTGATTTGGAACAACATACTCTTTTTAGTTTCCAATGTGTTTGTGAATTCTATTTATCTCATCAATTATGCTCTGTCTGCAGGATTTCGGTGATAACAAAAACAAACAAATAAATCAATAAAATGCAATTAATTGTAAAAATGAAATACATCCTTGGGATGACAATTGTAGATTTTAAATTAGGTAAAGGTAAAGGTTGCCCTTGCTCGAATGCCAGTCATATCTGACTCTAGAGGGCAAAAGAAGAAGGGGGAGGCCAAAAATGAGATGGCTTGATGGTATTGTAGATGCAATGGGCACAAAGCTGGGCAGGATGAGGAGGATGGTGGAAGACAGAGGTGCCTGGCGGGCAATGGTCCATAGGGTCGCAAAGGGTCAGAATTGACTGTGCGACTGAACAACAAGAGTTCAGTGCTGCTCATCTCTGTTTATAGCCAAAGAACCAGACTTTTCTGTGGACATGTGTCAGGCAAGACTAAACACTGTACACGGAACACTGTGGTACCTATTTATCTACTTGCAATTTGTGAATTCCATGTATCCCATCAATTATTTCTGTCTGCAGGATTTCAAAGTGGTACCAGTTTGTTGTTGTTGTTCAGTCGCACAGTCGGTTCCGACCCTTTGCGACCCTATGGACCATTGTTCTCCAGGCACCTCTGTCCTCCACCATCCCCCTCAGCACTCCCAGTTCTGTGCCCATTGTGTCTACAATACCATCTAGCCATCTCATCTTTGGCCTCCCCCTTCTTCTTTTGCCCTCCACCTTTCCCAACATCAGGGCCTTCTCAAGTGAATCCTCCCTTCTCATTTGATGTCCAAAATACTTTAGCTTCGTCTTTACTATTAGCCCTTCCAATGAGCAGTCAGTGTTGATTTCTTCTAAGATTGACCTATTTGTTCTCCTCGCTGTCCAGGGTACTCTCAAAACTCTCCTCCAACACCACATTTCAAAGGCATCTATTCTTCTGCGTTCAGCTTTCCTAATTGTCCAGCTCTCACATCCGTACATTACCACTGGGAATACCATTGCTTTGACTATTCTAATTTTTGTTTGCAATGTGATGTCTCTGCTTTTCACTATGTTCCCCAGGTTTCTCATGGCTTGTCTCCCAAGAATCAGTCGCCTTTTTATTTCATGGCTGCAATCCCCATCTGCCGTGATCTTTGATCCCAGGAAAGTAAAATCTGTCACTGCTTCTACTTCTTCCCCATCTATTTTCCAGGAACTGATTGGGCCTGTTGCCATTACCTTGGTTTTCTTGATATTGAGTCTCAAACCAGCTTTTGCACTCTCCTCCTTCAATCCAATCAAGAGGTTATTTAGGTCTTCCTCACTTTCTGCCATTAGGGTGGTATCGTCTGCATATCTCAGATTGTTTATGTTTCTCCCAGCAATTTTAATCCCATATTGTGATTCCTCCATCCCTGCATTTCGCATTATGTGCTCTGTGTATAGATTGAATAAGCAGGGTGATAAAATGCAGCCTTGTCTTACTCCTTTTCCTATTCCAAACCACTCTGTCATTCCATGTTCTGTCCTAACTGTTGCTTCTTGGTTCATGTACAGATTTCTCAGGAGGCATATGATGTGCTCTGGTATTCCCATCTCTTTAATTACTTGCCACATCTTGTTGTGGTCCACACAGTCAAATGCCTTAGTGTAATCAATGAAACAAAAGTAAACTTGTTTCTGGTATTCCTTTGTTTTCTCCATGATCCAACGTATG
Organism: Bradypodion ventrale; assembly: GCA_035047345.1. Classification (NCBI taxonomy): domain Eukaryota; kingdom Metazoa; phylum Chordata; class Lepidosauria; order Squamata; family Chamaeleonidae; genus Bradypodion; species Bradypodion ventrale. The sequence goes on from JAWDJE010000003.1 coordinate 254,488,010, forward strand.
TTGGCAATGTGGTCTCTAGTCCCCCTGCCTCTTCTGAAACCGGCCTGCACCTCTGGTAGTTCTCTCTCCACATGTTGCTGAAGTCTGTCCTGTATTATCTTGAGCATCACCTTGCTGGCGTGTGGGATGAGTGCAATTGTTCGGTAATTTGAGCATTCTTTAGCGTTGCCCTTTTTTGGGATTGGGACGTATACTGATCTTTTCCAATCCTGTGGCCACTGTTTTGTTTTCCAGATTTGCTGGCATATTGAGTGTAGTAATTTGACGCCATCATCTTTTAGCGCTTTGAAAAATTCGACTGGGATACCATCATATCCACTAGCTTTGTTGTTTGCAGTGCTCTTTAGGGCCTTTATAACTTCGCTCTCCAGGATGTCTGGCTCGAGTTCAGTTTTTTCATCATTGTGGTTATCAGGAGTGTTGAGGTCCTTTTTGTAGAGTTCCTCTGTGTACTCTTTCCATCTTTTCTTAATCTCTTCTGCATCAGCTAGCTCTTTTCCGTCTTTGTCCCTTATCATGGTCATTTTTGCTTTAAATGTTCCCTTTATTTCCCCGATTTTTCTGAAGAGATCTCTAGTCCTGCCTCTTTTGTTGTTTTCCTCCATTTCTTTGCACTGTTCTTTTAGGTATTTTTCCTTATCTCTCCTTGCTTTTCTTTGAAATTCTGTGTTCAGAAGGTTGTATTTTTTCCTTTCTCTTTTGACTTTTGCCTTCCTTCTTTCCTCTGCTATTTTAAGAGCCTCATCAGACAACCATTTTGCTTTCTTACGCTTCTTTTCTTTTGGTATGGTTTTCTTTGCCGCTTCCTGCATGATGTCCTTTATCTCTGTCCATAATTCTTCTGGCACTCTGTCTATTGCGTCCAGGCCATTATATCTGTTCATCACCTCCACCGTGTATTCTTTAGGGATGCTGTCTAGGTGATATCTGTCTGGTCTTCTTGTTTTCCCTATTTTCTTTAGTCTTAACCTGAATTTTGCGATCAGTAGGTTGTGATCTGAGCCACAGTCTGCTCCAGGTCTTGTTTTTGCTGATTGTATGGAGGTTCTCCATCTTTGGCTGCAGAGTATGTAGTCAATTTGGTTTCGGTGTTGGCCATCTGGTGATGTCCATGTGTAAAGTCGCCTCTTGTGTTGCTGGAAGAGAGTGTTTGCTATGACCAGTGCGTTCTCTTGGCAGAACTCTATCAATCTTTGCCCTGCTTCGTTCTGTACTCCAAGACCAAACTTGCCTGTTATTCCCTCCACTTTTTGATTTCCTACTTTGGCATTCCAGTCTCCTAATATAATTTGGACATCATTTCTTGGTGTCTGTTCTATGAGGTGTTCTAGGTCCTCATAGAACTGGTCCACTGTGGCTTCATCTGCACTAGTGGTTGGTGCATAGACTTGGATTACGGTGATATTGAAAGGTTTGCCTTGAATTCTGACTGACATCATTCTGTCATTTTTGAGGTTATATCCCATTACTGCTTTTCTTACTCTCTTATTGACAATTATGGCTACTCCATGCCTTCTAAGGTTTTCTTGTCCACAATAGTAGATATGATGGTTTCCAGAGCTGAATTCGCCCATCCCTGTCCATTTGAGCTCACTGATGCCCAAGATGTCAATGCTTATTCTTTCCATCTCATTTTTTACCACTTCCAGTTTACCTTGGTTCATTGATCTCACATTCCATGTCCCTATGCAGTATTGCTCCTTACAACATTGCATTTCCCCTCCCCCTTTCCTGTCCCTCCCCTTTCTCCCCTCTGTGGTGTTAAGCATCCTGTATCACCTAGCCTGCCCTTTTGTTTTGCCTTTTGTTTTGGTCAATAGGGTTCTCTTGGCAAGATTTATGGCGTGGTTGCCGGTGTCTGCGCCATTTTTCTCTCCTCATACATTTTATCACAGTTTTTAAAAGTTTAAAAACATTTAAGACAACATATTATCATGCATATTATCACACTTTAAAGCACAGTCTCTATGTCAGTTGCTATATTAAGTCATTTTAAAGTCTTTATGTGAGTTACTATATTAAGTCATCAACATTTCTGCATATTTAACTACTTATCCTTTGTATGGGGCTCTGAGTCTCACCCCCTGGTTTAACTCCTTTGCCTTCTTCCCTTCTGCCAATTGGACCTCTCCTTCGGCGCTTGGTTGTTTTCAGGGCTTGGAAAAGGCTCTCGTCGGGGCGACTGGCTGGCCTCTCCCCGCCTGGCTGGTCTTCCTCCTCCCTTGCCTGCCCAGCTGGAGATGGTGGGGACCGGCTCGGAAGGGCTCGCGTTGGGGCGACTGGCTGGCCTCTCCCCGCCCGGCTGGTCTTCCTCCTCCCTCACCTGCCCTGCTGGAAATGGTGGGGACCGGCTCGGAAGGGCTCGCGTTGGGGCGACTGGCTGGCCTCTCCCCGCCCGGCTGGTCTTCCTCCTCCCTCACCGGCCCGGCTGGAAATGGTGGGGACCGGCTCGGAAGGGCTCGCGTTGGGGCGACTGGCTGGCCTCTCCCCGCCCGGCTGGTCTTCCTCCTCCCTCACCTGCCCTGCTGGAAATGGTGGGGACCGGCTCAGAAGGGCTCGCGTTGGGGCGACTGGCTGGCCTCTCCCTGCCCGGCTGGTCTTCCTCCTCCCTCACCAGCCCGGCTGGAGATGGTTTATCTACATAAACCATCTACCAGTTTATCTACCAGTTTATCTACATGCAATTTCTTGCTTTCGAACTGCTAGGTTGACCTCTCAGCGGCCTTCGATACCATCGACCACGGTATCCTTCTGGAACGGCTCAAAGGACTGGGGATCCAGGGCACTGTGTTGTCCTCGTTTTCCTCTTTTCTGGAGGGCCGTACCCAGTCGGTGTGGTTAGAGAGTGAAAGGTCCAGCCCTAGGCTTCTCAAGTATGGGGTGCCTCAGGGTTCAGTGCTCTCTCCTCTCCTATTTAACATATACATTAAGCCACTGGGTGAGATCATTCGTTCCCACGGGGTGCGGTACCATCAGTACACGGATGACAGTTGTACATCTCGGCCCGTGGGGACCCCAGTGATGCTGTTGAAATCCTATCCGGATGCCTGGAGGCCATTGGGGTCTGGATGGGGGCCAATGGGCTTCGGCTGAATTCCAGCAAGACAGAGTGGCTGTGGATAAGGGGCCCCGTGTTATCCCGGGAGTTACCATCTTTGGTACTGGATGGGGCTGTTTTGCCCCAGACAGACCCAGTGCGCAACTTGGGGGTCCTTCTGGACTCGCGGCTGCTGCTAGAAGAACAGGTAGCGGCTGTGGCCAGGAGGGCTTTTGCCCAACTTTGGGTGATTCGCCAGTTGCGCACACTCCTGGACCGGGGGGCTCCTTGCTTATGGTCACCCATGCTCTGGTCACTCCCCGACTAGATTATTGTAATTCACTCTACATGGGGCTGCCCTTGACGACCATTCGGAGGCTGCAGCTGGTCCAGAATGCGGCAGTCCGGGTGGTGATGGGATGTGGGCGATATGCCCATGCCTCACCGCTACTTCGGGAGCTGCACTGGTTACCAGTTTGTCTCCGAGTGCAATTCAAGGTGCTGGTTTTGACCTTTAAAGCCCTATATGGCAGTGGGCCAGGATATCTTAGAGACCGCATCGTCCCAAGAGTGTCTGCCCATCCAACCAGAGCGGACCGGAGGGGCTCTCTAATGGTGCCATCAGTTAGGGGTGCACATCTGTCCAGCACCCGAAGGAGGGCCTTCTCCGTGTCCGCACCAACTCTCTGGAACCTCCTGCCAACAGATCTAAGACTTCAAAGAGAATTGCTGCCCTTCAGGAAAGGATTGAAGACCTGGCTGGCAGGGCAGGTGTGGGGGGGCCCGAATGGGAACACGGTCCCCGCCTGCTGGCTTATGTAAAGAATTAAGAACTCTCTCTTCTTCTTTTTATAGTGGGTGGGATGGGTGGGTGGGATATGGGTCTTTTAAAGTGGGTGGGATATGGGTCTTTTAAAGTGTTTTTATGTGTTTTTAAAACTTGTTGTAATGCCGCCCTGAGTCGGGTTCGGCCTGAGTGGGTGGCATATATAAATATGACTAATAAATAAATAAATAAATAAATAAATAAATAGGTTGGCAGGAGCTGGGACAGAGACGGGAGCTCACTCCATCGTGCAGCACTCAGGCATCGAACTGCTGACCTGTGGACCTTCCAGTCATCAAGTTGAGCACTTTAAGCACTAAGCCACCACAGTCTCTTAGATTTTAAATTACTAAATAATAAAAGACGTAAAATGCCAAAGCAAACAAAAAAAAATCCCTGCCGGAACACCCCTGGGGACAGCATTCCAAAGCACTGGGACAGTATCATGGTCTTAGCAGGGGAGGGCACATGCTGGGGCCACAAGAGAGAGGCCTATTTACTTAGAGCATGGAATGCTGTGTTCCCAGGAGCAGGGGGCCACCACCAAGAAAGCCATCTCTATTTGTTTCTGCCCTCTGACCCTCAAGCCATGGCAGCCGGGTTCAGCTGCAGTTGATAGGATGGAAAGTATAGCATAAGTGGGCAAAGCCAAGGATATAAGGCAACAATTCAAGACTTGTCAAAGCAAAGGTGGAGTTTCCACAGTTGTGGGATGTGTTGGTCATCTCACAGACATGGCTATAGAGAGGCACTACATATGTGTAGCACTGAAGATATGAGGGGAAGAAAACAGCTGGAATGAAAATGCAGATGAGGGAACAGCCGGCAGAGAAGACAGTGGTTCTAAGAGACCAAGAAGGCAAAGTCAATTGAAGGAAAGAGAAAATGTAGAAATGCTGTCTTTTCACTCACCCAATTATTCGGCTGCAGCCCATCTTTCTGGCCACATTTTTGGTGGGCAATGCGCTAGTATATGACAGTACATTCAATAATATGTTTATATCCCCACAACAGGAAATATTTCTAAAGAGCCACGGGCAATCACAAGACAAAGAGAGTGTTTTGACTGCTAAGCATGTATTTAACTTCCTTTTTATAGATCATATCATGTGCAAACTGTCTGGTGTACACTTTTTAAAAAGCAAACTCATAAACACCTGCTAGGGTTCGGGAGCACAAGACAGTGCCAAAATATTTGCCTTTGCGCCGCATGACTGGTGGTACAAAAATGATTTGGTTTACTCCCCATGAGATTTACTCCTTGTGAGAAACCATAGTGCATTTTTGTTCTCAGTTGTAGAATTCCCGGGGGAACAACAACCCTGTCAGTTTTGCTCTCTCGCCATTTACGAACTTGCAGCTTACATTCAACCCTCCAGTCTATAACTGAGTCGAAGTCTCACAGTTTTCACACATACACACCCATGTGTTTTGAAAAGGAAGATCCCTTTGCTTATCAAACTGTAGGAGATGGACAGGTACACCACAGCATGATGGTGTCTGTTGCACTGTATTTAAATAACTGCTCATAAATCTGATCTTTTCAAATAAGTTAACCAATGCACATTTTGCTTACAAGAGACCCACGCCCTAGCTCAGTGATGGTGAACCTACGGCATGTGTGCCAGAGTGGGCACTCAGAGCACTCTTTGTGGGCACTCATGCGGTCACCCTAGTACTGAGTTCTCTCCGCCCCTCTGCCCAGCAGCCCAATGGGAGTGCTTCCTCCATCCCCCAGCACAGAGTTCACCCACCCCTCTGCCCAACAGCCCAATGGGAGAGCTTCCTCTCTCCCCCAGCACAGAGTTTGCCCTGCCCCTCTGCCCAGCAGCCTAATGGGAGCGTTTCCTTCCTCCCCTGTTGCTGTATTGACACTTTGCAATAAATAAGTGGGTTTTGGGTTACACTTTGGGCACTTGGTCTCCAAAAGGTTTGCCATCACTGCCCTAGCTCTATGTTTGAGGGAGTGTGACTAAAAGAAGTGCCCATTATGACCAACACTAGCAGAGTTGGCCCTACCATGACGAGCTGAGAGTCAGACCTCCTTAGGGGACAGAAGTCATTCCTCATCATCATCTAATGGTGGAAGGGAGCCAGAGGACCATTTGAGCCATTGTCTCCTCCACCGATTCAGCATGGCAGGAGTTGCCTGGATGCACGCATATTAACTAAAATGATGCAGAAGCTGCAGTATGCCTCATACAATATTTGGGATCAATTCTAGGTTTCCCACCTCAAAGAAGCAGGAGAGCTTCGGTCATCCCTGAAAGGTAGACCCTTGCACATAATTTCAGAGAAATTATGCTTCCCTTTAACAGGACTTGGGGTGGTTTTGCTTTCTGCCAATGAATATGACACAGCCTTCTTTCAGAGATCTTTATTTGGGCAGGGTGTTGTTGGTTTTTTTTAAAATATGAAATTGACAATGTAACATTATCATTAAAGAGATGGGAGTACCAGACCACCTCACCTCTCTTCTGAAAAATCTGTATGTGGGTCAAGATGTAACAGTTAGGACAGGATATGGAACAACTGATTGATTTAGAATAGGAAAAGGAGTATGACAAGGCTGTATATTGTCACCCTGCTTATTTAACTTATATGTAGAGTACATCATCTGTAATGCAGGGCTGGAAGAAGCACAAGCTGGAATTAAGATTGCTGGGAGACATATCAACAACCTGAGATATGCAGATGACACTACCCTAATGGCAGAAAGTGAAGAAGATCTAAAGAACCTCTTGATGATGGTGAAAGAGGAGAGTGCAAAAGCTGGCCTGAAACTCAACATAAAAAAACTCCAAGATCATGGCATCGGGCCCCATCACTCCCTGGCAAATAGAAGGGGAAGAAATGGAAGCAGTGACAGACTTTACCTTCTTGGGATCTAAGATCACTACAGATGGGGACTGCAGTCATGAAATAAAAAGATGCTTAGGAACACGAGAACATAAGAACAGCTTTGCTGGAACAGCCCACAGCCCATCCAGTCCAGCATTCTGTCTCACACAGTGGCTCACCATTTGCTTCAGGGTATTCCCAAGCAGATGCCTTCACCTGCTTAGGATTCCCTGGAAATGGCATTGAGAGATATCCTGCCTATCTTTCCAACCCAGAGGTTGTCCTTAGGTATCCATAATTATAGCCATTGTTACCCTTGTCCTCCATGAACTTGTCTAATCCTTTCTTAAAGCTGTCAAGACTGACAGCTGTCACCACTTCTTCTGGCAGGGAGTGCCATAGACCAGTGATCCTCTGGGTGAAAAAGTACTTTCTCTTATTTGTTTGAGAACTAGTACCCAAAGGTTTCATGGAGTGCACCCTAGTTCTAGTGTTGTGCGATAGGGAAAACAGTTTCTCCTTATCTACTTTGTCCACACCATGCATGATTTTATAAACTTCAATCAAGTCACCTCTTAGACGCCGTCGTTCAAGAGTGAAGAGGCCCAACCGTTGCAGCCTCAGATGGTAAGGAAGGTGTTCCAGTCCCCTAATCATTCTGGTTGCCCTCCTCTGCACTTTTTCCAGCTCCATAATATCCTTCTGGACGTATGGCGACCAGAACTGTACACAGTATTCCAGATGAGGCATCACCATAGATTTATAAAGAGGCAAAATGACACTTGCTGACTTATTTTCTATACCCTTCCTAATGATCCCTAGCATTGAGATTGCTTTTTTCACTGCTGAGGCACACTGGGTTGACACCTTCATTGAGCTGTCCACCAGGACACCAAGGTCCCTTTCCTAGTTTGTCGCAGAGAGTTCAGACCTCATCAGTTTATAAATGTAATTGGGTTTTTTTGCCCCAACGTGCATCACTCTGCACTTACTAATGTTGAAGCTCATTTGCCACTGTTTTGCCCACTCCCCCAGTGTCAAGAGATCCCTCTGGAGCTCCTCACAATCTCTTACCATTTTCACTACCCTGTATAATTTAGTGTTTTCAGCAAATTTGGCTACCTTGCTATTTACTCCTACTTCTAGATCATTTATGAAGAGGTTGAAAAGCAGGGGTCCCAATACTGAACCTTGGGGGACCCCACTCTTTACTTCCCTCCACTTGGAGAAGTGTCCATTTAGTGCTACCGTCTGTTTCCTGTCCCTTAGCCAGTTGCTGATCCAGGACAAGACTTGTCCCTTTAGCCCATGACTGGTAAGTTTATTCAAGGGCCTTTGGTGTGGGACCTTGTCAAAAGCCTTCTGAAAGTCCTTCTGAAAGACGCTTACTTATTGGCAGGCAAGCTACAACAAACCTAAGCAGCATAACAAAAAGTAGAGACACCATCCTGCCAGCAAAAGTCCACATAGTTGCAGCAACGGTCTTCCCAGTAGTAATGTATGACTATGAGATCTGGACCATAAGGAAGGCTAAGCGAAGAACAATAGACCCCTTTGAACTGTGGTGCTGGAGATGACTCTTGAGAATCTCCTGGACAGTAAGGAAATCAAATCAGTCAAATCCTAAAGGAAATCATCCCTAACTGCTCCTTGGAAGGACAAATACTGAAGCTGAAGCTCAAGAACTTTGGCAACCAAATTAGGAGAGAGGACTTACTTGAGAAGGCCCTGATGCTAGGAAAGATTAAAGAAAGAAGGAGAAGCAGGTGGCAGAGGATGAGCTAGCTGGATGGCACTCGTTGACGCAGTGGGTGTATTCTGGGTGGGCTACGGATGATGGCAGATGACAGAGGGGCCTGGTGTGCAGTGGTCCTTGGGGTTGCAAAGGGTTGGACTCGACTGTGCAACTGAACAACAACAAAACATTAGCAAAAGGAGGCTAAGTGGAGGGAATCTTGTTACCTTTTGCCATCAGAGTAATTTACTGAAATGGCTTTTGTTTTAGCAAGTATAATTTTTGCAAACTCAAACTGTGAAAAGAGATGAGCACTGCACACTAGAGTTGGAAACATCTGGCTTTCAAGCAAGAGAGACCTTTAACTTTACAGGTTCTGGTAACAATGGTGTTTTTAAAAGGTTGATAAGGATAACAGACTGCTTCATTTATTTATATTCCAATTAATTACATAGACCAGTGGTGGCGAACCTAATGCACGCTTGCCAGAGTGGGCACTCAGAGCCCTCTCTGTGAGCACATGCACTGTCATCCCAGCAGAGAGTTTGTTGTGTTCTAATAGTGTAACCTTCTACATGTGATAACAATGTATCTTAACCAATGTAACCTTCCTACGGGTAACAATATAGCCTTCAGCTGTATCACTATAAACCCTGTAATAGGACGCGAGCTAATGACCACCAGCTGGCAGCAGCGAGCGTCCAAGCTCTCTTGGTCCAAACTCATCAAAGTGCCACAGCGCAGGAAGTTTCCCGCCACCACCTACACCTGGACAAGAAGGGCGTGACCAGCAATGACGTCACGCGGACAGTAGCCAATGGGCTATTGTGGAGCCACGTTCAAATGTTTTACTACTGTATATATAGAGCTATACATCCGCCATTACCTCATGTTCCCTCTGACCACTATGCAATAAACCTGTGTTAAACCAGCCCTTGGCTGTTTTCCTGTGTCTTGGTTCTCATACACTAAATTGGCGACGAAGGTGGGATATGGATCCCCAAGGAGCCAGGACACAGAGCGGTTTCAACATTAACAAACCGCAAGACTGGGAGCTCTTCGAGATGGACTTCCAGGGAGCATTGGTGGAACTCGACGTAAAGGACGAGGCAAAGAAGAGGGCCATCCTCACCCGAATGCTTGGGCAAGAAACCAAGCGAACGCTGGTGAGCATCATTGCACCGAAGAAGGTGAGCGATTTCAAAGCCGATGACATCATGAAACTGCTGCGTGAGTGGTTTCGACCCTCGAAGGCAATGTTTCCCGCTCGGAGCGCGTTTTGGAGGCGAGTGCAAGCGCCGGACGAGTCGGTTGAAGCCTTCGTAGCGGCCATGAGGTTAGCTGCCAGCCCCTGCAAGTGGGAGAACTTAGAGCTAGCCCTCAGGGATGGCGTGCTGTGCGGCCTGAAGGACAGGGAGGTGCAGCGCATCCTGATGAATAAGGAGCCACCCCCCATGTTACAAGAGGTCGTGGAGGCCGCGGAATCCGCGGAAACTACGAATGCAGGGGTGCAAGAGCTGCACGAATGGCGTCCGAAGGCCGGCAAGGCAGAAAATTCGGTGCACGGCAAACCGGGGAATTTGGTGCACGCGACTCGGCGAACCTCGAAATCGTCTGCGGAAGGCAGCGACGACGAGGATGTCCGGAAAGTCCGAAAAGGGGGGCGCCGCTGTGATGGTTGTGGGGCGGCCCATGACCGCGCTAAGTGCCCGTTCCGGAAAGCCGAGTGCCACAACTGCGGCCGCCGTGGGCACATCGCTAAAGTGTGCAGAAAATGGCAAGAGGCCCGGAAGCATTCACCAGACCGTTCGTCCAGACCGGACCGTCCAACGAGGTCCAAAGATGGCGCCCGAGCCACGAGGAAGCAGGACGGCGTGGGCCGCGTCTCAGACGACAGCGAGGACGACGCCCCCGTGTTCAGCATGTCCGCGGGACAACCCCGTTATTTCGTTGAGGTACTAGTACAAGGGGCCCCTATTAGGATGGAAGTTGACTCGGGGTCCTCCTATTCTATCATTTCCCAGAGGGAGTTCTTGAAAATTGACCCCCTCGTGCGACCCAAACTTAAAGCGTTGAGGTCCACACTACGAGATGTTCAAGGGAACAGCATTCCAGTGTTGGGGGTCGGAAAATTCCAAGTGAAATTTAAGAGACACTCTGCAGAACTCCCCCTAGTCGTTCTCAAGGGGGGAAATTGCAGACTCCTCGGAACTCAGTGGTTTCAGCCTTTGGGTTTGTTCATGGGGGGGTGCATGCCGTGGGAGCAGATCCAATACAAGCGGTGTGTGACGCGCACCCCGCCGTTTTTAAGAAAGGACTGGGAAAGTTCAAGGGACCCCCTGTAGCTTTCGACCTGGACCCGGAGGTCCGCCCGATAAGACTTAAACCACGCAGAGTGCCGTTCGCACTCAAGGACAAAATAGAGGCGGAACTGGACAAACTGGTGGGCCAGGGGATTCTTATTCCTGTTGATTCCGCGGAGTGGGAAACTCCAATTGTAACAGCACTAAAGGCAAACGGGGTGGTGCGCATTTGCGCCGATTATAAGTGTACAATTAACAAGGCTATCCGCCCTAATGCATATCCGGTGCCGGTGGTCAGCCACCTTCTGGCCAGGCTGAATGGGGGAAAGTGTTTCGCTAAGCTCGACCTAGCGCAAGCCTACCAGCAACTCCCAATGACCCCTGCCACGGCAGCGGCACAAACCATAGTCACTCATAAAGGGGCGTTCCAGGTGTCGCGTTTACAGTTCGGCGTGAACTCGGCACCCGGCCTTTTTCAGTCGCTCGTGGAACGTCTCCTGAAAGGTTTGGAGGGGGTTTTGCCTTATTTTGATGACGTATTGATAACAGGGGGGAGTGAGACCGAACTAGCCAAAAGGTTGGACAATGTACTGACGGTGTTTGAGAGAGCGGGGTTGCGACTGCGGAAAGACAAGTGCGTTTTTTTTGCAACGGAGGTTGAGTTCTTAGGATTCCGGGTTACACCCGAGGGAATTAAGCCTTCCAAATCCAAAGTAACCGCCATAAAGAAAGCTCCTCGCCCCACATCTAAAACCGAGCTGCAGTCGTTCCTGGGACTCCTAAATTTTTATCATACCTTCCTTCCACGGAAAGCGGCTGTGGCCGAGCCGCTCCATAGGTTGCTTAAAAAGGAAGAGGTATGGATGTGGGGCGACGAACAGGAGAGGGCTTTTAAGGAGCTGAAGCAGCTCCTGACCTCTGATGCAATTCTGACCCATTTCGATCCCAAATGGCCAGTGGTCCTAGTCTGTGATGCATCCCCAATGGGGGTGGGGGCGGTGCTTTGCCACGTGTTGGAAAACGGAAGGGAGGCGCCAGTAGCGTTTTACTCTAGGTCCCTGTCCCAAGCAGAGAGGAATTACGCACAGACCGACAGGGAGGCGTTAGCGATAGTAGCGGGGACCAAGAAGTTTCACGATTTTCTGTATGGTCGCCCTTTCACCATAGTGACTGACCAACACTCCCCTGTTAGGAATATTTACTGCGAATAAGCCCACGCCACAGATCCTGTCCCCGAGGATGCTGAGGTGGGCTATTTTTCTCAACGCATACCAACATGAGTTGGAGTACCGACCCGGCAAGGAGATTAGCCATGCGGACGCACTGTCGCGGTCCCCCCTGCCTTTGGCGGGCGGCCACAAGGGAGGAGTAGAAAAAGACCATCAGGTGTTGTTGATAGAGGTTTTAGATTCGCCCCCGATAGTACCTGCCGACATCGCCAAAGCGACAGGCAAGGATAGGACGCTGGAGAAAGTCAGCTCATGGGTGCAAAAGGGGTGGCCAGCGTCCTCCCCGGCTGTGGAATTCGACCCATTTTTTCGGAAAAAACTAGAGTTGTCCCTAGAGAGGGGGTGCCTTTTGTGGGGCCAACGGGTGGTGGTCCCTACATCCCTGAGACCGAGGGTGCTTAAATTGCTGCACGTCAGCCACCCGGGGATTGTCCGCTCCAAGGCACTGGCTCGGAGCTATTTCTGGTGGCCCCAGTTAGACGCAGACATAGAGCACATGGTCGGCACTTGCGAGGCCTGTCAGGGCTCCCGGCCGGAGGAGGCTCGCCTCCCGCATAGGGAATGGGACGCGGCGAGGGGGCCGTGGTCCCGAGTGCACATAGATTTTGCTGGCCCGTTCCGAGGGACCCTTTTTCTCCTGGTAGTGGATGCGTACTCCAAGTGGCTGGAGGTGATTCCGGTCACGAGCACGTCCTCCGCCACTACAATTAAGCACTTACGGAGGATTTTTTCTACGTTCGGTTTACCCGACACTCTCATTAGCGATAACGCTAGTTGTTTCACGTCCGCAGAGTTCAGGGCGTTCACAGACATAAATGCCATTCGGCACGTTACCTCCGCGCCGTTCCACCCGGCCACGAACGGCCAAGTGGAGCGCCTTGTGCGTACAACAAAGGATGCGTTGAGACGCATGGGCCCAGGGGACCTGAATCACCAAGTGTGTCAATTTTTATTGGGATATAGAGTAACTCCCTTAGCGTCAGGGTACTCGCCGGCCGAGCTGCTGATGCGGAGAAAGCTGACCACGATCCTGACCAGGTTAGACCCAACGAGGGTTGAGGACAAAGGGAAGAACACAGGGTTAGCGGTCTCGAAAGGTTTCGCCGTCGGCGATCCTGTGCACTGCAGGAACTACGCCAACGCAGGTCCAGCCTGGGTACCAGGGACGGTTGTGGAGCAGACGGGGCCAGTGTCGTATCGCGTGGAAACTAACACAGGTCTCCTCTGGAGGAGGCACGCTGACCAACTTAGGCACCGAGTGATTGGGGGGCCGGACAGTGGGGCTCAGCAACAGGATTCAGCGTTAGGGTTCTCCTCCACCCGTTTATCCCAAGGGGGAGACAACGAAGGGCAACAGTCCCAAACAAGGGGGGGAAGCAGAGGTCCAAACTCATATCCTTTTCATACGCCGGTTCTATCCAATCCCTTGAAAGAGAGAGACGAGTTTGCCCCTGCAGTTTCACCCAGTCCCTCGGAAGAGGGAAATGAGTTTGCAACTGTTGCCCCCGAATTAGATTTTGTGTTACCGAACCGGGGGGGGGTTTGGGAGTGGTCCCCCACCCGTCCAAGCGAAAAGCGGGGTTTTTCGTTAGCCCCTAGTGCCCCCGGTTTGCCCACATCCACATCAGAAACCTGTCCTCTCCCCTCTCCTGCCCATCCCAAAGCTGCAAGCCCGCGGCGAGTCACTAACGAGTCATCCTCTCCAATTACAGGACAGGAAGCCGGGGAACAAAGAGAAGGGAGCAAAACCGGGGCAGGGCAGCCCGCACCGAGACCCCAGCGTGTTCGAAATAAGCCATCTTGGCTGAGAGACTTCGTCTCATCCTAGGGGGGAGGAGTGTTGTGTTCTAATAGTGTAACCTTCTACATGTGATAACAATGTATCTTAACCAATGTAACCTTCCTACGGGTAACAATATAGCCTTCAGCTGTATCACTATAAACCCTGTAATAGGACGCGAGCTAATGATCACCAGCTGGCAGCAGCGAGCGTCCAAGCTCTCTTGGTCCAAACTCATCAAAGTGCGACAGCGCGGGAAGTTTCCCGCCACCACCTACACCTGGACAAGAAGGGCGTGACCAGCAATGACGTCATGCGGACAGTAGCCAATGGGCTATCGTGGAGCCACGTTCAAATGTTTTACTACTGTATATATAGAGCTATACATCCGCCATTACCTCATGTTCCCTCTGACCACTATGCAATAAACCTGTGTTAAACCAGCCCTTGGCTGTTTTCCTGTGTCTTGGTTCTCATACACTAAAGAGTTTGCCCCACCCCTCTGCCGAGCAGCCCAATGGGAGTGATTCCCCCCTCCCCCAGCAGAGAATTTGCCCGGCCCTTCTGCCCAGCAGCCAATGGGAGCATTTCCTCTCTCTCCCCCCCCCCAACAGAAAGTTCGCTCTACCTCTCTGCTCAGCAGCCCAATTGGAGTGCTTGCTCCCTCCCCTATCTGGGGTAAGGTGGGTCGCTCACTTGTGGCGTGAGGGTGCAGCACGGACAGTAGCCTGTTGAATCTGTGGCAAAGATGAGTTTGGGCACTCGGTCTCTAAAAGGTTCCCCATCACTGAAATAAACGAATGGATGTGAAGTCTGGCAAAAGGAAGTAGAATAATAGGATAGTAAGCCTAGGACTAGCCAGATAAAATTCTAGCCCAAATATCAAGCTGCTTGATTTCCATTATGTCCACAATAGGTGAGGAACAGATCTCTCCAGATATTGTTGGCCCACAAATCCCATCATCATGGTGTAAGCCACACCACACATCCATGTGAACTAAAGCAGGGCTGTACTTTCACACCAAGGGATAGGTGCAATGGAGTGTGCCTAGCTGAGGCATGAGACTGGGAATCCCTCCTTCCTTTCCTCCCCAGAGACATCTCAAAGGCATTCAAGGATGGGTGACGGTCCTCTAATAAAACAGAAACTGGATTGGGTAGAAGTGAGGGAAAAAGTAAAACAAACCACTTTGTCTGGGAGATTTTCAATGAAGAAGTGGAAAGGAGAGGTGCTTAATCATCTCTTCCGTTGGCTAGGTCAGATGCTCTCTGTAGCTTTTTGTTGATGATGATCTGTCTTTTGAGCCTTGTGCAGGTAAAAGCTCAAGATATTTTTGCTATCTGAGGCAAGTGGCAAGAGGTAGCCTCTTTCCATTCTAGACATGAACAAAGAACTTTCATTTTCAGAGGAAAGCCACCTTGCGTCCTATGGCCTCCATTTCTTTTTGGTAAGCCTTTCTTGTGCAGATACTAGCTACTTTGGCTAAATGATTTCCTCTCTATTGGGTGGGTCCCTTGTGGGTTGATTTCCTCCATGAGTTTCTATTTAAGCTACAAAGACAGAGGGTATTACCACATGTGAACAGCTTGGTATGTAAAAGGAAACACATCCAGACCTTAGGGAAGATACCTTTTAGGGGGTGACAAGACACAGACTCCCATGGCCAACAAGGCCATGGGAGTTATGCGATTCTGGGAACCTCGGTCTGAGAAAAAAACCAAGTTGTCTAAGTTGCCATTTAGATGTGGACATCATTCAGCAAAGACGTGGGCTCTTACCCTTAATATGCTGGTGTCGTGAAGGTTGCATTCAAATTGTAGAACAAAAGTCAAATGAAATAAGGAAGTGGTGAACATGATTAACATCAAAGAGTATCACAAATCAGAAGGCATGTTGCTAAACGTTAAAGCAACATTCAAAAAGCTTGGACTAGAAAGCTGAAAGTAATTGTCATTTTTAAAAAGCCTGTCAGTTAAAAAATATTTGTCCTAAAGAATGGCAGCCATAAACAGTCCCCAGCAGTCCGTTTCAGCTACTGAATATTATGCATACAACAAAGAAGCAAAATCCATGATGATCAGTGGGCCTTTTCCTAATGTAAAGAGCATAAGATTATAATCCGTGTTTACACTTCCAAGCATACATGTTTGGAAGGAAAGAAAGCCCAATGAATTGTCTGGAGTGTTACAAGCTCTTAAAACAAACAAACAAAATTGTTGTTGATTTTTAGTTGCATGATATAAATGCCACAGGAACCTAGAAATGATAATGAGACAGATTTTGTGAATGAACATTAATCAAAGTTGTACTTTTTCAAACTACCTAAGTGGCTATCAGCGTAATCTTTTCAACTGAGGCAGGCATACTGGGACAGGCGCTAGGAAAAGCACATGAGCCAACAATAAAGTATTGTAAGTTCTTATCTTTAAGCTGTGCTAAATAAGCCTTGCATATGTACTGAACCACCTCCTCCTTCTGCTGCTGCTGCCATACCTGATTCCAAATATTGGCTATCTTCATGGCGACCAACCATGAAGAATGTTCTGGGGACAACATAATGCAGAGGCCTTCCATTTGCCTTCTACATCACAGTGTGACACTCATACCACTGATCTATTTCCATGATTCACTTTATGGTCCAAGGACATTAGTTCTTAGTATCGCACTGAACCTTCTAAAAAGAACAAACAGGTAAAACGTAGATTTTCACTTAAACATTGCAATATGGCAAATCAGCATCTTACAGAGATACAGTAGTTTATGCTATATACTGGAGCCTGCTTTTTCACTGACAGAAAGGATGTTACTTCTTGCATGTGAATAAAATACTTGGATGTCTCCCTCTGCCATCTTTGGTAATTTCTAACACTCCGAAATTTATATCAGCTAATAGAGATAAGACTGTTCATAACTGTTGCATTCCTGTCAAAGGTGATAAGTTCTTAAGCAACCATTTTCAGCACCACAACCATCACCACAACCACCTCCAAGCACTTTCACAGTTCTGATTTGTCTTGAAAGGTGGTGCCTAAAAGAGTAAGGTGAAGTCAAAGTCTGGAAGCTTCACACACCCACACGAGACAGTCTCACAATGTTTTGATATAAGGTTAAAACATAAATGTCGAAATATTCACAAGTATGATGTACAAAAGGAAAATGCCATTTTTATCTCCAAAGTTTTGAAAAAGCTCAAAGCATTTTGGAGAACAACTTCTAAAATATCCCAATTAGTACTCCATCCATCTTGGCCAAAGCTTGTGGTCCAAAATGTAATTTAGCTAAACTCTGAAAGTGGCAAAATGATCCATAGCCTCAGGCTTTCCCCTCTGATCTTTGTCCCCTAGACTGCCCCAAAATACTAGGCACAATCCTAACTAGCTAGGGTGACTTTAGGCTAGCTGAGCAGATTTAGGCTGGCTGTTTTATCCAAAACCCTCTCATCTCAGGAGGAGAGGGACTTCAGCTGCCCTGAGAGGAAAATAACACAAGGGGAAAACATTAAAACCACAACCCCAGCACAATCACCATGGAAACAGCTACCAGTCAGCAGCTAGCAGCCAGCATAATGTGTTAGGCTGGCCTACTTGTGCCGGCACAAGCGCCTTGCCCTATCCAAACCCATCTAAATAATTCTTAACTTGGAATTAGATTATTACTATTACATTTTTTCTGAGTTTCTATGTTGGCATGTGATAGTTTAATGCTATGGAAAATGTTGGAAATTGGGTTACTTTCATAATCAAAAGGTTAGGAGAAAACACTTGGAAACATAATATTACTTATTACGTAAGTAATTGTTGTTATAGTTTTATTCAGTTTGTTTATTCTTTATGTCTAATCTCTTACTGTTATTATAAATATTTTTAATCTGCTGTAAACTGCTCAGATTGGGAAAATTTCCCAGATGGGCTGGATATACCGTATTTGCCAGTGTATAAAACACACCCCAGAATTACCAAATAAGCCCACTAGAGGCCACTATATACAGTACAAAATGCACTCTTTTTTTCAGGGGGGGGGAGTGGGTCTTATACACAAGCAAATAGGGCCACTGCAAATAGTCAACAACAACAACAACAACAACAACAACAACAACAACAACAACAACAACAACAACAACAATAATAATAATAATAATAATAATAATAATAATAATAATAATAATAATAATAATAATAATAGCTATTAATTGCTGTATTTGTTAGTTTCATTTTCAGATGTACATTTGTTACTTTTTAAAAATTTAGAACATGATTTTAAACCAGAGAAAGTAAATGTTACTTTTTTTTTTAGACTGCACTTCTGAGAATACTACACCCCATGTGGATAGCTAGCTGTGCTACCTACAATAATTTGGGAGTTCTAATCCAAAAAAGTGACTTTTTCAGCTTTTGGTCCAAATTAAATAGTTTCTCTAAAATTTATTCATACTTCTTAATTTTGTTACAAAATTTATTACAGAGAAGCATAGAGTCCTATTACTGAATTATCTAATATAAAGTTGTGTGTTGTAAACCTCCTGGTATTGTTACCTCCATTTTCAGGGACACACCACCCGAATTTTATTCCTCTTTATTTTCCATGCTTACTCTTTTTATTCCTTCAAGATTTATTATGTTTTAGTTGCCACCCATTTCTAGGTTTCTGTCTTGCACCAAGCATTACTCTAACACACCTCCATTCACATACTTGTGGGCATAACTGCAAGCCTCCCCTGCTTCACTGGTCTTCTCAGTCATCTTTTAGATATGTCAATTTTCTCAAGCTATAAAGGAAATCTGCCAGTTAACCGTGCCCATACATAACCCCTACTTTCATGAATAGAACTCTGTATATGGTCAGGAACTTCACAATTATCACAAGGCTGTCAAAGTAAAGCAGTGCTTGCTTCAGGATGCAGAAAAGAAATGATTATTTGGTGTAAATAAAAATGCGGAATTTGATTAAAGGGGCCAGGGCCTTATTAAATAATATAAATTTGATATCTAACATTCTCTCTTCTATGTCTCAAAGCAGGAGTCAAAATTAACACCCAAAGCCCTCCAGTTACACAGGAAAGGCCTCAATTGCCCTACCTATTGTTACCTCTCACCCTTGGAAGTTCAGAAATTCCATCTCAATCTCCTGTTTTCCTGTCACTTATTGTGCTTACTATCACCTGCATACTTTGATATAATGGAGAAAGGCAGTCCAGAGGTCAATCGGAATTGGGACATGGGGGAAGTCTGCATATCCATTGATACTGAAATTTCTTTTGTGATTATCCTAGATAGTGCTTGGGATGAGACAGGATGAAGTAATTGCTGGGTGGGAATGGAATTTGCCAAGAGCCTCAAAGCAATGGTCCTCCTCAGGGGAGTCTGAAGGATGCCCATCTTCGTTATTGGTCAATTCTCAACCTGGATTCAAAATCTGGACTTCTGATTTGTGCCAAATTACAATCCTGGCGCCCATTGGATGTCACCTGAATGATGTCACAACCTGCATTTGCTAAACTATGAACTCTGTCATTTCCAGGGCAATTGCTCTACCCATCACCTTTTGTTCTATGTAATTGACCTGTTTTGTCTCTGTATGATTGACCTTTTAATGTAACAAAAGAGTCTGGTGCCGGGTTTTTGTTCACCATTGTAAATCTCTTGTTTTGTAAACTTGTTAGCTAGCAGTAGAACTAGTTGAGGTCCCTTGGGTGGAGGGTATAAAAATCTCCTGATAGGAAATGTCACCAGCGCTCTCAGCACATTTGCACGCAAGACATCGGAACCAAAAAGAGCTGCTCACTTAAGGGACTTCAATAGGCAAAAAGGTTGAGACTAGGGCTTTTTCCGGCACCAGGCCAGTGACGCTTAAACCCCTTTTCAATAAACCAATTTTAATTTTTGCCTATATTAAACGCTTCCTCGTTCTTGGGAGAAGGGCTCCACCAGTGACTCGAACCGAAGTTGTAACTGTATCCAGTAGCCATTTTTCTGGTAACAGTTTTGGTGCCGTGACTCGGATTCGACTGGCATTTCGTGCCTGCCAAGTGACCGTTTTTTTCACAAGAAGGACGAAATCACAAAGGGAGCCACCCAGAACTCTTCAATTTGATCACGCCAAGAAATTAAAAGCTGCAGGATCAGGTAATGTATATTGCGCAACGCACCGGGTACATGAACTTGTTAACTCTGTCTAGATTAGGTTAAGGACTTTTGTGGAACTTATCACCCAAAACCTTGCTTAGCCATTCCAGAACTCATCAGCTGGGACGGCTAACCATTGAACAGCTAAGCACGGATTCATCACCCGTATTAGCCAAATTGCGTTAGGGACTTGAATTGGAAAATTGCAATTAGTAGCACGGCCTCATCACCCGGAGCTACGAAAACCCCCCATTGATCTGCCTACCAAGAAAGGTTGATTCCCTTGAGGAGGCACAAATTCTGAGTGTCGTGGCCAGTAGCGCACTGGAAGTCACTCGCAGGGCAATTGGGTAGCCATCCAAGAAGAGACGATTACTTTGAGGTTGGAAAAATTGTGTTAGGGCAAGAAGAGACGATTACTTTGAGCCAAATATTGTTGTAATTAACGGTGAACGCTCCCTGTAGGTAAAAGGGGTAACTCGTGATCCGAAAGCCTTTGATCAAAGCAACTAAAATCTCAGTACGTCATGGGTGAACAGCTGAGTGTTCCTACAAAGTCAAAAGATGTGACCCTTAAGGGGACGCCCTTATGGAACATCCTAAGAAATTGGAAAGACTTAACAGGTCCAAAATCCCGGTTATCGAAGCGTAGACTAAAATTCCTGTGTTCTAAGGATTGGCCCACCCAAAAATCTTTGGCACCTAGCTGGCCCGCTGGTGGCAGCTTAAAAATCACTGAGTTAAGGGCACTCCTCCAGTGGTGTAAAGCTACCCCAGGGAGAGAAGATGACCTGCCCTATATTGGCCTATTCTTAAAGCTACATGAGGACCCAGAAAGGTTTCCTTGCATAGGAAACCTGTATGTAGCAAAGGAAGTGAAAATAGCAACATGTGGCAAGGACAAACCCCCAGAATACACAGAAGTTGTAGACCCTGGGCAGGAGGAAGAGTTATTAAGACCCTTATACCTTCCTCAGACTAACCCGTTTGCACAAGACCTCATAAATTTAATGATAAATGAGCAAGCCCCTTTGGTGGCTAGACCCTCCGCTCCTATAGCCCCTCAGGCTGAGCTCCTAGCTTCTCCTCCAGTGCTCCCATCTGCACCGCTTGCGCAGGCGGTCCAGAGAGACCCTGGTGCTACCATCCCAAACGTGGAGTTTGAGTCGGTACAGGAGAAAGCACTTTTAAATTGTCAAAAGGAGCTGGAGAAACTCCAACAACAAGTTGAATCCCTGGTACGAAAAACCAGTGTAAAAAGAGCCAAGAGGAAATGTGCCAAATGGGTAAAGTGGAGACCTGAACCAGAGGGGACCCCCCCAGACTCAGATAGTGACAATGTGGCCTCAAGTTCCGAGGAGGAATCCCAGGAACGCAGGCCAGGGAAAATAAAAGGCAAGGGAAAGAAAGCTAGGAGACCCCAAAATAAAGATTCAGGCAGCGAAGTTAGTTCTGAGGATAGAGAAGAGGAGACCCCGCTGTGCCGAGAAGAGAGGGGAAGGACAGAACCCCACGCAAAATTACCCCACACCAAGAAAGGGAAAGCCACTAAAAGGTTACCCCAGATACAGGAGCAGGCAGAAGAGGAACGGAGAGTTACTCGGGCCCAGGCGGCTGCCGGGGCTGAGGGGGGTTCAGCTGAGCTCATGCTTCCCCTAAGGGAACAGCTGGTGATCTCTCCCAATGGAGAGCAGAGAACTGGATTCATATATGTACCGTTCTCATCCACTGACCTCCTGAATTGGAAGAGGACTTTCCCTTCCTATCTTGAACACCCCTTGGCAGTAGCAAAGGAAGTGGAGAGTATTTTTAACACCCACAACCCAAACTGGATAGATGTCCAGCAACTTTTAAACACCCTCTTCACAACAGAGGAAATCCGAATGGTTCGAAACGCAGCTCTAAAGCATGTTTCGAAGCTCCAAAACCCCCAGGACATGGCTATCCCCCTGGTCCCAGATGTTGTAGTACCCCTGCAGAGACCTGAATGGGATGCAAAGGTCGGGTTTGACGAGGCTTCAAAAGCCCACCTGGCTCGCTATCGTGAATGCATCCTAGAGGGGATTCGAAATGGTGCCCCCCAACAGTACGCAATGGGCAAGGTGTATGATGTACGCCAAGGACCCACAGAAACTCCCACAGCATTCTTAGAAAGGCTCCATGAGGCAGTCCGCAAGTACTTGGGTCAGGACCCAGAATCGGCTGTCTGTAAAACACTAGTGACCAGCCTGTTTGTTGCCAACTCAGCAAAGGATATAAAAAGAAAACTTTCCAGCATAGAGTCTCCCCTAGAATGTGATATGCAGAAGTTAATTGACACTGCATTCCGGGTATATAATAATAGGGAAGAGGAAGACAAAAAGGAAAAAGCAAGAGAGAGACAAAAGGATCAAAAAGTCTTAGTGGCTGCCCTTCAGGAGTACAACAAGCCACAAGTGCAGTGGGGCTTCCCCCCAAACTCGGGAGGAAGACCCAAGAACCCACAGTTCCAGCCACCACGAGGCAACCCTTGTGGAGCATTCCCCCAGCAACAGCCGCCCCCTAAGGGTGGGGGATGGAACCAAAACCAACAGCCACAGCCCACTCAAGGAAATGGATGGGTGCAATCTGCCCCCCCTCAGTTTTCCAGAGACCCCCGGGCACCACCTTACTCCTGCAACAACTGTGGGGAGGGGGGCCATTGGTTTAGACAATGCCCATACCCAAAGCCGAGACATGACAACTCGGGCGGGCAAAATCATGGGTTTGTAAACTCAAATGGACAATACCAGCGCCGCCCCTGCCCCAATAAAGATCCAGCTGATGCCAATACATTGTTTATGGATGGCCCCCGAGGCTATTATAGTGATTGACGGGGTCCGGGGTCTGCAATCAGACTTCCACCCGGCGACCCCGTACTGGATATAAGGGTGGGAAATAAAACAGTTCCTTTTTTACTCGATTCTGGGGCAACTTTTTCTGTAATTCAGGAGCCCCCAAAGGAAATAGCAAAAAACACAGGCAACTCCAAGTCAATTGTTGGTGCCTCTGGACACCTGGAGAAAGCCCCAATCTTGCCTCCTGTTAAGATCAGTGTAGCAGGCAAGGAAATTTCCCATTCATTCTTACATTTGCCCAAGTGCCCAGCCAATCTCCTAGGCAGAGACCTACTTCAAAAATTAGGCGCCAAACTTGAATTTTCTGAGCAGGGGTGCACAGTAACCTTTGCCACCCCTGAAGCCAAAATCTTTGTGTTGGGAGGAGTGTTCACTTTAAAACTTGATCCCCTCCTTGAAGAAATCTCCAGAGAAGTCACACTCTCAGTATGGGCAGATGGAAAGGGACCCGGGCGGGCAAAATCAGCAGAACCAGCCATGGTTAAGTTAAAACCTGGCCAAGGGCCAGTCTTCATTAAACAGTATCCACTAAAAATTGAGACAAAGCGAGGATTGCAGCCAGTTTTAAAAGTTCTGCTGGACAGGGGTTTAATATATCCCTGCCAGTCTCCATTTAACACACCAATCATGGGAGTCCCAAAAGGAGACACAGGAAAATACAGGCTCATCCAAGACCTCCGTGCTTTAAATGAAGCTGTTCAGGATGTCTCTCCCATAGTTCCGAACCCCTACAATTTGGTCACATTAATACCTGCACACCATGATCGCTATACCGTGATAGATCTCAAAGATGCCTTTTTCTCGATACCCCTGGCTCCTGAGTGCCAAGAAATGTTTGCCTTCACATGGGACTCCCCTCCTGGGGAGGTCATAGTCCCCGCCAACCATTACTCATGGGGAGTCCTTCCCCAGGGTTTTAAGTTATCCCCCACTCTATTTGGGGAAGCCCTCAGTCGTCTGCTCCGAGGGTGGCAAAGCCCTGTGCCTGCCAATGTAGTCCAATATGTTGATGATTTGTTGGTATCAAGTGAGGGCATAGACAATTGCAAAAAGGCCACAATCCACCTCCTGAATTTTCTGGGCGATGAAGGCTACAAAGTAAGCAAAGAAAAACTCCAAATTGCCAGAGAGGAAGTCTTGTACTTGGGATTTCTGATATCCCAGGGACAACGCAAAATCAGTCCAGAGCGGAAAGAGGCGATTTGCCAGGTACCCCTACCCGAGACTAAGAAACAGTGGAGAAGTTTTTTGGGTATGTGCGGCTATTGCAGAGTTTGGCTTCCCAACTTTGCCCAAATTGCTCGACCCTTATTTGAGGGTTTAAAACAGGCAGGGGAGCGGGTTGAGGCAACACCAGAAATGCGGCGAGCCTTTCAAACCTTAAAGAAAGAGCTTCTCGAAACTCCCGCACTGGGCCTGCCTAACCCTGATAAAACTTTTGAACTTTTTGTCCATGAGTCTAAGGGGTTAGCGCTGGGGGTTCTAACACAGTGGTTCGGTTCCTGGCGCAGGCCAGTAGCCTACCTATCTAAGCAACTGGACCCGGTAGCGCGTGGCTGGCCGACGTGCCTAAAAAACGTGGCAGCCACGGTCATCCTTTGTGAGGACGCAGAGAAGTTCACTTTGGGGGGAGAACTGACCATCTTCGTTCCACACGCCGTAACCACAGTATTGGAACAGAAGGGCAGTCACTGGCTCTCGAATACCCGAATTGCACAGTACCAGGCAGCGTTGCTTGATAAACCCGGCCGCAGACTCGCAGTGTGCTCTGCTCTTAACCCCGCCACCCTGCTCCCAGAAATTGGCGAATCCAATATGGTTCATGACTGTGTTGAAACCATTGATTCAGAATATTCTAGCCGCATAGACTTAAAAGACACCCCCCTGCCTGATCCTGATTTGGAATTTTATGTGGACGGTAGCAGTTCTGTAGCCCAGGGAATTCGAAGGGCTGGGTATGCTGTGGTCACCATAACTGGAATTGTCGAGGCTGACCCGCTCCCTGCGGGCACCTCTGCCCAAGTTGCTGAATTAATAGCACTCATGAGAGCCTTGCAAATAGCCTACAATAAAAGGGTTAACATTTTCACAGACTCACGGTATGCATTCTGTGTGTTGCACATATATGGGGTCATGTGGAGAAACCGGGACTTTAAAACAGCGGATGGTGAGCCTATCAAAAATGGTGATCATGTGATGCGCCTGTTGGAATCCGTCCATTGCCCATCTGAAGTTGCCGTAATTCATATTCGAGGCCATGGCAAAGCCTCTGATTTGGAACAACAAGAGGGTAATCGTCTAGCAGACGAAGCGGCCAAAGCTGCTGCCTCTCGTGAAATTGACAAACAGCTAGTCAATATCACCCCAATTCCCGCACCTGCAATCAAATTGCCAGAAAACCCACCTTACACTGACAGCGAGAAGGAGTATGGTCTTGAGAAAGGAGGGACTATAACTGAGCATGGATGGATAGTTTTTAATGATGATAAAATTCTCATTCCAAGGTCCCTGGGCACAGACATTGTTAGGGAGGCACACAGACGCACCCACGCAAGCCCACAGGTCTTAATGAAATGCTTACAGTCATGGGCTGTCATGAAGGACATAGTCCACATTACCAGGGAAGTATGCCAAATGTGCTTGACTTGTGTTCAAAATAACCCGAATACTGGGGTTCGGAAGGGCCCCTGGGGAAGTCAGCCTACCGGCTCTGTTCCTGGGGCAAAATGGCAAGTGGATTTTTCTGAAATGAACCCTCATAGAGGCTATAAGCATTGCCTTGTGTTTACAGACTCCTTAACCGGCTGGGTCGAGGCATTTCCATGTAAAACTAATCAAGCCAGGGAAGTAGTTCGCAAATTAATTAATGAAATTATTCCAAGGTTTGGGGTTCCATGGCAAGGGGTGACCTCTGACAATGGGATGCACTTCGTGGCAGAAATCACACAAAAGGTGGCACAAGCCTTAGATATCCCCTGGTCCCTTCATGCCGCCTGGCACCCCGAGAGTTCGGGACAAGTCGAGAGGGCAAATCAGTCTATTAAAAATCACCTTCGCAAGTTAGCTCAGGAGACAGGTCTGGGTTGGGTGGATTTGCTTCCCCAAGCCTTACTGCGAATTCGAATCCTGCCCCGTGGTAAACTTGCAATCTCCCCATTTGAAGCCGTGTATGGTCGTCCATATCCAATAGGTGACCTCCCAGGGGGGAGGGAGAAGATTAATCAGGTGCCAGGAACACAGTTGCAGAGGTATTTGGAAAGCATGTCTAATCTCCTCCAGACAAATTTGCAGTCTCTCCTAAACAAGCAGGTCCACGCAATCCGAGACCCATTGCATAAATTCAACCCAGGGGACTGGGTGTTTGTTAAGGCATACAACCCTGGTCTCACTGAAACCCGCTGGAGGGGACCCTACCAAGTCTTGATGACATCACCATCCTGTTTAAAGGTTGAGGGTGTTGCCGCTTGGATTTATTACACACGAGTAAGAAAAGCACCCGCCCCAGCACCAGAAGCCAACGTCCCAGTACAGAAGCCGACCCCAGTACTGGAGGACTTCAAGAGAAATCGGCAGCGTGAGAGAAGGAGAGAAAAGAGCCACTGGTCTGTGGAAGGCCTAGACGGGCTGAAGCTGCTGTTTCGAAAACAACCTGACGTCTCGGCGCACAAGGGTTTGCCTGTGCATCGGGTCAATAAGTAGCCTCTCCAATATTTTCTTATGCGTAAATAGCTTATTTAGTCTATGTTGTAGTCACTGTGCACAGTATAGTTATTTAGGTTTTCTTAAAAGTATAATTGATTTCTTTAAGTGTCATAAGGGTTTATTATTTGCATATTTTAGAAATGTTTAAGTTTATAGGATGTGTTATTACGCTTTGGACACTTTGCGATTCCCCTCCCTGGGTTTCTGCGGTGCACCCAATACTCAGAAAGATAGATGTTCATGATAACATCTGGGAATATCTGGGGAGGAATGTCGCAAATGTCTCCAACATCTGTTTAAAAACAGGCAACTCAGTAGGACAAGTGGTTGCCTCATGTTTAATTGCAGTTACCTCAGACATTACTGTTTTAGAACACATTACTCGCCCAGAGTTGAGCTTGCACCCAATCAGACATTTGATTCCATGCAACTATGGAAACTTGTTCACCTTAGGGCAGGTTGTGAACACCCAGGATAATTCAATGCTACGTTTCCGTGTAGGGACAGTAACCAGGTCCCCACGTTGCGTGGTCTGGGAGGGATGTACCTCAGAATGTTACAACGTGACCCCCTCTGACCTATCACTTCAATGTGACAAAATAGAAAAGGTTCCCTTCCACCCAAACTTTATCAAATTGCCTCCTGGATGGTTCATTGTTTGTGGACTACAAACATTCACCTATGTTCCTGCATCTGCCAATGGAGGTCCATGCTCCCTTGCCAGACTAAGTGTCCTCCTCCCTTCAAGGGAAGTGCTCTCTCTAGAACAAAAGTCTAAGCGAGACACGGAAACCCATGGACTAGCTTCAACCTGCGATTCCTCAGTCAGCCTGCTGTCTGAAGCGGAATACATTGCACTGGCAGTGTCACTTGTGGGTGTCTCAGGGCTAGCAGTCTCAAATGCCAGGCAGCTAAGTAAATTGGCTTGCTCTGTGGTAAAAGGTTTGAATTTCACCAGTCATGCCCTGCATTTAATCAATCAAGAGCTTGCTGGAATCAGGGATGCCACACTCCAGAACCGTATGACCATTGATTATCTGCTGCTCCTCCATAATAAGAAGTGTTCTGATTTTAATGGTATGTGCTGCCTGGACCTGCAGGATAATTACCAGCAGGTTGAGAATTCAATCCATGGTCTCACAAATTTAACTTCAGAAATTAAGGAGGATAAAGGATTTTCTTTATGGTCATGGCTTACGAGCTGGCTGCCTGATTTCGGTTATCTTAAACATATTTTTGTCACAGCTTTAATTATAGTTGGTGGCATTATTTTCATCTGTGTCTGTGTTCCAATGCTGCAATCGCTGAGGGCAGCCTGTTCAATTCCCCGGACCCAAGGGGCGGGGTACATCATCACCGAGACCACCGCTGTTTGACGTGAGCATGGCTCCCTTTTGTCGCCATGTCACGGAAGAGAGAGGGAAGGACTGTTACCTCCATTTTCAGGAACACACCACCCGAATTTTATTCCTCTTTATTTTCCATGCTTACTCTTTTTATTCCTTCAAGATTTATTATGTTTTAGTTGCCACCCATTTCTAGGTTTCTGTCTTGCACCAAGCATTACTCTAACACACCTCCATTCACATACTTGTGGGCATAACTGCAAGCCTCCCCTGCTTCACTGGTCTTCTCAGTCATCTTTTAGATATGTCAATTTTCTCAAGCTATAAAGGAAATCTGCCAGTTAACCGTGCCCATACATAACCCCTACTTTCATGAATAGAACTCTGTATATGGTCAGGAACTTCACAATTATCACAAGGCTGTCAAAGTAAAGCAGTGCTTGCTTCAGGATGCAGAAAAGAAATGATTATTTGGTGTAAATAAAAATGCGGAATTTGATTAAAGGGGCCAGGGCCTTATTAAATAATATAAATTTGATATCTAACATTCTCTCTTCTATGTCTCAAAGCAGGAGTCAAAATTAACACCCAAAGCCCTCCAGTTACACAGGAAAGGCCTCAATTGCCCTACCTATTGTTACCTCTCACCCTTGGAAGTTCAGAAATTCCATCTCAATCTCCTGTTTTCCTGTCACTTATTGTGCTTACTATCACCTGCATACTTTGATATAATGGAGAAAGGCAGTCCAGAGGTCAATCGGAATTGGGACATGGGGGAAGTCTGCATATCCATTGATACTGAAATTTCTTTTGTGATTATCCTAGATAGTGCTTGGGATGAGACAGGATGAAGTAATTGCTGGGTGGGAATGGAATTTGCCAAGAGCCTCAAAGCAATGGTCCTCCTCAGGGGAGTCTGAAGGATGCCCATCTTCGTTATTGGTCAATTCTCAACCTGGATTCAAAATCTGGACTTCTGATTTGTGCCAAATTACAATCCTGGCGCCCATTGGATGTCACCTGAATGATGTCACAACCTGCATTTGCTAAACTATGAACTCTGTCATTTCCAGGGCAATTGCTCTACCCATCACCTTTTGTTCTATGTAATTGACCTGTTTTGTCTCTGTATGATTGACCTTTTAATGTAACAAAAGAGTCTGGTGCCGGGTTTTTGTTCACCATTGTAAATCTCTTGTTTTGTAAACTTGTTAGCTAGCAGTAGAACTAGTTGAGGTCCCTTGGGTGGAGGGTATAAAAATCTCCTGATAGGAAATGTCACCAGCGCTCTCAGCACATTTGCACGCAAGACATCGGAACCAAAAAGAGCTGCTCACTTAAGGGACTTCAATAGGCAAAAAGGTTGAGACTAGGGCTTTTTCCGGCACCAGGCCAGTGACGCTTAAACCCCTTTTCAATAAACCAATTTTAATTTTTGCCTATATTAAACGCTTCCTCGTTCTTGGGAGAAGGGCTCCACCAGTGACTCGAACCGAAGTTGTAACTGTATCCAGTAGCCATTTTTCTGGTAACAGTTTGTTGAAGCTGTAATTACACATGGGGTGTGTGTGTTATACTTTTGTTTCTACTCAACTGTGATGGAAACAAGGCTATACAAAGATTTATTCTGACTATCTGTCTTGGATTGTCCACACTACATGTTTCATTCAATTTGAACTGCCATGGCTTCATCCTATGATATCCTAATATTTGGAATGTTGTCAGCTACATATCATTCTGTGCTACAGAGGTTGTGTACATTTCCCTGGAAAACAGTTGGCAATTCTTTGTCAAACTACAAATCCCAGAATTCCACTGGATGCAGCTACAGTAATTGATGTGGTATCAAATGCAGTGTAGCCACATTCTATGTGAATTAATATGTCAAAAAAGAAAGAAAGAAAGAAGTACCTACTGAATAGAATTTTCATTTTCTAACACTGGCAAGATGATCCACAGCCTCAGGTTTCTTCTCCTGAGCATTGCCCATCAGACTGCTCCAGCTTTAGTTGACTGGAAGTTTTTGACTGAGTGGCTTCCTATAACTGTACTTTTAACTTATCCATGCTCTATAGGTCTCACACTGTCCTTTTCTCACTCCAAAGAGCCTGCAGGTATGGTTAAATCACAATCTTCAGCAACACTTGTTGTGCCTGATATTTCCCACCCTCTCCTTAGGCTGGTTATTGTCCCAAGTGAAGTAGATATCTGAATAGACACCTGGGACTCTGTACACCAACATCTTGAACATTACATTCCAAACATACAAATGACAGTAGCAGCAATTCAAAAGGCAGACCAGCAAGGTGAGTAAATTTCAAAACACAACAAACATGTAAAAGAACACAAATTTCCAAACACTCAGATATTTCCATGCAGCAGCAAGTTTACATTTCAGCAGATATGCGGAAAAACTGACTGCAGAAGATGTCTGCAGAAGACTTTTCTACCTTGGATAGGAAGACCACAAGCACCATTTGCTTTCACTTGCTCTCATTTTTAAAAATTACCCTTTGAATTTGCAGTCGGCTAAATTCTACTTTCAAAGCGAAAGGAAGCTGAAAATATTGTTTTCTAAGAAATATACATGTTACCTGTTTTTACAGGCTACGTATAAATTTATGACCCTTCTCTTTCTACTCTTTCTCTTTTGTCTCTTCTAGATTAGCAATTCAAAATTTATTTATTTATTTATTTATTTAAATTTATATGCCGCCCAATCAGGCGAACCCGACTCAGGGCGGCATATTCCAAAATGTCTCTGCCTCAACTTAAGAAAGTTTACAAAGGAATCAATAAGGAATCAATAAAAAAGCAGTGTTACTTCAAAATAGTTATCTATACACCATATCAGAAAGTCAATGATTGTGTTAATTTTAATACAGTAATATCTCTGGCTGTTTACAAAACATGGTCCCATAACTAGTTGTTGCTTATAAGTTGCCATACCAACTGCTTGGATAATAAGTTGCAGGTGATGCATTACATCAGTAGGTACAGTACAATTAATCATGTTCACATTTAGAAGCAATCAACAATATTAAAAAAAGATTCATATTTCCTATTTTCTTACCAAAGCTGACAAAGTAATCAGATACCTGTGGGTAATTCACAGCACGCACAAACCACATGTGATGGGAAGCCAGTTAGAAGCCGGTTCTTTCAGCAGAATCTTTGCTGCTCAGGAAATGACCATATACTGTATACAAATATCTTATGAAACCGTTAACCATTTCCTCACTGGTGCACTGATAGTCATAACCTGAGACACCCCTCCCTGGCGGTGTGGTTAACTTGCTGTCTGACAGAAACTCTGTTCACATTACACTGTCAGCCCATGAATGACTGGATTTTGATTATCACTGGCTGTCCAGAGGGCTTGACATCCTTTCAAGCTAGAAGGAAGGAAGACGATGCATGGACTAACTTTTTCTTGTGCAAGAATGTTCACGCAAACCATATGTTTGGTTTAGAGTCCGATTTAGGGTCTGTTTCAGAGATCAGAGAGGACTGCAGTGGCTCAAGTGGCTAAGACGCTGACTGGGAGGCGGAAGGTCAGCAGTTCGATTCCTGAGTACTGCAGGACGGAATGAGCTCTTTGTCCTAGCTCCTGCCAACCTAGGAGTTTGAAAGCAAGAAATTGCAAGTAGATAAATAGGGACCATTTTGGTGGGAAGGTAACAGTGTTCCGTGTGCTCCGATGTCCAGTTATGTCTGCCACATGACCACAGAAATGTCTGCAGAAGCAGACAGCGCTGGCTCTTCGGCTTTGAAAAAGAGATGAGCACTGAACCCTAGAATTTGATACGACTGGCTTTTGGGCTAGGGAAACCTTTACCTTTACCTCAGAGATCAGAATATTTCCCACTGCCCACGTGTCCCATCTTTTACAGTGCAATTCAAGGGTAAGAGGATGGCTGGCTGATGGATTTGGGCCAGTTCCACCTCAATCTCCCACTGCCCCTGTACACAATCTCTGTGGCGTACCAAGCTGTGTCACAATCTTAGGAGGGTATTTAGCTCCGCACAGAGTGTGGAGCTGGGAATGAGGTGGGGGGGGGGAATGGGAGGGGCTCCCTTGTTAGAAGGCACCCAGCAGTGGATGACCAAAGAACAGCGTAAATCTACATTTGGATGCATATCTTATGTGTTCTAAGGGATCAGCCTCCATTGGGAAGACCACAGTAATCATTACGTACCGCCAAGTCAGTTTAGGCCTAGGGTGACCCTTTTGAGGGTTTTTCTAGGTCTAGAGTACTCTGATGTGGTTTAACATTTCTTGCAAACTCACTCACTATGAAGTTGCACCGAGGAATGTGGGTTTCCCTGGGATTCTTCGCATCAACTCGCCACACAGGCAGTGAGGAGGAAAAGACTTTTCAAACCTTGTTTATGGTTCTATATATAGCTCTGCAGGTGGTACCAGTAAATATGTACTATCTAATAAGCAAGGTAAGCAAAGGTTCCCAAAGGTTTGGTTCCTCATTTCCTCAACCTGTCAACTTTTTTTTGTTTTAGAAAACGTTTGTCCACCAGGAGAAGATTTACTCTCTATTCTTAAGCAGTGAAATAAGAAGAGGAGTCTTGCTAATATGAGAGGCTTTGCTGGAATGTGTGTGTGCGTGTGTGTGCATGTGCACGCACATGCACGTGCACTCATGTGTGTATGCAGGGCTCATCCTTCCTCATGAGGCAAGAGGGAACATGCTTTGAAGCAGTAAAGCACTACTTTGTGGTGTGTGTGTGTGTGTGTGTGTGTGTGTGTGATTTGTCCTTCATTTTCAGTCCATGCCAGGCCAGTAGTATTTACCTCATTTTAAAAATCAAAGTGGGCGCCCCGAAGTAAGATCAGTTTTGCCCGTTTACTACGCAACTGCACCACTTATGGAATTATGCAGTTCCTGTGCACACTTTCAGCGTCAAAAACGATTGTGCAATTCTTGCGTATCACTGTGAACTCATATCCTCTTGAAGTCAGTTATACTTTTCTTTAATAGCCTGTTTTAAAGATTTTTCAAAAATAAATATTCTCAATCTGTATTCATTTATTTTGTTTAATATTTTACTCAGAAAATAATCTCTCAGGGGCGAGGGGGAGGGGACAGCAAAGCTCGTGTGTGTGTGTGTGTGTGTGTGTGTGTGTGTGTGTGTGTGTGTGTGTGTGTGTGATCCAACTCTAGAGAGAGGTACCCAACTCTAGGGGGAGGGAGGTGTTCATCTCCATTTACAACCAAAGAGCCAGTGCTGCCTGCATCTGCTGCAGATGTTTCTGTGGTCATTTGGCAGGCATGACCAGATAGCAACTCACATAGAACACTGTTACCTTTCCTGCTGAAGTGGTACCTATTTATCTACTTGCAATTTCTTGCTTTAAAACTGCTAGTTTGGCAAGAGCTGTGGCAGACAGCACATGGGTATGCCGACCTGCTGATCATCAAGATCAGTGTCTGAACCACTAACCCAACATGGACCTCATTGACCTATAATTAGATAGTCTTAACTTTGGTCACAAACTGGCAGGTTTTTAAATCACTGAATCAACCTCCCCTTTTTGTAAAAGGAAACTTGTCATTACAGTTATTTAATGCAAATAATCAGAGAAGTGGAGCCATTGCAAGACAAAGAAAGACCTCTAAGGCTTTCTGCTTTTAAACTGAGGAAAAAGAGAACAAAAGAAGTTGAGATATGAGCAAGTATATTTGTTGTTGTTCCGTCACACAGTCGATTTCCACCCTTTGCGACCCTATGGACCATTGTCCTCCAGGCCCACCATCATCCTCAGCCCACCCAGCTCTTGCCCATTGTGTCTACAATACCATCTAGCCATCTCATCTTTGGCTGACCCCCTTCTTCTTTTGCCCTCCACCTTTCCCAGCATCAAGGCTTTCTCAAGTGAATTCTCTCTTCTCATTTGATGTCCAAAGTACTTCATCTTCATCTTTACTATTTGACCTTCAAAGTCATGGTTTATTTCTTCTAAAATTGACCTATTTGTTCTCCTCCCTGTCCAAGGAACTCTCAAAACTCTCCTCCAACACCACATCTCAAAGGCATCTATTCTTCTGCACTCAGCTTTCCTAATGGTCCAGCTCTCACAACCATACATTACCACCAGGAATACCATTGCTTTGACTATACAAATTTCTGTTTGCAATGTGATGTCTCCAGTTTTAACTATGTTCTCCAGGTTTCTCATCACTTGTCTCCCAAGAATCAGTCGCCTTTTTATTTAATGGCTGCAGTCACCATCTGCAGTGATCTTGGATCCTAAGAAAGTAAAGTCTATCACTGCTTCTACTTCTTCCCCATCTATTTTCCATGTACTGATAGGGCCTGTTGCCATTATCTTGGTTTTCTTGATATTGAGTCTCAAGGCAGCTTTTGCACTCTCTTCTTTCAACCTAATCCGGAGCTTCTTTAGGTATTCCTCACTTTCTGCCATTAGGGTGGTATCATCTGCATATCTCAAATTGTTGATGTTTCTAGTGTAGAAAGAGTATGTAGAACTATTGCTCTCCCTCTCTCATAATACTAGAAGTCTAGCTCACTCAGTGACATTAATTAATAATAGTTTAGTAGTTCCCTCAAACAAAGAAAATATTTACAGGAAGAGACTGCATGATCAGTAGCCATGTAGGCTGGGGAATCTGGACACTGTAGCCCCAAAAGGAATAGTTTCAACGTTGTATAATGCATAGTATAGCATACAGTAGTTATAATTGATAGAGGCTGTGGTGGCTTAGTGGTTAAGACACTGAACGTGATGACTGGAAAGTTAGCAGGTCTGGAGTTTGAGACCCGAATGCTGTGCAATGGAATGCGCACCCATCCCCTGTCTCAGCTCCTAGCAGTTTGTAAGCAAGAAATTGCAAATAGATAAACAGGTACAGCTTCGGCAGGAAAGGTAACAGCGGAAATGTCTGCAGATGCAGACAGCATTAGCTCTTTGGCTGTAAACAGAGATAAGCACCTCACCTTAGAGTCAGACACGATTGGTTTTCAAGGAAGGAAAACCTTTACCATTATATTTCGTTATAATTGGTAACAGGTTTCCATGTTTTGTACCCCATAGAAAAATGGAGACTACTTTATCCCCCACAAATGCTGTCATTCACTGATGTTGCAGTTTGACTGTACTTCTCAATCCTGCTGCTTTCTAAAAGCTTGCAGTTTCTATCTGTGCTTTTTACCCAAACTAACAATGTGAAGCAGTGATGCGCTGCAAAAAAAATTTGCTACCCCACTATGGGCGTGGCTAGCTCTGTGGGCGTGGCTAACTCTGTGGGCTATGCTCACTTGGCCTCCCTACACCATGGCCTGGGGTAGGGAGGTGGGCATGGTTGGCCAAGTGGGCATGGCCTGGGGAAATTTCAGCTACTGGTGCCTGAGCACCTGTGGGCACCTGTAGCAGCTCAACACTGATGTGAAGTGACAATATGCATGAAAACTGGTTTTCTGACCCTGAAATGGGGGGGGGGGGGGAAGACCACAATTTAGACTGCTTATGGACCCGACTGCTAATGCAGCTGTTAGCTGATGATTGATGAACACAGGCTGTCAAGGCAAGATCATCAGCATAGATGATACCCCTAGAACAGTATGGCGAACCTTGGCACTCCAAATATTCTGGAGCTTCAATTCCCAGAAGCCCTAATCAGCAGGAGTGCTGTCTTGGGCTTCTGGGAATTGAAGTCCAATAACACCTGGAGTGCCAAGGTACGCCATCACTGCTCTAGAGTATGGGAACATTGTTTGATCATTTGTGTAACTATCCAACAGTAACTCTGCTTGGACATTTCCCTGTGAGAGGCCATTCCTTTGATTTCTCCAGTGGTTTTGCCTCCCTTGAAATTCAACAAAGAATCTTCAGTTTTGAAGTAGAAAGGTGACCATTTCTGTTAGTCTGTGATCTTTAGTAAGAAGGTGGAGCTTTAGAATAGCAATTTAAGGAGAACAACAGCATTTCTTGCTTGTTATTTGATGTGTTTCAAAGCCATATTCTGTAAACTGGCTTAGATATAAAATTTGAGCCATAGAGGTGAACACACGATACACAGGGGAGCACTCTCCAGGTCAACTCTGATTCACATCCACACTGGACCTTTTTGGTCCAGCTGTGAGACTCCTAGTTTTGGGAGGGTAATCTGTACCAATATCCTGGCAGTTGCTTTAAGGGAGATTGTGCCTATTAATGCAATCTTTACTGATGTAATTAGGCATGCCCATTTGCACCTGTCTGATTGGATGCTTAGTTACCATATGAATATTGTTTCTTAACTTTTTCTCCCTGGACATCTATGAGGCACAGATGAAAAATCTTTGGCCTGTCAGAGGCTTTGGGTTTATTGGCTCTGGGGGAGTGGAGACAGGAGGGAGCCATTGCCGCTGCCGCAGCTGCCCTCACCTTCCGGGACGGCCCATCCAGAGACCAGAAAAGGAAGCCACCACTGCCTCGAGAAGCTCTCTGTCTTGCCCCGGGAGCCCACACAATCGGCTCTGGCGGGAGTGGAGACAGGTGGGAGCCATTGCTGCCGCCGCAACTGCCCTCGCTCTCGGGGACGGCCCACCTGGAGAGCAGAAAAGGAAACTGCCACCGCCACCTCAATAAGCTCCCTGTCTTGGCCCAGGAGTCCACAAGATCGGCTCCGGGGAGTGGAGACAGATGGGAGCCATAGCCGCCGCCGTAGCTGCCCTCGCTCTTCTGGACGGCCCACCCGGAGAGCAGAAAAGGAAGCCACTGCAACAGCCTCGAGAAGCCCCCTGTCTCGCCCTGAGAGCCAATACTATTGGCTCTGGGAGTGTATACAGGTGGAAGCCATTGCCGCAGCTGCAGCTGCCCTTGCTCTCTGGGACAGCCCACCCGGAGAGAAGAAAAGGAAGATACTGCCTCTGCTTTGAGTAGCTCCCTGTCTTGCCCTAGGAGCCCACACCATTGGCTCCAGGGAGTGGAAACATGTAACAGCCATTGCCGCCGCCACAGCTGCCCTTGCTCTCTGAGATGGCCTGCCCAGACAGCAGAAAAGGAAGCTGCCTCTGCCAAATTGAGAAGCTCCCTGTCTCACCCTGGGAGCCCACACCATGGCTCTGGGGAGTGGAGACAGGTGGGAGCCTCCACTGATCATTTTTGACGGCGCTCCGGTACACACACACACACACACACACACACACACACACACACACACACACACACACACACACACACACACACACACACACTACCATCATCATGCCGCTGGCCAGGACTTGAGGCCATGATGACAATTGGTCCATCTCTTTCCATTTTGGGACTTTTGGGGGGCTGGGGTGAGTTATTGTGCTTATTGCATTCTGTATTGTTGGGCGATAATTGTACATTGTATTCTTTATCTTGGTTGAAACAGTTTTAGTATATTTGTCTTTTTGCATTGTTGTGTTTGATATTTTATTTGTGATGTGTTTTATTCTGTTGCATATTGTACTGTATATTGATATGTTGTTGCCACCTTGAGTCAGCCTTGGCTGAGAAATGTGGGGTATAAATTAAAATTGTATTGTATTGTATGTCCCCTCAATTCCATACCATCATCTGTGCTGTTTGTGGCTTTGGGATGCTATAATTGAAAACATATGGCACACCAAAGTTTCCTGGTCATTGCCCTATCAAGTTCTTGATCATGGAGAAATGCAGGGCAATTCAAGAAGGAATGGGAAGTGCTATTACAACACAGACATTTCCTTCAAAGAGACAAGGCATGCATACGACAGCAGAGGACATGACAAGAGAATTCAAAAGTCATGGCACACATGGCCATATCCTGATGGTAACAGGATGGCTTATGCAAGAGGATGCTTACTGCTCTTTTTGTGCCAGTTTTGTTGCTGACAGGACTCCCAGTCCCTCTCACAATGGCACCTTCTGTCTTGTGGCAGTCATGTTTCCCTTTTTTCAAGAGCAGGAGCTAACTTCTATCTCAGTGATGGCGAACCTATGGCACACAAGCCAGAGGTAGCACTCAGAGCCCTCTCTGTGAGCACCCATGCAGTCACCCCAGCAAAGAGTTTGCTCCGCCCCTCTGCCCATCAGCCTAATGGCAGCACTCCCTGCCTCCCCCCAGCACAGGGTCCATCCATCCCTCTGCCCATCTGCCCATTGGGAGCTTTTAGTTCCTCCCTTGTTGCTATGTTGGCACTTTGTGATAAATAAGCAGGTTTTGTGTTGTAGTTTGGGCACTTGGTCTCTAAAAGCTTTGCCACCACTATCCTATCTCCTGTTTTCCATATTGCTTTCCTGTTTCCCACCAAGAACATTTTTGGAAAATTGAGCTTTTGAATGATAACACTCAGAATTCTGCAATAGGTGTGACCAGTGATGGACTCTGAGTGAGGTTATTTAGAAAGTGGGGGCTTACAATTCCTCCTACTGTTCCACTGCTCCCCTACAGATTTGTTTTTACTGTTGAATGTAGTCAGCCTTTTATATCTGCATGGCTCATTTCCTTAATTCTTGTTCCCCTTTTACTGACACCTGTATGAAACATTGTGAACCTTGCCTGCATGGAGGAAATGTTCACCCAATAAACTCTTGTTCTGGGAAGACTGTATATAACCTATGAGTTCTGCATGAATCCCTTAAATAGATTATAATTAGGGAAGGCACTGTTAAGTTTGGACAATTCCAGATAAACGTTGTCTTTGGCAGTCCAGTTTTGATTACAGTATTGTTCAAATTCCAGATGAAGTCTCCTGATATGGGGTGAGGAAAGCTTTGCTGATTTCTCACATTATGTTTCCTGGATGTTTTTTTGATCAGCAACTCCTCATCTTTATATCACCAACTGCAAGGGCATTTGTACACATTGTAACTGTGGCTCAATCCCACTGCAACTCGTATAGAATCCTGGGATTTTAAGTGTGTTGTGTTCTGTAAAGCTGTGCCTTTAACAATGTACCTAGCCATGTGGTAACAATGTAACCTTTCTGTGTGCAACATTATAACCTTCAGCTGTATCAATGTAACCCTTAGAAGAGGACGCGAGCTAGTGACCACTAGATGGCAATAGCGAGCGTCCAGCTCTCATGGCTCAGATTCACCTGGATCAGCAGCGCGGGAAGATTCCCCGCCACCTCTTCACCTGGACAAGAAGGGCGTGACCGTCTACGACGTCATGCAGGCAGCAACCAATAGACTGTCAACGAGCCACATTCAAATGTATAGCCAGCTGTATATATTGAGCGACCCATCCGCCATTACCACATGTTCCTCTGGATCATCATGCAATAAACCTGTGTTAAGTCAACCCTTCGGCTGTTTCATTGTCTTTGGTCCCATACACTAAAAAGTGTGATCAGACCCTGGAACTCTCTGCTGTTTGATGCACTAACTATAGCATTACAGCTCTTTAGCAGAGACTTCGGGGTACACAGAAAGAACCTCCTCAAAGATTGTAGTATTTTAAAACCACAATTGGGTGTACCCTAGACAGTGGCCACCTTGTGTTGGCAAATCTTTCTCACGCTAGGTCAGGTGAAAGAAACTGCAGAATTAATTAATCAAAGGGTGGCTTCATTTTGGCAGTTTCATGTCTAGCCTAGACACGGAAGAAGAGACTTCCAAGGACTTTACTGAACGACAAAACCCATAATTCCAGAGGATGCAGCTATAGCATCAAAGAGCTGTAATTTTATAATGAAACACTACTTCCAACCCCTGGTAAAGGCACTTTGTTTTCTGCACAGCATAAGCACTGGTATTTTGAAAGGGAGAATGAAGTTGCATATGGTTAGGAACTTATTTATTTATTTATTATTCAAATTTCTATGCCGCCCAATCAGGTGAACCCGACTCAGGGCGGCTCACAACAGGATTAAAACATACATATTAAAAACAATTAAAACCCCAACATACCCACCCACCTATTAAAAACTAACCACATTAAAACTGCCTGCATTAAAAAGATGGGGAGGCTTCATTTTATAAGCCAACAGGCGGGGGCCACTCTTCCATCCGGTCCCTACACCTGCCCCGCCAACCAGGTTTTTAATTCTTTTCTGAAAGGCAGTAGCTCCGTCTGCTCCCACAACTCTACTGGCAGGAGGTTCCACAAGGCCGGTGCGGACACGGAAAAGGCCCTCCTTCGTGTGCCAGAGAGGCGAGCCCCTCTGGCAGATGGAACAGTTAGAGAGCCCCTCCGGTCTGCTCTGGTTGGCCAGACAGACACTCTTGGGACGATGCGGTCTCTTAGGTATCCTGACCCACTACCATGTAGGGCTTTAAAGGTCAAAACCAGCACCTTGAATTGCACCCGGAGACAAACTGGTAACCAGTGCAGCTCCTGAAGCAATGGTGAGGCACAAGCATAACACCCGCACCCCATCACCACCCGGGCTGCCA
This sequence comes from Bradypodion ventrale, assembly GCA_035047345.1. Lineage (NCBI taxonomy): Eukaryota > Metazoa > Chordata > Lepidosauria > Squamata > Chamaeleonidae > Bradypodion > Bradypodion ventrale. The sequence goes on from JAWDJE010000003.1 coordinate 254,528,178, forward strand.
CATTCTGCACCAGCTGTAGCCTCCGAATGGTCATCAAGGGCAGCCCCATGTAGATCGCATTGCAATAATCTAGCCTGGAGGTCACCAGAGCATGTGTGACCATGAGCAGGGAGTCCCGGTCCAGGAGTGAACGCAACTGACGGATGATGCGAAGCTGTGCGAAAGCCCTCCTGGCCATGGCCGCCACCTGATCTACAAGTAGTAGTCCCGAATCCAGGAGGATCCCTAAGTTGCATACTGGGTCTGTCTGGGGCAAAGCAGCCCCATCTAAGACCATAAAATATATAAAATACTGGCTGAAATTTTGTTGCTTAGCAGACTGGAGTAGGTCCATTGAATCAGTCAGGGTTTGGTGAGTCAAGTCCTCTGCACGTTCCATTGAGTCAATGATCCAACTACACTAATCAACCGGATTTCAGCAATAGAATGTAAAATGAGCTAAGAACATTGTTATAAGCTGCATGGGGGCACAGGAGGCAAAAGAGCAAAGTAATCCCATCACAACAGCCTAGTTGGGAATCATCCTTTTGGCGTCAGCCTTTTATATATGATAGGTGGAACAAGATGTAATAGAATGATTTCAGTGATGTTTAATGGTTGTTTGAGGATTTTTAATAATGGTAAATTTGGGACCTTTGCCAATGGGCATCATCCTGATTGGTGACAGGAAAGCTTCCACATTGTCTATGAAAATGCCACTGTCTGTTCCCACCTCTTCTGTTGCTATTGTGCTTTTGATGTTGGTACTAGGTAAAGCATTTTAGGACAGCTTAGTCATAGGACTGATCTACCCATCCATTTCTTGATGCATTAGAGTGTACCAATAGTAGTTGTTTTTTCTTTTCAGTGTCTGAAAACTGTCAACATCTATCTATGTTCAAGAGATTTAGATTCTAGCAAAAGTAATAACTCTTATGTACCGCCCCATAGCACTTAGTGCACTCTCTGGGTGGTTTACATGTACTTAGCATTTTGTCCCCAACATGCTGGGCTTCAAACTTTTACTCAATTATCTGGAAATAAATCACACTGAACTCACTTTGAAAGAGACATGAACACTTTTGTACCATTAACAAGTAAAATGCAAAATGCCTAATTTTATATAATTTAATTTCATAATGTTTATGCAGTTATCTATTTCATTCATTTTCTGTCATATAAGCACAGAGGGGCTTATGCCACATTTTGTCCATATTTCAAACATTTTACCAGTAGATTTGTATCTCTACACACCTCTTGTCTGTCTTGTTTCTTAACAGTCAATCTCAGTCATTAAAAAAAAAAAACCACCACCCTGCAAGAGGAAGGAAATACTCTACGCAGCAACCTAGCTGACATTTCAGAGTCAAACGTGTTGTGTGTGGGGTGGGGAGTGGGGTGGGGGTGGGGTTAAAATTGTAACCACAATATCACACCACTGACTGATGAATATACATCAGCCTTCTCTACAGTTAATGTATAATTTATAAACTTCCAAATTTTCATTTTTATCAAGTGAAAAGAATTCCATCTTCAAAAAAGAAACCCAAACTTCAAGATCTTATTTGTATATCATGTGCTGCTTGCTATGTTGTGCTCTTTATGTGTGCATCTAGAAGTTTGAGCATTGTTTGCTTTCAGTTTGCAGTACTGTATCAGAAGAGAATCTGTAAACTTAAATGCCTGGTTTTATTAAAACAGTGTTTAGTATATGGGACCAAAGACAATGAACAGCCGAAGGGTTGGCTTAACACAGGTTTATTGCATGATGATCCGGGGGAACATGAGGTAATGGCGGATGGGTAGCTCAATATATACAGTGGCTATACATTTTGAATGTGGCTCCTCGACAGTCTATTGGTTACTGTCCGCGTGACGTCATGGACGGTCACGCCCTTCTTGTCCAGGTGTAGGTGATGGCGGGAATCTTCCCGCGCTGTTGTTTGCTGGTGAGTCTGGGCCAGGAGAGCTTGAACGCTCGCTATTGCCACCCGGTGGTCATTAGCTCGCGTCCTATTGTAAGGGCTACAGTTAAGCAGCTGCTGGTTATAATGTTACACAAGCATGGTTACATTGGATACACGTGAATGGGTACATTGTAAAAGGTACAGTCATAGAACACAACATCCCTCCCCCCTAGGATGGGACGAAGTCCCTCAGCCAAGATGGCTTATTGCAAACGCGTTTGGGCCGCGATGTGGGCTGACCTGCCCCAGGGGCGCTACTGCTTCCTCGTTCCCTGGTCCCTTGTCCTGAAACGGGAGAGGGAGACTTGTTAGCGGCTTGCCGTGGTTTGGCGGTTTTGGGGGAAGGGAAGAACTCCATTGTGGGCAGACCGGAGACACTCGGGGCTAATGAAAAACCCCTCTTCTCGCTTGGACGGGTGGGGGACCACTCCGCAAAACTTCCCCGGTTCTGAAAATCAAAATCTAACTCTGTTGGGGTATCCGTATTAGTGGGGAGATCCCGCGGGATATCTATGAGGTCGGCTTCCCTTCTCTCTGCTGACCGATCCCGCAGGATATCTACGAGGACAGATTCCCTTTCTTCCCCTCTTGGTGGGGACCCATGCCCCCCCTTTCCTCCCCCTTGAGCTGAACGGGTGGGGGAGAACCCTAACGCTGAATCCTGTTTCCCGCGGTCCGTGCCCTGCTCGCCGGGGACCCTGCGCCGGAGCTGGTCTGCGTGCCGCCTCCAGAGTAGACCTGTGCCGGTCTCGACGCGGTACGAGACGGGACCGGTCTGCTCTAAGATGATGCCCGGTACCCAGGCCGGACCCGCGCTGGCGTAGTTCCTGCAATACACGGGGGCACCCACATCGAAACTCTTTGTGTCCTCTATCCCAATGTTCTTCCCCTTGTCCTCTACTCTCGTGGGGTCTATTGTAGTTAGTATGGTGGTCAGTTTCCTGTGCATAAGCAGCTCCGCGGGGGAGTACCCTGACGCTAGGGGAGTCACTCTGTAACCTAGCAGAAACTGGCACACTTGATGGTTTAGGTCCCCGGGCCCCATGCGCCGCAGCGCATCCTTGGTGGTGCGCACAAGGCGCTCTACTTGGCCGTTTGTGGCAGGGTGAAAAGGAGCGGAGGTGATGTGCCGAATGGCGTTGATTTCTGTGAATGCCCTGAACTCAGAGGACGTGAAACAACTTGCGTTGTCGCTTACGAGAGTGTCGGGTAAACCGAACGTGGAAAAAACCCTCCGCAAATGCTTTATGGTCGTGGCCGTGGACGTGCTTGTAACCGGAATGACCTCCAACCACTTGGAGAAAGCATCCACCACAAGGAGAAACAGCGTCCCACGGAACGGGCCAGCAAAGTCTACATGAATCCGGGACCACGGCCCCTTCGCCGCGTCCCACTCTCTGTGAGGCAGGCGGGCTTCTTCTGGTCTGGAGCTTTGGCAAGGCTCACAAGTGCCGACCATGTGCTCGATGTCGGCGTCTAGTTGGGGCCACCAGAAATAGCTCCGTGCCAGGGCTTTGGAGCGCACAATTCCAGGGTGACTGACATGCAGGAGTTTGAGTACCCGCGGTCGTAAGGACACCGGGATCACTACTCGCTGGCCCCACAGAAGGCACCCCCTCTCGAGGGACAACTCTAACTTCTTTCGGAAAAACGGGTCGAACTCCGCTGCCGGGGAGGACGCTGGCCACCCTTTCTGCACCCAGGAGCTAACCTTTGCTAAAACGTTGTCCTTGCTGGTTGCCTTGGCGATGTCGGTGGGCAGTATTGGGGGCGAGTCGAGGACCTCTATCATCAGCACCTGGTGGTCTGGCTCCTCCCCGCCCACGTGGCTGTTACCCTGGGGAATGGGGGACCTCGATAGAGCGTCCGCATGGCTGATCTCCCTCCCGGGCCTGTACACTAACGCGTGCTGATACACGTTGAGAAAAATGGCCCACCTAAGCATCCTTGGGGACAGGATCTGTGGCGTGGGCTTATTTGCGGTAAAAATGCCTACCAGGGGCTTGTGATCGGTTACGATTGTGAAGGGGCGGCCGTACAGGAAGTCGTGGAACTTTTTTGTTCCCGCAATTATCGCTAATGCTTCCCTGTCAGTCTGGGCGTAGTTTCTCTCCGCTTGGGACAGGGACCTGGAGTAGAACGCTATCGGGGCCTCCCTCCCGTTTTCCAGCACGTGGCACAGCACCGCCCCCACCCCCACCGGGGATGCGTCACATATCAGGACCACTGGGCGCTTGGGGTTGAAATGGGTGAGGATGGCATCAGACGCCAAAAGCTGCTTTAGCTCAGTAAATGCCCTCTCTTGCTCGTCGCCCCACTTCCATGCCTCGTCCTTTTTAAGCAATCTGTGCAACGGTTCGGCCACGGCTGCTTTCTGGGGAAGGAAGGAGTGGTAAAAATTCAGCAGCCCTAGGAACGACTGCAACTCGGGCTTGGAGGTGGGGCGAGGGGCTTTCTTGATGGCGGCTACCTTAGATGTGGATGGCCTTATTCCCTCAGGAGTGACACGGAACCCTAGGAATTCGACCTCGGTCGCGAAGAAGACGCATTTGTCTTTTCGCAGTCTCAACCCCGCCTTTTCGAATATCGCTAGAACCTTGCCCAACCTCTTTGCCAATTCGGCCCGACTCCCCCCCGTTATCAATACGTCACCAAAATACGGCAACACCCCCTCGAGCCCCTTCAGGAGGCATTCCACGAGTGACTGGAAAATTCCAGGCGCCGAGTTTACGCCGAACTGAAGGCGCGTCACCTGGAACGCCCCCTTATGGGTGACTATGGTCTGTGCAGCCGCTGCGGCTGGGGTCACCGAGAGCTGCTGGTAGGCTTGTGCTAAGTCGAGTTTAGCGAAACACTTCCCCCCATGTAACCTGGCCAGCAAATGGCTGACTACCGGCACCGGATACGCATTAGGGCGAATGGCCTTGTTGATGGTGCACTTGTAATCAGCGCATATGCGCACCTCCCCATTGGCCTTTAGTGCTGTTACAATTGGAGTTTCCCACTCCGCAGAATCCACAGGAACAAGAATCCCCTGGCCCACCAATTTGTCCAGTTCTGCCTCTATTTTGTCCTTGAGCGTGAATGGCACCCGGCGCGGTTTGAGTCTTATTGGGCGGACCTCAGGGTCTAGGTCGAAGGCTACTGGGGGTCCCTTAAATTTCCCAAGTCCCTTTTTGAAGACTTCGGGGTGCGCGTCGCACACCTCCTGAATCGGGTCAGTCCCCACGGCAACGGCGTGCACCCCCCCAATGAACAAACCCAGGGGCTGGAACCATTGAGTCCCGAGGAGGCTGCAATTCCCTCCTTTAAGAACAACTAGGGGGAGAGTCGCGGCGTGTTTCTTAAATTGGACCTGAAATTTTCCAACCCCCAACACTGGAATGTAGTTCCCTTGCACGTCCCGTAGCGTGGACCTCAAAGCTTTGAGTTTGGGTCGCACGTGGGGGGCAATTTTTAGAAACTCCTTCTGGGGAATGATGGAATATGAGGACCCCGAGTCAATTTCCATCCTAATGGGGGCCCCTTGTACTAGTACCTCAACAAAGTAACGGGGGTGTCCCACGGACACGCTGAACACTGGTGTGTCGTCCTCGCTGTCGTCGGCGATGTGGCCCACGCCGTCTCGCTTCCTCGTGGCCTGGGTGCCGTCCTTGGGTCTCGTCGCGCGGTCCCTCGAGCTCTTCCGGGCCTCGCGCCGTTTCCTGCAGACCTTGGCGATGTGCCCGCGGCGGCCGCAGTTGTGACACTCGCCCTTTCTGAAGGGGCATTTGGAGCAGTCGTGGTTCGCTCCGCAGCCGTCGCAACGCCGGCCTTCCTTCCAGACCTTCCGGACATCCTCGTCGTCGCTGCTCTCCGCGGACGACTTCGAAACCCGCCGGGCCGCGGGCACCGAAACGTGCACCGAAGTGTCTGCCTTGCCCGTCTTTGGCCGCCAGTCCTGGAGCTCCTGGACCCCGGCCTTTGTAGCTTCCGCGGCTTGTGCCTCCTTCAGGACCTCCTGCAACGTGGGGGGTGGCTCCCGGTTCATCAATATGCGCTGAGTTTCGGCGTCGTTCAGGCCACACAGCACGCAGTCTCTTAGTGTGATTTCTGCGTTCTCCCATTTGCATGGGCCGGCCGCCAGTCGCAGGGCCGCTGCGAAGTCGGCGACCGTCTCCCCGGGCGCTTGGACTCGCCTCCAAAACGCGCTCCGAGCGGGGAACATCGCCGTCGAGGGCCGGAAGTACTCGCGCAGCATGTGCATGAGCTCTTTCACCTTGAATTCACTCGCCCTCCTCGGCGCGATCAGGTCCACCAAGACTCTTTTGGTGTCTGGCCCCAGCATCCTGGTGAAGATGGCCCTTTTCTTTGCCTCATCCGTTACTTCGGATTCCACCAGGGCTCCCTGGAAGTCCATCTCGAAGATGTCCCAGTCTGCCGGTCTCCTGATTTCGAAACCGGCACATGTCTTGGTCCCGTGGGCAGCCATAATCCCACCTTCGTCGCCAATTTAGTATATGGGACCAAAGACAATGAACAGCCGAAGGGTTGGCTTAACACAGGTTTATTGCATGATGATCCGGGGGAACATGAGGTAATGGCGGATGGGTAGCTCAATATATACAGTGGCTATACATTTTGAATGTGGCTCCTCGACAGTCTATTGGTTACTGTCCGCGTGACGTCATGGACGGTCACGCCCTTCTTGTCCAGGTGTAGGTGATGGCGGGAATCTTCCCGCGCTGTTGTTTGCTGGTGAGTCTGGGCCAGGAGAGCTTGAACGCTCGCTATTGCCACCCGGTGGTCATTAGCTCGCGTCCTATTGTAAGGGCTACAGTTAAGCAGCTGCTGGTTATAATGTTACACAAGCATGGTTACATTGGATACACGTGAATGGGTACATTGTAAAAGGTACAGTAATAGAACACAACACAGTGCATTTCAGGAGAGAGGAGAAGCCTTCAAAGGGAAACGCTACAGCTAAACATGAAATATTTGTGTAAATATAAAGAATCAATAAAGCAAAATGTATGAAAACAAATGTTCATTTCACTTTGAAAATATTAAACTATCAATGCTTATTGAAATGCCCACTTGTCTCAGACATTAACTAATTCTATATAGTACCGGTACATTAAAAATATCTTTCAGAAATTTACAGACTCTGGAAAACATGTGTGGGATTGGGCTTAGTATACATTTCCCCTCCAAAATTGCCATTTAGAATTCTGATGATGGCACTTTCCCAAAATATCACAACCTAGTTTAAGCTAATGCAAGAGTATGTGATAGCTTATTAGACCACTAAAAACTGAACAATAATGGATACAATGCCACATGGATGTACTGCCTCATAATGTTATTAAAGAGATCATTTGTTAACATGCCACAATACGTTAAACTGAAAAGTTTTTTAAAACTAATTGAATTTTATATAAAAACAACTTGAAGTTTTCACTGATATCCCTAGAACATTCCATGAGTCATAAACAAGAATATTCAATGGACTTTATTTAAGATCAGAACAAAGTATGCATAGCTTCGTTAGAAGTGTATGTTTGTAGATTTGTACCTGATGGTTACATCTGATATAACTTTCTTGTCAGATATTCTTCACACAATATAGTAGCACTTTTTCAGACTATCATTAACATTAAAGAATAGGAGTTCAACGGCCTAGTTTTCCAAGTGTGTAAATCTTTAGTTGAACATTTAAAGTAATTCAAGATGGTTTAGTTAGTAAGAGAAGTTAAGTAGATGTCTACTTTTAATCAACCAGATCTTCTTTCAATATTCTCTCCCTTTTATGGACAGTTTACAGTGTTTGTCTGGGGATGCTCAGAATACTTTTGAATGTGCCATAAGCAAGAGAAATAGCTGCATAAGAATCAAATAGGAATCCTCAGTTCACACATCTAATTGATCCTTGACATCAGATGCCTTTAGTCTATGACAGAATCAGCCAGGATGTTTATTGGCCAAGTTTTACAATGAAATGTGTCCTGAACTTTTTGATAGCCATTCAATGCAATGACAAAGATAAGGTAAAGCAGTTGCAGCTTATGTCGTTGGTAGCTTTTGTATTGGTGTTACTTGCATATCATACTCTGAAAAAATAGGGGTATTTTCACTGAAACCAACAACTGCACACCTACAGAGCTTCTTCTGTATCTTTCGCCGAAACTCTTTTGAACCAAAATAGTAAACCAATGGATCAAAGCAACAATTAAAGCTGGCTGTTGCAAGGGATATTTTATATGCTATATAAAATGAATGGCCTTGGAAAGTGAGGACATAATGAATGATAGACATGATAATGTGAGGTAGGTAACAAACGGTGATGACCAACAGCAACATTATGATCAAACAGACAGTTTGCTTCTTGGTTTCTCTGAATTGTGTGGAAGGCGAATGGAGAAGTACTAAAATTATGGAGATATAGCAAAATCCCATGACAAGCAGAGGCAGGAAGAAAAAGGACAAAAGCAGAGAGCCAAAGTAAATGATGAAGTCTCTTTGTGTCTTAAACATTTCTTTGGGCAAAATGTCAAAGCAGGTAATCATTGGCAACTGTTGCACATGAATGGTTAGGTTGTTCTGCATAAGGGGGAAAAGTGAGAGTAGGACAAATGCCCAAATGATTATGCATGTCAAGATAGAGGTTCTAATGGGCCTTATGGCCTTATAATGTAAGGGATGAACAATTCCCAGATAGCGTTCAATGCTGATGCTCATCATTGTTAAAATGGAGCAGTGAATGTTTCCGTAGGATAAAACAGTGACAACGCGACACAGAACCTCGTCAAAGGGCCAAACATTATTCTTTAGATGGTAGACTATTTGAAAAGGGAGGATCATGCTGTAAACCAAGTCTGCAATGGTTAGATTAATGCAGAACACCGTGGTGGAAGTCCAAGGCCTTGAATACCGGCAAAGGAACCATAAGGAGATGGAATTGAGTGGAACACTAATGAAGAAGATAACCAAATATAGGGCAGGCAAGGTGATCTTGAACACAGAGCTCTGGAGCATCTCCAGTGTGTTATTTGATACTAGTCTTGTACCATTTTGGAGAGGCGGTGACACCGATAACCTTGCTGTTGGGACCATTTGAATATCATGAATCATCCTTCTTCAGAAAATGAATTGAAGCTGGTAGAGGCTTAGTCCTATATTTAGGAATGAAGAAATATATGTTGGAGACATAGTAGCTTTCCGTGTAAGCAGTACAACAGGCATATTTATTCTCTAGTTCTTATCTGTTAGATAAGTATTCAACTAAAATGATTGTAAACAAAGCAATGTATAAAATGTTTGCATCTATTCTCAGCTGTTCAGCTTTTTATCAGAATAATCTTAAGGCATTCAGTTAAAAAACATTCATAACTCACATGACACTTAATGAAACTGGTACTGGATTGTCTCAACAAACAAGTTTAAACCATAAAAATTCATAGGGCTAAGGAGCAATGGGAAGTCTAATCAGCATCCTGCATTTACAGATGATGTGCATGACATGGCACTCAACCAGAAGAGTGAAAAGAGATTTGTGCAGAGCATGTAGGGATTATGTTGCAGTGAAGTATGTGGGTGGGAAGGATATGGCCCATATAAAAGTAGAAATAATTGTCATTACCTCCTTTGCACTGATATCCAGTGTGGGTGGAATGGATAGAACATCAAATGAGGACTCAAGAGACTTGCCCCAAACTATATACTTTTGAAAAGTGTTGTGGAATTGCAGTGACTCTTGTCATTGAAAATGAAGCAAGCCATACTGATGTTTAAAAGGTATGCTCAGTCTCAACTTTTTAATACCACAGTAAAGCTTGTGTAACTCCCTGGCATGCTGGTTAGGGTTCAGATTGGCCTTTTGGGCTCCCAGAGGGGACTCATTTCTGTAGATCAGGGGTGCCCAAACTACAGCCTGGGGGCTGGATCCGGCCCCCGATGCCAATTCATTCAGCCCACGAAGCCCTCTTACTCCTGGAAGTAGAAGTAAAACGTACCTGTATGGGTGTGTTTTACTTCCACTTCCAGGAGCGACGAGGGCTTCGTGGGCTGGTTGAATTGGCATTGGGGGCCAAATCTGGCCCCCTGGCCATAGTGACCAGCTCCCTGAACCACATGACTGGCCTGTGGCCTGAAAGGTTTGTGCACCCCTGCTGTAGATAGTCCAAGAACAAGGTGGACTGTAGTAGCATACTCTTTCTTCTTGTGGACAATCTCTGCTGCAAGATCTGCTGCTTTGTCAATGATCTCAGCCACACTTTAAAATCTCAATCCCAAATTTGAGCTATTGGTTGCTTCGGTGTGAGGAATCGCTTTAAAAAGGGCAAGCTTGTTTACATCTAAGCTGCATAAATACTTTGCTATGGATTGTTGCAAAAACTCTGGTCCAGCCCTGGGGTAGGATAATGGTAAGACAATCCTTGAACATCTCACAGACCTTGATAACCCTGTTAATGTCAATGTAAACTAGAAGTTGCTTGATAGCACATAGCAATATTTATAAAAACTTCAAATGCATGTAGAGATTTAAATTTGTGCAAGAAATCACATACATGTAAATCATGGTGACAAATTGCTTCTTATTAACAAAATGGCAGTCATAATACAAGGTGTGCATCCTATTTTGTGATTAGCTGTGCACTTTACTAACACAACCAGTACCTTCTTAATTAGCAGCTATTTGCTGCCAGTACTTAAACAGTTTCATGTTACATAGGTATAAACCACTCATGGGATTCTGGTAAATGCATATTATACTTCATTCCCCACCCCCACCCCTTTGAATATGATGATTATTTTTTAATTTTTTAATCCTGATATTATTACTCATACCACAGAAAACTGAATATTTGTGATTACCTTGAAAATGGAAGATAATGGAGAAAATCTGGGAGATGTGAAAATTCAAAAATCTGGAATAATTATGTGATCAAATGGAATTTGCAGAAATGTGTGCATCACATCTTCTTGCTTGTAATGTGGTCAGAGTGCTGTAGGGAGTAAGGATTGGAAGAATTAGGCCTATGGAGAATCAACACACTTGTCTCTTTTCATCTTGGCTTAAGAGAAGTCCTAACCAACATTTAGTTTCAAAACCATAGGGATCAAAGGATAGTTGGAATCTGTGTCCTCACATAAACCCACCCTTTATATCCCGACTCCAATCAAAAGTTGAATATGGAAAACTGCAGCTGGGATGGAGACCTGTGGGGTGGGTCTTATCTGTACCCTATCTCACCATAATCTTTTGAGCACACCACTTTCTCAGGCTGACTCCCCTGACCCAAACAGGACTGTAGATTGTCTTAAATCTCAGCTATACATTGACCAAAAGTATTTAGAAACCAAAAAACATTTTTAAAAATAACACAAAACATGAGACAATTTCATAAGCATTAATAATAGTTATAAAAAACTAACATTTTAGAACATGTTTGCAACTAATAAAATGAATTAATAAACAAGAATGTTGCAAGTTCTATCCTTAACAGCTGCAGCCTGTCCAATATGGAAGTGGGGACAGAAAGAGAAATTCTGCAAACTGTTTCTGTAGGTGGTTGTCTTTTTGTCATTTATTCACCGATAACACTACAAGGACTAGAATTGGCTTCTGACATGATCATGTTAGAAGATAGACCTCCCCAACCCCACCCCATTGCATCTCATTTCCAAAATTAAAGGAAGTAGGAACTAGCTTCTTGTGACATAGCCTTTATGGCATAATATTTCCTCATCACTGTTTCGTAAATGAATAAGGGAGTTCCATGTTTCTAAACAGACCTATTTGTTCTCCAGGCACTCGAAAACTCTTACAGAGAAGGTTAAGGCACTGTTCTTGATACTATTAAAAGATCCTTTCCTTCCTTGCTTATTATTACTTTGCTTTATATCTACATGCACATTCACAGAAGAGATTTTCCAAAACAAACTATCCTCCTCAGTCTGACCAGGTTATTCTGCTATGGTAATAGAATAGGATAATAATAGCAAAAAATCTGTCTTAGAAGAATAAAGTGTTTATATATTACTAGATTAGATTCAGTTTTCTTGACATTGCTACCTGAAGTAAAGGAATTTAAGTTCATATGAGTTCATTACAATAAACACTTTATTCTTGTAAAACAGATTTTTTTGCTATTATTATCCTATTCTATTACCATAGCAGAATAACCTGGTCAGACTGAGGAGCATAGTTTGTTTTTACTACTGTCTGGATTTTTACTACCGTCTGGCCATTCTTCTGTTTGATACAGTGTTTTGCACTATGGCTGCCGGAAAAGGCTTTGCATATTCTGAAGATGAAAAGGAATTAATCCTCAATGATACTATTTCATTTAGATCGGATCATGGGACACCTAAACCTGATTTTGAGTCATTGGAACGTTTGGAGAAAAAACGCTTGTGTTTTCAGTTACATTCTGGCTTTTTGGCAGATTATTATAAGTGTTCCCATATTCCCCGTGGTTTAAGGATACAAAAGAGCCCCACTTTATTTTCAGATAACAAAGAGTTTGTAGACAAATGGACTTCTATTTTGGACCGTTGTTCATTTGACCTTATTGTGTTAATTATTGAACAATCCAAAAAAGAGGATCTGTCTTTAACCTCAGAAATAGAGACTTTAAAAACTGATCTAAAAGCACACCATCCGGGCACCTCCACTGAATCTCAACTTACGGACATTGCTAAAAAACTTGAGGAGTTTAGACAGTCACTCATTGACTTTAAAACACGGAAATTTGATAGGGATCTTATGGAATATAACACCTTGAAGATATATCGTTGACAGTTTTCTTATAGAAGAGGGCAACAAAAACGAGTAACCTGGAAAAAACCTATTATGAGTTCAGATTTTGAATCATCAGAGAGCGACGCTAGATCCTCCTCAGCAGACTCAAGGACACCGAAGACTTACGATCTCCACCAAACTAGGAAGAGATCAGAACTTTCTACTTCGGGCAGGGCTTCTTCTTTTTTAGGGCAGCGTAAATGCCACGACAGGAAGAAAATGTAATTTTTAATTTCTCCTCTAAAAGACTGTCACAAGAGGAGGTGCGTGTATTCTCTTGGACTTAACTATGTACCAACTCCCTTGTATCAAGCGTTTGCCACGAGAGTAGATATGTTCAGGTTAACTAGGTTGCTCAAACTCAAAGTGTTTTTCAAAGGTATGGAGTCTGAGTCTCATAAGCAGTTTAGACCAGCTTCTATGTTTACACCACAAGTAGACCACCCAGCCATCGAGGTGTTCCACAACCTGGTTCTCAAGGAGGTTTCTAAAATGGAGCAGTTGCAAAGAGGATTGTATAGGAATATTTCGTTTGAAGATAGGAGAGCACTTAACAATTTGGCTGAGGATTTATCTATAACTATTAAGCCAGTGGATAAGGGGGGGGGGGTTTAGTAATACAAGATACTGTAGATTACGAATGAGAAATTTATAGGCAATTAGGAGATGTAATGTTCTATAAGAAATTGGAAGCTGACCCCACTCCTAGGGTATCTACGATTTTGAGAACAGTACTATATGAAGGATTAGTTTATAATTATTTCTCTGAAAAAACCTTTCAATATTTGTATAATTAATATCCTAAAATACCAGTATTTTATACCCTGCCTAAGATCCATAAGGTTACTAAACAGAGTGCTTTAATTCCTGGATGGCCAATTGTAGCTGGGAGTGGTTCCCTTTTAGATCGAACAGCTAAATATGTTAATTCTTTTGTGAATCCCTTTACTAGAGATACACCCTCTTTTGTGAGAGACTTATCAGATTTAATTAGCCAGCTGGTGGGTATTAGTGTACCTATAGGCGCAGGGCTATTAACACTTGATGTGCAGTCCTTGTATATCAACATTCCATTGGAAAGGATTAGACCAATTATTGAGAATGCACTAGACACCAGAAAATCTTTACTACCACCCACTCACTTTTTATTAGATCTTATGGACGTGGTCCTTGAAAACAATTTTTTTAGATTTAAACAGGACTTTTACCTGCAAGTAAAAGGCATGGCTATGGGTAGTTCTCTGGCTCCAGCAATAGCGAATATGTATATGGTCGATTTTGAAAGAATCTTTATTTTTGATCATATGGTTAATCCCTATTACAAAGAATATCATAGTCTATAAACATTTTATAGATGACTTGTTTTTCTTATTAGACTCAGCTGAAGTTGTTTCTGAATTCACCAAATGGATTAACTCTTTGGATTATAATTTGAAATTCACTGGAATATGTGACACTGTTAGTGTACCTTTTCTGGATGTGTCTGTTTATATAGCAAATTAGGGATGCGCCTATATAGGAAACCTACCGATCAAAATTCCTACTTGAATTATCGATCGTTCCACCCAGTGCATTTAAAGACAAATATTCCCTTTAGCCTCTTGTCAAGGGCAAAAAGGAACTCTACCAAAGAAAGTGACTTTTTTAAATCAGCAGATACGATTAGATCCTTTTTGGAGGATAAGGGTTACCCTCATGAGATCATAGACTGTCAGTTTAGCAAGGTTAAAAGGATACCCAGAGTGCAACTCCTATCACAGAAAATTAAACAGTCCCCTTTGAGAATTCACTGCTCCTTTGAATATTCACCATTAGCCTTAAAAATTAAAAATGCTAAAATGAATTTTTGGTACATTTTGGAAGATATTCCAGGTTGTTCTGAGAAGCCTCTGATTGGCTTTCGGAGAACTAAGACCATATGTAATTTACTCAGTAGTTCAGATTCTTGCTCCATGGTGACTCCACTGCAACCGATCATTTGAGGACATTACCGCTGTTCGGAGTGTGCTATATACCGCTTCACATTAGAAACTAAGACCATTGTAATACCAGGTAAAGAGGTCCCACATAAGCTACGTAGCTTTACAAATTGTAACTCCCGCAATGTGATCTATTTAATAATATGTCCATGTGAGAAATATTATATCGGACTAACTTCTCGGCCGCTGAAAGTGCGTATTATGGAACACCATTCCCGGATTCGTAGTCAAATAATTACAGCCCCTCTGGTATCCCATTTTATGGAAAAGAAACATTCAGAAGATGATTTGAAGTTTGTAGCACTTGAAAAACTAAATTTTAAAAAATATGAGAAGGTCAATGTAGATAGACTATTGCAACTCAGGGAGGCTTATTATATTCACCTGTTTAACTCTGTGGTCCCATATGGTCTGAATCATTATCATGATTTAAGTTGCTTTCTGTAAAATGCTAGGGAGACGTGGTCACCTTAAGGAAATTTAACTTCTGTTTCAATAGGTTACAGCTGTGAAAATTACTAAGTATAAGTTTGGCTACAGTTTGTATTTTTAGTAACATCGTAGGCACTAAAGAACTACCATAGAGGCTGTGACGCGAATAAGGATTATAATACAATATATTGAATTAAAAATATATATATCATTGAATATAAGGTAAGAAATGCAATTATGCTGTTACTTTGATATTGTTAATTGCCAAATATGGAAGTTGAGAATGACTGTCTTTATGATTCTGATTACTGTGTAAATATAAGGATGTATATAAGAGTGTATATAAACGTGTATGTATATTGGGTATATATAAGTTGAGTTGTAATTCTATTATTTTATTATATTATAGAAAACCCCGAGGAAGCAAATTTGTGAAAGGCTATATTACTGGATTAGCTTTGGTTTTCTTGATATTGCTACCTGAAGTAAAGGAATTTAAGTTCAAATGAGTTCATTACAATAAACACTTTATTCTTCTAAGATGGATTTTTTGCTATTATTATCCTTGGATATTACTGTCTGGCCATTCTTCTGTATGGTAATAGAATAGACCATACTTCCAGTGACTCAATGCTGATCAGCAGGCAGCTTTTTAATAGCCTGACCACCCTGAGGACTAGCGGCCTTGGGTGGCGAAGTCTACAGGGAAGGGTGATGGTCCCCAAGTGGATTGAATGCCACTCAAATCCATCTTGATGGAGGGCAGTAGCTTCATCAATACTGGCCTATGGCTGAGGAGAACTTTGTGTGCCAAAAGGGCTCAGGACCAGAAAATGATTTGCGGAGCTGGACCATATGTATGGGTGTCACGCTGTGATGCGGAAGGCAAATGGAAAACCACCGCATTATTTTCTAAGGACAATCTTCATGGATGATCACCATGATGATCACCAATTTTCAGAATCAGACATGGCTCCATCAACAGCCATCTGCAAGCAATGCAGAAGATGCCAAGTCTTGTACTGATTGCTAACATTAAAAAAACCTCAGACATGTATAGATTGGTATTTTTAGATGACAGCTCACAAAAATCCCCAAGCAACATGCTTGGTGACCATGTGCAGTGATAGAATATTTCAGTGTTAGGCTGCCCCCTCATCTATGGGCATTTATTGTGGGGTCTGACAAGGCCCCTGTGCATACAGCACATATGGAGGGCTCTCTGTCCTGATGTTGGCAACTCGGGAAAAGCAAAGTTCCCAGATGGATAGGAACTCCTTCACACACAGTGGAGCCCACAGAATTTAAAAGACGATAGGCTGGGGATTTACTTCTTGAAATTGCACAAGCCCTCAATTACCATGGGCCTGAAGAATATTTGGGAAGAACCAGTACTAAAGTGGTATAATGGTAAGTCGATAGTGTAATATACCAATAATCTTAGCTATGCAAAAATGAAAAAAAAATGGAAGAACAATGAAGGAGAGAGGAGAACATGGGTACATGATACCCCACCCTGGTCACCACACCCACTTGCCTACAATACTGAAGCACTATCCACAGACATGCCCCTGCCATCTCTTTACATGCAACCATGGGGGAAATTTTAAATCCATCCAATTTTTAAGCATAGAATATCCTAACATTTTTGATGGTGTAGCCAGTTGCTTATTTAGAGTAAGCATTTTCAAAAGAGCTGTTTTGTGCCATCTGGTCTTTCCCCACTTACAGTGATTCTAGGAATTAATTATACTTCAGCATATCATTTGATTTCATTTTGAAAAACAAAATGATCTAAATAACTGACCATGCTTGCACGAACAATCACTGTTCTGGCCACTTCAAAGCCTTAAAGACAATAAGTTATAAAGATTTTACCAACAGTAGAGTTCAATGTGTTTATCCCAAATAGAGATTGCAGCTTTCTCATAAAATCAATTGTAGTATCCATCTTTGCCATGGAGATCATCTTTCCCTATGCTCAGTGCTTAATCTGATGGTAGACGCTGAAAGAGATCAGAGGTTATTAGATGTCATGTGGGAAAAGAGCTACTTGCTGGAAACCTTTAGAGACAAACTTCATCTGGCTGTGTGACCATAGGGCACTTGGGAAAGCCAGGATTGGGAGTGAGACATTCAAAGGTGATAAGTAGTACTCAGGTTAGGCAATTCTAGCAAGTGCTTGTGGTTTGATGTTCAATTCTGCTGTCCTTTGAACCTGGTTCTTTTTCTAAATTTGCTCATTAGTGAGATGTTCTGTTATCATTTTGCCAGTTAGTTAGTAGGTTGGTAGCATCTAAACAAGCTTAATGAACAAGTTCACCTACTGACGGGGTGTCAAAAACTACATAAGATTATATGCTTTCATAAGCCTTGGTGTAGACCTAGAAACATGATGTTTCTGTCTGCTTTGCTGTGTACTTGTTTATATTTATATTCTACTGTCTCTTTAATAAAGTATTTGTACCTTTTCCTCCATTGGTATGTTCATTATCTCTGGATTCCTAGACGCCCCCTTGCCACCTTTGACAAGGGCACCAGTATAGTTATTCTGGTGTTTGGTGCCATCATGTATGTTGAAGCTAGATAAAGTAATATTGTCATCGTCAGCTGCTACTCATGTCCGAGTATACATTTTCCCCCTAGGATTCCCATTTTCCCCTAGGATTCCCATTGGTATGAATTTGTTTAAGGTTGATTGTAGCTTGTCATAAAGTGACCCACACACAATGTTCATGGAGCCATCTCCTGTGGCACGTGTAAAATGAGACATGCAGGATTTAACACCAGGACTGCAATGGACTGCCATTGAGGATTGAGGATGTTGACAAGGTGCGCCTTCACAGCCAGTCCATCTGGCATGGCCTCTTCCACCTCCTTGACTGTTGGAAATCAGAATAGTGAAGTGGTTCCTCCTCTACTCATTTTGCTGTTGGGCCCAATATGGTGGTTTCTTGTGGCATTTCCTACATTGAGGAGGACCACCACCTCCTAAAGTGGCTCATCTGCCCATAGCCATTGGTCCCTTTAGGGAGTCAGGTTATTTACTGCCGCCCAACACTCGGTGTAAAGTTATATCAGTACAACCCAAAAGAGTGTCCAATCATTACTTATTCAAAGTTTGTTCTAACTGGGCTATCTTTAATTCCATGGTGCTATTTAGTCATTATTCTTAAGACAAAACCTGTTGTGTAACATAAACTGTGGCATGCATCAAAAATAAATAATTTAAACTAATTGAAATCCACAAGACAAGGGCAGGAAGTTTTTAATAGTAATTTTTTTAATAGTAAATTTGCAACCATTTTGCTACTGCAGGATTGGGATTGATGATAGTGACCCATCAGTGATTTTCAATTATTAAAGTTGAAGAAAATATTTAACAATATTTTAGAAAGGGATAAAATCCTACCACTTTGGAATCATTCTATGATAATTTTAATAACAAAGGGAAAGATAAAAAAGAAATAGAACCATATGGGCCAATATTGTAAATAATTGTGGGATTTGGAGAATTTACTCAGCACGTAATAAAACAATTATACTCAAATAATAGTGCTTCAGTACTGATTAATGATGGTATAACACGACAAATTAACCTAAACAGAGGAACTAGACAAAACAATATGTTGTAGATGACTCCAACAAGCTTAAACCATTCTGATTTTAAATATTCAAAAATTGTTGGAGATATAAAAAAGAGAGGCTAGAACAGTGATGGGCAGTCTTGGCCCTCCAGCTGTTCTTGAACTTCAATTCCCAGAAACCCTGACCAGCTGGTGTGTGAACTTGAGCTTCTGGGAATTGAAGTCCAAGAACAGCTGGAGGGCCAAGACTGCCCATCTCTGGGCTAGAACATACTGTATCTTCATTTATGGTGTAAATGTAAGAGTCCGAAGATAATATGGGAAAAGGGCTTTGTAGAGATTAACAAAATGTTGTCTAGTAATTTGCAAATATGCCCTTGAACAGCATTGTTATCTAATTTTGGAAGTATGCAATTAGAATAGCAAAAGAAATAAATAATTACAATATTAGTCACATCGTAAGATTAATTATAGTCGAAAAATGGAAAGTAGACTTTAATTTTGAACTTGATGACTGGTTTAAATAAGATATGGGATATAGCTATTTATGATAAATTAACATGTGGAATCAAGGTAAAAAAGGAATTAGTGAAAGAAAATGAGTTTGGAGAGCTATGGGGAGAATTTTTGGACTACCTATCAGTTCAATACACAAGTACTGCATGACAGAATGAACTCCCGTCTCTGTCCCAGTTTCTGTCAACCTAGCAGTTTGAAAGCAAGATATTGCAAGTAGATAAATGGGGACCATTTTGGTGGGAAGGTAAACAGCGTTCCGTGCACTCTAGGCATGCCTGCCACATATCCATGGAAATGTCTGCAGACGCAGACAGTGTTGGCTCTTCAGCTATGAAACAGAGATGAGCACTGAACCCTAGAGTCAGATTCGACTGGCTTTCGAGCAAGGGTGACCTTTACCTTTACCTTATTAGTGAAAAGCCAGAACAAGATGTATTCTGCTTTTGGAGATGGAGGCAAAATATATCAAAATATATCCCCTGGGTGGTGGGAGCACATAGATATTAATGTAGTGTTATGTTTATGTTGTGAGTGGTTTTTTTCTTTGTGATTGCAATGTTCTTATTATAAATAAAATTATTATTTTTAAAAAAGAGACTGACTAGATCCTAAAGCAGTGGTTCCCAGACACACCTGACCATGCCACCCTGGACCATGCCACCCATGACCACGCCCCTGGAAGTGGGTGCATTTACAACATCCATTGCATTTACGACAGGCACGGGTGCGTATACGCATGCAAGGGCGTATTTTATGGCTGACATATACATGTCCACTTCTGGGTGTGGTGAGGGTGGCCGCAGGCCACATGAAATGATGCCACGGCCACGGCTCTGCCCGGCCCATGGACCATAGGTTGGGAACCTCTGTCCTACACCAATAGATTGGTAACATACGTGCTACTGGAAAAACAGGGAGCTAGTTATTGACATGCTAGGAACACAAAGTAGCCTGAACAGCTGTGTTCTATTTATTGTCAAAAAAAGATAGTATGGTCAGATATCTCTCTGCTAGTCTCTGAAATCTAGCTCACATTTCCTCTCAAGTGTTAGGTCTATATTTCAGGAAGCTTGTTTTTGCTCAATAGGGGCTCACGTCGTCAGCCCCGGGTTGGGAGGAAGCTGAGCTGGAGCCCCTCCCCCCTGGCCCCATCCGGGCAGGGGGTGGTAAAAGATGCTGGACCCGCTGCGCCTCTCCCGGGGCTCCCGTCATCAGCCCTGGGATGGAAGGCAGTTTACGCCGGTTCGCCTGCCCTCGGTGAGAGCGAAGGGCGGGGAGAGAGACTGGGCCAGCTGTGGGGCAGCTGGTGCAGCGATAAAGACTCTGCCGATACCGGAGCAGCCAGAGATGCCAGTTTGCCTGCCCTCAGTGAGAGCGAGGGCAGGGAGAAAGGCTGGCTCCAGTTGTGGGGTGGCTGGCGTGGCCATGAGGACTTGGTTTATGTATTGTCCCCCCCCCCCCCCCCGTGGATATTACTGTGTATGATGTGTCCTTGATATTGATATTATATATTGTATTGCTGTGTCTGTGACTTATTATGTATTTATTTATTTTGTATACTGGTACTTATTGTATTTTCATTTTTGTTTCATTGTATTTGTATTTACATATGTTGTTATGTCAGCCTGTGCTGAGTAGGGCGGGGTATAAATCTAATAAACTAAACTAATAGTCCTAAAACTCTGAAAATGGGAATCCTGTACTACTTATTTTTGTAAGGACAGCTTGACTGAATCCGGACATGAGGACCTGGCTGCAGAAGACTATCTTTTTACTGGTGGAGCACACAAAGAGGAAAGGTCACGGGGCTTGAGCAATTTGCAGAGTCTAGACTGTGCTGAAGAACAACAAGGCTAATGTGAAGAGGCTTTCTTATGGTGCTGGGAAACTGTCAAGTGGGAAGTTCCTGTCGCTTGATAGTAGAAAGCCATGAAGTAAAAATATTCTTCATTGTGTCCTCGCAGTCTCTCTGGTAGGCACCTGAGGCAAATAAAGTGCTTTTTAGAAATCCTTGTTGATTAAGAAAGTAGTTATATAAGTCTCATTTTTGTGAATGTGCCTGTCACTATGGTGGCTATGGTCTAAATGACTATCTGATTGGTGTGTCAAGAAATTCACAAAAGGAAAATGAATGCACCAGAAGGGGATTTCTACACTAGAGGAAGAGAATTTTATACCACCAGAAAAGAGGACTTTCTTCTCTGAGGACTCAAGATGTAACTACCTATGTATGTTATGTGCCATCAAATTGGAACCAACCTATCGTGATCTTAATAGGGCTTTCAAGATAAGTGAGATATTTACATAGTGGTTGGTTTTATGAGCTGCACAATCTCAATGAGCTTCCATAGTTGAAGAGGGATTTAAACCCCAAACTCCTAAATCCTAGTCAATCTCTTGATCTTCAATACTACACTAGGTATTCAACTACAGTACTAGATGTAGCTTACTATGTCCAGTTAAAACAGGCTTGTTCATCTCTGATTCTTTTTTTAAAATAAATTTTATTAACTTTTTCAAAAATATACAGACATACATAAAACAATACATCATAAAAAGAAGAAAAAACATATCTTTCATAAAAAATAATCTCATACGTGATAATTGAACTATTACCTTTTATAGCTGTCTATAATGTTAAACATCCCCTAGAAAAACAACTAACCGGTATAAAAAAAACTGCACAAAATTTCTTTTTTTACACTACAACTATAATAATCTCATAAAACATTTCAGTAATACTGTACTTTAAGTACAACTATCAAAATCGAATTTCCCTTGAATTCCACCCAGTGTTTATTTACATTGCCCTGGAAAGCTCAGTCCCAATATTTACCTCCAGAAACTACTTTGAATTGGTACAGGTCTACTACTTTCATCACCCGTGAGGCAGTAATCTACAAAAGGCTTCCAAATACTCCAAAATCTATTTTCTTTCAATTTATCCCTTTTTACTTTTAGCTCCCATGTCAGTTTATCGTTCAATGCTAAATTCCACATTTCTTTATACCATTCTCTCGTCTGTATAATTACATCATTTTTCCAATGTCTAGCAATACATTGTCTACCCATTGTTAACATTATTTCTAGTAATTTTTTTCCCTCCTTGTTTAAACTCATACCAGCCACATCTGTTAACATAATGGTACCTGACTCCAGGTTAATTTTCTTACCCATTATTTCCCCAGCCTCTTTTTCTATTCTTCTCCAAAAATCATTTATCATTTTACAATTCCACCACATATGTTCATAAGTTCCAATAGTGTCTTTACATCTCCAACATAAATTATCCTTTTTATTGCCTCTCTGATTCTTACCAGCAAAGGAGCCCATGAATTCAGACAGATCAAAACAACTCTGAGTTTACTGTGGATTTTTTCTAAGGTGGAAGAACAAGCTATTCTGCAATTCCTGCTAACAGGCAATCTATGTGCTATTCACTCTGAAACCTAAAAGCATCACATCATTTGATAAATCCCCATTTGAATATCTCCAAAGCCTGCTTCATCCTTTACATCTGAAAACAACATGCAGACTGCACAATCTTAAAATCAAATCCTCCTTCCCTCTCTCCCATCCCCATTCCTTGGTATCATCTGAGCAATGTATGGAGGGAAACATTAAATGGCTGTGAGAAAAACCTCAGTGGATAGGATAAAGGTCTCCCATTCCGGAAAGCCAGTCATGTCCTACTCTAGGGGGTGGTGCTCACCTCTGTTTACAGCCATAGAGTCTGCAGATGTTTCCATGATCATGTGGCAGACATAACTAGATGCCAGAGTGCACAGAACATTATGACTTTCCCCACTAAAGCGGCACTTATTTATCTTGTTGCAATTTCTTGCTTTCGAACTGCTAAATTGGCAGGAAATGGGATAGATGATGGCAGCTCACTCTGTCACACAGCACTCGGGTCTCGAACCTACCAACCTTCTAGTTGTCAAGCTCAGTCTCTTAACCACTAAGCCACTGTAACCCTTCTGAAAAATTTCATGAGAGATTTACTAGGGCCTATCCAGGATGCTGCCTGAGGCAAAAGGTAGTGGCGCGTCAGCTGCAGGGGGTACTGGATGAAGCGGATTATCTAGACCCCTTCCAGTCTGGTTTCAGGCCCGGATATGGTACGGAGACGGCATTGGTCACGCTTGTGGATGATCTCTGGAGAGAGCGGGATGGTGGTCATCCGTCCGTCTTTGCTCTCCTTGACCTCTCAGCGGCTTTCGATACCATCGACCACGGTATTCTTCTGGGATGGCTCAAAGGGTTGGGGATCCAGGGCACTGTACTGTCCTGGTTCTCCTCATTCCTGGAGGGCCGGACCCAGTCGGTGTGGTTGGAGAGTGAGAGATCTGGCCCTAAGGTTCTCCAATATGGGGTACCTCAGGGGTTGGTACTCTCTCCTCTCCTATTCAACATCTACATGAAGCTGCTGGGTGAGATCATCTGTTCCCACGGGGTGTGGTACCATCAGTATGCGGATGACATTCAGTTGTACATCTCGGCCCATGGGGACCCAAGTGATGCTGTCAATGTCCTGTCCCGGTGCCTGGAGGCTGTGGGGGTCTGGATGGGGGCCAACGGGTTACAGCTGAATCCCAGCAAGACTGAGTGGCTGTGGGTTCGGGGTCCTGTACTATCCCGAGAGCTGCCATCCTTGGTCTTGAATGGGGTTACCTTGCCCCAGACAGACCCAGTGCACAACTTGGGAGTCCTCCGGGACGTGCTTCTGCTGCTGGAAGAGCAGGTGGCGGCCGTGACCAGGAGGGCCTTTGCACAACTTCGTGCAATTTGCCAATTGCGCCTGCTCCTGGATAGGGATTCCTTGCTCATGGTGATACATGCTCTGGTCACCTCCAGACTTGATTATTGTATTGCGCTCTACATGGGGTTGCCCTTGTCGACCATTCGGAGGCTGCAGCTGGTCCAGAACGTGGCGGCTCAGGTAGTGATGGGGTGCGGGCGTTATGCTCATGCCTCGCCTCTGCTCCGGGAGCTACACTGGTTACCAGTTTGCCTCCGGGTGCAATTCAAGGTGCTGGTTTTGACCTTTAAAGCCCTATATGGCAGTGGGCCAGGATACCTAAGAGACCGCATCACCCTAAGGATGTCTGTCCGTCCAACCAGAGAGGACCAGAGGGGCTCTCTCATTGTACCATCTGCTAGAGGGGCTCGCCTCTCCAGCACAAGGAGGAGGGCCTTCTCCGTGTCCGCACTGGCTCTCTGGAACCTCTTACCAACAGAGTTACGTCTCCAGATGGAATTGCTGCCCTTCAGGAAAAAACTTAAAAGCTGGCTGGTGGGCCAAGTATGGGGTGCAGGTGGAGGGGTGACTTCCGTGGGGTGGCTGGTATAGCGAATCCCAGCACCCTCGGCCCCTGCACCCTTTTTTAGTGAGTGGGTGGGTAGTTTTTAAAGCAGTTTTAACAATGTTTTTAATTGTGTTTTTATTATGCTGTGAACCGCCCTGAGTTGGCCTTGGCCAAGTGGGTGGTATAGAAACTGAAATAAATAAATAAATAAATAAAAAGAGTATATGTTTTCCCCATATCATTCCAAATGAAACTGCATAGTATCTGAAACCAGCCAAGTTATTTTGCCACATGAGGCAGGAAATCCCATGAGTACTTCTCTTCCAACATGGCAAACAACAACAATTAAAACAAATTTAAAAGGCTCACAATTTTCTTCCCTCTCATGACATCCTTCCTCACTCTGCTTAATGTTAGACCCTGAAATTTAGCATGTATAAAAAGACAAATATATTCTCAAGACCCAGTTATTGCTATTATTGCTGGTATTACTGTTACTACAAACAGAGAAAGATTAACTTCAAATATCATAGTTAAATCATGTGAATAGATATGCTTCATCTTCCATAAATATTCACTGTGAGCATTCTAACATTTTAAATTTACTTCCCTTTTGAATTCAGAGCAGGCTTCCCTAGGCAAGAGAACTTGACTTGGAAACACACTTTTATCCTAAATTAAAATTTATCAATTGAAAATAATATCACAGAATAAAACAAATACAATTTTTAAAAGAGAGATTACGTACCCTGAATCTTAAAAAAAGTTCTAGCTTATTTCTTTATTCAGTATCATCAGTCATGCTGAGCTTTTGGTGGTGAAATGTATTCATTTTTCCATTCTGAGTGCGAGCTCTTGGTTATATTACGACACTTCCTTTGCTGTTACATGCTTAAAGCACAAAGAAAAGAAGTTTGTTTCCTCCAATAATTGTTTTTCTGTCATGTGGGACAGAGTCAATTTGGTGGCAGAGGTTGTGAGTGCTTCTTTGAAAAATGGTTGTATGTCAATTCTTATAACTTTTACTAGCAGAGTTTGCCCGGCCTTGCCGGGCTGTTTTAAATTGTGTTGGAAGGTTAAATTGTGTTAATGTTTTTTTAAAAATTGCTTAGTCTGTAATTTTAATTTTTTAAATGTTTATTTATGTAAATTTTTTTGGCTTGGCTGTTATTAACTGTGATCAGCTTTTTTTGGGTTTTTTTTTTTTTTTTTTTATAAATTTTATTGAGTTTTTAATAGACATACAGAAAACGAAAAAAAAAAGCATTAACAATACATTAACGATACAATACACTAACAAATCCTTAATATCATACTAACAGACATTACTATATGCTAGCACATAACAATATCTATACTCGTTAACTGCTATTTAACCACCAAATATTAAAAACCATTATTTCAATATCCAAAATGATAGAAAAAACTTTCTGTACTAGCACTAATCTTTTTTTTTTTTTTTTTTAACCAATAATAATCACCCTGTGTATATATACAATGCCCGGAGAGTTTATTTTCTACTCAATTCCAGAAGCTTCTTTGTGATGGTACTGGTCCTGAACTATCGCTTGCCATAATAGAGTGATCCACAAACGGTTTCCATATATTCCAGAATCTATTCTCTTTTAAATTATCTCTTTTGACTTTAATCTCCCATGTCAATTTATCATTCAGTGCTAAACTCCACATTTCTTTATACCATTCTCCAATCTGTATATCTATATCGTTTTTCCAATTTCTAGCTATACATTGTCTACCTGTTGTCAATATGATTTCCAATAGTTCTTTTTCCTCCTTATTTAAACCCAAACCTTCCACATTCGTTAAAAGAATGGTACCGGACACCAACTTAACACTTTTACCCAATATTTCATCACACTCATTTTCTATTCTTGCCCAGAAATCCCTTATTTTTTTACAGCTCCACCACATATGTTCATATGTTCCGTCATATTCTTTACATCTCCAACATAACTTATCTCTTTTATTATCCATCTGGTAAAGTCTTAATGGTGTCAGGTACCATTGCCACAACATTTTGAAATTATGTTCTTTAATTCTTACAGACATTGTTCTCATAATTCTCTTTTTCCATTTGTTTTTCCATTCAATCTCCCCAATTTTTATATTCAAGTTTTGTTCCCACTTCCGTTTCAAGTCCTCCTGTGGATCTGCACCTCTATTCAATATATTATAAAGCTTGCTTACAAGACCTTTAGTACTGCTTTCCCCTTTTCTAATCTTCCTTACCAATTCCTCAAATTCTGTATATACTCTATCTATCCCTATTTCTTTTTTATATTTTTTATTCCAATTATCCACCTTTAACTTCTGAAACCAGTTCAGATTTAAAATCTCAAACATTTTTTTCCGCTCGTCATCAACTTCACATGCTTTTAACCAATCCTTCAATAACAACCTCCCATTTTTATCCAATATTTCCATTTTTTCTTTATCTAATTTTATTGGGAAACACATCATATCAGTCAATTCCAAAATTGGAGAGAGATTCGGAACCAAATCTTTTTTTACCTTCTTCCATACCTCCATGAGACCTTTCATCATAGTATTGTTTGACCTTTTCACCTTATCCTTCATTCCCAAGAAAATCAAGTTTCCAATATTTCTGTACTCTTTCATTTCCAATTGTTCCCAAATCACCTTTTCTCTTGCCAAGATCTTCACAACATTCCTGACTTGAAATGCTCGGTAATATACTAGCAAATTAGGCATACCCAAACCCCCTTTTTTCTGAGACATATACCATAGTTTCTTTGGAAGCCTAGATTTTTTTCCTCCATTACAGAACCCATTAAACATTTTTTGAAACTCATTAATTTCTTTCTCTTTTAAATGGATCGCTAGTGTATCAAATAAAAAATTAATCTTTGGTAGCAGTATCATTTTACACATAGCAATCCTTCCGAACCATGACAGCTTTAACTTCTGGAGTTCTTGTATTTTATTCTTAAATTCGATTCTCAAGCTGTCGTAGTTCAATCGTTTAAGATCTTCTAATTTATTTGAAATGATTATCCCTAAATACTTCAGCTTCTCTTTAACTTGTATGTTAAGTGTCAACACCGTCCTACCCATCTCGCTCACTTTCAAATTACACAACATCAATTCAGACTTATCCCAGTTTATCTTTAATCCAGTTATAGCTTGAAATATTTGTAAATGATCTTTAATCCTATCCATTACCTGTTCCGGGTGCTTCACCATAAGCAATGTATCGTCTGCATACATACTCACTTTATTACCCATAATCCCTTCTATATTTGAATCTTCCCTTATACTTTTAGCTAAAATCTCCATTGCCATTATGAACAAGATAGGAGATAAAGGACAACCCTGCCTAGTACCCGCCTCTAGCTTTACCAAGTCCGTTAGCTCCTCATTCACTCTAACCTTAGCATTTCCTTTTTGATATAGTAAATCTATAACCCTATTAAATTTATCCCCAAACCCATATTTTCTAACTATTTCCTTAATTGAAGACCACTGCAGTGAATCGAATGCCTTAAAAATATCCAATGATAGTAGTCCCACTTTTTCCTTTGTTTGATTGACATTGTCTATTAAATCTAATACCCTTCTAGTCAAATCCGCCATGTGTCGTCCTTTTAAAAACCCAACTTGATCAACCTCTATATATTCCCCCATAAAACTATTTAAACGATTAGCCAATATTGCTGTGAAGATCTTCGCATCTTGGTTTATAAGCGAAATTGGTCTGTACGAATCCACTCTTTCCAAATTCTTTCCAGGTTTTGGCAAAAGAACAATTGTGGTGTTATACCATGAGGTCGGAATTGATCCTCCATCCAATATATAATTGTATAATTTCACCAATTTCGGAACCACTACCTCTTTGAATTCTTTATAGAACTCTGTTGATAATCCATCATCCCCCGGGGCTTTCCCTATCTTCAATCCACTTATTACCCCCCTAACCTCTTTATCAGTTATTTTTTCCTCCATTTTCTCCCTGTGCTCTTGTTTTATCCCATTTCCTAACTGCCTCTCCAATATCTTCTTAAGCTTTTCTTTATCTATTTCTTTTTTTGCATATAGCTCCTGGTAAAATTCTCTAACTATTTTACATTTATCGCTATTCTTATTGCACCTTGAACCTTGCCTATCCACTAACATCCCAATTTCTCTCTTTTCCCTTTTAACCTTAGCTGCCCTTGCTAATAATTTTGAGTTCTTATTACTAAATTCAAAATATTCCCTATTTAGATAAATCAAATCTCGTTTAACTTTGTCTATATCTTTACCCATTACTTCTGCCTTAAGTCCTTGTAGTTTCAAAAAAATTTTTTTATCCTTACTGTTTGCGTGTTCTACCTGTAATTGTTTTATTTCCCTTTCTTTTTCTATGTACTCTGCTTTATTCTTTTTATATTTAAAGCTTGCCAATTTTATGCTTTCACCCCTAAATACCGACTTCATGGTATCCCACACAACGTTAAAATTAACCTCATTATTATCGTTCCATTGCCAACTTTCTTTCCAGCTTTCCATAATTAGCTCTTTACTCTTCTGATCTTTGAACAAATTAGGATCGTACCTCCAATTTCTGACTCTTTGAGTATTTTTTTGTACTTTCAGTTCCAAATATACTTTAGCATGATCCGATTCCTTAATAATCCCGATTTCCGTGCCTTCTATATCCCCAATTAAATTTTCCGAAAGAAAAACATAATCTATTCTCGAATAAGTCCCATGCACGTGAGAAAAAAATGAATATGCTCTTTCTAAACCTTTAAACTCTCTCCACGAGTCCTTCAAACCCGTAGCTTTCATCCAATTATCCATCACCTTCCCTTTCACACCAGTTCCACTTCTAGCTATATTTGTGCAATCTAATCCTGACCTAATCAAATTAAAATCACCAGCCACAATAGTTTTAGCAACATTTTCCAACTCCACTATTTTCCGAATTTTTTCGAGAAACACTGTTTGGTGGTCATTCGGAGCATAAATATTTACCAACAAGATTTCCTCATCCTCCAATTTTCCTCTTAACAACAAGTACCTACCCTCCTGATCAACAATCTTTTTTGTGATTTCAAATCCTAACTTTCTAGAAATCATAGTTGCCACCCCTCTTGCTTTAGATGTTCCAAACGCCATCTCATAGTGTTGCATCCAACCTAAAAAAAGTTTATTCGTATCTTTTGACTTCTGATGTGTCTCCTGTAAAAACAAAATATCTGGTCTATCTTTTTTCAACGCCAATTCCAACCTCCGTCTCTTGAGAACAGAACCTGTACCTTTCACATTCCATGATATTATTTTAATACTTCCCATATCCAATTTCTTCTTCCAACTTTAAACTCTCCATCGGGCGTGCCACCAACAACCCTACCACCATACCACTACATATAACACACATTTTCACTCTCCCCACCTTCCAACGAAAAGTCGCCTCTGTCAACCAAAGAGGGGAGAGGGGGGACCTGCAAGACGTGCCCTACTGCCGGCGCTATGCGCTATTTGCCCATTCTACCTCTATTAAGTACTTAAGCTTGCTACTATCCAGATCTCATTGTTCCTTGCCTATCTCCTCTTCCACCATAATCAAAGACAGCTCCTCCTCCTCCTCCCCTCGCTGAGGTGTTCCACCTGTTGCCCCGCCAGCTTCCTCCCTCCCTTGTTCCCTTCCCAAAGCTCCAGAATCCATCATTTCCTTCTTAAGATTTTTCCATTCTTCTGAATCTGCTTGTACCAATCCCAACATACTCAAATATTCCAATGGGTTAGTGCCTTCATCAATAACTTGCATTCTTTTTTCATAAAAAAAGCGCAATTGTTGTGGAAATCTCCAATTATACCTTATGTTTTTACTCCTCAACAATTTAGTAACAGGCCTCATCTTGTACCTCCATGTTCTTTCTTTTAATGAAATATCATTATAGACTTCAACCTCTGAACCATCAAGTTTCAACGCATCAGAACCTGCTCTTTTCAGATGAGCCATTACTTTTAGTTTATCTGCCCAATTTGCAAATTTAACCAGCACATTTCTTTGTGCCATTCTCCCTCTTCTTGGACCCACCCGGAACACACTTCCTAAATCCTCCTGAACAAATTCCTTCCCCATTTTTAGACCATTTAACCACTGAACCACCCTCTCTCTTAACAAATCCGGAGTCCGTTCCGGTACCTGACGGATCAGAATATTCTGCTTTCTCATCAAATCTTCCACAACATCAATCCTCATTTCTTGTTCCAGCATTTTTAGCTTACTGTCCCGCACCACCTCCTGGGTCCCTTTTACTTCCCTCTTTACAGTATCCACCTCAATTTGAACCACTTTCAGCATTCCCGCAAATTTATTCAAATTTAAATCCATTTTTTTTGTATAATCATTCAATGTTGACATCATCTTTTCTTGCCCTTTAATTATTTCATTTCTATCTTTCACCCTTGAAGCCTCACTTTTCTCGAATTTTTGCATCAATTTACCCATTTCCACCATAATTTGCGTCTGGTCCATTGGCACTGTAGACATAGATGATGGTTGAGCAGATTCACCCACTGTTGTTTTTCCAGTCGTCTTAGACTTTACAACTTGTTCTTCCTCCTTCGCTTTTCCTCTTGTAACTTTTTCCATAATAATCCACTGTATTTCAAACCCAATGTTGCAGATCGCTGTAACAGTTTGTCAATATAGTAAGGCTTACAACTCTGCAGTCATTGGTTCCACAGTTACAGCAGGAAAGTTCTTATGTCAGCAGAAGGTACCAAAATACTGTAATCCACAACGATGAAACTAAAGGAAACAACTCTCCAAGCAGGCAGATTAAAAATAAAAAAAAAATTATTGACCACAACAGATCGTTTCCCCCAAAGCCAGCGGTCCAAACAAACGTCTTCCAGCCACAGAAAAAAAACAGGCTTCAGAGAAACAGCTAGCCCAGTTGTTGAGGGGGGGGGGGGCTCAGGAGGAAAAGAAAAATCCAGCTTCTGAGGGGTTGGGGTGATGAGCAAGATATTCCTCAATCCACACAGTAAAGAAACCAGCAATCAAAGCCACACATTCCTTCCTTTGAGATGGGTATTTAAAGCATCATTCTCCAGCGAGTGCCTTAACTTTTAAGTGAGAAAAGGCCCCCCCTCTTCCCCCTCTTCCTGCAAGGAGCAGACAGCTTAAGCAAAAGAAAAAAAGAAACTCCCACAGTTTCTCCAATATTCCAGCCCAGAGATGAGAGAGAGAGAGAAAAAACAAAAATTAATCCACCTTTGTTGATATCAAAACGTGGCGCGGTCCTCTGGAGTATAGAAAAAAATCACAACCCTCGCACAGTCACTTTCGTTTTCCCTGACCGTCGCCATTTCAAGCCTCCACCTTTTCCATTTCAAAGACTCAGCTCTCTTTTTTTTCCTTTTAAAAAAAAAAAAAGATCCCAACTGGTTTTATAGCTTGCACTGAGAATGTAGCTCCCCACAGGCACTTACATGCAAATTACTTCACACTCAGGCTCCTCTTGCCCCTTTCAAAGCCGATTCCAAACGCCTTCTCCACAGTCTTGCTGATCCCGTTCCTTAGCTCCAGCAGAAAAGCCGCGACTGCCGCCGTAGCTTCCACCGCCAGAGAATCTCTCGAACTTCGATCAGCCAGCCCCAAAAGCTCACCAAACTTTCCACGGAGACAGGCAAGGATCTTATCTTTAGGCTTTGCCACTTTAAATTTTTTCTGTTCTGCTCCTTCCCATTGTTTACCACTTTGTTGAGCGCGAGCGTCCAAAACTAGATGTTACACAGCGGCCATCTTAGCCAGCTCCTTTTTGGGTTTTTTTGAGGATTAATAAAAGAACAAAGTATGATATAATTTTTTCAAATTGTTTTATGTAAGTGAATAATATTTTAGTTTTTTGAATTTTTTTAATTAGTTGTACCGTAGGTAATAATTTTAATAATGTAAAAGTAAATGTTTTTTACATTCAATGTTTTTAAAATGTATTTAGATGTTTTGAGTTTAAATTTGAGTTAAAACTCAGCACAGGATTTTTAAAAGTTTCTATTGTATTTATTGACATATGTTTGTGATTTGTGTTAAAGTGTGTTTTAGTGTAATTTTTTTGACTTGTTTTTATTGGTGTGACCTTTTGTGTAAAATTGTGAATTTGTGTTATGTTTTTGGTTTGTTTTTACTCTTGTGGCCTTTTATTTGGAGCTGTTGTGTGTTTTTGAATTGTTTTTACTATTGTGGCGAGTAGGTGGTGCTGGTAGGGGTTATTGTATTTTGACTGTTTTTTCTCTCCTGGCCTCTGGGTGGAGCTTCTTCTGGTAAGTAGTCTCTTTCTTTATTCATTTCTTTTCCAGTCCTGGTGGAGGTAGGACATCTTTTGGTAAGTTTGCTTGTTTTCTTTCTTTTGTGTGTGTGTGTGTGGGCAGGGTGTGTGTGTTGGAATTTGTATTTTTTGTCTGTTTGTTTTGTTTTTGATTGTGTCTTTGTTTACTTCTTATTGTTTTTGGTGTTTTTGTTTTTGTGTATTTTTGGATGTGTTTGACTGTTTTTAGTAATTTTTAAAAAATTATTTATTTATTTGGTGGTGGGGAAGGTATGTGGTCATTGGGGGTTAGGAAGGGTGGGCTAGGTGGTGGGGAGAGGGGCATGGTCATTGGGGTTTAGGAAGGGTGGGTTAGGTGGTGGGGAGGGGGGCATGGTCGTTGGGGGTTAGGAAGGATGGGCTAGGTGGTGGGGAGGGGGGCGTGGTCATTGGGGGTTAGGAAGGGTGGGCTAGGTGGTAGGGAGGGGGGCTTTATTGTGTTATGATGCTTTGTTTGTGTGGAGTCGTGAAAGTAGATCGGGGTTTCCCCTTTAATATCAGTGGGTGGGGGGTTGCGACCCCCCTCTCAGCTGGCTCCCCTGGGGTTGGGAGGTTTGTGGGGACAAAAGGGGTATGTTGCCCCAACCCTTCTGGACCCAGGAGACCAGGGAGAGTGGATTGATTCCCCCCCTCCTTAAAACAACTCCGTTTTTAAAGAGAAGAAAAGAAGGGTTACAGTGGCTTAGTGGTTAAGAGATTGAGCTTGACAACTAGAAGGTTGGTAGGTTCGAGACCCGAGTGCTGTGTGACAGAGTGAGTTGTTTTTCTTTTTAATTTTTCGGGTGCCGGTTTCCTCAGCGTTCTGCGCGCTCATGGCACGCAGGATGCTGGGGCTTGTAGTTATGGGTTGGTGCTTTGTGTTTGTGCTGGTTTTTTTTTAAATGGTTTTCTTTTGATTGGCTGCGGCGCGTTTCCGAATGCTGCACAGTGCGAGAGCCTCTCAGCCTGGTTGGCTCTGGCGTGGCGCAGCGCAAGGAATGTTGGGAAGTGAAGTTGTTTCCCTTTCTTCGCGTTTGTGGGGCTGTTGCCCCACTGCCGGTTTTCTCAATCCTTCGTTGACCTGCGGACCCAGATCGGCCGTGTGCAGGAAGGGTGAGTGCAGGCAAGTAGGGCCAGGCATAGCAACCTATAGCCAGTTCCAACGGTTAACCCTTGGATTTATAGGTTAAGATAGTACAGTACATTTATCTTTTTGGCACCATTCAGTATCATTCTTTGGACTATCGATTTGACCTCAGGTCTTCTTCTTCATTATCATCATCATCATCATCACCATCACCGTTATTGTTGTTGTTGTTGTTGTTGTTGTTGTTGTTGTTGTTGTTGTTGTTATTGACTGGGGTGGATCAAGTGGTTAAGATGTTGAACTCAACAACTGGAAGGTCGGAGTTAGATTCCCAAGTACCACACGATGGAGTGAGCGCCCATCTCTGTCCCAGCTCCTGCCAACCTATCAGTTCGAAAGGAAGAAATTGCAAGTAGATAAACAGGTACCACTTCAGTGGGAAGGTAAACAGCATTCTGTGCACTCTAGTGTTGAGGCATGCCTGCCATGTGTCCACGAAAATATCTGCAGATGCAGACAGCACTGTCTCTTTGGCAGTAAATAAAGATGAACACTGAACCCAAGAGCTGGATATGACTGGCTGTCGAGCAAGGGAGATCTTTACCTTTACCTTATTACTATTGAAAAAATGATATCAAGCTGTCAGAACATTTTACTCTTCTGGCACATGGTAGCAGGTTATCTCCAGATGCAAGATGACTTGATGCAGATTTGTTAATTATGGAGTCTCCTGTTTCAAACACAATTTGGAGTTGGGTCAGATCAGATTCCTTCCTTCTCCCATCACATTAGCTTAGAAAACTTCCTCCTTTGGCCTCCAGTTACAGCAGCAGAAGTTAAAAGATTAATGGTACAATACAACTCAGGAAACACCCTAGGATTGATATGATCTCTTCAGAGCAGGTTAAAACAAATGCTGTCTGTGGGTAGCACTCTTCAAACTGTTCAGTAGTCAGATGTGATTCCTAGGGATTGAGCTATAACGGTCATCAACCCAATACACAAAAAGCGGTCATGTGCAGTGCCTCAGGTTACCAATCTATCATCTTAGTGTTGTAAGTAAAATCTATACCATGAACTTAGTCTGGAAATTTTGTAACTGATCTAAGAGGGAAATTACTTAAAGATGGTACTAGCAAGTTTCTGGAACAGTTGTTGCATCATTGATGGGCCTACAATGTCTAGCAGATAAATATTTCTCCAGGTATCAGCGAACACTCTATCCTGTTTTTGTTGATTTTAAATCAGAACATGGTTGTATCCCCTGGGCTATATGGTACAACTATGGCCCAAACCTGAAGATGCTTTTCTAAACTGCAGATTTTCCATATTCATGCATTATAGGCCATGGGGTGAAATCCAGCAGCATAAATTACATCGCAAAAGGATGATATCATTAGCTCTTGCATCTTTTTGGAAAATATATTTCACATCCCCCTTTCAAAGGTCCATTTTATCATGGGAAAGCTTTTGAGGGAAGATGACTATCATATTACCTTGTTACCTGAAAAATTGTTACCTTTTAAATTTAGAGGAACGTCCCACAGGCAGGGTTGAATCAGGAACCAAAAGACCACATTAAATTGTGGGTTTAAATAGAAAGGAGATCATTGAACTGAAAGTACCATTCCAAATTCAGTAGAGTCCACCCACAAAATGAGCCCCAAACTTTTAAATGAACCAGAGACAATTGCTTGATGCAAATTAGAGAAGTTTACTTAGAAAGCAAATAAGAAAACAATATGAAAAATTAAACATTGGATAGAGAGAGAAAAACAAGAACTGTGAGGCAAATGACCCCCCCCCCCCAAATAACACATGGCCTATATGCTATGGGAAATTGCTACCACAGCGCAGAACCAGGAAGGAGGGAGGTTCTGCCCCAGACAATGGGAGAAGCCAGTTTATATGTGCATTCAAATGGAGCAGAAAGGGGCTTGCACAAACACTATTGGTCCAAGGCACTATTGGTCCAAGGCATAACATGGGAGGGGAATGGGTTTGCCCCCACATTTGATTTGCTCAGGAGTATCCACATGGAGGAGGAGAAGTCCACCCACAAACTTGGTTGGTCCAGGATGTCACATGGAGATGTAGGAGGAGTTTCGCCATGTAGCCAGCATAGAGGCTGCTATGGGAGGAGTTGAGGTCAGTTACAAAAGTCCATATATGGTATTTTCCCCAAAACACACTCTTTATTGGAGGAATTCATCCAGAAGCCCAGCCTAAAGTTTCCTGGTTGTTTTTCATCCGACCTTGCAGACAGCTGCAGAGAGCAAATTTCCTTAACAAAGAGGTCTTCTCCTTCCTGGTGGCCTTAAATGGCACCCATTGTTCTCACTCTGGCCTCTCCAAACAGCCAGATTGCAGCAATATCTCTGGCTTTAGCTCCCTTTCAATTTGACCTTTTAAGACAAGAAGCAAATTTAAAATGTTAGTTTTTACCTTCTTATATAGCAGTTTATAAGGAAGAATCAATGCTCACCAAAATAATATTACCTAATGTGGAGTTCCCCGTGTTATTCAATAGCCCCCAAGTAGGAAAACCCTACCACTATTGTGTACAATATTCTAATTTCCTAACATCCGCTTCCCCAGAAACAATAGAATTAGGCTTTAAGGCAAACAGAACATCAGGAGAGTCTTGAGAAGCTTTAGTGGTGAATAGAGCTTTCTTGACTGAGATCCTGCTTTCCCAAATATGGTCTGAGTGTATGAAGAGATTCTAGCTTGAATAAACAAGAATTGAACAGTTTAAAGTACATGAAAACATTTTATTAATTTATTTGACATCCTAGGTATAGAGCTGAAAACCAAGAAAGAGCTGAAAATCTGGCTGGCGGGGCAGGTGGAGAATTCTCTCCTTCTGTAGCACAAGAAGGAGGGCCTTCTCCGTGTCTGCACCGGCCCTATGGAACCTCCTGCCAACAGAGCTACAGCTACAGACCGAAAAAGAAAAGAAAGAGCTCAAAACCTGGCTGGCGGGGCAGGTGTGGGGAATTGATGGTAGTATGACCCCTGCCTGCTGGCTTGTTTGAATCGGCATGTTCCTTCATCTCCTTTTTTGGCTTTTTGGATGGGGTGGGTGGGTTTTTTAAATGTGTTTTTAAAGTTTTAAATGTGACTATGTTTTAATCATTTTAGTGGAGTTTTATATGTTTTTGTGGGATGTTGTTGTAAGCTGCCCAGAGTCACCTGTTGATTGGGCAGCAATATAAGTCAAACTAAATAAATAAATGGGTGGCGTACATAAAATCCCCAACATTAAACAATAAAAAACCCTCAAAATTTTCCTAAAACACTAAAAGAATGTATAACTTACATTGGTTACTGACAGAGTAAATATAGCACCTAACACCTTTATATTATAAAATGTATATCTTAACCTATAAAACCAAGTGTTCACCGTTGGAATTGGCTATACGTTGCTATGCGTCGCCCTACTGACCCGCACCCTCCCTTCAAGAGCACGGCTGAATTGCCTACGCAGGTCAACGAAGGATTTAAAAATCCGGCACGGGGGCCTCAGCCCCACTAACAGCAAGAAACGCAAAGAACATCACTTCCCGAAAGTCCTTGCGCCGCGCCGCGCCAGAGCCAATCAGGCTGAGAGGCTCTCGCACGGAGCAGCGTTCGAACACGCGCCGCAACAAATCAAAAGAAAAGCATTTTAAAAAAACGCAGCACAAACACAAATCACCAACACATTACTACAAGCCCCAGCGTCCTGCGCGCAATGTGTGAGCAGAACGAGGAGGCAGCCGGCGCGAGAAAACAAAACTAAGAAAAAGCCGGCGCCGCAACCATTCAACCCAATGGGCGATCCAGCATGGCCCGTGGGGGAAAAAAAACAAATAAACCCGCCGCCGCTACTCTTCCTTTCGAAGGGTCAGCGGCGCCCAAAAAACAAGTGAGACGCCCGGCGCACGAAAACTAAAAGTTAAAAAAACCCACCGCCGCAGCCATTCTTCCCCATGAACGAGCCCGCATGGCCCATGGGGGAACCCCCCCCCCCACCGCCACTATGGCCCTTCCGTTCGAAGGGCCAGCCAGCGCGCCAAAAAGACGAGAAACAAAAAAAAAAAACCCCGGCCGCCACTGCCCTTCTCTTCGAAGGGCCAACCAGAGAACCAAAAAATAAAGCAACCAACCCACCCACCCACCCCCCGCAACTGCCCTTCTTTCCCACTGGGCCAGCCAGTATGGCCCACGGGGAAAAAAAAACCCCACTGCCTCTGCCCTTCCTTCCCATGGGCCAGCAAGTATGGCCCGTGGGAAAGAAATCACCACCACCACGCAAATGCCCTTCCTTCCAACGGGCCATGAAGCATGGCCCGTGGGAAAGAAAGCCTCCCCGCAAATGCCCATTCTTCCCACGGGCCATCAAGCATGGCCCATGGGAAAAAACCCTCCCCGCAATTGGCCTTCCTTCCCACGGGCCATCCATCATGGCCTGCGAGAAAGAAAGCCACCCCCCAACACACTTGAAAAAACACACAAAACCACAAACGAAAAACATTCAAACACACACATACACCCCCCCAAAAAAATTCCACCACAAACCCCTCCCCCCCAAACCCCCCCCCACAGAACTTACAAAAAGACGTCTTCCTTCCATGAGAACCGGAACACAAATGAGAAAGTGGAAACTTACCGGAAGCGACACCAAGAGGACAGAAGGTAACACATGTAATGAGAGGCTCAAAAGCTCACCACCCCCACCCAGTGGCCAAAACAGAAACAACATTCAAAAAAATTTAACAAATAAGAATAATTCTAAATTTAATCAAATAAATTATACAAACATTCAAAAAAAAAAAACACTTATCTCAAAAATTACCAAAATAAAACCCCTTTTCACTTTGAAAAACCAAAACAAAAAATATAAAAGAACATTTTAAAAAACTAAATTAAATTTTAAAATAAATAATATTACATTAAATTTAATTAAATTTAAACTTTTTTTGCATAAACATAACAAACAAGTTCAAAAACAAAATTACTCGAAACCACAAAATCAAAAAACCTTACACGACCATTTAAAACAGTCCATCACCATTAGTTCAAGAAAAAAACGAAACCCTTTAGTATCCAACACAATTTTAAAAAGCCCGGCAACGCCGGGCAAACTATGCTAGTATGGTATAAGTACTGGATTCTCTGTCCCAGCTCCTGCCAACCTAGCAGTTTGAAAGCAAGAAATTGTAAGTAGATAAATAGGGACCACTTTGGTGGAAAGGTAAACAGAGGTCCGTGCACTCCGGTGTCTAGGCTTACCTGCCACATGTCCACGGAAATGTCTTCAGATGCAGACAGTGCTGGCTCTTTGGCTATAAACAGAGCTGAGCACTGAACCATAGAGTCAGATATAACTGGCTTTCGAGCAAGGGCAACCTTTACCTTTATCTTACTGAATTCATATAGTTATAACAAAATAGCTTAACATAATTATAGCATTAGGAAACTACACTGTAACAAAGTAACATAAAATCTATCTTATTCTATAATTTCGTCAATGCAGTGCATTGAGGCAAACTTTATAGTTTCAAAGTTAACAAAAAATAACTAAAACAAAAGAGTGTAAATGGCCAGTGATATTATTTAAAGCACTTATTACTTATATTAATGGCAGATTATTCAAAGTAAATATGACATATCATATTCATCAATACATCCATACTGAGACACACTTGATTATTTGTTCAAGAAAGAATTAATGCAGCTTTTACGTTTTAACAAGGTATGGAAACAAGTGACATTTTACTGAATAAATTAAAGAACAAGTGATTCACTTCTCCCACTAAGACATGATAAACCTCTTAACACTTAAAAAGTGTATTTAGACCATGTGCTATCTGCAAAGAAGAAACAAGTGTAAACACTGACCAAAGGTGAGAAATTCTGGGTGGTGCACTTCACTTTAGCTTCCTTTATCAGTGACAAAGGTGTGAACTAATAGACCCATTTTATTGATATCAGTAAGCAACTAGACCACTTTGGAGGCAGATTCACACTGACAATGTTAAATTGTAATTTCCGCAAGAAAAGCCTCTCTGCACTTCAGTATATCTTTAGCAATTTTACAAAAATCGCTCAATTCATACTGTAACTAGCTTTGATGTTTGCAGATTGATACGCAGTAGGCAGCAGTTATGGGGCCGAACACATCTTTATTGCAAGGTATGCAAGCATAACATGAGGTAATGGCGGAGGCGCAGCTCCTTTTATACAGAGTTGTACATTTGAATCTAGCCACACGGTTCCCCATTGGTTCCTGTATGAGTAACGACATGGTGATGCCCCTCCTTCTTTACCTGGTTTACCTGTGGCGGGAATGTTTCCCGCGGTAGGCTGTGATTGGATGATTAACACCATGTGGCCGCGAGTCACTGCCATCTAGTGGTAGGTAAATCACGTTCCATCCAGCTGACTTACATTGAGTTACATTGTATTCAATTGAGGTTACATTCTTTCATTTTTCCTGTTACAGTTTCTCTTAAAGGCATATACTTTCATACACAACACTAGCTCCATTCCATCCAACTTGAGGGTGTCATGTTCTCAGGAACAACCTGAGTAGGGGTAAGAAGGCTACCCTATAATAATAAGATAGGTTTATTATTTTACCAATGTGTGGGTAAATTGCTGAACTGTCTTGCCTGTCGTTTTTTTTTTATAGTATTGATGAAGCTGCCTTTCATTTCCCTTTTTTGAATTATTCTGACTGCTGCTATATGTAAACACATGTGTTGCTAAAATAAACCTTTTTTTAAAATCAAGCCCTTGTGTATCCTCACACAAGGGAGTATTTTTTTTTAAAAAAATTTTTTTTACATATACACTATACCTATAAGCACATTTTTATCAGCTAACCTTAGGGAGAGGGGAGGCTGTAATTTGTTAAGTCAGAGCCAAGATTGAGGTACAGTAGAACCCTGGTTAACAACAACACCGCAGAACGACAAAATCAAATAACGACGCTAGATTTTTAGAAAAGTCATGCACTGGACAGTGTCATTTTGTCATTATCCAGTGCATTATTTTTGATCTCCTACGTTGTCACACTGTTTGGGGCTGGATGGTGGTGGGGGAAATGCCATCTTCAGGTGCATTTTCCCAGCTCTCCAGCAGGCTCTGGGGTGGTGGTGGTGGTGGTGGTGGTGGTGGTAGGAGCTTTTCCACGCTATTCCCGCCTTCCTAGGAGGTCCCTGGGCCACGCAACAGCTGAATAAAGTTGCGACCACCATTATGTTTAAGAATATTGAGTCTGGTACGTTTCCAGACTCAACATTTCTGAGGGAAAAGGGTCTGGTGATTGTTATAGCTCTTTCTGTGTTCTTCTGTCATCAAGTTAATTCTGATTTATAGCAACTTATCAGGATTCTCTGGAAGGAGAGTACTTAGAAGTGGCCTACTATTCCTTTCTTCTGAGGACATCCTGGGACTGTGCAGCTTGCCTAAGATCACACAGGCTGGCTTTTCTCCCCAGAGGCACTGTGGGGAATTGGGCTCCAAAACCTTTGGCTCTGCAGTCAGATCCCTAAACCAGTGGGTTATCCAGGCAGCAAGCTTCCACATCTATCTTAATTTTTCTCTGAACAAAACCAAAGGAGCTTTCCTACCATTCCCCTCCCATTCCGTCTCAACTCTCTGCCATGTTTCCACCTCTTTATGGACAATGAGGAAGAGAAGGACCCCCTTCAGAACTTTAAGGGAAGGCGTCACAAAACTGGGAGAATGGAAGAGCTTTGGTTCTAATGCCTCTGAGAAAGTTCTGGTAACTGGTATCTGGAATTTGAACAATCTGGCTCACATTATTTTCCACTGATTAAAAGAGAGGCATGTCAGTGTGTGAGTCCAAAAATAAATAGCCAAAATTTGGTTTGTTAACATCTTCTCTTGACAAAATAAAAATACAATTAAAATAAGTGTAACATAAGTAGAGCCATCTTGGAATGATGAAATTCATTCTAATTGAAGAGTTATTTTTCAACTAGTTTGCTGAGAACAGAGTTATACAGAAATTGCTTAGTCACTTATCTAAAGTAAAGCAGATATATCTGAACATGTTGGAAAGTATGTGACATCAAGATAAGTAAGAAGACAGACATGAATATATGTCATTGAACATGCTAGATGAAATGTGATGCCAAGATAAGAACATAAAGCACCTCCCTCCCATCAGCACCAGCTGGGCTAAGATCATGTGTGTACATTTTTCTTTTAAAGTATATAAGCCTGATTGAAATTGGTAATAATGATTCTCAGATCTTTATGGATCCAATGAACAATGTATGCATACAGTCGGTGTGGTTGGAGAGTGAGAGGTCCAGTCCTAGGCCCCTAAAATACGGGGTGCCTCAGGGCTCCGTACACTCTCCTCTCCTATTTAACATCTACATGAAGCTGCTGGGTGAGATCATCCGTTCCCATGGGGTGCGGTACCATTAGTACGCGGATGACACTCAGCTGTACATCTCAGCCCATGGGGACCCCAGTGATGTAGTCAAAGTCCTTTCCAGATGTCTGGAGGCTGTTGGGGTCTGGATGGGGGCTAACGGGCTACAACTGAATCCTAGCAAGACTGAGTGGCTATGGATAAGGGATCCTGCATTATCCCGGGAGCTACCATCTTTGGTTTCGGATGGGACTATTCTGCCCCAAACTGACCCAGTGTGCAACTTGGGGATCCTCCTGGATTCATGGCTGCTGCTAGAAGAACAGGTGGCGGCTGTAGCCAGGAGGGCTTTCGCCCAACTTCGGGAGATTCGCCAGTTGCGCCTGCTCCTGGACCGGGGCTCTTTGCTCATGGTCACTCATTCTCTGGTGACCTCCAGACTAGACTACTGTAATGCGCTCTACATGGGGCTGCCCTTGATGATCATTCGGAGGCTGCAGCTGGTTCAGAATGCTGCGGCCCAGGTGGTGATGGGGTGTGGACGTTATGCCCATGCCTCACCACTGCTTCGGGAGTTGCACTGGTTACCAGTCTGCCTCCGGGTGCAATTCAAGGTGCTGGTTTTGACCTTTAAAGCCCTATATGGTAGTGGGCCAAGTTACCTAAGAGACCGCATCACCCTAAGGACGTCTGTCCGTCCAACCAGAGCGGACCGGAGGGGCTCCCTAATTGTGCCATCGGCCAGGGGGGCTCGCCTCTCTGGCACAAGGAGGAGGGCCATTTCCATGTCCGCACCAGCCCTTTGGAACCTCCTGACAGTGGAATTGCGTCTCCAGATGGGGTTGCTGCCCTTTAGGAAAGAACTAAAAACC
Source organism: Bradypodion ventrale (assembly GCA_035047345.1). Taxonomy (NCBI): domain Eukaryota; kingdom Metazoa; phylum Chordata; class Lepidosauria; order Squamata; family Chamaeleonidae; genus Bradypodion; species Bradypodion ventrale. The sequence goes on from JAWDJE010000003.1 coordinate 254,571,414, forward strand.
TGGCTAGTTGGCCAAGTTTGGGGTGCAGGTGGAGGGGTGGTTTCCGTTGGGTGGCTGGTTTAGAGGATTATGCCTTCCCCCTCGGTTCCTTCAGTACCTACACCCCTTTTTAGGGGGTGGATTTAAATTGTTTTTATCGGTTTTTATCTGTTTTATGTTGTGATTGTGAACCGCCCTGAGTCGGCCTTGGTCAAGTGGGCGGTATAGAAGTCCAACAAAAAAATTAAATAAAAATACGCTATATGTTATGTTATGATTGATTTTCTTGATAAAATCTCTTTTTCCTTCAGAACTTCTCTGGCTGGTTTATTTATATTTTAAGTAACTTATAAACTGATCACTTTTAAGAGAGTTTTTCAAGTGACAAGTGGGGTAAATGACTGCCATTTGAATCCTCTTATCCCTTTTTTGTTGTTGTTATTCTGTCACACAGTCGATTCTTACCTTTTGCGACCCTATAGACCATTGCCCACCAGGCACCTCTCTGCTTTCATTTCCCTTCATATTCCATTTCTTCCTTCTTTTCTCCCTCCCTTCCTTTGACTTTTAAAGGCTTGCTAATCTAGCACTGGGTCAGCTGGGCAAACAAAAGGGGGGAAAAGAATTAGAAATTGGCAGAAAGAGAGAGGACATTTTACAGTAACTGCTCTAACAGCTTCTGCAAATCTGTCATAAGAACATAAGAACAGCCTTGCTGGAACAGGCCACAGCCCATCCAGTCCAGCATTCTGTCTCACACAGTGGCTCACCATTTGCTTCAGGGTATTCCCAAGGAGATGCCTTCACCTGCTTAGGATTCCCTGGAAATGGCATTGAGAGATATCCTGCCTATCTCTCCAACCCAGAGGTTGTCCGTAGGTATCCATAATTATAGCCATTGATACCCTTGTCCTCCATGAACTTGTCTAATCCTGTCTTAAAGCTGTCAAGACTAACAGCTGTCACCACTTCTTCTGGCAGGGAGTTCCATAGACCAGTGATCCTCTGGGTGAAAAGTACTGTAACATGATATTTTGAAATATTTTGAAATATTATAATATCACCCTTAGTCTGATTTCTATATTCTTAAATAAAGTTACTTAAAACTTCCAATTGACTCAGGTGGAGCTGAAAGTTAATGGGCAATAAGCCAGGCTCCTGATTTCTTGGAAGCTACCTTTTGGGATGTTAATTTGTCTGTCCTGACTGCCCAAGAGCTATTGTTAAACTTGAAGCTCAGAGTGGCATTAGAGTGATTTCTTTTAAATATAGGTAACTTTTATGAAAACCTGCCTCTGTGTGTGCATGATTACTAACTCTGAATGTTATATCTTATCATTTCAAGGAACAGTGCTGATAAATTCTGATAAAAGCATATATATCAATGACCATACCCTGTGCTCTCAAGGAATTGTGTCAAAGAAGGAGTCAACTACCATCATCCAGATGTGGAATTTGTTGCCATGGTTGCTTCTTATCCAGCCTTTTGTTTTACTCAAATTGTAACACTTGCAATAGCTATTTGGTTTCTGCTACATGAAAAATAATTGTAAAATGCTGTTTCTGCCACATGAAGAATATTGTAAAATGACTCTGTATTTTCTGAACTCCCAAAATGTTTCTTTTTCTTTAAAACTTAAAGTACATCAGGATAGTTGTTTATGCATGGGACAAGATGGAGGATTTAACAAGGAGGTGACACTGCTTTCATCCACAGATCAAAGACTACTATCTCAGGAAATGGGCTGTTTGGGAGGGGGCTATGTAGATTTCTGTATTAAGATTTATAGTTATGCAATTTGGGGGTTTAGCCATTTGCTACTGATATTTTGGGCATCACTTCATGGAGGAGGGGACTGTCCATCACTAATTTACCATGTGATCCTATTTGGACCAATTGAAATTGTCTGGATTTTTGAATTGTTTCATCTATAAAGGAAGGGTTTCTTGAGACTCACGGCCTTTTTTTCTGCACCTTCACCTTCTCACTCCCTGATCCAGTGGTCAGGATAGCTTTCTCTACCTCCCCCCTTCTCTCTCTCTCTCTCTCTCTCTCACTCTACCTCCAGCAAGCTTTTCCTCCCTATCTCTTTCTTTTCCTTAGGCAAATCTTAAGCATGTGATTTCTAAGCAATCTTCTCTTCCTTTCCCCTTTCTATCTTTACGTAAGCTTTTCATTTAGAGTAACTTCTTCATTTATTTTTATTCCTGAGTAACTCCATATGTCTAAGTATTTTTAAGCAATCTTCTGTATTTCTAAAGTGAACTCCATCTAACTGGATTTCTTATATTTTTCTTATTTGGTACTTTATTTCCTTATTTGATTCATAAGTAAACATCTTTAAAATTGTATCAAAACACTTTGTCTGTGAGTTTGTTCCTGATTCAACCCTGCCTGTGAATGGTCCCATAAAAGGTTGCCAATTTTCAGGAAACAGTACTTTCTCTTATTTGTTTGAGAACTAGTACCCAAAAGTTTCATGGAGTGCCCCCTAGTTCTAGTGTTATGCGATAGGGAAAACAGTTTTTCCTTATCTACTTTGTCCATACCGTGCATGATTTTATAAACTTCAATCAGGTCATCTCTTAGATGCCGTCGTTCAAGAGTGAAGAGGCCCAACCGTTGCAGCCTCAGAGGGTAAGGAATGTCCTCCTGTCCCTCTGTCAGATTCATTGTTTCCTCCTTCTCTGCTTTTGGTCACCTAGCTAGTCTAGTAGTAGGATATCAAGCCTTTATATTTTCTACCACCTAGTATGGGCAAGTTTATGGTTATTGCCTGACCACGGTTCCCATAAAACCATGGAGGTATAAAAAAAAAAGTTGTCATGACGTCAAAAGCTTGAAGCCAACTAATCTGAAAGTTCGCCATGTTAGTTGGCCCAAAACATTTGCCAATTGTGCTTTGATTGTGTGGAGTCGTGAGAGTAGATCGGGGTTTCCCCTTTAATATTAGTGGGTGGGGGGGTTGCGATCCCCCCTCTCTGCCGGGTCCCCTGGCTCTGGAAGGGTTGGGGGGGACAGACCCCTTTTGCCTCCCCAACACACACACACACACCCCAACCCAGGGGACCCGGGAGAGGGGATCAATCCACACACACCCTCCAACACAAGAAGCAATCGTAAACGGTAGTCTGGTAATGTTTTGGTCTACCTAATATGGCGGCAGGCCACGCCCACTAGCTTCAAAGCAGCGTACAGCATGAAGCCTGTTAGTGCCAGCTCCTGTTTTATTCTACCTCCATGCATAAAACTCTGCATTGCTGAATTGGATTTCTCTTTTTTAAAAAGCAGTTTAAAGTGTCATTCGCAAGGCAAGGGTTGAAAAACAACAGCCTGTTCTCGAAAAGGAAACGCCTCCAATTTTATCACTCCATTTCCTCCCTCTCCCCTCTCTCTGCCCCCGCAACTGTGTATTGAAATAAGCGAGAGTGCACATCTAACTTAACTAGGTCTATGGTCCCCTCCCCCATCTACTTCCGGGTCTTCCGCGCGGTGCTTCCTCTCTTGTCCGAGTTTTCCTGCCCTCGGGGGAAGGAAGCGGAAGTTCCTTTGTTTTGGTGGCGCTGGGCATTGTGGGAAGGCCGGTTCCTCCCCCCCCTCCCCAGCCCCCCCAGCGCGCGTTGGCTTGGAGGTGAAAGAGGCCCGAAAGGAAGCGGGCTAAGGCGGTTAAGGCTGTCGCTTCCCTCGTTGCCAGGCAGTCTTTCCTTCCTCACTCGGGTAAGTACCAAGGACGCGGGGCCAGCAGGTGCCGCGTGTCCACGTCCCCCTTCTCTTCGAGAGTTCACGGGTGTCCCGTAACGCGTTCTCACGAGTGTCTGTGCATGTTCGCCTCTGCCTGTCTGGCTATAGACCCAGGCGTACGTAGGGAGTGGAGGTTTCAAAGTGATAGCCCTGTTAGTCTGGGTAAGCATCTCACACACAGGGAACGAAACGAAAATAAGAATACAATATACGTTGTGGCACCTTAAACATTATATTATATTATTAGGTAAAGGCTTCCCTTGCTGGAAAGCCAGTCGTATCTGACTGTAGGGTTCAGTGCTCATCTCTGTTTCAAAGCCGAAGAGCCAGCGCTGTTTGCTTCTGCAGACGTTTCCGTGGTCATGTGGCAGGCATGACTAGACACCAGAGCGCATGGAACGCTGTTACCTTCCCACCAAAGTGGTCCCTATTTATCTACTTGCAATTTCTTGCTTTCAAACTGCTAGGTTGGCAGGAGCTGGGATAAAGACGGGAGCTCATTCCGTCCTGCAGTACTCCGGAATCGAACTGCTGACCTTCTGCTTCCCAGTCAGTGTCTTAGCCTCTTGAGCCACTGCAGTCCCAACATATATTGTTGTTGTTGTTCAGTCGCACAGTCGATTCCGACTCTTTGCGACCCTATGGACCATCGCTCTCCAGGCACCTCTGTCCTCCACCATCCTCCTTAGTCCACACAGCCCCATGCCCATTGTGTCTACAATACCATCTAGCCATCTCATCTTTGGCCGTCCCCTTCTTCTTCTGCCCTCCACCTTCCCCAGCATCAAGGCCTTCTCAAGTGAATCCTCTCTTCTCATTTGATGTCCAAAATACTTCAACTTCATCTTTGTTATTTGTCCTTCTAAGGAGCACTCAGGGCTAATCTCTTCTAATATTGACCTATTTGTTCTCCTCGCTGTCCAGGGGACTCTCAAAACTCTCCTCCAGCACCACATCTCAAAGGCATCTATTTTTCTTCGCTCAGCCTTTCTAATGGTCCAGCTCTCACAGCCATACATTACCACCGGGAATACCATTGCTTTGGCTATGCGGACCTTTGTTTGCAGTGAGATATCTCTGCTTTTCACTATGTTCCCCAGGTTTTTCATAGCTTGTCTCCCAAGAATCAGTCGCCTTTTTATTTCATGGCTGCAATCCCCATCTGCAGAGATCTTGGATCTTATATTATATTATATTATATTATATTATATTATATTATATTATATTATATTATATTATATTATATTATATTATATTATATTAACTCAGCCTTCCATCCTTCCTAGGTCGGTAAATGAGTACCCAGTGTGTTGGGGGCAAAATGCCAATTAACTTGCGAAACGGCCAGAGAGTGCACTAAGCGCTATAGGGTGGTATATAAGTGTAATTGTTACTGATATTTAGATTATTTGTCATGAATTCACAGAACCACAACAAATGTTTTGTGATGTGTTAAATGCACCACCATCCAGCAGTCCTGGTTAAAATAGTATGAGTTATGGGGCTAATTTTTAAGCAGTGTTTTGTGTGAGGCATATCCTATTCAGAAATGATTGGGATACAGACTATGAAGGATCATCCTCTCATAAAACCCTTCCTGTTTACAAAGGTAAAAAAATGGAGACCTACACTCAGTGTCTGCACTCACAGAAATTAGGCAGGTGACGGGGTCTTTTCAATGCTAAGACCCTGGCTGTGCAAAATCCACCCTAAATACTTCTTGACCCAGTATTGTTCAGGTACCTGGTGTATGCTGTATTATTTTCCTCTCATTTTAATAAAACCTCCTTTTTAGATCTGGTTAGTTGTTAATTGCTATTTTGTTGGAGCATCTGATTTAATCCTAGATTGGTTTTATTCTGTTTTTAAGATTATTATTTTTTGACAGGACCTTTGACTGTTATTACTATAATAGAAGAAAATAAATGTTGATTCAGTGTAACTTAAGTAAGATTGTGATTTGAATTGTGTATTACATTACATTGCTTTTTTCTAGCAATGGCGAAATAAATATTTAAGTTTGTCACCATTTAACTTGGTGCCTAATGGTTGCTCAAGAAATAATCAAGCTCCTGCCCTCTTTCCAACGGCGGCAGATGCGTTTACGGTGGGGGGAGGCACCAGTCCGCCCCCTCAATTATCTGAAGGAGCATGGCCCGGTCCCTGACTTAAAAAGGTTGCCAACTCTTTTGTGGTGTGGCCACAATCTAATCACATGTGTCCAGTTGCCTAATTTCATCAATAAAAATGAAGATGAAAATCACCTGCCTGTTGTCTAAAATCCTATAATCAGCATCTATCTGAGGACATGCGCTATCGATCAGGGGCTGCGTATTCATCGTGCAATATAGATCTGTTATCAAGTGGCTAAGACGCTTGAAGATGGTTTTTTTCATTTTAAATGTTTCTCTATGTAGAGACCTTATCACATTTTGCTTGATCTAACTAAGTTAAGCAAGAGTCTAATACATTTATTTTAATTTCTTACAGAACTGTGCTATTCCTGATTTCTTCAAAGCCTGGAGTTCCTCTTGTGTCTGTGATGTACTGCAACCAGTTTAAACAGCTTAATCTGCAACCAGCTTAAACAGAACATTTTCAGAAGACCTTAAATCTTCCTGCATCTTCATCTTCTTTGTAAACAGAGTTTTCTTTCCTAGCACTCCTTTAACTGTTTTATAGTTGATCTGCAAACATAGTTTTTCTGGAGTGCATAAGTACAGAGTGACCCATTTTAACAAACTGGTAAAATGATTATCTGTTCAAAGAAAGGAATCACTTTCTCCCATTGCCTGCAAGACTTATAAGCCTACTATCTTTTTTTTTGCAAGTTTTATTATCTTTTTGTTGCCATGGCAGCTGCCACAATAGTACATGACACTTCTGAAGCTGTAGATCTTTGTGCTCCATATGGGCTATATCTTAAGCCCATCACAAAAATGACTATCAGTGTTGCACTTCCTCAGTTAAAGCAGCCTGGGAAGTCCATTTCTAACTGGGAAGTGATGGAAAGGCTTAAAGGTATGGTGCAAACTCATCAGTTCTCAACTTTACGGATTTCCAAAAGCACCATGGACTTCATTCGCTTTGAAGGAGAAGTAGAAAATAAGAGTTTGGTTAAATCCTTCCTTGCATGTTTGGATGGCAAAACTATTAAACTTAGTGGCTTCTCGGATATCTTAAAGGTCCGTGCTGCAGAATACAAAATTGATTTCCCCACAAGACATGACTGGGACTCGTTTTTTCGTGATGCAAAAGATATGAATGAAAGTCTGCCAGGGGAAAGGCCAGACACTATTCATTTGGAAGGATTGCCTTGTAAATGGTTTGCTTTGAAAGACTCTGGCTCAGAAAAACCAAGTGAAGAAGTGCTTATCAAAGTGTTTTGCAAATTTGGGAAAATACGTACTGTGGACATACCCATGTTGGATCCATACAGGGAAGAAATGACTGGGAGAAACTTTCATACATTCAGTTTTGGAGGCCATTTGAATTTTGAAGCTTATGTTCAGTATGAGGAATACGCAGGCTTCATCAAGGCTATGAATGCTTTGCGAGGGATGAAGCTGATGTTCAAAGGTGAAGATGGGAAAGCAGTGGCTTGTAACATAAAGGTAGAGTATCACTGAGCTGTTTGTATGTATTTGAAATGCTTTTAAAATATTTTAAAGAAGTGATTGTGAATCACCCATTTCAAGCACACTTTCTCCACTGTGAGACAACTGATTGTTCAGGGTCAGGGCGTAGTAAAAACTGCTTTTCTTAGTGGTTAAGACGCTGAGCTTGAAGACTGGAAGGTTGAGGTTCAATACCCGAGTGCTGCACGAAGATCTTGGGGACATGAAAGGAGCCTCATTTGGGCATCCCTTAAGTGGGGTTTCTCCAGCAAAAATTCTTTCAACCCAGAGTAATTTCTGACATTAAATTTTACCCTTCCTGTAATTCTTGAAGAAGAGCTGTCAGAGACAAAAATAGCAAGATGATGATGATATCAGATTTTTTAAAAAAATTATGGTGGTTTCTTAAGTTCTCAAATTGCTTTCTCTGATGTCTATAATTCATTGAGGTAATTTCACTTATCAAAATGCAGTGAGTTTTTAATACTTTATTATATCTTCCTGTTTATAAAAGGTGTCATTTGATTCAACAAAACACCTGAGTGATGCTTCAATTAAGAAACGTCAGCTTGAAAGGCAGAAGCTTCAAGAGCTTGAAAAACAAAGAGAAGAACAAAAACGTAAAGAAAAAGAGGCGGAGGAAAGACAAAAAGAGGAGGAAAGGTAGCTCTTTATAAGAACTATCACACTTTTTCAGGTTCTTTGTGCTTGCAAATCGTAGTAAATTTATCATTGTATGTTTTAGGCAGATAATGAATATGCATTCAAGATCTGTTGGGCATTTTAAAATGTAATTTGTATTTTAAACTTTATCAAGGAGATAAAGAGTGATATGCTAGCTAGTAAAATCTATTATCCGTCTATTATATTTCCAGTATACCTTTTATCATCTGGAAAACACAGTGATATACTATTGGTGTTTGCATTTGATAATAAAATAAACATTAGCAATGTGGGCAAGGCTGGTTTGGCAAGATTTGTGGGCCATATATAGCTGATAAAACGTTTTCAATGTACAGCTAATGCAAACTGTCTTGTCAAAACTAGTTAGACACATATTAGTATCTGTAAGGAGGATGTACAAAAGTTTCTTTAGATCTGTGAGCAACATGTCTGAGATGACAGTGGTTTATAATCTTCAGAATACAGTAAAACCCCGACTTACAAACGCCTCGAGTTGCATAAAATTCAACTTACATAATGATTTTGTGCTAAAACCCTGTCCTGATTTACTCAATTTCCTATGGGTTTGCTTTTTAGGGGTGGGTTCTTATTGCTGGTTATTATCTGTTTTATTTGTTTTTATCTGTTTTTACCCACTGTTGTGAACCGCCCGGAGTCGGCTTTGGCTGAGTGGGCGGTATAAAAACTTAACAATAAATAAATAAATAAATAAAAAAATTCATTTCCCTATGGGTTTGCTTCGATTTACATAAACATTTCATTTTTCCTATTGGTTTGCTTTGAGTTATGTAAAAAAATAATTTTTCCTATGGGTTTGCTTTGAGTTACATAAAAAACTGATTTAAACAAAAGCCTACGGAACGGACTTTTTCCCCTGTAAGTAGGGTTTTTACTGTATTCCCATTAGCGCTGTGCTCCCATTACACTGCATCACAAAAATAATTGTCTGATACTTGGTTTAATCCATGTGTCCTAATCTAAGTGTGCTGAATCCAAATCTGAAGTCTGATTCTGCCTAGGACGTCAGAATCTTAAATTAACTACACATATAGATGCAATTGTCCAGTTTATTAACACAGCTGTGCCTACTAATCTTTAGCTCAAAACAGACTCACTATGGCCTAGTTGTACTATCCAATAAGATGGTTTCACACTAGAGACAAGTCTTCAGTCCATCTCACCTTATATGCCTATTTCTGACGTCAGCTCACTGACTTGCCCAGACATGCCCAGCCGCTGCTGGAACATGCATGCCACCAGGGGACATGATTCAGCTGAGACGGCAGCAGGCTCAGTTGTAGCTGCAACTGTTATAATGTTCCCATGTAAAAATAAATTATCCAGTTACCGAATATTTGAACAGCTATAGCACACCTGTAACTTAAAATCTGTATATGATAAGGAAATACCAGTAGAGCTGTGGGAGCAGACGGAGCTGCTACCTTTCAGAATATATCTAAAAACCTGGTTGGCGGGGCAGATGGAAGAGTGGCCCCCGCCTGTTGGCTTATAAATTAATCCCCCATTTCTTTTAATTGTCAATGAAGGCAGTTTTTTAATGTGGGTTTTTAAGAGGAATGGGGTAGGTGGGTGGGTATGTTGGGTTTTAATTGGTTGCATTGTTTTATGTGTGTTTTAACTTGTTGTGAGCCGCCCAGAGTCGGGTTTACCTGATTGGGCGGCATATAAATTTGAATATAAATATAAATAAAATAAATAAATTCTGAGTTCATGATTTGGAATCAGCACACTCAGTATCATGTAAATCACATGTGTTATTCCCAGTATATATACACCTGGAGTTTCAAGGTTCACCATCACTGTGCTAGAAGCTTGTGTTATCTTTTTGCTCATTACTAAAAGCTACTTTCTGCCTGCCGTGGCTTGTTTTCCTACTTTCCAGTATATTTTGGAAATTTGCAGTCCTAGTTGATATTAGTGAGGCTTAGTCTGCAAAGAAAACTGCTCTAATATTTGAATGTTTAAATGTTGGTGACAGTTCATTTGATGACAGTTTTTGAAATTATTCCAGTTGAGATTGGTATATTGTGCTTTCTTAGGAAACAGAAAGAACTTGAAGAATTAGAAAGAGAGAAAAAGAGAGAAGAGAAATTGCGAAAGAGAGAGCAAAAACAAAAGGATCGTGAAATGCGTAAAAATAAAAAGAGACTTGAAAAAATTCAAGCTGAAGAACAAAAAAAGCTTCAAGAAAAAATAAAACTAGAGGAAAGGAAACTTCTGTTATCTCAAAGAAATCTTCAGTCTATTCGATTAATTGCTGAACTGCTGAGCAAAACCAAGGTAACTGATTTTGGGGAGCATATTTTCATGGAAAAGCAATTTAAATTTTTTAATTGCAAATATCAAATATAGATTTCTTAAATATCCCCAAGAAATTAGTACCAAATGTTAATTATTTTTCCCCAGTTGCATAATTAGCCGATTCTTGTTTTTTACTTGCTTAAATAGATAATAGCACCATAATTAATAGGAATTACCCATTGTTGGAAAGGGAAAATGCATCCTGTAATTTTTCTATGTTCTGGTTTCATCTTGGCTGGGTCAATGTAATGTATGCTACGTTGTGGCCTTTTGTGCACCAGTATTAAAAACAAAAACATTTCCATCCGTTGAATGAATTGTGGGGTATTTGCAAACTCCATTGAAAAATTTGCTACACTGGGATTTAGCAGTAGGAGTTGCATTCTAATGAGAGTTACGGTTGATGGAAAGATTTAATGTATACTGCTTGCATTTTTTAAATTTGGGGATTTTATTGTTCCCCAGCTCAACTGTCTAAACATAGCCAATCTACCAGCACCCTTAATATGCCATTTCTAATTCAATTTTTTTACTTAGCGTCTTACACTATTGTGACAAAAAGGACCTATGGTAAAATGCAGTAGATAGGAAGGAACAGTTTCCACCCAATTTTTTTTGTCTGTTACAAAACAATAATTTGGTAATATTATTTTGCATGGTTTTTTTTGTCAGAATATTACAGAATGCTTACCTGGTATGTTTAGTTTTGTGTGAATTTCACAAAACCTCTTGCTAAGGAACCGAAACATATCCTGTCTTGTTGCATGAGAATTGTTCAGATACTTAAGCTGCTGTTTGAGTTCTGGAAGGTATTAGGTCTTTGATGGCAAACCTTGGTACTCCAGGTGTTCGTGAACTTCAATTACCAGAAGCCCAAGCCTGCTGATCAGGGCTTCTGGGAATTGAAGTTCAAGAACACCTGGAGTGCCAAGGTTCACCACCACTATTAAGGTGGTCACTAGGTGATGTACATGAATCTGGATTCATTGATTTCTTGGTGCTGTTTCTAATAATAATAATTTGTCATCAAGTCATTTCTAATTTATGGTGACCTTCCCAGGATTTTCTAATTATAAGTACTCAAAAGTGGTTTACCATCCCTTCCTTTTGATGCCACTCTGGGACTGTGCAGATTTTGCAAGGCTGCATAGATAGTGGCAAATATAACCACTATGAGTCAAGCTTTAGTCCTTCAGTTAGTTTCTCTCATTAGAACACAGTAGATATTTGAACTCCTGGCACCTTGGCTACAGAGCCAATTTGATTCTGATTTATCCTAATCCTCTCAAGCTTTTTTAAAGATATAAAGTAGTCAAAATGGTTTATAGTTTTCTCATGGTAACATTCTGGTACCAAGCGGGTTGCCCTAGGTCACACTGGTGAGAAGTATGTAACTCCTTCTGCAATGTATGCTCTAGCTCTGGCTCCCAACGTGGGGCCCATACCCCACAGGGGAACTTCTATTCCTAGAAGCCTAAGTAAGTACTTTGACTGATCAGTGCTTTGAAGAGGGGGGTACACAAAAGGAGCCTTCTCGAAGATTGTGGTATTTTGAACCACATTTGAGCGTACCCTGATAACGGCAAACTTGTGTTGGCTAATCTTTCTCTCACTAGGGTCAGGCAAAAGGAACTGCAGAATGAACTCGCCAAAAGGTGGTTTCATTTTGGCAGTTTCGCGTCAAGACATGGAAGAAGTGCTTTGGGAAATTTGGGACTTAGGCTTTTGGGAATTGAAGTCCAAAAACCAAAGGTTGGAAAACACTGCTCTAGATGACCCTTTTTGTCCTTTCTCCTGAGAGTCACAGGGATTTGCTCCACAGTAGCTAGTCCAACCCACTGTGTTGAACCAGCTACGTATTTCAAGGCATAGTTTAAAATGCTGATATTAATCTTCAAACCCTTAAACCATTTAGATCTCGGTTACTGGAAGAATTGCTCCACCCTTGATAGCTTCCCCACAGTGAGGGATCAAACTTGGATGACTTTTTTGTATGCCTGCTTGTAAAATTATTTGGTTAGTTATGGAGCAATATAAGTCCTGTTTGCAGCATTCAATGCTTCTTTTAAGTTGATTTGTACTGACGGAGATTTACATATACTGTAATTTAGCCCATTTCTAGTCTTAGGACACAGTTAGCACTTATGGTGCTAATAGCCTGATAGCTAAACAGAAGCAGACTGCCTATCAATAATGTTAAGTAAAGGTAAAGGTCACCCTTGCTTGAAAGCCATTTATATCCGATTCTAGGGTTCAGTGCTCATCTCTGTTTATACCCAAAGAGCCAGTGCTGTATGCGTCTGCAGACGTTTCTGTGATCATGTGGCAGGCATGACCAGAGCACACGGAATGCTGTTACCCTTCCAGCCGAAGCAACAATTAAGAACTCTCTCTTCTTCTTCTTTTTATAGTGGGTGGGATGGGTGGGTGGGATATGGGTCTTTTAAAGTGAGTGGGATGTGGGTCTTTTAAAGTGTTTTTATGTGTTTTTAGAACTTGTTGTAATGCCGCCCTGAGTCGGGTTCTACCTGAGTGGGCGGCATATATAAATATGACTATTAAATTAAATTAAATTAAAATTCTTTATCTACTTGCAATTTCTTGCTTTAGAATTGCTAGGTTGGCAGGAGCTGGGACAGAGACGGAAGCTCATTCGGTCATGTGGCCCTTGGGTCTTGTTCTGCTGACCTCCCGACCTTCCAGTCGTCAAGTTCAGTGTCTTAACCGCTAAGCCACCACAGTCAGGAATTAGTTATAAACATTTTCAGATACAGTCCGATTTGGATAAAGTCACAGTTTTCATGCACACGTGATGCATCGCATAAAGTCCAAAACCACTAAAAATGGACGTTATCCGAGGTATTTGGTATAGGAACCTCAGATGAAGTCCATTTTTTGGACATTATCCGATGCATTGCCCATTTGATTCGAATAAAGTCCAAAATCTGATAAAGTCCAAACTTGTGGAACGGAGTTTGGACTTTATCCGAGGTTCTACTGTAATAGCTAAAATTTTAGCCAAATCTTCAAATTTAGTTAAGGCAAATAATTGCATGAACCTGTTATGTTGCTTAATTTTTTTGGTTTTAACCAACAACAGAGCTTGCAAATAAAATTAATAGTATATTAAAGTGTGCATTGTGAAACCTATCAGTGTTTGAACTACTGTGAGTTATGCCATGTAACATTGATTACATCATCAGCAATGGTGATTTCCCCCCAGAAATAATAATGTCCACCTTGAAAGCACTGAGTATCCTACATGAAGAAGCTGTTGGGGGATACTGGACAGGAAACTTTAATTGCTGAATATCTCAATTGGCAGTAAAGTCATCCCAGCTGTGATTTCAGAAATTAAAGGGATTCAATAGTGTCAGGACCTTTGAAAGGAGAATTAGTTTGGTGTTTTTTTGAAAAAGTGCCCTGATTTATGATGTCATCAGTCTTTACACAAACAGTATTTCAGTTATTGAGCAAGATGTATGGTTCATGATCCATTTATTTGAGGAACTGCCCCTCTCTTTGTATACCTCTGTTGGGGAAACTCTTTCATGCCCCATTATTGAAAACAGTACACAGTATGAAAATTTGGGAGAAGGTTTCTAACTGTGGCATCCCAGCTTTGGAATGCCTTCTCTTGGAGACCTAAGTGGCACATGCACTGTATTTATTTTGAGGCCAAATTAAAACCTCAGCGTTTGCCAGAATATTAATCATCTAATATAAGGGACTGCCGTGGCTTAGGGTTAAGACACTGAACTTGATGACTGGAAGGTCAGCAGGACAGCAGTTCAAGACCTGAGTGTTGTATGATGGTGTGAGCTCCCGTCTCTGTCCCAGCTCCTGCCAACCTAGCAGTTCAAAAGCAAGAAATTGCAACTAAATAACTGGTACCGCTTCAGTGGAAAGGTGTTCTATTCGCTTAGTCATGCCTGCCACATGACCACGGAAATGCCTGCAGACACAGACATTGCTGGCCCTTTGGCTGTAAATGGAGATGAGCGCCGAACCCTAGGGTCGTATATGACTGGCTTTTGAGCAAGGGTGGCCATTACCTAAGCATCTAATAAGATTGTGGTTTGATTTCCATCTTGCAGTGCTTTGTTTAAATTGTTAATTTTTTAACCCACAGTTGAAGTTTTTCTCTTTTTAGAATGTGTACTTGTGTTGTTGTTTTTATTGAACTGTTAGTAGTCCTTAAGTAGGACTTTGGTTACAGGCAAATAATTTTTAATATAGTTGCAAAAGTTGAGTAAATCTCCACTTCCTTCTTTGTAGGCAATAAAGCTTCTGGAGCAGGAGCACAGCAAGGAAAAAGTCCGCCTTCAGCATTTGGAAGAAAGAAGGAAACTGCAGGAAGCTGAACTACAACGTGTGGAGGAGGAGAAAGAGAAAGCCCTTGGGCTGCAAAGAAAAGAGAAAGAATTGAGAGAGAAGCTGTTAAGCAACCTCTTAAATAAAAAAGTAGAAGCAACCCCTCTGAAAAAATGTGAGCCTAGTGCATTGCAGTCCATCACTTTGAAACCTCTTGGAGGGGTTCATCACTATGTCATATCTACCTCAGCTCAGCCCACCATGGCCAAACCAAGTCAACTCTGTCAAAGCAGCATAATGGCTAGTGAGAGCCTTGGTTCTCAGCCAAAGTATTTGAACGGGAGCCTTCATGAAGAAGTTCTGATCAAAGACCCTAAAATTAGCATCAGTCATTGGGGCACAGTTTCTGGAGAAAATGATTCGGGCGTTCTTTCATGCATCCCTTCAAATCATCAGCACAAGGCTGCCCCAGACCGTGAGCAGAACCTCTACAAGAAGGATTTGCTCTCTGAACCCGGCAAATGTAACAGAGAGCCAAGCAGGGGAAAAAGTCACTCATACACAGATGTGCAGAACCATCATAATAAAGATAGAATAGAAAAAAGCAGGCACAGAAGAGACTGGAGTAGCGATGACGAAAAGTCTAGGAAAGAAAGGCGCCATCATAAAAAATGCTCTACAAAGAGTAGCAGCCCTCTCCAGAGAAGTTCCAGTCGAGAACATGCACGGCACCGGCGGTCCTCGAGTACTGACAAAGAGCGAGAGAAAAGAGGGCGCAGCCATGGTCACAAAAGCACAGGCAAGAAACAGAAACACCGGAAGAGATCATTAAGCAACCAAAGATACACTTGGAGTAGGTAGTAGAGAACTCTCCCTTCCATAAGGGCTATCTCAGAAAGGAATAGAATATATCTCTTTTTCTGCCCAAGGAGAGAAAGAAAACTGGTGGGGAATTTTACTTGAATGCAGTTTATATAGAGTCAAGACACAAATATCCATACTCCCCCAAGAATACATTTAAATATTTCATCTGTCATCTCTGTGGTTTACTTATAATTCCAGAAATTCTGATCATTTCCTCACTGTTGCCTTTCCTTAGCAACTAGCTTAATTAGGTGTTCACAATTTCATTTTCTCCCTAAATTATTTCACTGGCTCCCTTTTAATAATTAGAGCAATCCATCATTTAAAATGGACATATCATTTTTTCTGATAGGAAATGTAAATTTGACAAGTAGCTTCTTGATTTGTAGGAAACTCAATTCCATGCAGGTTTTTTTTTGTGTTTGCTGTTTGAATTGGTGCTAAACGCAACCATATGTTTATACGGTGCTGTGATGCCGCCTTTGCTATTTTGGACAATTGCATACTTTATATAGACTATAACAGGGCTTGAATGGTCATGATGTTTGCTTATTTACATGCTTCAGACTTTTGTTCTATTTCAAGAGAAATATGCCAGGAATTTAGGAGCATCTGAAAAAACACAGGCTGCTGTGATTTAGTATCTTACTTGTAAAAATCGTGGGCTGTTCTTTACATGCAATTTTGCTGATAGCTCTGCTTTTCAGAGGACCTTCCCGGGGAATTAATTTTATGTGCAATTTCACGTTCAGAGTTCTCCTTTTCTCTTTTTGTAAGTTCTTTGCTTCTGAAAATGGAGCTCAGGAATTCTTCAAAAATTACATCAGTGCAAAGCCTGCTTTCTGTTTTAAAAATCTAGCTAATAAAACTAGAAAGCCATTGATTGCTACTGAATTCAAACTTCCTGTTTCATGTCTTGGTACATTAAAGATCCATTTATAAAAACACTAAATCTGTTTCATTTTGTTTGAAGAATTAATGGATCATTCCGATTGCTTAATATGAAGCAGTACTATTTTAATGTTATCTTTCACCATGTAAGGAAGCATTGATTTCTTTTAAAAAATTCATCTGCTATTGCCTGTTGCTTTTCTCAGGGCCAGGAATGAACAAGCAAATTCTTTCTTATATTGATGAAGAATGTATTTTTCTCCTCACGAAAATTGTACATATAGGTTTACCTTTGATCTTAGACATAAAAGCTAGAAATCATCTTTGTGGTTGTTTTTCAGATAATGCCTTGAGACAATTATGCATAATATTGAACACTTCCTATAGGTTTGTAAGTTCAGTATTGACACACTTTTGAAACATGATCTAGCCTAAAATATGGAGGAAAAGGTCAAATATGCAGTACCCTGATTTTCTTGACTTCTTTTAAGATCTGGTGCTTTGCAGAGGTCAGGATGCAAAATGTCTGTATGTGTCTAAAAAAGTAATTTATCCCATGCTACAGTGTGATCCCCTGTTTATTTTCCCAAAACATTTAATACAGACATATTAAGTACTGTACAGTGCATTTTAAATTCCTTGACCCTTGCTTTTCAATGGTACAGTACATAGGAACTGTGGAAAGTGAAAACCAGAAAACAATTGAGATCTTATTTTTAGCTTTCAATTGCAAAATACTCCATAGTACCAAATTGTTAATGTTGACTACAAATAAGGTGTATCCTAAAGATTTTGCCAACTTTTCTAATAATGCTCCTGCTTCAAATCCTATGTGCATATACATTTGTAAAATGCCTAAAAGATAAAAAGCTACCAGTAGCGTTCTTCACACTGTCTTGTTTTATTTATTTTTTTGCTGTGAATATAAGCAGTAGTGTTTATACTATTTTTTAATTTTGGGGGAGGGGGATGATCATTAATAAACTCTGATGGCTTTTAAAAAACCTGAACAGTTTTGAAGAATTTGTTTTACTGTTATATGCTATAAAGACTTAGCTTTTTCTCCTTTCCCTTCTCTGGCTTTAAAATAAAGGTTCCTGTTAACACAAATGTATCATCTGTGGCTTCTTAGCTTTTAGTGCTGATTGGGGCAAATTTCAAAGAAGAGTCAGGCATGCTTCTGTTCCTTGTACACTGTTGAAAATAAATGAGTAGCACTGGTTCTTGTTGCAATAACTTAAACATATCCTAATTTTAGGAGAGAAAATTCTTAGAACAAAGTCATGGCTACAAATTAAGTGCTGGGCAGTATTCCGTAACCGGACATGGATCACTTAGATTTATAAAATGAAGGAAGTGAACCAGGTAATTTTTACAAAGAGAAAATAAGAATTTTTGCCATTGGAGAAGGGAATATTGGAATATTGTCACTCAGGCTACTAATTATCTATTTGGCATTTACATCACATTTTTGTAAGCTTTTTTTAAAAAAATGAAGACTGCTAGGCTAGCAGCGATGTATCTGAGGTACTGAAATTCTTATAGACAATTAAACTATTTTATTGATCTTGATTATTGCTTCATCTTTTTCCTTCCTAATATGTTGCCTGAAATCTGCTGGGGATGTAATTACATAAATACTACCAGTGAATTGGTGCTCATTAGTCCACTGCCACTCTTTTTTTTTTTTGTAGACCAAGTTGTGTGATAGGCATATTGATCAGGAATGCACGGAATAGCTCATGAATTAATGGCAAATCATTGCCACAATTTATACAATTGCAGTTAAAGCTTTCTCACATTAGGTCAGGTGAAAGGAACTGCTGAATGGTGCCTTCATTTTGTTAGTTTCACATCTGGCCTAGACATTGAAGAAGAAAAAACGCTGACAGTATAGTGTAGTAGTTGCAGTATCAGGCTTCCCTCAGGAAGATTCCCATTTAAATCTATGCAGCTATAAAGGCCAGTTTGGTTTAGAAATTTCTCAGGTCAAACAACATTATCGGCAATGTCTATTCCTTATGACTAATGAGTTTTCTTCCCCACAGTAGGTTCTGCTCTAGAAAAAAAATGCATTTCACTGCTGGAGCAAGTACTAGTTCAGAAAATAGTTTAAATCTATAATCTAATTTGCCTATATCTTTGGTTATAAGCTACTTCATACGGTGGGTGTGAGGATAAAATGGTTTTAATTCCTTACTGGTAATATTGAGCTTCAAAGCCAGGTGAGATGCAAATGTGATTAGACACGTTTTATTGCAGAAAATGTCAGTTCCAAAAATCTCTTGCTTTGAGACTGCATTATATAGTTTGCCCAGGACCCCATAGACTGGATCTTCTGGGATGCACTATGGGGAACTGAACTGCCAACATCTGACTCCACACCTAGATAAACTCACTGAGCTACCCAGATAGTTTACATTACCTGAATAATGTTCTGTCAAGTAAGGTCAGCCTAGCTCTGGCCTCAGACAACTGATGAGACCTCAGAACACAAATTCTGACAGGCCTGCACCTAGTTCATAGCAAGTGACTATTGAGTAGGTTAGATCTGTGATACTTATCTTTACTGCTTTAAAATATTATTGTTCTTTGGAAACCTATGTCCTGATCCAGCCACAGAACAGTTAAGTAACGAATGATTAACACTATGATGGATGAGATACACAGAGAAAGGGTTTAAAAAGTAGAAAACCAAGCTGCAATGGAGTTTAGTATTATACTGTACATCGAAACTAAGAAGAACCAAGCTGAATTGAGCCACCAAAGGCCTATCCATCCCAACAAGCTCTCTGCAGCCAGATACATTCTGGGAAGCCAGAAGCAGGTGGTACAACAGTCTCCAGGTTTAATTTTGCTTGACAACAAACATGTAGAGCAGTGATTCCTAATGTTGGCCCGTGCCCCACAGGAGGACTTCAATTCCCAAAAGCCTAAGTCAGTACATTGGCTGATCAGTGCTTTGGGGGTTTGACTTGCTAATGAATATATCCATTCCTTCATTGAGAATCCCTTGGCTCCACTGTATTCACATTTTCACTGCACTATTTATCCGTAACTGCAGCCAGGATCATTCGTTGCCAGTTGCCAGTATAATTATCTTTTCATAATATTCATTTCTTTCATGTCTAGGCCAGACCTAAAACTGGCAAAATGAAGCATCATTTAGTGTAAGGGTTCACAACCTATGGCCCATGGGCCAAATCTGGCCCACTCAAATAATCTGGCTCCTGACCTTGCTCTAGCTGCTGCCAGCACCAGTGGAATCGGCGCAGACTCATTTACGGCCATCGTAAATGCATTTATGACAGCCATAAATGAGTCTGCAAATGAGGGAATGAAACCGTTTGAGGCAGGAGTATCTTTCAAGTCTCTTACTACAAGAATGCGAAGGAGTGAAGAAATAAAATATCAAAACTGTTCTGGTATTGCCCGTTTTTCAAAATATTTTTTCTTCATCAGGATATAATCTTAAGTATTTTTCTGTAGACAATAAAATGAAAACAAAATCATACAGTCTGACAACACATTTTAGTTTGGCTGTGAGCCTTAAACCAAGGTATCTAAACATAATATATACCAAGAGTTTTTTACCCATCTACTAGCTTCATGGAGAAAAACACCCTATCATGATGAGCTTAAAGACATTTTTTAAAAAAAGAAATTGAGATTTTTACTCCACTCTGCCTTTTTGGCTGACTACCATAAAATGACCCGCATACCCCGAGGGTTGCGAATCCAGAAAGGACCAACGTTATTCAATGACGACAAAAGTTTCTGCGATAAATGGGTGGCCATTATGGACAAATGCTCCTTTGATCTAATCTTGCTAATCATTGACTATTCTAACAAACAGGTTGACTCTCTCACAGAGGAAATAGATGCCATAAAATCCTCTGTGGTCTCTAACTCTACCAGTTCACCACCTGATTTTGGTGAATTAAAGGCGAAGCTGGATGCCTTTCAAGAATCTCTTATAGAGTTTAAAAACAAACTTTTAGAGAGACATAAGAGATTACACTACAGCACGAGTTTACAGATGGCACTTTCAAGGGAGGAAATTCATCAATAAAGGGTGGAGGGTTTCTTGGCAGGACCCCCTAGTATCCACGGATGGGGAGTCCTCTGACACAGACTTTCCTTCGACGTCCAATGATGAGGACTCTACCGCGCCCAACCGCAGAGCACCACTCACACGATTAGCAGCCTCATCGGCCTCAGCTGGATCGCAACCACGTACTACTTTTTCCCCAAGAAAAGCCTCACGCAAGAGGAAGACCTAGTTTTTAACCTATCTAGTAAGTCTTTTCCTCCCAGAACTATTGAACTGCTTTCATTGGGTTTTGGGTTTGTTCCAACACCAAAATATAACCCTTTTTGCTACTAGGATAGATGTGTTTAAACTAATATGTTTACTCCGCTTAAAAAGCTTCTTTTAGGGTAAGGAATCGGGCCAACCAGACAAGTTCAAACTTAAGTCGACCTTTCCCCACCTTCCAATGACCCATCAATAGATGTATTTTACCGGCTTGTGCTACGGGATTTGGAGATCAGTGAAAAACAGAAGAATAAATGGGGTAACAATCTATCCCTTGGTGATATTAAATTGCTGGAAGAGTTAGCTGTGGACCCTGATATTATTGTCAGAAAAGCAGATAAGGGAGGGGGCATTGTTATCATGGACATTAATGAATATGAAGGTGAAGTCCAAAAACAATTATTGAATAAGGAGTTTTATAAGGAGTTAAATCATGATCCTACAGATAGGATTTTAAATCTCCTTAAAAATGTTAACTTAACTGGGTGTAGTATTTGGAAATTGTATTATGAATAGTTTATTTCTACTATGACCAAATAAGTATACTAAATTGATGGGTTTAATGAAATAGATAAAAAAATGTATGAGTTAAAAGAGTGTTATAATGCATAAAATTTTTAAATGTAACAAAAGTTGTATGGATGAAAGGGGAATTTTAACAAAATAATAGGTTGTAATTTAAGTATTTTTATGTATTTTATTAGTTTTTCTTTATATGTTTATGTATTAGTAACTGTAGTTATGATGTTTGTATTTTCATTTAGAGTTTTGTATTTTATTTTAAGTTGTATTATTATTAATTTTTTAAAATAAAAAATATATTTTAAAAAAGAACTACAAATCTGAAATGCTCGTCTGTGTGACCCTCCTTTATATTGTGCATGACTAAAGGTGCTTGTAATACCTGGTTTCTAATTCTGGACTTACGTTCCTCAATTTGTATCTTAATGGATCTTGAAGATTTTCCAACATATTTCTTACCACAAGGACAAATCCATAAATAAATACAATCAATGCTAATACAGTTTGAAAAGTTTTTGAGTTTAAGATGAAATCAACTTCTGGAAAGGATAATGCCTTTGTTTCCCAGACAAATTTGCATATGACACAGTTGTGACAGTTGTAATGACCGCATATGATATTGTGTGTTAGTCCCTAACTGGCCATACACTCTTGTTTTTTTATAATCATTTGTATGGTTTATAATTCTGAGCATGTTGTCACTTTAAATAATCAAGCCATTTCTGCCTCCTTACTGTATCTTTAAAAGAAAAAGAAAATTATTTCTCATGAATACATCACTTGACACACAATATATATTGCAAACATTGTACCTGAAATTGCCATTTTATCCTCTTCAAATTCTAGTAAACGCTTACACAGCAATCATCGATAATAAAACAAGCTTTGTGCAGAGTTTACAATGTGTCTAATCAAATTAGTTACTGGGCTTTACAATCCTCTTCAGATGCCCTCCTGGAATAAATCTTTTTAGCTGCTTATCTTGGGTATCCTCAAGAGACAGCTGCTATGGTATCTGAGTAGAGGCAGAAAGATACTTACTGTACTTAGTTCTAAGCAATGTTTTTTGTATGTCAAATCTGAATTTAAACTTACAGTGATATTTTTTTAACCAGAAATATAGGGGACTATTGGACCTTATGCTATTTGTTTTCATCAGGTGGACAATTTTCACAAGTCTTGACAGCAATTCTCTCTTTGGAACATATTAGAGGGACTGTGGTGGCTTAGTGGTTAAGATGCTGAACTTGATGAACAGAAGGTTGCTAGGTCAGCAATTCAATACCCAAGTGCTGCATGATAGAGTGAGCTCCCGTCTCTGTTCCAGTTCCTGTTAACCTACCAATTCAAAAGCAAGAAATTGCAAGTAGATAAGTAGATACCACTTTGGTGGGAAGGTAAACAGTGTTCCGTGCAGTCCGGTGTCTAGTCATGCCTGCCACATGGCCACAGAAGCGTCTGCAGATACAGACAGCGCTGACTCTTTTGGTATAAACAGATGAGCACTGGACCCTAGAGTCAGATATGACTGACTTTCGAGCAAGGACGACCTTTACCTTATAGCTAGCAATCCTACCACTTAGATTCAGCAAAGCAGTAAAAAATGAGCCTTGATTCTACTTCAAGAATCATGTTGAGCTATTGTCCTAGCTCCCCAGGGTACTTCACCTACATCTTTCCCCAGAGTAAACCCAAATTGGAAAGATGGCAGAGGATTGGGAGAAACTATACATTTGATCTGGAAAAATCTCCAGCAAAAAGCCATTCAATCCAGAATAATTTCTGACATGAAATTATTATTATCTGGACGAACAGCCCTTAATGTTCTTCCCATTGACTGTGGCCGCAGAGGAAAAATATTATGGAGTGTTTCTCTGTGAGGTCATGAGGTGGGCCCTTGTCATGTCGCAAGAAGCAGGAGTTTCTGCCACAATGGCAAGTGACTGTGGGGTCCTTCAGATGAAGCCATTTGTGTTGCCTTAAATTCTGCTGTGTCCTCCAAATACATCTAAATTTGATGAGAAAATGTATTGGGAGAACCTACTGGGCCATCAAATTAATTTTGCCCATTCCAAGTACCCAAGTGCGGGATCCGTGCACACAATTGGCATACTGTCCCTGACAGAACCATCGTTTGGGAGATCGCTCCTTTGAGCTTTGGTTCCGAGGGGACAGAAATTGGGGAGTGGATTAATAGCCATAGTTTAATTCACCAACAGCTGACTTGACAAACAGTTCGGTCAAGAGGAAATTGAAAGACTAACTCACTAGTCATGTAATAGGTAATATCGCACCCGCGGATTACCTTAAGCCTTAAACCAACATCAGCCAATTGTTTACCCCAAGATAGTTTGGAACAATGGATTTCCCCTGTCAGTGTTTAATTTAGTTAATTAACTTCCCCGGGAGAGGTTCCTAATTAACTCGTGTAAACATGGTACGTGGATCTTGCCAGATGACAGTCTCCTTACACGCAGCCCTCTTACGCGATATATACTGATGATTTTCCCTCATTAAATCACTGGTCTTCGCTCCATCTTGTCTCGTGTCTCATTGCTTGACCAGTCTCCTCCGAGACCCAACAGCCACTTCGCAGCCCCAATCCAACATCTGGTGACCCCGATGTGATTCTACTCGTGAGTAAGCGATCTTCACGGTCCGGTTCTACGCTAGAACCGTGTCCGAATCATCCCGGAGGACAGCGCAGCAGCTCTGGTTGGAAAGTCATCCGATCTGAGTGACAGCTACGTGGTGAGGCATTACAGAGAGGCATCCTACAGCGTGCTCCAAAGCTCCGAGGCAGCTTGCTCCACGGAAATGCGTTCCACTCAGGGTCAGGCTGTGAAACCCTGATTTCAGCGCAGAGGCCGCCAAGGGCCCATGGCAGCAGTCCATGCTCCGAGCTCCTTCCCAGAGATTGGTCACGCCAAACCTGTTACCTGGACTCAGACGTGTCGATTCGTCCCGAGGAGGAATGCTTCAAAGGACCGGCAGGTAATATGGGGACTTGTCCTCAGCGGCAACGTCCGACCGCTAACCAAAGAATTCACTTAATGGAATTCAAGGCCCTGGCCAGGGTATCCCAGACACGCATTCACAGTGATAAGTTAGCGGGGCTTTTGGCATACTTGGGGGACCATTGTCTGCTTTATCCAGAAACAGGCATGCTCAACCTCCAACTTTGGGACCGGATAGGAGCCTGCATTCAGCAAGCCCCGAGAGCTCCAGATGGCATAATTCGCACATAGAGCAAGTGTAGGAAGCTCTTAGCAGAGGTAGACCCAGTCCGGATAGAGACCCAGGAACCCCCAGCACAACCGGAGCCATCAGCTCCAACGGCTCTTTATCTGTCATTTCAGCTCAAGCAGGGTAGTGTAGGGAGCTTTCCCTCAGTGACAGCTGCAGACGTCACTGACGGAACACACGGAATGAGAAGCGCTGGCGCTTCTCTGACAGCTACAGGTTCCCAAGCTACCAAGAGTTCCCTTCAGCGCATGGTTGAGGAAGAGATCAGAAAGGGGGAGTTGCCAGCAGAAGAACTAGCTGAGGTTAGGCAGACTTGCCCGATTCGCTTAGAGGTAGATGCCGTACAGTTCCATACAAGCTGCTCATGGCTATACGGAAGGCCATAACAGAGACAGGACTTCAGAATCGCTTTACTAGGGGCATGCTTCAACAAGTGTGCAAAACCATGATGTTCATTCCGCACGACTGGAAAGCTGTCATACGAATGATGCTCAACCCCAGCCAGTATTTGTTATGGGACAGCGAGTATCGTCTCGAGGCACAGGCAAGGGCTGCCAGGATGGGTGAAGCAGTAATCCCTGACCAGCTATATGGCTCAGGTCCGTTCGAATCCATTGATGCGCAGACCGCCTTGCCAATCGCCACCCTTCAGTTGGCAGCTGAGACAGCCTTCAGGGCTTATCTCAAGGTCCCGGCAGTCAAACAGGGTGCCCAGGAGTCCTACATGGACTTTATCAATAGACTGGAGGAAGCAGTCAGTAGACAGATCGATAATGAGCAAGCCCAACAAAAGCTCATGATGAAATTGGCTAAGGACAATGCCAACCTTGACTGCCGTAAGATCCTGCAGTCACTGGGCAATCGTCCTGATCTGACTCTCACAGACATGATTAGGGCTTGTGCCGACATTGGTACAGATTCCTACAAAATGGGTCTGTTGGCAGCGGCGGTACAAGGCGGTAGGAAACTCAAGAACAAAAACCAAGGACCATGTCACAATTGTGGCAAGTTCGGTCATTTCGCTAGGGAATGCCGATCCAACAAGGGCAGTGGCCAACACGCTGGCCGTCCCAAGGCTCCGACCATCCCATGTCCATGGTGCAATAAAGGCTTCCACTGGGCCAGGAACTGTCTGAATTCGGGAAACCGGAACGCGGGCTTGTCTCTGGCCCCGGTCCAAACAGAGACCTCAATCGCTCTGGGAAAGCCAGAGCGGGATTAAATTCCAATCACATTCCCTGCATTCCGGAGGCGCAGGCCAGCCCTAGAGGCAGCACGGGGCTAGATTTGACTTGTCAGTCAGAAGTCACATGTGACTTGCCAGGCACAGTCTATCTGGTCGATTCCCAGTACATGGGACCCCTGCCTAAAGGCTACATAGGTTTAGTTTTGCCCCGTAGTGTTGCAGGAGCACGAGGAATTCTTGTAATTCCAGGAGTCATTGACTCCAATTTTTTGGGTGTTCTCCAAGTTCAACTCTGCACACCTACCCCAAACCATTCACAAGGGAGACACGTTAGCGCAACTGATCATGGTTCCTTGTAACTCACCAGCAGGCAGCCAGGAAAGGCTCAGGGACAGCTCAGAGTCCGGGTCGGAAGACCGCTCGAGCACAGAAGGGGCAGTGCAAGGATACCAGGTCTTAGCGGCAGTGGAGACCAACATAGAGTGGAAGCGGCAGCCAGTCATAAAGGTATTTTTTGAATAAAAAACCTTTTGCTGGGTTGCTGGACACCGGAGCTGACGTCAGCGTGGTCAGCCAGAGTCAGTGGCCGCGTGAGTGGGCTATCGAGCCGGTCTCCTATGTGTGGGGGGTAGGCGGTATCCAAGAAGCGTTTAGAAGCCAAGATTGGGTAGAAGTCACAATCCCTGAAGCTGACGGCACAGCGGTCATCCGACCGCACATTCTGGATGTGCATGTCAACCTTTGGGGGCGAGACATTCTGCAGCAGTACCGTGCCACTCTTACCTTCGGGTAATGGCTCTGCCGCTTAAATGGCTGACCAACACGCCAGTCTGGGTAGAGCAATGGCCGGTAGTAGGGGAGAAATTAGTCGCCCTGAAACAGCTGATAAAAGAACAGCTAGATGCAGGACATATAGAGCAGTCCACCAGTCCTTGGAATTCGCCCATATTTGTCATCAAGATAAAAGTTGGGGAAGTCGCGACTTCTTCACGATCTCAGAGAGATCAATAAATGTATCCAGCCAATGGGTCCACTTCAATGCGGCATCCCGAATCTGAATATGATCCCCGAGGGTTGGGAGATCTTGGTCGTAGACCTTAAAGATTGTTTTTATACAATTCCCCTAGATGCTAGGGACTGGGAAAGGTTCGCCTTTACAGTGCTAGTCGTGAACCACAGAGAGCTTACGCAACGTTACGCGTGGAAATATTTGCCACAGGGGATGCTCAACTCGCCCACCATGTGCCAAATTTACGTTCACAATGCACTGGAAAAGTTCCGAAACCTTCACCCCACAGTTTTAGTGTGTCATTTCATGGATGACATCTTGGTCGCAGCGCCGCAACTCGGCAGCGAAATATTTAAAAACCTCCAGGTCACTCTGGGGGGAAAAGGGTTACTCATTGCCCCAGAGAAAGTTCAGAGAACTGTTCCATTTTCATACTTGGGCCATCGGCTTCTCTGTTCTTTCGCAGCACCAGTTTTGCCACAGATAAACTTAAAGGATTCAGTCACCCTTGTAGAGTTGCAACAAATTCTAGGGAATATTAATTGGGCCAGACCATATTTCAGACTGGATACGGATCTTTTGAAACCACTCTTCTCGCTGCTAACGTTAGGTAAGCAGCTGGAAGACCGAATACACATTCCTCGAGAGACGCGTTTGACTCTCGAAAAGGGCAACCAAGTTCTCAGCCAGAGATGGGTGGACAGGATTAGTCAGGGGCCATATGCTCCAATCCTAAACCTGTACATCGTCCGGACCGGATCCATGTTTACCGGAGCCCTAGGGGTGGACTCCGAGCAGGGGGCGAGTATTGTGGAATGGGTGTATTTACCGCACACCTCTTCCTGAAACATCATTCCTCCACAGGAACTGGTCTCCGCGGTGATCTACCAAGGAAGGCTGAGAGCAAGGGACATCTCAGGGCACGATTTAGCAAAAATCGTGGTCCCATTCACAAAAGAGCAGGTTCAGCAACTGATGCAGCTCTGTGACTCGCTTCCAATTGCCTTGGAAGGATTTACTGGATGCTTGGCATACCATTTGCCGAAAGACCCCAGACTCGTCTCGCTTCAAACGCAGACAGTAAGTTTGTGTGAATTGATGTCACTGGTTCCACTTCAGGGGGCTAGGACAGTTTTCACGGATGGAAGTCGTACATATGGTGTTCTTACTTGGCAGGAGGACCAAGCTTGGCACACGCTTCTAACTCTTCCACAGAAGTCCACGCAGCAGGCAGAGTTGGCAGCAGTGAACCTCGCTTTGCGCACCTTTGCCAAAGAACGCTTAAACATAATAACTGACAGCCAGTATGTTAGGAATTTGCTTCACAGTCTACCGGGAGCGTACATCACTCCCGCGATAGACAAAAATTTGTTGAGTCTGTTTCTCACAACTCAATTTCACTTGCGGAACCGCACCAAAGCGCTCTATATAGCCCACATCAGAAGTCACCAGGACTTGCCTGGTCCGATTTCCACGGGCAATAGCAGAGCAGTTGCAGCCGCAAAGGAAATTCAGCAACGGTTGGTTTTGGGAGTCTTCACAACTCCAATTCAAAGTCATGCATTCTTTCATCAGAATGCCAAAGCACTCGCAAAGCAGTTCAACCTGCCACTTTCCCAAGCCCAAGGCATAGTCCGTTCCTGTCTGCATTGTGCAGGGGCGGTAGGGGGGCCCTCGTGGGGGGTCAACCCACGAGGGACAGAGGCCAACCAAGTGTGGCAGATGGACGTCACACATGTTCCGCAGTTTGGCAGGTGGCAGTACATGCACGTTTGCATTGATACTTTTTCACAGTTTGTCTGGGCAACAGCACAGAAGGGAGAGACGGCTTCCCATGTGGAGCAGCATCTCCTTTCCTGCTTCGCGGCTATGGGCAAACCACAGCACGTGAAAACCGATAACGCTCCAGCTTACAACTCCAGGCAGCTGGTCGACTTCATGGCCACCTGGGACATTAAGCACACCTTTGGCATTCTGTAAAATCCGCAAGGGCAAGCGATTGTGGAATGGGTCAATCAGATGCTGGGACCCAACAGCCGCTTCACGGCCCCAATCAAACACCCGAGGATATTCTTCAAATCTGGGGAGAAACTATCCAGATATCATGAGATTCTAGAATAAAACAGAAATTTATACAGCAATTTTACTGAATTATCTCATTTGAACCTCAACAAGCTAAAACTATCTTTACATAGGAAAACAAAGGAAATTAGCTATGTAATCCACGTTCAAATCATAAAAAAATGCAAAGAATGCAGATGGTAGGCAATAACTATTTAATCACTAAAAAACCCAAAACATTGCAAGCTTTCTAGATCTGAAGGTTTCTTCAACAGGCAGGCATAAAATTATTAATGAAAGTACATTAGGGGTGCCCAAACCTTTCATGCCCCGGGCCTGACCACGACCCCTGGACAGGTGAGCAGATTTGACCATGGCCCCTGGAAGTGGGTCCATTTACGACAGCCATAAATGCTCCCACTCCTGCGTTTACGACGGAAAATTATATATACAGGACAGAGAAATGTTAAGAGGAAAAGATTTCCTGCCCAAAGGTTTATAAAAAGGAAACACAGCCACAAAAGGGCCCAACCATCACAAGGAGAAAAAGCATATCAGAGTAAACAAAACAAAACAAAGTCAAAAAGATGGTCTTGAGCCGAACACGTGAAAGGATGAGGGAAGTGATTGAAAGAGAGAGCCGTCCATCAGGGAGGAGGAGGAGGAGAAGCCAGCAGCTTGGCCTGGGGAGGGAAAGGCGCTTGGCCTCATAACATCCAGTGCTGCCCTTCTTTAATGGTTGCTGGCCTGGCAGGGCAATTCTGGCGGGGAGCACATAGGGCTCGCCTTGTGCAGCCAAGAGGCAGTCGCTGACAGGGCAAGGCTGTGCCTGGGGCAAGACCAGCACCAAGGGGCGGGCGCGCTTGTTTGTGGACCACATCGTCTGGTCTGCTGCTGCTTCGTGGTTGCTGCTGCCATCACCATGGCTGCCAGAGAGACAGAAGCCAGCTGAGGAGGGAAGAGCAGGCTCCTCCAGGCTCTTACCGCTTGCTGCCCACACTCCTGACAGGGCTAGCCCATTGGGTGTGTGCGGTGAGGGGGTGGCTGCGCTGACCTCTAGGTGTGCAGCCTTCTCCCTCCTCCTCGCTGCCCGGCTGGCCTCTGCCTCTCCTCTGCAACCTGCTCAGCCTGGACAATGTGGTCCGCAAACAAGCAGAGGTGACTTGTGGGTCCTCTCCTTTCCTTCTGATGGTGGCACATGTTTTACGGTTGATGTAAACATGCCCGCTTCCACTTCCAGGTGTAGGGAGGGTAGTGGTTGGCCACATGGAATGGTGCTGTGGGCCGGGTATGGCCCATGGGCCATTGTTTGGTCACTGGTCTAAGGTAACTGAGAGTACATGGCAAAAAGACGTTGTGTACAGAGAACCTCTAGATTTCTAGCTAAGAGCTAAACTATACATAACAAATAACCTTTAATTTGAGCTAAAATGGGATTTGTGTTCTGAAGACTAGCTGGGACCTTCCTTTCCAAACATGTAATTAGGTCTTTCCCCAAGTGAATATGTGTGTGTGTGTGTGTGTGTGTGTGTGTGTGTGTGTGTGTGTGTGTGTGTGTGTGTGAGAGAGAGAGAGAGAGAGATTGAACTCTCAGAATGTAGATTATGGAATCTGTAGTTATATTAATTAATAATTGTTCATTTAACATAGGCCCTTCAAACAGTTCATTTTAATTTGAGCTAATAAGCTTAGAGCATTTTTTTAAAAAGTGAGGAGAAAGTCAGACAGAACACAAAGGACAGCCTATATCAGCATTATCTGTGGGACTATAAAGCATATGTTCCAAACAGGACTACACAGAGTGATCTGTGCCTTACAGGCAAAAGAGGATTATTTAAAGGGAAGTGGCAAAGAGGATTTCTCACAGAGCGTGGCAGGGGGAAAAAATGAACTCCAGAGAAGAACTTGAATATCCACATCTCCTAATTCAGTATCAGAATGGATTTTTGATATCAAAGGTAAGACTCACAAAAAAAAACAACAACCCTCAGAAATATTAAAACTAGGAAGAAATGCTTGTTATTGTGGCTGTGTAAATGAAATTTACAGAAATGTCATATAGTATGTACAAGGAAATCTTTTTAACTCTCTAATGTAATAGTTTTCACATGAATTGGGACAATAACTATTAGCAGAGAATTGGAATGTTTGCCATTTTTAGATGCTGGTCCTGCATTAAGTGGCTAAGATGCTGACTGGGAGGCAGAAAGTCAGCAGTTCGATTCCTGAGTACTGCAGGATGGAATGAACTCCCGTCTTTGTCCCAGCTCCTGCCAACTTAGCAGTTCGAAAGCAAGAAATTGCAAGTAGATAAATAGGGACCACTTTGTTGGAAAGGTAACAGCACTCCAGTGTCTAGTCATGCCTGCCACATGACCACGCAAACATCTGCAGAAGCAGACAGCGCTGGCTCTTCGGCTTTGAAACAGAGATGAGCACTGAACCCTAGAGTCGGATACAGCTGGCTTTTGAGCAAGGGAAACCTTTACTTTTACCTTTTTACCTGAATTAAAATGACAGACCTAAGACTCATACATAAAGAAAATTCAAAAGGTGCTAGCCAAGAACAAGTAAATTTCAAAGGTAAAAGAAATTAGAAATATTTCTTACTGTTTATAACAACTTGACTGATCTATCTTGGAAATCTGATGTTTTTAAAAGCACAATACTTTTGAATCTCTCAAACAATAATTCAAGGAATATGCCATAACAAACACTTGTGCTGTTGTTATGTGCCATCAAATTGCTTCTGATTATTGTATCCTTAATGATTTCCAAAAGGTCCTATCATTAAGAGCAGGGGTGCCCAAACTACGGCCCTTGGGCCAGATCCAACACCTGACACCAATTAATCCGGCTTGCAAAGCCCTCGTTGCTCTCAGAAGTGGAAGTAAAACACGCCCGTAGCACAAAAAGTTTGGGCACCCCTGATTAAGAGCCTTTTCATGATATGTCCAGAGTTACAATAGCCTCAGTCTACACTGTAAATTTCTAGTTAGAATCTGAGTTTGATTTGATCTAGAAATTTGTGTCTTTCTGGTAGTCACTGTAAAGCTGTCTCCCGATACTATATTTTGACTAAGGTTGCACACCTGATAGCACTGGGAAAAGGTGTTTTAATGGAAGCGATCTCCCTTAAAGCAATCTTATCTGGCAGGGAATTATTTCAGCTCACCACCCAAAAGATAGAAGCCCTACAACTAGACCAGAAAGTTCTCACCTGGGCACAGATTGGGGGTGGATGGGAGAACACTTTCTTATACATTCTTTGATCACCAGGAAACAGATTATACTACAGTAAAACCCCTACTTATGAAAAAAAAGTCCGTTCCATAGGCTTTTGCTTAAATCGAATTTTTTTGTAACTCAAAACAAACCCATAGGAAAAATTATTTTTTTTACATAACTCGAAGCAAACCCATAGGAAAAATTCATTATTTATTTATTTATTTATTTATTTATTTATTTATTTCTGCGCATTTATATCCTGCCCTTCTGGAAGGTACACCACTCAGGACGGCTAACAACATAATAAAAATTACAATAAAAACAATTAAGCAACAATAATTAAAACAGGCCTAACAACCCCAATTACAACCAACATTAAAAACACAAACATATCATTATTAACAAACAACCCACACCCACCCTACCCCCGTTAAAACAGAATAACCAAGCCAGGGAACAGCCCACCACATAGGCTAAATCAGCCACCAGGCTTGACTGGTAGAGTCAAGCGTGCCCCAAACTTGCTGGAAGAGCCATGTTTTCAGCATCTTCCTAAAGGGGAGTAGTTCTGTCTGGAGCCGCAACTCAGGTGGTAAGAGGTTCCACAGGGCTGGGGCAGACACAGAAAAGGCTCTTTTCCTGGTCCCAGTAAGATGTACCTCTTTCACTGATGGGACCACCAGTGAGTCCCTCCTGTCTGCCCTAGTAGGACGGGCTAAATTCCTTGTGGCGACGCGGTCTCTTAAGTAGCCTGGTCCAAAGCCATAAAGGGTATTTGGGTTTTTTCTCCTGACCTTACCCGCTCCCTCATGTCCAGCTTTCCTTTTGTACCAGTGGTGAGCTCCAAAAAAAATTACTACCACACTGTGGACATGGTATGGTGGGCATGGCCAGGGGGAAAGCCCTGCATTGCACCCAAATTAAGACTTGGATGGGTGGGGCCAGCCAGAATTTCTGCTACTGGTTCTGGAGAACTGGTGCAAACCTGCTGATGCCCACCACTGCCTGGGACTGTGGTCATGGGCAAGCCCAGAACACCAGCAGAATAAGGGACTAGAAGATTTCTTCTAAATACTTTATACTTCTTTTTCTTCTTCCCTGTCTAAACCAGATGTGAAACTGGAAAAATGAAGCCACCTTTTGGGAAGTTCATTCTTCAGTTCCTTTTGCCTGACCTAGTATGAGAAAGATTAGCCAACAACACAAGGTTGCTGTTACCAGGGTAGACCCAATTGCGGTTCATTTGCAGGTGTACCATTGCTCTGATTAATTTTTTACTAGGGTGAAATAAGAAACCATAAGGGTGCAATAATTTTTAAGAAACCTCTCATGGAACTGTAATTCCAAGCAAAATGCAAAAAATTTGCAGGTCCAGATAGAAGCTGGGAACAACTCTTTAAAATGTATAAAATGTACTTTTTAAATTTGCTAGAAAATAATTGGCCTTAATTGGCACCCAGGAATTGGAAAATAAAGCATGGTTTTCAAATGAATGAATGGTATAAAGAGGTATGGAATATAGTAGTCTATGATAAATTAACATGTAATATCAAAAGTAAAAAAGGGATTGCTAAGAGAGAATAATTTTAAAGATATTTGGGCTATTTTGTATTATGAAAGGGGAAATGATGTGTACTTTTACAAGAGTCAATGCTATTTTGGAAAGGGAATGGGGCTTTGTAAAGGCTGGGGGGAAATCTAATTGAGGGGGACCCTCTTCACTTTATAGTTTTGATGTTTATATTATTATATTTTCTTCAGCTTGTAAGTTACATTTTTATTATTTCAGTTTATTAATTTAAATTTAAAAAATTAAAAAGAAAATAATTGGCCAAACTGAATTAGTAATGCATCCAAGCGTAATAAAGTGAATTTCCTCAAGTTTTAAAAAATCAGCATATTATGATTTGTGGCTTTAGTTATATGATTCAGCACATGATAGGAAATATTTATACTGACATGATGAAACTCACCTCTAAAAGTTATGCCACTTGTATTATACTAGTGAAAATTACAATATATTTTTGGCCCAGAGTAATTTCTGACATGAAATTTATTTACTGCATTTATGTATTACTAGTTTAAAACTGAATGACATAATAGAGCCCTTGTGACGCAGTGGTTAAATTGCTGTATTGCAGCCAAAACTCTGCTCACGATCTGAGTTCGATCGTGATAGGGATTAAGGTAGACTCAGCCTTCCATTGTTCTGAGGTCAGTAAAATGAATACCTAACTTGTTGGAGACAAAATGCTAATTATTTTGTGAACCACCCAAAAATTGCTCTAAGCTCTATGGCAGAGGTTCACAATCTTTGTAAGCCAGGGGCCGGATCACTCCTCCTCAGACTGTTTGTGGGCCAGAGTGGTGTCATCCCCCCCGCCACACACCCACAAGGCCCCCAACACTCTCCCTCCCACCACTCCCTTGCTTATCAGCCTGGAGGAGCTGTGTGGTGTGGGTGAAGAAACCCTCTGCAGCCGCTGGGAATGCCTCATGGCCATCTGGAACACCTCCATAGGCACTGGAAACATGTCAGCAGGCACCGGAAAACCCCACGCAGCCTTTGGGAATGTGGCTGTCAGGAACACTTCTGCAGATGTATTTCCGGTGGCGGCAGATGCATACCTGGCAGCCGTGGAAGCATTTCTGGCATCCGTGGAGGTGTTTCTAGTGGCTGCGTTCACATCCACCAGGAATGCCACCGTGGCCGCTGGGAATGCAGCTGATTCTGGTGGCAGCAGAAGCAGTGGCTGGAGCGAAGGCAGGTTGGTTTGGTGCCATGAGCCGGATCCAGCCCACGGGCTGTAGGTTGAGAATCCCTGCTCTATGGAGTGGTATACAAATATAATTGCTATTGCTATTCTTTCAGTTTTCACGGTATTTTCATAATTTTAAAATGGGATATGAATCGTCCCTAAAATACCTGTTTTGTTGTTCAGTCGCACAGTTGATTCCAACCCTTTGCGACCCTATAGACCATTGTCCTCCAGGTACCTCTGTCCTCCACCATCCTCAGCCCGCCCAGCTCTGTGCCCATTGTGTCTATGATACCATCTAGCCATTTCATCTTTGGACGCCCCCTTCCTCTTTTGCCCTCCACCTTTCCCAGCATCAAGGCCTTCTCAAGTGAATGCTCCCTTCTCATTTGATGTCCAAAGTACTTTAGCTTCATCTTTACTATTTGACCTTCCAATGAGCAGTCAGGGTTGATTTCTTCTAAGATTGGCCTATTTATTCTCCTCGCTGTCCAGGGAACTCTCAAAACTCTCCTCCAACACCACATCTCAAAGGCATCTATTCTTCTGCGCTCAGCTTTCCTAATGGTTCAGCTCTCTCAACCATACATTGCCACCGGGAATACCATTGCTTTGACTATACGAATTTTTGTTTTCAATGTGATGTCTCTACTTTTCAATATATACCTGTGGTAAAGGAAAATATTGTAGCAAGTCTACTTAGCGGTTTCATGGCTATCTTGACAGAATTATCATGAAAATGAGAAGGCAGTTGCTAAGATGAAACAATTAAAATCATCTGCTTGTGATTGTGGCTTTCATGCAGGATTGTCTTGTTGGTGTTTGGTATCCTCAAAAGGAGAGATGGTGGTTTACATGTGGAAATTATCCTGCAACATCTTGCAGTTGTGAGATTTCCTCTTCTTTCCACCTTTAACTTTCCTTGCAAATCTGTGTCCTTTCATCCTCTTTCCTTTGTTTCTAGGTGATGTTTACAGCTTGTGAGATGGGAATATTTGATCTTTTGAAGGAGTCGGAGGAGGGCTTATCCTCGCAGGTCATTGCAGAAAGACTGGGGAGTAGCCTTCATGGGATGGAGCGGCTCCTCGATGCCTGTGTGGGTTTAAAGCTCTTAAGAGTAGAACTGAAACAAGAAGGAGGTAACAGTGTGCTAGGAAATGGAATTTATTGCAAGTAACTTATTCATAACAAGAATTACTTCCAAACTTTGACTCATGTTCAGAATAACCATTCAAAGCTGCAGTATCTACTGGACACGTGACAAATGGTTTTCTTGATAAAGGCCAGAGATACAAGAAGATAAAGTGCAATCTATGCTCAGTACTCATTTGTTTTTTTAAGCTGAGATCATGGGGAAAGGACAAGTGCTTTCAGAAGTGTGGGACTACACAGAAAGTGAGAACTGAGTCTGAGGCATGAGTGTCTGTGGGACAACAAACTCCTAAATGGAGATGTATTATTTTATTAATGTGAGCAGACAAACCCAGCGTGTGTGTGTGTGTGTGTGTGAGAAGAGAAGAATGCCAGAGTTGAGAACAGAATCTTTCCTCCTGTCTCCTGGTTATTGACCAGGACAAAATGATAGTGGTGGTCAGCAACTGAGATGGCTTCTTCTTCTTCTGACATATCTGATCCAAATATTAGCAATCATCATGACGATCAACCATGATGACTGTCCTGAGAATATAATGCAGTAGCCTTTCATCTGCCTTCCACATCGCAGCATGACACCAGTACCACTGATCCAGTTCTGTGAGTCACTTTCTGGTCCTGAGCCCTTTTGGCACACAAAGTCCTCATTGGCCCCAGGCCAGTATTGATGAAGCTGCTGCCCTCCATCAAGATGGATTCAAGTGGGATTTAATCCACTTGGGGACCATCATGCTTCCCTGTGGACTTCGCTACCCAAGACCGTTAGTCCTCAAGGTTGTCAGGTTGGTTAACCACCACCTGACACTAGACGTTGAGTTGCTGGCAGTATAGCCTACTCTATTACCATTTCAGAATAACCTGGGCCAGACACAAGGGAAAGGTTATCACTGGCTAGTCATGGTGATTACACATTACCTCTGCTTGAGGAGGCAGTGGGGACCTCTCCATGTGTCTTTGCCAGGAACATGAGCAGGGGGGATTGCAGCACTCATGTCCTACTGGCAGGGCCACCATCAGAAATTTCTGGGCCCCATACTGAGCAATCCTATTCCCCCCCCCCCCACACACACACATATACTATGGCCACCGGCAACAGGGCCCCTGTGGTGATACTGGTGATACTGCCCTGATGGTGGCCCTGCCTACTGGTAGGCTTCCTATGGTCATTTGGCTAAGATCTGTGGAGACAAATTGCCAGAGTTCATTATTGTTTGGTCTGACCTACTATTTTCATACATAGTGCTGCATATGTTATATTCTTCCTGAAAGAAATTCTTTACAAAGAGCCTGCTCTTTTCACTTTCTACTTTGTTCCTCTAAAATTAAGTATTTGGAAGTGTTTTAAGGGTCCTCTGCAATCTAGACTTTTAAATGGAATCCAATCATTCTTAGTAAAACTGTCAATTAGACTGCCATTTCAAACTTGGTATTGGAGAATAGTCTCCATAGAGATCTCTCTTAAGAGGAAATCATTAAAATTACTGTTAGCCAGGAAAAGAAATGGGGCAGATCTTTTTCTTCTCTTGTTATTAAGCTGAAAATGAGTAACATGAGTAACAGAAATCTTGTTAATGGTGTATAAATCATTGGTTTCCCTTCTTTCCTTAAAAAAAGCTTTTTATAGAAACATGGATATATCTAACCTCTATCTCACAAAATCGGGTCTAAAGTCCCAGTATTATAATTTGATGTACTACTCCAAAACCATCTATCTGTGTTGGCACTATTTGACAGATGCAGTAAGGTAAGATGGATGAGAGAGAGCTGGATGTTGCTAACTGTATCAAGTATTGCTGTTATGTGCAA
Organism: Bradypodion ventrale; assembly: GCA_035047345.1. Taxonomy (NCBI): domain Eukaryota; kingdom Metazoa; phylum Chordata; class Lepidosauria; order Squamata; family Chamaeleonidae; genus Bradypodion; species Bradypodion ventrale. Next base: position 254,609,114 of record JAWDJE010000003.1, read on the forward strand.
GTCATATCAAACTTATGGCAACCCTACCACAGAAGTTGGTTTTCCCATTGCTATTCCCCAACTAAGTTCCTATAGGCAAGTAGGATTTTAAATCCAGATTTCCTAAATTCTAGTCCAGCACTTGGTTCACTCCCATCACCTTGGCACTCCGGTATGGAGGCCTGTGGAAATATTTTGGAAAAGGGTTTCCACCTTCCCCAGTGAACCACAGCATTCCCTCTGCCTTCATCTTTATCTTTAGGAAAAATGGAGGGGGGAAATGTGTGTGCGTGTGCGTGTGTGCGTGTGCGCGCGCTGCTAATTATTTAAGGGAGAATACTGAAGTGTTCTGCTTTTCCCAAAGGCCACCTTAGAATTCATACGGATGTACTGTTGCTTGTATCTGTTTATTATGCACCAACTGTTGGAAAATGCAAAATTGGCAATGCCTTAGAGGACCAACCTATTGCAGGTGTGAAAACCCCCCCAACGGAATTCATAGTCATAGCAACACTATTTCACTTGGGGATACTAGATGGAAAGGAGCTCGCAATGTACAGTAGTTATTGAGATAACAGTTAATTCTGCTGTCTGAGATGGAATAAAACAAGACAGGCAAATCAGGCTAGATATTTTCACTAGTGGAAAACACCATATGGTTGTACATATGGCCTTCTGTGGTGTTATTATTATTAGCAACACTATCATGAAGCACTCCTGTGCAAGCCATAATGAAATCAAGGAGAGCTGTGCAGTTGTGAGCATTTTAATGCAGATAGATAGATAGACAGACAGACAGACGCAAATCTAAGATCGCATTTGCCTAGTTTTCAAGGCTGTGCTTTAAAAAAACTCAAGCTGTTGTGCTGGAGATTTTGGTATTGGTCATAAATAAATAATTATAAAAATGGACAGCTACATTAGACTTAGCATATTGATATTTGTTGAAAATGTAGAAAGCATGGCTCTAGATTTTGTGTGAACATGGGAGGTCCATTTCAGATCAGATATTTATAAGATCACTTTATAATTTTTACAGTATAGTATCTTCTGTTCTTATACTGAGGAAGAAAGTCAAAATATGCTGGACTTGACAAACAGATTTTCATGCTACTGGAGGCTTTCTCCATCTTCATCCACACCGAGCATCTGCCTAGATACAAAACACAGCACAGCTTACTTCTATTTTCATGACTACAACTCCTGTTACCTAACCACAAACCATCCTCTACCCTTATATGGATTTAGGAGCACAGCCCATCCTAAGGGATGTAAAAGAGAAATGGCTTCAGATGTATCAGTTTATATCAGAAGTGGACATCCCCAGATGCTAGATTGCCACTTATGTCATTTCTCACCATTGCCTACGCTGGCCATGGCTTATGCGCATTGCAATCCAGCAATACCTAGTGAGCTGCCCATTTTGTAGGGCGTTCTCTTTCCTTCATTGCAGCTCACCGGCATATGTAGCTCAGACAGCTGAATGATGAGAAGACACATGTGTGAAGCAGCTGCTTGCACTATTAAGGGGGAAATCCCTTCTGGCTCAGTTAAGGTTGAGCTTAGCAGTTGAAAAATCTGCTTTAACAAATGTTGTGGAAAATCAAAATGCACCTGTTTTCCAAGAGTTCTCTCTAACCTTGACATTCTAGCACATATAGAGGGTTGCCATAATTCTCTCCCACGAAACCGGGACAGCCATGTGACATCATTGCATTCTTCAAACTGTGCATGTGTCACGGAGACCGCAGCTCTAAGACCCCACAGAATCTCCATCCAGGGCGGGCAGCCACCATCAGTTTTAAAAAAGCTGTAGTCAAGAGGTTGTTTCCCATATGATTCTTCTTGCAAAATCTGCGTCTTGATGGTTCTATTTTTATTTCTTTTCCCAACTCTGTCCCTGTTCCTGCCACCCTAGCAGTTTGAAAGCAAGAAATTGCAAGTACTGTAAATAGGGACCACTTTGGTGGGAATGTAAACAGCATTCCGGTGTCTAGTCATGCCTGCCACATGACCATAGAAATGTCTGCAGACACAGACAGCACTGGCTCTTCAGCTATGAAGCAGAGATGAGCACTGAACCCTAGAGTTGGATACGACTGGCTTTCGAGCAAGGGTGACCTTTACCTTTTTAAAAATTCTTGGGCCACTCTTTGAACCACCCTTCCTCCCCCTGAGGTCACACCCTCCCCTTCACACATACACATACACACACACACACACACACACACACCATTGAAGTAGACTCACCCTCAAACCCCACATGAGGATCCCTTGGAAGAATATTCTAAGGAGGGACCGGGAATGGCAATGCAGCCCATGGAGCCTCCGTTTCCCTCCAGAAGGAGAAAACAGGAGACAGGAAGGGACTTATTTTGCAATGGACAACTCTTCACTTTCTGTCGTCCATCTCTAGAAATAGCGACTCTATGAAATTAACCCTTTGTTTCTGGGATTTTTACATGTTTTTTGTTGAACCGGCCAGGACTGCTTTAACCCAGGAAAATCCCTGGAAATCGGGACATATGGCAACTCTAAGCACACATGACCTGAGGGGTCTGCACACAAGCCACTTCTCTTACTTCTACTGGGGGACTGGAGAGTTCTCAGCCTAGTTGTGGAACTCTATTCAAGCTTCTCTCCCACCAATTAAAAGTCAGGCTACTTCCAAATATGAGTTTCCTGTTCCCACTCCCCTGGGTTTCACAACATAAAGCTAACATTGGAAATGCCCTGTTGTTGTTGTTGTTGTTGTTTTAGGATTCTATCCTGCTTTATTCTATCCAAACCTATGGTCAAGGCATTATGACACCTCATGGCATCAAATTTGACTTCCCTGCCTCTTACCCCTTCCTTCCTACTTCTCTGCCCATCCAGATGTGTAAATTCTTATAATACTAACCTTAGACTTAGATCCTCCCATGCTATGTAGCATTTCGGGCAGATAACACTAACCTACACAATGTAAATTTTCTCAGCCATATGCTCAAAGTAAGATTCTTCATAGGTAGAATGGCAGTATTGTTATATAAAAATAAAGGATAACTGAAGGAGAAATTAACATATGATTTATGCTCTTTTAATTTTTTTTTTCATAAGAGAGGGGGAAAACCAATATGAGAAAGCATTTGGCATTTCATCAAAAGATGTCTTTGAAGCTCTTTACAGGTAAGGTTTCTAATCAATATGTTAATATTAGGTGAGAAATCCTCATTGTCTTTAATAAAAGAATTTTAAAGATAATTAGTCTCATACAATCAAATAATGATCATTTCACATATTCTTAAATACTCATCTTTCTGATAAAAGCTTCCATAAAAGCCAACTAATATAGAAGATCTTCTACTACTACCACTACCACTAGACTTATTTACAGCCAGAAGGGCATCCAGGGCAGTTAACATAAAACAACCATCCACAATACAAAAGAAGATGTGTTGGCTGTTCAACAAATGCATGCCTGTGTAAATTTTCAGAGCTGCCCTTTCTCTTGAATTAATGGGTCAGTCTTAGGTCAACATAGATGCACAGATGGCATTTAAAATGTCCATGTGGGTATCTGTCATGAACTTAATGGTTATAGAATTTCAACTTTCTAGGTCAGAGGAAGAAATGACAACATTCATGTATGGATTGAATGCCATTTGGAGCATATGTGGCAGAGATGTGATAACTACATTTGATCTTTCTCCATTCACAGTAATTTATGATCTGGGAGGTAAGTTCTTCGAATTTTTTTCAGGTGTCTTCTTTTGTTAAATATAGAGTTGTCAAAATGCCTAGCCCCAAGCTATTCTGCATGGAACAGTTTAAACATTTAGGCACATAACTGGCTTATTGAAGCCACTAAAAATGTGAGTAGAAAGTCTTAGGAACCTGCTGGCTTCTGTTCCAGAATTTCGGTCTCTTTGTTAAGTGCAATCCATTTCTAGAGGGCACAGCAGAACCAATGGCAATCATATCACAGTGACTGGCAAGTTGGCTCAGTTTCAGCAATGTCTACAACACAGGCACAGAAGATCCCTATTGTAGCATCCAAAGCAACAAGGCTTATTGCGGGGCTCTTTTCTCCTTCACTGCAGCACACAAATATTTCCATGCATTCTTTCCTTCCCTTCAACAAAACCAAAGCTGGTTTCAAATCCAGAACTGAGGCTTCTGGAATATGCCCTTGTTTTGTGCAGAGTGCTTGCCAATGCATTGGTATTGGTGATATAGTCGTAGGCCAGGTTTGTCACAGGGAAATAGTAGTGCCATTTGAAATCAAAAACATATCACCGGTTGCACAAGGAAAAACATCAATAGCGTACCACTAGCAAGATGAGCACTGAACCTTAGAGTCAGATACGACTGGCTTTCGAGCAAGGGTGACCTTTACCTTTCAAGCCAGATTTCTCATTTCTGTGGGCCCAAATACTGCCAGAGGTTCCATTGGTGGGATTCAGCAGGTTCATCCCAGTTCACCAGAACTGGTAGCAGAAATTCTGGCTGGCCCCGCCCATCCAAATTTTGAAATAAAGTAGTCCTAATTCGGGTGCAACACAAGGCTTTTCCCCTGGCCATGCCCACCATACCACACCCACAGGTAGCATTTGAATCCTACCACTGAGAGGTTCCCCATTTAAACCTTTTTCTCAACAGCCTATTCCTCCTCCCCTGAAACTGGCATGAGTTGTCATCTTTTCTCAAAAGCCCTGGGGGTGAATGAGTTGAGGGTTACAGTGACCTTGGAGAAATGCTTTAAACATCCCACATACAATGGTCACAGTTAAAGGGCCATGTAATTACATCTAGCTGAACTTGATGACTGGAAGATTGGCAGGTCAGCAGTTCGAGACTCATATACAGCATGATAGAGTGAGCTCATGTCTTTGTCACTCCCCTGCCAACCTAGCAGTCCTTTCAACAGCTGTGTAAAGGCCACCCCACATCTCTGCTGATGGAGGGAGCCACTCCCCTGTCAGCTGGGAAGCATTGCTGTTGGGGAGGGGCCTGTTTTATCAGCTGATTGGGATAGGGTTCCCCGATCAGTTGGGAAGTGTTGCTGTAATGAAGTGGGGGGGGGGGGACGAGGAGCAAAATGCTATCTTGAAGCCTCAACAGCAGCATAAAGGCCACTGATGTGTCCCAGCTGATGAAGGGAGCAATGAAGTTCTGCTGCAGCAGTTGTCTCAATAGCAGCATGGACCCACCATGTCCCAGCCTAAACTTACTATGCTAAGCAACAGGATTTTAGCTCATGTGAATACCCCCCACAAAAGGTAAACAAACAAACAAAAAAACACACCTAAAATAAGAAAACCCCTTCTCCTCTACAAATCATGGGATTGACATGCACAAAAATCATGATAAGCATGTTTTCCATCTACAATTCACTGAAATTGTAACTTCTGCAGCAATGTGCTTCAGGAAAATACAGATGGACTGTGCTGCCAAGAATATATGATACTAGCATAGTTTGCCCGGCGGTGCCGGGCTTTTTAGAATTGTGTTGGATACTAAAGGGTTTGGTTTTTTTCTTAAACTAATGGTGATGGGCTGTTTTAAATGGTGGTGTAAGGTTTTTTGATTTTGTGGCTTCGAGGCGCTTCGTCCGCCTGCGGCAGACTTGCTCTCCCAGTGGTTTTTTTGGTTCTTTTTGTTTTGTTTTGTTTTTTGCGTGCTGGCTTCCTCAGTGCCGGGCTCCTTAATTTGGTTTTTGAACTTGTTTTTTATGTTTATGCAATTTTTTAAAAATTTAATTTAATTTAATTTAATTTAATATTATTCAGTTTAAAATTTAATTTTGTTTTTTAAAATGTTTATTTTAACTCATTTTTTGTTTTGTTTTTTTGGAGTGAAAAGTGTTTTCTTTTTTTGGTAATTTTTGAGATTAGTGTGTTTATTTTTGAATGTTTTTATAACTTATTTGATTAAATTTGGAATTAATCTTATTATTTTTAATATTTTTGAATGTTTTTTCTCTTTTGGCCACTGGGTGGGGGTGGTGAGCTTTTGTGCCTCTCTTTACAATTGTTCTCTTCTGTCCTCTGGGTGTCGCTTCCGGTAAGTTTCCTCTTTCTCATTTGAGTTCCGGTTCTCATAGAAGGAAGACGTCTTTTGGTAAGTTCTCTGGGGGTTTTTTTGGGGAGGGGGTGTATGTGTGTTTTTTCTTGTTTATTTTTGGCTGTGTTTGTGTGTAATTTTTGGATTTTGGTGTGTTTTTGAATGTTTTTGGTTTGTGTTTGTGTGTGTTTTTTTTAGTGGGGGGTGGCTTTCTTTCTCGCGGGCCATGCTGGCTGGCCCGTGGGAAGGAAGGGCATTTGCGGGGAGGCTTTCTTTCCCACGGGCCATGCTGGCTGGCCCGTGGGAAGGAAGGGCATTTGCGGGGTGGTGGTGCTTTCTTTTCCACAGGCCATACTGGCTGGGCCATGGGAAGGAAGGGCAGCGGCGGTGGGGTGTTTCATTTTTTCCCTGCAGGCCATACTGGCTGGCCCATTGGGAAGAAGGGCAGTTGTGGGGTGGGTGGGTGGGTTGCTTTTATTTTTTGCATGCCGGCTGGCCCTTCGAACGGAAGGGCAGTGGCGGCTGGGGGTTTACTTGTTTTTACTCGTGTTTTTCGTGCGCCGGCTGGCCCTTCGAATGGAAGGGCAGCGTCGGTGGGGGGGGGGGTTTATTTTTTTCCCCCACGGGCCATGCTGGCTCACCCATGGGGAAGAATGGCAGCGGCGGCGGTTTTTTTAACTTTTATTTTTTGCGCGCTGGCCGCCTCAGCATTCTGCGCGCTAATGGCGCACAGGACGCTGGGGCTTGTAGTTTTGCCTGCGTGTGTTTTCTTTCTGCGGCGGTTTTTCTTTTGCGGCTTTTTTTTTTGATTGGCTGCGGGGCGTTTCCAAACATTCCTTTTGCCGCACCGCTCAGCCTGATTGGCTCTGGCGCGGCGTGGTGAAAGGAACTTTGGGAATTGAAGTTCCCTTTTTTTGTTTGCGACGGGGGGGCTCCTGCCCCCGGGTCGAAAATTTCAACTCGACAGTTACCTGCAAACCCCGTTCAGGCGAGTGAACGGAGGCTCGGACGGGGCTAGTGGGGCCTGGTGCAACATCCTTTGTCACATTCCAACGGTTAACGCACCATTTTATAGGTATAGATATAGTTGTCCAAGTTGGTGGGGATTCTGAAGGCACCTCAAACCTTCATAACTGGTCTTGCACCTAGTATTTCATCTATGTTTTTATTCTGAAAACTACTTCCCAAAACTCTAATTTAAACTCTAGACATGACAGGAAAAAACCACCCTGAAGCACAATGTAATATTTTAAAGGGGGTATTATAAAACTGATGTTTAATTCTCCGAAATGCTGAAAAGAAAAGAAAAATTGTGAATATGCATGCTGCTATTGTGCAGATAACATTTCTACAATCTATATTGTGACATATTTTAATGTCACTGCATTTCTGTTTGCATTTTAGAGAAGAAATAATAATAGCCAGTATCCTGTCGCATAGTTCAGCTGTCAGTGGGAGTGAGGTCACCATCCACAGTAAATTGCTACTTACTGAAAAGATCTTTTTTAAATTTTGGCGTGTGACTTTTCTGCAACAGGATACCAGTTCTTCTTCTTCTTCCATGTCTAGGTCAGACTTTAAACTGCCAAAACAAAGCCACCCTTTGGTGAATTTATTACACAGTTCCTTTTGCCTAACCTAGTATGAGAAAGATTAACCTGTACAAGGTTACCATTGCCCAGGGTACACTCAATTGTGGTTCAAAAATACCACAATCTTTGAGTAGGCTCTTTCTGTGTACCCCAGGATGCTAGTAAATAAATACTTAAAATATTTTAAAGTGCAAATACCTTTTGATATACCCATGTAGTACACAGAAAGAACCTCCTCAAAGATTGTGGTATTTTTAAGCCACACTCGGGCATACCCTGATATTGGCAACCTTGTATTACTGGCTAATCTTTCTCATATTAGGTCAGGTGAAGGGAACTGCAGAATGAACCCACCAAATGGTGGATGCGCTTCGCCAATTTTACTCCTGTCCTAGACACGGAAGAAAAAATTGAAAAAAAACACCATGTAGTTCAACTAGCTGATAGCTACATGGTAAAGATCTTTGCACAGACTGTGAGAGAACAAATTGTTAAATTTTGTCTGTCCAAACTTACACTTATTTTCTTTGCAAAGGAGGTGGTGGCGCCTTGGCTCAGGAATGTATTTCACAGTATCCAAACTGCAGAGTTACCATTTTTGACCTTCCTAAAGTGGTAGAAACAGCAAAGAAGCATTTTGTGTCTCCAGAAGAGCAACGGATCACTTTTCATGAAGGTACATGTGGAGCTCATATTTACAATAAATCCTGTTTCAGAATCTGGAATAGTCCCTCTGTAAATACTTCTCCCCTTCTGTAGAAAGAAGTTCTAGAACTAATGTGATAGTTGCTTTATTTAGATTTCCCTTCTGTGAATGAATATTTTTTTTAAATGTTCTAAAAGCTAAAATACCTTGGATACCTTGGAGTCATCTCCGCAATGACATTCCGCACATGCAAATGGACCTGAGAAATCAAGTCCATTTGCATACAGGATTTTTTAGCCATTTGGACATCACATCACCCGTTGGCTAGGTACCTCTCAATGGCTACACAGACCATGACATGTGCCTTCTGCTTTCACCTTGCCCAAGGGATCTGCCGGAGGATGCTTTGGTGAGTTTTAGTCCCAGCCTAACATCATTGACAAGAGATGGGCAACACTGTCTAGTTAGACTGCTCAAGCCCCTGCGCCCCGACAAGGCTCTCACCTAGCAGGGGAAAAGCTAAAATATTTGTTTAAATTAAAGGTTGACAAAGAGCAGCCTGGGGACACCATGTGGCCCTCCATGGCTATTTCTACACTCCTCAGCTGTCATGCCAAAACATTTTTTTTGCAAAAAACACAAACCCTCATTGAGGTAGGCTCTCACATCTCAGTGAAGTGAGGCGCGGCACCAGCTTGTTTGGAATAAAATCAACTATTCCCCAAAATACTTCCGTGGTGAGTGTGTGAACCAGGGGTTTGCAATCTATGGCTTGTGGCACCATTTCATGTGGCCTGTCACCCTTGCAGCCACCACCACTGGAATCAGTGGAAGTGGCAAAAACAGCAAAAAAATTGCCACTCTCGCCGCTTCCAGAAGTGGCAAAAACAGCCAAAAATGTGCTGTAAATGCACCCACAGCTCTTGTAAATGTGTTTATAAAACCTGTGGACATGTTTTATGGCAGTGTTTATGGTGAGGGAACCACATGCCCAGCCTACTCAGCTGTCTGAGGGAGCGTAGTCCGGCCCATGGCAGGAAAACATTGAGAACCTCTGGTGTAAACTATTCCAACACCATAGCAAAAGAAGGCCTCGTTGCTGTGCGAGGTTTCCTGGATCTTCCCTTGTGCACATCACACACAGTACCATGTGCAAACTTATCACAAAAGCATGCAGTTGTTTGGTGTGCTAGAGGTTCTGTTGTATAATCATCCCTCCATTTTTCTTCCACAACATTCTTGAATTTCAAATACCAATTCAAAATGGTTTTGCACTTCATGAATGACAATCGTGCTTCTACCATTTTCTTTGACTGTCCTCCCTGTCACATTCATTCTTTTGAGCGAACATCATACTACACATTGCTACTATAATTCAATTTAACTTCAAAAAGTAAAACATAGGTAACATCTCTTAAAATGTGTATACATTTTTGGCACCCTCTGTATATGCATACACACAGAAACATATATAGGACCCCTTGTGAACAAGAAGTTTATTTTTTATGTTGTAAATAAGTCATTAATTATGGATCTACACAGATCTAAAGATGATGTTGCAGGATGGAACAGCACTGGTTACCTTGGAGTGATTATTCAGTGAGGAGTCCATGCAATGGTAGGCATCTCCATGATGACATTCCGCACATGCAAATGGACCTGGGAAGTCAAGTCTTGTTGTTGTTGTTCAGTCGCACAGTCGGTTCCGACCCTTTGCGACCCTGTGGACCATTGTTCTCCAGGCACCTCTGTCCTCCACCATCCCCCTCAGCACTCCCAGTTCTGTGCCCATTGTGTCTACAATACCATCTAGCCATCTCATCTTTGGCCTCCCCCTTCTTCTTTTGCCCTCCACCTTTCCCAACATCAGGGCCTTCTCAAGTGAATCCTCCCTTCTCATTTGATGTCCAAAATACTTTAGCTTCGTCTTTACTATTAGCCCTTCCAATGAGCAGTAAGTGTTGATTTCTTCTAAGATTGACCTATTTGTTCTCCTCGCTGTCCAGGGTATTCTCAAAACTCTCCTCCAACACCACATTTCAAAGGCATCTATTCTTCTGCGTTCAGCTTTCCTAATTGTCCAGCTCTCACATCCGTACATTACCACTGGGAATACCATTGCTTTGACTATTCTAATTTTTGTTTGCAATGTGATGTCTCTGCTTTTCACTATGTTCCCCAGGTTTCTCATGGCTTGTCTCCCAAGAATCAGTCGCCTTTTTATTTCATGGCTGCAATCCCCATCTGCCGTGATCTTTGATCCCAGGAAAGTAAAATCTGTCACTGCTTCTACTTCTTCCCCATCTATTTTCCAGGAACTGATTGGGCCTGTTGCCATTACCTTGGTTTTCTTGATATTGAGTCTCAAACCAGCTTTTGCACTCTCCTCCTTCAGCCCAATCAAGAGGTTCTTTAGGTCTTCCTCACTTTCTGCCATTAGGGTGGTATCGTCTGCATATCTCAGATTGTTTATGTTTCTCCCAGCAATTTTAATCCCATATTGTGATTCCTCCATCCCTGCATTTCGCATTATGTGCTCTGTGTATAGATTGAATAAGCAGGGTGATAAAATGCAGCCTTGTCTTACTCCTTTTCCTATTCCAAACCACTCTGTCATTCCATGTTCTGTCCTAACTGTTGCTTCTTGGTTCATGTACAGATTTCTCAGGAGGCATATGATGTGCTCTGGTATTCCCATCTCTTTAATTACTTGCCACATCTTGTTGTGGTCCACACAGTCAAATGCCTTAGTGTAATCAATGAAACAAAAGTAAACTTGTTTCTGGTATTCCTTTGTTTTCTCCATGATCCAACGTATGTTGGCAATGTGGTCTCTAGTCCCCCTGCCTCTTCTGAAACCGGCCTGCACCTCTGGTAGTTCTCTCTCCACATGTTGCTGAAGTCTGTCCTGTATTATCTTGAGCATCACCTTGCTGGCGTGTGGGATGAGTGCAATTGTTCGGTAATTTGAGCATTCTTTGGCGTTGCCCTTTTTTGGGATTGGGACGTATACTGATCTTTTCCAATCCTGTGGCCACTGTTTTGTTTTCCAGATTTGCTGGCATATTGAGTGCAGTAATTTGACGCCATCATCTTTTAGCGCTTTGAAAAATTCGACTGGGATACCATCATATCCACTAGCTTTGTTGTTTGCAGTGCTCTTTAGGGCCTTTATAACTTCGCTCTCCAGGATGTCTGGCTCGAGTTCAGTTTTTTCATCATTGTGGTTATCAGGAGTGTTGAGGTCCTTTTTGTAGAGTTCCTCTGTGTACTCTTTCCATCTTTTCTTTATCTCTTCTGCATCAGCTAGCTCTTTTCCGTCTTTGTCCCTTATCATGGTCATTTTTGCTTTAAATGTTCCCTTTATTTCCCCGATTTTTCTGAAGAGATCTCTAGTCCTGCCTCTTTTGTTGTTTTCCTCCATTTCTTTGCACTGTTCTTTTAGGTAGTTTTCCTTATCTCTCCTTGCTTTTCTTTGAAATTCTGTGTTCAGAAGGTTGTATTTTTTCCTTTCTCTTTTGACTTTTGCCTTCCTTCTTTCCTCTGCTATTTTAAGAGCCTCATCAGACAACCATTTTGCTTTCTTACGCTTCTTTTCTTTTGGTATGGTTTTCTTTGCTGCTTCCTGCATGATGTCCTTTATCTCTGTCCATAATTCTTCTGGCACTCTGTCTATTGCGTCCAGGCCATTATATCTGTTCATCACCTCCACCGTGTATTCTTTAGGGATGCTGTCTAGGTGATATCTGTCTGGTCTTCTTGTTTTCCCTATTTTCTTTAGTCTTAACCTGAATTTTGCGATCAGTAGGTTGTGATCTGATCCACAGTCTGCTCCAGGTCTTGTTTTTGCTGATTGTATGGAGGTTCTCCATCTTTGGCTGCAGAGTATGTAGTCAATTTGGTTTCGGTGTTGGCCATCTGGTGATGTCCATGTGTAAAGTCGCCTCTTGTGTTGCTGGAAGAGAGTGTTTGCTATGACCAGTGCGTTCTCTTGGCAGAACTCTATCAATCTTTGCCCTGCTTCGTTCTGTACTCCAAGACCAAACTTGCCTGTTATTCCCTCCACTTTTTGATTTCCTACTTTGGCATTCCAGTCTCCTAATATAATTTGGACATCATTTCTTGGTGTCTGTTCTATGAGGTGTTCTAGGTCCTCATAGAACTGGTCCACTGTGGCTTCATCTGCACTAGTGGTTGGTGCATAGACTTGGATTACGGTGATATTGAAAGGTTTGCCTTGAATTCTGACTGACATCATTCTGTCATTTTTGAGGTTATATCCCATTACTGCTTTTCTTACTCTCTTATTGACAATTATGGCTACTCCATGCCTTCTAAGGTTTTCTTGTCCACAATAGTAGATATGATGGTTTCCAGAGCTGAATTCACCCATCCCTGTCCATTTTAGCTCACTGATGCCCAAGATGTCAATGCTTATTCTTTCCATCTCATTTTTTACCACTTCCAGTTTACCTTGGTTCATTGATCTCACATTCCATGTCCCTATGCAGTATTGCTCCTTACAACATTGCATTTCCCCTCCCCCTTTCCTGTCCCTCCCCTTCCTCCACTCTGTGGTGTTAAGCATCCTGTATCACCTAGCCTGCCCTTTTGTTTTGCCTTTTGTTTTGGTCAATAGGGTTCTCTTGGCAAGATTTATGGCGTGGTTGCCGGTGTCTGCGCCATTTTTCTCTCCTCATACATTTTATCACAGTTTTTAAAAGTTTAAAAACATTTAAGACAACATATTATCATGCATATTATCACACTTTAAAGTCAAGTCTATCTGCGCGCATTTCTTTAGCATCTGGATATCATGTCTCCTGCTGGCTAGGCAGACCATGAAGTGTGCTCTTGCTGGTTAATCATAAATTAATGTATTCTTATTGATCTCCCATTTTGCATCCAGGGGACTTTTTTAAAGATCCTATTCCAGAAGCTGAGTTGTACATTTTAGCGAGGATCCTCCATGACTGGGCTGATGAGAAATGTGTGCATCTTCTCAAAAAAGTGCAGGACGTCTGCAAATTGGGTATGTTTGCGTCTTCAGTACCTAAGAACCTTGTGCAGTCCTCATTGGTCAACTCTCAGAAGCCCTAAGTCAATTCCCCAAAGCACTGATCAGCCAATGTAGTGACTTAGGCATCTGGGAATTGAAGTCCTCCAGTGCATCCTGGGCCTCATGTTGAGAACTACTGGTCTAAACCATGATGGTCCATCATGACAGGGTCTTTACAGTCTAGTTTAAAAAACCAAAAAAGTCTGTGATCATCCTTGTATGACAACAGTCTAGCATCAGATTTTCCCCCAGTAGAGATTTATTTTACATGAAGAGTATAAAAATCTTTGTCTCCTTCTTTGAAATCCTGGTGGTGATTCTGCTTCATGTAACTCCATACAGTTTTTATTACAGGGTAAAGAGTAGTCTGTTTTTAATGAATTGTTGGGTGGATTTTGCAGACCATATGGGTTCAAATGTGTTAGAATGCTGATTTTGTAAATCTTCTATGTTATATCCCGATTTAGGTGGTGGAGTCTTACTGGTTGAAACACTTCTGAATGAAGACAAAAGTGGCCCACTGGAGAGCCAGCTCTATTCCATTAATATGTTGGTCCAAACAGAAGGAAAAGAACGGACCCCAACAGAATACATCAAACTGCTCACAGAAGCTGGTTTCACAAGAGTTGAAACCAAGAAGACTGGAAAGCTCTATGATGCCATTTTGGGAATTAAATAATATAACCTCTGCTGTTGAAATAACAACATGCCAATAAAGTAAGGATGATAGGGTTTTATTCAAGTTGGGCAGTGTACAATCCAGCTCAATATTTCACAACAGTGAGTATAATATCAATAGCAAACTAACAAGCAAACAGTGTTAAAATACTTATTTATTTACAGTTTAGCTAGTTTAAGACAGCCCCTTCCTGGCCTTTACTCATTAGAGCCACAGAACTCTGTGCGGATTTGTTGCAAAGTAGGGATGAATAATTTGTGATCCTCCAGATAGTGTTAGATTGTAACTGCCCTTTTCTCCCCCTTCCCACTGGCTGTGCTTGCTAGGGCTGATAGGAGCTGCAGAGGGTTTAAAATTGTCCATTCCTGTCATAATGCAAATGCAAGTCTATTATGGTACAGTGTGTACCTTTCTGTATTAATACTCTTCAAAAAAAGAGGAACAACCCCTCCATTTTGTAGTCTAAAACTCAGGCAATTGAGATCACAAATCAATCTCCTTGCTTCATTCAGGACATGGGCAGGCTAACATGCTGTATTGGTAAGACAGTGGTGAGGAAAATCCAGAAGTACAGTGGCAACGCACACATATGCATGGAACTTGGAGGGCTAGAAACCCCTTGTACCCGATTCTCTTTTACTTCTTCTCCTAAATAAAAAGCCCCACCATGTCCTATAGTGGGTGTGTAGGGTAATTTTGTCAGGGTATCCTCAACCGCCTCCACCCCTTTGAGTTGCCTTGGCCACAGAAGGCAGCTTTTTACTCACAACTGCAAGGGATTTGAAACCACTTTGCACTTTGTAAAAGGCCCTGTGAAATTAAACAGGTTATATGGGTACAAAGCCTTGATATGATATCTGTCCACACTCCACTAGAGGGCAAGTGATCATGTTTCTGAGTTTATATTTCTTTCCCTCAAAATTGAGGGTGGATCATTGGTGGGAATCAGCAGGTTTGCACCAGTTCGCCAGAGCCGTTAGCAGAAATTCCCGCCCATCCATTTTTGAAATAACGTAGTTCTAATTCGGGTTCAACACAAGGCTTTCCCTCCAGCCACGCTCACCATACCACGCCCACAGTTGGTCATAATTTTTTTTGAGCCCACCACTGGGTAAATATTAGTGGTTGGAAGGCAAACAATTATGTCAGGGTGTGAGATGGCTGCTATTGGGTCCCTGGGTGCTGCACACAGCTCACAGGTTGTACTCTGCTCACCTCTGTTTTAGGTAGGAGGACTAAATATTTAGGCCTCTCTTTTTTCAAAAAAACTGGCTGAATAACTCTCATATCTGACATCAACAGTTGGTTTTCTGATGAGTTCTTTCTCCTCTGAGAAACACATTCCAAGATCAGATATGTTCAACCAGATGAAGAGTGAACTGTAGAAAACCACATTTAAAAAAAAAAAAACAAACCTCCACAAGTGTTACTCTGAATCAGGGGATCTCAATCTGTGGCTCATGGGCTGGATGCAGCCCATGGTGCCATTTCCTGTGGCCCCCACCACACCAGGAAGTGCCATGTGGTGGAGGATCATACCTGTCAAGTTTTGGAAAATTTCTGTCAACCCCCCCCCCCCCCCCGTATTTTACACTCTTTCCTGCTGTCATCCCATATTAGTTAGACTGCAATTAGACTGGAGTTAGAGTGGAGGCCAGCACAGGATAAGCATAGCTGTCCAGTTTCCTGTTTTGGATGGGAAATTTCCCTTATTTGACAGAAATTTCCCAAAACTTGACAGGTATGTAGAGGATGGGCAAAATAGCCATCCAGCCCCCAAAGCTGTCTGAGGGAGCATGACCTGACCCCCGGGTTAAAAATGTTGAGAACTCCTGCTCTAAATCATGGATTATCAACCTGTGGCCTACAGGCTGGATGCAGCCCATGGGACCATTTCATGTGCCCGACTCCACTGCTTCCACCACCAAGGAAATGCCATGTGGTGGAGGAAGGGCAAAATGGCCATCTGGCCCATGATGCTGTCTGTGGGAGGGTGACCCTGGCCCCCAGCTATAAAAGGTTCAAAACTCCTGCTCTAAATTGTCAGTTTGGGTAAAAGGCAAAAACAAAGACTGAGTTTTCAGAATGTGGTAGGCTTAAGAGTTAGAATTGGAGACTCAGTGAATAATCTTTACATATAAAATGGTGCGTTAAATGTTGGTGTCCGGCATGCAAGCCTGCACCTGGCCCAGCCATCCCAAACTGAGCGGCCTACAATTAACTTTTAGACTGACCGAGCATCACCACAAGGGTCCACCAGCCGTGAGTGGGGCAACCGCTCCACGAACACAGCAAGAAAAATAAACTACAAGGCCCAGCATCCAACGTGCCACACCACCCCTCAGCCAATGAGGCTAAAGGGCACGAGCACGGAGGAAGCGGGGCAGCCAGCACGTGCGTGCGGTAAAAAAAACTGCCAACGCTAACATAGCGGGGAGAAGAGGGGAGAGCCCATCTTCTCCCCACATGCCTTCCGCTTCACTCAGGGAGACGAAGGCCTAGAACGGCGCTCCATTCTCGGCCTTCGCGTCTCAGAGTGAAGCCATCGCTTTCCATGGGGGGCGGGGAGCGAAGGCACTGGTGCCTTCAGCCCTTGCCCACCGAGGGAAGCGAACAGCTTCCCCGGGAAGCAAAGGCAGCGAACATGGCTCCGTTCACTGCCTTTACTTCCCAACAAAGTGTTTTGCTTTCAACGGGGGGTGGAAGTGGTTGAAGGCACTGGTGCCTTCGCCACCCTCCCACCGAGGAAAGCAAAAAACTTCCCCTGAGGTACTCAGGCGGTCTCGGTCTCTCTCTCTCTCTCTCTCTCTCTCTCTCTCTCACTTGCGCGCGCACACACACACACACACACACACACACACACACACCTACTTGGCTGCACATTTCAAAGCTGCCTTGTGTGTGTGTGTGCGCGCGCGCATGCGCGCACGCATGTGCGCGCACACATTCGTGCGCAAACACACACAAAAACCACCCCTAACCACCAACACACACAAGAAACATGCCTGGCTGGCGGGGCAAAAATGCTAGTAACAAGAATAAAAAAGCAGCTGATGTTAAAAAAACACAGTTGCTACCATTAATTTCTGTGGCAAAGATAACCTGGAAGGTTCTTATTAAAGACAGCTATACAGTAGCGGGGTACTGCAGTGGCTCAAGTGGCTAAGATACTGACTGGAAGGCAGGAGGTCAGCAGTTCGATTCCCGAGTACTGCAGGACAGAATGAGCTCCCGTCTGTGTCCCAGCTCCTGCCAACCTAGCAGTTCGAAAGCAAGAAATTGCAAGTAGATAAATAGGGACCACTTCAGTGGGAAGGTAAACAGTGTTCTGTGTCTAGTCATGCCTGCCACACGACAACAGAAATGTCTGCAGAAGCAGACAGTGCTCGCTCTTTGGCTTTGAAACAGAGATGGGCGCTGAACCCTAGAGTTGGATACAATTGACTTTTGAGCAAGGGAAATATTTACTTTTACCTATCCAACAGCAAGTTAAAAGCACCTTATAGAATGTTCTGGTGGAAACAGCGGGAAGACCACATTTTCTCAAACATGACTTTAAAACTTCTTTCTGCCAAGAATGGGACATACTACAGAAGCAAAATGCAAAGAAAACTGTACAGGGATTTTGGAGGCAAGGTTGTTTCAAAAAATTTTTACAAACACTTTAACAGAAAATTATCCATTAAATGAAGCTGTGGGGCCTCTCTTCAACACCAGATGGCATGATCGTTCTGCAGTTTGTATACTTGACGATATCATTTTTTCACTAGTATTCTTGATGTTAGGTAAGTTGTGATTAACTGTTAAAACCCACAACAATTTCAGTGGCTGGGCTTCTAATAATGATTAATGCACATGTAAGTGAAGTTGCATAAGTCACATATCTCATCCACAAAATTCATTTAGATAATTGCCACTAAATAATGAGATACCACTGGCTTTTGAGCAAGGCCAATCTTTAACTTTACCTAATGAGATGTCAGCCATGTTCCTGGTTCTCTGCCTGTCATTCAACCACAAATAAAATTAATTGGTGGCCATAGGTTGTCCTGACTAATGTGATTTCAGTTACCTATGTGTAAATTACCAAGGAAAATATTTTGGGTGAAAAACCTGACTAACCATAGTTTATAAACAACAAAAATCCCATTACTGTGGCACATTTTCTTGTGAAGTATATATGAAATAAAGTAAAGGTAAAAGTTTCCCTTGCTTGAAAGCCAGTCATATATACATGCCCTAATTATTCTAAATTATGTCAGGACAGGACTATGAGGTTTTGATGTTTGCAGATTGATACGCAGTAGGCAGCAGCTATGAGGCCAAACACATATTTATTGGAGGGTATACAATCTGAACATGTGGTAATGGCGGAGGTACAGCTCCTTTTATACAGCAACAACACATTTGAATATGGATGCACGGTAGCCCATTGGCCACCGCCTGTGTGATGTCATCCTGAGTCACGCCCTTCTTCACCAGGTATAGCCGTGGCGGGAATGTTTCCGCGGCTGACAGTAATTGGGGAATTTGTACCAAGTGAGCTGAACGCTCGCAGCTGCCCTCTATGGGTAGCTAGCTCGCGTTCCATTGCAGCTGAGAAACATTGTGTTCATTACAAGGTTACATTCTTACATCGAAGTGGTTAAATTCATTCTTAAAGATATAGTGTTTCCATACACAACACCCCTCCCCCCTAGGATGGGACGAAGTCCCTTAACCATTGTGGTTTTCCGCATGTGTGCTTGGGGTGTACGGCAGGTTGGCTGAGCTCGGGGGAACTAGGGCTTCCATGTTCCACAGACTCTCGCCCTGCAACGGGAAAAGGGGACTCGTTAGCTGTCTGGCAGGAACACGGTTGTACTCTTGAATTCAGAGGGGAGAACGGGAGAGATAGCTGGGACGTGAACCCCTGTCTGTTGCCCGTGCCGGCCAGCGACCCCCCCAGCACAAACCTTGGGATTGAGGAGGAGAACCTTGTTGTCTCGCCCTGCTTGTCCGCTTGAGCTGCGGGCGAACCTGTGGCCTTTCTCGCTCCTTGAGGCGAGGGGGTGAACTCAAAAACAAAGGAACCGGGAGTACTACCGGGGGCTGAACAAAAACCCCTTTTCTCGCTCGGACAGGTGGGGGACCACTCCGCAACACACCCCTGGTACTGGAAATCAAAGTCTAACTCATCCGCTAAATCATCGGTCTCGACCCCCTCTTGCGGGTCCAAAGGATACGGATTTGTACTCAAGGGGTACTCTGTGTCTCCCCCTTGGGATAAATGGGTGGGGGAGGACCCTAACGTTGACTCTTCTTGTTGGCTCTCCTCCCCCTGGCTACTGGTGACCCGACGCCTGAGTTGGTCGGCGTGTCTCCTCCACAGTAGACCTGTACTGGTTTCTACACTGTATGACACCGGCCCTGTTTGCGGAACCCATGTTGGTCCCGAGGTCGTGTAATTTCTACAATGCACCGGTTCCCCTACTGCAAAACTTTTGGTGCTCCCTATTTCTATATTCCTCCCCTCATCCTCCACCCTGGTCGGATCCAACTGATCAAAGAGTGTTACAGGTTTCCTACGCATGAGGAGCTCTGCAGGCAAGAGCCCAGACGCCAGGGGAGTTGCCCTATAGCAGATTAGAAACTGGCACAGTTGTAGGTTCAAATCCTCGGGGCCCATTCGCTGCAATGCATCTTTTGTAGTCCACACCTGGCGTTCTACCTGACCATTGGTGGCGGGGTGGAATGGGCCAGAGGTGATGTGCTGAATGGCATTCCTCTCGATGAATGCTTTGAATTCAGCAGACGTGAAGGTAGTGGCATTATCGGAGACCAGCACATCGGGTAAACCAAAACAACTAAACACCCTGCACAACTGCTTTATTGTTGTGGCTGATGAGGTGTTGGACATTGGAATGACCTCCAACCACTTGGAGTACGAATCTACTATCAACAGGAAAAGGGAGCCCCGGAACGGGCCAGCGAAGTCGATGTGCACTCGGGACCATGGGCCACGGGCCATGTCCCATGCTCTGTGGGGAAGCCGGGACTCCTCAGGTCAAGAGCTCTGGCAACTCTCGCAAGTGCCCACCATGTGCTCTATATCAGCGTCTATTTGGGGCCACCAGAAATAGCTTCTGGCCAGAGCCTTAGAGTGTACGATCCCTGGGTGGCTGGTATGCAATAGCTTGAGCACTTTCGGTTGTAGCTTTTCGGGAATGACCACCCGTTGGCCCCAGAGGAGACAGCCCCTCTCTATGGAGAGTTCAACCCTCTGTTTGAAGAATGCTTTGAACTCCTCCGCAGGGGGAGTCATGGGCCACCCTTTCTTAACCCAGGAACTGACTAGGGACAGAGCTTTGTCCACTGCTGTGGCTGTGGCGAGGTCTGCGGGTACTATGGGGGGTGAGTCGAGAGACTCAATCAGCAGGAGCTGGTGATCCTGTCTACCTCGCATTCGGGGTCTCCCAGCTGGGGGAGGGGGACCGGGAACGCGCATCCATGTGGGAGATCTCCTTGCCCAGGCAGTGGGCCAGTGCATGCTGGTAGGCATTGAGGAAGATGGCCCATTGTAGCATTCTGGGGGACAGAATCTGTGGTGTGGGCTTGCCTGTGGTGAAAATACCCAAAAGAGGCTTGTGGTCGGTCACAATGGTGAACTGTCAACCGTACAGGAAATTGTGGAACTTCTTTGTTCCCGTG
Organism: Bradypodion ventrale; assembly: GCA_035047345.1. Classification (NCBI taxonomy): domain Eukaryota; kingdom Metazoa; phylum Chordata; class Lepidosauria; order Squamata; family Chamaeleonidae; genus Bradypodion; species Bradypodion ventrale. The sequence continues at coordinate 254,629,804 of JAWDJE010000003.1, forward strand.
ATTATGGCAAGGGCTTCCCTATCTGTTTGCACGTAATTACGCTCTGCCTTTGAAACTGACCTGGAGTAAAATGCAACCGGGGCTTCCCGCCCATTTTCCAACACGTGGCACAGCACGGCCCCCACCCCCCACTGATGAAGCATCACAGACCAAGACTACAGGTTTCCTCGGGTCGAAATGGGTTAGAACGGCTTCTGAGGACAGGAGCCACTTGAGCTCTTTGAAAGCCTTTTCCTGGCTATCTCCCCACCGCCAAACCGCGTCTTTCTTCAGTAATTTGTGCAGTGGCTCCGCGACGGATGCTTTCCTTGGCAAGAAGGAATGGTAAAAATTTAGGAGCCCTAGAAATGACTGCAGCTCCGGTTTTGCGATGGGGCGAGGGGTATTTTGAACAGCCGCAACCTTTGACTCGGAGGGCTTAACACCATTAGGGGTTATCCTGAATCCAAGGAACACAACCTCCCTCGCAAAAAACACACATTTGTCCCTCCTCAACCTAAGTCCCGCTCTCTCGAATACTGTTAGGACCTTGTCTAGCCTTTTTGCTAGTTCTGATTTGCTGCCCCCAGTTATCAAAACATCGTCGAAGTAGGGGAGAACACCTGGGAGGCCCTTTAAAAGGCGCTCCACAAGGGACTGGAAAATCCCGGGGGCCGAATTTACACCAAACTGTAGGCATGTTACCTTGAATGCACCTTTGTGCCTGATGATGGTGCAGTGGCGGCAGCTGGAGTTACAGTGAGCTGCTGTACGCCTGCACCAAATCTAGCTTAGCGAAACATTTACCCCCGTGCAAAGTGGCTAGAAAGTGGCTAATTACCGGCACCAGATATGCATTGGGCCAAATGGCTTTGTTAATCATACACTTATAATCAGCACAAATCCTAACCTCCCCGTTAGATTTCAATGCTGTAACAATTGGAGTTTCCCACTCTACAGAATCCATTGGAACCAAAATCCCCTGACCCACCAATTTGTCCAATTCTGCCTCAATCTTGTCCTTGAGGGTGAAGGGAACTCTTCTTGGTTTGAGCCGGATGGGTCAGATTTCTTGGTCCAGGTCAAACGAAACTGGGGCCCCCCTGTACTTCCCGAGCCCCTTTTCGAAAACTGCTGGGTGTGCATCGCACTCATCTCGTGTTGGGTCAGTCTCGATGGCATTTATGCCGGACAGTTCAATTCCCAGGGGGGCAAACCACTGAGTCCCCAGAAGGCAACAAGACCCTTGTTTAAGCACCACTAGGGGCAGTTTCTCCGTGAACCTTTTAAACTTCACCATGAAGTTCCCCACCCCCAATACCAGGATCCCATAACCCTGTATGTCCCGCAAGTTCGTCTTCAAGGCCCTTAGCTTGGGCCGCACATTTGGGGGAATGCGCAGGAACTCTTTCTGTGAAAGGATGGAGAAGGATGACCCCGAGTCTATTTCCATCCTAACTGGGACCCCTTGTAACAGTACCTCAACAAAAAACCGCTGGTGCTCCAGGGACACGCGGTTCACTGCCGGCGCATTGTCATTGCAGACCTTTCTGATCCTGGCCACCTTCCATCAAGGTTGTTCTACTGGGCCCTTGTCCTCCATTCACCGTCGCCTGCACACCTTGGCGATGTGGCTTCTCCGCCCGCAGTTGTGGCACTCAGCCTTTCGGAAAGGGCATTTCTTCCGGTCGTGAGCCGCCCCGCAACCGTCGCACCAGCGGTCTCCTTTGTCGCTGGCATGGCTCTTCACCACTTGCCTTTTGACCCTTTGCACGTCGTCGTCCTCGCTGGAGCAGGAACCCACTGCTGCGGACGACTCTGAAGACGATGGGGGGCTGGTAGGAGGCCGGGGTGCACACCAGGCAGCTTGGACCGAGGACTTGGCCCCCTTGAGCACAGCAGGTCTAGCCTTGAAGATTTTGACTCCGCTCCTCACTGCCTCAGCCTCCTGAGCCTCTCGCAGGACCCCATGGAAGGTCAGGCGGTGGTCCCGGGTCATCAGTTTCCGTTGGACCTCCTCGTCCAGCAGGCCACAGAGCATACGGTCCCTCAGAGATATCTCCAGATCTTCCCACTGGCAGGGGGTGGCCGCTACCCTGAGGGCCGCCGCGTAGGCAGACACGGATTTGCCCGGGCATTGGTCTCGCCTCTGGAACATGGCCTGGGCCGGGAAGATTGAGACAGTCAGCTGGAAATGCTCCCGCAACGTCGTCAGGAGGCAGTCAATTGGAACCACGTTGACCTTCCTGGGTGTCAGCAGGTTTATCAGGAGGCGCAACGTGGCCGGCCCAATCTGGGCTAGGAAATGCGAATGCATCTTCCCTTCGTCTTCGATGCCGGCAGCGTCCATCGCATGCTGGAACTGGCATTCGTACAGCTCCCATTGTTCGGGATCACTGATGTCGAATGGGTATGACTTGAACTTGTGGGATGCCATTATCCCATCCTCGTTGCCAATTTGATGTTTGCAGATTGATACGCAGTAGGCAGCAGCTATGAGGCCAAACACATATTTATTGGAGGGTATACAATCTGAACATGTGGTAATGGCGAAGGTACAGCTCCTTTTATACAGCAACAACACATTTGAATATGGATGCATGGTAGCCCATTGGCCACCGCCTGCGTGACGTCATCCTGAGTCACGCCCCTCTTCACCAGGTATAGCCGTGGCGGGAATGTTCCCACAGCTGACAGTAATTGGGGAATTTGTACCATGTGAGCTGAACACTCGCAGCTGCCCTCTATGGGTAGCTAGCTCGTGTTCCATTGCAGCTGAGAAACATTGTGTTCATTACAAGGTTACATTCTTACATCGAAGTGGTTACATTCATTCTTAAAGATATAGTGTTTCCATACACAACAGAGGTCCTTGGTTGAAACATGTGGTGGAGCTTTACCACTTGCCACTTTGATCAGAAACAGACAGTGTATGGAGAATAGGCTTCTAGTTGGTACTTCCAGGGGCAACTGGAACTAATGAGTAAGAGCACTTTGTTTTCCTAATCTGTCCTGTCATGGAAGGAGGACTAAGGAATGAATGATCCATCTCTGTCATAGAGCTTGGAACATTATTGTAGAAGGCTTTATGTATTTTGTCAATCATTAGCAAGAATGAAAATCTGACCTGTTTAAATGTATAAATGGTTTACTGGGTTGTGTTAGCATGAATATTACTATTAGGAAGTATTGGATTACAAAAAATGGTCCCCATTACTCTTTTTATCTTAATTATATCCCACAGCAGGGGTTGCCAACCTTATGAAGTTGAAGGCCAGGTCATGCTCCTTCAGACAGTTGGTGGGCTGGGCTGGTGGTCCAGATTCATTTTACAACTGTTGTAATCATGTTTACAATAGTGAGTCTGCAGCTGTCATAAACACATAAATGAGTCTGCAGCTATCGTAAACACATTTACAACGGCCATAAATGAGTTTGTGGCTGTCGTAAACACACTACAACAGCCATAAATGAGTCCACGGTTGATTCTTGTGGCAGCTGGAGTGAGGGCATGGGTCAGTTATTTTGGCACTACGTCCCTTGGGCCGTAGGTTGCCTACCCCTGCTCCATATCCTTTACAATTTTTGTTTTCTGAACAGTATTATATAATCTTTACATAATCCCACTCCTATTTGCAATTTTTGTATCTCTAACTTTATAATAAAATAGAGAAAAATATTACGCCAAAGTGATTGGAGATAATAGTTCACTGGCCTTTCTTTCCTTTCTTAAGAGCCTTGCCTGCCTCTGACTCATGTTACCAGCTGAGGACTCTCGGTTTCTTAACTAAGTTGTGTGGGGATCTCTTAAAAATTCCCTCCATCCCCATTTCCCCCAGGCATGAGCATGTCTTCCCTCAGGTTTCCTGCCAACTTCTTGTCTACATGTTCTTCTTTCCCTCTTCCACAACTTTGTAAGAATCTGGTATAATCATATTTTCTTCTTAGCTCTCATACATTCTTCTCTGTTTGACTCTTCAGTGGTCTCAGTCTTGGGTCTGCAGATGTTTTTAGACTAAAACTCCCTGAAGCCTTCCTGATCAAGCTTTTTGGGAACTGTAGTCCAAGAACATCTGAGGACTATAAGTTGAGAACAACTGTGATTGCTGTTGTTCACTGTAATATACAAACACAGAGACCACACAAGGCAGTAGTGTAACTCATAAGCCAGCAATTCAAGCCTTTGATTCCCTCTCCCATGTACTCCATGAGGTGCGTTTTATCAATGATTTAACAATTAAAAATCCATTAGCACTTATTAAAACCGAACAAAGTCACCTTGGTTGAATTTTTGTTTTTGTCTCCTTTTTTGCATCAATTACTCAGGGTCAGTGGAAATGTCGATAGATTTATATTATGTGTTAAGCTCTAACACTTTCACCCACAAACTCTGATAATTGAGTGCAATGGTGCCCAAACTTTTTTTGGGTGGGCTGGTTCTGCCCCCGACACACAGCTGTGGGGGCCAGAGGCAGGCTGCTCCCATTGCTGACCATTTCGATGTCAGCAGTGATCGTACTTTTTCCCTGCTGGTCCAAGCAGCCTCTGCTCAGTCCCAGCACTGGGAAAGCCTTTGGCAACACATGGATCGCCGCATTGCAGAAATTTTTCAAGCCTTCCCTGTTTACCCTTCCAGCACCACGTATTTTTAAATAGGGAAGGCTTGCAAAAATTCTGCAACATGGCGATCCACGTTGCCAAAGGCTTTCCCAAGTGCTGGAAACAAACGGAGGCTGCTCGGACCAGCAGGGGCAAAGCATGATCGCCACTGCCACTGTAAGTGACGTGTTGGGACATCAGGCAGTGGGGGCGAGGGCTCCAAAGAGGGCCTGGGTTCTCACCCCGGGCTGGATTAATGATATGCATATGCCTAATTGGGCCCACGGGCTGTAGTTTGGGCGCCCCTGATCTAGTGTATACAAGGGTTGGTTAAGCTCCAGACCAGGAGCTAGCTGGCTCCTACAAAAGCTAGCAGACAAAGGAACAGGGTGTCCCTGCTATCTTCAATTAGAAATTGGAGGTAATGATGGAAATTTCTTCTCAGGCATGAAGATCTCTCAATATCTTCAGAAGGATGCTCTTTCAAGTGCATCTAGTAAATATACTACTTTGCGCAGTTTATAACAACAAATTGAACAAGAACAGTCAGCTCAAATTAAAAACAATAAAATGACTGTAGCACATGTTGACAACTAGAAGAGACTTAACAAGTGACAATGAAGTGTCAAAAACTTTATCTATGGAGTATATCTGCAAAAACCTTGAATAGCTAAGTTTTAAGAGTTTTTTTAAAAAAAATCTGAGGGGAAGAAGCCTACATACATTCTGTAGAGCAGTACCAGACAAGGATGGGACCACAGCCAAGACCTTTTGGCCTCTCTTGGCATGGGCACCCAAAGATGCAAGGCCAATGTTGATCGGATAAGTAGAAGTCCAGAAAAGACACCCTGACAGGTAATTGGACGCAGCAGAGGCCCCTCCCTTGTAGGAGGGGTGTGCTCTGAAGCCTCTAACTGGCAGATGATTGCAAATTCTCAACGATCTCTTTCTCTCTTCCTTTTGTGTATTCTACCCACTGTGTAGTATTTTCCTAGTTTTTGGAACCCAGCATTCTAACTCATCCAGATGTTTGTGGTTTCAGGTAAAAACGGGTGTGTGAAATTAGTTGGTAGACAGTTTTCATGATCTGATGCATGAGACCTCTAGAAGTATGTGATATACTGCCTAATTCATATCTCATCCACAAAATTCATTCAGATAACTTTCTTATAACTTATAATTATTTCTTATAATAGCGAAGACCTTAACCTTTGAATGGCTTGGAGGCCTCTGTGGCTTAGTGATTAAGATGCTGAGCTTGACTGTGTTGGTGTGTAACAGAGCGACTGGAGGGCACGCAGCAGAAGGTGAGGGCTCTTTTGTCAATACAGCAACCGAAGCTTGTTTTGTGCAAAAGAGTTACTTTACTTATGTTACAAAATAGAAGGCATCAAATATTTACATTAACAAATATAACAGTAACTCAAGTAAGATAACTTCTCTTTTGGTGGCATGCAGTTCAGTTCACTGTAGCACAAATAACACAGAGTCTGTAACTTATAAGTTACATAGCTCAGCAAAACAGCAGTCCTTGGCTGAGCACTTGGTTCTGCTTAAGTCAGCATACATAAGCAGAAACAGTTCCCAAGACTTTCAGCAAAGAATGCAGTTAGTCTTACTCTTTTCCTTTGGTAAGACGCTCCTGCAGTTTCTTCTTCCAGAGTGTAGCGACCAGTAGAAGTCAATTTCATGTGCCTTCCATTAAGATCAACATGATTCACCTGTGAGAGTGGAAGCGCCTTCTTGGTAGCAGCTTTAAATTTTAGAAACATCTCTTTCTAAACCAACCTCAATCTTCACTTTTTAGCTCTTGCTTCCAGGCAGTCCTAGGAGACTTTTATTTCTAAGTCTGCCCTTGATTATAAAAAAATGAATCAGCTTCCGATAATTTCCTTTCTTCTTCTTCATATGTCTATTTGGGAGGGAATAGCCCTAACAAGCCGGTTAAAAAGACTAAATAAATACATATTCAGTCCTTATAATTGGCTTTTAATAGGAAAAGCAATCTTTCCCATCTCCCAGGTTTTTGTTTCTGATTGAGTGGGAACCCTCCAGGCTGAATTATGGGACTTAGAGCTCTCAAACTGGCACAGTGACAAAACAGTTGTTTTATCTCCATGCGATTTGTGCTCTGCTTTCTTTACTCCCTTCGGAAGGCATCTTACTACATCTTTGCAAATTGTGAGGATTCCCTGCAACTTACAAAGTTGCTCTGGGGACATGTTCTGAAGGAGGCTGCCTCTATGAAAAGTATATAGATGTAGCCTCTGCCATAACATGTGGAACCATTTCCCATTAATCCATAGCATCTACTTCAATAAATCATAGCCTTAAAAATATGTAATCATTTAGTAATACTGTAATGATGTTTAGTATATTTACGTTACTGGACTGACATGCTTTGGACTTCAATTCTAACCCTAGCCTCAATCAGTCCAATCAATGCTAAGGGTCTCTGTGTGGAAGTCATAATCGAAAAATTCTGGAGGATGAAATATTCACAAATTGTTCCTCTCCCCAACCTTGAGCAACCCAATTTAGCCTGCACCAGCCTGCTCTAAAAGGACCAATGTAGTTGCACCCTTATGTAATTTTGGAAGCTGGCCACTGGTGAATGATGTTGGACAATGGTATGTCTTGTGGATCATGCTAGTTTGCCTCAAATGAGTTGGTGGCTAGCATTCAAACTCATAAGCAGAATGCCTTTTCTAAAATGATTAAAATTAATCAATACTGGGTTGCAAAGAAGACTGACTGAAGCTTATGGCAGGTTCATTCTGTTGAAAGTAGAGTACATACTGAAATTGTAGACAAGGATTATGTATATTATAAGCCCTGTTCAGATGTTCCAGAATGCAGCTTCTTCAATATACTTAGGGGGAAGCAGCCAGCTCCACCCCCTCTGTTGTTGCTTTCTTTACATAAGCAGCAACAAGTAGAAAAGGCAGAAATACCTACTTGTATAAAGGATCTACATACAACCAAAGCACCAACATTCCTAGGGTCTTTGCTCATTTGTAGAACATATGCATTAGCAGGAACCCTTTTTCAGACATATCATTACTCCTCATATAAGGCAGGCCTAACCACTCCTATCCATGTTAAACAAAAATGCATTCTGCAGCACCTAAATAGGTCTATATGCCAATAACAAGTTGGTGATAGCCACCTGAAGACTCAAAGAAACATCCTTTGAAGTACTTGATTGAGAGTTCGAAGTGACAGCAATGGGTGTTTGCAGGTATATTTTAAATCTCTCAAATGAGAGCCGGTGCCAAAAATTACAGTAAACTCACACTGCACCAAGGCATAGTTTGCCCTACATCCCACTAGTAGAAAACATCATAGGACAGTAGCGGATAGAAGGGAAATGTTCTATTTAGTTCTGTTGCTTGGTAGAGAGGGCTTAAATTGCTCTCTGTACAACTCTCTAACATGCATGGATTATACATGAAGGAATCTTGGGCACATAAATGTTTTAATCTTTATACATGGAGGCTTTCATCTCATTGAAAGTTTGATAGGAGAGTGGTTATGTCTTCTCCCGTTGCACGATTATATTGGTGTGACAGTGGAGGCTCCTGGGTATGAGGAGATACAGGCACCTTTATTATACCTCCACTACATAGAACAAGACCAGATGGGATTTGGATCAAATAAAGCAGTACCTGAGGAAGGACCAAAAATGTTAGCACTACAGTGAGAGCTCCTCAAGGCTGCATGAAATTTAAAAAGAAAAACCTATTCCAGACAGCATATCCAATCATACACACAGAGCTTTTTTGGTGTTCAGTAATCAAGACAACGGAGATAGCCTTTAGTAGGTAAATACATCTTTATTGCATGGTATACAGAACAAACATGAGGTAATGGCGGTGATACAGCTCCTTTTATACAGTGACTATACATTTGAATGCTGCTGCCATCTCTGGTAGCAAGCTCGCATTCTTATGCAGCTGAGATATATTGTGTTCTATTACAGATTGCTTAAGGATACATTCTTTCCTGAAGTAGTTACATTCATCTTAAAGGTATAATGCAGCAGTTACATTCCATACACAACACCCCTTCCCCCTAGGATGGAATGAAGTCCTTCATCCAATATGGTTTCCCGCAAGTGCGCTTGGGACTTTTGGCTGCTGGGCTTGGTTCGTGGGCACTAGGGGTTCTCTGTCCGCTCAGTTCTCACCCTGCAATGGGAGAGTTAGACTCGTTAGCGGTCTGCCATGTTTGTGCAGCCCCTGACTGGGAATATGGGGAAGTGGGGGTGAATTCTAACCCTGAGAAACCGGGGGCACCTGGGACTAACTCAAAACCCCTCTTCTCGCTCGGATGAGTGGGGTACCACTTCGCAACCCCCCCGGCTTCGCAAATCAAAATCAAACTCTTCCTCAAACTCATCTCTCTCTTCCAAAGCATACAGATCCAAAGGGTATGGATTTGTGTCAACCTCCTCCTCCCCTGGTGAGGATCGCGGATCTGCATTTGTACCTGAGGAGGTTCTTGTGTCTCCCCCTTGGGATAAGCGGGTGGGGGAGGATCCTAACGTTGAATTTCCTGGCTGGGTGTCTACACCCTGCCTGTCGGTGGCCCGTCACCTGAGCTGGTCGGCATGCCTCTGCCAGAGTAGGCCTGTGCTGGTTTCTACACTGTATTAGACCAGCCCCATTTGCCCAAGTACTACTCCTGGGACCCAAGTTGGCCCTGCAGCTGCGTAATTCCTGCAATGTATGGACTCTCCTATTTCAAAACTTTTGGTGCTCCTAATTTCTATGTTTCTCCCTTTATCCTCCACCCTGGTTGGATCCAACCAGTCAAGAAGTGTTACGGCCAGCTGCGTTGACATATAACACAACAGGAACTGGCACAGTTGCAAGTTCAAATCCCCGGGGCCCATTCGCCGCAAGGCATCTTTTGTGGTCCGCACCTGGCGCTCTACCTGGCCATTAGTCGCAGGGCAAAAAGGGGCAGAGGTAACATGACGAATGGCATTTCTCTCTATGAATGCCTGAAATTCTGCTGACGTGAAGGTACTGGCGTTACCGCTCACAAGCAAGTCTGGTATGCCGAAACAGCTGAACACCTTGCACAATTGCTTAACTGTTGTGGCTAATGAGGTGTTGGACATCGGAATAACCTCCAACCATTTGGAGTATGCATCCATGATCAAAAGGAAAAGGGAGCCCCTGAAAGGACCCGCGAAATCAATGTGTACCCTGGACCATGGCCTGCGGGCTGTGTCCCATTCTCTGTGTGGGAGTCAGGACTCCTCGGGTCGAGAACCCTGGCAACTCTTGCAAGTGCTGACCATGTGCTCTATATCTGTGTCCTTACGGGGCCACCAGAAGTAGCTTCTGGCCAGCGCCTTCGAGCGCACAATCCCTGGGTGGCTGATGTGCAGGAGCTTGAGTACCTTCAACCTCAACGACTTAGGAATGACCACCCACTGACCCCAGAGGAGACACACCCTCTCCGTGGAAAGCTCAGCCCTCTTCCTGAAATATGCCGAGAATTCATCTGCCGGGAGAGCCGATGGCCACCCTTTTCTTACCCAGGAGCTAACTAGGGAGAGGACTTTGTCCCTCTCAGTGGCTTTGGCGAGGACAGCTGGCACTATCGGGGGCAAGTCGAGAGCCTCGATCAGGAGCACCTGGTGGTCCTGATCGACCTCGCACTCGGGGTTTCCCAGCTGGGGCAGGGGGGACTGGGAGAGTGCATCCGCATGGCTAATGTCTTTCCCCAGCTGGTGTACCAACGTGTGCTGGTAGGCGTTGAGAAAAATGGCCCATCGGAGCATCCTGGGGGACAGAATCTGTGGCGTGGGCTTGCCTGTCTGTTTGCATGTAATTGCGCTCTGCCTTTGAAAGGGATCTAGAGTAGAAGGCCACTGGGGCTTCCTGCCCGCTCTCCAACACGTGGCACAGTACTGCCCCCACCCCCACTGGTGAGGCATCACAGACCAGGACCACAGGCTTCCTTGAGTCGAAATGGGTGAATATGGCCTCTGAGGACAGAAGCTGCTTCAACTCGTTGAACGCCTTTTCCTGGCATTCCCCCCAAAAAAACCACTTCTCTTTTGAGCAGAAGGTGAAGTGGCTCTGCCACTGATGCCTTCCTGGGCAGGAAGGAATGATAGAAGTTAAGCAGACCCAGGAAGGACTGCAATTCGGGCTTGGTGGCAGGACGAGGGGCATTTTGAATGACCGAGACCTTCGACTCGGAGGGCTTTATACCATCAGGGGTTATTTGGAAACCCAGGAACTCTACCTCCCTCGCAAAAAACACACATTTGTCCTTTCTCAGCCTCAGCCCCGCTTTCTCGAATGTGCCCAGAACCCTGTCTAATCTTTTGGCTAATTCCGACTCACTCCCCACAGATATTAATATGTCATCAAAATATGGGAGAACTCCAGGGAGCCCCTTTAACAGGCATTCCACAAGGGACTGAAAGATCCCGGGGGCAGAATTAACGCTGAACTGTAGGCTTGTGACCTTAAAAGCCCCCTTGTGTGTTACAATCATCTGCGCAGCGGCTGCAGCTGGGGTTACCATCAGCTGTTGGTATGCTTGTGCCAAATCCAATTTGGTGAAACACCTCCCCCCGTGCAGTGTGGCTAATAGGTGGCTTACTACCGGCACCGGGTACGCATTTGGGCGAATTGCCTTATTGATCGTGCATTTGTAATCAGCACAAATCCTAACCTCCCCATTAGCTTTGAGTGCTGTTACAATAGAGGTTTCCCACTCCGCAGAGTCCACTGGGACCAAAATTCCCTGGCCCACCAGTTTGTCCAGTTCCGCCTCTATTTTGTCTTTGAGGGCAAAGGGTACTCTCCTTGGCTTGAGCCACACAGGCCGGACCTCCGGGTCCAGGTCGAATGAAACTGGGGGCCCCTTGCATTTCCCAAGCCCCTTCTCGAACACTGCCAGGTGTGCATTACACACGTCCTGGATTGGGTCAGCCCCGACAGCATGAATACCTTCTATCACAATCCCCAGCGGCTGGAACCATTGTGTCCCCAGCAGGCAGCAGGTCCCCTCCTTAAGGACTACTAGGGGCAGCTTCTCATTGTACTTTTTAAATTTAACTGTAAACTCCCCCACCCCTAATACTGGAATTGCATAGTCTTGAACGTCCCGCAAGTTGGTTTTTAAGGCTCTTAGCTTGGGTCGCTCATTGGGGGGAATGCGCAGGAACTCTCACTTGGAGATAATGGAGTAGGATGACCCTGAGTCTAACTCCATTCTAACTGGGACCCCTTGCAACAGTACCTCAACATAAAAACGGGGGTGCCCCAAAGACATGCTGCACACGCCTGTGTCATCGCCAACGAGGGATCTTCGAGATGCATGGTGCACTTCTGAGATGTCGTCGTCGACAATCCTGCTGATGCATCCGATCTCCGTGGGGGCCGCTCTGGTGGGCCTTTGTTCTCCTCTCGCCGTCGCCTGAACACCTTGGTGATATGGCCCTGCCGTCCACAGCTGTGACACTTGGCCTTCCGGAACGGACACTTACTCCAGTTGTGGGATGCTCCACAGCCATCGCATCAGTGACCTTGCTTCACTTCTCCGCCAACTCCTTTCTGACTTTCTGGATGCCTTCAACCTCACTGGAGCCCGAGCCCGCGTTCGCTGAGGCCTCTGAGGACAAGGGAGGTGACATCGGGGAGCGCGGTGCTCGCCAGGCCGCTTGGACCATGTTCGCTGCCCCTTCAAGCAGTGGGAGCCTTGCCTTGAACAGCTTGACTCTGGCCCTCATTGCTTTGGCTGCCTGCACTTCTTTCATCACAGTTTGGAAAGTCAGATCATGGCCATGGTTTATCAGTTTTCTTTGAGTCTCTTCATCCCACAGGCCGCAGAGCAGGCGGTCCCTAAGGGCAATCTCAAAGTTCTCCCACTCACATGGCCCCACTGCCAGGCGGAGAGCCACCGTGTAGTCAGCCACCAACTCTCCCGGGTGCTGGTCCCTCCTCCAGTATGCAGCTCTGGCCGTGAAGATGGAAACCGTTGGCTGAAAATGCCCCCACAATGCCACCAGAAGTTGTTTGAGGGGGACCTCCTCCACTTTTCTAGGTGCCATTAAGTTCACCAGGAGCTTCATTGTGGGGTACCCGATCAGCGTGATGAGATGGGCCCGCTTCTTCGCCTCATTGGTGATGTCAGCAACCGCCAGCACACTCCAAAAATGCTTCTCGAACAACTCCCATTGTTCTGGGTGCTTGATATCAAAGGTAGGTGTTGTCTTGATTCCGTGGGACGCCATATCCTATCCTCATCGCCAATTTGGTGTTCAGTAGTCAAGACAACAGAGATAGCCTTTCGTAGGTTAACACATCTTTATTGCATGGTATACAGAACGAACATGAGTTAATGGCAGTGATACAGCTCCTTTTATACAGTGACTATACATTTGAATGTGGAACCACGGTAGCCTATTGGTTACGGTCGGTGTGACATCATTTGGGGTCACGCCTTCTTCACCAGGTGTATGTGTGGCGGGAATAGTTCCCGCGGCTGGAGGTAGTTGGGGAATGTGTACCATGTGAGCCGAATGTTTGCTGCTGCCATCTCTGGTAGCAAGTTCGCATTCTTATGCAGCTGAGATACATTGTGTTTTATTTCAGATTGCTTAAGGATACATTCTTTCTTTGAAAAAGTAGTATGTGGAATTGCAACTCCCAGAAAAAAAATCACCTGTCATTGACAGTAGCCGTGTTGGCTATACAATTCTGAAATTGTTTTCCACTAAAGTAACTTTCCCAAAAAGTTTAGTATTCATTATGAAGAAAACCTCATATCAGCTAACTATATTTCCTCTTTTATTGGCAGTACATACACTTTCCCTCTCCATTTGTGTATTTGTCAGAAGTGTGAGGGAAGTGTGTTTTGGTGGTATTGCCTTTCACTAAATTGCCTTTATGAAGCATAATGCCATGTGCTATTTCTGGATGGCACAGATGGTGCTTATAACCCAGCCCTGGAGCCTGAAAGTTCTAGAAATCTATGCTAGTGGATACTCCAAAGGAAAGAATTTATTTTTTCACTCCCCCCTTTTTTACAGCATTCAACTTTGAGAGTTGGTGGCTGTACCTGAGAGTTATGATGCATCAAGGTGACCTTGTTCATAGCAGCGATTTTCTTATTCTGAGTAATTCATCCAGAGTGGCCATTCCTTCATTTCCATAAGCAATAAAACAACCTTTTTGTAACAAACACAGGAATTCACTGAAATGGCACTAAAAATTGATCAGACTGAAATGAGTGCCAGACTATAAGGATTAGTGACTCATAGGTTTGACTGGATAGTAGATTGACAGGAGACTCTCTGTATACGTTAGGGGAATGGTACCAATAGCAATTACACTTATATCCCACCACATAGCGTTTAGTGCGGTTCACAAGTTAAATAAGCATTTTGCCCCCAACATACTGGGTACTTATTCTGTTGATCTCAAAAGGATGGAAGGCCAAGTCAACCTTGAGCCCTGGTCAGGATTGAACTTACAATGTTCTGGCTGCAGTACAGCAGTTTAAACAATGCACCACCAGGGCTCTTTGAATTGCATGTATGTTCTTCTGCATGGTCTCTCTGAATGCATACAAAGGGTTAAGTTCTAGTGCAAGCGTAGATGATTCAGGAAGATCCAGAGCTGCAGCTGGAGCATTAGCTCACTGTGTGCAGAACACCTCATTTATGGCATCCACAGTGCAGCTCAAATGGTGCATGGACTGCAGGACAAAATCCCACAAAAAAAAACAAAAAAAAACAGGCATGCTCAATATTTGCTTCAAATATCAAAGTGCCAGGACTCCGAACCGCGAAGCAAGCTCCGTATTTTTCTTCCTCGTGGTTTTTCCCTACCACCTCTACTGTTACAAAAGGGACTAACTGCAGCTCAACCTCTTTAATGAAAGGAAAGTGAAGCCTAAGAACAAGTGGAGAAAAGTAACTGCTGACAAGACTCTCTGTATCACCTTACTTGCAAAAGCAGGGATAAAGAGGGGTCTCTGGAGGCCTTTTTCAGTGAAAACAACAGCTGTCAAAAGAAAGAGAAGCTTAACAAGAAAGAATTTCAATGTGGTTTGATTTGGCTAATTAAAATTGCATGTGCCCTGTGAGTATGCTCGGATTACTGAATGTCCGAAAGTTAAATACCCATTTATTTACATCCTAGGCAAGTTTTAAATTTATACACAACCCTTCATGAAAATGTGTTAAAGTTATATGCACTATCCTTCTGGGGAGAATGGTTTAATTAACTCTATAATTTCCCAGTACAACTAGGGACAAACTCTTCAGAAGCAAGCTAGGTTAAATAGCTGCCTCAGGCTGCAAATGCTGAGATGTGGGAAGTATCAGTGAGGTGGTGGAAAGAGAGCATTTTTTTGGTCATATGGTTTGCTGTCCTGTTCCATCCTCTTAAAATAGGTATGATGAAGGATGCTGTTCCATTGTCAGTGTCAACTAATGCTTAACCACTGGTCCAATCAAAAGTAAAGGCACTATAGTGTGTTGCCTCCAGCAACAAGGTATCTTGCTAAGCCTGCTAATTACATTTGTGCATACAAAGTGGGGAATGACTATAGTTAATTTCTTCTCTGCTGGTATCTGTACACTCCAGGATGTCCACATATGTGTCATTAGAAAAAGAGCATAGATCTACATATTTGCATATAAATATGGATACAAGTTTAGAAATGATCGCTTTATTTTAAACTGCAGCAAAAATACACCTTGCAGTAGTAGGGAAGACAATGATACATTAATGTTCAGTCTGCTGTCTAGATGCTAATTCTTAATGGTCAACTTCAAGGTCCTGTGTCTCCTATCTTTATTGTGGACTGGACCAGAGACAACCCTCCAGACAGGAAACACCTTGAAACAAGATAGCTGTTCTTGATCATGAATGACAAAAAACTACTTTTCTGTGCTCCCAAGAAGAAAGGCTAGATGGGCCATCATCACCCACTAGCCTGGGAACCCAGGACTTCAGGATGTCAAGTTCTCCAGGCAAATTCGGGGTTAATGTAATAATGGATTATCTTCCAAATAATGAAATCAGCAGTCCAGGGAAACTTTGGAGTAGGTTGACACATAAGAGGAATTGGAGGTGAATGAAGAAGAGGATGGATGATATAAAAGAGGCTCTAGATACAGAGGGGGAAAGAATGTAGTTGTAGATAGTGAAGATCACACAAAGATTCCTCCTCCCTGAGAACTGAGGAGAGGAAAGTGGGGTGATACTCCAAATTAGGCACAATTCTCTTGGAATTGATAAAACTGTCCACTACAGCCTATTACTCCTGCAAATGGAATAAATTTCAGCAATTTACACTAGCCCAATTCTCCATCACTCCATAACCTTCTCCATCTCAAAGAATACAGCCTCAGCCATTTCTCGCTCAGGGTATACCTTTCTGATATCACAGCCTACTAGGGCAAGCTCTCTAAGACCAAACATTTCTTCAAGAACACAACCCTTAAAGTGCTTTTTGAAGAGCCTCCACAATCCTTATCCAGACCTCAAGTTGTCATGTTTCCAGTGGTCCCTGCAGCAGCTTACTTAAGCATAGTAAGTCATACATAGTTAAAAGTAGGCTTATTTGAATTAATTGAATTAATTGAGGAGTGGACTCACTACATTCCTATTGCTTCAGTGAGTCCACTGTAGCACAATTTACTATGCTATGCTAAGCAACAGGATTTGGGCCACTGTTTTATTATTGCTAAGCCAGTAAGTTTTCAAGGCCAAGCAGGGATTTTAATTCAAGTCTCCTGAGTCCTGGTCCATCACTATATCCACTACAACACACCATTTCTCATTGTGAGACAACCATTCAGACAATGCAGTAATCACATTTGCCATTGGGGGTAGCTATTGTATTTATCTGTTCCATTACAGAATGACAACATAGTTATGGGTGGAGGATTTGGAACAGAAAAGTTGTATTTTCCAGGAAAAACAGAAATACTATTTGAAATGTTCAATGGTGGAAAATAAACCATATGCATTGGTGGGTGGACATTACTCTCTAACAACCCACCTTTTAACCATTAGGTCTTTTTATATTACAAAGAACACTTTGCAGGTTGAAATTCAAAATATTTATATATGAGATATGAAAATATGAGATTATATATATAACATATAACTTGCTGCATACAAAATTAGCCATCAGGCATACAATGGAGATATGTCATCAATAGAGCTGGGAACTGCAGCAAAATGAGACATTTAGGAAGATGAATAAGTACCACTGGTGAGGTACAGGACAGGAGTTCTCAAACTTTTGGGCCCATGGATACGATCACAAAATGCTTGTCATAGAGCAGTCATTGCTTTACAAAATGGTTGCCATATCACACACAAACCAAGGTGGATGGGTAAAGAGAACAACAGATATAGCAAACAGCTTAAATGCACAGTCTCAGAAGAGGAACAGGGAAACTAAAGAAAGGCTAAGACCCTAAGAGATGGCAGAGAAGGTGACGAAAATGGCACCCTTTTCACTTTCTCTCTTCTAGATACTTTCCCAGCGCTGTGCATTCAGGACCTAATCTGGAAATATACATTGAGGTGATTTTTGAAAGAATGAGGTTTTTAAAATTTCCTCCACTATTTCTAGGTATTTTTGAAGACTGCCCTTATCCTCTCTTTGAACTGGAGGGCACAGAGGATTTGTGGGTGCCGGAACGGACCTGCAGGTAATGTATTTATAAAAGGTTATGACTAAGGAATTATGAATGGACAGCTATGTCTGCACTCTGTCAGAACAATCACAAAATATACCGATAACTGTTGGGTCCTTGAGAAGGCAAAGGAACAGGGTATCTTGCATCTGTTAGAGCGGCAAATGATTTGGGGGGAGGGGGGAGGGAATGCTGTCAAATAAGGCTGTTTAATAAAGGTGAGGAATATAGAACCCTTCTATCATTCAACTTCTGTTGGCTTTTGATACAACTATAGAATTCATGTGGGGAATTGAAGATTTATTAAAAAGGGCCTTGTAACATTTATTACTCACATTTCTGAGTAATGGGAAGAAAATAGGGATTTCTCTCATCCTTTCTGATTTTTCATCACTGTAGTAACACAAGTGTACAGAGTACTTAATGAAATGCCAGCTGTGAATTGTTTTGTGGTGTTCTAATGGCAGGTAGCAGCATCAATAGCTAAACCCCACAAGTAATTCAGCCTTGCAGTGCTTGCAGTGAGACACATTTATTTACTCTTGAGTCATCCTATGAAGGTACTGGAAATATCTTAACATATAACAGAGGTGCACAGATCATTGTCTTCACATGACATATCTGTGGTGCCATCTTGACAATGATTTAATTAACAGGAACATCTTCGATGAGCCAGTAATTTTTGTCTCTGTGACAGTATCTGCATGTGAGAGGTATAGGAGCAAGTTGTGGGAGAATCTCAAGACGGAAACATGAAGTTGGGTTTCATGAAAAAGACTGAACCTTGGTTTTTGTCCAACCAGAATTTTAAAAATCCAGCTCATTTGATGCTTTGACTTTTCAGAATGATGCTGTTTATTGTGGGCAAACTTTCATTAGTGACTCAGAAGCAGTAACTCTACACAATGTAAGTAATTAGAGGAATTATAAAGAATGAGTCACACCTGAATGTACGTCATTCAGGGCAGGCTTTCTGTAATCTGGTGCCCTCCAAAGACTGGAACTACCATTAGGTACAATGAGTCGGCTGCAGTGTGAATATTGAGGGGGAAGGAGCAAGAAATATTGGGCAGATAGAGATGTCATCCTCCCAGTCAATCTTCCTGAACTTCCAGCTGCTCTCCTCCATTGTAGGATAGAACTGTGTAAGTCTGTAATTTGCTCTCTAAAGTGGTGTGAGTCTCAATGTAGTAGAGCAGGAGTTCTCAACCTTTTAAAGCCGGGGACTGGGTCATGCTCCCTCAGACAGCTTTTGGGGCCAGATGGCCATTTTGCCCTTCCTCCATTACATTGCACTTCCTGGTGTGCTTGAGGGGGGGGGAGACATGAAATGGTGCCATGGGCCACATTTGGCCCACGGGTCACAGGTTGAGAATCCCTGTGGTAGAGGGGTAAATTAACCAAGTAAATTAACCAAGCGAAGGACTCTATCTTGTCCTTCATTTGGGTAGCAAAATTGGCTTGTGCCAATTAAAGTTTCCCACTTTCATGGATGAGAATTCCTAGCATTTTCAGCATGGCCAACATCTGTGTGGTGGCTAAGGGTAGCATGACTCAGGGCCCAACACTTTTGTAGAGCACCATATTGAGAAATCCTTAGACTTTCCACTGTCACTTGTAGCTGAGTGCCCATATGAAAAAAAAGATCAAGCTAAGAATTAAAAGCAACTTTGTCTACAGTATTTGATCTCTGATGACAGATTAATTCTTGCAAGTCTTAGTTACTGCCTTAGAGCAAAATCTATGGAGGAAAGAAACAATAAATTCATCTAAAATGTAGAATCACATGAGATCAACATCGCACTGGAACAAATATGTCACTATGGGTTTTTGTCTTGTCTTGTTTTAAATGTATTTCCAGTAGTCACAGCAGCCAATTTTGCAACACTTAGCTGTAGAAACTGTAAGAGAGATGTGAGAGAAACTTCCATGTTATATCCATCTACTTACCAGACATAACAAGGGGGTTCTACCCTGTCCCAATTCCAATAAAGAATTCAGACAAGTCATGTTACACATAGTTTTATCCCCCTTCCCTACTTGCCATATATTCTGCCCATTCTGAACTTTGTTAATATTTATCACTAGCAGGGGTGCCTGGCTTTGCCTGGGTGGGGTTTGGGGGGCCCTGTCCTACCTCCCAGGGTTGCACTAGTGTGGGGCATGTGTTGCCGCAGGTGGGCCAGCATAGGACAAGCCAGAGGTCGGAGCCGGGGGCTGCGTGGGATGCTTCCAGGCTGAGCAGAGAGTGTGGCTCCATGGCTGGGCAGGCCAGGGCAGGCCAAGGGGCAGCGACCGCACTCCCAGCCCCACGCCGTCACAGGCAGTGCCACCCCCTGCTCAGGATCCCCTGCCCGACCGGCCATCCCACCTTGCCTCACCACAGTGGATGGACATCGCGGCCTGCCTCCTCTGCCCTCCTGAAGGGTGCCTTGGGCAGAGGCAGGGGATTCACTTGAGGGGAAGCCACTGCCGTGGTCCGCCAGTCTCACGGCCGCTCCTTCCAAAGGAGACTCATTTACACCCAAGGCGACCCTTGGAGGGTGGAGGAGCAAGGCTCCAGTAAGGGAGGCTCCATGGGGGGGCAGGTGGAGGACTCCATATGGTTCCCCCATGTGGTTCCTCCCACTGCCTGAGGCGCCCCTCAGGAGGATGGAGGAAGAAGCCGCGATGTCCACCCGCCAGAGTGAGGCAAGGTGGGATGGCCGGTGGGGCAGGGGCTCCTGAGCAGTTGGCCTGCCCGGCCACGGAGCCATGCTCTCTGCTCGGCCTGGAGACATCCCACGCAGCCCCCACCTCCGACTCCTGTCCTGTCCTGCTGCTGCCCGTAAGGAAGGGCGGGCAGGCAGGCTTCTGCGCATGCATGGACTTTTTGCACATGCCCAGTCACATGCCACCTGGAAGGGCAGGCAGGCTTCAGTGCATGCGCGGACTTTGGTGCATGTGTATCCGGGCCCCGCTGGTCATTTCTGCCAGCCGGTGTGGGGGGGGGCTTTGCAGCCCATTTTCAGGGTCCCAAACCCCAAAATGGGCTGCCAGTTCCCTGCGCTGGCACACCTGACTGTGCAAGGTAGGCATGCACGCAATTTCCAGCGCGATCGGTGCTGGGGTGTCGATTTCCATAAGGAACTCACCCCACAACACCTTGATTTTATATATTAAGACTATCAGGGGTGCTTGGCGTTGCCTGGGGCAAATATCTTACTCTAGTTGGTTTGTAACGTGGCATTTCCCTTCCCTACATAGTTTGGCCCCAGCCATGTATGCCCCCCCCCCACACACAGAAATAGACAGAGGTGAATGTACCCTGGGTGAGACATTGTCGGAGTCTCTCCTCTCTCTGCTCGGTTTCACCCTGAATCCGCTGCCTTTTCATGTCCTGTGCCTGTTCCCTGCTCAGGATCCCCTGCCCGACTGGCCGTCCCACCTTGCCTCACCACAGTGGTGAGTCAGCCTTTTCCTCTTCTTGGGCGGCATCCTGTCAATGTCAATGTGTAGAAGTAGATGTGGTTAATCTTTTTGGTTTGTAATGTGGTGAGCTTCCCAGGCCCACTCCCCCCATGTTGTCTGCCTCTCCCTATGTGCTGGTAGGCTCAGTTCCCCCATTAGCTGCCAGGGCCAGGACCCCACCGCATCGGCCGTTGGCCCCCTCACATGCTGTTCCCCCCACCTAACTAAGCGTGCATCCCGGGCCAGCTACCCACACACATTGGCTGCCCCTCCCCATGTGCTGGCAGGCTCATTCCCTCCATGCACTGCCAGTGCCCTGCCCCCCTGCATTGCTACCCCCATGTGCTGTTCCCCCCGCCCACCTCTGCATGCTTCCCAAGCCATCCCCCCATGTTGCCTGCCCGTCCCCACATGCTTGAAGGCTCAGGTTTCCCCCCACATGTTGGCTGCAGGCCCCCCACATGCTGCAATGCCCAGGGGGCCCCCATGTGCCCTACCTGTTGCCAGCATCCCCCTCACATTGCTAGCCCCTCCCCATGTGCTGGCTGCCACCCCCCATGCTGCAGTGCCCAGCCCCAGTGCCCTACCTTGTCCAGGCAACAGCCGTCACTGTCTCCGCCTCTGGCTGGCCTGGCCACTGTAGTGGGCCTGAGGTGTGTGGCCGTGCATCCCGCAATGTCTCCTGTGTGACCAGGCAATGCCCGGCTCTTCCGGGCTGTGGAGTGGCACCCGGCAGCGTCTCCCGCATTGCCAGGCAATGGCTGACGCTCATCCAGATTGCACGTGCAAACTGGATGAGTGTCAGCCGTTGCCTGGCAATGCAGGAGACGCTGCCAGGCACCGCTCCTCTGGGTTGCACGCACAACCCGGAGGAGCCGGGCATTGCCTGGCCATGCAGGAGATGCTGCTGGGCATACCCCCACACTGCCGGTGGGCACCCCGTGTGCTGAAGGGCTCAGAGACCACCACCCCAGGCCCCCTACCTGGTCCTGGTAGTGGCTGTGGCAGTCCCACTTCTGGCTGTAGTGGACGTCACAGTCTGACTGGGGCATGTGGGTGCATGCTCGGCAGTGTCTCCTGCATTGCCAGGCAACGGCCACTGCTCATCTGGGTTGCGCGCTCAAACCGGATGAGCCGCAGCTATTGCGTAGCAATGCGGGAGACGCTGCCGGTGGCCACCCTGTGCTGCCAGGCTGAGGGCCCTCTCCTGCCTTGCCCCCAGACCCCCATGGCTCACCTGCCATAGGAACGGTAGGCCTACCTTCAGCGCCTTGGGTGTCGGCTCGTCCGGCCACGGGTGGCAGCTCAGGTGGCAGCTTGTTGTGCGGGTGGCATCTCAGGGCCAGCACTCCAGCACTGCCGCCTCACATGGCACATCTCAGGGCCGGCACTTCTCTGTGGTTCTGGCTGTGCCCCTGTGCTCTTCTCGCTGCTCTGCCTGCTGGCAGTCACCCCAGATTTCCAGTCTGGTGTGGAGACTGGTGGGGAGGCTGGTAGGCGGGGAGGCTTATGGGCATTCCTGGCCTGGCCGGTGGGTGCACCCCTTCAAGACCTGTTCTCAGGGGCAAGGGCTCTAGAGTGTGCTGCCGGTCCCCTGCACCAGCGATCCTGGGCATTGAAGGTGGGCAGGCACGTGGTTTCACGGTGATTGGTGCTGGGTTGTCATGTTGCATAAAGAACAAATGCCACGACACCTCAATTTTATATATACACTAGCAGAGGTTGCCTGGCATTGCCGAGCTGTTTTAAATTGTGTTGGAAGGTTAAATTGTGTTAATGTTTTTTAAAAATTGCTTAGTCTGTAATTTTAATTTTTTTAAATGTTTATTTATCTAATTTTTTTTGGCTTGGCTGTTATTATCTATGATCTACTTTTTTGGGTTTTTTTGAGGATTAATAAAATAACAAAGTATGATATAATTTTTTCAAATTGTTTTATGTAAGCGAATAATGTTTTAGTTTTTTGAATTTTTTTAATTAGTTGTACCGTAGGTAATAATTTAATAATGTAAAAGTAAATGTTTTTTACATTCAATGTTTTTAAAATGTGTTTAGATGTTTTGGGTTTAAATTTGAGTTAAAACTCAGCCCAGGATTTTTAAAAGTTTCTATTGTATTTTATTGACCTATGTTTGTGATTTGTGTTAAAGTGTGTTTTAGTGTAATTTTTTTACTTGTTTTTATTGGTGTGACCTTTTGTGTAAAATTTTTAATTTGTGTTATGTTTTTGATTTGTTTTTACTCTTGTGGCCTTTTGTGTGGAGCTATTGGGTGTTTTTGAATTGTTTTTACTATTGTGGCCAGCAGGTGGTGCTGGTAGGGGTTATTGTATTTTGACTGTTTTTCTCTCTCCTGGCCTCTGGGTGGAGCTTCTTCTGGTAAGTAGTCTCTTTCTTTATTCATTTCTTTTCTGGTCCTGGTGGAGGTAGGACATCTTTTGGTAAGTTTGCTTGTTTTCTTTCTTTTGTATGTGTGTGGGGGGTGGGGTTGGAATTTGTATTTGTTGTCTGTTTGTTTTGTTTTTGATTGTGTTTTTGTTTACTTCGTATTGTTTTTGGTGTTTTTGTTTTTGTGAATTTTTGGATGTTTTTGACTGTGTTTTTAGTAATTTTTTAAAAATTATTTATTTATTTGGTGGTGGGGAGGGGGCGTGGTCGGTGGGGTTAGGAAGGGTGGGCTGGGCTAGGTGGTGGGGAGGGGGCATGGTCATTGGGGGTTAGGAAGGGTGGGCTAGGTGGTGGGGAGGGGGGGTGGTTGGTGGGGATAGGAAGGGTGGGCTAGGTGGTGGGGAGGGGGGCATGGTCATTGGGGGTTAGGAAGGGTGGGCTAGGTGGTGGGGAGGGGGGCATGGTCATTGGGGGTTAGGAAGGGTGGGCTAGGTGGTGGGGAGGGGGCATGGTCGTTGGGAGTTAGGAAGGGTGGGCTAGGTGGTGGGGAGGGGGGCATGGTCATTAGGGGTTAGGAAGGGTGGGCTAGGTGGTGGGGAGGGGGTGTGGTCAGTGGGGGATAGGAAGGGTGGGCTAGGTGGTGGGGAGGGGGGCATGGTCATTGGGGGTTAGGAAGGGTGGGCTAGGTGGTGGGGAGGGGGGCATGGTCGTTGGGGGTTAGGAAGGGTGGGCTAGGTGGTGGGGAGGGGGCATGGTCGTTGGGGGTTAGGAAGGGTGGGCTAGGTGGTGGGGAGGGGGGCATGGTCGTTGGGGGTTAGGAAGGGTGGGCCAGGTGGTGGGGAGGGGGCGTGGTCAGTGGGGGATAGGAAGGGTGGGCTAGGTGGTGTGGAGGGGGCGTGGTCGTTGGGGGTTAGGAAGGGTGGACTAGGTGGTGGGGAGGGGGCGTGGTCGGTGGGGGATAGGAAGGGTGGGCTAGGTGGAGGGGAGGGGGCTTTATTGTGTTATGGTGCTTTGATTGTGTGGAGTTGTGAAAGTAGATCGGGGTTTCCCCTTTAATATCAGTGGGTGGGGGGTTGCGACCCCCCTCTCCACTGGCTCCCCTGGGGTTGGGAGGTTTGGGGGGACAAAAGGGGTATGTCCCCCCAACTCTTCTGGACCCAGGAGACCAGGGAGAGTGGATCGATCCCCCCTCCTTAAAACAACTCCATTTTTAAAGAGAAGAAACCGCTTGTTTTCTTCTCTTTAAAGACGGAGTTTTTTTTAGGATGGGGGGAATCGATCCACTCTCCCTGGTCTCCTGGGTCCAGAAGAGTTGGGGGGGCATACCCCTTTTGTCCCCACAAACCTCCCAACCCTAGGGTAGCCAGCGGAGAGGGGGATTGCAACCCCCCCACCTACTGATATTAAAGGGGAAACTCCATTCGGGACCTTCAGGCACCGTTGGTGAGGGAAAGAAAGCCAGCTGGTGTTTGCTTGGCTGTGAGGCGGTGAGTTGTTTTTCATTGGGGGTTAGGAAGGGTGGGCTAGGTGGTGGGGAGGGGGGCATGGTCTTTGGGGGTTAGGAAGGATGGGCTAGCTGGTGGGGAGGGGGGCATGGTCATTGGGGTTAGGAAGGGTGGGCTAGGTGGTGGGGAGGGGGCATGGTCGTTGGGGGTTAGGAAGGGTGGGCTAGGTGGTGGGGAGGGGGGCATGGTCACTGGGGTTAGGAAGGGTGGGCTAGGTGGTGGGGAGGGGGCATGGTCGTTGGGGGTTAGGAAGGGTGGGGTAGGTGGTGGGGAGGGGGGCATGGTCGTTGGGGTTAGGAAGCATGGGCTAGGTGGTGGGGAGGGGGGCATGGCCATTGGGGGTTAGGAAGGGTGGGCTAGGTGGTGGGGAGGGGGCATGGTCATTGGGGGTTAGGAAGGGTGGGCTAGGTGGTGGGGAGGGGGGCATGGTCATTGGGGTTAGGAAGGGCGGGCTAGGTGGTGGGGAAGGGGCATGGTTGTTGGGGGTTAGGAAGGGTGGGCTAGGTGGTGGGGAGGGGGGCATGGTCATTGGGGGTTAGGAAGGGTGGGCTAGGTGGTGGGGAGGGGGCATGGTCATTGGGGGTTAGGAAGGGTGTGCTAGGTGGTGGGGAGGGGGCATGGTCATTTGGGGTTAGGAAGGGTGGACTAGGTGGTGGGGAGGGGGCATGGTTGGTGGGGGATAGGAAGGGTGGGCTAGGTGGTGGGGAGGGGGACTTTATTGTGTTATGGTGCTTTGATTGTGTGGAGTCGTGAAAGTAGATCGGGGTTTCCCCTTGGTTTCTTTGCTTTAAAGACGGAGTTTTTTTAGGAGGGGGGGAATCGATCCACTCTCCCTGGTCTCCTGGGTCCAGAAGGGTTGGGCGGGCATACCCCTTTTGTCCCCACAAACCTCCCAACCCTAGGGGAGCCAGGGGAGAGGGGGATCGTAACCCCCCCACCCACTGATATTAAAGGGGAAACTCCAGTCGGGACCTTCAGGTGCCGTTGGTGAGGGAAAGAAAGCCGGCTGGTGTTTGCTTGGCTGTGAGGCGGTGAGTTGTTTTTCTTTTTAATTTTTCGAGCGCCAGTTTCCTCAGCGTTCTGCGCGCTTATGTCGCGCAGGACTCTGGGGCTTGTAGTTATGGGTTTGTGATTTGTGGTTGTGGTGCGTTTTTTTCCTGCGGCTCGATTTTGATTGGCCGCGGCGCGTTTTTCAATGTTTTTTGTGGTCGCGCCTCTCAGATTGATTGGCTGTGGTGCGGCGCGGTGCAAAGAACATTAGGAAAGGAAGTTGTTTCCCTTTTTTCGTGTTTGTGGGGCTCTTGCCCCACTGGCACATTTCTTAATCTTGCGTTTACCTGGGTACCCAGTTCGGGCGTGTGCACGAATGGTGAGTGCAGGCTAGTAGGGCCTGGCTAAGGAGCCTATGCAAAGTTCCAACGGTTAACCCTCAATTTTATAGGTTAAGATAGATAGAAGATGTCTGGTGGCTGAGCAGAGGATGAGTACTGAAGAGATTTGTAGCCTGCTTGGATGAAATTAGGCTGTTTATAAGTGAAAAAAGGCAATATCCAAGCTCAATGATATGGCCTGGCTTACCAACCTCATGTTTTTTTAAACGGATTTTACGCTGCACCTCAATGTACTGAACAAAAACTACAAGGTATAGGGGAAACAGCAGACAGGATGTTTGGTGCTATCAAAGCATTTCAGAGAGAACTGCAGGTTTTTGAAAGCGATCTTGAAATTGGACAGCTGAATTATTTTCCAACTCTAAAAATGCACCTAGAAAATTCTACAACATTTGCATACAATCCTACAAGTCATCAGGAAATCTACAAGGAATTTTCTAGCATTGTAGCAGGGTGAATTTTAGTAACAGATTTTTACAGTTCTGTAAACTGGAGACAACCCTGTGTTTTCTTACTTCTCCAGATAAAGCCACATTTAAAGAACTTGATCTTTCCTGCTTATACTGGTTAGATTTAAGAAATCTGGAAATGGAGCTATTGGATTTTCAAGGAAGTTTTATCTGGAAAAATAAATTCTATAACCTGCATGAAACACTTGAGAAGATAGAAGAGATTACAGAAGAGAGCAAGGATAGCTCTGAAAATGGAATCCTTAAAGTATGGAATTCTCTGCCAAATGATTTTAAGTCATTGAAAGCACTGGGAATTGCTTTCCTTACTTTGTTTGGATCATCTTATGCTTGTGAGCAGCTGTTTTCAGCTTTGAATTACAGTAAAACCCTGGGCTACAGACGCCTCAAGTAACAGAAAACTTGACTTGAGGAAGGAAGTTCTGAGGAAATGGCATCCCGATTTAGAGAAAAAACTTGTGATATGGAAAGGTTTTTTTGGGTGTTGTGATCAAATGGGTCACAAGTTATTCAACATGGAGTTTCTTGAGTTTTTAAACTGTCTTAGAATGTAGCATTGCTTCTTTGCAAAAGCCTCATAATTCTTTCTGCTGCACTTATCAAACAGATGGGCCTTGTAGAAGCTTCTCCAAGCTTCCCCTCTTTTGTCTTCTTCCTTTGGGAGTGTTTTCCTCCTTTATCGCTACTGCAACACCCCAGCCGCTTCACTTTACTACTTCTTCCTAGTTCTGGCATGTCCGATATGTAAACATCCAGAGTCTGGGATCACTAGATCCTTGTTATGAGAACCAGTGGTTGTTTATAAAAAAAACCTGGGCTCTAATTGGCTGTATGCTAATTAGGTAGGCCAAGCTCATGTCTTTCCTATAGGCACATGGGTTTGGATTTGGAAGTTAGTTCGAGTTTCGTGGGCTTCTGAGATGCACACCTCAGAAGGGAGAGGGGGCCTCTAAAACATAGCCCTTTCTCTAAACCAAGTAATTATGATTACTTAGCTTAGTCCAGTTTTCTTTTGTTTCTTGGGAGAAGGCCTGAGTGTGGATATCCCTATCCGTCCTTTTTTATTAGTCTTTTTCTATGCTGTACTTTTGTATCCTGAACCACTGGAAGAACTGTTATTTCTACAATATGTTTTGAGAACAATTAACATTTTTACTTCATCAATAATGCCTGTTCTTTTGGAGAGGGGGTAAGACAAGAGTTGCTATATACCACACGCAACCACATTTAATACAGTACTCTCCATATGTGTGTTTTTTACAAATATAGAACCTTGTTGGGCTTTTACAATGGATATGTTGTATGTTTTATACTTTTAGAGTCTTTTTTAAAGTGAAGTTACAGGAGAGTAAGAAACTGTGGTAAAAATCATGATGGTTCTAGCATAAATTCCATCTGTGTCCCAAACTCTCAAGTAGACACAACTTAAATAATATGGCAAATCTGATCTCCCACCTCTCTGTTTATAAAATACAGCTATAAGGAAGGGGGCAATTTGGATAGGGCAGCTGTACGGCCATGACATTTTCCTCAATGAAAAAACTGTGTGTGTCCTCAAGCAATTTAGAATAAGCTTATTTTGTCTTATAAATTTTCCTTAATTATGCAATCGCTAGGGATAACGGGAAAATGCAGCAGGGAAAGTCTGCCCAAACTTTCCCAACCCCATGGACTTAACATAAATTGAGATGTTCTGTACCAGCTTTTTAGGAATATTTAAAGCAGGAATTTTCTTAATGGAACACCTCTGTCTAAATTTCATTGCAGTGTTAATGTAGGCTGCTGCTGCTGGGATGTTAGTTCACTCCTCTGGAGGATACTGTGTGATTGGTACTGGAGGCTGATTTAAATAAATGGAAAGCCAAGTAGTTCTGTTGATCCACAGGCCTGGGGCTTTAAATAAGCTCTTCCCCTCCTTTTTAAAAAAACATTGCTCCAGTACACTATTTCCTATTAACAATGAATGAAAGTGTGTCTGCCTCTGAGGCAAAGCTCCAAGATGAAGAAATTTAGATACCTGGCACACCATAGGGATCTTCTGGGCATGTGCCAGGGCTGTTTATGTTCAGTTTCTAAAATACGTTTATTTTAATTAAGTGAAATATGTCTTTGTATCTGAACCCTATAATGAAATCTTCAATTACAAAAAGTTTTATTGAACACTTTTATTTTACTGTGATTGGGTGCTTCTTTTTTCTAATTTTGTGGTTTTGTAGTCTCTTGATCACCTAAAAATAAGTAGAGCAAAAAAGCAAAAACAGATAGTGGAACAGCATTCCAGTGCCGGATTAAGCTAGCGTGGGACACATAACAAATCATGTCAAGGGGCCCTTGCTTAGATTTAGGATACCTAAATTCTAAATATACAAACTCCTTGCTTACTGCCTTTAGATTGTAATATGATGTAGCTGTTGTCTGTTTTCCCATTTAACATATCTATCTATCTATCTATCTATCTATCTATCTATCTATCTATCTATCTATCTATCTATCTATCTATCTATCTATAAGAGAGGTGTGCGGTATGTGTGTGCGGTATACAAATCCACACCCATGGAATGATCCCCATGAAAGTCGGCACACACGTACAATGGGCATGCAGGGTCAGCACTGTCAGGATCAGGACCACCAGGAGGGGCTGTGCCCCACAAATTGAACAAAAAAGAAAAACTACAACTCCCAGCACACAGTGTGGCATGCCCCAGCCAATCAGGGAGGCCAGCACGCATGCAGAATAGACGGGGCAACAGCCACACGGTTGGCAAAGCCAATGAACACCGCCCGCACAGAACACAGCTGTGGAAGCCTCCAGCGACCATGGCTGGAGAGCACGGGGCCGCTGCAGGCAGGCTGCTGCTGCAACAGGACTCCGGCGGCTGGGGTGGTGGGGCCCACATGCCCACAGCCGCAGGGCCCATGGCGAGGTGTGGTGGCAGTGCAGCAGGCCAACTCACACACTGGGCCACAGCCCCCAAACAGGTCACTCCGGATGCCAGGCCAAGCCCCTGTGCTCAGCCTATAGCCACCAACTCCACTGCATCACAGCCATAGCCACCCAGCCCACAAAGACCGGTGGCCATGTAGACAACACCAGGAGAGGCCACGACCTGCAGCTGACAAGAGAAAGAGGGGGTAAGAGCGGGGGTGCAGCAGAGGGGGCGCTGAGGATTAGGAGACACACCCTCACGGCCCGGGCTTGCTGGCGGGCTCAGTGAATTCAGGTCATGGCCCAGGGGAGCAGCCTCCTATACGGCCTTTCCATGGCTCCAGAAGCGCCTCTGCAAGGCCCTCCTTGGCCTGCTTAGCAAGGAGAGGGGGTGGGATCCGGTGGAAAAGTGTGGCCAGGGGAAGGGCAAAAAAAAAAAAAATCCAGCAGCTGGCGGTGGCAGGGAGTCCCTGATTGGCCATGAATCCCCCTACCTACCTAGCCAGCCAACCTCCACCTCCCCGACCTACTTCCTGCCTGGCCGGACGGCCAGCACAAGACTTCATCACAATTCCTTTCCTCCTCCTCCACCTCCTGCTTTCTGCACAAGCCGCGGCGGAGATCGCGGCGGAGAAACAGGACTTCTGGGTGTAGCTGGAATTTATATCCGCTCCCCCCGCTCACACACACACACACACACACACACACACACACACACACACACACACCGAGTGTGAATGAAATAGAGATAGAGTGAGAGAAGAGAGAGAGAGGGAGGAAGAGAGGGAGGGGAGAGCCGAGGCAGGTGTGTGTCGGGGGTGGGGGCATCCATAAAACAAAATTTAACCACAAGTGTTGCATTTCAATAAAAAAATTCCCGAGCGAAGCCGGGCACTAAGCTAGTCTAACAATAAAGCCTGGCTGGAACTACATATTCCATGCTATAATATTGCCAGAAGTAACAATGAGTTACGAAAGCTTGAAGAGTTTTGAATTTTTAAAGTGACCTAGAAGAGGTATTGTCTCATTCCTGTGTTTGTTCGAAAAAGAAGGTCCCTTTTTCCCACCTCTCCCATTCGTTTACTTTCATGCAAGAGGTTTGGGGGGCACTATCATTAAAATAAAGTTAAGGTTGCCCTTGCTCGAAAGCCAATAGTATTTGACACTAGGGTTCAGTGCTCATCTCTGTTTATTAGCCAAAAAGCCAGCACTGTCTGCGTCTGCAGACATTAACATGGAGATGTGGCAGGCATGCCTCAATACTGAATGCTGTTTACCTTTCCAGTTCCCACTGAAGTGGTTCCGCGAGGAAGGAAGAAGTGGAGGAAGGAAGAGAAGATCAGAGCCAAGAATGGCTGGGGGGGGGGGTCTTTCCCCTTTAAACACATTGGCTTACTTGAGTGAGGAGGTGTCTTCCCTCCCTCCTCCCCCCCTGCAGCCTTGCACATCTCCCTACCTGGCGGGCAACAAGGCAGGCTGGCAGGCAAGGAACGGAAGGAATGCTCGCTCCTGGGAGTGCCGGCTGCTTGGAGTTGGTGGGAGAGAGAGCTGGCTTCTCCTCCTCCTGCCTCCCCTCGGGAATAAAGGACGCAGGAAGGGCAGTTGGGTGGGTTGACAGCGTGGCACAGTGCCTCCAGAGATGCGGGGCCCGTAGCATTTGCTACTCTTGCTATATGGCTAATCTGGCACTGGAGCATTCAAAGAGGCCTGGAGTGATTGAATGCAATCAAAAAGCATTATGCATTCTGTGCAGTGAAAGGGTTGTGTGTTGCACATCAAGTGTCAGAAGACACTTTGACACCAACCACAAAACCACAAAAGTGTTGCCAAACTTGGTGATTCTGAAAGGATTTTCTTGACGGGGAATTGAGGAGGTATCATTCCCAGCATCTTAATTTCTTCAACTACCTCTCTAGAAATAATCATCTGATAGCTTCCAGTTTTCATATTTCAATATGCATAGCAAAACATGGGGATATTATCAGCCTTGTTATCTGGGAGTACTGTAATTTCCTTTTTTATGATTTCCCAAGCAAGGATAAAATTATTCAACACATCTATACCTATAAATCTGTGCGTTAACAGTTGGAATGTGACAACGGATGTTGCACCAGGCCCCACTAGCCCCGACCGAGCCTCCCTGCACTCACCCGAACCGGGTTCGCAGGTAACTGTCAGGTTGAGAAATGTGGCAGTGGGCCAGGAGCCCCCCGAACGTGAACAAAGAAAAAGGACTTCAATTCCCAGCGTCCTTTGCACTGTGCAACCCCTCAGCCAATCAGGCTGAGGGATACGAGCACAGAGGAGGCTGAGAACGCGCGCTGACTTAAAAAAAAAAATGGTGGGAGCCAGAGGGGAAAACTTTAAAAGACACAGCTGGAGGGAGCCAGGAAAAGATAAGGGTTAGGTAAGGGTTAGGGGTGGGTGAGGGAGGCAATGAAAGGTGCTGGGTCCAGAAGGGTTGGGGGGACAGACCCCTTTTGTCCCCCCAACCCTACCAAACCCAGGGGACCAGGGAGAGGAGATCGAATACACCCCCCCCACACACACACACACGCACACACTCCATTTTAAAAGAGAAGAAACCACTTGGTTTCTTCTCTTTAAAAACGGAGTGGGTTTTTTTTGGGGGAGGTGGGGAATGATCCCTTCTCTGCTGGGTCCCCTGGCTCTGGAAGGGTTGGGGGGACAAACCCCTTTTGTCCCCCCAACCCTACCAAACCAAGGGGACCAGAGAGAGGAGATTGAATACACCCCCCCTCCCAAACACTCCTTTTTAAAAGAGAATAAACCACTTGGTTTCTTCTCTTTAAAAATGGAGTGTTGTTGTTGTTGTTGTTGTTTTGGGGGGAAACGATCCCTTCTCTGCTGGGTCCCCTGGCTCTGGAAGGGTTGGGGGGACAGACCCCTTTTGTACACCCAACCCTACCAAACCCAGTGGACCAGGAAGAGGAGATCGAATACACCCTCTCCCAAACACTCTGTTTTAAAAGAGAAGAAAGAGCTTGGTTTCTTCTCCTTAATAACGGGGTGTCCTGTGGGGGGAGGGAATCCCCTCTCTGCAGGGTCCCCTGGCTCTGGAAGGGTTGGGGGGACAATACACACACACACACACACACACACACACACACACACACACACACACACACACACACACACACACACACACACACTCTGCTTCTCTCTCTCTCTCTCTCTCTCTCTCTCTCACACACACACACACACACCACTCCTGCCTTGCCAGGAATTTTTAATGTGTGTGTTGGTGGTTGGAGTGGTATTGTATGGGTAGTGGTGGTTGTGCACACCCAAAACCACCCCTAACCACCAACACACCTCTTTTTTAAATAAATTACCAAAAAGAATTATCCCTTACAACACAATTTAAAACAGCCCGGCTCTTTACCAACATTAAGAAAAAAAAACTTCCAAAACCATTTAAAACAGCCCAGCACCGCCGGGCAAAATCTGCTAGTCTCTGATAAAATTATTCAATGCATCTCTGAGATGCCACTAAGCAGAAATACTGTTAAAGATTGAGTTCAATGCATAGCAAGTGATGTTAGTCAGCAGCTCACAACTGAGTTACAAAAGCCAGCCTGTTACTTCACAGGGGGTTCCTTCTACGGCTACGTGGGATGGGCGCCTACGTGCATACACCCCTATGACATCACTGGTACGCATAATGCCTGCCGACATCTCTCCCCCCTACCTTTTTGAGCACTCAGTCTCTAAAAGGTTCACCACCTTTGATGTTTACAGATTGATACGCAGTAGGCAGCAGCTATGGGGCCAAATACATCTTTATTGGAGGGTATACAATCTGAACATGTGGTAATGGCAGAGGTACAGCTCCTTTTATACAGCAACAACACATTTGAATATGGATGCACGGTAGCCCATTGGCCACTGCCTGCATGACGTCATTCTGAGTCACACCCTTCTTCACCAGGTATAGCCGTGGCTGACAGTAATGTTTCCGCGGCTGACAGTAATTGGGGAATTTGTACGATGTGAACTGAACACTCGCAGCTGCCCTCTATGGGTAGCTAGCTTACGTTCCATTGTAGCTGAGAAACATTGTTCATTCATTACAAGGTTACATTCTTACATCGAAGTGGTTACATTCGTTCTTAAAGATATATTGTTTCCATACACAACAACACCACTGCCCTAGTGTTTCTACACTAGAATCTCTTTTTTAAAAAGAACAGGGCAAATTTGACCTTATTAATCATTTGCCTTAATAAATGATACTATCTCTGGTGAATTATCTTCAGTTTGCAATACCTCCTTCAATGTGGCGGTGAGGATAGTATGTTCTTGTGGGAGGGATACGAAAATGATGACATGTAACATTAAGTCAGCATCCTGTCTTGCCTGTTTTGAACTGTTGGGATTTTGTTTTGAAGGGCAGTTTTACACTGCTAGTTTTTGGTAGTATTTTTAAAAATGTACTTTGTTCTTTAGAAGCTCATCAGTCTTCGACCCACTTCAGCAATGGAGATCTGGGTGCATGGGTTCTGTGTTGTGCCACCTTGCAAACCAATCATTTTACCAGACAAGGGGGCATGCAAGATGCTCCTGAAAACAAATATAATTGTTGTCACTACCATCCAGAGTCTGGTTCCACTTGAGATGCTTCATGCTGTTTTGATGCTGTGCAGATACCAAACAGATGGCTTGGCACTTTGCAGGCGCACCCCCCCCAATAATGGACTCAGACACAAATGAAAGTGGATAACGGCATTGGGCCACATTTATTGATTCATGCCCTAGTCCGAATTATAAATTTCTATTGGTAAAACGACCAATCATAATTCTTAAGGCAAGCAGGCCGAAGTAACACTGGTAAGGTACCACCCAAAATTGCCAACGGCAATTGTTACAATGTATCTATTTGTATCAATTTGTTTGTTGACAACAAACAAATTGTTGACCGTAGTCAATATCTACCTAATGACCCCACCCTCTGACGTGTATCCGTAAAATCAGGGGGTGATTCCAGCTGTCTAGTGGTAACCATCACCCCCTCACCTGGTTCGTCGTTGACCGGACAACGTTTAAACAACTTATGCCTATCTAGTGTTGTCCAGTCAATTGCGAACCTGCCGGATACCTGTGGGTCATAAATGTTTACCTTACCAGTGCTACCCGCCCATGTGACCAAAGTCAACAGCAGCACAGAACAAACCCCTATATCAAACCATAGCAACAGTGTGGGATGGGCAAAAAAGCCAGGACTCAAGGGCCAATTGCGAGTCCCAGCCAAAAATTCCCACCCGGCCCCGAAGCGACCAAGAAATCACACTGTTAACTAGGGAGGGGGTGGAGGGGAAAAACTTCTCCGCTCCATCGCTTCGCCAAAATGGCAGCACGGCTGCCTCGTGGCCAGCCCTTTCATTAGGGTGCTGGCCACGCCCCTAACTACCCGGATGGCTTCGTCCGGTGGGGGGGCCCCCGCAAAGAGCGCGACGGCCATTTTGGCGCCACGCTTCCATTGCAGGCGCACCCCCCCAATAATGGACTCAGACACAAATGAAAGTGGATAACGGCATTGGGCCACATTTATTGATTCATGCCCTAGTCCGAATTATAAATTTCTATTGGTAAAACGACCAATCATAATTCTTAAGGCAAGCAGGCCGAAGTAACACTGGTAAGGTACCACCCAAAATTGCCAACGGCAATTGTTACAATGTATCTATTTGTATCAATTTGTTTGTTGACAACAAACAAATTGTTGACCGTAGTCAATATCTACCTAATGACCCCACCCTCTGACGTGTATCCGTAAAATCAGGGGGTGATTCCAGCTGTCTAGTGGTAACCATCACCCCCTCGCCTGGTTCGTCGTTGACCGGACAATGTTTAAACAACTTATGCCTATCTAGTGTTGTCCAGTCAATTGCGAACCTGCCGGATACCTGTGGGTCATAAATGTTTACCTTACCAGTGCTACCCGCCACCTGGAGAGGCTTCAATAAAGGCTCGACGCCCCCCCCCCCCCAAGACCGTCAGCTCGGTTGACAGGCCTGCTCGCCAATCACTCAGCAGGAGGTCCATACCTCCTCGCGACAGATGAACCCCTGCATAAAGCCCATAATTTTGCAGACTAATGGCCGGATGAGGACTGACCCGCCCCCAGCCCTTGGTCGAAAGGAATCGGGCCACCGCCCTGTTCACCATACGCCTAGCGCGGTCCAAGGCCTGGAGGTCAAGGCCT
Organism: Bradypodion ventrale; assembly: GCA_035047345.1. Classification (NCBI taxonomy): domain Eukaryota; kingdom Metazoa; phylum Chordata; class Lepidosauria; order Squamata; family Chamaeleonidae; genus Bradypodion; species Bradypodion ventrale. Next base: position 254,665,431 of record JAWDJE010000003.1, read on the forward strand.
CCCCTATAAGCGTGCCGTGGGACCATATCTGACCAAACAAGGGTTGTGGCGGGCCATACGTAATGTAAGTAGGCGAGGTCACTGCAAATCGCATGCTTCAGCGATAAGCCAGTGACCTGTTCCAAATCATTACCCCCAAGATGTATGATCAGGATGTCGGGCGGGTCAGTGTTCCTTGCCGAAAAGAGGAATGGCAAGAGCTCCCGCCACAACATACCGGGCTTACCGTACCATGTGAGACTTGCGTACGCACCGAGTCCCAGTCGGGGTCCCCAATCTGTCGCCACAGCGTAACGCACTGCCCTGTGCACGTAGCTATGGCCCACCAGCCATACTGTCACCGGTGTGATACGACACCCAGGGTCTGTCAAGGGAAAAAACAGGTAAGGAAGAGATATGTGGTGACTAAAAACGGTACTCACGGTGGGAGTGGGCGAACATAAAACTGGAAACACTGCGAGCCCCACCTCCCCATGCTGCGTATGTCAGCCCCGGAGTACCCATAAGCAGCCGGAGTAGAGACCGCCCCAATTCTAAATGAATGGGTGCTGTAACGGGCCTCAGGGAGGCCAACCCTAACCAGTGCCTTCCCAGTCACCTTCCAAAATTGAAATTTAGTGAGGGGAGACCCATCTTGGTGACAGAAAAACGGGCCATGGTGCGTGCCACGCAGTGCAAGGAACTCCTGTAGGGCACCAACCGGACAGATGTCTGCCAAGGAACATCGTAGCAGTCTTACACCACTGCCTATGCCGTGCTGATCTGTTTTAGAGGAGCGTATCCTCAACTGAGCCCAATCATTGCAAACATAGACATCTTCGAGTTCCAGTGCCCTACGACTTGCATCCGCCTTAGTCAGCATCACAAGCTTGCTGATGCGGAGCGCTCCAAAAAAGGCCACCGTTGTAGCCGCATGAAACAGGGCTGCCTCATACCTATTGAAACATAGGTCATGCCAGCCCCGTGCCAGTTGGGTAAGGACCCCCGGGGAAATTGGGTGGCGGTCGTCCAGGCTACGCCCACGTTCACGCACCCACCCCTCCAAAACGTGTCTCACACGGAAATCAGCGGTACTGTCCGCATGACCTCCCACCTTGGCCATAAAAGCCAGTGCTGATAGCCTAGATGCTATGGTGCGGGGTGCCAGGCCCTGGGCGTGCAGGTAAACCATGAAACGAAGGAGGTGGGCCACTGGGATCGGCCAGGTATCCGGCAGTCGAGATTGGGTACAAAAAGTCTGAAAGGAAACCAACGCGTGGTGATACGCCTTACGCGTGCGTGGCGCCAGAGACATGCCAATCGCCCGGTTCACCTCTCCTTGCCAAAGGTCCATATCTCCTCCGGGAGTGGCGAGGGAAATTCCTCCGCATCCGGGGCCAAGGCACGGAACCGGGAGATCTGCAGGCGGGACAAAGCATCAGCAATATCATTATTCACCCCCGGGACATGCCTGGCCCTGAACAGTACATTGAGGCGCAGGCTGCGCAATACAAAATGGCGCACGAGGTCCATGACCCTGGGAGATTTAGAGGTCTGTGAGTTGACAATGTGGACAACGGCCGCATTGTCACACCAGAAATGCACCACAGAGTTGGCCCACTCCTCACCCCATAGCATCAAGGCCCCCAGTATGGGAAAAAATTCCAAATATGTGAGATCCCTCAGGCGACCCGTGCCTGACCAGGCTGGTGGCCATCCACCATAGGCCCACTTCCCATTGAAGTACATCCCATAACCAAGGGATCCAGAGGCATCAGACTGAATCTGAAATTGGGGTGAAGCCAGGAGGTCTGACCTCCAAAATGAGACCCCATTAAACTCCCTCAAGAACTGGAGCCATATGTGCATATCTGCCCTGATGCCCCGTGTCAATCTGGTCCTATGATGGGGCCTGGATAAGCCTGACATGGCGTCGCACAAGCGCCGAGCAAATGCCCTGCCAGGTGCGACCACCCTGCAAGCGAAATTAAGGTGTCCATGTAGCACCTGCAGTTCCCGAAGGGATGCCTTGCGCTTAGCCAGCAAGTCCGATATAAGGGCCACTATCCTTGACACCTTGTCTTCCGGCAACCTAGACGCCTGCGCTACCGTGTCAATCTCCACCCCCAGGAATACTAACTTATTAGACGGGCCTTCGGTCTTTTCGGGCGCTAAAGGGACACCGAGTTCCTGCATTAGCATCTGAAATGTGGTGAGGAGACGTGTGCACGTGTCCCAGCCCCGTTCACCCCCGAACAAAAAATCATCCAGGTAATGGGCTACAGACCGAGACCCTGACCTACGGACGAATGCCCACTGCAGGAATGTACTGAAACGCTCGAAAGCCGAGCAGGATATGGAACAGCCGAATGGCATGGGTTTGTCAAAATAATATTCACCCCGGAATTTGAAACCCAGCAACTCAAAGTCACCCGGGTGCACCGGCAGGAGACGAAAAGCCGACTTAATGTCACACTTAGCCAACAGTGCACCCGGGCCACATGAGCGCACCATGCGCAATGCCTGGTCAAATGATGTATACCTGACAGAACAAAGGTCCTCAGGGATAGCATCATTGACCGAATGACCGGCTGGGTAGGACAAGTGATGAATCAGGCAGAACTCGCCCGGGGACTTCTTGGGCACTAGTCCTAGAGGAGACACTTTAAGGTTGGTGAAAGGGGGCGCGGGGAAAGGGCCAGCGACCCTGCCCGCAGCGACCTCCTTATTAATGCTGGCGGCAGCCACCTCCTCCCTTCCTCTAAGTGACAAAAGGTTGGGTGCGTCTTGCGGTGACCTATCCCCCGTGAAAGGAATACGGAAACCCAGTTGAAAACCCTGAAGGAGGTACACAGCGTCTGCTTTCTTCGGGTACAATGCGAGCCAACGCTCCAGCATGTCGACATTAATTGGGGAGGGGGCCTTTCGGTGAACCCGCTCCTTCCGTGGCAGTCCTATCTGCCCCTTGTCCGCCCCTACCCCTGCCCCTGTATTCTCCCGGCCTGGGACAGGCGGAGGCAGCATGGGGGCCAGAACAAGAGGGGCACTCATGCTTGTACTTGCAATTTTTTCTGTTGCAAGAACCATTGGACGAGAAGGTCCAGCACAGCAGGCGGGCTGGAACCCCCTGCCCCGCCACTTGGCGGGGAACCTGTACCGGGGCCGCTCGTTGGACTGCATGTCCACAATGGTATCTCTCCCCAGGCGCCGGGCGCGTGGGGGTCATGTACAGAAGCCACAGCTTCTGGCAGGGCTCATCCCACCTCATCTCTGGGTGCAGTGGAATCCTCATGCAGAATTCTTCGTCGTAAGCCAGCCACGATGGGCCCGGGAAGTCAACCATGGCCCGGTAGATGTTGTCCAGATACTGGACCATAGGGATGGCCAAATCCGGCCTAGCCCTGAGGTAAACGGCCATGTAAATCAGGTACGCTGGCAACCAATTTGCCACGTGCGTGGCGGCTTACGACGACGTGCCTGCTCCTTATCCTTCTCATCCAGCCCTTCCCTCTCCTCCTTGGTCGGCTCCCTATTAAGAAGGGAGAAGATATCTACATACTCTCCCCTCCAGATCTTTTCCCTGGTGGACTGGGCCAGATGGTCCCCCAGGGGCAAGGAATACCCTGCCGTTGGCAGTGCCGACACCGGCACAGAGGGAACTGCGGGCAAAGCAAAGGGGGCCTGTACCAGCCCGGGGATCCCCAACACATTCCCCGCCACACAGGGGGCGCCACCCGGACCCGGGCCCTGTGTCAGGGATGAAGTCGCCGGGTGGGCCGGGGTGAATTGGACCACCGGGCCACCTGTGCGAGGCCATGGCCATTGGAAAGCCCCCCCCGGGAAGTCAGTTGTGTGGGTGCACTAGCTTGAACTGCATACTCACCCGATGCACCCCCACGGGCCGCCCCCACCGGGGGTTCCGGCCCGCTGGGGGCGTCGGAGCTCACGACCGAAGCTGAGCTCGTCGACGGGGGGGCCAGACCCGCACCAGACTGCTGCACCTGTTGAGTGGGGAGCTGCGAGGCAGTGGCCGCCACCGGCCTGCGCGCCTCAGGCGGCTCAACCCGACCCGTCGCCGGCCGCTGTTCGGCAGCCAAAGGGGCCACCTGGAATCCTAAAGGCACCCCTGTTTGATTGGCCCTCGCCAAGGATGCTTCAAGTGCCGCAACGCGGGCCAGAAGGGCCTCCACGTTGACAAAGGCCCCAGCCCCAACAGGGGGCAAATGGGCAACCGACCCATAGGTAACGGGTACCTGTCCAGGCCCCTGAGTCCCAGGGGCCAGATAAGGCCAAGAGCCCATGCCCGGCCCTTGTGGAGCCGTGGGCACACCCTGCAAAGGCAGGGAACCCAACCACCCCCCATGGCTCGCTCCCCCCATGGGGAACTGTGCACCCGGGCAAGAGGGCCCATCCGCACGGAGCCTGGCGGGGGCAGTGGTCATCGCTTGCAGGCCAAGGGCCGAGGCCCCGTCCGGGGCAACCTGCACGCACCACGGATCGGGCCAAGGGGCCACCGATCCCATCCCACCGGTCCCGGTGGGCTCCGTTAAAGGTGGCTGCTGGGCGGGCGCAGTCGCGGTCCTCCGACCCGGCTGGCGCCTCCGCGCCGATCGAGCCACATTAGCAGCTGCCTTCTTCTTAGAGGGCATAGCTGAGTTAGCTAGGAAGCCTAAGAAGAGAAAAAAGCTGCCCAAAAAGGCTTCCCCTGGAAGGATACGAGCGACGGAGGTAAGAGGGAAAAACTTCTCCGCTCCATCGCTTCGCCAAAATGGCAGCACGGCTGCCTCATGGCCAGCCCTTTTATTAGGGTGCTGGCCACGCCCCTAACTACCCGGATGGCTTCGTCCGGTGGGGGGGGGGCCCGCAAAGAGCGCAGCGGCCATTTTGGCGCCACGCTTCCATTATCTTCATCAGTACAAATTTTGTTGTCGTGGAAGACTGGAAGAAGAGTCAGATTCAGCCCCTCCACCTCCAGCATGAGCAATTGGTTCAATCAAGAAATGAAAATGCAAGTTTCCTTGTGTGCAGCACTGCATGTGACTCATTATTCCATATAATTATCTCTGTATCAAGGTCTTGATCCTCTTATTTCTCTTCAGGGGACATGTATTTAATGCATCAATCACAAATATATCAATACTCACTATATAATAGAGGATATTCCTATATTGTTTTTAGGCAAGTCTCTTAGAACACATTGCCCATGACAGGACTGCAGAAAAGTCCACCTGTCAACTTCTATCTTTACCACGATAGGGGTAGGATCCATTCTGCTGGTGGTCAGGACAAATCCCTTTCTATCCATCCCTCTTTTTTTCCCTGTCTTCCCTCCTGCCAAAAAGCAGACAAGTGGATTCCTCCTGCTGGGGTTTTAACCTGATTTGTTTGCAGATAACTTTAGAAATTAGGTTGAAGACCACAGGTTGACCATGCCTGCTCTAGGGCCTTGTTAACTTGCTGAAACAAGGTAACATGCCACTGGACAGCTTTGCCTCCCTCCCTCGGGAGATGCAGAAGTTTGGGCATGCCCAGGGGTGAGCAGGGCCAGGGAAGGGGAGAAGCTATGCCTGATTATGGGCTTGTCCTCCCCGACCCCGGCCCAGATCGGAGTGTAGTAGGCGTGTGAAAGTCTGCTCGCCTGCCTCTCCACCTGAGTGGAGCTGCTCTGTCAGCTTCTCTCTCTCTCCCCCCATAATTTAAATACAGAGATAGAAAAGATCAAAGATTCCATTACTTCTTCCAACGTCTCCTCTTCTGCCAGTAAAATGAACACTTTGGAGAACAAGATCAAGGAATTTAAAGATGGGTTACTGGCTTTTAAAAACAAAAAGCTCAATCGTGACCGCAATGATTATAAGAATTCTCGGATCTACAAATGGCAGTTTGCTTGCCCGACCACGTACAAGCAGGTTACTTGGCGTCGACCCTTGGAAGATACCGATTTCGAAACTACAGATTCGGACATTGCAGATTCATCAGCAGATGAAAGGTCTCGCGATCCATATAATACCAGATTCCATCGCAACAAACAGCTCACTAATAAGCACAACTCTAGTAATGATTTTTTAGGACAGCGCAATGTTCGCAAGAACAAAAAGAAGTAAGACCTTCTTTAGTCTTCAATCTATCCCGAAGGGTCCTTACGGTAAGGGAAAATCAACTTTTAGACCTTGGTTTAGGTTTTGTCCCCACTCCTAAGTATTCCTCTTTTAAGACACGTATTGACATCTTTTTTTTTAATATTTTTAAATTTTATTTAAATCTACACATTACATAATAACAAAAACAAACACATCAACTTAATAGAGGACATTCACCATGTGCTATTTACATTGCCATATGGGACAGAGTTACTTAATTCTTATATGATTCCTTTCCAAAAGGAATGCTGATCCGGCGTTGGCTTCTGACCTTGATCCTTATGCAGTATATAGTCTATAAAACATCTCCAAGTGTCCTGAAATTTATTTTCTTTGTCCTTTTCTTAAATTTAGTTCCCAGATGAGCTTATCGTTTAAAGCAATAGTCCATAACTCATTGTACCATTCGTCAATTTTTGGAGTGACATCATTCTTCCATTGCCGCGCTATACAGTGTATGGCACCTGATAACATGACTGCCATTAATTCCCTTTTACTATATTCCACCTTATCAACATCCGTTAGTAATACTATAACTGCGTCCAATTTAACCTTTTCATTCAAAATTTTCCCAATTTCATACTCTACACTCGTCCAGAATGGCTTCAACTTCTTACACCCCCACCACATATGCTCATACGTTCCTATATCCTCCTTACACCTCCAACATATATTTAATTTTGTCTTGTCAATTAAATGTAATCGCACAGGGGTCATATACCATTTCCATAATAATTTGTGGTTATGCTCCTTAATCCTTACTGATAACGTTTTCATGATTCTTCTTCTCCACTTTCTATTCCAACATTCATCTGTGATTTTAACATTTAAATCTTGTTCCCATATTCCTCTTAATGCTTTTTGGGATTCGTTAGAATCATCCAATACTTTATATAATTTACTAACTAATCCTTTAATTTCTATTTGACCATTTCTTAACTTATATACTAGCTCCTCAAATTTTGTCATGTTCCTGTCTAAGCCTATTTCTTCCCTGTATTTTTTATTCCAACTATTCAGTGCGGCAACTTGAAGCCAATTTAGTTTCAACTGTTTACACATTTCTGACATTTTCTCCTCATCCTCACAAACATCTAACCATTCCTTTAATAAAGTTACTTTATATCTTTTCATTATTTCTTCAGTCCTATGGTCTAAGAGTAGTGGGAATGATTTTAAATCCCTTAACTCCAAAATTGGTGATAACCCTGGGGATAATTTGTTTTTCAATAGTGTCCATGTTCTAAAGAGTGTCTTTAGCATTTTATTCGCGGTATTAATTTTAACTGTTTCTTTGCCTAGAAATATTAGTGATTCGTCTCCCAATTTTTCACTTAATTCAATCTCCCCCCATATCAATTTTTTCCGTATTAAAATTTTACAAATATTTTTCAGTTGAAATGCCCAATAATAATTTGTGATGTTCGGGATTCCTAAACCACCCTTTTTTGTGAAAGATACCACAACGTTTTCGATATTCTAGCTTTTTCCCCCGTTATTGCAATAATTATTTATTAAATTTTGAAATACATTTAGTTCCTTCCTTTTAATATTAATTTGGAGAATATCAAATAAAAAATTTATTTTAGGTAACAATTTCATTTTACACAACGATACTCGACCAAACCAGGATAAATTTAGTTTTTTGTATCTTATAATCTTTTCCTTTAACTCCTTTTCCAATTTGTCATAATTCAATCTCTTTAAATCATTGTACTTGTTTGAAATATTTATTCCTAAATACTTAATACTAGACCTAATCTGTAGTTTAAATCTGGATTTTATAACTTCTTGTGCTTCAACATTCCCATTAAAAAAATTGCCTCTGATTTGTCCCTGTTATCTTTAAGCCCAGTCACCCTATAAAATTTTTCTAAGTGTGCATATACTTTTTCCAATGACTTTTCGGGATTTTTTAACATTAATAATGTGTCATCTGCATACTGGCTAATTTTTATCCCATTTAGACCTATCATGTCTGTGTCTTCTCTTACCACATTAGCAATTAATTCCATGACCATTATAAACAGTGAAGATGATAGTGGATCCCCTTGTCTTGTGCCAGCTTCCAACTTAATTTCCTCTGTTAATTCATCATTTATTTTTACTCTTGCTGATCCCCTTTGATATAACTGCCCAATTACTCCACAAAATTTCGAACCGAATCCATATTTTACTATAATTTGTTTTATGGTAATCCACTGGATGGAATCGAAAGCTTTGAATATATCTAATGAAATAAAACCTGTGTGATCTCTTTGCTGCTGTGCAATGATTGACATGACAAGTATCCTCCTTGTCAGGTCCGACATGAACTGACCTCGCAAAAACCCTGCTTGATCTTTTTGAATATAGTTACCTAAAAATTTATTTAACCTATTGGCCAGAACCGCAGTAAAAATCTTTACATCCTGATTCATCAGTGAGATCGGTCTATATGATTCGATGTTTTCCACGTTTTTTCCTACTTTTGGTATTAAAATAATAACTGAGTTATACCATGATGCCGGTACTATACCTCCATCCATTACATAATTAAATACCCTTTCAATCCTTGGTATCAAAACTTCCTTGAAATCCTTATAAAATTCCACAGACAAACCGTCTTCACCAGGGGTTTTACCCACCCTTAACTTATCTATAACATCAATAATTTCTTTAGAGGTTATTCTTTCGTCCATGTAATTCCTATGTTCTTGATCCAATTTTATCCTTGACCATTTATTTAAATAATTTTTAAACTCAACATCGTTTATCTCCTTTTTAGAATAAAGCTCCCTATAAAAATTACTAGCAATGTGTATCTTATCTTTCATTTTGTTAATCTTTCCCCATTACTGTTTATCAAAATCTGAATATTTCTACTATTTTTCTTTTCCTCTGCAACTTTAGCCAGTAGTTTAGAATTTTTGTTACCATACTCAAAATAGTTTCTTTTAAGATAAATCAAATTCTTTTTAACTTCTTCAATATCCTTTTCAATAATTTTCATTTTCAAACCCTGTAATTTATTAAACACGTTTCTATCACTTGATCTTACATGTTCTTCTTGCAACTTCCTTACTTCGTCCTCTATTAATTTTAAATTTTTATTTTCCTGTCTATTATTCCTACATGAAAGTTTTATACTTTCCACCCTGAAAATTGCCTTCATGGTGTCCCATAAAACTTCATCATTAACATCATTAGTATCATTTATCTCCCAGCATTCATTCCACTTTTTAATTATTATTTCCTTACTCTTTTGATCCCTAAACAATTTTGTATCATATATCCATGCCCCAATACATTTTTTCTTACCATCAATTCTAATTTCTAAACACATTTCAGCATGGTCCGATTCTTTAAATAATCCAATTTTAATATCTTCAACTTTACTTATCAAGTTTTCTGAAGTCAAAAAGTAATCAATCCTTGAATAGGAGTTGTGAGCTTGTGAAAAAAAAGTAAAACCCCTTTCTGAACCCCTGATATCTCTCCATACATCCCGTAATCCCATTATTTTTAACCACCTATCTATAACAGAGTTATGCCCGTGTCTCAACACATTTGTGGTGTCTAGACCTGATCTAATTAGATTAAAGTCTCCGGCAATGATTAATTTAGTTACATTTTCATTTCTTATCTTTTGAGATACACCATCTAAGAATTCCTCTTGCTTCTCATTTGGTACATAGATATTAGCAATTAATATTTCCTCCTCATTAACCATTCCTCTAATTATGACATATCTCCCTTCAGGGTCAATAACAGACTTTAGTTTTGTAAAACCCAATTTTTTAGAAATTAATATTGCAACCCCTCTCGACTTTGAATTACCAAATGCTTTCTCATAATGCTCTATTCCCCTTAGATACAAGTTGTTTACATTATCATTTTTCTGATGGGTCTCTTATAAACAAATCACATCAGGATTATTTCTCCTAATAGCCGCTTCCACACGTTTTCTCTTAATTATGCTGCCAATGCCTTTAACATTCCATGATACAATTTTAATTTTCTTCATACTTATTTATGTTACATCCTATTATCCCAATCCCTGTCTCCCATTGGCAAGTGCTCGACATACTACATAACCCATCCCACAAATAATACAATAACTGAACACAAAACATATAACAAAACTTCTTCACCCTCCCCACCTTTCCTAGAAAGAACACCCTTGAAAATCAAGGAGGGGAGGGGGGAGTGTGCAGTTATGTGAGCCTAGCTCCTAATCATCCTGCATATCATCAACATAACTCTTAAATCAACTTTACATGCCACAGCCATATACTTTATCCTCCCTTCTTAATGTGTGCTTTACATGTCTCAAATATAATGTGCCTAGACAATTTATTCCTATTAACAATTCTTATCGTGAGTCATATACATTCCTGATAATATCAACTGATCTTTAAGGTCTTCCCATTCCTTGGTGTTACTTTCAATTATTTTCGCATCCACTAAAACATCTAAAACATATAATCCTTCTTTTATCATATATGACTTTCCAGAATTTACAACTTTTAATTTTTTTGATGAGAGCCAAAAATATGAAATCCCCTTTTTTCTTAGTTTTTTTTTGTAATTGGTTTTAACTGCATTCGCCAAATCCGTTATTCAACAGAAATATCATTGTAAACCTCTATGTTATTTCCCTCTAACTTCAATGCCTCCGAACCGGAATTCCTGATATGCTGCATTAAGGTCAACTTCAAACCTTCACTCACAAATCTCACCAACACATTTCTGTTTCCATTGTTATGCTTCTTTGCACCTAACCTATGTACAGTTATTATATCCTCAGCCACAAAGCTCCTCCCCATCTTTAAATCATTTAACCATCCCAATAATCTGATCTTTAACTGATCCGGTCTGCCCTCAGGAATATTTCGAATTATCACATTACATTTTCTATGTTGATTTTCCAAAAATTCTATTCTTGCCTGATGGTCATCTACCTTCACTTCCTCTTCCTTCACTTTTTCTCGCACCACCTGTACTTCTTTGGTCAATACTTCAACCTCTTTTGTGCTCATGCACATCCCTTCCTTTAATTCAGATACTTCTTTCATAATACTTGCTACTTCAGCTTTGGTAGATTCCATCAACCCTGACATCATCATCAACATTTTTTGTTGGAATGCGTTAAAATTTTCTTGTTGTAGCTTAATATATTCTTGATTGTCTCGAACTCGCTGCTCTTCTAATGTTTCAAATTTTGTTTGGAGAAACTTCTCCAACCCTGCAAGCTTTACTTCAATGGAACTCCTAGAGTCATTCATATCTGTTTCCTGAGTCTTATCCCTTTCCCTAATTTCAAGCACCTTCTCTACCATTACTTTCTTTTTTATAGCCCCCTGAGCTCTGTATTCTTCATCAGTATTCACCTGCTCAATCTGTTCTACTTCTGATTGTTGTTTAGATTGTTGCTTTTCTTGACACTTCTTCCTTGCTTCCATATCTGCTCTAAAAATTCTCAGTTCTTCAGCCTCTTTGATCTCGTCCCGTAAAGATTTCCTCCTGCCTTCACTTTCAGCTCTTACTAGCCTACCTGTCCTTAACCAAACTGGGTCTAATTCTATCTGTTGCCTTAACAATTTACCCTTCTCTCTACGATTCATCTGAATTTAATAGCAGATAATTCTATAATACTACACTACTTTATCACCAAACAGTATACAATATTCTAATTTCACTAATCTAACCCTTATACACACTTAACAATTTTATTCTCCATACACCTATCTAATCAGATGACGGGGTCAACCATTTACTCTGCTTAGTATTGTAATATTATATGACTTTCTATTTTCTGTTTCCAAAATGATTCTAGGACTGCTCAGCTTTCTATTTAAGTTGGCACTCTCAAAATAACTTTGTAACACAGCTGCGTTTCAAGATAAGATAAAATAGAGAGCTGTCCTTGAGTCTAGTAAAACCCTGAAGACACCAGCTGTAATGTGCTTCAGTGATTAACTGCTGTTATCTGAAGAACAGTACTTCAGTTTCTTCTTTCTTCTTAACGATGAAACACTATAACCGTCTCTAGTTCAAAACTTTATTCCTCGTTCTCAGCACCCCTTTATTCCAAAGAAAAATGTTCAAGACTCTCAGTATTTCCCCAATTTCTCTCAGTATTATGATTACATTAACCACTTAAGCAATGAAGCAAAATGCCTATATACTTTGTCCATTTGTCCATTCAAATCAAAGAAGCACCAATGGAACCACAGGATCTTCCTTCTTTACAGTCAAACAGGATGGTATACGAGTCAAATTTAATAGTACTCTTTGAATTCCAAAACCACACTGCACTCCCTCACCGCTCTTCAACTCACAGAATAAAAGTTCAGGTGACAGTGTGCTTTGTTCCTTGGGTTACCCAAAATGACTGCTCAGGAATAACAATAATAACAACAGGGGAGGAGGGGGGAGCAAATCACGCTCAGCCCAAAACACCAACAGTTCCTGTTCCAGCAACCCGGGACCAATTTTTTTTTTAAAAAATCATTCTTTGTCAACTGTTTTCCACCTCCTTCTCAGTGCCAATTTCACCTTTGTTCCGGTTCTCGTTCTGCCTTTAATCCTCACTCGCCGTGTCTCTCCTTTCAAGTTCAAGTTCATCCACCTCGCCTCACCTCCCCAACAGCAGGATCCAACACAGCCTTACAGCCTCCAATCTTTTTTTTAAAAAAGTTTTTTTCTTTGTTTTCACCCACTTATTGGAGTACACTGTCAATATCCCTTGAAAAAAAACTCACGATACTGATAAACTGCCACTGCGATCTCTGGAACTCCAAGCCTCTGAGTCTCCGAGCCTCCAAGGCTCCCGACTTGCCGTTTGAGCGCTTGGGCATTTAAACACACCAACTCTGTCCCTGGGCTCCGCAGCTCTGCAGGTTCTACAGTACAAGTTTTCAACCAGGAAACTAGTATTTTCAGACCACTAACATCTTTAGACACTTCTTCCAATTATTCATTCAAAAATTTCTTGAGTTTTGCACACATATATCCACATTTGTGGCTCCCCTTTTCCAAGCAGAGATGAAGAAATGCTGCTGCTCAGGTCGTCTCCATGCCACGCCCCCCTACGTATTGACATCTTTAAGTTAATCCGCTTACTCAAATTACGAACCTTCTTTAAAGATTCCCCTAGCGGTTCCAACCCTTTTTCTCCCCGCTCCACCTTCACCCCAGCTGTTGACAACCCTGCCATTGAAGTGTTTCGTAGAGTTGTTCTACTGGACATTTCCATCTTAGAAGATCGCTATCACTCTTCTCATAATCTATCTCGAGATGACATGCACCTCCTTGAAGACTTAGGTAGCGATCCAGATATCATCATTAAGGCGGCTGACAAAGGTGGTGGGGTAGTTGTTATGGATAGGATTAACTATATTGAGGAAGCTCACAAACAACTTTCCAACCCTCTTTTCTACAGCACACTTGACAGGGACCCCACACCACAGGTGTCTAATATCATTAAAATAGTATTACAGGAAGGACTTGCTTTGGGATTTATTTCAGAATCCACTTTTCTTTTTCTCTTCAATACACACCCGCGAGTACCCATCTTTCATCTATTGCCGAAAATTCACAAACTTCAGTCTGGTTCTATCCATGTACCCTGTAGACCCATCATAGCTGCTAATGATGCCCTTTTGGAACCTATTGCTATCTTTATTGATCACTTTATATGCCCTTTTGTTTCTGACACTCCTTCTTATGTTAAGGATTCCTCCCATTTTATTCAACTTTTAGAACACACTTCCGTTCCTGATGATTGTTTTCTTGTTACCATGGACGTGGCTTCCCTCTACACCAATATACCTCTCCAAGAAGCTCGGATTCTCGTCGAACATCTTTTATTATCTCGCACTAATCCCGATCCTCCTACACATTTTCTTTTAGACCTTCTTGATATAGCATTTGAGCACAATTTTTTCCGGTTCATGGATACATTTTATTTGCAGATACAAGTTGTGGCCATGGGTTCAAATTTTGCCCCTCAGTTGCTAATATTTTTATGAATAATTTTTATCAAACTTTCATTCTCAACCCCTCTGTCAATCCTTTTTTGCGGATATTTTAATTTATAAACGTTACATTGATGATTTGTTTTTTGTTCTTTCTAATCCGGCTTCTCTTTCTGGTTTTCTTACCTGGATTAATTCTTTACATGCTCATTTACAGTGTACTCGGGGAATGCGGGTCCGATGTTTAATTGCGGTCCCTCATTCCAGCCCTACCGGTACATCTCTGGGCCCTGAGCAGCAGATCCGGAGTGGCCCCACCCTTAGGCTGCTGCTGGTGAATGCCAGGTCGGTTTGTAATAAGGCCCCCCTGATTCAAGATGCCATCCAGGAAGGGCTGGCCGACCTGGCATGTATCACCGAAACCTGGCTGACTCCTGAAGATGGAGTACCTCTCTCGGACATGTGTCCAGCTGGGTTCGGTATTTGGCACCAGCCTAGAGGTGAGGGGAGGGGCGGTGGTGTCGCCATTGTTGCCAGGGAGTCCTTGGGAGTTGCTAGGGCCACTGCTCCACAAGTGTCTGGTTGTGAGGCCCTGCTTCTGCGGTTGGGCCCCAAGGGTCAGTTGGGGATCTTACTCCTGTACCTGCCCCCTTGCAGGGTAAGGGATGCCCTGCCTGAGCTCCTCGAGGCCGCCTCAATGCTGGCGTTGGAGTTCCCGAGACTTATGGTTCTGGGGGACTTCAATTTGCCATCGCTGGGGGCGGCTTCTGAGGTGGCAAGGGAGTTCATGGCTTCCATGGCAGCCATGGGCCTGACTCAGGTAGTTCGGGGTCCGACCAGGGGCAGTGGTCACATGCCAGACTTAGTTTTCTTGTCGGAGCAGTGGCAGAGTGATCTAAGATTACAGGATTTAGTCATCTCACCTGTGCCATGGTCGGATCACTATCTGGTGACTCTTGACTTTCTGGGGGGCGACACTTCATCGTAGGGAGGCTGGGCCGATTAAAATGGCCCGCCCTCGGCGACTAATGGATCCAGATGGATTCCAGAGGGAACTGGGGGATGTTCCTCTGGATCGGCTACACGATTCACCCTGGGCACTTGTCGACCTGTGGAATAGGTCGACAACAGTAGCCTTGGATGAAATCGCACCACTGCGGCCTCTCCGCGCCCGGGGGACTAGGTCATCTCCGTGGTTCACAGATGAACTGCGTGAACTCAAACGGGCAAAGAGACGCCTAGAGCGCCGCTGGGTGAAGACCCAGGATGACTCCGATTGGACACTAGCTAGAGCTGCTATTAGGGCCTACCTAGTGGCGATAGGGGTGGTGAGGCGGCAATACTTCACCGCCCTTATTGCCTCCGCTGATAATCGCCCAGCCGCCCTGTTCCGGGTAACCAGGTCCCTCCTTGGTAGGGGGGGATCGGTGCCCGGTTGGCAGGGTTCGGCTGAGGACTTTGCTGACCATCTGGTGGAGAAAATCGATCGGATTCGTTCAGGGTTGAATCCTGGCGTGGATGGGGAGGGTCGGGGGGGTGCCGGAGCACAGTCTTGCTGTACGATCTGGGACCAGTTCGATCCTGTTGTCCCTGATGAAGTGGACAGGCTCCTTGCAGCTGTTCGTGCCACTACATGTCCTTTGGATCCCTGTCCTACTTGGTTGGTGAAAGCCTCCAAGGGGGTAACAGGTGGCTGGATAGGGGGGATAATAAATGCCTCATTACGGGAGGGGGTATTTCCTGCACAGTTAAAACATGCTTTGGTGCGCCCCCTCCTGAAGAGGATGTCCCTCGACCCAGCTGTCCTTAACAACTATAGGCCAGTTTCCAACCTACCCTTTTTGGGTAAGGTTTTGGAGAAGGCGGTGGCACGCCAGCTGCAGAGTGTCCTGGAGGAAGCGGATTATCTAGACCCCTTTCAATCAGGATTCAGGCCCGGATATGGAACGGAGACGGCATTGGTCGCACTGATGGATGATCTCTGGCGGGAGCGGGACGGGGGTTGTCCATCCGTCCTTGCTCTTCTTGACCTCTCAGCGGCTTTCGATACCGTCGACCACGGTATCCTTCTGGAACGGCTCGAAGGACTGGGGATCCAGGGCACTGTGTTGTCCTGGTTTTCCTCATTTCTGGAGGGCCGTACCCAGTCGGTATGGTTAGAGAGTGAGAGGTCCAGCCCTAGGCCCCTTAAGTATGGGGTGCCTCAGGGCTCTGTGCTCTCTCCTCTCTTATTTAACATCTATATGAAGCCACTGGGTGAGATCATTCGTTCCCACGGGGTGCGGTACCATCAGTACGCGGATGATACTCAGCTGTACATCTCGGCCCGTGGGGACCCCAGTGATGCTGTCGAAATCCTATCCGGATGCCTGGAGGCCATTGGGGTCTGGATGGGGGCCAATGGGCTTTGGCTGAATCCCAGCAAGACAGAGTGGCTGTGGATAAGGGGCCCCGTGTTATCCAGGGAGTTACCACCTTTGGTACTGGATGGGGCTGTTTTGCCCCAGACAGACCCAGTGCGCAACTTGGGGGTTCTTCTGGACTCGCGGCTGCTGCTGGAAGAACAAGTGGCAGCTGTGGCCAGGAGGGCTTTTGCCCAACTTCGGGTGATTCGCCAATTGCGCACACTCCTGGACCGGGGCTCCTTGCTTATGGTCACCCATGCTCTGGTTACTTCCCGACTAGACTACTGTAATGCGCTCTACATGGGGCTGCCCTTGACGACCATTCGGAGGCTGCAGCTGGTCCAGAATGCGGCGGCCCGGGTGGTAATGGGGTGTGGGCGATATGCCCATGCCTCTCCGCTACTCCGGGAGCTGCACTGGTTACCAGTTTGTCTCCGGGTGCAATTTAAGGTGCTGGTTTTGACCTTTAAAGCCCTATATGGCAGGGGGCCAGAATACCTTAGAGACCGCATCGTCCCAAGAGTGTCTGCCCGTCCGACTAGAGCGGACCGGAGGGGTTCTCTAATAGTGCCACCAACGAGGGATGCACATTTGTCTAGCACCCGAAGGAGGGCCTTCTCCGTGTCCGCACCAACTCTCTGGAACCTCCTGCCAATAGACCTAAGACTCCAAAGTGAATTGCTGCCCTTCAGGAAAGGAGTAAAGACTTGGCTGGCAGGGCAGGTGTGGGGCCCGAATGGGACTATGGTGCCCGCCTGCTGGCTTGTATAACTCTCTCTTCTTCCTTTTTATAGTGGATGGGATGGGTGGGTGGGATATAGGGGTTTTTAAAGGGGGTGGGTTGGGGGTTTTTTATAATGTTTTTATGTATTTTGTGCATTGTTGTGATGCCGCCCTGAGTCGGGTCTACCTGAGCGGGCGGCATATACAAATTTGACTAATAAATAAATAAATAAAAATTTATCTTTCACTCACACTTCTAGCTCCGTCTCTGTATCTTTTCTGGACTTAGAAATTTTTGTTGTTGCCAATCAACTCAATATGCGCCTCTTTAACAAACCCACAGATAGGCATGCCTATTTACAGTTTCATTCATACCATCCTTCATCTTTGAAAAACAACATACCCTACAGTCTATTTCTTCGGGCTAAAAGGAATTCAACATTTGACTCCGATTTTCAATCATCTGCTACTAATATCCGACAATCACTACTAATTAGAGGGTACCCCATCCATGTGATTAACAATGCTTACAAGAAGGTGACTAATAGATCCAGGTGTTCCATGTTTCAGTGCAAGGCTAAGAATACACAGAACAATAATATTTTTTTGGTCTATAGACTTCACTCCCCTTGCGCAACAAATTAAGAAGACCATACATGGGCACTGGCACATATTAGATTCTGTCTCTGGGTGCAAAGAAAAACCCATGATCGGGTTTCGCAAAACTAGAACCATTGCCGGTATTCTATCCAAAACCGATTGCCTACTCTCTTCTACAACCTCTTCTGCTTTCCCTGTTGGGCACTATCCTTGCAGACAGTGTAAGTTTTGTCGTTACATGTGGAAAACGGATGTAATTCTTATTCCTAGTAGTACTTTTAGACTCCAACTTTCCCGGTTTTCTAACTGCAATTCACGTGACATCGTGTATATTATAATCTGTCCTTGTGGGTTGCCTTATGTGGGACAATCTTCTAGACCCCTTAAAACCAGACTTGGGGAACACATTTCACGTATTCGAAATAACGTTGTTACAGCTCCTCTCATTTCTCATTATGTTGACAAGAAGCACGCTCCCACTGATCTTAAAGTTGCTGTACTAGAATCCTTTTCCCCTCGTCAATTTCATTCTATTAATAAGGAACGTTTTTTGTTACAACGTGAAGCATTTTACATCCACCGTTTTTCCACTCTTCATCCCACAGGTTTGAACACAGAACAAGATTATTCTGCTTTCCTTTAAGTTTGTATGTCAGTTTCTCCTGCCTCTTTAACAGATTTTTCTTCCTTACTTATGATTTCATTGCTTATTATAGTCATCTATCTCACATGACTCTACCTGGGAACTATATGTAGCTGTTATTTTCTCAGCTTCTTTAACACTCCCACCCTTTATGAGTATTCTTTCTGAGGTGATTTCCAGCGCGTTGTTACAGGTACTACTGTTATGCTTTAAATTTGTCAGATTTGGTGCTGTTTGACTTGTTACTGCTTTTTGGTTTGTTACTGTTTCTGTATGTATATGTCTTTTGTATGCAACTATTTTTTCGCATATTATTGTTGCCTGTTTATAACTGTTGTCACCTGAGGTCTTGGTTTCCTTTGCAGATCTTGACAAAGAGTACGAAATATTCTGTACCGGAAGAATATCGACCTGTTTCTGCCTCCACCACGTTCCTCTTTGGTGACATCCGCATAGCCCTCCTGGCTGCTTGTATTGCATTTCGTACTTCTTCTTGTACGTTACATGATTGTCTACACGGATTCCTTATGGACTTTTGATACTGACTTTAGACCTGTTCCCGTTGTTACCACGTTCCTTCTTTAGACGTTCACATAGCCCTCCTGGCTGTCCTTATTGCATTTTGCGAATTTTACATGATTGTCCACACGGACTTCTAATAGGTTTATGATACGAACTTTTTACATGTTACTTCGGAACTTGCCCTTCAGACATTCTCAACTTTGTTATGACTTGTTCATGGACTCCATAACTAGGCTTCACTATTTTGATATACTGTATTCTTAGGACATACTATTTTCTCGACAGTTGTCTATGTACCTTTCGGACTTTCTCTTGGTGCATGCCTAGTTTCTATAGTGTCTGCGTTTTACTAGCTTTTGTCTGATTGGCTTGTTCGTGCTTTATTATTATTATCCTTGTTTACCACACATTAAATCTATTCATTTTCTTAGTTTTTGTTTCTATTTTCGGGGTGTTCCTTTCTCCCTTTCCTGTCAGCTTCAAAGGCTTCCCCCCAGAGGCCTTGCTACCAGATCCAGTGCTTTCGGCGGGCATAGGAGTGGCTGGTGGGCCAAGGCGACGGGTGAATTTTGCTGTGTCTAGCGGCACCGCTGTTCCTCTCCCTTCCAGCATGGGGGAGTATTTGTGGGCGCCTTCCCCTGCCCACAGTTTGGTGCTATTTAGGTGGACGGGGCAATGTCACCCTGTAAAGGAGGGAAGCAGTGGATTGATTGTGTCCCCGGCCCTCCGGAGAGGGTGCATGGTTAACCCCCCTCACCCGGGAGGAGGCTTCATCGCCAGAGAGTGTTTGGGTACCGCCTCCTGTCACCCATAAACAGCCCGACCAGCTACCCCCTTGAGGGGTCGCCTTACCTGGAGGTGGGGTGCGTTTGTGGGTTGGCAGGTTGGCTTGCCATAGTGGTGGCCTGTAGACAGCCGGCGTTGCCCCTTCCGGTCATTGGCACCCGGAGCCGTTGGCCTGGGCCTCAACAGGGTGTTCAACTCTACAGGGCACTGTTGCCGGGCAGATCTGGTTGGCCGGCAGCCATTTTGCAGTGGGCCTCATGGCTGGGCTGAATTTGAGCCTGTCTGCCATCTTGCCCCCTGTTGCTGGGCAGATCACGGTTGCCGGTGGCCATTTTGTCTGGGCTGTTGGCCATTTTGGAGCTGCTACCAGCCATTTTACTCCTGCCTCGTGAAGCCAGGCTTCCTTTGGGGCCTGGTCACTGCCTACCGTGATTTGGTTTCCTCCAAGTTATGGGGCCCAAGAAAGGGATGGGGGTGAGGATGGGCAAGTGCCCGACCAGGAAGTTCACACACTCCCAGGCTCGTCCAGCGCCACCGGGCCTGGATGAGCCAGAGGTGGTGATTGGCCCTGGCTATGGCCGCATGCATTATGGCCTTGGAGGTGGCAGGTGTGATGCCCACGCAGATTGGCCAGGACACCCCCGCTGTTCGGACAGGGGGTACAATGTCCACAGTGCTGCCAATTGGAGGGATATGGCTCTGACCCTCCAGCACTGGTTGGAGGCGTTGGAGTCAGTGTGGGGTAGTGCTAGTGCCTCTGTTTCTTCTTCAGTACAGGAGCAAGTGAAACCAGTTTTGTCGGGGGTGTCAGGTTTTGGCGGTCGTCCCACGGGACCTCAGCAGAAGGATGTGACCGGGCCTATCAGACCTTCTCCAGTGGCTTCTCCAGAGCCGTCCCTGGCCCATGGGGCCCCTGTGGGTGTGGCCTCACCACCTGGTAAGCCATCCACTTCACACGACACCAACACAGCACAGGGTGAGGGACCCAGTTTGAACTGACCCTAGGGCACCCAGCACTTCTGTCCTTGGTTAAATGTGGGGTCATCAGCTCTGGCCAGTGGGTCTGGTGCATCTACGTTGCTGCAAGTCCCGTGAGGTTGCACCTGCCCTTCCTGGTTTTTCCTGCCACTTAGTCAGGCGGGAGTAGGCCAGGTGGGGAATGTCCCGGCCGCTGGTCCGGCATTGGTAAGCCGATGGGTAGTGTCCCACTGCCTAGCCCGGCAGACCCCAGTCAAGCGGGGAGCTCCCTGCCTCCGGGGGAGGGACCCACTACGTCTGCCTCTCCTGCCATGGGCCCTGATTCAGTGCCTGCTGCGGCTTTGCCTTGTGTGGACACAGCCTTACCATTGGGGGATCACCTGTTGCCGGCCACCAAGGACAAGATCTTGCACGGGGAGTATGTTGACCTCTTTGGCCTATTGAATAGGGATTCTGAAAAGAAAGAGGATGGGAAGGAGGATAGGGACAAGGAGCTGGCTAGGAAGAAGAACCCCCCCAGGATTTGGCCTAACAGGCTGCCGGCTTATCTTATATATATGAGGCATTCCCTGCAAAGGCATCACAGCTGATCCAGTATCTGGACGTCATCTACCGGGCGCATGTTGACTTCCCGGGCCAGGCGTGGCTTCTTTACGATGTGAATTTCTGTATGCAGTCCGCGGTCCGGCCCACCATGTGCTGGGACGAACCGTGCCAGCTCCTCTGGCTGCAGTACATGACCCTGTCATGCCCACTGTCTGGAAACAGGTATGACTGCGGTCACCTCGTACAGCGCCCTCTCCCGCAGGTGGTGGAGCAGGCAGTTATGCAACGCCTGGCCTGCTGGGAGTTTGCCGCACATGGGCGTTGTAATCGCAGACAGTGTAGGTTTCGACACGAATGTGCCATTTGCCAGGGACCCCATGCGACCTCCACCTATCCCAAGGCCGGACATGAGAGGGACCGGGGGGAACAGGTCCCAGGTCACCCCCCGAAACAATCCCAATGGGGCCCAGCTGATGATACCCAGGTGTATATTTCGGCCCGTGGGGACCCCAGTGATGTGGTCAATGTCCTATTCAAATGTCTGGAAGCTGTTGGGGTCTGGACAGGGGACAACAGGCTACAATTGAATCCCTCCAAGACTGAGTGGCTATGGATAGGCCCCCCCGTGTTATCCAGGGAGCTGCCAACTTTGGTCTTTGATGGGGCTGCTTTGCCCCAGACAGACCTTTTACGCAACTTAGGGGTCCTTCTGGATTCAGGACTGCTGGCGGCCATGGCCAGGAGGGCTTTCGCACAGCTTCGCTTCATCTGTCAGTTGAGTTCGCTCCTGGACCAGACTCCTTGTTCATGGTCACACATGCTCTGGTGACCTCCAGACTAGATTATTGCAATGCGCTCTACATGGGGCTGTCCTTGATGACCATTCAGAGGCTACAGCTGGTGCAGAATGCAGCAGCCCGGGTGGTGATGGGGTGTGGGCGTTATGCTAGCACCTCACCATTGTTTCGGGAGCTGCACTGGTTACCAGTTTGTCTCCGGGTGCAATTCAAGGTGCTGGTTTTGACCTTTAAAACCCTACATGGTTGGAAGAGTGGCCCCTGCCTGTTGGCTTATAAAATAAAGCCTCCCCATCTTTTTAATGCAGGCAGTTTTAATGTGGTTAGTTTTTAATAGGTGGGTGGGTATGTTGGGGTTTTAATTGTTTTTAATATGTTTGTTTTAATCCTGTTGTGAGCCGCCATTAGTCGGGTTCGCCTGATTGGGTGGCATAGAATTTGAATTATAAATAAATATAAATAAATAAATAAACAAATAAATAAATCCCTGCAGAGGGCGAGCACCACTCCCAAAATGCAAATAATTTACATTTTGTTGTGGGGATGGAGGATATAGTTCAGGAAAACATTTTCATGGAGGTTTCTTTGGGCAGGGTGGCCATTCCGTTTGACCATCCTCTGTTTGTTAACCTCAGGGTGTCCCCATTGGGCTTGGTGCCTAAGAAGGCCCCCGGGGAGTACTGGCTGATCCATCATCTGTCCTACCCAGAGGGGCAATCAGTTTACGACGCCATCCCCCACGAACTTTGTTTAGTACAGTATGTGTCTCTGGACACGGCTGTGGAAATGGTCCGCTTGTGTGGTCATGGCGCCTTGATGGCTAAGTGTGACATCAAGTCAGCCTTCTGCCTGCTGCCGGTTCACCCCACAGATTTTGAATTGTTAGGGTTTTCCTTTGAGGGACAGTTTTTTGTTGACAGGGCGCTGCCATTTGGCTGCTCCATTTGTTGCACTGCTTTTGAGGGCTTCAGTTCCTTTTTGGAGTGGGTGCTCAAACACCGTGTTGGCAGGAGCCACGTGGTCCATTATTTGGACGACTTCCTTTTGTCTGTGCCAGCCGGAACGAGGGGTTGTCAGCACTTGTTGGCTTCCTTCCAGGCCTTAGCAGAGGAGCTGGGTGTGCCCCTCACCTCTGAAATGACAAAGGATCCATCCACCACCCTCACATTCCTCGGGGTTGAGCTGGACACCATGACACAGGACAAACTGGTCACTTTAATGGGTAAGGTGGAGGACATGCTCTGCAAATGTAAAGCCACCCTCAGAGAGTTGTAGAAGCTTAACGGCCACCTGAACTTCGCCTGCAGGATGGTGACGCCAGGCCGGGCCTTCCTCTGGTGACTCTGTGACTGCATGCGCGGCCTGGCCAAACCTTACCACTGGGCCAGGGTGACTGCGGGGGTGCGGGAGAACCTGAAGGTGTGGCGGACCTTCCTGACAGACTTTAACAGGGTGTCCTTTTGGAGGGTGCCCTGGTCTTTGGACGCCCAATTTCAGTTCCACTCTGACGCTTCCAGTGCTTTGGGGTATGAAATTTACTTTTCCAGGCGCTGGTGTTACGGCTCATGGCCTGTGCACTGGGAACATTTGGGTATACTCTGGGACCTTACGTTCTGGGAATTCTTCCCAATATTAGGGGCACTGTGGCTTTGGGCAGATGTTTGGGCCAATTCAACAGTACTGGCATGGTGCAACAACCTGACCATGGTTCACATTGTGAACGCCATGACTTCCAGATCCCCCAGGGTGATGCGGCTAGTACGGGCATTTGTTTTACATTGCCTGCAGTTTAACATACTATTTTGGGCGCAGCATGTGCCGGGCCTGGATAATTCCATCACTGACGCCCTGTCCCGCCAACAGATGGCTCAGTTCAGGCAGCTGGCACCGGGGCGAGGGACCTGCCTCACATCCTACTGGACGGCATTTGGAGCCTTGGTGGGTAGAGGTCAATAGGGCCATTGGGTTGTCTCTGGCTCCCAGGACGCGGAGTCTTTATGCCACAACCCTCAGGGAGTTTGCACATTTCCACATGGAAGCGGGCTTGCAGGACTGGCCAATCCCGGTTGCACACGCGCTGCAGTTTATTGTCATGCTGCAGGCCAGGGCGCTGGCACTCAGGCCAATCAGGGGCCGCTTATCGGCCCTGACATTTCAGGCACGCGCCGTGGGGATTCCAGACACCTTGAACGATTTTAGGATCAGGAAGGTGCTTGAAGGTGGTCACAGGAGCATGGCCACCTTCCGGACAACAGGGCTCCTATTTCACCTGGCATGCTCATATGCCTCTCGCAGACATGGGACCACGTCTGCAATTCGCCCTGTGAAGTGGGTCTGTTTCGGGCAACCTCTTTGACTGCCTTTTTTGGTGCCCTCAGGAACAGTGAGCTGGTCGCCGCTTTGAAGCAGGACTTGTCCAGCAGGGCCCTGCAGGTAACTGATGTTACGGAACAAGGGGGTATGGTCTTGCTTCGGATTAGGTCATCTAAGACTGACCAGAGGCCTCAGGGGCCAAGCTGGCTCTGGGCCCATGCTCATGTCAGGATCTGTTCCCAGTCAGAGCTCTGTCCGCCTACCTGTGGGAGCATGCCCCCCCCCCCCAGGGCCTCAGTTCCAGCATGTGGATGGCACACAGTTGACCAAGTATTTCTGGATGGTCACCAGTTCTGCACTGGAGGTTGTGGGCCTGACGGGTGTATGTTTTGGTACCCACTCATTCCGCATTGGGGCAGCCTCCACGGCCGCTGCACTTGGCTACTTGCCCACGGACATTCAGAGGATGGGACACTGGGGTTCGAGCAAGTACAAGCTGTATTTTCGCCCCCTCTTGCAGTAGGAGCAGGCGCCCTCACATTTTCTCTTTTGTTGCAGGGTACACCTAGGGAGACCGGAAGGCTCACATCCTATTAGTGGGCCACAGTTATATCTACTGGGTGGCCCAGCATGCTGTTGGCCTTCCTGGGGGTACCAACCTGGGGCTGGACTCGGCAGCTGAGCTTGAGTGTGTGTCTCGTTATTCCAGGGGTTGGGGAGCAAAACCACTATGCACAATTTAACTACTAGATAGAACAATTTGATCATGTTTGGCAAAGGACTTTTGATGGCCTCGGCCTGAAATAAAAGTCACTTAACAGTATGATTGTTCCAATGTGGTAATAACTGATCGTGTGACTTTAACCAACATAGAACTCAAACTACAGTACATAGAAAATCCAAGGAAGGAAGAATGTACAAAAATATCTCACTACATAGATGGAAGGTAGAGTTTGAAAGAAAGTTCAGCAGGCCTACCAATGCAGAAAATGACTTGGTTCTCCTAAAAATAATAGTTCTTCTTTTCCTGAATGCCAGTTCTTGTTCCTATTTTCTTTTTGACCAATAAAATATTTTTATTGATGGCATATCTAAGAAATGGTTTTACCAGTGTCACCCCACTGACTTCTCATGACCAAATGAACTCAAACCCATGTCTTCTGAGTCCCAATCCACCACTTTCCATCACACCCCACTAGGTTCTCATATAATTTCAAGTATACAGCCCAGCTGCCTCTGACATTTGTTCAGGGAACATGCAGAAATGATGGTCTGTCGTGTTTCATTAGCTTTAAGTAAAGAGCCTGCCATGGATAGCAGCATTTCAAAGAACCTCTTTAAGGCTTTCACATCATCTGTGCATTAATGAAATTGGCTTCTGTAGAAGGATGTGGAGGCAGAGGGTCATGCCACGCACAAAAAATACATCAGCCCTAACAGAGGCTAGGAGGAACATATTGAAACCACCACTTCATACAGCCTTCTGGCCCATTCTAGTTAGGTTTCTCTAAGAGTACCATTCACTTCCTGCTCTTTGCACCTGAGAACAAGAGCATTCATCTCATTCCTGCATGTAGTAATGTTACTCTTTTCTAATTGTAGCTTCAACAACAACCTGCACTTTGTTTCTCATTTCAATTTTTGTTCCAGAACAATGTCTGTGGAACAAAAACAGTTATCCACTTCAAGTGTGTGGGTTGCCCGCCTCACTGATTGGACAGCAACCTTTCCCGAATGGTTCGTCTGGCTAGAACACAGACTGGAAACCGCCCGAGCCAGGATCAGAAAGGAAATTGGGTATGGGCCAATTATATAGTTAGCAAGAGTGACTCCATGTTGCCTTGGCTGAGGGCACTGAGAGGAATAGGCATAATCTCATAATAGTGGAAACTTCCAGGAGAGACACAATCCTATAACAGCACACAGTATCTTGCTCACGTAGCTGGCAAGGCAAACATCAGCTAGACACAGGAAGTCTTCAAGGTCATTTAGATTGTGCAATCCTTTAGCAGGTGCAAATGTATACAGTAACTTCTTAGAGCTGACAAATGTAACTTAGCCAGCAGAATGCCACGTAGGCAATGTATTCTGTCATGAGGTCTCACGCAGGCTCTGTGCAGGGGAGACCTCTATGTAATCCAATAAATACAGCCCTCCGAGCGATCGGGGTTGGCTGGCTTTCCTTCAGCACTCCTGCCTCTCCTTCAGCACTCCTGCCTCCCGTGCCATCATTCGCCTTCAGCACCACAGCCTCAACGGACCATTACAACATCTGGTGACCCCAGGATGTGATTTTCTCAACTACTTGAGAGTCACACACCAGCTCTTCTCGGAGAGGCAGAAGAGGAATTCCGATCGGAAAGAACTCCGATCAGAATTCAGCACTATCCCAAGGAGGGCAGCGAAAAGTGGCAGCTCTTACGCAGAGGAACGGACACGTTCCAAAGCCCAGAGAGCTGTGACCCTGAATCATCTGAGGCAGAGCAGCAGATCTGCGGCCGGCAGCCAGCGCCGCACAACTGATCAAACCTGAGGGACATCATCCTGTGCATCACTTGCCCTGTCTACTACTACCCTGACCTGTCTCGTGGAAGCATCAACACATGAGTTGTGTAAGACATCCAGAGAATCCCCACAGCAGGTAGTATGGGGGCACATTTGGGGAAATGTAATATGTCCATCAGACAAGGAGCTCATAGAGAGGAGCTTGAATGCCTGGCCAGGCAATATCGGATTCGGATAAACTGAAACCGTCTGACGGACCTCGTGAGGCACATGGGGGAGCATTGCTTGTTCTACCCAGAAGCAGGCACAATGAACCCAGAAGTTTGGGATAGAGTAGGATACTGCCTTAAGCAGGTACCTCGAGCTCCCGCTGACATCATCGGGACTTGGAGCCAGTGTAGGCGGATCATTTCAGCAGCTAATCCAGCCATAGCAGAGACCAATACACCAGTGTACACAGAACCATCAGCCCCAACACATCTCTGCTCGATCATCTAGTTTAGACATGAGGGCTTAGAGGACCTCCCTTCCTTGGCAACTGCAGAAGCCGTGGAAGGGGGCGGGAACCTGGAAAGCACCAGTGCTTCCCAGGCAACCAAGAGTCCTTTTCAATTAATGGTGCAGGAGGAAGTCAGAAAGGGAGAGATCCCGGCCAAAGAGATGGCCGTGATTCAACAGCTATGTTCAGTCCACATTGAAACGGACGCCCTCACGGGCAATCAAACAGCGGTGTACATGCCAATCCCGTACAAATTGCTTGCGGAAGTCCGCAAAGCCATCACTGAGACAGGACTTCAAAGCAGATTCACAAAGGGCACGTTTCAGCAGCTCTGTGAATGCATCACGCTAATTCCTCGTGACTGGATGGTCGTGATGCGAATGATGCTGAGCCCCAGTCAGTATCTCTTGTGGGATAGTGAGTATAGGTTAGAAGCACAGGCAAGAGCAGCCAGGATGGGTGGAGCAATAATTCCTGAGCAGCTATACGGCTCAGGCCAGTTCGGGACCATCCAGGCACAGTCCGTCCTGCCAGCAGCCACACTCCAGCTGGCAGCAGAGGTCACTTTCAAAGCATACCTCAAGGTGCCCACTTCCGGCAAGGGAGCTAAAAATTACACCTCCATCAAACAAGGGTCGCAAGAACCCTACATGGATTTCATCAATAGGCTAGAGGAAGCAATCACCAGACAGGTAAACAACCAGGAGGCCCAGGAGGATCTTATTATGAGACTGGCAAAAGACAATGCCAACATCGATTGTTGCAAAATCTTGCAGGCAATGGGACACCGACCTGATCTGACGCTTACCGACATGATCAGGGCATGTGCTGACGTTGGGACAGACTCCAACAAGATGGGTCTGTTAGCAGCGGCAGTACAGGGGGGATCCCGGCCCAAGAATAAATTCAAGGGAGCTTGCCACCAGTGTGGCAAGATAGGGCACTATGCCAAAGAGTGCAAGTCGAAGCAGTCCCAGAACAAGGGGGGCAGCCACCTGAGCCATCTACTCAGTGTCCAAGATGCCACAACAGCTTTCATTGGGCACGTCAATGCCCCAATTCGGGAAACAAAGTTGCGGGTGTGTCTCTAGCCCCAGTTCAAATAGAGACAACGCCCACCCTGGGAGCCCCAGTCCAGGGGTCCCAATAGTGACACCCAGCATTTTTGAGGCCCAAGCATAAAACAAGGGCAGCGCAGGGCTAGATTTAGTGTACCAGGAGGACGTCACTTGCGACCTGCCAGGCACAGTCTATCTAGCCAATTCCCAGTACAAAGGACAGGGAAAGGTTCGCCTTCACGGTGCCAGTCGCCAACCACCGGGAGCCAACCCAAAGGTTTGCGTGGCAGTATTTGCCACAGGGCATGCTCAACTCACCGACCCTGTGCCAAATATATGACCACGGGGCACTGGAAAAGTTCTGGAACCTGCACCCCAAAGTCTTAGTCTGCCACTTCATGGATGACATCTTGGTCGCAGCCCCAAAAGTGGGCAATGCCATGTTCTGTGACCTCCAGAGCACTCTGGGGGAAAAGGGACTCGCCATTGCCCCGGAAAAGGTTCAGAGAACCGAGCCCTATTTGTATTTGGGACATCGGCTTCTAAGGATCTTATGCAGCACCAGTGCTGACAAAGATCCGTATCAGGCATTCCATCATGTTAGTAGAACTTCAGCAGATTCTAGGAAACATCAATTGGGCAAGACCGTATTTCAGATTAGACACAGAGCTTTTAAAACCACTCTTTTCGCTGCTTACTTTAGGCAAGCAGCCAGCAGATCGCATACACTTTCCACGACAAGCGAAACAAACCCTCCAGGAGGTAAATCGCGTTCTCAGCCGAAGATGGGTAGATAGGATCAGCCAGGAACCCTATGCTCCTGCCCTGAACCTGTACATAGTTAGAACTGGGACAATATTCACCGTAGCACTAGGCATGGACTCTGACAAAGGGGCGAAAATAGTGGAATGGGTGTATTTACCAAATACCTCTTCCAGTAATATCGTCCCTCCACAAGAGTTAGTTGCCACCATGATCCATAAAGGGAGGCTGAAAGCTAGGGACATTTCCGGACATGACTTAACTAAGATAGTTGTGCCATTCACCAAAGACCAGATAGAAAGACTCATGCAGTTAGGAGACTCTCTCCCAATTGCATTGGAAGGTTTCATGGGGAATTTGGCATACCACTTACCAAAGGACCCCAGACTAGTCTTGCTACAAACGCAGACAGTTGAATTGCAAGGCATGTTATCCTTGGTTCCACTTCAAGGAGCCAAGACAGCATTCACGGATAGGGGAAGAGTGTATGGCATTCTCACGTGGCTCGAGGGGCAGGCTTGGAAAACATTGCTGACCCACAGAAGTCAGCACAGAGAGCGGAGCTTGCAGCAGCAAATCTAGCCTTGAGAATGTTCGCCCAGGAGCCTTTGAATATCATTACAGATAGCCAGTATGTGAGGAATTTGATCCACAGTCTACCGGGAGCTTACATCACTCCCGCGATAGACAAAAACCTGTTAAGTCTATTCTTGACCATGCAGTTTCACTTGTGCAACCACAGAGAAGCACTGTATGTCGCCCACATTAGAAGCCACCAAAACTTGCCTGGCTTCATCTCCGAGGGCAACAGTCGAGCAGATGTGGCCGTAAAGGCAGTGCATCAAAAGTTAGTTTCGGGAGTCTTTTCAACCCCGATCCAAAGCCACATATTCTTTCACCAGAATGCGAAGGCACTGGCGAGGCAGTTTAAGCTGCCATTGTCACAAGCCCAGGGAATAGTTCATTCCTGCCAGCAGTGTGCAGGAGCCCCGAGGGAGCCATCATGGGAAGTAAATCCAAGAGGGACAGAGGCAACCAACTTTGGCAGATGGACGTCATGCACATTCCACAATTTGGAGATGGCAGTACATGCACGTCTCCATTGACACATTTTCACAGTACATCTGGGCTACGGCTCAGAAGGGAGAATCTGCAACTCATGCCGAGCAACATCTCTTGGCATGTTTTGCAACCATGGGCAAACCAGGTCACTTGAAAACCGACAATTCACCAGCTTACAGCTCCAGACAGCTTGCCACATTTCTGGCCGTCTGGGACATTCAGCATGTATTCGGCATACCGTACAACCCCCGAGGACAAGCTATTGTCGAACGGGTGAACCAGACGCTAAAGTTTTATATTGAAAAACAGGAAAGAAGGGAGGAAATAGCCCTCCCAAGAAACCAGGGACAGGCTCAGCAGTGCTTGCATAAAGTGTTATTCACATATAACCATCTTAACATCTTTACTGACTGCACCCCGCAGGAGAAGCATTTCCGTAGCAAGGAAATCCTCCCACACCCCATGGTGCATTACCGGGTGCCACCACATCCTTCTTGGAAGGGACTGGCACCCCTGGTAATGTGGGGAAGGGGTTTATGTCTCCTACAGGGGTCATCTGGATCCCAGATCGGTGCGTTAAGCCGCATCTCGACCCACATGGCGTGGAACCAGGTGGTCCCAGACCCCCTGCCTGAGATGGAAGGACTGAGACTGACCGGGGGACACAGATGGAGGAGGCAGTACCGACCAAGACCAGACCCAAGGATAACCTGGGGGATGGTCAAGACCCTGTGTGATGACGCCATGTCTGTCCTGGCCGAGCAGCACACTGAGCCCACTCCGTAGACCATGGTGGCCGCAGTGTGTGCTCAAATCACCTACAATTCCCTGATGGTCATTTTGATCCTTTCCTTGCTTTTGGGGGGAGGGGCTCAGGCTTCTCCAGGAGACTTGACGCCTGGCGTGGACTTAAATGCTAGGCTCCAGTATAACATTTGGGAAAAACTTGCCAGACTTCTCAACCAATCTGACTTTTGCTTGGAGCAGACCATGGACCCTGCTTCACTCTTGAGCACTTGCCATATTCCGGTCTGCCGTGCTCCGGGAGAGCAGACCGGGGACATTGAATGGGTGCCCAAATGTGTACTTGGCCGCTATCACCGCATAACTTATGCAATTTACATAAACTGGGGGACTAAGGTGACAAAAACTTTGCCTGCTGATGCAGTCACTCTGTACACACCACGAGTGGTGATCAGCCCAAACATATCTTGTGCCAGAATGACAGGTTGCTCTTCAATTGAGGGGCCACACCATCGTTGCCTACACCCTGGAACAGAGACTTGGAAATGTAATCACCCGGACATTATTGCCATTATGTATTATCATGTCATTTTGCCCACAGGATGGTTTTTCACTTGTAATCAGCATACTTGGAACTATATTCCTGCCAATGTATCTGATTCATATTGCTGTATAAGTCGTTTAACACTGGTTTTCCCTAACAAGGAAATGGTTACACCACATCCAGCCACCCCACAGCCAGCACGGTTCGTTCGAGCGGTCCAGCTCGATGAGACATGTAACAGTGATATCAGGTTACTCAGTAAGTCAGAGTACGTCGCTTTAGCGGTAAGCATTCTAGGGGTGCCTGGACTTGCAGTAGGTAAGGCCCGTAGAATTGGTCAGCTGGTGTGCGTGCTAGCCAAAGCACTCAATCACACTTCCTCAGCCATTGCTCTACTAAATCGAGAGTAGGCTGAAATCAGACATGCAGTTCTGGACAACAGAGCAGCGATCAATTATTTGCTGCTTCTCCATCACCTAGGTTGCGAAGCAGTTCACAACATGTGCTGTTTCAATCTCACAGGCAACTCCCGTAGAGTCCAGAGTCAAATCACTGACTTGGACACCATAGTCACACATATCCGACAGAAAACAAACTGGGGTTGGTGGGATGAGCTCTGGTCCTGGGCACCATGGAACTGGCTACAAATAAAGCTCAAAGCTATTGCTGACGTTGTGGTAGTGGGAATCATGTTATGCTGTTTTGCGCAATGCATCCCTGCATTCCTGTCAGTGTGCACCTCAGGACGAAGACACCAAGAGCCGATCACACCTAGACAACTCATGCCCTACGTCTCCCAAGCTCTCAGCCAAGTTGCGAAAGTAAAGAAAGGTGGGATGTGGGTTGCCCGCCTCACTGATTGGACAATGAGGGTTCATCTGACTAGAACACCCAAAGGGTTCATCTGGCTAGAACACAGGCTGGAAACCGCCCGAGCCAGAATTGGAAAGGAAATTGGGTACGGGCCAATTATATAGGTAGCAAGAGTGACTCCATGTTGCCTTGGCTGAGGGCAATGAGAGGAATAGGCATAATCTCATAATAGTGGAAACTTCCACGAGAGACACAAGTCTGTAACAGCACACGGTATCTTCCTCACGTAGCTGGCAAGGCAAACGTCAGCTAGACACAGGAAGGTTTCAAGGTCATTTAGATTGTGCAATCCTTTAGCAGGTGCAAATGTATACAGTAACTTCTTAGAGCTGGCAAATGTAACTTAGCCAGCAGAATGCCACGTAGGCAATGTATTCTGTCATGAGGTCTCACGCAGGCTCTGTGCGGGGGAGACCTCTATGTAATCCAATAAATACAGCCCTTCCGAGCGATCAGGGTCGGCTGGCTTTCCTTCAGCACTCCTGCCTTTCCTTCAGCACTCCTGCCTCCCATGCCATCGTTCATCTTCAGCACCACAGCCTCAACGGACCATTACAACACAAGTGAAACCAAAGGCATGTGGTGTTAAAGATAAACACAAGCTTGGTCTTCAACTGAGTTTAGTTACAGTCAGTTACAGATAGGCAGGGCCTTCTGAATCCCACTTAAATAAAATGCTCCTTTCCCCACAGTTATATTGCTAAATAAAGTTTGCAGAAGTGGATTTTTGTAGAGGAAAATAGTGTGCCCTTTCAATGGTGCTACTCAAAAAAAAATGGCCCATTATAATGGCATTTATTTCCTAAGAGACATTGTGAATCCTGTCAAAAACAAAAGTCTACCTAGCCCTTGCTTGTGAGGGTTTCCAATTTCTTACTTATTCCAGTCAGACACTGTCATTTTGACTTCAAAATAGGACCATGGCACTTGGTTCCTGGCAATCTTGGCACTCTGTCACAGACAATACGTCACATACACTTTAAGGTCAGGGATGGGGAATTTAAGACCAGACCCCTTCTGTGTAGCACTGCCATTTGATGGTTTCTGGGTGGTTAAAATGAAGTAAAGCCCAGCCTGAGGTCAATATATTGGGAGTAAGAATTTAAGCTAAAACAGACTAGTTTATGATTGATCCCACCTGCCTTTGCCACCACCATTGGCATGCAGCATCGGGGGACTTCTCTGAAATGTAGTTATCCACCCACAAATTTAGAGTGCTGTAAGTAACTTTTGAGGGACTTTTCTCTACTACTTCATCCACCCTTTGCTGTCAAGTAGAAATTTGACAAAATAAATAAATAAATAAATAAAAGGGATCCTACTGTTGAAGGGATTTGGACGAATGATCATGCAGTTTGGTCTGTTAAAAATAACAGCTTGAGGTATGCATTGCCAGCGTACAAATATTTCACCAAAAGGTACGCCTTCTTATTCATAGACCACCTTTCATAATTTATGCCACAAATGGTGCTCAGGAACCATTTTAAAAATGCCAAAAACACCTTTCGCATCACAACTACAATAGCAAAAGATGCACTAACGGGGGTCTGACAACACATTTCCTGTGTTTATAATACTATTCTTTCCAACATCTTGGTTTTTCCCCAGCCTGAAGCTGCTACCATATGAAAGTCTAAGTCAAAAGATGGTTGTTTTGAAAGCATATGTCCAGGTTGTATTTATAAAGCTGTAAGTCAGTTCAAGTCTCTAAAAACTGCCTCCATGTGTTGGTTGTATATTCAACAGATGTCACATTTCACTGCTATTCACATTAACTCTTCACACAAATCTTGTAGAGCCCTTGCTAGTGTTGAGGAAAATTTGAAAATTCTAAGGTCAAACTTGTGACAAATAGCTTCCACTGACTGTGATAAATAGGGCCTTGGTATATTGGTATGATTTACACCAGCAATACTGGAAGGACTGTAGAATATAAAACTCAGTGGAGACTTTGAAAGTCCCCCAAGCACACCTTTTTGCTTTGGAATGACTGCAAATAATGCAAGCCATCCATACCCCGACAAGGGCGGTTAATGAGAGGACCCTTGGAGGTCACTAATTCATTCATGTGCCACATGTCAGAAAAGACTTGATACACAAAAACAAAAATCCTACCTAGAAACTGGGAAACAGCTGTACTGATGGGAAAAAAATTGTATAAAGGTATATAAATTGATGCCATGCAGCCTCATTTTTATGTCTGATGAAGTGGACTTGGTCCACGAAAGCTCACATTTAAATACAGGAGCTAGTCTTTAAGGTGCCACAACATTATTATTTTTTGCTGTTCTGTTTAATCTCAGATATGCCTGCAGAGACTAACATGGCTACCACTACAAACATTTCAGCTCCACTAATGTTTCAGTGAAAGCACGTTCAGAAATTAGAGGTTCCCTTGCACTGCCACAGCCCAGCTTTAAACACTGCTTTCTTCTACTACACATGGGGCAATTAGAGTGATAGTGTTCTAGAAGCAAGCAACAAGACACACATTCTAGTAATTTGATAGTATTTACTCTGCACTTTATGTCCAGTAAATGGTGTTCTAAATTACTGTTAGACCCTGGGAGATAATTTCGTGGGACTGTTTTGCATAAGCTAAAAAAAGACTGTTTCCCTTTTAGGCAAAATGTTGGCTCTGGGTGGTAAAATCAAGATACAGTACAGAACTGTAGTTCTAAAGCCAACAGCCTAGCACAACATCCTAAAATCTAGAATAAACTATGCATATACAGTAATCACAAATTTGAGTTCCTTGCATAAATGGCTGGTTCTGCACAATATCTTGGACAAGGGCAATGATTTTAAGTCCTCTAGCTGCGAAAGCCAACTGATTTAGCACAGATCTCTTCTCCACAGACAGCCTGTTTCATACAGGTATTTTTAAGTGAGAGTTAGAAACCCTTAGTTTTCTTTAAATCATCCAGTGTCTGACAAAAAGATCCTATAATTTGCCTTTTCCAGCTATACATGTCTCCTCATAAATAATACCCATTAAATCCAGTCTGACTTTCTTCTAAGTAAAACGTATGTATGATCGCAGGAGAAACTAAAATGCTAGCTTTCTGGTTGAGTCTGTGCTTTCCAGCTAGTCTACAGCACAATATTCTACAGAATGCACAATATTCTACAGTGCAATATTCAAATATGCCGCCTTGTTTTTTACTACTACTCTTTAGCTTCAACTCAGAATAGACAACACATCTCTGGAACTAACTTAAAACTACCTATTCGGTTGCACAGTCCCAAACCTACACCCACACCCAGCAATCCCAAAGAGCAACATTGAACATGTGGTTCTTCTTCCCATGGTGCTCCTTGGAGGTAGGTGGCCCTGCCTACAAATGTTAACACTTTAGTCTTCAGACAATTTTTAAATGCACTTAACCAGCCCCAACCCTTGTAATGTGCACAAAGCAGGACTCAGAAAGAAACGCTTGAGCCAGTGAAATAAAAATGTTATAGGATTAACTACAACAGAGGTTATACAGTATTGTTAGGGATGTCATGGGGAACACCCTGGTATTGTAAATAATACATGATATGTGGTGCTACAGCTTTAACAGTTACTTGCTGAACTATGGACAGGTGTTGGTGTTGATGGAATGAATCCGCACTTGTCACTGCATAAAATAGAGTCAGATAGTTTGCTTCTTGGCTCTTGATATGATCTTGTAGCCATGTTGCCTGAAGGCTCTTGATATGATCTTGTAGCCACGCTGCCTGAATGCTCTTGGACTAACCTTGGTGCCATTCTGCTGCACAAGGACTTTATACCGTGAAGTCATAATGACGCTCTGCAAGAAGCTTTGATGCCTTCTGCTGGATACACAGAGGTTTGTGCTCATATGCTCATGAGCTTGGACTGTTGTTCTTTCTAGGGTAATGAACTGCATGCCTGAAAGGGAAGAACCACTGGCTGTGAGTTTACTCTCCAGGGAGAGAGGTTGCCAGCTTAAGACTGTAAAAACTTGGGCAAACCGGGACTGTTATTTGTTTGCCATACTCTGCAAGCCGAGCCAGGGAAGAGCTAGGCTGCAGCAGGAGATTCTGCTGTGTGCAAGTACTTACTGTGAAACTGAAAGACTAAGTTTGTTTTGCATAGCTGTTCACAGATAAGATACTACTGTTTATGTTCTTTTCATCACCACCTCTGCTGAGTAAAAGCACTTTATGTTTTGCACTATTCAACTGAGTCTCTGCTGTTATTGACTGGGTGTGAAGGAGAAAATTAAATGGGCACCTCCGCTGTCGCTCA
Source organism: Bradypodion ventrale (assembly GCA_035047345.1). Taxonomy (NCBI): domain Eukaryota; kingdom Metazoa; phylum Chordata; class Lepidosauria; order Squamata; family Chamaeleonidae; genus Bradypodion; species Bradypodion ventrale. The sequence goes on from JAWDJE010000003.1 coordinate 254,702,129, forward strand.
TAGTTAACTACTACACTCTGCTAGATTCGAACTCAGCACCCAGTACATCACCATTTCCCTGTCAAGTATATCTGTCCATATGTGTGTTTTCCGGAACTTGGAAAATTCTTTTGGATAATGGCTGTCAGAAGTCCTGAAAAGTAAGGCGAAGAGATGAAAAAAGAAAAAGAAGAATTGTGTTCCTATACTGTACAGTACCTCTAATAGTTGCTTAGAAGAGGAAGTTTCCATAAGTGTAAATTTTAATGCAAGTTATACCTGCTGAAATGTCTTCTTCCATATCATTAATGAAAGCAAATAGTACTGTCTTCTTTTTCATCTAATTTTCATCTACAGCAAAAAACAAAGGTACCTTTTCCCAGGTCTGATCTTCTAGAGAGCACACTATTCTTTAAGAAGGTGTAAAGAATGTTGAAAGAGACTGTGGTGGCTTAGTGGTTGAGACGCTGAACTTGACAATTGGAAGATAGGCAGGTCAGCAGTTCGAGACCCAAGTGCTGTATGAGAGAATGAACTTCTGACTTTTTCCCATCTCCTGCCAACCTAGCAGTTCTAAAGCAAGAAATTGCAGGTAAATAGGTACCACTTCAGTAGGAAGGTAAACAGTATTCCGTGTCTATTCATGCCTGCCAAATGCCCATGGAAATGTCTGCAGACGCAAACAGCACAGGCTCTTTGGCTACAAACAGAGATGAGCGCTGAACCCTAGTTGGATACAACTGGCTTTCGAGCAAGGGCAACCTTACCCTTTACCTAAAGCATGTTGAAAGCAATCCTTTTCCTTTGCTTCCCTCTCTGCTTGTCATCCCGCCCTCAGTACATTTAGCAGTGCTGGCAGCAGCCATTAAGTAACAAACTTTAAACTAATTTATGCTGACTGCTGTCATAAAACACAGCACAACAATAATTAAAGAACTCAGCACTGCAAGAGGCATGAATGTGACATTGCTAAATAACCTCTTTGGAACATAATCACCAAAAGGAAGGAAACAATCACTTTTCTCCATTCATTTCCAACAAAGGAGTCATTTTTCTGCAGCTGTGTAACTCTTAAGATCATTTTATCAATCCACCAAGGTCCTTTATTATTTCATATTTCATTTATAGTAGTGCTGCATGGTTCCTTGCTGAAGCTGAGCATAATTACCAAACACAATACATTGCTTAGGTTTATATATTATTGACACATTTGAAAGCAGAGCTTGCAGAATGCAACAGGTCTAACTTCTACATAAGCCTCCATAATATTATACAGTATAGCTGCACCAGTTGTGGGATTCACCAGTAAACAAGCAGAAATCCGTCTAAATAAATGCCTTCACTTCAGGTCGTGAGATATATAAAAAAAAATTCTTGCTTCAGGATTGCAAGAAAGTGAAGAAAACCAAAGCTATCCGGTACAGCTTTTCGTATACTTCAACTGGGTTTTCTATAACAATACAAAGTATCAAATCAATAATTGTAACACTTAACAGGTAATATATACAAGTAATATATATGCAATATATATGTATACACACATTTTTTCATTATATTTACATTCCAGTTGTGGGATTCAGCAGGTTCGCACCAGTTTGACAGAACTGGTAGAAGAAATTCTGACTGGCCCAGCCCATCCAAGTTTTGAGATAAAGTAGTCCTAATTTGGGTCAGCAGTTCAATTTCTGAGTACTGCAGGATGGAATGAGCTCCCGTGTTTGTCCCAGCTCCTGCCAACCTAGCAGTTCGAAAGCAAGAAATTGCAAGTAGATAAATAGGGACCACTTTGGTGGGAAGGTAACAGCATTCCGGTGTCTAGTCATGCCTGTCACATGACCACGGAAATGTCTGCAGAAGCAGACAAAGCTGGCTCTTCGGCTTTGAAACAGAGATGAGCACTGCACCCTAGAGTTGGATACAACTGGCTTTCGAGCAAGGGAAACCTTTACCTTTAATTTGGGTGCAACACAGGGCTTTCCCCCTGCCACACCCATCATACCACACCCACTAAGTAGGTAGTAAAAAATGTGAATCCCACCACTGAGCTGCACATTACAAGAAAGAGAATTGTCATGCCTGATTATATGTGCTCTGGAAATTAGGATCAAGCCCCACGTTCCTACTTCTGACCACCTACTCACACCATCATGTGAACAGAGTCAACAACAGACATGCAGACTCTTAACTCTTGCTATACGTTTCTACACCCATCCATCCTATCCCATACCGAGCCTCCTGCACTCGCCCAATACCGGTCCGGAGGTTACTACAGGGTTGCCGAAGGCGCCAGTGGGGCAAGAGCCCCACAAATGCAAAAAAGAAAAGAACTTCACTTCCCAACGTTCTCTGCACTATGCCGTGCCACAGCCAATCAGGCTGAGAGGCGCAAGCAAAAAGAACGTTGGGAAACATGGCGCAGCCAATTAAAATCGAGTCACAGAAAAAAAACTGCTGCACAAACGCAAACAAAAAATGAAAAACTCAAAGTCCCAGAGTCCTACGCACTGTGAGCATGCAGAACGCTGAGAAAGCCAGCGTGCGAAAATTAAAATTCAAAAACGCAACAGGAGCGCAAGTCTGCAGCAGGCGGATGCAGCACCTCACAGCCTTGCAAAACAAAAAGCCACAAAAATCCACCGCAACACACCCACCGTCCTTCTTTCCTGGAGCAACGGGGAAAAGAGGGATTCCCTCTCGTCCACGCTACCCCACCAAAGACACAGCGAGACCACCGCTGGCCTCAAGGTACCTTGAGCCAGGGTGGAAGAAAAAACAACAGCAGGCAGCAGTTCATCAGGGAAAGCACCCTCCCTTGCGAATGACTGGCTGCTGCTTTTGTACTTCCCACACCACTGTTTCAAGAACTAACACGAGATAGCGGTGGAGGTAATACAAAAGCAGCAGCCAGCAATCCGCAAGGAAGAGCACCACCCCTTATGGATTGCTGCCTGCCGATCTCCAGTTAGGTAAGCCAGGAGAAAAAGGAGACAGAGAGGAGAGAACTATCATCAGGCAGATAGCTCTTCTCTGCCGCCTTCTCCCCCAACCTACCTAACGAACCTTCCAGGGGGGAGGGCCAGCTGGCTGCCGCCTCCTCCTTTTCCCCAATGCTGCATCGAAACCAAAATTTGAAGCAGCAATGGGGAGAAGAGGAACCGACAGGCAGCCCATTCTTCACACAAAAGTACACACCAACAACAAACACCAACATTAATAAAAATTAATAAAACTCAAATAAATCAATAATTTTTAAAAAAACATTAATACACAAAAAAAGAAAACAACAAAATCCACAAACAAAAACATCCACAATTCCAGAAAAGCACAGACAAAACACCTAACTACAACACGAGAATACCTAACTCTAACAACACAAATTACACAAATAAACAACAATGAAATCACAAAAAGTAAACAAACCAGAAATAAACAAACCTAAAACCCAACCAAACCACAAAGGAACAAACAGAAACATCTCCCAGCCCAGCACGACAAAAACAAAACAAAGAAAAACCCCAGAAGAAAGAAAACCAGAGAACTCACCAGCATGTCCTCCCTCCATGAGATCAGAACAGAAATGAAGAAACAAAGACTACTTACCAGAAAAAACCCCACCTAGAGGCCAGGAGAGAAAAAACACATGAAACTAAAACAAAACCACTAACAGCCCCACCTGCAGGGCGGAATATTAAAAACAAGTCTAAAACAAAAAAGACCCACCTAGAGGCCACAAGAGTAAAAACAAGAAAAAAACATAACAATAAATAAAAAGTTTACAAGTTTACACAAATAACAAATATATGTTAAATAAATAAAATAAAAAGATTTATAGCATCTTCTGTTGAGTTTTAACTCAAATAAAAACCCAAAACATCTAAACACAGTTTAAAAACATTGAATGTAAAAAACATGTACTTTCACATTTTAAAAAATATTACCTATGGTACAACTATTTTTTTCTATTTATTAAATTTTTATTAAATTTTTAACAAACATACAAAAAAGAAAAACAATAACAATACAGTATAATAATAGAACAAAAACAACATCAATACAGTATTACCTCAAGTTCATAAGAGCTAGCACATATTAATGATTAAACTGATTATTTACCATATAACCCCCAATATTAAGTGCCACATTGTAAGTTATTACTATAACCATAACAGTAATAAAAACTTTCAGTGCTACCTCTATTTTTGGTTTCTTTACTAATTACACAACACCCTGTGAATATATACAATGCCCGGAGAGTTTAGTATCCATTTCATCTCCAAAAACCTCTTTGAAATGGTACAGGTCCAGAACTGTCACTTGCCATAAGAGAATGATCCACAAACGGCTTCCAAATACTCCAAAACCTATTCTCTTTTAATTTATCTCATTTTACTTTAATCTCCCATGTCAGTTTGTCGTTCAATGCTAAACTCCACATTTCTTTATACCACTCTCCAATCTGTATGTCTACATCGTTTTTCCAATTTCTGGCTATGCATTGTCTACCTGTAGTTAATATAATTTCCGATAGTTCTTTTTCCTCCTTGTTCAAACCCATACCTTCCACATTTGTTAAAAAGATGGTACCTGACACCAACTTAACTCTTTTACCCATTATTTCACCAATCTCCCCTTCTATTCCTCTCCAAAAATCACTTATTTTTTTACAACTCCACCACATATGTTCATATGTTTCAACCGTTTCTTTGCATCTCCAACATAAATTATCCCTTTTATTATCCATCTGATGAAGTCTCAGTGGTGTCAAGTACCATTGCCACAGCATTTTAAAATTATGTTCCTTAATTCTTACTGACATTGTTCTCATTATCCTCTTTTTCCATTTATTCCTCCATTCAACATCCCCTATTTTTATATTCAAGTTTTGTTCCCATTTCCGTTTCAAATCTTCCTGTGGATCTTTACCCTTATTCAGTATAATGTAAAGTTTGCTTACCAGACCCTTAATGTTCTTTTCCCCTTTTCTGATCTTTATTACCAGTTCTTCAAATTCAGTCTTTGTTCTATCTATCCCTACTTCTCTTCTATATTTTTTGTTCCAATTATCCACCTTCAATTTCTGAAACCAGTCCAATTTTAACTTTTCAAATATTTTTTTCCTCTTGGTTTCATCATCACAAACTTTTAACCAATCCTTCAATAGAGACAATTCATTTTTATCCAATATTTCCTTTTTTCCCTTATCTATTTTTATTGGAAAACACACCATATCAGTCAATTCCAAAATTGGAGAGAGATTTGGGACCATATCTTTCTTTACTCTTTTCCACACCTCCATGAGACCTCTCATCATAGTATTACTTGTCTTTTTCGGTTTATCCTTTATTCCCAAAAAGATCATATTGCCAATATTCCTATACTCTTTCATCTCCAATTCCTCCCAAATTGCCTTTTCTCTTGCCAAGATCTTCACAACATTCTTAATTTGAAATGCTCGATAATATGCTAACAAATTTGGCATGCCCAAACCCCCTTCTTTCTGAGATAAGTACCAGAACTTCTTTGGAAGTCTAGATTTTTTACCTCCATTACAAAAACTGTTAAACATCTTTTGAAACTCATTAATTTCCTTCTCCTTCAAGTGGATCGCAAGTGCATCAAATAAAAAATTAATCTTTGGCAACAATGCAAGCGCGGCGCCAAAATGGCCGCCGCGCTCTTTGCGGCCCCCCCCCCACAGGACGAAGGATCCGGGTAGTTTAGGGCGTGGCCAGCTCCCTTATAAAAGGGGTGGCCACGAGGCAGCCGAGCTGCCATTTTAGCTAAGCGATGGAGCGGAGAAGTTTTTTCCCCTGTGTCTCCGTCGCTCCTTACCTTGCTTGGGAAGCCTTTTGGCGGCGAATCTTCTCTTTCGGCTTCCCTTTGCCCAGATTGAGATGCCTTCGAAGAAGAAGGTGGCTTCGAGTGCGGCTCGCGCTGTCAGGAGGCGCAATCCGGATTGGAGGACCGCGGTGGCGCCTCCCCAGCAGCCGCCTTTACCGGTACCCGCCGGGACCGGCGGGATGGGGTCGATCACCCCTTGGCCAGAAGCGGGAGACCCGAGCATGGGCCCGGTAAGGGCTGCGGCCCGTGGCCCGCAAGCGGTGGACACCGCTCCTGGCTCTGCCCATCCTGCTGGGCCTGCAGCAGTTGGGGCGCAGCTTCCCCCGGGGCCTTCTAGCCTTGGGGGGTGGTGTGGCCCCCAGCCTTGGCAGGTGCCTGCACCGACCCTGCCGGGCTTCGGTGTGGGGCAATGGCCCTATTCGGGTCCTGGGGTACAGGGACCTGTACCCGCGCCTGTAACAGGCGGGCCGGCCGGCCCTTGGCCCCATGTCAGCGTGGAGGCCTTACTGGCCCGCGTTGCGGCCCTGGAGGCGTCCTTGGCTCGGGCCAGCCATGCTGGGGCTCCCTGTGGGGTTCGTTTAGAGGCGTCGCCAGCTGGGCAACAGCAGGCGACGGGACGGGTCGAGCTGCTGCAGGCGCGTGGCGCGACTTCGGCCACTGCCTCGCAGCTCCCCAGCCAGCAAGCAGGTGCGGGTCAGGCCCCGATGATGAGCTCTACGGCGGTCGTGAGCTCCGACGCCCCCGGTGGGCCGGAACCCCCGGTGGGGGCGGCCCGCGGGGGTGCAACATGTGAGTATGCGGTCCAAGCCAGTACACTTACACACATTGCCGCTATGGGGGGGCTTTTCAATGGCCTTGGCCTCGCGCAGGTGGCGCGGTGGCCCAGCCGCCGGCGCCCCACTCGGCGATGATAACTGCCACCCAGAGCCCTGGGGTCGGGGGTGTTCCCTACCCTGCGGGGAATGTATTGGGGGTGGCTGGACTAGCACAGGCCCCTTTTCAGATGCCCGCGTTGTCTGCGGTGCCGGTTTCGGCCTTGCCAACGGCGGGGTATTCTTTGCCACTGGGTGACCACCTAGCACAGGCCACCAGAGAAAAGATATGGCGGGGGGAGTATGTAGATATCTTCTCACTCCTAAACAGAGAGCCCACCAAGGAGGAGAGGGAGGGGCAGGATGAGAAGGATAAGGAGCAGGCACGTCGTCGCAAGCCACCACGTACCTGGGCCAACTGGCTGCCGGCTTACTTAATCTACATGGCAGTGTACCTGAGGGCGCGGCCGGATTTGGCTATTCCAATGGTCCAATATTTGGACAACATCTATAGGGCGATGGTCGATTTTCCGGGCCCCTCGTGGTTGGCTTATGACGAGGAATTCCGTATGCGGATTCCCCTGCACCCCGAGATGAGGTGGGACGAGCCGTGCCAGAGGCTTTGGCTTCTGTACATGACGCCCACGCGCCCCGTGCCAGGGGAGAGATACCATTGTGGACATGCGGTCCAGTGAGCGGCCCCAGCACAGGTTCCCCGCCAGGTGGCGGGGCAGGGGGTTCCAGCCCGCCTGCTGTGCTGGACTTTCTCGTCCAATGGTTCCTGCAATAGGAAGAATTGCAAGTACAGGCATGAGTGTCCCACCTGTGCGGGCCCCCACGCAGCCTCTGCCTGTCCCAGGCCTGGAGGGACACGGGGCAGAGGGAAGGGCGGACAGTGGGCTGGCAAGTCTGCCACAGATGGAGCTAGTTCACCGAAAGGCCCCCTCCCCAATTAATGTGCGTATGTTGGAGCGTTGGCTCACATCGTACCCAAAGGGGGAGGATGCGGAGTATCTCCTTCAGGGCTTTAAGCAGGGGTTCCGTATCCCTTTCATGGGTGATAGGTCCCCTCAGGATGCCCCCAACCTTTTATCCCTTAGGGGGAGGGAGGAGGTGGCTGCTGCCAGCATCATGAAGGAGGTAGATGCGGGCAGGGTCGCTGGCCCTTTCCCTGCACCCCCGTTTCCTAATCTTAAGGTTTCGCCCCTGGGCTTGGTTCCCAAAAAGTCTATAGGCAAGTTTCGCCTTATTCATCATTTGTCCTACCCAGCCGGCCGATCGGTCAATGATGCTATCCCTGATGACCTTTGTTCAGTCAGGTATACATCTTTTGACCACGCGCTGTGCATGGTGCGCTCGTGTGGCCCGGGTGCCCTGCTGGCTAAGTGCGACATTAAGTCGGCTTTTCGCCTTTTGCCAGTGCATCCGGGCGACTTTGAGTTGCTGGGTTTTAAATTTCGGGGCGAATATTATTTTGATAAGGCCATGCCTTTTGGCTGTTCCATATCATGCTCGGCCTTTGAGCGTTTCAGTACCTTCTTAGAGTGGGCTTTCGTCCGCAGGTCAGGGTCCCGGTCTGTAGCCCATTACCTGGATGACTTTTTATTCGGGGGTGAACGGGGCTGGGACACGTGCACACGTCTCCTCACTACATTTCAGACGCTAATGGAGGAACTCGGTGTCCCTTTAGCGCCCGAAAAGACCGAGGGCCCATCTACCAAGCTAGTATTCCTGGGGGTGGAGATTGACACAGTAGCGCAGGCTTCTAGGTTACCGGGGGAGAAGGTGTCCAGGATAGTGGCCCTTATCTCGGATTTGCTGGCCAAGCGCAAGGCATCACTGAGGGAACTGCAGGTGCTACATGGTCACCTCAATTTCGCTTGCAGGGTGGTCGCACCGGGCAGGGCTTTTGCTCGGCGCTTGTGCGACGCCATGGCAGGGTTATCCAGGCCTCACCACAGAGTCAGGCTTACCCGGGGTATCAGGGCAGACATGTTTGTCTGGTTACAGTTCCTGAGGGAGTTCAATGGGGTCTCATTTTGGAGGTCTGACCTCCTGGCTTCCCCCAATTTTCAGATCCAGTCTGATGCCTCAGGATCCCTGGGTTATGGGATGTACTTCAATGGGAAGTGGGCCTATGGTGGGTGGCCACCGGCCTGGGCAGGCACGGGTCGCCTGCGCGATCTCACATACCTGGAATTTTTCCCTATCCTGGGTGCTTTGATGCTATGGGGCGAGGAATGGGCCAACTCGGTCGTGCATTTCTGGTGTGACAACGCTGCTGTTGTCCACATTGTCAATGCACAGACTTCCAAATCGCCCAGGGTTATGGACCTAGTGCGCCAGTTTGTGCTGCGCTGCCTGCGCCTCAACGTCTTGTTCAGGGCTAGGCATGTCCCAGGGGTTAATAATGATATTGCTGACGCTTTGTCCCGCCTGCAGATCTCCCGGTTCCGTGCCTTGGCCCCGGATGCGGAGGAATTTCCCTCGCCACTCCCGGACGAGATGTGGACCATTGGCAAGGAGAGGTGAACCGGGCGATTGGCCTGTCACTAGCACCACGCACGCGTAAGGCGTACCAACAAGCATTTAATTCTTACAGGGCATTTTCTGCCCAATTTCACCTGCCAGAGACCTGGCCTATTCCGGTGGACCATGTTCTGCGGTTCATGGTTCACCTGCATGCCCAGGGCCTCGCACCTCGCACCATAGCATCCAAGCTCTCGGCGCTGGCTTTTATGGCCAAAGTGGGAGGTCATGTGGACAGCACCTCTGACTTCCGTGTGAGACATGTTTTGGAGGGGTGGGTGCGCGAGCGCGGGCGTTGCCCGGACGACCGGCACCCTATTTCCCCAGGGGTTCTTACCCAGTTGGCCCGGGGCTGGCCAGGCCTCTGTTTTGATCATTATGAGGCAGCCCTTTTCCATGCAGCCACAACGGTGGCATTTTTTGGAGCGCTCTGCATCAGTGAACTTGTGATGCTGTCTAAGGCGGATGCAAGTTGTAGGGCACTGGAACTCGAGGATGTCTATGTTGCCAAAGACTGGGCCCAGTTGAGGATACGCTCCTCTAAGGCCGATCAGCATGGCGTAGGCAGTGGTGTAAGGCTGCTACGGTGTTCTTTGGCAGACATCTGTCCGGTTGGTGCCCTACAGGAGTTTCTTGCACTGCGTGGCATGCACCATGGCCCGTTTTTCTGTCACCAAGATGGGTCTCCCCTTACTAAATTTCAGTTTTGGAAGGTGACAGGCAGAGCCCTCGCCAGGGTGGGCCTACCAGGTGCCCGTTATGGCACACATTCATTCCGTATTGGGGCAGCCTCTACAGCAGCTGCTTTTGGGTACTCCGGGGCTGGCATACGCAGCATGGGGAGGTGGGGTTCGCAATGTTTTCAGTTTTATGTGCGCCCACTTCCGCCGTGAGTACCAATTCAGTCACCTTACCTTCCTTTTTTCCTCAATTTTACAGACCCTGGGTGTCGTATTACACCGGTGACAGTATGGCTGGTGGGCCACAGCTATGTGCAAAGGGCAGCACGTTACGCTGTGGCGACAGAGTGGGGACCCCGACTGGGACTGGGTGAACACGTCAGTCTCACATGGCATGGTAAGCCTGGGATGTTATGGCGGGAGCTGCTGCCATTTCTTTTTTCAGGCAGAAGTGCTGACCCGCCTGACATTCTCATCATACACCTGGGGGGCAATGATTTGGGTCAGGTCACCGGCTTATCGCTCAAGCATGCGATTTGCGAGGACCTCGCCTACTTGCACTACGTCTGGCCTCCCACAACCCTGGTTTGGTCGGACATGATTCCGCGCCATTCTTACAGAGGGGGCGATGACCTCATGGCCCTTGACCGCGCTAGGCGCGCGGTCAATAGGGCGGTGGCGCGGTTCCTTGCCGACAGGGCTTGGGGACGGGTCAGTCGTCACCCCGCTATTAGCCTACAAAATTATGACTTGTATGCAGGGGATGGGGTCCATCTGTCGCGAGGAGGTATGGATCTCCTGTTGGGTGATTGGCGAGCAGGCCTGTTGACCGAGCTGACGGTCTGGGGGGGGGGCCTCAGGCCTTCTTTGAAGCCCCTCCGTGTGGCGGGTAGCACTGGTAAGGTAAACAGTTATGACCCACAGGTATCCGGCAGGTTCGCAATTGACTGGACAACACTAGATAGGAATAAATTAGTTAAACGTTGTCCGGTCAACGACGAACCAGGCGACGGGGTGATGGCGATAGCTAGCCAGCATGCATCACCCCGTGATTTCACGGATACGAGTCAGAGGGTGGGGTCATGAGTTAGATATTGACTACGGTCAACAATTTGTTTGTTGTCAACAAACAAATTGATACAAATTGATACATTGTAACCAATTGCCGTGGGCAATTTTGGGTGGTACCTTACCAGTGTTACTTCGGCCTGCTTGCCTTAAGAATTATGATTGGTCGTTTTACCAATACAAATTTATAATTCTGACTAGGGCATGAATCAATAAATGTGGCCCAATGCTGTTATCCACTTTCAATGGTGTCTGAGTCCGTTATTGGGGGGTGCGCCTGCAATATCATTTTGCAAATTGCAATCCTCCCGAACCATGACAGCTTCAGCTTCTGAAACTCTTGTATTTTACTCTTAAATTCAGCTTTCAAACTGTCATAGTTCAATCGTTTAAGTTCTTCCAATTTATTTGAAATAGTTATCCCCAAATATTTCAACTTTTCTTTAATTTGTATATTAAGTGTCCCCACTATCCTTCCATCTCGCCTACCCCCATATTACACAACATCAGTTCTGATTTATCCCAATTTATCATTAGTCCAGTTATAGCTTCAAATACCTGTAGTTGATCTTTAATCCTATCCATTACCAACTCCGGATGTTTCACCATTAGCAACGTATTATCTGCGTACATGCTCACTTTATTACCCATTATCCCTTCTATATTTGAATCATCCCTTATATTTTTGGCTAGTATTTCCATTGCCATGATAAACAGAATAGGAGATAATGGACATCCCTGCCTGGTGCCAGCCTCAAGCTTTACCACATCAGTAACCTCTTCATTTACTCAAATCCTAGCATTCCCTTTTTGATATAATAGATCAATTACCCTTCTAAATCTGTCCCCAAATCAGTAGTTTTTAACTATTTCCTTAATTGAAGACCATTGTAATGAGTCAAATGCCTTAAAAACATCTAATGATAATAAACCCACCGTTTCCTTCATTTCATTAACATTATCAATTAAATCTAATACCCTTCTAGTCAAGTCCGCCATGTGCCAGCCTTTTAAAAAACCAACTTGATCAACATTTATGTATTCCCCCATAAAGCTGTTTAGACGATTAGCCAATATTGCTGTGAAGATCTTGGCATCTTGATTTATAAGGGAAATTGGTCTGTACGATTCCACCCTTTCCAAATTCTTTCCCGGTTTTGGCAGTAGAACGATTGTAGTGTCATACCATGAAGTCGGGATTTGTCCTCCGTCTAAGATATAGTTATATAACTTCACTAACTTTGGGACCACCACATCTTTAAATTCTTTATAAAATTCTGTCGATAATCCATCATCTCCCGGGGCTTTCCCCATCTTCAACCCACTGATTACCTCCTTTACCTCTTTATCAGTAATCCTTTCCTCCATTTTCTCTCTATGTTCTTGTTTTATTCCATTCCCTAACTGTCTCTCCAAAGTCTTTTTAAGCCTCTCCAAATCTACCTCCTTTTTTGCATATAATGCTTGATAAAATTCCCTCACAATTTTACATTTATCTCTATTTTTATTACACCTTAAACCTTGTTTATTAACCAGTACCCCAATTTCTCTTTTTTCCCTTTTGGCCTTAGCTGCTCTTGCTAATAATTTTGAACTTCTATTACTAAATTCAAAATACTCTCTGTTTAGATAAATCAAGTCTCTTTTAACTTTGTCAATATCTTTACCCATTAACTCTGCTTTAAGTCTTTGTAGTTTTGTGAAAAAAAAATTATATTTACTTTTTGAATGATCCTCCTGTAACTGCTTTATTTCTCTTTCTTTTTCTATCTGTTCTACCTTATGTCTTTTATATTTAAAACTCACCAACTTTATGCTTTCCCCTCTAAAAACCGACTTCATGGTATAACATACAACATTAAAAGAAACCTCACTACTGTCGTTCCACTGCCAACTTTCTTTCCACCTTTCCATAATTTGCTCTTTACATTTTCGATCTTTAAATAAGTTAGGATCGTACCTCCAATTTCTTCCTCTTCGAGTATCTTTTTGTAATTTCAATTCCAAAAGTACTTTAGCATGATCTGATTCCAATTTCCATTCCCTCTATATCTTTAATCAAGTTTTTCGTAAGAAAGACATAATCTATTCTCGAATAAGTCCCATGGACGTGTGAGAAAAAAGAATATGCCCTTTCAGAGCCCTTAATCTCTTTCCAAGAGTCCTTCAAACCCATCGCAGCCATCCATTTATCCAAAACCTTCCCTTTCAAGCCAATTCCACTTCTTGCTATATTCGTACAATCTAAACTCGACCTTATCAAATTAAAATCTCCAGCCACAATGGTTTTTGCAACATTCTCTGGTTCCACAATTTTTCGAACATTTTCTAAAAAGTCCGCTTGATGATCATTTGGAGCATAAATATTTACCAACATGATTTCCTCATCCTCTATTTTTCCTCTTACAATCAAGTATCTACCCTCTTGGTCAGCAACACTTTTTGTAATCTCAAATCCTAATTTTTTAGAAATCATAATTGCCACCCCCCTCGTTTTTGAAGTTCCAAACGCCATCTCGTAATGTTGAATCCATCCCAGAAAAAGTTTATTCGTGACTTTTGACTTCTGGTGCGTTTCCTGTAAGAACACTATATCGGGTCTATCTTTCTTCAACGCCAGTTCCAGCCTCCGCCTCTTAAGGACAGAACCTGTACCCTTCACATTCCATGTTCATATTTTAATATTTCCCATAATATATTTCCTTTCGAGTTTCTAAACTCTCCATTGGGCATGCCTCCACCAACCCCTTCCCCCATAAACATACAAATCTACATAAAACACTCACTATCTCTCTCCCCACCTTCTTAAAAAAAAAAGCCGCCTTTGACAACCAAAGAGGGGAGAGGGGGGACATGCAAGATGTGCCTTCTTACCAGTGCTACGTGCTACTCACCCTTCTATATCATTTAAATGCTTTAGTTTTTAATAATCTAATTCTCATTGATCCTTACTTGCCTCCTCCTCCACCATGATCAACGACAGCTCCTCCTCCTCTTCCCTTCCCTGCGGTGTTCCACCTGTTGCACCACCGGCCTCCGCCCTCTCATACTCCCTCCCCAAGGCTCCCGATTCCATCAATTCCTTCTTAAGATTTATCCACTCTTCCGAGTCTATTTTTACTAACTCCAACAAGCTCAAATACTCCAATGGATTAGCCCCTTCATCAATTACTTGCATTCTTTTATCATAAAAAAGCGCAGTTGCTGTGGGAATCTCCAGTTATACCTTATATTTTTACTCATCAACAATTTAGTTACAGGCTTCATCTTATATCTCCACGTTCTTTCTTTCAATGAAATAGCGTTATAAACTTCTACATCAGAACCATCAAATTTCAGGGCATCAGGTCCAGCTCATTTCAGAAAAGCCATTACTCTTAATTTATCACCCCAGTTTGCAAATTTTACCAAAACATTTCTTTGAACCACCCTCCCTCTTCTTGGACCCACCCTAAATACGCTTACAAAATCTTCCTGAACAAATTCCTTTCTCATATTCAAACCATTTAACCACTGAACCACTCTTTCTCTTAACTGATCCGGTGTCCATTCAACCACCTGACGGATCACAATGTTCTGCTTTCTCATCATATCTTCCACAGCATCAATCCTTCTCTCTTGCTCATCCAATTTCAGCTTATTCTCCCGCACCGCCTCCTGAGTCCCTTTTATTTCCCTTTTTATGGCAATTACCTCACTTTGAACCAATTTCACATTTCCCTCTATTTTTTGCAAACTTAAGTCCACCTTTTTTGAAAAGTCTGCAACAGATGATACCACCTTATCTTGCTTTTTCATCATTTCATTTCTATCTTTCACCCTTGATTCCTCATTCTTCTCCAATTTCTGAAACAATTTGCCAATTTCCACCATAATTTGAGTTTGATCAAAAGGCTCCGGGGGCGGTGATGAAGACTGAGGGGCTTCTTCCATTGGTGCTTTTTCTTTCCTCTTAGACTTCACTACTGGTTCTTCCTCTTTTGCTTTCCCTCTTGTGCCTTTATCCATGATGACACGCAATAGGAGTGTCCAGTGTTGCAGAACGATGTAAAAATTTAGTCAGTCCAACAAGCCTATAACACTGCAGCCACTGGTACCACGTATCCAAACAAGGCAGACAAAACTTGTAGGGAGGAAGAAATCCAGCGAGGAGTTAGTTGCTATAATCCACAAAAAAAGAGAAAGGAACCGGAATATACTCCAAACAAACAAAGAAAAAATAATAATCCACATCCGACCCGTTTCCCCAAGGCAAGCAGTCCAACTGTTCGTCTTCCCAACCACAAAAATAGAGGCTCCAAGGAAACGGTCATCCAGAATTTTTCGTTTGAGTCAAAGCCACCAGTGGGGGGGGGGGGGTGAGAGGGAAAAAAAGCCCAAAATCCAAGCAGGAAGGAAGAAAGACATGAGGAGCAATGTGTCCAAAAAAAGAAAATAATATTTGTAATCCACACTGTGAAGGAATAAAAAAAGAAACCAGTTAAGCCTTCTCTTGAAGCGGACAAATCAAAGCGCCATTTTCCAGCGGTTACAGTGACTTCAGGGGGAAACCCCCCTTCTTCCTCTGTGGAACGGCAGACTTTCCCCACACACTCTAAACTGGAAACGCACTGCAACCTTCCAATACTTGAGCCCAGACGAAAACTTCTTAAGCCACTTTATTGTCGCCAAAACACGCCGCGGTTCTCCTGGGGCGCAGGGAAACCATAGACCAAGACAAAATCACTTTTGTTTTCCAGGTCCGCCGCCATTAACGGGGCAACCGCCCGATCTCATCCACTTCCACCCACTTCCAAGTCCAGGCTCTTCTAAGCAAAATCTCCAGTTAACTTTAGCTTTAACTTTTCCATACAGTCTTTCATGTACTTACATACGATTGTTTTCTTGCCAATTCCTCTGCTGCCACAAATCTCCGCCGTCTTGCTGGTCCCGTTCTCAGCTCCTCGGCAGGAAAAGCCGCGACTTCCGTCGCGAGCCTCGCCCGCCCAGAAAAGCCTCCCAAACTTCGACCGTCCGACCTCAACACTTTCCAAAACTTTCCAAAAAGGCAAGCAGGAGTCTTATCGGCAAAAATTACCACTTTAAAATTTTCCCATTTTTCTAAATCACATTGATTACCACTTTGATAGGCGCGAGCGTCCAGATCAAGATGTTATTTGTCCAAAACTTTCCAAAAAGGCAAGCAGGAGTCTTATCGCCAAAAATTACCACTTTAAAATTTTCCCATTTTGCTAAATCACATTGATTACCACTTTGATAGGCACGAGCGTCCAGATCAAGATGTTACTCGTCGGCCATCTTAGCCACGCCCCCCATGGTACAACTATTAACAAAAAAAGTCACATACTAAAACATTATTTGGTTAAATAAAACAATTTGAAACAATTATATCATCCTTTGTTCTTTTTTCAATCCACAAAAAACCCCCAAAAAAGCTGATCACAGTTTATAACAGTCCGACAACGCTGGGCACCCTATGCTAGTCCTTTATACAGAGACTGAGAATATTCCTTAATCTCTTTTTACTATAGCCTGACTTCCAGCATTTGTCAGGTTAAGACCCTGAGTGACAAGAGATAACCACAGCTCTTTTTTTTATAATTTTTATTAAAAAATTTTAAACAGACATACAGAAAAAAGAAAGAAAACAATAACATTACAATACAATAATACCTCAAAGATAACCTCAATACAATATTAACTCACATTCATAGAGGCTAGCACATAACAATACTTATACTGATTGTTTACCATTTAACCACAATATTAGATACCACAATATAAAGTATTACTCAATCAAACAATAAAAGTTTTCTAAGCTACCTCTATAATAATTTTTTAATAATTACAAATCACCCTGTGAATATATACAATGCCCGGAGAGTTTAGTTGCTATTTCAACTCCAAAAACCTCTTTGCGATGGTGCAGGTCCTGAACTGTCATTTACCATAAGAGAATGATCCACAAACGGTTTCCATATATTCCAAAACCTATTCTCTTTTAAATTATCTCTTTTCACTTTAATCTCCCATGTCAATTTGTCATTCAATGCTAGGCTCCACATTTCCTTGTACCATTCTCCGATCTGTATATCTACATCATTTTTCCAATTTCTAGCTATACATTGTCTACCTGTGGTCAATACAATTTCCAATAATTCTTTTTCCTCCTTATTCAAACCCAAACCTTCCACATTTGTTAAAAGAATGGTACCTGACATCAACTTGACCTTTTTACCCAATATTTCACCGAACTCCCCTTCTATTCTTCCCCAAAAATCCCTTATTTTTTTACAACTCCACCACATGTGTTCATATGTTCCATCTGTTTCTTTACATCTCCAACATAACTTATCTCTTTTATTATCCATCTGATAAAGCCTTAGTGGTGTCAAGTACCATTGCCACAACATTTTAAAATTATGTTCTTTAATTCTTACAGACATTGTTCTCATAATCCTCTTTTTCCATTTGTTTCTCCATTCAACCTCCCCAATTTTTATATTCAAATTTTGTTCCCACTTCCGCTTCAAGTCTTCCTGTGGATCATTACCCTTGTTCAATATAGTATAAAGTTTGCTTACAAGACCCTTAATGCCTCTTTCCCCTTTTCTAATCTTTATTACCAAATCCTCAAATTCCGTCTTATTTCTATCTAACCCTGCTTCTCTTTTATATTTTTTATTCCAGTTATCCGCCTTCAATTTCTGAAACCAATCCAATTTTAGCTTCTCAAATATTTTTTCCTCTTAATATCATCATCACACACTTTTAACCAATCCTTCAATAAAAGCACCCCATTTTTATCCAATATTTCCATTTTTCCTTATCTATTTTTAATGGGAAACACCCCATATCCGTCAATTCCAAAATTGGAGAGAGATTTGGGACTATATCTTTCTTTACTTTCTTCCACACTTCCATGAGACCTCTCATCATAATATTATTTGACCTTTTCACCTTGTCCTTTGTTCCCAAAAAAATCATACTACCAATGTCTCTATATTCTTTCATCTCCAGTTGCTCCCAAATTGTCTTTTCTCTTGCCAAGATCTTCACAACATTCTTAATTTGAAATGCTCGATAGTATGCTAACAAATTTGGCATACCCAAACCCCCTTTTTTCTGAGACAAGTACCATAGTTTCTTTGGAAGTCTAGATTTTTTACCACCATTACAAAAGCCATTGAACATCTTTTGAAACTCATTAATTTCCTTCTCCTTCAGATGGATCGCTAGTGCATCAAAAAAAAATATTAATCTTTGGCAACAATATCATTTTACAAATAGCGATCCTTCCGAACCATGACAGCTTTAACTTCTGAAACTCTTGTATTTTATTCTTAAATTCCACTCTCAAGCTGTCAAAGTTCAATCGTTTAAGTTCTTCTAATTTATTTGAGATAATTATCCTGAAATACTTCAACTTATCTTTAATTTGTATATTAAGTGTCTCCACAATCCTGCCCATCTCACTTGCTCCCAAATTACACAACATCAATTCTGATTTATCCCAATTTATCATTAATCCAGTTATAGCTTCGAATACCTGTAAGTGATCTTTGATCCTGTCCATTACCAGCTCCGGGTGTTTCACCATAAGCAATGTATCATCCGCATACATGCTCACTTTGTTACCCATAATCCCTTCTATATTTAAATCATCCCTTATATTTTTAGCTAGAATCTCCATTGCCATAATAAACAAGATAGGAGATAATGGACAGCCCTGCCGAGTACCAGCCTCTAAATTTACCACATCAGTAAGCTCCTCATTTACTCTAACCCTAGCGTTCCCTTTTTGATATAATAAATCTATTACCCTATTGAATCTATCCCCAAACCCATATTTTTTAACTATTTCTTTAATTGAAGACCACTGTAGTGAGTCGAATGCCTTAAAAATATCTAGTGATAATAAGCCCACCTTTTCCTTAGTTTGGTTAACATTATCAATTAAATCTAATACCCTTCTAGTCAAATCCGCCATATGCCGACCTTTTAGGAACCCAACTTGATCTACATTTATGTATTCCCCCATAAAACTGTTTAATCGATTAGCCAATATTGCTGTGAAGATCTTAGCATCCTGATTTATAAGTGAAATTGGTCTGTACGATTCCACTCTTTCGAGATTCTTGCCAGGCTTTGGCAGTAGAACGATTGTGGTGTTATACCATGAAGTCGAAATTGATCCTCCATCTAAGATATAATTATATAGCTTCACCAGTTTTGGAACCACTACCTCCTTAAATTCTTTGTAAAACTCTGTCGATAATCCATCATCCCCCGAAGCTTTCCCCGTCTTCAACCCACTAATCACCTCCTTAACCTCTTTATCATTAATCCTTTCCTCCATTTTCTCCCTATGTTCTTGTTTTATTCCATTCCCTAACTGTCTCTCCAATATCTTTTTAAGCTTCTCCAGGTCTACTTCCTTTTTTGCATATAATAGCTGATAAAATTCCCTGACAATTTTACATTTATCTCCGTTCTTATTACACCTTGAACCTTGCTTATCAACCAATACCCCTATTTCTCTTTTTTCCCTTTTAGCCTTAGCTGCTCTTGCTAATAATTTTGAACTTCTATTACTAAATTCAAAATATTCTCTATTTAAATAAATCAAATCTCGTTTAACTTTATCAATATCCTTACCCATTAGTTCTGCTTTAAGCCTTTGTAATTTCGTAAAAAAAAATTTTATCTTTACTTTTCGCATGATCCTCCTGTAATTGTTTTATTTCTCTTTCTATCTGTTCTGCTTTATATTTTTTATATTTAAAACTTGCCAATTTTATACTTTCCCCTCTAAAGACCGACTTCATGGTATCCCATACCACATTAAAATTAACCTCATTATTATCGTTCCACTGCCAACTTTCTTTCCATCTTCCCATAATCTGTTCTTTACATTTCTGATCTTTAAACAAATTAGGATCGTACCTCCAATTTCTAACTCTTCGAGTATCTTTTTGTACTTTCAATTCCAAATATACTTTAGCATGATCCGATTCCTTGATAGTCCCAATTTCCATTCCTTCTATGTCTTTAATCAAATTTTCGGTAAGAAAAACATAATCTATTCTTGAGTAGGTCCCATGAACATGTGAAAAAAAAGAATATGCCCTTTCAGAGCCCTTAAACTCTCTCCAAGAATCCTTCAGACCCATAACATCCATCCATTTATCCAAAACCTTCCCCTTCAAGCCAATTCCACTTCTTGATATATTTGTACAATCTAACCCTGACCTTATCAAATTAAAATCTCCAGCCACAATAGTTTTTGCAACGTTCTCTAATTCCACTATTTTCCGATTTTTTTCAAGGAACTCCGCTTGATGATCGTTTGGAGCATAAATATTTACCAACATGATTTCCTCATCCTCCAATTTTCCTCTTACTATCAAATATCTACCCTCTTGGTCAACAACCCTTTTTGTAATCTCAAATCCTAATTTTTTAGAAATCTTGATTGCCACCCCTCTTGCTTTTGATGTTCCAAACGCCATTTCATAATGTTGCATCCATCCTAAAAAAAAGTCTATTCGTGTCTTTTGACTTCTGATGGGTTTCCTGTAAAAACAAAATATCTGGTCTATCTTTCTTCAACGCCAATTCCAGTCTCCGTCTCTTAAGAACAGAACCTGTACCCTTCACATTCCATGATATTATTTTAATACTTCCCATAACCTACTTCCTTTCCAAGCTCCAAACTCTCCATCGGGCGTGCCACCAACCACCCTTTACCCCTATAACATACAAAACTACATAGAACACACACTATCTCTCTCCCCACTTTCTTACAAAAAAAGCCACCTTTGACAACCAAAGAGGGGAGAGGGGGGACATGCAAGATGTGCCTTCCTACCGGTGCTACGCGCTATTCACCATTCTATATCGATTAAATGCTTTAAATTGTTATAATCTGATTCTCATTGCTCCTTACTTGTCTCCTCCTCCACCATGATCAACGACAGCTCCTCCTCCTCCCCCCTTCGCTGCGGTGTTCCACCTGTTGCCCCACCAGCCTCCTCCCTCCCGTATTCCCTCATCAATTCCTTCTTAAGATTTATCCATTCTTCCGAATCTACTTTTACCAGTTCCAACAAGCTCAAATACTCCAATGGATTGGTCCCTTCATCAATTACTTGCATTCTTTTATCATAAAAGAAGCGCAGTTGCTGCGGAAATCTCCAGTTGTACCTTATCTTTTTACTCATCAATAATTTGTTTACAGGCCTCATCTTATACCTCCAGGATCTTTCTTTCAACGAAATATCATTGTAAACTTCTACGTCAGAGCCATCAAATTTCAAAGCATCAGGACCAGCGCATTTCAAATGGGCCATTACTTTTAGCTTGTCTGCCCAATTTGCGAATTTTACCAACACATTTCTTTGAACCACCCTCCCTCTTCTTGGGCCCACCCGGAATACACTTACAAAATCTTCCTGGACAAATTCTTTTCCCATATTCAAACCATTTAACCACTGAACCACTCTTTCCCTTAACAAGTCCAGAGTTCGTTCCACGACCTGATGGATCACAATATTCTGCTTTCTCATCATATCTTCCACAGCATCAATCCTTCTCTCTTGTTCCTCCAATTTCAGCTTATTCTCCCGCACCACCTCCTGAGTCCCTTTTATTTCCTTTTTTATGGCAGTTACCTCAGTTTGAACCAATTTCACATTTCCCTCAATTTTTTTCAAACTTAAGTCCACCTTTTTTTGAAAAATCTGCAACAGATGATACCACCTTATCTTGCTTTTTCATCATTTCATTTCTGTCTTTCACCCTTGAATCCTCATTCTTCTCCAGTTTCTGAAACAGCTTGCCAATTTCCACCATAATTTGAGTTTGATCGTAGGGCACTGTGGGCGGGGATGAAGACTGAGGGGCTTCCTCCATTGGTACTTTTTCCTTCTTCTTAGGCTTTACAGCTGGGTCTTCTTCCTTTGCTTTCCCTCTTGTACCTTTATCCATAGTAGTACAGTATATAAAAGCCCAAAGTTGCAGATCGTTGTAAAAATTAATCAGACAAATAAGCCTATAACGCTGCTACCCCTGGTTCCACAAGTCCAAGAGGGAAACTTATATTAAGCAGAAGTCCAAAGAGTTATTGTAATCCACAAAAAAAGGGCAGAAGGAACCAATACTCCCAACAGGCAGCTGAGAAGAAAAAAAAAGAAGAGCGAAAAAGAAAATAATAATCCACAGCGGGTCCGTTTCCCCAGAGCAATCAGTTCAGCCAGACGTCTTCCACACTGCAATGTAAGTGCTCCAAGGAAACAGTCACCCAAAACTTCTCCTTTAAATCCAAGCCGCCGAAAAGTAAAAAGGAAAAAAAGGGAGGGGAGACTGGAGGGAGAAAAAGCCCAAAATCCAAACAGGAAAGCAGGAGAAGTGAGAAGCAATCTTTTCCAAAAAAGTTAGGTATTTATAATCCACACGGTGAAGGAGCAAAAAAAAAAGCCCAATTAATCCTTCTCTTGAAGCGGACAAGTCAAAACGCCATTTTCCAGCGGCTGCTTTAACTTCTGGGTAAAAGCCCCCCTTCTTCTTCTATGGAACGGCAAACTTTTTCCAAACACTTTAAGCTGGGAAATTCGCTGTTACCTTCCAATATTATAGCCCAGACAAGTATTTTTTAAACCTCTTTGTTATCGTCAAAACACGGCGCGGTCCTTCTGGTGTGCGAAAAAATCATAAACCCAAACACGATCACTTTCATTTTCCAGGACCGCCGCCATTAACGAAACAACCACTTGTTTTCATCTACTTCCACCCATTTCCATTTCAAAGTCTGGGCTCGTTAAACAAAATCTCCAGCTAAATTTAATCTTTAGTACTCCATTCATGCACTTACATGCATCTGTTTTCATGCCAAACAACTTCTTGCCAGCTCCGAAGCTTCTCTGCAGTCTCGCTGGTCCCGTTCTCGGCTCCTCGGCAGAAAAGCCGCGACTGCCGTCGCAGGCCTCACCCGCCCAGGAAAACCTCCCGAACTTCGACCATCCGACTTCAAAAGTTCCCGAAATTTTCCAAAAAGACAAGCAAGATTCTTATCTACAGAAGTTGCCACTTTAAAAGTTTCCCATTTCACCCCGACACATTAATTACCACTTTGTTAAGCGCGAGTGTCCGAGTCAAGATGTTACTTGCCGGCCATCTTAGCCACACACCCCAACCACAGCTCTTATGGAGTGCTCACATCAGATATAACTACAAGATCCAGTAATGTCCCTACCTGTGGCCCGGTCTGTAAGTAATTTATGCTTCCTTCCTTCCTTCCTTCCTTCAATGATATACAGTATTTTTGTGTATGGAATCGTATGGAATGCAACTGCTGCGTTATGCCTTTAAGTTAAATGTAACCAGTTCTACAGGAAATGTATACTTAAGCCATTTGTAAAGAACATATTGTATCCAGCTGCTATTTGAATGCGAGCTTGCTACCAGAGATGGTAGCAGCGAGCATTCAACTCACATGGTACAAATTCCCCAATCATGCACAGCCGCGGGAAACCTTCCCGCCATGGACACACCTGGACAAGAAGGGCGGGACTCCGGATGATGTCACACCGACAGTAGCCAATAGGCTACCGTGCACCCAGATTCAAATGTATAGTGACTGTATAAAAGGAGTTGTATTGCCACCATTACCTCGTGTTCGAACTGTACTTCATGCAATAAAGATGTGTTAGCCAGAATATGGCTGCTTCTATCATCTTGCTTCCCTGAACACCAAAAGTATATTGTTTTAAAGGAAACTGCTGTAGTTCCATGATGGATAACATGGAAACAGTTCTAGATTCAGTCTCCAGGAAGGAAGGCAATTTGAATAGCTTCTACCAGTAGCACATAGTATTAGGGTAACTAGACAGATAAATTGCGTAACTCAGTATGAAGCAGGTTCCTATGCTGTTATTTAATTCTCCTTTAAAAAGCTTCCCCACCACCCTACACACCAGCACCACTTGTATCTTTGCCAGATTCTGTTCCCACAGAAGGGGAAAGGATTTAACTGCCAGGTTTTCTCTTCCTTTTTCTTTTCAGTTTTTCACAGTGAAAATTTGCACTGTAAAAATGCAAGCAGGGAATACTAAAAGATAGAGAGAGAAAGTGATAGAGTTATTTCAAGGCAAGTGAGTAGTTGAAAACTTATTGGTCTTGTCATCCTGCAGGCTGCATTTTACAACTACAGTACTGTAAATATTTGCAACAATTACAAAAAAAAAACCACTGAAAAATCCTGTGTGGAGAAGCACAGGGGAGTCTAGAATGCGAGAGGTTGTACACAGCATTGTGCTTCTCAAAGGGTTAGTAACTGGAGATTGCTTGTTAAACCAGACTTCCAAAGTCACCAATCTCAAGCTTTCCCAGCTTTGGTTCAGAATTGCATGTTGTCTAATGCAACTGCACAGTGTTGTATTCTAAGAAAAGACTAATATTCTCTGCAGCAGTTCTCTGTGGATGCACAGTACTGTACTAAGATTTCCAGTGTTGCAGAAATGTATTAATATGTATATTCTTTGAGCAGAAAGCTTATGTTGGATTGAGTCATTCAGTAAGTGGGAAATAATGCTCCTTTTATTATACATGAGACTAACATTGTTGGAAAGTTGGTAGTAGTTAATTGGAATCTTATCCAAGAGGGAGAGGATAACCAGGTCACTTGCTGTAACATATCTGTCAAAGCAATCCTGAATTTACTTGAGTCATAAGTAAAGGGACTAAGGGAAAACATTAAGGATTTAAGGGAACAGGAAATAATGGGTCAGCAAGTCTGCTTGTCAGACTGAATATTACATTTAGCCCATTTTTGGAAACAGTGCTTCCTTAGGTGGTGAAAAGACATTGATTTCTTAAAGCATATTCTTTCCCTTGCCTCTGTATCTTGTATTCCTGCATGTTTTGTTTTGTGGTTGGTTTTTGGAAGGTAAGTGCAAGTTAAATTTGTGAATCTGATTCTCTTCAAAGATTGTTGTTGTTGGATCGGGGCCGCGAAGCGGCTGTTGGGTCCCGGAGGAAACTGGTCAAGCAATGAGACACAAGGCAAGATGGAGCGAAGACCAGTGATTTAATGAAGGCAAATCATCAGTATTTATCATGTACAGGCTGCATGCAAAAGAACTGCAATCTGACAGGATCCACATGCCATGTTTACATGAGTTAATTGGGAAACTCTTCAGGGGAGTTAATTAACTCACTTAATCAATGACAGGGGAACTCCATTGTTCCAAGCTATCTGGGGTAAACATGTGGCTGGTATTGGTTTTAGGATTTAGAGTAATCCGCAGATGCGAGATTACCTATTACATGACTAGCGAGTTAGTCATTAGCTTCCTATTGTCCGAGCTGCTTGTCAGGTCAGCTGTAGGTGAATTAAACCCTATCTAATATTCTGCTCCCCCAATTTCTGTCCCTTCAGGAACCCCTGGTAACGAGGTGATCACCCATGACCGGGGTTCTGTCGGGGCCAGTATACCAATTGTGTGTGTGGATACCACACTCCCCCTTTATTTGTTTAATTGGACCTGACAGACGGCTCGGCGTAGGAGCAGCATCAGCTGACGTGGACTGAGGAAATTCCGGGGTTCTCTCCATGGGGGACATCTTGACATCAGCGAGGGAATACATTGCATGAAACAACACACAGTCCTTCCCAGTATTATCACCCCCACAATCACCTTGAGTGTTGTTTGTAGCCAACCCCATGGGAACCAAGACCATAACAAATTCCACCACGCCCACGTAGCATCTTCCTTGATGTTTTTAACCAAGGTATGGAGGTCTGTGAGTTGACTCTGTACCTTGCGTGAGTTGTCCGTGAGGTTAAAACAACACATGCCATGGACAGACTCGCAACCCAAATGATGTAACAGTAAGAGGTAATCGATGGCTGCTCGATTATCCAATATGGCATGGCGAAGCTCTGTCTGCTCTTGATTAAGCAGCGCTATCGCTGAGGAGGTGTGGTTAATTTGCCAAAGCACAAGCCAATTGATCAATTCTCCGAGCATTGCCTACGGCTAAGCCTGGCACGCCAAACAAGCTGACTGCTAATGGAACATGCTCAGCTTTACTCAGAATTCTGATGTGGCTATCACATGAGATGTCTAACTGGGTGGCACGAGCGTGCCGTATGTGTGAAGGTACATTTATGCTTGGGGCAACCATGTCTCTAGTGGGAAGCAACAATGTGAAATGACTGATACAGCAAAGGGAATCAGATACATTTTCAGGAATGTAGTTCCAAGTATACTGGTTACATGTAAAAAAAACCATCCTGAAGGCAAGGTAACATGAGCATACATTGAGCTAATAGTCTCTGGGTTATTACAAGTCCAATTGCTGCTGCCGGGATCGAGGCAACGGCACTGTGGCCCTTCGACCGCGGAACAGCCGGTCATACGAGCACAAGTAGAGTTCGGGCTGACTGCCACTCGGGAGTGTAGAGAGTGGCCGCATGAGCCGGTAAGACTTTGGTGACTTGGGTTCCCCAATGCGCATACGTTGAAAAGCCAGTCTTGTAAAACGGACCAAATATCCGCTTCACCAACCAGTCGCCATTCCTTATGCGCGCATCTGGGGAGTGACACACCGGGATGAGACAAGTACTCAGAATAGAGGCAGAAGCGGTGGTCTGCCTCAGGCAAAAATCGGACTGATTGACAAGGTTCGCCAATCTTTCCCAAACGTTGTCCTGGAGCCAGGCAGAGAGATCTCTGCCTGGCATCAGGTTGTTGGCTTCCAATGAAGCTGCTTGAACGCCTCCCCCCGCAAGCAGGGAAAGGATCAAGATGATGGTGGTCATCATGGAATTAGCTGTAATCAGGGAAAAGGCTGCAATCAAGATGTTCTCCGGTGTCGGCTCCTTGTCCTCCCGCCGAACGGTGTCCGCCTCCTCCTGGCACAGGGACTTGGCCATCCCCCAGGTGATCTTTGGCGCTGTCATCTGCTGTCGCCACCTCCTCCGCTTGGCTCTCCCTGTCAGGATTAGTTCCTCCATCTCTGGGATCGGGTCCGGAACTCCCTGGGTCCACGCCATTGGACTCGAAGTGAGGCTTGACACACCGGGCTGGAATCCAGATAACGCCTGTAGGAGACATAATTGCAGCACACCCTCTTCCCCATGTTATGAGTGGTGCAGGGCCCTTCCAGGAAGGATCCGGTGGCACTCGGTAACGCACCATCGGCCGCGGGAGAGCCTCCGTGTGATGGAAGTGCCTCTCCTGCAGAGTGCAATCCGAGAAAAAATTAAGGTGATTGTACGTAAACAATACCTTGTTCAGACAATGTTGTGCCTGACCCTGATTTTTGGAGAGGGCTGGTGGTTCCCCCCTTTCTGTTTGTTTGTCAATGTAGGACTTAAGCACCCGATTGACCTGTTCCACAATCACTTGCCCTTGCAGATTGTACGGAACACCAAAGGTGTGCTTAATGTCCCAAGTGGCCATGAACGTGGCCAGCTGCCTGGAGCTAAAAGCCGGGGCATCATCGGACTTCACGTGCCAAGGTTCGCCATGGTTGCAAAGCAGGAAAGGAGATGCTGCTCCATATGGGAAGCCATTTCTCCCTTCTGTGCTGTAGCCCAAACGAACTGTGAGAAAGTATCAATGCAAACGTGCATGTACTGCCATCTGCCAAAATGTGGGGCATGTGTGACGTCCATCTGCCACACCTGGTTGGCCTCTGTCCCTCGTGGGTTGACCCCCCACGAGGGCCCCCCTACCGCCCCTGCACAATGCGGACAGGAACGGACTATGCCTTGGGCTTGGGAAAGTGGCAGGTTGAACTGCCTTGCGAGTGCTCTGGCGTTCTGATGGAAAAATGCATGACTCTGAATTGGAGTCGTGAAGACTCCCAAGACAGGCTGAATTTCCTTTGCGTCCGCATCCGCTCTGCTATTGCCCACGGAAATCGGACCAGGCATGTCCTGGTGACTTCTGATGTGGGTGATATAGAGCGCTTCGGTGCGGTTCTGCAAATGAAATTGAGTTGTGAGAAAAAGGCTTAACAAATTCTTGTCTATCGTGGGAGTGATGTACGCTACTGGTAGACTGTGAAGCAAATTCCTAACATACTGGCTGTCAGTAATTATGTTTAAGCGTTCTTTGGCAAAGGTGTGCAAGGTGAGGTTCACGGCTGCCAATTCTGCCCGCTTGCGGAAGAGTCAGGAGCGTGCACCAAGCCTGTCCCTCTTGCCAAGTAAGAACACCATATGTGCGACCCCCATCAGTGAAAACTGTCCTAGCCCCCCGAAGTGGAACCAGTGACATTGATTCACACAAGGTGACTGTCTGCGTTTGAAGCGAGATGAGTCTGGGGTCTTATGGCAAACCTTGGCGCATGATGTGCCAGACTTCCCTTGGGTAAATTTCTCATGAA
Source organism: Bradypodion ventrale (assembly GCA_035047345.1). Taxonomy (NCBI): domain Eukaryota; kingdom Metazoa; phylum Chordata; class Lepidosauria; order Squamata; family Chamaeleonidae; genus Bradypodion; species Bradypodion ventrale. The sequence goes on from JAWDJE010000003.1 coordinate 254,730,435, forward strand.
GGCCCCCCTGCGCACTTCCGCCCATGGCATGCGTGCACACATTTCCTGGAGCTATTCTTGTGCTCCTGTGAGAAGGGTACCAGATGCTGACTTAGCCTTTTGCCTGTGCTTAGACTAACAGCAAAAAAGGGAATGCCTGCGTCTGATTGAAAATGTGACCTGACTGTATTCTTAAAACGGTCCTTGGCAGCCCTGGCTAATGAGTGGCACTCTGTACATTCTCAGGAGCTCAGGGACTAATCTTATTTCCTCCCTTTGTGCTCTGGAGTTCGTGAAATGTGTCTGCTCATTTAGAGTGGGTGCTGTGGTCCAGGTGCTATACTTGAAATGACAGACTAAGAATTATTAAAAACAAGCCAACTATGACGTGCCAGCTGTAAGGAAACAATACACAAAAATGAAAAGACACACAAGTTAAACATTTCCAGCAGGGAGTTCCCATGGTGAAAGGAGGAAAGACAAGTCAGAAGTTAGCACAATGAGAATGCAACAACTCTTATCATAATGAAATCAGATTAGGTCAGATAATTAAGACAGCTGGCTGGGATCCTCCTGTTAAGGAATCCCTACTAGTAATGAACTCAGGAGCCTGTGAAAGGAAGCTATTTAAGACTATAGAAATAAATAAATTGGTTACTTTTAAGGCCTGCAGAGGAGTTTTGTTCCTGTAAAAAGGTAAATATTAAGCATTTTCTGAATATACAGAGCGCAAGAATGTTTGCGTGCTTTTTCCTGTGAAAGGGGTACAATGAGTGAGTTACTTTACACGGATTAAAGTCAAAATACCAGAACAACAGCTTTCTTAAGAGAATGAAGGAGAGTTAGAACAATTCTCAACCTGCTGGCCAGATGCGGCCCACATTGCTGTATTGGTGGGCCAGATGCAGTTCACATTGCTCTGCCACTACCTCCACCAAGCCAAGAAGGGCTGTGTGGCAAAAGAAGGGCAGGATGACTGTCCGGACCTCCAGAGCTGCCTGAGGCCGTGGAACTTGGCCCCTGACTTTAAAAGGTTGAGAACCTAGGTTACAAGATGATAACACAGTACACACATGAAGACAATGCTATTCTCTCATTCCTAGTGAGATATGTGACTTAAAGACTGCTAAGGGACATTCAAACACAGAAATAGGGGTTTGAGAAACACAGACATAGGGAGGGGCCCCATAGTTTATGATTTAGTGAGGAAAACTCATAGAAGTGATTTTTGTTTTCAGATCGCGCTTCTGAAAAGAAAATCACCTCTTTCAGGCAGGTTTCTTCAATGCAAGGCTTTTATCATTTCCAATTATCTGTTTGCCTGAATGGCACGGATTGCAAAACCGGTCCTTAAGAGTGGCTTAATCCTTGAGACAAAGAAAAATCTCCCTTGCATATCCAAAAGAAAAGCCTTTTGGCTGAAAGGAAGAAGGGGGGGCACTTTGTCCTATTGCAGGTTAGGATTCTCCCCCCCCCCTCCTGCTTTCATTGCCCTAGGTGCCTTAAGCTGCTAAGCAGGCAAGGCAAAGAGGTCTTGCTCACCATGCTTTCTCAAACTTTAAATGGTTCCTGCCCATGAAGAGAGTGCAAACTGTTTAACACACAATGCCTGATATTTCACAGCGACATTGCGAGCGCGGCGCCAAAATGGCCGCCGCGCCCTTTGCGGGGCCCCCCCATCGGATGAAGGCATCCGGGTAGTTAGGGGGCGTGGCCAGCACCCTTATATAAGGGGCGGCCATGAGGCAGCCGAGCTGCCATTTTGCGAAGCGACGGAGCGGAGAAGTTTTTCCCCTCCACCCCCTCCCTAGTTAACAGTGTGATATTTTGGTCGCTTCGGGGCTGGGTGGGAATTTTTGGCTCGGACCCACAATTGGCTCTCGGGTCCTGGCTTTTTTGCCCATCCCACACTGTTGCTATGGTTTGATATAGGGGTTTCTGTTGCTGCTGTTGACTTTGGTCACATGGGCGGGTAGCACTGGTAAGGTAAACATTTATGACCCACAGGTATCCGGCAGGTTCGCAATTGACTGGACAACACTAGACAGGCATAAGTTGGTTAAACGTTGTCCGGTCAACGACGAACTAGGCGATGGGGTGATGGCTACAGCTAGACAGCATGCATCACCCCGTGATTTTACAGATACGCGTCAGAGGGTGGGGTCATTAGTTAGATATTGACTACGGTCAACAATTTGTTTGTTGTCAACAAACAAATTGATACAAATAGATACATTGTAACAATTGCCGTTGGCAATTTTGGGTGGTACCTTACCAGTGTTACTTCGGCCTGCTTGCCTTAAGAATTATGATTGGTCAATTACCAATAGACATTTATAATTCGGACTAGGGCATGAATCAATAAATGTGGCCCAATGCCGTTATCCACTTTCATCAGTGTCTGAGTCCTTTATTGGGGGGTGCGCCTGCAATACCACGCAGTTACACACAAAGAACACTTTTGCAATCATACTGTGGTCATAGAGACAAGGCTTTTGCAATCATACACAGTTCTTGCAGTCATACATTCAGTGGTGCACCACGCATACACACGTTCATTTACGCATTCGCACATTCCTCCCCTGATCTGCAGTGTTCTATCCTGCACATGAGGAGATGACTTATACACAGCTGGCTATCACAACCATCTGGGTGCTTCTGCTTAGGGGTGAGTTTCTCTGGGCTACTCCGAGGCGAGACAAGTGGGTTCTGCCTATGCCTTGGGAGAGCTCAGGGTACTATCGCTGGGATGGTTCCTCTGGCATAGCCAGGGCGATGACTGCCTCCTTTTGAACCTGGGCCAGATGCATGCCGGAGAGCCGGATTCCCGGATCTCGGTGCTGTCTCACCCTCCAGCGCCAGTGTGGCCATTTGGTCTTAGGCTTATTTGGACAACCTTTTGAAGATCTGCCTGGTCTAGATTGGCATTCTCTTCTAAGGTGTCTCATTTTTCCACACTGGAAGCAGGCGCCTTTGGGTTTTGGCACTGCTCGTCGCCTGAGTATGGTAATTGGTCTGCTCTGGAGCCCTGCGTGGCCAGGGGCCATGCAGATTTCCGTGAGCAGTGGGAGCTGAGCAGGCAGGTAGACAATAGTCTGTCTGCCTGAACTTGTGTCTGCCTTCAGACAGGCTGAACACAGCAGCTGGGTGTTAACTAATTGTACTGCTGGCAATTTCCCTGTGAATGGATCTTCCTCACCCATGCGCTGGATGGAACTCTTAGTTGGCAGGGAACCTTTAACTGTCAGAGAAGCGCCAGTGCTTCTCATGCCATGCATTCCTTCAGTGACGTCTGCAGCTGTCACTGAGGGAAAGCTCCCTATGCTGCCCTTTTAAGCTGGAATGACGGAAAGAGACTCATTGGGGCTGATGGTTCTGACTGCACTTGGGGGTTCTTGGTCTCTAACCGGACTGGATCTACCTCCGCTATGAGCTTTCTACAGTTACTCCATGTGCTGATTATGCAATCTAGAGCTCTCAGGGATTGCTGAATGCAGGCTCCTATCCTGTCCCAAAGTTGGAGGTTAAGCATGCCTGTTTTTGGATAAAGCAGACAATGATCCCCCAAATACGCCAAAAGCTCCGCTAACTTGGCAATGTGAATGCGTGTCTGGGATACCCTGGCCAGGGCCTTGAGTTCCATTAAGTGAACTCTCTGGTTAGTGGTCGGACATTGCCTCTGAGGACAAATCTCCATATTACCTGCCGGTCCTTTGAAGTTTTCCTCCTCGGGATGAAGTGACGCATCTGAGTTCAGGTAACAGGTCTGGCATGACGAACCTCTGGGAAGGAGCTCGGAGCATGGACTGCTGCCACAGGCCCTCGGCGGCCTCTGTGCTGAAGTCAGGGTTTCACAGCCGACCCTGAGCGGAACGCGTTTCCGCAGAGCAAGCTGCCTCAGAGCTTAGGAGTATGCTCTGACTCTCTGGAATGGCTCGCAGCGTAGCTGTCACTCAGATCGTATGGCTTTCCGACCAGAGCTGCCGCGCTGTCCTCCGGGATAATTCGGACATGGTTCTGACGTAGAACTGGACCGCGAAGATTGCTTACTAATGAGTAGAATCACGTCAGGGTCACCATATGTTGGATCGGGGCCGCAAAGTGGCTGTTGGGTCCCGGAGGAGACTGGTCAAGCAATGAGACACGAGGCAAGATGGAGCAAAGACCAGTGATTTAATGAAGGCAAATCATCAGTATTTATCATGTACAGGCTGCATACAAAAGAACTGCGATCTGACAGGATCCACATGCCATGTTTACATGAGTTAATTGGGAAACTCTTCAAGGGAGTTAATTAACTCACTTAATCAATGACAGGGGAACTCCATTGTTCCAAGCTATCTGGGGTAAACATGTGGCTGGTATTGGTTTTAGGACTTAGAATAATCCGCAGATGCGAGATTACCTATTACATGACTAGCGAGTTAGTCATTAGCTTCCTATTGTCCGAGTTGCTTGTCAGGTCAGCTGTAGGTGAATTAAGCCCTATCTAATATTCCGCTCCCCCAATTTCTGTCCCTTCAGGAACCCCTGGTAACAAGGTGATCACCCATCACCGGGGTTCTGTCGGGGCCAGTATACGATTTGTGTGCGCGGATACCACAGTTGTATCTTTGAGGAAACTGCAACATGGGAAGAAAAACAAACTAATCTGAGGGACTGTTTATTTGTTTAACACCCAATGAGTCTGAGAGGGATTGTAACTTGTTGGTATATGTTACTCTGAGAACTCAATAATTTATCTCTAATGTAGAGACTAGAAGCTCTTTACATCAGCATGTAGAGAAAGATTACCTTTTTTTGGACTATAATTCTAAGACTCTCATTAAGAGTATCAAAGTGGCTATGTAGTTTCAGTGCAGTCTAAAAAGCATACGTAAGTTGTGAAAGAAGTTGCAAAGCTTCTTGTGAAATTGTGAAGGAGTCCTTTGCTTGGTTGTAGTAGATACAGGACAGAGACCCAGATACGAGAAGAAACCAGACTCAGTTGGAATCATTTCCAAATGGCTGAGCGACTATTACAAGTTCCATCAGCCTTTTATTCTCTCTTTGGGCGTACATACATCTGCCTTTCCATATATTGTAATACTTAAACTTATTGGATAGCAAGCATGATACAAAAGCAAGACTGGCCATTAGTTGATATAAACATTTCTATTGGCTATATTTTGCCACAGTGTGCCAACACTGACTGCGCATGACCTCCAAGTTAGGGCTTTCCACTCTAGTTCTTGAGCAGGTGCAAAATAGGGTATGTCCTAACTGCAATGCACAGGAAGTCTACATTGTGGCTTGAGCCTACACCCTGTACATTGCAATATCCTCTGTGTGCCTGCTCATAACTTCTCTTCAAAATTTTCCATTTACTGCTACCTCATTTCTTTAAGGGTTAAAGAATATAGTTTGGAAGACTCAAAGAATGTAATTTCACATTTGGTAGCTATCTCAGGTAATCTCGCTAATTCCTGTTGATAATTATTTTTTCTCCACTCTGCTTGATGTCAACAAAGCATTTGTTGTTGTTCAGTCGCATAGTCGAATCTGACCCTTTGTAACCCCCTGGACCACTGCACACCAGGCACCCCATCCTCCACCATCCTCCTCCGCCCACTCAGCTCTACATCCATTGCGTCAACAATGTCATCTAGCCATCTCATACTCTACTGCCCCCTTTTCCTTTTGTCTTTGATCTTTCCAGCATCAAGGCTTTCTTGACTGAATCCTCTCTTCTCTTTTGGTGTCCAAAATACTTTAGTTTCATTTTCAATATTTTCAAGCATTTACTTGGGGGTAAACTGCAATGGCCTCCCTGAGTACCATTCCATAATGCATATGTATAGGTTTATGCCATGCCTTGCCATTCCATTGAACAGAATGCTCCTTTGTCATCTATTCTATATGACAGTGAATGATTATTGTGAGGCCCAATAATAAAATCCCAACCAAATCATAAAAATTAACAATGAAACATGGGAACATACATGGGAAGATACAGATTTTATAGCCTTGCTAGTTCTTGGTATGACAATTGACTAATTTCACAGCCTTCATTCCCTACCACCATTTGTTTTTCATATCTGAACATTGTGTTCATTTCTCATCTGGTGGTATTTAATTACATATATCTTATTTTATTTTATTATCATTGCAGGTTTCTCTTACTATTACCTGGATGTTTTTGTCATTACCAGAACTACCTCCACCACCACTGTTGATTGGTTTCTTTTGTCTATTCTGGTGTTTCACAGACCATGCTGTGAATATGTTAGACTTCAACAGATGGTCATCCCTTTTCCCAATTTTCTTAATAACGGTATAATTATAATAGGTCAGACCAGTGATAAGTAGATCCCATTAAATAAAGTAAACAATAAATAGATCATCTCTCTGCAGAAGATAATTGAATTTTACATGCTGAGTTCTTACTACAGAGCCAGACAGTAATATAGCACGTGCTACAAAGTCTCAGAAAAGGAAATCAAATCAAAACATTTTGGAATGAAATTGCCGTGTTTATATACATCCTTTGAAAAGCCAATGAATGTATGATTATATGGAGGGTGGAGGGTGGAGGAGAAAATACTGTGAATACAGTGGAACCTTATACTGTACAACAATCGCCCCGTATAGCAATGAAATCGCATAACAATTATTTTTGGGGGGAAATGGTGTCTCGCATAACAATTTTCCCTATAGAAAAAAATCGTACAACAATTTTTCAATGGGAAAAACCACTTAGCAAAAAAATTTGTTGTACGATACATCCCATAAGGAAAATCGCTATACGATGCATGTATCGTATCGCAATTGTTTCATACAACAACAAGCCCCGTGGAATGGATTAAAATTGTTGTATGAAGTACCACTGTACTTGCAAGATTTATTTAGAATGGGCATACATCTGAAGGTGAATGGCAGTCACCTGCATGCTATGAATTTGTAGACAGTGTTAAGAGCCAATGCAATGCAATGGATAGAAGATTTGACTAGACTCAGGAAACCTGAGTTCAGGCCCTGATTAACCATGAAAATTCAGAAGTGCAGGAGATAGCACTCCTTAAATATCTCACATGCCCCAAATCCCTGTTATGATTGTTGTAAATTGGATGCCATTTGACAGCACATAACAAAATAGAGACAGTATCTGACTTATATATGGAAGACCAAGATTCAAACGTAAGATATCACTTAGCTATACAATCACTACCCATAGCCTTGGTTAGCTCCATTTGTTCCAGCATTCACCAGTGAAGTAAATATGGTCTGTTGGCATCCATGGGAAAGAGGGCAATAGGGAAGTTGCGGCCTTTCAATTATTTTTTTTGGACTGCCCTATTCAGCAGAACTGGTGCTAAGAGATTGTGGAAATCGTGATGTAACACCATATGAATGTCTTCACTTTTTTGTCTTTTGAGAGATTTTGTGGAGCCCAGGGGAGCAGAAAATGTGTATTGGAAGTTCTTTTGAGCAATAAGCTTATTCCCGGTTCCCTTGTGATCAGTCATTACAGTTTTGGCCTCTACTATAAGGTAAAGGACATCAAGAATGCGGAAGTTTAATAGGAATCAACTTTATCCAGCCAGGGCCAGATATATTACTAGTAAAAGAAACATAAGTGATTGGTAATATCTGATAGGTTGGAAGATAGGTTTTGTCTAGTTTGGTGCTCTGAACATCTTGACTGTGCTTTGGGAGGCCTCTTGCTCATTGGTATACATGCAGTGTTAGCATCACATCATGCAGATACTTTTTAAAGAAAAAAGTAGAACAAATCAAAGGGCTGCAATAATTTATACAGCTGTAACACACTTGCATGTTTTCCACTACCATCCTTGAATGCTTGCCAGTAGAGTTATTAGGTCCTCTCTTCTGATCTCTACCTCATGAACCACATGCTTAGGACATCTTTATTGTTAAGGAATGCTCATGAGCCAAGAATAGTAAGACAGTTGGTATACTCTTTCTGTAGAAATTCTTAATGTAACAGTTCATCATCCTTCCAAAGAAGTAGGTATAAATTCCTCATCGTATAGTCAGCAGTACATTGTATTAAACCATAGGGAAGGGCCACAAAGCACCCAAAATAAGTGACGTGATGAGAAACCCTGCAAGTGACGTATATGTTACAGTGAAAACTAGTTTTCAGTGAAAACTAGTATTCGCTAGTTGAAACCAGGTTTAATCAAACACCTTCGTTAGTACTAAAATAAACTTCCAATTAGGTATGAATGTCAGTTAAAACAAGTTTCTAGTTCTAACAGAAGTGGCCAGTGACAACTGGTTGTAACTAAGTAAAACTAGTTTTCACTGAAAACTAGTTTTACCTGTAACATATATATTAAATTGGATTCTCATTTTCTATAAGCAGAGCTCCATTGATGCAATGTTCAAATGGATGAGAGAAAGAAGGCGATCGCTACAGATTCACTTTTGCCTTCTGCAATTCTGCTCTAGAAGGTTACTCTGGAACAGTACTGGATGTGATTGAGGGGGCGTGGGCAGATCCTCTAGTAACAGTTTCTATTAAACTGGTTTCTTTTCTGAGATTAAAAGGGGTCTTTCTTGTTCTCAGAGGGCAATTTAGGATTCTAGCCAATGTGTTTTCAAAGCTTATCCAAAGGTTTATATGGGATTCTTGACATGCAGTTTTACAACTACTGTACAGTGATACCTCATACAACGTCCAAACTTGGTTCCACAAGTTTGGACTTTATATGGATTTGGACTTTGTATGAGGCATGCAAAATCCTAGCCTCATACAACGTCCAAATCCTTGCCGCAATGCCTTGTACAACGTCATTTCCATAGAGATACATTGTACTGTAACAGCACAGACTTCAGGGCAAAGACAAGGAAACAGACAGTAAACAAGTCAAACAACCCTGATTTTAGGGGACAAACCATAAAACAAGTTTTTAACTTTTGAAAATTTTATGAAGTGCAGGTTTAAAAGTTTTAACATGTCCCATCATGCAGCACAGTGTTAATCTGCAGCCATGCGGTCGATCATCCATTTTGTAAAAGCTACTGCAAAAAAATAACTGGATGGAAGCAAGGACAAAATGGATGCCAACATGTCCCATCATGCAGCACAGTGTTAATCATCCAAACAGCACCAAACACCAAACAATTGCCCACCACACCAAACAGTGCCCCCACAAAAAAAGACCAACATAAGAAAAATTATGGAGCATGCAATCTGTTTTTAAAAACCATAGCAGCAAACACCAAACAATCCAAAATAACACTCAAAACCACTCCTAAACACTCTTCACCTTGTGCAAAACCCACAAGAGCAATGCATGCATGCGTCTTGCCTTTTATACTGCCCAGGCACCATGCAACCTGGGAAAAAACCCCAATGCCTAATACAAAGTTACAGCGACTTAGTATGAGGCAACTTTTTTCAAAGGAATTAGGTGATATTGTATGAATTCGATGTATGAAGCGGACTTTGTATGAGGTATTACTGTATAATATTTGTCTGCAGGCTGAAATAACTCAGTTTCTTATTTGTCTGGCTACATAATGGTTCTGTAATTGCAATTGTTTGTAATATTCGCTAACATTTTTTATTCCTTTTTGTTTGTATCCTGCTGCCCAAACTTAAAAAGCAAGGTAGATGCCATACTTCAGAATTAAGGAGGGGGGGGGGAAGGACCTTTTGTTCCAGCAAATATTGTTTCTTCTTTTAATTCTTCTTAAATAAATTTAAACAAATTCAGATATTGATAATTCCCAATAATGATATGACTCTTCATAAAGAACGAGGTATTAGATACAAAATAATATAAAGAATTGATAAATATAAGTACAGTGATACCTCATACAACATCCAAACTTGGTTCCACAAGTTTGGACGTTATACGGATTTGGACTTTGTATGAGGCATGCAAAATCCTAGCTGCGATGCCTCATACAACGTCCAAATCCTTGCCGCGGTGCCTCGTACAGCGTCATTTCCATAGAGATACATTGTACTGTAACAGCACAGACTTCAGGGCAAAGTCAAGGAAACAGATAGGAAACTGACAGAACTTTAAGAAGTCATTGTCTGAAGGCTAAATACATTACAAAAACATGTCAAACAACCCTGATTGTCCAAGAACCTGAAGAATGCTGCAAAAATCCCAGGAATGCTTTAAAAAATTCTGATGAAAAAATTAAAAAAAATCCAAAATCATGCTCAAAACCACTCCTAAACACTCTTCGCCTCGTGCAAAACCCACAAGAGCAATGCACGCATGTGTCCTGCCTTTTATACTGCCCAGGCACAATGCAACCTGGGAAAAACCCAATGCCTCATACAAAGTCAAGCAACTTTGTATGAGGTAACTTTTTTCAAGAAATTAGGCGATGTTGTATGAATTCGATGTTGTACAAAATGGACTTTGTATGAGGTATTACTTTATTGCTATGGAAGTCACATCTCCAACAAAATATATACAACTTATCAACCCACGTATTATTAGCTACAACACAATACTAACAAGTTATTAAAGCGAGGCAACCATTTCAATGCGTGGACTGGCCTCACGAGTAAATTCTTCTGTGCCAAATGATGTTAAGACTACATTCATGTGAACCTAATAATATACAGTCCAAAAAGATTCTCATGTGTTGTTAATGAGCTGATACTACAAAATAAGGAACCTGGTGAAGTCTCAGAATTAAAGATACAGAAGTGTTCACAGCGTATTATCTGAGTCATAATGGAAGAAACTCAAAAAGCAAGGTAGATGCCATGCTTCAAAATTAAGCCTACAAAACCATCTGAAACCACCTCAGATGAAATGATGCCTTGGCTGCTAATGGATTTCATATTGCAGGTGATGCTCCTTTTTTAAAAAAGGAGTACAGTACCATAGAAGTATGCCGCTATATTTTGTTTTGCTCTTTGGATGACTTTTATGTAATCTTCTGCTTGCTAATACCAAATTCCAAGAATATTTATTGGTAGAAATTCATTGAATAGATTGAGCTTGCAGTAAAATTCACTGTTTCATTCCAAAAAGAAAATATGAGAAAAGCCTTGTAGAATTACTTGGAAAGGGTAGCAACTGTAACAGTATAAATCAAATTAATTAACATTTTTGTACCTTTCTAACATGCATTATTAAGAAGATTGTTTTCAATTCAGAATTTGCTGTATACTTACTGATATCATGGCCCTCTGAATTCTCTGCCTTGATTTTTCTGTAGAGGGACAAGAACTCCATATATGCAGAGGCTATTAGCTATGGGTAGGTGTCCTTGGAAAGAGGTCATTGGCATAATATGGCATTTCTGTGTTTTTGTTTTTTAAAATAGAAATATTAGGGCATTCACAACATTAATACTCCAACAGGTTCCTGTCACTTGTCATATTTCTATAAGGAGCCCATAAGGGCCATTACAATTTCCTGCACAGAACAAGTCAGATTTCCTTCTACTTTTGAGATCTAGTCCCACGAAAGGCTAATGTCCTGCTACATGCAGTACACAGATGTATTTGACTCCCTTTTTTTCTCTAGTTGTAAGGGGCACATGATGACCCATCATCAGTGCAAGGGATGGGCAGTGTCCCTACTGTCACCATTCCCGAATATGCTAGAGTGGCCAAAAACAACAACAACAAACCATAGTGTTTTCCCATTAAATCTGTTGTTCCACCTCTGTACTGGGATAGGACTGCAGGAAAAAAGTCATCTTTGAAATAGCATTTTCAATTTAAAACATGGCATATGGAGAAGGCACATCTTGTTTAGAAGCCAATTATTCTCAGATGCATCAATCTGCTTCAAAGCAAGGCACTTCCCATATCACTGAAGTTTAAAACAATGTTTATACTGTATCTGAAATTGCTCTATGTATCCAAAAGATTGCTGGCTGGACAGCTCAGTGGTTTAGGTATCTGGCTGTAAAGCCGGAGGCTGGGAGTTCAGTGCCTCCTATGAGAAAACCAAGCTTGTGGCCTTGGGCAGGCTGGACAATCCCAGGATGCCACCATCAGAAAGAAATGGTAAACCATTTCTGTGTATTCTTTACCTAAAAAAAAACCTGGAAAGGGTCTCCATAAGTCAGATGGTTTGACGGCACACAATTATTATTATTTATTATCTGAAATATTGCTGTGAAACCATTTGTCATTTTAACTTGAAAAAAATGTAGGACATTCATAGATTGAGACTTGGAGCCCCTTGCAACTAGACAGGTTCAGCTCTTAGTGTGGAGTGAATGATTGTGTTCTGATATGTTCCTTGGGCCATAAAATGGACAATTCATCATACCATGAATATTGTCCAGTGCCAGAATAGCTGTACTCCTTGCCCTTGCCAATGGGAACTCGCAAGGAGCAGATAAAGATAATTTGTGCTCACCATGTGTTCACACACACCTTGCCATTATTTCACTGCCAATCATAAAAACAGAACAAAGAGAAGCTGCCTATTGGGACTGGCCACAACATGACATTCATACAAGATTTGTGGAGGAAATTGTCTTGGGGGGAGGGGAGAGAAATTGCTGCTTTTGCTTAAGCCACTTTGACCCCACAGCAGGCAACTTTTGATCTGTGTTGAGCAGTGTGTCAGTTAGATTATTTGTACTGTATGTGTATTCACGATGCTGCTCTGAAGGTACTTGATAGGGTAAAAAAACAGGGTTTCCCTCTAGCTGAAGCTGTCCTGGTTTTTCCTCAGCCAAGACCTTCGGTTTTAATATTTTAGGGCAAGGAATGGGCTACCCTTAAAGGCCTGGAGGCTGTCCTTGAATATCTCTAGGTTTTGGAGGGGCATATTCACTTCTGTGACTACAAACAAATGAAATGGAGGATTTTTGTGAACTGAAAATATCCCATTGTATCTATAGTATCCAAAATAAAAATTTTAAAATAGGAGTGCTGAAGGGCCCTCATGGCAAAATTTACCCCATGCCCTCTAGAGCACAAAGGGTGCTCTTCAAAATGCATTTTATCTATTCCAGGTTGGGGGTGACATTTTTGAATCACTTTCTGGCTCAATTACTTTCTAGAGAACAACAGATTCCAAATTCAGTCTTTTAAGAACTTTTGGATTTCTGATGTTTAGACTTAGCTAGTGATACTTTTTAAATATTTCCCAGTTAGCTAAAATTGTCATTTTGCCATCTTACTTTGGCTTACAGCAGGGGTCCTCAATAATCATTCACCCTTTCAAAAGAGCCTTGGGCCCACCATAATAGAAACAAAAGTCCTTCTTTCCTCAAGAATGACATTTGTAATGTTTGCAGCTATTCAGTTGCTTTGTTTATCATTCACAAGAAATTTGATAGGTAAAAGGAACTGATAATTAAGAGGAAAGTGAAATGTTTGAAATTATTACTAATATGTCAAGAGATTGTAGATGAATGACCTTGGCAGATTGGACTAGGAAGACATAGCACATGATTCCTGTAGAAGAACATGGGGATTTAGTGGGTAACTATTATGGCAATTCTGTATCCCATCTGGACTGCTTCTGTTTAGACTGCTTCTGTAGAGAAGATCACATAACTAGGACAGTTCGATCTTCCTTCTGTATTTATCCCCCTCATTGAGAGCCGTTGACCTACAGCCCTACCTTATGCTTTGTCCAATGGGACTTTGTCAAAGTAAGCACGTATGAGACTTCCTCTAAAAGGCACTAGGACAGATATGGCTATATCTCCAACATTTTCTGCAATAAAGATCAAGGGAACACCTCATTTTGAAATTTCAGCAATCTCTTTATGCTTGTCAGCAAGCCCTTCAAACCTTTACTGGATCACAAGCCTACAAATTCCTTGGCTCATTTCCCAGTTCTCATGTATTTAAGAAATCATTTAATCTTGGCAATAAATACATAAATATGTGTAATTGTAGATATCCAGAAGCAAATCATTTATTAATATATGTGTGCATGTGAATTGCAAAGGATAATCATGAGGGAGACCATATGTGTGTGTAGTAGATACATGTCCTGTTTTACTCTCAGTGGAGCTGCTGAAGAGGAAATTTGAATTCCTGCATTGGCAGGGGGTTGGACTCTTTGGTGTCATAGACCCCTTCCAACTCAGTTACTTTACAATTCTATAAAGCAGTGCCAGGTGGAGCCTGAGACAAAAGATAGGATTCTCTACCTAAGATTCCTTTTCCCATTCTGTGTAGAGAAGATCACATGACTAGCACAGTTCAAACTTGCTTCAATATTACTGACAAGACATCAATCTCTCCTGCTATTGAGAGCAGTAAACTAGAATAATTGGGGGACTGGAACACCTTTCTTACCATCTGAGGCTGCAACAGCTGGGCCTCTTCACTCTTGAACGATGGCATCTAAGAGGTGACTTGATTGAAGTTTATAAAATCATGCACGGTGTGGACAAAGTAGATAAGGAAAAACTGTTTTCCCTATCGCACAACACTAGAACTAGGGGGTACTCCATGAAACCTTTGGGTACTTGTTCTCAAACAAATAAGAGAAAGTACTTTTTCACCCAGAGGATCACTGGTGACAGCTGTCAGTCTTGACAGCTTTAAGAAAGGATTAGACAAGTTCATGGAGGACAATGGCTGTAATTATGGATACCTAAGGACAACCTCTGGGTTGGAGAGATAGGCAGGATATCTCTCAATGCCATTTTTCCAGGGAATCCTAAGCAGGTGAAGGCATCTGCTTGGGAATACCCTGAAGCAAATGGTGAGCCACTGTGTGAGACAGAATGCTGGATGGTGACAGATTCCTTCTGCCCAATATTAGGGCCAGCCTTGTGACAGCTGCATATCCGTCAAGCGTGACTCCTGGAAATATGGGAACTGCTCCGGCCCAGGTGCGCATGTGCCACAATAACTCATCTGTGCATGTGCAGAACCCCTCTGCATATGCAACAACTCATCCACGCATGTGCAGAGCCCATTTGCATTCTGTGTGTGCGTGCACAGTAACCCCTTTCCCCGCCATTCAAATACAGGACGGTGGCGGAAAAGGGGAGGAACAAGTGGAGAAATATGGGAAATCCCGGCCAATCCATGATACTTGACAGGTATGGACAGCTGACTCTTTCTTCAAAATAGATTGCAGGTTAAGGCCTCTGCTACATGTGGTTAATATAGGGGGTTGGAGATAGAATGCGTCATGACACATAGCTCTGTACTTCAGCAGAGGACAGCCAGTTGTAGAAGACCAGCTCCGAACTCTCCTAGTCATGTGATCTCCTCTACAGAAGCAAAATGGCTGGACCATTTGTTGTTGTTCCCCTTCCTCTACACTTACATCTCATGTTTATGTGACTAAGAATCACCCAAACCACCTCCCATTATTTCCGGCAAGATGTTGGTTAGACTTCTCCATTTATTAGAGCTTTAACTGCCTGTGAATATTGATCTTGGTATAATAAATATTTCCCTCATGGAAACATCTAGCAAGAATAGGACTAAATACCAGCAGTCATTCAAGAGTGAATATTTCATTTATATTTGTAAGGATGCTGTACATTTTCATCAGTATGCTTAATGAGGTATCAGTACTTCCTCATAGTGCCTGCTGAACCTTTTATGTGAGTGAAAAGGCCACATCAATTTGAGACTAAAGCACATTTCAGGAACTGAAATGGAAGACTGCCCCAGAAATGATGAATCTTCATCTTCTGTGATTTCCGCTTGTGACAGCACCAGACTCAATTGCTCCAGATAAACAGAAATGTCTGTGGCTAGAAGGGCTGAGTAAATCTTCATCAATTATGTAGGGGTGTGAGTTTGGTAAGTAGGGGGAAATACCTGTGTTTGCTCATGTACAGTATCCTAACAGTACATTGCTTCTGTGATAAATAGGTCCCTAAGCCAATTTAAATGGTGTTCTCACCTCTGCCTCATCACCACTGGTAAAACACCTGCACTGCATGAACTGTTGAGCCTATTGTTTGGAACACTGCAGGGACAGGCTGGCACACTCTTAAAGACAGCAATCAGACAACATCTTTGCTAGAGTGCACCATCCTAGACCCAGTGCATTCCTACCTAATACCTTTTTTGGCCCCTTGAAGGGCTTCTACTTTTTTGGTGTGGCTAGGATGGCTGAGGTTTGGATTGGTTCCAGCACATAGGATCGATTCAAAGCAAGCATTCCACTTTGAAATTGCCAATATAAATAAGTGGCTTACTAAGTGAGCCACTTTCAGATATTGGCAATTTAATTACTTCCCCTGCTTTATTTTAATTACTTCCCCTGGACTATCGCTGATGTGCTGTGTCAGATATAAAAAAGAAAGTTGCCTTTGTCTTGCCAGTCGAGATACCCTTTGTAGTTGAATTTGCAGCAGTGGCTTTATCCATAGTTTAAGCAGTCAAAACATATCAGAAAAACTGGACATTTGAGATGCTTGCTTGCTAAGAAGATACAGTAATACCTCGGATAATGCTAAAACTTGGTTTTTCCAAAATTTGCATCATCATCATCATCATCATCATCATCATCATCATCATCATCATCATCATCATCATCATCATCATCATTATTATTATTATTATTATTATTATTATTATTATTATTATTATTATTATTATTATTATTATTATTATTATTATTATTATTATCATCCGATTTTTGCATTATCCGATGCATTCGTTAGCCAAGGTATTACTGTACTATACATCCTTATGTGAGGAATAATTCCTTCCAAAGAGATTTCTGCTTCCATGATGGAGAGCAATAGGAGCATACTACAGCATTAAAAGGGGGACATGCTGTTGTTTATTGTATAAATACATGCTTTTGTGCTTAGAAATTTAAACTAGAGTCTTGTGATAGTCCATATGTGGCATGTTAATGTGACACGATGTTTGGGAAAGTTTCCCCTTTTTACTACAATTCCCCAAATTTGCCAATTGAAAGGGATAAATCTGTGTATGGGCTTAGTTGTTTCTGTTTATGGGGAAGACATTTCTCCTATGCACACAAATACAGTATTACCATTGTTTTTTTTAATGGATGAGATGCAGGAAAGAATAATCTATGCAGATTTCGAACAGAAAAAAATCTCCTCTCACATGCAGTCCCATAGCAATCCTTTGCTACAGTAACAAGCTGTTACTTTTGTTGTGCATATAATAATCACTATTGGTTTTTAAGATTAGACAGCGGAAAGAATATGAGCTTTATGCTAAAAATATTTCTATCCATTCATGAACAGTACCATAAGAGTTTTGCATGTGGGTATACAAACTCCACTCAGTTTATGCAGTTTTTGAAGTGTTGCAATTAAATATCTTATTATTGGGCAATTTGGATTCCTTGGTTTGTGTGTGTGTGGAGGTTTTTTTTTAGCCTTTTGACAAAATGATATACACTTCTGGTGTTTTCCACAATCTTAGGTTTTTCACCTTTGGCTTTGAACTACAATTGTAATCCCCCCCCCTTTTTTTTGCTGGAGGTTCAGTTGAGTTCTTGCTAATTTCATCTTTCAGTTCAGGCATTAAAATGTTGGTTTTATGGGAAACATGTTTTAAGTAGCTATTCATTTTGTTCACTTCCTTAACAGACACCAGAAGTTCAGGAATTTTCTAAAGTGTCTGTATGCCCACTTCTTCCAATAAACATTGGGGAGGAGGGTTCTTTGCTTAGGAGTCAAAAGAAGTTTATTATTTACTCACACTGTGACTGTTCCACTTAGCAGCTTGCATTGAGTTTGCAGACCAAAGATTTGCAGCAGAAAGATACAGCAGAGCTCTTCTTGGTAATAATCTATACTGTCTCTACATGATAGCAAGATCATTAACGGCATGTAGTGGAGGCTTTATCCTTTCATGCTACAGTATATGAATGGCCTTGCAGGAGTCAAACAGCCTCATAGAAAGATAAGAAGGCAAGAAATATCATCATCATCAACAACAACACTAACTTCAGAAGTGAGTAAATATTGAATAATATCACTACAAAAGATCTGAAAAGAATGTATTGTCATCTCAAAGTATAAAGCGCAGTTTATAACTTTTTGTTCTTACATGCTGTCAAGTTTCCTCCAACTGAGAAGGTCAACCCATTATTGTTTGTTTTGCAAACTTTAGTGATTATTATCTATCTTCAGTCTCACATTTGAGATGTCTTTAGAAGAATGACATAAATCTAGGGAAGAAAGTAAAAAGATACTGGTTATGACACAAACCCCTTACATTGATGGCCAACTTTGGTACTCCAGGTGTTCTTGAACTTCAATTCCCAGAAGCCCTGATCCCTAGGAGTGCCCTAGAATATTTGTAACAGATTGCCCTAGAATGTCACTGCTATGGCATATGTACAGTAGGCACCTTTATATACAGGAGCTTCCAACCAGCATTTTGTCACTTTTTAATTGTGATTTCTCACTTGGGAGGCCTTAGTTAGAACTACTATTTTCTGATGATGGTTTAAATCTGACCATTTATTTATTTATTTATTTTATTGCTCAAATTTCTATGCCGCCCAATCAGGCGAACCCGACTCAGGGCTGCTCACAACAGGATTAAAACATGCATATTAAAAACAATTAAAATCCCAACATACCCACCCACCTATTAAAACTAACCACATTAAAACTGCCCACATTAAAAAGATGGGGAGGCTTCATTTTATAAGCCAACAGGCGGGGGCAACTCTTCCATCCAGGCCCCACACCTGCCCTGCCAACCAGGTTTTTAATTCTCTTCTGAAAGACAGCAGCTCCATCTGCTCCTGCAACTCTATTGGCAGGAGGTTCCACAAGGCCGGTGCGGACACAGAAAAGGCCCTCCTTCATGTGCCAGAGAGGCGAGCCCCTCTGGCAGATGGAACAATTAGAGAGCCCCTCCGGTCCACTCTGGTTGGATGGACAGACACTTTTGGGACAATGCGGTCTCTTAGGTATCCTGGCCCACTACCATGTAGGGTTTAAAAGGTCAAAACCAGCACCTTGAATTGCACCCGGAGACAAACTGGTAACCAGTGCAGCTCCCGAAGCAATGGTGAGGCACGCGCATAACACCCGCACCCCATCACCACCTGGGCTGCTGCATTCTGCACCAGCTGTAGCCTCTGAATGGTCATCAAGGGCAGCCCCATGTAGAGAGCATTGCAATAATCTAGCCTGGAGGTCACCAGAGCATGTGTGACCATGAGCAGGGAGTCCCAGTCCAGGAGCGAATGCAACTGACAGATGACGTGAAGCTGTGCAAAAGCCCTCCTGGCCACAGCTGCCACCTGATCTATAAGTAGCAGTCCCGAATCCAGGAGGACCCCTAGGTTGCGTACCGGGTCTGTCATATAATGGAAAGTTTCCAGACTACTTTGCAGAGAAAACTAAATGTACCTAGTTCACTCACTGTCTAAATTTCATGTTTTTTAAGAAATAAGTCCATTAGATCTATAATTGGACACTTGATGGACAATTTTTTCAAGCAAGTACAGTCCTTTGAAGGGACAAATTTGGTTTTTATACCAGAGGTGGACACTGACTGGATGAATCATACCCTTGAAGGTTACATGGATAAGACTATTGCTCAGATGTTATATGGAGTTGAAATCTGGGGCAAAGGGCTAAATTAGAATTAGAGATTCTCCAAAATGAATTTTAAAGAGGGATATAACTTAAATGTTTTTATTTTCTTATAGAGGGTGATTATGTATTTTAGGTTAAACAAAACTGACAGGTATAGCATTGTTTCCATTTATCTCTCCATACTGTAAATAACCATCAGAGCCTGAACCTTTTTCAAATGTCCATCACTACTCCTTTAGCAACAAGGGAAATGATTTTGTAAATGAAGCTTTTAAACCTCTCTGTCACCTTTCTGTTGCTTTGAATTTATGTGTAACATAAGTGGATGAGCAGAACAGGAAGATTACTTAGACTGAGCATTTTGGAGATAACAGGAGCTTGTTTTCTGTGTTTAATGTGACAATCTTCATTTGATGAAAGTAGGAAAGTGGCAGCATATCCGCCCTGGTACTTTTTCTCTTACTCACCTGCACTTTTCCTATTACGTATGTCAGGAACTGTCCAAAGCATTCAGCAGGAGTTAAATGGTGTTAGCTACTTGTCTACAGACCAGTATTTTGAACTGTCTGAAAAGCATGTTAGGGCATACCTACATTAGTAAAAAGTCCTTGGTTTTGCCAAGTTCAAAATGTATTCAGAGACTGAAGAATATGTGATGCACAACTGAAACACACATTATCTTGCTGAATGTAGTTTATTTTAATTACCTGCCAGTGGTTATTTTGTACCAATTCCTGAATTGCTGTCATCCACCACCACCCCTGATTAAGGCTATGCAAATTTGTTTGTCAGTGTATATTGTATTTCTTAGCTTCTCCCTGTAAAGACAACAGATTTAAAGCTGCAAGAGTTCCTGCAGCCCGAAACATTTTTTAAAAATTCTAGCTGTTATGATTGTAGCACTTTGAGACTTCAATGCTGAATATGGCATTTACTATAAAAACATTATAGCACTCGAAAATCCATATTTTAAACCAGGAACAATGACTGTTATACAACATTTCAAAATGCAGTGCACAGAACACAACTGCCATCTAAGTTTTAAAGAAACAATTGAGAAACCATTGTAGTCCGATGTACTGTATCGATATATTACACAAGAAAAATAATAATTGGTCAATGATTCACAATGGATGCACGACTGACACAAACACCACTTGAACTTACATCAATTTCACAAAAATGTGATTAGTTTGATAGTCAAGGCACACCTTTAAAGTGACTACACAATTGATATTAATGCTCATCTTCAATCTGAGAAACATAGTCTACAACTATGCCCACTAAATATGTAAACTAACCTCTTGGTGTTAACTTCTTGCTCATCCTGAGTAATGGTTCCTTCTCTGTGTGTGAATTATCACACCCCGTGTTTGAGTGACCAAGAAATTTGTATGTACATACAAAGCGAGGCCTCAAAACATTTTTTTAAAAAAAAGATAATGTATTTTGGTCTTGATAATATATTTTTGTTTCTGCAATTTTGTAAAGACAGGAAGAACAAATCCTCATTCTTGTTCATCAAGATTCTACTCAATTTAAGTATGTTCATAGATCTTCCAAGAGCTCATGGAACAGATTTATAAAATATTTGCAATTCAGTTTCAGTAGCTCAATGTTTGCAACCTTTTAAAAGCTGTGCTTCTTTTAATTAGCATCACAAATTCATCCCTCCCTCTAAATCTCCATCTCCATTAATTTTATTTGAAATATTAGATATTTTAAGTTGGATTGGGAAAGCAATTCTTAAATATCAGGTCAATAAATGGGAAACAACTCTACATTGCAGCATAATTGAGATGCAAAGAAAGAGGGGGGGGGGATGAAGTACATAGGATGATGCAATTAACTTCATCCTGAGAAAGATGCAGGTAATATTTCCCCTTCCCTATTCCAAATACAAGACTGTATTATAAGATTGACTTTGGTGGGGGTCCCCCCCAAACTATGCATACATACCCTAAACTCCTGATCCCTCCCCATTCCTTAGGCAACAATTATTACTGTAATTAATGAGATTACAAACTTAACATTTTGATTAGTAATACTGTTCTTGAAACTTGTTGTAAACTTGTTCTTGATGTCTAGAAATGTGGAAAAAAGCAAATGGGAAGAAGATTGTTTCTCTGTCAGTATCTAAATATCATGGCAGAATACAGGGCACTTCAACTCTGTCAAACATTAGCTTATGGCAGAAGAGCAAATTATAGAGAAGGAAAGGACAATACACAAATAGATTTACAGTACATAAGGAGATTCTATTTGCAATGCCCTGAAATAATAAATTACCAGGAAATTTTCTTTCTCCCTCTTTTTACTGCAGTGTATTTTCTGTCGTCTGTGTGTACAGCCTTGACTAGGCTGTTGTTTTTATACATGGTAAAAATTAAAATTTAAACAACCTGCATGTTCCATCTGCATGCAGCTAATAGCACAAAGTAAATCCACTTCCCATAACTCATTTGATATTTTGTTTCTGTGGGAATACTATGGACAAATGTAAACTACATTTCCAAACACATTGTTGTTTCCAGTATGCCTTGACCTACCTACCTACCTACCTATTCTTTCTTTCTTTCTTTCTGCTTTTGCATGGCAGAAGTCTTTGTAATTTCAAGTTAGTGCCAACCAAAGTTTTCCTAGGGATTTGAATATAATATGTTACCCTACTTCTGTTTTCATTTTGACTTTAGAAGAGCAGTTTGTATATAGCTGAAGTGGCGCACCATATAGTTAAGGATCACAAATTACCAGGCTCAGAGATAGCCTTATACAAGTTGACTACTTAATGCCTGGTTAGTTCACAATAATCTGTGTTGCCTTTTATACGGGGTGGGGGGGGGCATTCATGTTTAGGATTTCATGTTTAAGAAGTATCGTCACAAGCCTTGGTACAAATAATTCCCAGTTTCTAGAAGCCAATCAAACACAGCAATGTAGGTTTAAATCACAATTCATTTTTTCACATTTAGCTATTGCTTTCTTGCCAGGGAATAAGTTGCTCTTACTTTACCAAGTCCCCCCTCCCACTGTTTGTTTTATCTGAGATTCACTTCGTGCTGTTCTCAAGACGTTGAGATATTTCAAGTAATGATTGGCTTGCAGGGGAGATGTCTATTCCATGTGTTCTAGAAAGATAAGTTGTGTTTCTTAGGATCTTTTCTCTCTGAACATTATAATACCAGGTATCTCTGCAAACTGCAAACTTCACCTGCAAAATCTTATCTGGCACAGGTGGTATATCACATATGCAGACCTACACTGTCCTTTGGAAAGAAAGGAAAACCCTCATAAAAACTGAGGAGATAAAAGAGGCTAAAATATAATCAGGTCAAAAAAGCATGTTCAGTAAATTCAGAATGCCTCTTGATGGTGAATATCTGTTTAAAGCTGGTTTATCTATCTATGTATTGCAACTCTTATCTCTTCCCACAGATTTGACAAGGAAGAATGTTTCATTGTGAGTTAATTCATCCATCATCCACCATGACAAGATACTGTTGCCATTCTGTTTTATTACTGAACCCAAAGAATTCTAGACCTACCTTGACCCTGTGCCTCAGCCAAATGATGTGTACAGGTGGCTTTCTATGTCTGTCTTTCTCTCTGTTTTAACAGACAAAACCCATAAGACCAAAACTGTCCCAGGAAATCTGCAGTGTTTTGCCATTGGGGTATTTTCCCCCTCCCAATTAGTGTGTGTGTGTGTGTATCTATCTATCTATCTATCTATCTATCTATCTATCTATCTATCTATCTATCTATCTATCTCTAGATAGATAGATAGATAGATACACACACACACACACACACTAGCATATTTTGCCCGGCGGTACCGGGCTGTTTTAAATTGTGTTGGATAGTAAAGGGTTTCGTTTTTTTTCTTGTACAAATGGTGCTGTTTTAAATGGTGTTGGATGGTTTTGTGATTTTGTGGCTTCGAGGCACTGTGTCCACCTGCGGCAGACTTGCGCTCCCAGTGTGTGTTTTATTTTTATTTTTTCTGCGCCGGCTTCCTCAGTGCCGGGCTCTTTAAATTGGTTTTTTAAGGTTTTTGTTTATGCGAATTTTATTTTAGTTTTTTAATTTAAAATAATTTTTTTAATTTAAAATTTTATTTTGGTTTATGCAAATTTTATTTTATTTTATTTTATTTAAATAATTTTTTTAATTTAAAATTTAATTTTGTTTTTTTAAAATCTTTATTTTTACGCATTTTTTATTTTTTGTTTTGGTGTTTTGGTTTTTTTGAGTGAAAAGTGATTTCTGGTTTTTTTGGTATTTTTTGAGATTAGTGTGAATATTTTTGAACATTTTGCTAACTTATTTGATTTGTTTGGGAATTAATGTTTTTATTTTAAATATTTTTGAATGTTTTTTCTCTTGTGGCCTCTGGGTGGGGGTGGTGAGCTTTGCTTCCTCTCTACAATTCTTCTCTTCTGTCCTCTGGGTGTTGCTTCTGATAAGTGTTTCCTTTCTTTGCTCATTTGAGTTCTGGTCGTCATGAAGTCAAGACGTCTCGTGGTAGGCTCTCTGTTGTTGTTGTTTTTTTTGGGGGGTTGAGTTTTTTTTGGGGGGGTGACTCTGTGTTTTTTCTTGTTTGTTTTTGGCTGTTTTTGTGTTTGCTTTTTCTATTTTTGATTTGTGTTTTTGAGTGTTTTTAGTTTGTGTTTTTGTGCTTACTTTTTTAGGGGGGGGTGCCTTTCGTTTTCACGGGCCATGCTGGGTGGCCCGTGGGAACGAAGCGCACTGGCGGTGGGGGTGCCTTTCATTTTCACGGGTCATGCTGGGTGGCCCATGGGGACGAATTGCAGTGGCGGCGGGGGTGCCTTTCGTTTCCATGGGCCATGCTGGGTGGCCTGTGGGAATGAAGCACAGCGGTGGCGATTTTTTTATTCTTTTACTTTTGGCACGCTGGCTGCCTCAGCGTTCTGCGCGCTCATGGCATGCAGGATGCTGGGGCTTGTTGTTTGGGCTGCGCATGTTTGTTTACTGCAGCGGTTTTTTCCCTGCGGCTTTTTTTATTGGTCGCGGCGCGTTTCCAAATGTTCCTTTTGCCACGCCACTCAGCCTGATTGGCTCTGGTGTGGCGCGGTGCAAGGAACATTGGCAATTGAAGTTCCCTTTTTTTGTTTGCATCCGGGGCGCTCCTGCCCCCGGGCCGAAAATTTTGACCCAACAGTTACCTGCAAACCCTGTTTGGGCGATATATATATTGAGAGAGAGAGAGGTCCCATTACAACAGTTTTTAGTGAACGATGATGCCATGAAATAGTTTGGCTGCATTTGGGCAGAATATTTGCATTTTGAGTAGGTTCCAGAAATACAAGTAGGGTACACTGAATCCTTCCATCAATCCTAACCATACTATTAATCCTTTCAGCAATCCTTAATTTACTGGCATACCCCACAGTCATCTCACTGACCAGAATTCTCTTTGCCTCTGCCATTATGTACGGATGATTGTGTAGCATCTCCCTATTTCATACTGGTTACAAAATTGTGCATACAGCTGTTTACACAGTGGGAGATGGCAGGAAGGGAAAGTCCACTGTGTGATTGATTTTTTTCCCTCCAGCTGGGTTTTGCTAAATTCAGACCTAAAATTATTTTTTTTATTTATTTATTATTTTATTTGATAAATTTATACCCTACCCTCCTGGTGAAAACACCACCCAGGGTGGCAACAACAGGTAAAAAACAATATAAAACAGCCAGAACATTTACAATTAAAATGTATACGCAACCTACAATTAAAAAAGACAAGAAAAAACAGCATAAAACTGGCTATATACTTAAAAACTACCCTCCCCATCCCTCCCCGCACATTAAACCAAAAACAATTGAGATTGCAAGGCCACTTATAGATGTGGGGCCCTGTCCATCCCAGCATGCATGTACTCAATCAACAAATTAGTTTATCACCCAATGATTAGTTTATCACCCAGAAAATTACCATCTTAGGCTAGATGGCAGGTCAGACTATCTGTCTCCTTTACCAAGCTGTTTAAAACAACCATGGGAAAATATATTCCAACCTACTCCATTCAATTTCATTTAAAACATACTTTCTCAAATCAGAATTAATACCTTGCGTGTTTCTCCTGTGGAAACACCAAAGTAAAACCAGTCCATTACAGAAAAATCACTCTGTTTGTTTGTTTGTTTTGCAGAAGGTGAAAATGAGTAATTTCACACAGTTCTCCTCTGGGAGAGAAGAGGATGTACTCTTTCCAGGGACAACATTTCAAATCTCATTCTGCAGCAAGCAGGATCATACAGACATTCTAAAGCTTTTACAGATATCTCTCAAATTCCAGGAAGAGTCATTTTCATTAAAATTTACTGGTGGAGACTTCATATGACTTTGCAGGTGCACCCCCCAAAGAAAGACTCAGACACCTGTATATGGATAAAGGCATCGGGCCACTTTTATTGAATAATGCCCTAGTCCGAATTATAACTTTCAATTGGTGTATTCATCCAATTGTAATTCTTTAAGGCAAGCAGGCCGCAGTAACACTAGTAAGGTTCCTCCCAAAATGCCAATGGCAATTGGCTACATGTAACTATTTGTATCAATTTGTTTGTTGACACAAACAAATTGTTGACCAGAGTCAATAAACTATCTACTGACCCCACCCTATGACGTGTATCCGTTAAATCTCAAGGTGATGCAGGCTGTTAAGCTCCTGCCATCACCCCTTGCCTGGCTCGTCGTTGACCGGCCAAAGCTATTACCCCTGTACCTGTCTAAGTGTTGGCCAGTCAATTGCGAACCTGCCGGATACCTATGGGTCATAAATCTTTACCTTACCAGTGCTACCCGCCACATGGGGCAGCGTCTATGATGACTCACCGCCCCCCCCCCCCAGACCATCAGCTCGGTCACCAGGCCTGCTTGCAAATCTTCCAGAAAGAGGTTCATCCCTCTAGCCGACAGGTGGACCCCATCCCCGGCATAGAGATCATAATTTTGCAAACTTATCCTGGGATGCCGGATGGCCGTCCCCAAACCTTTGTCTGTCAAGAACCGGGCAACAGCCCTGTTCACCGAGCGGCGAGCGCGGTCAAGGGCACGGAGGTCAATACCTCCCCTGTAATTATGTCGCGGCACGATGTCCGACCATAGCAGCCGTGTGGATGGCCAAACATAATGCAAATAGGCTAGGTCACTGCAGATCGTGAATTTTAAGGAAAGGCCAGTGACCTGGGCAAGGTCATTGCCACCGAGGTGCAGTACAAGGACATCAGGCAGTTCAGGATCCCTGATGGAAAACAGGAATGGCAACAGTTCCCACCATCTCATTCTGCGCTTACCGTACCAACACATACGTGCGGTTGCACGTAGTCCAAGCTGGGGTCCCCACTCTGTCGCCGCAGCATTCTGTGCTGCCCAGTGCATGAAACTGTGGCCCACCAGCCATACTGCCACCGGTGTGCAGGTACACACAGGTTCTGTAAAAGAAGAAAAGAGAAGAATGACTTAACTGGTACTCATACCTGAAGTGGGCGGACGTACAATGCAAAACGCATGGATCCCCATCTTCCCATCCGGCGTATATCAGCCTCAGATTACCCAAATGCAGCTGCAGTTGATGCAGAGCCTATCCTAAATGAATGGGTGCCATAACGAGCCCCGGGGAAGCCAACACTGGTTAGTGCCATACCGGTCACCTTCCAAAATTGGAATTTAGTCAGGGGAGACCCATCCTGGTGGCAGAAAAAACTGCCAAAAACTCATGTAGGGCACCAACCGGACAGATGTCTTCAATAGAACATTGTAGCAGTCTAACTCCACTGCCTATGCCGTGCTGATCAACCTTTGAGGACCATATCCTCAACTGAGCCCACTCCTTAGTGACATAGACATTGTCGAGTTCCAGTGCCCTACGAGTCGCATCCCCTTAGACAGTGGTACCAACTCACTGATGCGGAGCGCTCCAAAGAAGGCCACCGTGGTAGCCACATGAAAAAGAGCCACCTCATACCTATCATAACACAAGTTATGCCAGCCTCGTGCAAGGAGGGTCAGGATCTCTGGTGAAATTGGGTGACAAGTGTCCGGGCGGCGGCCACGTTCCCGTGTCCACCCCTCCAAAAATGACGTATGCGGAAATCATTCACGCAGTCAGCGAAGCCCCTCACTTTGGCCATAAATGCCAGTGCCGACAGCCTGGATGCTATAGTACGAGGAGCCAGACCCTGACTGTGAAGATAGACCATAAATTGTAAAACCTGTTCGACTAGTATGGGCCACACTTCAGGCAACTGTAGTTGCTGACAAAAGGTTCTAAATTGCACAAAAGCATGTTGATACGCCTTACACGTGCGAGGTGCCAATGACATGCCGATCGCCCGGTTCACCTCTCCTCGCCAAACGTCCAAATCTCGGCCGGGAGTGGCGAGGGAAATTCCTCTGCTTCCGGAGCCAAGGCATGGAACCGGGAGATCTGCAGGCGGGATAAAGCATCAGCAATATCATTATTAATGCCTGGAACATGTCTGGCCTTAAACAGCACATTGAGGCGTAGGCTCCTTAACACGAATTGACGAACCAATGCCATAACCCTAGGTGATTTGGACGTCTGAGCGTTGACAATGTGCACCACTGCCACATTGTCACACCAAAAATGGACCACTGAGTTGGCCCACTCCTCGCCCCTAGCATTAAAGCTCCCAGGATGGGAAGGAACTCGAGGAAGGTAAGTTCGCGGAGGCGATCCATGCCAAGCCATGCTTGAGGCCATCGTCCATAAGCCCACCTCCCCTCAAAATAAATCCCATATCCCAGGGAGCCGGAGGCATCCGACTGTACTTGAAATCTAGGGCAGACCATAAGGTCTGATCTCCAGAAAGATACCCCGTTAAAATCCCGTAGGAATGTAAGCCAAACCGAAAGGTCTGCCCGTATGCCCCTGGTCAGTTGGACCCTGTGGTGTCGCTTTAACAGGCCAGCCATGGCGTCACACAGGCGCCGGGCAAATGCTCTGCCGAGTGTCACCACCCTGCAGGCAAAATTAAGATGGCCATGAAGTACCTGTAGCTCACGAAGGGACACTTTACGTTTGGCCATCAATGCCAAAATCATCGCGGAGATCCGGGTGACCTTATCCATGGGTAACCTGATGCCTGTGTGGCCATGTCAATTTCAATTCCTAGAAAAGTGAGCTTTGTAGCTGGGCCCTCGGTCTTTTCGGGCGCTAAGGGGACACCCAGTTCCTGCATTAGCATCTGAAATGTAGTGAGGAGACGCATGCATGTGTCCGAGCCCCGTTCACCCCCGAACAAAAAGTCATTGAGGTAATGGGCTACAGACCGAGACCCGGACCTGCAAACAAAGGCCCACTGAAGAAAAGTGCTAAAACGTTCAAATGCTGAACATGAAATAGAGCAGCCCAAAAGGCATGGCCTTATCTAGATAGAACTTCCCTTGGAATCTAAAACCCAACAGCTCAAAGTCCTCTGGTTGCACTGGCAGTAATCGGAATGCCGATTTAATGTCACATTTTTCCAGGAGGGCACCGGGACCACATGAGCGTACCATCCGTAGGGCCTGGTCAAACGACGTGTATCTGACCGAACAAAGGTCATCAGGAATCGCATCATTGACCAAAGAACCCACAGGGTATGACAGGTGGTGGATTAAACGAAATTCACCTGGGGTCTTCTTAGATACTAACCCCAGAGGGGAGACCTTCAAGTTAGGGAAAGGCGGTTCAGAGAAGGGGCCCGCTACCCTCATAGCCTCCACTTCTTTAGCAATGCTCAGTGCAGCCACCTCCTCATTGCCTTTCAAGGAAATTAAATTAGGGGCATCTTGGGGTCCTCGAACCCCCCTGAACGGAATACGAAAGCCCCGCTGGAAACCCTCCAGTAGGTAGCTCGCATCCTCCCTTCTTGGATAAGCTGACAACCATCGCTCCAGCATATAAATATTAATTGGGGAGGGGGCCTTTTGATTGGCTAGCTCCATCAGAAGAAGCCCTGACCGCCCCTTGTCCACCTCTAGCTCTGCCCCGTGACCCTCCAGCCCATGGGCACACAGAGGCGGCGTGGGGGCCAGCGCAAGAGGGACACTCATATCGGAAACGACACTGTCGCTTATTGCACACGCCGTTAGCTGAGAAGCTCCAACACAGCAAGCGGGCTGGAACCCCCTGCACCGCCGGCTGGCGGGGAGCCTGTGTTGGAGCAGCTCGCTGCACAGCATGGCCACAATGGTACCTATCCCCAGGTGCCGGGCGCGTGGGAGTCATGTACAAGAGCCACAATTTCTGGCAAGGCGCATCCCACCTCATCTCGGGGTGTAAGGCCACCCTCATTCTAAATTCCTCATCGTAAGCCAGCCACGACGGGCCAGGGAAATCGACCATTGCCCTATAACTATTGTCCAAGTATTGGATCATCGGAATGGCCAGGTCGGGCCGGGCCCTCAGGTATACCACCATATATATAAGATATGCCGGCAGGTGCACGGTGGCTTACGACGACGGGACAGCTCTTTGTCTCTGTCATCCTGTCCCTCCCTCTCTTCCTTAGTGGGCTCATGGTTCAATAGGGAGAATATATCTACATACTCCCCTCGCCAAACCTTATCCCTCGTGACCTGAGACAAATGATCACCCAGGGGCAAAGAATAACCAGCCGTCAGTAAAGCCATCGACGGCACATTCTGTATAGCGGGTATACGCAGTGGGACCTGGACAGCCCCTGCGAAGCTCGGCACGGCCCCAGGGGCGGACACCCCTGCCCTCAATGAGGGACCATTTTGGAACCAGGGATACTGGGATAATGTGATAACTGCTGCCCACCCGCATCCAGTTGACGTGGCCATGGCCACTGAACCCCCCCAGTGTAAGTGGACAGTGGTGGTGGTGCACTAAATTGAACCTGATACTCCCTAGTCACACACCCGTGAGCCGCCCCCACCGGGGGTTCCGGCCCACAGTGAGCGTCAGAGCTCGCAACCGGAATCGAGCTCTGGGACCACCCCTGGCTGCTCCCAGCCTGTACATCAGGATGGACGGGGAACTGCGAGGCACCAGCCGGTGCTGGCCAGACAGCCTCAAGCAGCTCAACCCGGTTGGCCGCCCGCTGAAGCATCCCGGCTGGCAAGTTGGCCGGGGTCTACGAAGGGGCCCCTGTTGAAGAAGCGGTAGCACCCCCCTCAGAAGTTGGCTGGGCAATGCCCAAAGATGCTTCCAGCACTGCTATACGTGCAATCAAAGCATCCACTGCCTCAGAGCCCCCAGTGTAAGGTGGGCCGGGTGGGCCGTCCGGCCCACCCGGCAGTTGGGACAAAGGCAACCCAAAAGGGGGGGCCAGGGCCAGAATAGGGCCATGCCCAGAACTCAGGCCCATGGGGGGCCGGAGGAGCTGTGGGGCGGACACCCGCACCAGGCCCCCCTGGGCCAACCTGTCCCGGGCCTTGCAAAGGCGCGCTCAGGGCCAAAGCCCCCGAGGGGCCAGCCTGTACCTGCCCAGCCATGAAGCTGGCACCCGGCTGCCAAGTGGTAGCCTGACCGGCCCCACTGGTACCAGTGGGCAAGGGTCCGTCACTGCCCTGCCGTGGGGGCGGAGCCCTGGTCCTCTGACACGAAGGCTGGCCCCCATCCGATGAAGGGCCGGTAAAAGCCCTTCCCCTTGGCCGCGGCTTCAATGCCAGAGCCTTTCGCTTGGGAGCCATGTCTCCCTAAAATTAATATGCGCCAAAGGATCCCTATCCAGGGATCGAACTACCACGTTAAAGTACCGTGGTATCAAAGAGGCAAATCTAAAACAGAGATATTTTCTTTTCCCAGCCGGGAATCGAGCTAAAGGAAAACGCGGCGGAGAAAACTTCTCCTCTCCGTCACAATTCTAAAATGGCAGCTCGCCTGCCTCGTGGCCACCCCTTTTATAAAGGGGTGGCCACGCCCCCTAACTCACCTGGATGTCTGAGTCCGGGGGGGGCGCAAAGAGCGCGGCGGCCATTTTGGCGCCGCGCTTTCACTTGTATTGCAAGCTAAGTAAATAAACAGCTTTTTTAAAATGCCCAGGTACTGAACAACCTATATTGCACTTTCAGGCCAACGCTTCAGGCACATTTTCTAACCAGGATGGATGACAATGCACAATGGTCCCTCTGAAAGAGATGAGTAAGGGCAGGATTGTTGGATCTGTTTGCAAGCTTAACTTTGCACTTATAGATTGGAATCCTTACTGTCGGATCAAATGTTGAGAAGAGAATCGAATTTGTTCTTCTCTAGTGCTTCCGGCACCTACAGCATGACTCACTTAAAATGTGTCCCTTCTAAAAGCAGAGCATTCAGTTTTGAAAAGAAATAGGGGATATGTAGAAATATGATTCATGAGCTGCTCCTAAGGGGACAGAATGACGCTTTTGACTATGTCATTCTTGCTTAGCATTAAGTCTATTAAGAAAAGACTCAGAGTGACAAAGCCCTTGACAATTAAGGGCAGAGAGTATATTGGAACTCACAGGTACAGTATTACATATCTTAAAGCTGACAAGTTTTTCCACATCACCAGTCATATGATACAATATATTTATTAACATTTATTATGCCCAGGCCTCTTTTCTTTCTTTTTCTTGGTTTGCCTTTTCACCATACCAAACTGGTATGATTACTTTCTGAGAGAAGTCATGAACATTAAATATAGGATGGTAAGAAGAGGATAGTGTAGAGGTGGGCTGATTGGACTACATCATTCGTTATCCTCCACCATTGACAATCCTGGTAATGTAATTGTTTTTTAAACACAGCAAAGAGTAATTATGACTATGACTATAGTGAGTAATGGAAAATGAATTACCGTATTTGCTGGGGTATAAGACCCACTCCCCTAAAGGAGCGATTGAGCCTCCATTGCTCAAGCACCCCCTGTTTGCCCCGATGTATTCTTCTGTAATGCCCCAAGATATCATCCCATATTAAAACGTATACAGCTTCCAATGAGAAAAGGCAGGATCGCCATCCAGGCTTCCTGGGATGCGTCAACAGGACACTACCAGAACTTCTGTTATCGGACATTTCTCGGTAGAAGCTGACACAACCTATTACTTATCACACCCAGAGAAATTGCCCTTTGGCCCTGGGGTTACTTATCTTCCTCTCCAGATCAGCCCATCCAGTAATCAATATACTCTCCCTGTCAACCGCTTCTTCTCCTAAGTATGTAAACATGCTTATCTGTAATGTACATGAAAACTACCATTCTAGTCAATTTTCTCTTAGCTGTAATGGTCAATTCATGATGCTAGGTGTGCATATGTCAAAGCCTTTTTCTGGCTAGGGAATAAATGTGGATGGCAAACGCTCCTCTGGGCCGTCTCATCCTTGAATCATGACCAGTGCCTGTGTGTCAGTTGTTCCTCCTCACGGCCATGATCGCAACACTCCCCCCTTAAAATACACTAAAAAATGGAGTGTGTCTTGTACTGTATATAGTGGCCTATAGTGGGCTGTTTTGGTAATAACAGGGTGCATCTTATGGCAAATACGATACTTTAAAAAATCTTAATGGATATTATATTTCAAATTATAACTAGAAGTCAAACAAGACAATACTTTTAACCAGTTCTAGAAGGAAGTGTCCCCTCCACATGATGAAAGGCGTCTGCTTTTAGGAACACGTGGTTAGATTTGTCATATAAAATAATTTTCTTCACCTGCATATCATGCATTCAGCATGTATGGTTTTATAACTGATCATTGGAAGGTAAATGGGATTAATTGGCTAGTCTGACATTTTTGTAAGAAAAATTTGTTGGAGGAAAAGGAATAAACAACAATGAATACATTTTCTCTAAATATCTAGTTTTACGCACTAATCTGAGAAAGCACAGTAACATTCAGGGCCATTGAACCATGAAGTAGAGCCTCCAGGAAGGATGAAGAGATGGAGATGGAAGGAGAATCCCACTTACAAGTTTAAAACTTTAATTGCATTGTAGATCACTAGACTCTACTGGGGAAATCTTGTTGTCATAGCCACGTATCAGGAGTTTAGAGGTCTCTAATCAGGACCTACTCTGTTCAGAGGCTTTTTTCAGATCCACAGCAAAACAGATCATAAACTGCTTACATGCCTGGGTCTAGTTCATAATGGATCTAAATTAGCAAGCTAGAGGCTGCTTGCTACCAGATACAAGTTAACACAAGTTTTAGTAGAAATTCTAATGTCAGTAATAACTGAAATAATCATATAGTGTATGCAAGGCTAGCCAGGTTATCCTGCTATGGTAATAGAGTAGACCATACTGTCAGTGACTCAGCGCCAAACATCAGGGGGAGGTTAATTAACCTAGTGACAACCCTGATGACTAGCTGCCTTGGCAAAGTCCACAGGGAAGGGTGATGGTCCCCAAGTGGATTAAATGATCCCACTTGAATCCATCTTGAGGGGGGGCAGCAGCTTCATTAATACTGGCCTGGGGCTGAGGAGGACTTTGTGCACCAAAAGGGCTCAGCCCCAGAAAGTGACTTGCCGAGCTGGATCAGTGGTACTTGTGTCACGCTGCGATACAGAAGGCAGATAAAAGGCCACTGCATTATATTCTCAAGACAGTCTTCATGGCTCATCACCATGATGATCACCGATATTCGAAATAGGATACGGCAAAAGAAGAATAAGAATATTGTGTACACCATTTATTTTTATGTGTTCATTTAGAGTGCAGTTTAATATTCATTTGGTTGTTGCAATTCAATTCATAAAAAGTTCATAAAAATAAAGTATACTAACTTCCTGTTAAATGTCAAGATACCACGTACACATGTGTTATACCAAGGTTATATACCTATCACCTTTTAAATCTTGCATGCCATAGAGCTGCTGCTGTGGAATTATTATCTGTATTTAAATTCACCACTGCATTTCTACATTATCTGAGGGTCACATATCATTTTCCCACTGTTGACGATGAATCCACCTATCTGATATCACAAGAGCCAATCCTTAGGTATCAAGGGTTGACCTTGAAATCTCAGGGAATGAGATGCTAAAAACCTGTAGCCCTCAATTTGAAGGGTTGGTCAGTTCAAGACCAGTCTGAAGAGGAAAAGATAGATCTGTAAGAAAGATGACTAGGATGAAACCTTGAAGTTCCCTGGGGCAATTGCTACTTGAAGAGAAAACGGAACAAACACAAGTCATTGGATTGTATTCTTCCTCACTGTGATGAGATGTGCTGTACTAATTAAATTAATTTCTAAATGTGCCTGTTGCTATATAAATCTGCATGTGTACATTTATGCATATCTGAACCCTCTTGTGCCCTTTTTCAGGAATTCCCTTTGTCTTTTTGCAATTTATAAGAGGCCAATCTACTCACTATGAGTTGTCTCACCAGCATTCAGTCACATGCTGCCATTTGCTACAGAAGGCAACATACCAACATTGCTTTTGGCATGCATCCCACAGTGGGTGTTTTACAGATGTTCCAGGGAACAAAGAGTGAAGGAGACACAGGGCTATTGCTTTCACAAGCAGTTCCATATGTGCCATAATGTCTGTTTGCAGACTAGCAAGCACATGAGTCAATATTCAGATCCTGCCTCCTGCCCTAAGAGTTGTGAGACTAGTCAGTGTTTTGTATTTTTAATGTGTTATTTCTTCTTTGAAACTGAATCAAGATCAAAGTGTTTCAGTCATATGAAATGTTCCAGTCAAGTATACACCACAATCTGCAGTCGTCATCATCATGACTGCAAAAGCCTATTTCTTCAAGAATACTGAAAGAAAATTCAGAAAGATCTCTTTGATCTTCCCTTTCTCCACTTTAGGGAGCTAGATTAAAACTCCTTTTCAGTTTCCTCACCTCTGATTTGTGAGTGGACTCAATACCCAAACATATCAAGAGTCAAAGATTTTCCTGTTTCTATCCAGAATATTGAACACAGATTTTGCAGCCGGATATATGTTTCTCCATCATGATAAATACAACCTAGCTAAAATTATGCAAGCGCGGCACCAAAATAGCCGCCACGCTCTTTGCGGGCCCCCACCTATCCCGGACGAAGACATCCGGGCTAGTTAGGGGGTGTGGCCATTCCTCTATAAAAGGGGTGGCCACGAGGCAGCTTCGCTGCCATTTTAGAACAGCGACGGAGCAGAGAAGTTCACTCCGATGCTGTTGGTTCTCCTTTCAGGTTGCTTTCTTGATCGGAGGATATCTTTCCTCCGATCACTATTCCAGCGCTTGGGTGGCCATGGCACCCAAGCGAAAGGCTCCTGCAGCCTCAAGGCCATGTCCAAGGGGGAGGGCTCAGCCTACCCCCTCAACCTCTTCTATGGGGCTGCCATCGGGCCGGAGGTCTCGGGCGTGCGCCCCACCAGGGGTGGCAGCGTTACCATACCCACTGCCACCAATGCGGGTGACCAGGTCTCTGCCTACCCGCCCAGTCGTAGGACTCGGGTGGGGGCTGTGCGGGCCTGCTCCCCTGGGGTTCCTGCCCCTAGTGACCCTTTGCATGGCATGGGGCATAGCGGCCCATACGGGCGCAGCGCGGTATTGCACCCCGCCGTTCCACCGCCCCCCCCCATGGGCCGGATTATTGGGCCTGGCCCTATTCTGGCCAGGGATTGCCACAGGACTTTCCCCCTCCGCTTGCTCACCGGTTGCCTGGTGGGCCGTCCGGCCCACCCGGCCCGCCTTATTCTGGTGGGTCTGACACCATGGATGCTCTCCTTGCCCGCATAATGGCACTCGAGGCATCCATGGGGATGGCACCACCACCAAGGGAGGGTGGGTTTTGCAGCTGCTCCACTGCAGCCCACATGCCTGCCACTGCCACTGCCACTCAGCGGGCCATCAACAGGGCTGAGCTGCTGGAGGCCATCATGCCAGCGCAGGCTGGTGCCTCACAGCTCCCCATCTAGCCGTCCCAGCAGGGCATTCCACCGGGGACCGGTCCTGCTTGGCATGGACGCACGGAAGCTCAGAGCTCGATGACCATTGTGAGCTCCGACGCCCACCACGGGCCAGAACCCCAAGTGGGGGCGGCCTGTGGGGGTGCACCGAGTGAGTATCCTAGTCAAGTCAGCACACCGCTGCCACTGACTCAGAACACTGTGGGGGTTCAATGGCCATGGCCGCAACAGGCTAATGTGGGAGGGCAGTTCACTGCGCACTACCCTGTTACCTCCTGGGCTCCTAATTACCCCCAGGTTCTTACAGGGGTGACCACCCCAACTGTTCTGGCTAACTTCTCTGGGGTGCGACAGGGCCCATTATATGTTCCCCCGCTTCACTCTGTACCAACGGCGGCCCTGCCGATGGCCGGTTACTCCTTACCCCTAGGTGACCATTTGTCCCAGGCTACTAGGGAGAAGATATGGCGGGGGGAATATATTGACATTTTTACCCTCCTTAACCGTGAACCCACTAAGGAGGAGAGGGAGGGGCAGGATGACAGGGACAAGGAATTGTCCTGTCGTCATAAGCCGCCTCGCACTTGGACCAA
The DNA here is from genome assembly GCA_035047345.1 of Bradypodion ventrale. Classification (NCBI taxonomy): domain Eukaryota; kingdom Metazoa; phylum Chordata; class Lepidosauria; order Squamata; family Chamaeleonidae; genus Bradypodion; species Bradypodion ventrale. The sequence goes on from JAWDJE010000003.1 coordinate 254,767,367, forward strand.
TTGGTTACCGGCCTATTTGATATACATGGTGGTATATCTCAGGGCCCGTCCTGATTTGGCCATCCCAATGGTCCAGTACCTGGACAATATTTACCGGGCCGTTGTCCATTTTCCTGGCCCATCATGGTTGGCCTATGACGAAGAATTTAGGATGAGGGCGGCCCTTCACCCTGAGATGCGGTGGGACGAGCCCTGCCAGCAGTTGTGGCTGCTGTATATGACCCCTACGCGGCCAGCGCCAGGTGACCGGTACCACTGTGGCCATGCCGTACAGCGGGCGGCTACTACACAGACTCCCTGCCAACCGGCGGGGCAGGGGGTTCCAGCCCGCCTGCTGTGTTGGAGTTTCTCCTCTAACGGAGTGTGCAACAAGAGCCAGTGTAAATTTAGGCACGAGTGCCCTTCTTGTTCCGGCCCTCATGCTGCCTCCGCGTGCCTGTGGGCCAGTGGGTCACGCACGGGGCAGGGGCAGGGGATTTCAAGGGGCGGCCAGAGCTCCCTCTGAAGCCGCTACCCATACAAAAGGCCCCCTACCCAATTAATTTCACGGTGCTTGAACGGTGGCTGCACGCCTATCCTAGACAGGATGATGCGATCTACCTACTTGAGGGTTTTAAGTTTGGCTTCTTCATCCCATTCAGGGGTGTTCGTGGGCCTCAGGACGCCCTGAACCTACTGTCTCTCAGGGGTAATGAGGACATTGCTGCGGAGAAGATAGCCAAAGAGGTTAGAGAACTGAGGGTGGCGGGGCCATTTAACAACCCCCATACCCTAACTTAAAGGTATCCCCTCTGGGTTTAGTTCCTAAGAAGTCCCCAGGTGAATTTCGTCTGATTCACCACCTTTCTTACCCTGCAGGTTCCTTGGTCAATGACGCTATACTGGATGACCTTTGCTCTGTCCGGTATACGTCCTTTGACCAGGCCTTACAGATGGTACGCTCATGTGGTCCCGGGGCGCTCATGGCAAAGTGTGATATCAAATCGGCATTCCGATTGTTGCCGGTGCACCCGGACGACTTTGAGCTGTTAGGTTTTTGTTTCCGGGGCAAGTTTTATGTGGATAAGGCCATGCCTTTTGGCTGTTCCATTTTGTGCTCGGCTTTCGAACAATTTAGCACCTTCCTCCATTGGGCTTTCGTTCGTAGGTCGGGGTCCCGGTCTGTAGCCCACTACCTCGATGATTTTTTGTTCGGGGTTTGACACTACTCGGGCACGTGTGGATGCCTGCTCACCACTTTTCAGGCGCTTATGGGGGAACTGGGTGTCCCCCTAGCACCTGAGAAGACAGAGGGCCCAGCCACCACCCTTATCTTTCTGGGTATTGACATCGACACCATCGCCCAGACATCCAGATTACCTATGGAAAAGGTGACTCGGATCTCTGATGCGATTTTGGCAATGCTTGCCAAGCGTAAGGTGTCCCTCTGGGAGTTGCAGGTGCTTCACGGCCACCTCAACTTTGCCTGCAGGGTGGTGATGCCAGGTAGAGCCTTCGCCAGGCATCTTTGTGATGCTATGATGGGCCTTTCAAAACGACACCACAGGGTCTGGCTGACTAGGGGTTTACGAGCAGACCTGTCGGTTTGGCTCACTTTCCTACAGGAATTTAATGGCGTCTCCTTTTGGAGATCTGAGCTTATGGTTAGCCCTCAGTTCCAAGTACAGTCGGATACCTCCGGCTCCCTCGGGTATGGGATTTATTTTGAAGGAAAGTGGGCCTATGGTCAATGGCCCCAAGAATGGCAGGGCACAGATCGCTTATGCAATCTTACGTTCCTGGAGTTTTTTCTGATTTTGGGTGCCCTTATGCTCTGGGGACACACGTGGGCTGATTCTGTGGTTCACTTTTGGTGTGACAATGCTGCTGTGGTGCACATTGTCAATGCCCAAATGTCTAAGTCCCCCAGAGTCATGGCCTTAATTCGCCAATTCGTTCTTAGGTCCTTGCGCCTTAATGTGCTCTTCAGGGCCAGACATGTGCCAGGCATTAATAACGATATTGCCCATGCTTTATCCCGCCTGCAGATCTACCGGTTCCATGCCTTGGCTCCAGACACAGAGGAACTTCCCCCTCCACTCCCGGCCGAGATGTGGACCTTTGGCGAGGAGAGGTGAACTGGGCGATCGGCATGTCTTTGGCACCTCGTACGCGTAAGGCGTATCAGCATACACTCCTTCAATTTAGGAACTTTTGCAGGGAAAGGCAGTTGCCTGAAATGTGGCCGATACCAGTTGACCAGGTTTTACAATATATGGTGCACCTTCATGGTCAGGGATTGGCCCCACGCACCATCGCCACTAGGCTTTCGGCCTTGGCATTCATGGCCAAGGCACGGGGCTTTACTGACTGCATGGGTGACTTCCGTATACGCCATGTCTTGGAAGGGTGGACACGTGAATGCGGCAGCCGCCCGGACACACGTCCTGTTTCACTGTGTATTCTGTCCCACCTTGCTCGAGGTTGGCATAGACTGTGTTACGATAGGTATAAGGAGTCTCTTTTTCATGCAGCTACCATCGTAGCTTTCTTTGGAGCTCTGAGAATCAGCAAGCTGGTCCCGTTGTCAAAGGGGGATGTGTCGCATAGGGCACTGGAACTGGAAGATGTATCTATCAACCAGGAGTGGGCTCAGTTGAGGATTCGTTCCTCAAAGGCCGATCAGCATGGAGAAGGCAGTGGTGTTAGACTGCTACGATGCACATTTGCTGACATCTGTCTGGTTGGTGCCCTACATGCTTTTTTGGCAGTGCGTGGTACGCACCCTGGCCTGTTGTTCTGCCACCAGGATGGGTCTCCCCTTACCAAATTTCAATTCTGGAGGGTGACTGGGACGGCACTTCACAGTGTGAGCATCCCTGGGGCTTGTTATGGCACCCATTCATTCAGGATAGGCGCTGCGTCAACTGCGGCTCCGTTTGGGTACTCGGAGGCCGATATACATCGGATGGGCAGGTGGGGATCCGCGTGTTTTTCTTTATATGTACGTCCCCTCACTGCATGAGTACCTAGTTATGTCCTTAATTCTCTCTCCTTCTTTTACAGACCCTGTGTGTTCACGCACACCGGTGGCAGTGTGGCTGGTGGGCCACAGTTATGTGCACTGGGCGGCACAGTATGCTGCATCGTCGGAGTGGGGACCCCATCTTGGGCTGCGTGCATCCGCACGTATGTGGTGGTATGGTGTGCGCGGCATGAGGTGGCGGGAACTGTTGCCATTCCTGATGTCCATCAGGGATGCTGGACCGCCAGATGTTTTGATTCTGCACCTCGGCTGCAATGATCTTGCATAGATCACTGGCCTTTCCTTAAAAATGTTGGTGTGCAGTGACCTGGCATTTCTACATCATTTATGGCCATACACACGGTTGCTATGGTCTGACATCGTGCCGAGACACTGTTATAGAGGAGGCATTGATCTCCGTGGTTTGGACCGTGGCCGGCGGTCAGTGAACAGAGGGCTGTTGCCCGGTTCCTTGTTGAGAATGACTTGGGAACATCCATTCGACACCCGGGGATAGGGTTGCAGGATTTTAGCCTGTATTCGGGAGATGGGGTCCACCTGTCGGCCAGAGGTATGCACCTCTTTCTGGAGGACGTGCAAGCGGGCCTGGTGACTGTGGCAGAAAAGTTCTGGTGAGGTCCCTCCTGCCACAGGTGTTTCGCAGGCGGCAGCAGGAGTCCATCCACGGGCACCCGCCTTTTGAGTCCCGGGAGGGGGGAGGGGTCTGGAACACCAAGGCAGAGAAGTCCCAGCGAGCGAGCTCCTGCCGCAGGTGTTTCATGGGCGGCAGCGAGAGTCCATTCATGGATGCCCACCTTTTGAGTCCCAGTAGGGGGAGGGGCCCCAGAATGCAGAGGCAAGGAAGACCCAGTGAGCTCCTTCCTGCCGCAGGTGTTTCACGGGCGGCAGCAGGAGTCCATCCACGGGCGTCCGCCTTTTGAGTCCTGGGAGGGGTGTGGGGGCCTGGAACGCCGAGGAGGAGAAGTTTAAATAAGTTTTGCACTTATTTAGAAATGATGCTATCTTGAGTGGTGAAGAATGTTTGTCAGTTCTATAGTATGTGTTTCACCTCACTTCCGTATCCTCCATTCAACATCCTTTATCTTGTGATTGATACTTAGAAAGTAAACATAGGGTTGGGGTGGTGGTGGCTTAGTGCTGAACTTGATGACTGGAAAATTGGCAGGCCAGCAGTTTGAGACCCAAGTGCTGCACGATAGAGTGAGCTGCTGTCTCTGTCCCAGATTCTGCCAACCTAACAGTTTGAAAGGAAGAAATTGCAAGTAGATAAATAGGAACCACTTCGGTGGGAACTGGGAAGGTAAACAGAGTTCTGTGCACTCCGGTGTTTAGTCATGCCTGCCAGATGTCCATAGAAATGTCTGCAGATGCAGATAGCACTGGCTCTTTGGCTATAGAGATGCACACCGAAGCCTAGAGCTAGATACGACTGGCTTTTGAGCAAGGGCGACTTTTACCTTTACTAAACACAGGTTTAATTTGTCTGAGGCATATTCCTCTAGGGAATCCCATAGGGGGAATAAAAATGAGTCGATTGCTGGGAATATAACCCACTATAATTTTTTTGCTCGGCCCTGCCGGGAAGTTATTATGTGCGAGTAGGTGGTTGGGGTGGTTTGGGTGTCTGTGTGTACAACCCCCCCCCTCAAAAAAAACCCAACCACCAACACACAGATAATAATGATCTGGCAAGTTAGGGGTAACTCATGTGTGTGTGTGTGTGAGAGAGAAGCAGTCTACCAGAGGGGGTGAGTGAGACAGATTCACAGATAGAGTGAGGTAGAGTGAGTGAGTGAGAGAGAGAGAGAGGAGGCTACCATTTTCCTTCTTTCCCTGGCCTGGTAAGTACCTCCGGGAGGTGAAGGCTTCCTGGGAGGGTAGGGCGGTTTGGTTGGTGTCCAGGGAGGATGCAAGGCCATAGGACCAGGCCACGGACTCCTCCCTGGGTGAATGGGGAGTGCGCTGTGGGCACCTTTGATGCCCTTGCGTTCCCCGCCGCCCGTGGAGGAGGCCGTGGCCAGGTCCTATGGACCTGTGTCCCCGGGTGAACGGGGAGTGTGCTGTGGGCGCCTTTGGTGCCCTTGCATTTTTCGGTGCCCGGGAAGGACGCATGGCCAAAGGATCCAGCCATGGCCTCTTCCCCGGGCTAACAAACCAGCTGGCAAAAGGTAAGGGGGCAGGGATTGGGGGGCAAGGGCAGCAAGGTTTCTGCCCCCCAGTCTCTGCCCCCCCCCCAACTTTTTGCTGGCTGGCCCATTCTCCCCTGCATGACCTTCTCTGCTGGTACACGCACCTGTCTGTCCTCCAATCCTGCCGGCGTCAAGGCCTTGACGCCAGCAGGATCAGAGTACAGACCGGTGCACATCCCAGCAGAGAAGGCCATGACGTGGGGAAAGGCCCAAACCGCAATAGGTAAGGTGGGGGGTTATGGATTCGGGGGCAAGGTGGTAGGGCGGGTGGGCGGTGTAGTTCCTGGGCCCTGTCCCACCCCCAGTCCCTCTCCCCCTCACTTACCTTTTGCTGGGCCTTACCCCAGCGCGTTTTTTTTAAACTGCCACGCTGGCTGCCCAGCCTCCTCCATGCTCGCACCCTTCAGCCTCATTGTCTGAGGTGTGGTGCAGCACAGAGGATGCTGGGCCTTGTAGTTTTTTTGTTGGCCACGTTCGTGGGGCTATTGCCCCACTGGTGACTGCCAGACCCTTTTGCAATGGTCAGTCGGGGTGAAGGCAAGTGTAAGTGGCTCGATAGGTGATAGTAAAAATGGGTGCAGGTGTGCATGCCGGAATCCAACGGTTAATGCACGGTTTTATAGGTATAGATTGGGAATATCTAGTTTGACTCTAACATGCTTAGCTTGGTCTTGAGTCTTTCTTATGTTTGAATATTAACAAAACAAACTTAAATACTAATTTAAAACAGTACTAAGGACAAGTTCACATCTCATGCAAGAGAGACATAGATCTACCACAGAGTTAAACTACAGCTGCCACCCATTGATTGTAGCTGTATGCAAAGTTTTCCTTTTGCGTACGCTATTGTGAGCAACTGCCCACTTCATCAGATGTAGCCATTTGAGACTTGTGATATCAGATAACCAAAGGGTCTTTGTTGTTTGTGCTCCAGCAGACTTAAATGGCTCTCTGCCTGGAACGATCCCTCTAGCTTTCATGCTCTCCATCCTCCATGGTCTGCAACCTAATTATGTTATCTGACTAGCTGCAATAACCCTGGTGGAGATCTAAATTGGGACAAAAAGTATTTAGCTGGAACTGCAGTTGTACAGAACAATATAGTGCTTACCCAAGGAGAGCTAAATGTGTAAGTAATCTACTCAACACAAAACAATGCAAGAATAATCCTCCTTAGTCCAAGAGAAAAGTAGATAATGCTTGTATGCCAAACTCCGAGGTCAGCCATTCTTAATTTTCCTCTGTTTCACCAAGGTACAAAGTACTCCAGAATTAGCTCTCTGCAGGCAGTGTTACTCCCATAGCCATGGGACAACAGCAGATTTCTAAAATTTGGCATAACAGACAAAACCAGGCAGTGAAAAGGGGGAAATATCAGTACTAGACAGCAGAAAATTGATTCCCCACTATCTGTTGTATTGTGCACATACTTAAAACTGATCTTCATTAGGTAAAGGATTCCCTTGCTCGAAAGCCAGTCGTATCCGACTCTAGGGTTCAGTGCTCATCTCTGTTTCAAAGCTGAAGAGCCAGCACTATCTGCTTCTGCAGACGTTTCCGTGGTCGTGTGGCAGGCATGACTAGATACTGGCGCTCACAGAACGCTGTTTACCTTCCCACTGAAGTGGTCCCTATTTATCTACTTGCAATTTCTTGCTTTCGAACTTCTAGGTTGGCAGGAACTGGGACAAAGACGGGAGCTCATTCCGTCCTGCAGTACTTGGGAATCAAACTGCTGACCTCCAGTTATACAATATATAAATGGCCGGAAATGTTGGTTTCTTTTCCATCAGCTGGCTATCCTTTTACTTCTCTGCAGAATGATGACAGAACTAAACTAACAGTTCAGTGGTCCACAGATATCTATCTATCTCTCTGTCTCTCTATCTCTCTATCTATCTATGTCAAGGGTTCTCAAACTTTTCAAACTGTGGGCAGGACCACCACCCCTCAGAAAGCTGAGCGGACAGGACTGGTGGTTCCCCTGATGTAAACGCTGCTTTAATGCATGTCCACAGCTGTCGAAAACATGTTTATGACAAACGCAGGCACATTTATGACTATCATAAATGTGTCCAGTGGTGGTGGGTAACACAGGTCATATAAAATGGTGCTGCGGGCTGGGGTTGAGAACCCCTGATCTATGTACTGCAAACACAAACTTTACAAAAAATATTTTTATATACACTTATATAACAAAACAACAATAGTGATGCAGCAAATTGTGCATTCCCAAGATTTTTTCACCCAAACCAGAGAGGAGTTGGTTGAAGAAATAAAGAATTCAAATATCTCATTGAAGCCAAGTCTCAGTTATATTTATCAACTGAGGAATTATATCCTCAATATGAAGTAATTGGCTCCAAATGTACAGTCTCTAAAATGCTAAAATATAATGCAAATACATAAAATCATTCTGCGGATTTGTCGTTCCAGAACCCCTCCAGTTGTTGCTTAATATAGGATAGCTTGGCTCCTTTTGTGATGTAACAGATCCTATCAGTTGTTTGTATAGTTATTAGCAGTTGCCACCAGTAAATGGTTGAAGAAGAATATAGCAGTGCTCTCTTGTGCTGTTACTCCAGCAACCATTGTTGGTGTGGAGGCTACAGTGAAGTAGAAGAGAAGAGAGGGTCATTCATATCACAAACCAGCTTGTAGCATTCTGTTTTTTAAATACAGCTAAAATTAACTTTAATTTCCTTTTCTGAAATGTAAGATTAAAAAGTTACTTTTCAGAAATGATTAAAATAGTAACTAATGAGAAGCCTTGGATGTAAAACTGTAAATGATTAGTTCTTTAAAAGAACCTTTTAAGCTTTCAGAACCATATTAGATGGGTATAACAATGGGAAGACTAAAAAAAGTGAGATTATTTAATCTAGATCAGTGATGGTGAACCTTCGCCCTCCAGCTGTTCTTGAACTTCAATTCCCAGAAGCCCTTATCAGTAGGAGTGCTGACTTGGGCTTCTGGTAATTAAAGTGCAAGAACACCTGGAGTGCCAAGTTTCACCATCACAGACCTAGACTGTGATCACATTCAGAGACCACAAGCCAGAATTCAAGAAAATTCTAACTTTTTAAAACAAATCAATATGCTTGTGTATGCAGGCTAATCCTTCTTGTTCACAGCAGGAGCAGCTAAACAAACTGTAGTCCACATTTGTGTTTTGAGACGTTGGCAGGAAGCTCTCTCCCTAGACTGTCAGATAATTAATTAGGATATGTTCTGCACATAATGATCTACTTGTCTGGGGAGAAACAAGCCAGAGAGATGGCACCCTGCAGGGGTTCACATGGCACAGTGAACAAACAGGAACAATTGGACAGCATGTCCTGGCACTTTGTTCACTCTCAAAAACCCAAGCTCCTGTAGAGCATGGGTTCATCATAATATCCAAATGCATCCAGTCTCTACAAGAACTGTTTTCATTCTTCACAGTTATCCTTTTTGAAATGCAAAATAACCTTCTGTTGTTACTGCACTAGATGCTTGGAACAAGACATTTAAAAATCCAGTTTGCTAAAAAGTGGCAAAATCTAAACAAAATTATTGAACATACTCAGAGGATTGACTGCAATATTCTGTGCAAAAAGAGACATATAGATTTCTATTCAATCAATTTTTTTACATCTTACCCAAGATACACAAAGTGCAAGATCCACTTGATTTGATTCCCAGGCGTCCTATTGTTTCGGGAGTGGGCTCGCTGCTAGAACCTTTGTCTTGTTTGTAGATTCTCACATCAGAGATTTCACTAGACTTACACCATCATTCATTAGAGATTCAGCGGATTTTATTGCACAGGTGTAGGGCATTGTGGTGCCAGAGATGGGGGGATTGCTAACTATGGATGTAACAGCACTTTACACTAATATTCCTTTTGATCAAGCATGCATGGTGGTGCAGGAAGTTTTGATGTCCCGTCCCTCTCCACACCCACCCACACACTTTTTTTACTAGATTTGGCTGATGTTTGCCTGGGAATTTTTTTTAAAGATTCCAATCAGATTTTTACCTGCAAATTAAGGGCGTCACCATGGGGTCTCCTATGGCACCCAGTATAGAAAATTTATTTATGATTTCTTTTGAGAAGGAGACTATCTTAAATCCCTTGATAAATCCTTTTTTGATCTTATAATCATATTTAAGAGATTTATCGATGATTTATTTTTTGTCTTTGATGATCATAGTTATAGTTTGAATTTTTTGTCTTTGATTATCACAGTTATATTTTGGATTTTTCAATTTGGCTGAATTCTCTCAACCAGCATTTGAAGTTTACACACGTTACTGGCAGGGAGTCCATCCCATTTTTGGATTTGACAGTTTATGTTTTTGGAGAGTGTCAAGTTAGGATGAAACTATTTTAAAAAAAAATGCGGATAAAAATTCATATTTACCTTATGGTTTGTTCCACCTGCCCCATCTCAGGAATGGTATTCCATTTGGCATCTTCTCAAGGGCCAAGAGGAATTCCTCTAATGAAGATGATTTTAAGATTTCCGCCACCCAAATTAGAGATAATTTGCATAACAGAGGATATCCTTTAGACATTCTTGGTAAATCTCTCAATAAAATTAGGAACTTTTCTAGAGACACACTCCGACAGAGGCAACAGAGGATTGACACAGAAGGATTCCAATGGTCACTAGAATATACGCCCCGTGCAAGGGAGATACAGAAAATTATCCATAAGTATTGGTTCCTATTGGCAGATGTCCTGGGTTGTCACCTCAGACCCACTATTGGGCTCCAACGGACCAGAACTGTAGGTAATATGATTACCCAGTCAGACATTACATCTGCTGCTGACAACGGTAAAAGTCTCATCAGGGGACACTTTCGCTGCGGCAGTTTTGGGGTTTGTAAGTATGCTTGGGAGACAAAATACATTTCTTTTCCAGATCTGGGTTTCCACAGGGTTCTAGAGGACTTTACCAACTGTAATTCTAGCCACTGTGTATACCTCAGGATTTGCCCTTGCAGACTTAAATACGTGGGCAAGATGTCTAGATCGCTTAAAATTAGACTGGTAGAACATAGATCTAGGATTAGGGGCCAGGTTCTACAGGCACCACTTATGACACATTATATAGAGAAACAGCACCTGGACTCACAATTTAAATTCATTGTTCTTGAGAGAGTTAGACTTAAGAGCTCTTGCATGATGGATATCAAAAAGCATCTATTACAGAGAGAGGCATTTTTTTATCCACCAACTTAACACAATTTATCCGAATGGACTCAATCAAGAAATGAACTTGAACTTTTTTCTGTGAGATTTGACTGTATTACCATGCACCCTCCAGGTGTGTTATTTTTATGCACTTTAATTTCCCGTTCTAATTTGGGTCATAGTTTACAGCTGTGTTGTGGTTAACACCTTTAAATTAGACCTGACGATAGAATCTGTTAACGTCCATGAGCACCAGACACAGTTAACAGAGGAGGCTCGGAGGGATGCGATTTATAAGGTAAAACGTGCAGGTGGTGCCTTGGTATTTTAGTGCTTTATGATGCATGCATTTTTAGATTAGATCTTATGATGTGTTAGATGGTGGTCATATTGATTATTTTACTTGTTAACTCCATAGACAAAGATTTTTTTAATATTTCTCCTGAGGAAATCGGGTTGTGAAAAGCCTCCAAACCAGGTAGGCTTTGAGAAATTGTGAACATTACATGATGCACATTGAAATTACAGCTGATGGTGACCATGCTTTTTTCAAGAATTCACATATTACTCTATAAATTTGGACACAACCTTTATGTTGTTATTAATGCACGAGCAGTTATCATTGCATTAACACTACAGCTGGGGTCACCACGCTGTTCAAGACTTTTGTGGTTTATTCTTAATTGTGGATTTACAATCTCTGAAAAAGTTTATTTAAGACTTTCCAGCCATCTTCATTTGATATTTCCGGCGGACTTGAAACACATTTATTTTTGAGTCACTTTGGATCCATATCTATGAGTCTTGACAAATTATTTTTTTTTGAATTGGGAATAGATAAAACTTCATTCGTCGAATAGTGCATTTAACTACGGATGATATCTGATTTGTTTTTTTAGACTTGCTTACTTTAAATTTACATTAAATGGACTTTGGATTTACTGTTATTTGCCTCAAACGGTTTGTTCCTGTTCTTGCATCTTTCACCGTTTGGCCTCTCCATGTTTCAAACTATATGGCTTTAATTCCCAAATCATTTACTGCCAAGCAATCTCAAGACTATAAATGCTTTGATTTATTACTCTTTGGCTGCAATCATATGGATAACTAGTTAAGAGTAAGTCTCCCTGGAATGAGTGAAAATTAGGTTTTGAACATCTACAGGTTTTTAAAGTTAGCTTGTGGTTCAGACTTTTAATACACTGGTATATTAGCATTCTCAATATTTTTTCCATACTCCAAATATTTCATGGATGTATACAGTGCTCGTTTTAAGAAATGAAAAACCTGTATTGGCATTTTTTCAATATATACTGATAACAAAAGATGAATACAAGTTGCATTTGACTTCTGCAATTACAAGAGGTGCTCAAAGTGCTTACCATCATCGTCCAGTCACTTCCTATTACGGCAAAGTACTGCTTGAGCAACATTGACTAAAGTATCCATCGTATCACTGTGCATGCCATTTCAATTCTTTCCCAAAGCAAGGGTGACCTTTCGAGCAAGGGTGACCTTTACCATACTACACGTTGCAACTATAATTCAATTCTACTTTGAAAAGTAAGATAGATAACATCTCTTAAATTGTGTATCCATTTTTTGTACTTTCTATATTTGTAACTGAATAATCATAGCCTTTTTTTTGGAACTTTAAAAAGAAATTCAGATCCATAATTATTTTAAGAGGACACTATTTGCGTGCCCTCATGAAATGCAAGGGGCTTGTGTAGCATGTCCTTGAGGTCTAGCTGGACATCTCTTGATTCCCTACTATGTTCCGAGAATTAAACATGATTCATTTTTTGCGATGAAGTCAATGGAAAGCAGCTATATAGGTCACTGAAAATAAAACAGTCAGTAGACATAAGCTGTACAAATTCTTTACACTAAGATAATTGTGTTGCAGCAGAGAACAAGGTTCTCTTCAGTGTGAAGCTTCAGTTCTGTTCTGTTCTATTTTGTTTTCTTCTAGCATTACAGTAACACCCTTCATAACTACTGTCCCAGAGAAGTTAACCATTTATATAAAGAAAACCTCATAACAATAATACAATATATAAAATAGCTTAATTAAATTTTTTAAGATTCAATAACCATTCATATAACATAATTTAAAGTATAGCAAAATGCCAAAATTTATAATGTAAAAAAACCTTTTAAAACTTAAAAAACCCTGCATTCTGAACTTGGGAGAGTTACTTTTATAAACTCAATTTAGCAAAATTATCCATGCTAATCAGAGGATTCAAGGAGGTGAAGCTTTAATAATTTTTAATTTTTTCAATTTTTATCCCGCCCACTCAGGTAAACCGAGCTGCGTACAAGAATAAAAGACATATAAAAACAGATTAAAACCTACCAAAAAAAAACTAAAACATCACCCACCCACCCTCTACTACCCCCCAATCAAAGAGCTAAAAGGGGAATAGGAGGGAATGCAGAGATAAAGATACAGAGGAGGGATACCAATTGGGCTCTAGCTGAGGATGAGCCAGCAGGCTGGGGCCATATTCACATCAGGGCCCCACACCTGCCCCAGCAGCCAGGTCTTCAAACCTTTCCTAAAAAGCAGCAATTCTGTCTGTAACCTCAATTCCATTGTCAGGAGGTTCCAGAAGGCTGGTGCGGACAGCGAGAAAGCCCTCCTTCACGTGTCAGAGAGGTGATTCCCTCTAGCTGAAGGAACAACTAGAGAGCCCCTCTGGTCCGCTCTGGTTGGACGGGCAGACACCCTTGGGACGATGCAGTCTCTCAGATATCCTGGCCCATTGCCATATAGGGCTTTAAAGGTTAAAACCAGCACCTTGAATTGCACCCGGAGGCAAACTGGTAACCAGTGTAGCTCCCGGAGTAGTGGGGAGGTGTGAGCTTTGGGAAAAGTAACTTTCCCAAGTTCTGATACTGTGTTCTGATAATGCCCAAGAGAATAAAATCATTGTAGTGAATCAGATGGTATAATTAAGTATGGTCAGAGATAGAAGTATGTGATTATTTTTTTGACTCACTAGGAACACTGGAACATCTTATAAAGATCTGTAAAAATTGAAATAGAGGTAGTGTTCATTTACTTCACATTATAGGGTTGCATGTGGATCATTTTGGTGGAGAATTCTTTTCAGGACCTTCTGTGAGTGAATTCATGTAAACATGTAGACAGATCTGTTACTTTGCTGTAAAGCCTTTTGCTAACTATTTACTTTGAATGTTTATGCTGCCATAGAGCTATTTACTTCACAAATGTTTGTTCCAAAGCTTTAAACATTGTCAGGTGTTTGGCTAGATGATGTGGACTATTCTAAATAGGTCTGCGAATGTAAAATGGATGGCAATTGATATTTTGCAGATAGTGACACTCTATTCTCATTCAGCCAACATGAGGAAGGAGTAGTAGTGGGATTGGACTGTTTCCCAACTCTACTTGGAAATGCCTATGATTGAATCCAGGATCTCCTACATACAAATGATGCTTCCTACCTGTGATCATCCCCAAAATTGTTAAAGTGTATGGACTCCCCCCTCCTCAAGTTGTTCTGCATTTAAATCTAGTATGCTTTGTGGGCTTAGCAAAGATAGTAATCCTATTCCAAGAGTGGAGAAACCTTTATTTAGCCTAATGGCTGCATTCGTCGATGGTTAATATTCTGATGCATAAGGGTACATGCCCATGGGGGTAGGACCCAAAGCCAAAAGTGGACATGGTCACCACAAAAAATGAGTGGGTGTTATGTCCAGCCCTTGCAAGCAATAGTCCAGACAATGATGAACAAAACAGCAACAAGTCTTTATTCAATAGTCTTTACGTGATGAGCTTACAAGATGCTTCGGACACAGAGATGGCTATACAGTCCCAATGAAGTCAGTCCCTCCGGAGCGTGACCCAGGAAGAAGCCAATACCTAGCTACTGTAGAAGCCGTAGCATAATGGAGGAGACCCAGGCCTAGCCATCTCTGGCTACCTGTATGGAGTGGGAAGTATAGATCCAGTCTGGCCACACCCTTGTTGACTCGTGGGCTTATATAGTGTCTTCCTGGCGGTGGCTCCTGGATACAAGGTAGGGACCCACCGCACAACTTAGCTAACCAATCATAATGAGGTATATAAGTAACTAACAAATGAGGAACAGGATCCAAAACTGTAACCAATCACAGGGCTTGGATTAGCATACTGGGTGCGCCCTGTGCAGGCTTTTCGTGCCACTTTAGGCTCCTAATTTGGATGGCGGGAAATGGCCATTTTCCTTTTGCAAGGCACTGCCCACGTCGCTTTGCAATGTGCCTTAATACACAACAGTGGGCCAAGAATTAATCTTCTGATCCTTCTTACTGCATTTCTTATCTTTAGTGTCTTGCACGGAAGACAAAGAAGGAGCCGCAGTCAGGGCTAAGCACAACTTTATTGCATGGTAGTCAGAGTGAACATGAGGTAATGGCAGACCAAACAGCTCTATTTGTAGCACACTGTACATTTTGAATAACCCGGGTGATAGTTCATTGGTTACTGTCCGCGTGATGTCATGGATCGTCACGCCCATCTTCTCCAGGTGCAATGTGGCGGGAAGGTTTCCCGCCCTTCAGGTATTCGGGAGAATCTGTCTCATGTGAGCTGGATGCTGCTACTGCCACCGGCAGTAGCATCTTTAACAGCTTGCTACAATGTGCCTCTGATTAGATACAATGGATACAATTACCGGATACAATCGGTTAAAGAGTACTTGTACCATTCTATTCAGTACATAACACCCCTCCCCCCTAGGTGAGGACGAAGTCCTTTAGCCATTGAGGCTTTCCGCATGATCACTTTGGGCGAGTGGTGGCTGCTCTTCGGTCCGGAGTTCCTGTATTGGAGGAGAGTGACTCGTTAGCGATAGGCTGCAAGTCACGAACTGGTGATTGGGGAGGTCTAGGTGTGGGAGTAAACTCCAGGGATGTGAGACCGGGGGCTCCAGGGAATAAAGAAAAACCCCGCTCTTCGCTTGGATGGGTGGGGGACCACTCCAAAATATCCCCCCGGTCTCCTAACTCAAAATCTAACAACTCCTCGGAATCCCTGTCTTCTAAATTGTTCCTGTTACCCAGTGGGTCAAAAGGATGTGGGTTTGTCTCATTTCCCTCCCCCCGTGGTCTGTGTCTCCCCCTTGGGATAAGCGGGTGGGGGAGAACCCTAACGCTGACTGCTCCATTTGGTCACTCGCATCTTGCCTTCCCACTACTCTACCTCTGAGTTGGTTGGTGTGCCTCCTCCAAAGGAGTCCTGTGCCTGTCTCGACATTGTAGGAGACTGGCCCCATCTGTCCGACCATTATTCCAGGTATCCACGTAGGGCCGCTGGCCACGTAGTTTCGGCAATGTACTGGCTGGCCGATCTCGAAACTCTTGGTGCCTCCATTTCTATGTTTCTACCCATGTCCTCCACCCTGGTTGGGTCTAATCTCGAGAGGATCGTGGCGGGTTTCCTCCGCATGAGGAGCTCGGCGGGTGAGAGCCCTGACGCTAAGGGGATTACACGGTACCTTAATAGGAATTGGCAGAGCTGCAAGTTCATTTCCCCGGGGCCCATCCTATGCAGTGCGTCCTTTATTGTTCGCACCAGGTTTTCCGCTTGAACATTTGTTGCGGAGTGAAAGGGGCCCACAGTTATGTGGCAAATTTTGTTAATCTCTATGAAACCCTGGAACTCCGCTGACGTGAAAGTTGTGGCGTTATCGCTCACAAGTACGTCAGGTAAACTGAAGCAGCTGAATACCTTGCGTAATTGCTTAATCGCAGCTGACAATGTACTGGCTATCAGAATTACCTCCAACCACTTGGAGTAGGAGTCCACTATTATAAGGAAAAGGGTACCCCTGAAGGGACCCACGAAGTCCACGTGTAGAAGTGACCCCAGACCCCGGGCCGTGTCCCATTCTCTGTGCGGAAGTCGGGACTCCTCGGGCCGGGTGCTCTGGCAGCTCTCGCAAGTGCCTACCATGTGCTCTATATCTGTGTCCAGTTTGGGCCACCAGACGTAGCTCCTAGCTAGCGCCTTGGAGCGCACGATCCCCGGGTGGCTGATATGCAGCATCTTGAGCACCTGGGACCTCAAAACTTCGGGGATTACTACCCGCTGCCCCCAGAGTAGGCAGCCCCTTTCTAGGGAGAGCTCGTCTCTCCGCCTACCGTAAATCCTGAATTCCTCCGTAGGGGAGATTGCCGGCCAGCCTTTCTGTACCCATGAACTGACTAAGGCCAATGACTTGTCTTTTGCCGTAGCCTTGGCGATCTCAGCTGGCAGAATTGGGGGCGATTCTAGGGCCTCGATCAGGAGCACCTGGTGGTCCTGTTCTACCTCGCACTCGGGGTCCCCTGCCTGTGGGAGTGGTGACCTGGAAAGGTCATTGGCATGGCTGATCTCCTTGCCAGGGTGGTAGGTCAACGCATACTGGTATGCGTTGAGGAAAATTGTCCTTGGGGACAAGATCTGCGGGGTTGGCTTATCTGTGGTGAAGATTCCTAAGAGGGGCTTATGATCGGTCACGACTTTGAATGGCCTGCCATAGAGAAAATCGTGGAACTTCTTGGTTCCTGCAACAATCGCTAGGGCTTCCCTGTCTGTTCGCACGTAGCTGCGCTCTGCATTGGACAGGGATCTTGAATAGTATGCCACTGGGGCTTCTCGCCCGCTCTCTAGCACATGGTAGAGGACTGTCCCCAACCCACCGGTGAGGCATTGCAGACCAACACAACGGGTTTCTTTGGTTGAAGTGGGTCAACACAGCCTCGGACGATAGAAGCTGTTTGAGCCCCCGGAATGCCCATTCCTGGCTGTCCCCCCACCGCCAAGCCGCATCCTTTTTGAGTAATCTATGCAGCAGTTCTGCCACCAACGGCTTTCATGGGAGGAAAGAGGGGTAAAAATTTAGGAGTCCTAGGAAGGACTGCAGTTCGGCCTTGGTGGTGGGGCGAGAAGCATCTACTGCCGCTACCTTGGACTCTGCTGGTTTTATGCCCTCAGGGGTTATTCGGAAACCCAGAAACTCTACTTCCTCAGCGAAAAACACACACTCACACACTTATCCTTTCTCAACCTGAGCCCCGCTTTCTCAAACACTGTTAGTACCCGGTCTAGCCTCTTGGCCAATTCCTGTTCCCCTCCCGCTGTTATCAAAATGTCGTCAAAATAGCAGGAAACAACTGGGAGCCCTTTCAACAATCTTTCTATGAGGGACTGAAAGATCCCCGGAGCTGATTTTTTGCCGAATTGGAGGCGCGTCACTTTAAAGGCTCCCTTGTGGGTAACAATTGTTTGAGCGGCATCTGTAGTTGGGGTTACCGACAATTGCTGGTATGCCTGGGCCAAGTCTAGCTTGGCAAAATACCTCCCCCCATGCAGGGTTGCTAGCAGGTGACTTACTACTGGCACCGGATACGCATTTGAGAGAATTGCCTTGTTAATCGTGCACTTGTAGTCAGTGCAGATTCTGACCTCCCCATTAGCCTTAAGCGCCGTAACAATGGGGGTTTCCGTTCGGCGGAGTCCACCGGTACCAAAATCCCCTGGCCCACCAGTTTGTCCAGTTCAGTCTCAATTTTGTCTTTTAGTGCGAAAGGCACTCTCCTTGGCTTCATCCTGATGGGTCGGATGTCGGGGTCCAATTCAAAGGAAACTGGGGGCCCTTTGAACTTCCCTAGCCCCTTCTCAAAGACGGCAGGGTGTGCATTACACACCTCCATGATCGGGTCAGCCTGTATGGCATGTATGCCTCCAATGAAAACCGCCAGGGGCTTGAACCACTGTGTACCCAGGAGACAGCAGGACCCTTCCTTTAGAATTACTAGGGGCAACTGCGCGGAGCGCCTTTTAAACTGAACCTTGAACTCTCCCACCCCCAACACTGGTATACTCTTGCCCTGAATGTCCCGCAAATTAGTCTTAAGGGCCTTCAGCTTGGGGCGTGACTTTGGGGGAATGCGCAGAAATTCCCGGTGGGAGATGATGGAGTACGACGACCCCGAATCGATCTCCATCCTTACTGGGACCCCCTGTACCAGTACCTCAACAAAGAACCGGAGGTGCCGCAACAGCACGCTGTGGACCGCCTGGTCGCAGTCGTCAGGAACCCGTCGAAACACGCGGTGCTCCTGGGGCTTGTCGTTGTCAAAGATGTGCCTGACCCCATCTGCCTTTCATTGGGGCCATTCCACCTGGCCCTTGCCATCATCTTGACGCCGTCTGCAGACCTTTGCAATGTGCCCATGTTGCCTGCAGTTGTGGCATTCTGCCTTCTGGAATGGGCATCGGCTCCGGTCGTGGGATGCCCCGCATCCGTCGCAACGGCGGTACTCTCTGGCGCGGTCTCGAACCTCGGGCCTCCTCTGCACCCACAGCACGTCCTCGTCCTTGGTGAAGTCGGAGGTGGAGGTGGTGGACTCGGAGGGCCCCTGCTTTCCGTGGGAGGAGCAGCTGTGGACTGGGACCTCCGGTGGGGGGGGGGGGCGGCAACCGCAGTGGTCCTGGCCCGGCACACCCGTTCGCCTTATTGCACTGACTCGGTGGCTTGGGCGATGTACAGGACATGCTCGAATGAGATGCTCTCGTCCTTGGCCAGTAGTTTTTTCCTGGCCCCCTCATCTTGCAGGCCCAGCAGGAGCCTGTCTCTCAGCGCCTCACTCAGGGATGCTCCCCACTGGCAAGGCATGGCAGCCTCCCGCAGGGCTGCCACGAAGTCTGCCACAGACTCACCGGCCCAGTGGCACCGCTGCTGAAACACCAACCTTGCCAGGAACACCGACACTTTTGGGCGAAAGTGTTTCCTCAGCTTGGCGAGGATCTCATCTAGGGGTACCTCCCTGAGTGGTCTCGGCATCAGGAGGTTGGTGGCCAGTTCCAAAGTCTCTAGTCTGCACTGGGCCAGTAGGAATGCCCGGCGCTGGGCTTCCTCCTCGGTGCCTTCAAGGTCCATAGCGTAAAGGAACTGCTGCTCGTAGAGTTCCCATTTTTCTGGGTTTGTGGTGTCGAAGGGCGCGATGTTCACTTTTCGGGACGCCATCCCACCTTCGTCGCCAATTTAGTGTCTTGCACGGAAGACAAAGAAGGTTCCGCAGTTTTTGTGTATGGGACCAAAGACACCGGGGCAGCCGAAGAGCTGGCTTAACACAACTTTATTACATGCTGGTCAGAGGGAACATGTGGTAATGGCGGACGAACAGCTCAATATATACAGTGGCTATACATTTGAATGTGGCTCCTTGACAGTCTATTGGCTACTGTCTGCGTGACGTCATTTCAGGTCACGCCCTTCTTGTCCAGGTGAAGGTGATGGCGGGAATCTTCCCGCTCTATTGCTCTTAGGTGAGTCTTGAACCAATGAGCTTGGACGCTCGCTATTGCCATCTAGTGGTCACTAGCTCGCGTCCTATTAGGGTTACAGAGATGCAGCTGAGGTTACAATGTTACACAAGGAAAGGTTACATTGGATACACATGGATAGGTACATTGTTTAAAGGCACATGCTTTAGGACACAACATCCCTCCCCCCTAGGATGAGACGAAGTCTCTTAACCAAGATGGTTTCTTGCACTCGCGTTTGGGTCGCGATGTGGGTTGGCCCATCCGGGGGCTGCTACCGCTTCCTTGTTCCCTGGACCCTTGTCCTGTAATGGGAGAGGGAGACTTGTTAGTGGCTTGCTGCGGTTTTGCAGCTTTAGGGGAAATGGTAGATTGCGTTGTGGGCGAACCGGGGGCACCAGGGGCTAACGTAAAACCCCTCTTCTCACTTGGATGGGTGGGGGACCACTCCGGAAAAACCCCCTGGCTCTGAAACTCAAAATCAAACTCTGCTGGGTGATCCCGCGGAGTATCCTGGTGATCCCGCGGGGTATCTATGAGGACAAATTCCTTTTCCTCCCCCCTCGGTGGGGACGCATGACCCCCCTCTCCTCCCCCTTGTGCTAAACGGGTGGGGGAGAACCCTAACGCTGAATCCCTGTCTGTGCTTTCCGAGCCCTGCCTCTCTGGGACCCAGCTCCGGAGCTGGTCCGCATGTCGCTGCCACAGTAGACCCGTGCTGGTCTCCACACGGTATGATACGGGACCGGTCTGCTCCACGACAACCCCCGGCACCCAGGCTGGCCCTGCGCTGGCGTAGTTCCTGCAATGCATGGGGGCTCCTATGCTGAAACTCTTTGTGGCCTCTAGCCCGATGTTCCTCCCCTTGTCTTCCACTCTCGTGGGATCTAGCCTGGTGAGAATGGTGGCCAGTTTCCTGCGCATTAAAAGCTCCACGGGGGAGTATCCTGATGCCAACGGGGTCACCCTGTACCCTAGCAGAAACTGACACACTTGCAGGTTGAGGTCCCCGGGGCCCATGCGCCGCAACGCGTCCTTCGTGGTGCGTACGAGGCGCTCCACTTGGCCATTGGTGGCCGGATGGAAGGGGGCGGAGGTGATGTGCCGGATGGCGTTAATCTCTGTGAATGCCCTGAACTCGGCGGACGTGAAGCAACTAGCGTTATCGCTAATTAGAGTGTCGGGTATGCCGAACGTAGAAAAAATTCTCCGCAAATGCTTTATTGTCGCGGCCGAGGAGGTGCTCGTAACTGGGATGACCTCCAACCACTTAGAGAAAGCGTCCACAACAAGGAGAAACAGAGTTCCTCGGAACTGGCCTGCGAAATCTACGTGTATCCAGGACCACGGCCCCTTGGCCGCGTCCCACTCTCTGTGGGAAAGACGGGCCTCCTTTGGTCTGGAGCATTGGCAACTCTCACAAGTGCCGACCATGTGCTCGATGTCGGCGTCTAACTGGGGCCACCAAAAGTAGCTCCGGGCCAGCGCTTTGGAGCGCACAATTCCGGGGTGGCTGACGTGCAGCAGTTTAAGCACCCGCGGCCGGAGGGATGTGGGGATCACCACCCGCTGCCCCCACAAGAGACACCCCCTCTCTAGGGACAGCTCCAACTTTTTCCTGAAGAATGGGGCAAATTCTTCCACTGGGGCAGACGCTGGCCACCCTTTCTGTACCCAGGAGCTAACCGCCGCCAACGTCCTATCTTTGCTTGTCACTTTAGCGATATCGGCGGGTACTATGGGGGGCGAATCTAAGACTTCAATCATGAGCACCTGGCAGTCCAGCTCCTCCTCGCCCACGTGGCTGTGTGTCTGGGGGAGGGGGGACCTCGACAGGGCGTCCGCATGGCTGATCTCTCTCCCGGGCCGGTACACCAACGCGTGCTGGTAGGCGTTGAGAAAAATGGCCCACCTGAGCATCCTCGGGGACAGGATTTGTGGCGTGGGCTTATCTGCGGTGAAAATGCCTAGTAGGGGCTTGAGGTCGGTCATGATGGTGAAGGGGTGGCCATATAGAAAATCGTGAAATTTTTTGGTCCCTGCAATTATCGCCAGCGCTTCCCTGTCTGTCTCCGCTTGGGACAGGGACCTGGAGTAAAACGCTATTGGGGCCTCCCTCCCATTTTCCAACACGTGGCATAACACTGCCCCCACCCCCACAGGGGATGCATCACAGATCAGTACCACCGGCCGTTTGGGGTCGAAATGGGTCAGAATGGCGTCAGACGCCAGGAGTTGTTTCAATTCCGTGAATGCCCTCTCCTGGTCATCGCCCCACTTCCATGCCGCATCTTTCTTGAGCAACTTGTGAAGCGGCTCAGCCACCGCAGCCTTCTGAGGAAGGAAGGAGTGGTAGAAATTTAAGAGCCCTAGGAACGACTGCAACTCGGGCTTGGAGGTGGGGCGAGGGGCTTTCTTGATGGCAGCTACCTTGGATTTGGACGGTTTGATCCCCTCGGGTGTTACTCAGAACCCTAAGAACTCAACCTCCTGCGCGAAGAAGACGCATTTGTCTTTTCGCAACCTCAACCCCGCTTGTTCGAATGCCTCCAGGACCTTGTTTAGCCTTTCAGCCAACTCAGCCTCACTCCCCCGTTATCAAAACATCATCAAAATATGGCAAAACGCCGTCCAGCCCTTTGAGGAGGCGTTCCATGAGCGACTGGAAAATTCCAGGCGCCGAGCTCACGCCGAATTGGAGGCGCGTCACCTGGAACGCCCCCTTATGCGTGACTATGGTCTTGCAGCAGCTGCGGCAGGGGTTACCATGAGTTGCTGATAGGCCTGAGCCAGGTCGAGCTTAGCGAAACACTTTCCCCCATGTAACCTGGCTAGCAAATGGCTGACCACCGGCACCGGATACGCATTAGGGCGGATTGCCTTATTAATGGTGCACTTATAATCGGCGCAAATGCGAACCTCCCCATTGGCCTTCAATGCCGTGACAATTGGAGTTTCCCACTCCGCAGAATCAACAGGAACAAGAATCCCCTGGCCCACTAATTTGTCCAGTTCCGCCTCTATTTTGTCCTTTAGTGCAAAAGGCACTCTGCGTGGTTTGAGTCTTATTGGGCGGACCTCCGGGTCCAGGTCGAAAGTTACTGGGGGTCCATTGAATCTCCCAAGTCCCTTTTTGAAGACTTCAGGGTGCGCGTCGCACACCCTCTGTATTGGGTCAGTCCCAACGGCGTGCACCCCCCCAATGAATAGACCCAGGGGCTGAAACCATTGAGTCCCGAGGAGGCTGCAACTACCCCCCTTGAGAACGACTAGGGGGAGTTCCGCGGCGTGCCGCTTATACTGGACCTGGAATTTCCCAACCCCCAACACCGGGATACTGTTCCCTTGCACGTCCCGAAGCGTGGACCTCAACGCTTTGAGCTTGGGCCGTACGCAGCTCGCGTCCTATTAGGGTTACAGAGATGCAGCTGAGGTTACAATGTTACACAAGGAAAGGTTACATTGGATACACATGGATAGGTACATTGTTTAAAGTCACATGCTTTAGGACACAACATCAGTCAGGGCTAAGCACAACTTTATTGCATGGTAGTCAGAGTGAACATGAGGTAATGGCAGACCAAACAGCTCTATTTATAGCACACTGTACATTTTGAATAACCCAGGTGATAGTTCATTGGTTACTGTCCGCATGACATCATGGATCGTCACGCCCATCTTCTCCAGGTGCGGTGTGGCGGGAAGGTTTCCTGCCCTTCAGGTATTTGGGGGAATCTGTCTTATGTGAGCTGGATGCTACTACTGCCACCAGCAGTAGCACCCTTAACAGCTTGCTACAATGTGTCTCTGATTAGATACAATGGATACAATTACCAGATACAATCCGTTAAAGAGTACTTGTAACATTCTATTCAGTACATAACATTATCCATGTTCCCCTTTCTTAGTGAACAGAGGACACAGCCCTGCATCCCATGCTGCTTATTTGCTAGTGCACTGGCTGGTAAGAGCCAACCTTAAAACTTCCAGAATTGCACCAAAATAATAAAATTTATAAATAAAAATGAAAAGTGAAAGTGAAACGTTATGAAACCTGATGGTAACTGACATATTCAGTCTCAGTTAGTTCATGTTGTGAGGATGCTCTTTTGCCTCAACTACAAAATACACTCAGCTTTAAAGTTCTTATGTCTGCTCTGACTAATCCTCAGAAGCTGAGAGAAAGATCAGCAGTAGCATTTCATAAAGTAGTCAAATAGAAATTGACTACTAAAGTGTCTTCTTCAAATATAAAATGAGAAAACCTACATCTTCCTGTGACAACATTTTTCCAGCTTACTCAAGGGCAACTCAGTTATGTGGGAGCAAGGAAAATCCAGGTAGCCGACAGCAGCTTCCAAAATGGTCCCTAGAGTTCTACTCACAATGTCTATGTTATTTTAGGTGCAATTTGAGCTGAGGAGAATGAAAAAACAATCCAAAAAGAAATGCACAAATAAAGTCTCATCAGAATGAGGATCCAATAAACACTTCAAAAGCACTGTTCACCCATATCAAGCCAATTGCTAGGGAAAGGTTCTTGCACAGACTGTCACTGATTAAAGGTCTTTAGGGTTTATTCTGAAGTAAATAGAGTAAAACTATTGGGACAGTCTTTTAAATTGAGAACTCCCGTCTCTGTATCATTCAAATTTTAGTTTGTGTGCTGCAGAAAATAATTTGGTTTGTTTTTTATAGATGAAGGGGGTAGTTAAAATATGGTAAAAATAACAAAAATACTTTAAAAATCTAAATTCCTGTGGGTTGTAGGGCACGTGTAGATTTATTGTTTTGATTTGTTATATATTTAGTTTTTTTTGTGTGTGTTTTGTTATTCTTTTTCTTTTCTTTTTTATTGTAAAGGTAAAGGTTTCCCTTGCTCAAAAGCCAGTTGCATCCGACTCTAGGGTTCAGTGCTCGTCTCTGTTTCAAATCTGAAGAGCCAGCGCTGTCTGCTTCTGCAGGCATTACCGCGGTCATGTGGCAGGCATGACAAGGCACTGGAGTGCATGGAACGCTGTTTACCTTCCCACCGAAGTGGTGCCTATTTATCTACTTGCAATTTCTTGCTTTCGAACTTCTAGCTTGGCAGGAGCTGGGACAAAGACGGGAGCTCATTCCATCCTGCAGTACTCGAGAATCGAACTGCTGACCTCCCGCCTTCCAGTCAGCGTCTTAGCCACTTGAGCCACTGCAGTATGTTTACTAATAATAATAAAAAGGGGGACTCCCCCTTCACAGTATTAGAAGAAGCATAGCAATGTTGGGTTTAAGTTAACCATATTTCAGAGGAGGCAGAAATAGACTAAGAAGTAGTCAAGTGGGCTTGTGAAACACATCACTGATCACTTCCACTTAATAGTGACTTTATGAGTTAATGACTTCCAAAAGTCCTCTCCTTCACAATCCATTTTTTGTCTGTTGCAGTTGTGACTTTCTTTGTTGAGACAATATATCTCAATTGATCTTCCTCTTTTTCTGCTATCTTCAACTTTTTCTAACAATATTGACCAAAATCATATCAGAATTTTACTCCAAAGTAAGTGAAATCACACAATCCTAACAGCAAATTGCAGCTAACTAATGAAGTGTGTTAGCATTTGACCAAGTACACAGTCTGCACCTGGTTAGGTATAATTTGTTGCCTTGACTTAACCCCATTTCTCTCCCTCTAGAGCAGGTGTTCTCAATGTTTTCACGCCGTGGGCCAGACACGCCCCCTCACACAGGTGGGGGGCCGGAAGTGTGCCTGCTCCCTGGATGAATGTTTCTGTCATCATCAGTGTGCAGTGGCTGCAGCATCAAACATGCTGATTTTGTGGCTTTGTCCACAGCCTCTGCCACTTCCCAGGGTGGCAGAAGGCTGTTTGGAGCAATTTTGCTCTGTCCGGATGATTTTCTGATGCTTCCCTACTTCACTACAGCCGTTCAAATGTGCCAATGGTCAACATCCTGGTTCCACTCTAGGAACCAAGCCAATGACACAAGCTCTGCCCGGCACTGGAAGTCACCCAGTTCAAGCAGCCATAGCAAAGTGGGGAAGGATTGGAAAATCACCCGAACAGAGCAAAATTGCTCCAAACAGCTTTCTACTACCTTGGGAAGTGATGGAGGCTGTGGACAAAGCTGCAAAAATGGTGCAATCAGCACCACCGGCGTCACAAGTGATGCCGTGGGAGTGAGGGGCATGTCTAGAGGTGCCTGGATTCTCACTGTGGGACAGTTTAATGTTATGCATGGGCTCAATTAGGCCCACAGACCAGAGGTTGCAAACACCTGCTCTAGAGCAGTGATGGCTAACTTTGGCACTCCAGGTGTTCTTAAACTTCACAAAAGCCCTGATCAGCAGGAGTGTTGGCTTGGGCTTCTGGTAAGGTATTTAACAGGTTTTCTTGGCCTGCTTGCTTTGTACTGTTTATTATGAGCTTTTTTTTTTTTTTTTTTACTTTCAGTGTGCACCAGCCAGCAGAGAACATTTTGGGAGTTGTAGCTTCCAAAAGAGAGCCAACATTTTTTATTATTTCTTTTTGCCTTCCTTCAATTTTTCTTATTGTGTTGACCTATTGCTCAGAAATGAACTAGCCTGTCAGAAAAGCCCATATCTGGAAATGGGAATTCTTCCTGCTGCCCTCTTGGCAACTGCCATTAGAATTCACCATCTGCTTTCCTCTTCTGGCTTTTATTTGTGGCAACTGGGGAAAAAACAGGATTAGAAAATGTTATGTGAGTGAAATTTTAAAGATTGTCCCCAACCAGTTTTCACTGCTGTGATTTCTTTAGTGTACTGTATTATTGTATTCAAAAACAGCCCATATATTTCAACTGTCCCCACTGCTCAAGATACAGAACAAAGCCATTTCAGTTCATTCCCATTGGCAAAGTAGCAGGTTACTAAGGAACAGCACCTTATAATTGCAGGATGCAAAACATCAGGATTTAGTGCCCATCTCTAAAACCCCTCTTTAAAATAACAATAAATGCCATATAAATGTTTCTTTCTGGCTTGAAACAGCAATTCGCAAGGGGATGCGGCAGGGTGTGAATGGGTACAGGGACCAGGCAAAACGCAAACACCCAGAATATAGAGTCAGAAAAAGAATAAATAGTAAATAATAAAAGTGAATATATTTAATGCAAAACGTGCAGGGATACCACGGAAAACGGCGAGAAAGCACTCTGCGTTAAGCAAAACCAAGGGTTACAAATCTAAGAGTCCGGCAATCATGCTAATGAAGTTCAAATGAGTATAATGACAACATCTAAGAGAAGTTGGATATATACAATGCTGAAAAGGCACAATCATAAACCAACCAATAAGATAATTAGTAGTAACAGCCTAGGAAAACGCTAGTAACATCGGGATATGCAAAACTACCGAAACATGTACAAATACAGCTCCTGGAGAAGTAATATATAAGAACCGTGTGGAAGCAATTAAACAGTATATATAAAATCAACAAGGAGATAGAAAAAGTCCACAAATAACTGTAGCACGATTGCGAGAGCCGGGTAAAGCTGCAATCATAAATCTTTGAGCGTAGAAAAACGAAGCAGAGTAACAGATCAATATCCTTCCAGTGAAACGGATATTTCGTAGTCTTTATCAAGATCTGCAACAGTAAAACACAATGCCAAAAATCCAATAATATGTATGCATACAACATATATATTGAAACAGCAATTAGCAAGGCCTACAGTAAAATACCATAAATACAACTCACTTTGTATGGTTGTTCATTTTATTTCACTTCATTTATTAGACTTGTATGCCGCCCTACTCGCTGAAGCGACTCAGAGCGGCTAACATACCATGGGGCAACATATATTACAATGTTACAATATCAAATATAAATCCAACAGCATAATATAACTATAAATATAGTCAGTTCAGTCAATAAATAAATCTTAACCTATAAAACCAAGGGTTAACCGTTGGAACTTGCTATAGGTTGCTATGCCTCGCCCTACTTACCTGCACTCACCCTTCGTGCACACGGCCGATTTGGGTCCACAGGTCAACAAAGAATTGAGAAAACAGGCAGTGGGGCACAAATGCGAAAAAGGGAAACAACTTCATTTCCCAATGTTCTTTGCGCCGCACCGCACCACAGCCAATCAGGCTGAGAGGCACGACTACAAAGAACATTGAAAAATGCGCCGTGGCCAATCAAAATCGAGCCACAGGGGGGGGAAATGCACCACAACCACAAATCACAAACCCATAACTACAAGCCCCAGAGTCCTGCGCGACATAATCGCGCAGAACGCTGAGGAAACCGGCACCGAAAAATTAAAAAGAAAAACAACTCACCACCTCACAGCCAAGCAAACACCAGCCGCTTTCTTTCCCTCACCAACGGCGCCTGAAGGTCCCAACTGGAGTTTCCCCTTTAATATCAGTAGGGGGGGGGGTTGCAATCCCCCTCTCCGCTGGCTACCCTAGGGTTGGGAGGTTTGTGGGGACAAAAGGGGTATGCCCCCCAACCCTTCTGGATCCAGGAGACCAGAGAGAGTGGATCGATTCCCCCCTCCTAAAAAACTCCGTCTTTAAAGAGAAGAAACCAAGTGGTCTAACAAAAGTCTAACATAAAAATGAAAATACAATTCAAGGAAGGGCCAAAGAAACAACATATCACAATTGCAAAATATCACATCACAAAATATCACATAACAAAACATTTCAGAAACATTTCAATAAGTCCCCAGTCACAATTACAAAAAAGTTCAAGTCATCATAAAAACCCTTCGAAAGTACTTCAAAACAGTGGTGGTGGCAAAGTCCACCAAACCGGTAATGATGGGGATGGTGACAGCAGAGTTCTTGCAGCCATCCGGCCAGCAACAAAGCTGTTCCTCCTTCCCTCAGCCAGGCTGGCTGGGGAAACCAGTGGTGGCAGTGTCAGTTTGTCCACAACATGTTTTGTCTCTAACACAGTAACGTTATGATTAGTGAAATGGTGAATTCTTGTTCCTTCTGGAACTGCATCAGTTGACATGCCTGCTATGTAAGAAACACAGAATCAGGTGGATGCATAAGTATTTTGTAGAAGAAAAGCATTTACAATGTAAATTAGATATAACACGGAAGTGCTGAGTATGTTTGGTTGTGTTTGTGTAACCAATAGACAGATTGAAATGATAGAATACATACATAATAATAAAGAATAGAATACATACAATTTATTATTCTAAGGACCTACATTACTATCATCTTAAAATAAAAATACCGTATTTTCCAGCGTATAAGGCGACTGGGCGTATAAGACGACCCCCAACTTTTCTAGTTAAAATGTAGAGTTTGCAATATACTCGCCATATGACTACCCCTCTTCCAATGGCGGCGTCTTCGGTTACTCTGGGTTGAAAAGATTTTTGCTGGCGAAACTCCACTCAGGGGATGCCCGAATAAGGCTCCTTTCATGCCTTTGGGTATTGAAACCCAACCTTCCAGTCTCCAAGTTCAGTGCCTTAACCACTAAGTTTTGTCCCCAACATGCTGGTTACATGTGCTCGCGTCATCCCCTCCCCCTTCACCGGCAGGAAAGGTAAAAGGAGCCCTGTCGGGCTCGGAGCCACCGCAAGCTGCACCTCTCCGCCCCCTTCACCGGCGGGGAAGGTAAAAGGAAGGTGCGGCTCGCAGCATCTCCGAGCCTGACGGGGCTCCTTTTATCTTCCCTGCCGGTGAAGGGGGCGGGGAGGCGTGGCTCGTGGATACCACCACCCCAGCCGGGGTTGGGGGAGTGAGGAGGAGGAGCAGCAGCTGACCGGCGGAGGGGGGGGGAGCCAGCCACAGCCGCGAGGCTGAGGGTGGTGGTATCCGGGCAGCCCCTTGCTCCGGAGGCCTCGCGGTGGCGGCTGATTTTCCCCGCCAGTCAGCTGATGCTCCTTCTCCTCCGCACCACCCCCTCCCCAGCCGGGGGTGAGGAGGAGGAGGAGGAGCAGCAGCTGACCGGCGGGGAAAGCTATTCACCACCTCCGCCACAAGGCTGGGGGTGGTGGTATCCTGGCGGCCCCTTGCTCCGGAGGCCTCGCGCAGCGGCGGCGAATGGCTTTCCCCGCCGGGCAGCCCCTGGCTCCAGAGTACCTGGCATATAAGACGACCCCCAACTTTGGCACAGATTTTTTGGGGTTAAAAAGTCATCATATACGCCGAAAAATACGGTAAATAAAAATTTCTTAGCAGTTTAGTTAGTGCTGGCTGTGTTCCCCTCCTTAAAACCTGCTGCTATTAGCTAAAGTTTATCATAAATTTAGTAATATATTTCCTCCCCCAATTTTGACTGCAGCTATGCATTATTTCCCCACATTAAACATCATACTTATATTCTGCCCTAAAAACAGTAAGAAAGTGTGATATGCCTCTGAAAGTCCAGGAAATATCTTTAAAGAGGGTTCAGTAAAAGTTTTCTAAATTTCTAGGTTAAAAGAGTAATGCAAAAGAACATGAGTTATTGTTTCTGGCTGTGTTCCCCTCCTTAAAATAATAAATAATACAGAATTACAATAACATTTGTGTTGGCATCATGAGATCTTTTAAAACCTCCCCTCCTGAATGGCTGATGGCAGAATTTTTAGTTGAGCAAAAGTGGTGCAGTGGTTAAACTGCTGTCCTGCAACCAAAAGGTAAAATGAGTACCCAGCATGTTGGGGGCAAAATGCTAATTAACTTGTGAACCGCCAGAGAGTGCACTAAGTGTTATGGGGTGGTATATAAGTGTGATTGCTTTGCTTGTATTAAAAGTATATAAAAATAATTAGTTGGTTTAAAAGGCAGCAATGCTGTATTAATTGGAATATATTGCCTTTCATCTTCTGTAATGCTTTGTCTGAGGGTTTGTCTAGTTGAATCATATCCCATGTGGATAAGGCATTCCACAGAGAAGTTATTATCACCTCAGTTTGGCCAGTACAGCTTTCTTCCAGACCAGGGATTCTCAACCTGCATCAGGGCCCTCTCCAGTGAGTCCTCTCTTCTCATTAGGTGGCCAAAGTACTTGAGCTTCAGCTACTATTTAGCCCATTACAAACCACCTTCCAGAAGGTGACTAAATCATGCCTCCTTGGTGCAAAATTAATTTCTGTCAGTTCATTTTCAGTTCTATAAATCCTTTTTACTTAAGTTAACTTTTATACTTTTTCTGTAACAAAAACCAGCCAGGAGATAAAAATGGCAAGTTCAACTCCCCATTACTTGGTTGATCCATGTATATACATAGTTTGACATGGTGAATCAAAGCATTGTCTCCCACTGTTTCCGATCCCAAGGCAGTCTCATCCAGGGCCTCAAGAGCTTTGCCCTGAACGGGTCTTCCCATCTGTTTGCTGGCCTTCTTCGTGGTCACTTTATCACAAGTGCTATCCACTCTGTGATAGCTTTCATCCACCTGCCATCTTTGAAGCAGCACACATGCCCGGCCCACCGATGCCTTCCAAACTCAATCAGCTTCGACGATTGTTTTGTTCCTGATCTTAGGTGCAGTTCTTCATTTGATATTCGATCAACCCATTGTATGCGTAGCATCCTTTGCTCAATTGCTCTTTTTGTTACATGATTTTTTTGGTGTCAGCTTTTGTAGGTGCTCATGTTTCACTGCTGTATAACAAAGCAGGCAGAATGGTGGTGTTCACGAGTTCAGCCTGTAATTTTCTCATTTTTGCTTCACTAAGCACATCCTTTATGCTGCTTGCCTTATTCTTGACATTTCTTTAGTTAGCTCGTTCCTTAGGTTAACCTCTTGCCTAAACTATGCATATGAGTCAACTTCTTCTGCTATCTCATTTCCACATCTCATATCTATGGCATTTGTGGAAGCACTCTGTATATATTTCATTTTTAACACATTGATCTTCAGGCTGATCTTTCTGTGTTTAACTCCCTATACCGCTTATAATTTCCTATTATTTGATTCCTGATCAAACTTTCCCGGTAACTCTCCTAGGGGAACCAATTCCCTCATTGTACAGTTCCTTCATCTGGGTCAAAATAGGTGAAATAGTAATTTCTGATTTCGAAATGGAAGTCTTATCACTACAAATCCCCTTTAGGACTTGCTCATCAGTTGATTTAGATCCACTGTAACCTGACATTGTACAGTGTGTCTCCTTCCACTTAGTGGTTCCCAACCTTTGGGTTTTGGATTTCAGTTCCCAGAAGCCTATGTCAATTCTCCAAAAACACTGATCAGCCAATGTACTGACTTAGACTTTTGGGAATTGAAGTCCCCCTGTAGGTCGTGTGCCCCACTTTGGGAACCACTAATTTAGAGGCTCTGGATTTCCTTCAGAAAAAATCCACTTTATTGTGGCCATTTAACCTTCCCTTCCTTACTTTTGTTTTTATTAGGTGGTTCTTTAATCATTCAAATCTATTGACTATCTCATTTTATGCTCCATGGGGTAAAGTAAACAAAGAATCAGTGAAGTTCTTCTGGTTCTTAAGATTCTATTATCACTCACAATGACATCAGGTATTCCACCAGAATGATTAGGGGACTGGAACACCTTCCTTACCATCTGAGGCTGCAACGGTTGGGCCTCTTCACTCTTGAATGACGACGTCTAAGAGGTGACCTGATTGAAGTTTATAAAATCATGCACGGTGTGGACAAAGTAGATAAGGAAAAACTGTTTTCCCTATCGCATAACACTAGAACTAGGGGACACTCCATGAAACTTTTCGGTACTAGTTCTCAAACAAATAAGAGAAAGTACTTTTTCACCCAGAGGATTACTGGTCTATGGAACTCCCTGCCAGAAGAAGTGGTGACAGCTGTCAGTCTTGACAGCTTTAAGAAAGGATTAGACAAATTCATGGAGGACAAGAGTATCAATGGCTATAATTATGGATACTTAAGGACAACCTCCGGGTTGGAGAGATAGGCAGGCTCTCTCTCAATATCATTTCCAGGGAATCCTAAGAAGGCATCTGCTTGGGAATACCCTGAAGGAAATGGTGAGCCACTGTGTGAGACAGAATGCTGGACTGGATGGGCTGTGGCCTGTTCCAGCAAGGCTGTTCTTATGTTCTTATGTACTTCCTTCTATTGACTGCTGTAGATCATGTTTATCTTCATATTGATCCTCTATCTGCACTATAATACTCTGGTTCCTGTCAGCTGAACGATTCCCCAGTGGTATCAGCAGTCCCTAGGATGATTAAATTAATACTATAGTCTTCAGACACTTGAGGACTTGTAGCATATCAGGGCTACAAAACCCCAATGGGACGGGCAGAGCATAATTCTCAAAAATGCTAACCATTGCAGAGGAAGGGGATAATTTTCACTAACATCCCATTGGTAAATGTGACCACTACTTGAGTATGGAGGCCATTGAAATATAGGTACTCCACATTTATCAAGTCACTTAAAGTAAGAGCTTTTTGGAAGGCAGTTTCTAAGAGATTTTTAAAATGCAGTTTGCATTTGTGCTGTTAAACGAACCCTGGTGGTTTATGGTAGTTCAACAAAAGTAACTTTTGTCTATTCAAGACTAGTCTCCAGTTATAATCTGTTGTAATTCCACCCTGTGAAGTTCTAGTTTTCAACAAGACATGCGTCTGTGAATTCTATTCAGTAATACCTCATACAAAGTCCGCTTCGTACAACATCGAATTCATACAACATCGCCTAATTCCTTGGAAAAGGTTGCCTCATACAAAGTCGCTGTGACTTTGTATGAGGCATTGGGGTTTTTCCCAGGTTGCATTGTGTCTGGGCAGTATAAAAAGCAGAACACATGCATGCATTGCTCTTGTGGGTTTTGCATGAGGCGAAGAGTGTTTAGGAGTGGTTTTCAGAGCAATTTTGGATTTTTTTGATTTTTTCGTCAGAATTTTTGGAAGCATTTCTGGGATTTTTGTAGCATTCTTCAGGATCTTGGACCATTCTTTGGCACAGTGGAAAGGTAGGTAAATGAGGTTTTCTGTTTCTGATTGGCTTGGGGTTGGGATGTGGATAGGGGAGGGCACTTTTTTGGTGTTTGCTGCTGTGGTTTTTAAAAACATTGCATGTTCTATAATTTTTCCTATGTTGGTCTTTTGGGGGGCACTGTTTGGTGGGTGGCCAATTGTTTGGTGTTTTCTGCTGTTTGGATGATTAACACTGTGCTGCATGATGGAACATGTTGGCATCCATTTTGTCCTTGCTTCCATCCAGTAATTGTTTACAGAAGCTTGTACAAAATGGAAGATCGACCGCATGACTGCAGATTAACACTGTGCTGCATGATGGGACATGTTAACTTTTAAACCAGCACTTCATAAAGTTTTCAAAAGTTACAAACTTGTTGTTTGGTTTGTCCCCTAAAATCAGGGTTGTTTCACATGTTTTTGTAATATATTTAGCCTTTAGAGAATGATTTCTTAAAGTTCTGTCAGTTCGTTGTCTGTTTCCTTGACTTTGCCCTGAAGTCTGTGCTGTTACAGTACAATGTATCTCTATGGAAACGACGTTGTATGAGGCATCGCAGCAAGGATTTGGGCGTTGTATGAGGCATCGCAGCAAGGATTTGGGTGTTGTATGAGGCATCGCAGCTAGGATTTTGCATGCCTCATACAAAGTCCAAATCCGTATAATGTCCAAACTTGTGGAACCAAGTTTGGACGTTGTACAAGGTATCACTGTATATCCTATATCCACACCCACCTATTCTATAATGTGAGAATGAGAGGCTGAGAGACTTCTCATGTTCATGCTGGGAGCCCATTCTTTTGTTACATTCTGAAATGAAATACAGGTTTCCCCCCCCATTCTGAGACCTACTGTGTGTCTTGCCAAGCAGGCCAGTACACAAGCCTGATGGACTCAGGTTCTTAACTTAACATAACTGAAACAGAACAGGAAACATAAGCAAGAACATAAGCAAGCAATGCATACCAAGCATAGATTCCCTTCTGTCCCTTCTTTAGCTACCTGGGAGCCTGGGGTAGGCAGCAGGGCACCTCTGGTATTTCTTATAGAGAGAGAGCTCCAGAGTCTGGAGGCTAAGCCTCAGCTAGGGTGTTCTCTCATCCTCCTTGGCTCTATGCCCATCATTTGAGAGATGTATAGATATCACCTAACCCAAAAAATGGCGATCTGGTATGGGCTAATTGGTGTAACATTCTTGGAGGTGGGTTGCATCAGATTCATTACTGGACATTATCAGTCAAGAACATCAGAAAGGGTTACTATGACCTGCCTTATCCCTTTCTTATTCTGTCAGGAATTTTCCCCTTTTTATTAGACATTTAAGGTGTGGGTTCAATTATCAGTCAAGGACATGGATGAGTTCAGAGTAATGTCAGTCTTGACAGCTTTAAGAAAGGATTAGACAAGTTCATGGAGGACAAGGCTATCAATGGCTATAATTATGGATACTTAAGGACAACCTCCGGGTTAGAGAGGTAGGCAGGATATCTCTCAATGCCATTTCCAGGGAATCCTAAGCAGGTGAAGGCATCTGCTTGGGAATACCCTGAAGGAAATGGTGAGCCACTGTGTGAGACAGAATGCTGGACTGGATGGGCTGTGGCCTGTTCCAGCAAGGCTGTTCTTATGTTCTTATCTTATCTTTCCTGTCTTCTCCTATCAAAAACTTCCTGTCTGCTCTCACATCTCTATCTTACTAATTGACAAGCTTAACTGGGGAACATTTCTTTTCCAGTCAGCAAGCCCTTTAAAAGCAATAATTGAGAAGAATGCAAATCCTGTTTCTTAGTACAGGTTCATTTATTTTTTAACCAGTTTTCAGAACAAGAAAAGGGAAAATGGCAGTTCCATGTTGATCTCCTAGAAATCACAAAAATCTCCCACAAAGCCCATTATCTCCAGGCACTACACGGCAGATACATGAAACTATGGATAACAGTGAACCTTATATTTAACCAATATACCTCAGTAACAGAAGTGGGGAAGGGATTTTAAATTACTGTTGTTCTACATGAAAGCTACCAATATATCTGCCTCCATTATTTTCACTACATTCTCATTATACTGCAGACAGTTGCCTCAGGTGGCCAGCTCTAACAGAACCTGTAATTTAAAAAAGAAAATAAAAGTTATGGTGACTCAGGGCATTGGAGCAATGGGATATTAATATTTTGTATAAATAAACCCCTGCCATCTCTACTGAAAAAGACCCAGTAAGCAGATAGTATGGAAGACTCTAGAAAGCAGCTACCAGTCATAGCAGACAATAGTGAGTCAGATTAATAGGAACATCTAGCATAGAATAAGAGTTTGCAATGCTTCTTATAAGGTAGGATAGCAAGTGCCCATACCAGTAATAATAGCATCTTTTCATAGATGAACATTGAGTGGGTGCATTCTTGGTGGATGTGGTACACTCCATACTCATGTTTCCAAATTACCATATTTTTAGACCATAAGACGCACCTGACCATAAGACGCACCCAGTTTTTAGAGCAGGAAAACAAGAAAAAAAATCTGAACCAAATAGTACTGTATGTATTTGCACCACCCCTGCAGGGGAAATGGGCAGGCAGGCAAATTGCACTGAGAAAGGAAGTGATGCGCTAGCCTAGCCTCTTGCTCTCCCTGCAACCAGGAAGCATGGCTTCCCCCTCCATTTTGACAACATTGGAGCAGGGACACATGGAGCAGGGACACATGGAGCAGGAACAAGAAAGGTAAATGAAACCCTTTCTTTTTATGCTCAGGTTTGGTTTCCCACTTAAATGCATTGGGAACATACAAACAGAAAAGCTGTAGAATACAAGAAATTGATTTCCAATGCATTTAAATGGGAAACCAGTGCATCTCTGGGAGCTGCACGGGTTACCAGTTTGTCTCCGGGTGCAATTCAAAGGTGCTGGTAATGACCTTTAAAGCCCTTCATGGTAGTGGGCCAGGTTACCTAAGAGACCGCATCGCCCCAAGAGAGCCTGCCTGCCTCACTAGGGCGGACTGGAGGGGCTCTCTCAGTGTTCCATTGGTTAGAGGGGCTCGCCTCTCTAGCACAAGGAGAAGGGCCTTCTCCGTGTCTGCCCCAACTCTGTGGAACCTCCTGCTAGCAGATCTACGGCTGCAGACAGAATTGCTGCCCTTTAGGAAAGGGCTGAAAACCTGGCTGGCAGGGCAAGTATGGGGGGCCGATGGGGTGCTGACTCCCGCTCATTGGTGCTGTTAGAATTATTGGTCCTTTTAATTGATGGGTGGGGAAGGGAGGGTCATTTTTAAATTCAGATTGGTTTTAAATTGTTTCCTATGTCATTTTATTTCTTTTTTTAGTAAAGTTTTTAAGGGGGTGCATATAATATTTATGTGATGGTGCGCCGCCCTGAGTTGCCCTAGGGCAAGTGGGTGGGATATAAATCCATATATATAAATAAATAAATAAAATTGTGATTTGCAACCTCTTGTGGCCACCTGTGGTAATGGCCCGCCAAACATATGTTTTTCTTTTCCCTCTCCTGAAGCTGAACTGCACCGGAGCAGTAGTAGTGGCGGCGGTGGTGGAGGTCTTCGGCCAGTCGTGGCTGTTGTAAGATATCCTTTTATAACAGCCTTGCTGGACAGCATTTGGAGTATAA
Organism: Bradypodion ventrale; assembly: GCA_035047345.1. Taxonomy (NCBI): domain Eukaryota; kingdom Metazoa; phylum Chordata; class Lepidosauria; order Squamata; family Chamaeleonidae; genus Bradypodion; species Bradypodion ventrale. The sequence goes on from JAWDJE010000003.1 coordinate 254,804,624, forward strand.
GATGCACCCTCATCCCCCTCCCCACTTTTTTGGGGAAAGTGCATCTTATGGTCCAAAAATATGGTAAATCCTTATTAGACTGCTTGAACAGGATTTATTTCAGTGGTCACTATTTCAGAATGTCATGCTTGAGGTAGTAGAAACTGGGTTTGTCAACCAACTAGTTGTTGGGGGGGGGAGGTTAAAAAAAGATTTGCCTAACAAGAAGCCACCCAGAATATAAAAATCTCCTAGATGGGCATGGTATAAATATAATAAATAAATAAATAAATTGTTGCAGGCTAAATAAGTTTCATAGAAAGTTGGGATTGGCCCAAATTCACAGACGTCAACTAAATGACTTCTCCACTTGTATGGGTCAATCTCCTATTTCTTTTTTTTTTACTTACCTCTGTTGACCTTCATGACTGATGGTATTTGGATGTTAAGCAGTAGAACTTCTTTCTTCTACTGTTCTGTGATGGAAGGGAACTACCCATATTTATTCGAGTATAACGCGCACTCGTGTATAACGCGCACCCCTAATTTTCCATGAAACCTCGGTATAAAATTTTCTCGGCTAGCTGCTCAGTTTCCATGCATTTCAGCATGATCAACAACTTTGAGCTTGAACGAAGCGTCATATGCACAACATTTACGCTTGATACCCTGAGATGCCATCTAAAGGGGAACCAGTTATATCGGTGAAAAAGAGCACGCCTTAAAATATTGAGGGAGGGGGGGATAATCAGACCCACCTGTTGCAGAAAATGCAATCCGAAACGAGCACTTCTGACCCCCAGGAGCCTCGCTCGAACTGCGAGCTACCTCCGGGCCACGCCTCGTCTCCCGCGCCACCCAATCAGATCCCGTCAATTTCTTCAAAGCCACCCCCCGCCTCCCCTTCACCCGCCGCAGCAATAGACAGCCGACCCAATTCTAAAAAGGAAGTAAAAGAGGCTCGTTTATAACGCGCACCCAGTCCTCGTGTATAACGCGCACCCAAACTTTGATTTCTTTTTTTGGTATAAAATTTTGCGCGTTATACACGAATAAATATGGTAGAGATTACAATGCTTGACATCGTTGTTATGAGAAGAGTAATCTTTTAGTTTCCGAAAGAGGTTTTTCAGCTGGATGCAGAAAATAAAATGGTATCTTTCCTCCACCACTCCCACACAAGAAAACCAACTGAATTGGGAGATGAAATTCATGTCAGCATTGCTTTTGGACAGCATCATGCCTGAGGTAATCACAAAAGTTTGAAGCTTCAGGGCAAGAGGGTGTACAGAATCTCTAGTCCCCATTATTTCACAGGAAAAAACACAAAGCACTGCCCACTGGCACATACTGGCAGAAATTTTATTTTGTCTCATGGTTGGCATTTGCCTCAAGCCAATGGAAAAACATTCAAAGAGAACTGAATTGACCTCTACAAGCTTTGGAGCAAGAACAATTTCCCACAGTGCTAATTCAACTTTCTTCAATCACAAATTTCCAATGAAGTAATTTAAATGTACTGTATTTGATTATGGAAGTTATCTTGTATGTGATGGTGTCTCAAAGTTACTCTTCAAATTTAAATTTCTCTGAATCAAAAACATTTTAAATATTGTATACTCTAGTCACACCAGCTCAAATGTTATCTATTTATGAAATTGTGCTTATCATTGTTATTTTAATCAGGTTAGATGCCACTAAATGGAACCATTAGTGGTCTGTTGCTGCTGCTGCTGCTGCTCCTGCTGCTGCTGTTCTAATAAGTAAGGTTCAACAGCTACATTGCCTAGGAAGATTTTTAAAAAGTCTAATCAACAGGCTTGCGTTGAAAATATCAGACTGGGAAATAACATAACATAATTGTGTCAATTAACAGCCAGAACAATCATTTGTTTGGCCGTTCATATTTCCTGCATCATAAACACATGGCTGAAAATATTTTTTTAAATAAAAGACATCTGGGGATGAATACCCATAATGGGAAAAAATTGCCTCACCATAATTTTATTTTAGTTGTGCTTTCCTTGATGCTTCCTGATTATATAAAGAGAAAACAAAATACAATATTATGATATTTTATTCAGTTCTATGTACATTCAAGCAAATATAAGTAAAGTTCCTTTTCAGATCTTGCAACTTCAATATAGCAAAGTCTGGAGTGAAAGTGGAAGGATGAGAGTGAGTGGCCCCTGGGTATTCCTTGTGTGTTGAACTACCTTGAGCATACAAATAGCCTTTGTAGTCAAGAGCAAGATGCACAATCCCAGGATGCCACCAGAAGAAGGGAACAGTCAACTATTTCTGTATATTCTCTACTGAGAACACCTTGGAAAGATGTTGCCATAGGTCAGAGTTGACTTGAAGGCATTCATAATTATTATACCACCTGTAGAGACATTTCTCAATTGTTTTCAGAACTCCTGTTCAGAAAAAATCCACATTGGCTTGCATTGTTTTCAAAATGCTTGTAAAATGACCACTTTATAATGTACTCCTGGACTTTGCCTGGGATTGATATCAGACTGACTAACCTGTAGTTCTCCAGTTCTTCCTTTTTGCCCTTTTTGAAGATGGAGACAATATTAGCCCTCCTCCAGTCATATGGTACTTCACTCATCCTCATACGTATCAAGTATCCCAGGTTGGCTGGGATTCCCCGTATTTCTGTGCCGCTTCAGCCACTTGCCATCCGCCGCCATCCCGTAATTTGACCAGTGGGGGGAATAGTTACTGTGCATGCCCTTCTGCACAGAAGCCTTCTGCGCATGCATAGAACCCTTCTGCACAGAACCCTTCTGCACATGCGCAGAACGGTTCTATGCATGCACAAAAGGATTCTGCGCAGGTCCCGTATTTTTCGGAGCCACGCTTGACAATATACTCATCCTCTGTGATTTCAAGCAAATGGACAGTAGTTCTGACATCTCTTCTTCAGCCAGTTTCTTCTTTATTCTTGGATACAGTTTCTTCTTTATTCTTGGATATAGTTTATCTGGCCTTGGGGATTTGAATTCATTCAAAGTAATAAGATATTTCTTGATTATTTGTTTATCAATCTTGAGGTGCAATCCTGCCTCTGTACCGCACATTTGCCTGGGTCATATACTAGCTTTTGGAAAAAGACAGAGCTGAAGTAAGAATTGAAAACTTCTGGCTTTACTTTGTCACCTGTAATCATTCGTCCATCCCCATTGAATAGGTAAGCCGCTGTTTCTTTTCTGTCTTTCGCTATGCACAGACCTGTATAATCCTTCTTTGTAGCTTTTAGCATCCCTTGCTAACTCAGCTCATTCTCAATATATAAGGAGAACCAGTTCTGTATTTCACAGTCACATGAAAATATCATTTGACTTCTATCTGACCTTCTGCTTTTGTTCTCATTTAGATTCCTACTGAGTCACAATCACAAAGGTTTTCTTTAATGTTAATCTTTTGTATATGTCATTTGAACAACATGTTCCTGTCTACTGCATAAAAGAAAAATCACACTTCTTGATGTTCATCTCCTATTCTGCAGTCCAGGAAGAGATTTAACACTGCATCGAACAATCTCTTATTTAAAACACACACAAATATACAACAAAAATGTTTTCATGCTTTACTCCCCTGGCCCGGCCGGTCAGTGGGAGTTGCAGCAGCTGGCCTTGCGGCTCCAGGGTTTCAAAAACGCTGCTGCCATCACCACCGTGAAGGCTCCGCGCTCCTCCCTTGGCCCGGCCATGTGAGTCACTACCGGCGCTCTGCCAGCCAACACCTTCTCGGTTCTCCCTTTGGTCTGGTCAACCTTGGGAGTTGCAGCTGGTGGTCGTTCCCACGGCTAGGGCAACAGGAGCCATCATCAACATAGTTCCAGCTGATGTCATGGCCACCGCTTAGAGTTGGTTGTGATGGGATGGAAGGCATCGGGACTATTCAGATCTACAGCTTTGTCAACCTGCCGGGTTTTGAAGGCAGGCAGCCACAGCTGATTTTTCATTACAGTCTGGGATGTTTTTGGGGTGGGTCAGGACGTGTCGGGACAATTTCCATCTTAATGCCCCGACCCTTGCCACCTGTACGGATTTGAGGACTGTGGTGGTAATGAGCGGTATTGAATGGCTGGACTTTATTACCCCTCTCTGTTTGGACTTGTTTGCGGCTGGGTTAGGGAGGTTATGGTTTGCGCTTTATTATATTATATTTGTTAATTTCTGTTATTACTGATTATTGTATTATTATTGTAATTGATTATTATGTTTTTTCTTTATTATTGTGTTATGTATTATTGTATTGTCGGATACAGTATATATATGTTGTGATGGCCGCCTTGAGTCGGCTTCGGCTGAGAAAGTGCGGGATATAAATTATTATTATTATTATTATTATTATTATTATTATTATTATTATTATTATTATTATTATTATTATTATTATTATTATTATTATTATTATTATTTACCTAAGGGCTGGTCCGACTGTGCCCGATGGGCTCCTGAGAACCAACAATCTTGGGATGCACTCACCTCTGATATATTGGTTTTAAAAATACTGTAGCTCAGTCAGTACCTTTGTGCTTTATAAGGGCTGTGGAAGGGAGTTTTATCATGTTTGGGCTTTTCCAGTACCCCTGCCCACATGAACTTTTTCTTCAGCTTTCCTACCCCAAAATCTCTCTTCTGTCTGAGGTTCATTGGCAACATTGTCATCATATGCACTCATGGCAAGAAAATGGTGGAGAAATTCCATTAGGACTTCAATGTTTTTCTATTTTCACCAGCATACGCGGATGAATAAATAGCTGGATTGTCCTGACACAGTTTTGTCTAGATTGTGCTAATCAGGGGCATTTTGAGGTGTGGAATGTTATTTCTGGCCCATGTAAGCATCAACCACCCCACAACTGAAGGAACCTTATTTAGCAGGATCAAGTTTTCTTATGAGCAAATCACTCAACATGTAATATATATTGCAACATCATACCATATGTTTTAGGCTGCAGTGGCTCAAGTGGCTAAGACATTGACTGGGAGGCGGAAGGTCAGCAGTTTGATTCCCGAGTACTTCAGGATGGAATGAACTCCCGTCTTTGTCCCAGTTCCTGCCAACCTAGCAGTTCAAAAGCAAGACATTGCAAGTAGATAAATAGGGGCCACTTTGGTCGGAAGGTAACAGCGTTCCGTGCACTCCAGTGTCTAGTCATGCCTGCCACATGACCATGGAAACATCTGCAGAAGCAGACAGCACTGGCTCTTTGGCTTTGAAACAGAGATGAGCACTGCACCCTAGAGACAGATACGACTGGCTTTTGAGCAAGGGAAACCTTTACCATATGTATTAACATCTTTAAGCTCATTGTGGAAGGATCTTCTCCCCCTGAAGATGATAGACGTGTTAAAGATTTCTTGGTATATATTGTGTTTAGACATTTAATCTTGGTTTAAGGCTCACAGCCAAATTTGAGAATGTTATTTTATTACAATTTTGTCAGAGGGCATGACTTTACTTTAATTTCATTTTATTGTCAAGAGGCAAATATCCTTCATCAAATTCTGATGAAATATTCAAAAAAGTGACATTACCAGAGCAGTTTTGATATTTAACTTTATCACTCCTCTACATTCTTCTTGCAGTAAAAGATATTTAGCAACTATTCCTGCCTCAAATGTGGTTGTTTTTTTTCATCGTTTGCATTTGCACCGTTTGGCCCTATTCTTGTGTATATCAGTGTTTTTACTGCAGCTTAGATGTAAAAGCTTCCCTTTTCCCCATTACATTAACAATTTTATGTTCCAATAATGCTAATTAAAACTGCTATGCATTTGACTTTGCTCCATCTTGCACATGTAAAAACTCATTAATGAGCAATACAATACTATGCAGTGCTGCTTAATTTGATTTTTCTTCCTGCTCAAAATCAATTCTCTTCTGTACCTCTTTAGTTTATTAACTCCAAAGAACATTAGGCCATTGTAATAGATGAAACAGTGTTTGTAATCCTATTGACATCCTTCTTTTGTTCTAGAGGGTTGCTCTTTTATAGAATTTTCTTATTCTTCTTTCAATACTCTTCTGTTTTCCATGCTAACAAGTATTATTTTGATCCTTTCTTCAATTGGTAATCATTAAAAAAAACATTCAGTACTCATTGGAACACCCCAAACAGCAGAGACTCTTGTGGTCTCTTAAGGCCTAACAAATAATATTAGGCATACACTTTTGTGCACTTATGCATGGTTATATAAGAAAATATCATGAATAGAATTGTTGTGTTTTATTCTTTGACAAAAAGCTCTTGAAAATAATACAATGTAACACTCTTCAGTAGTCCAAATAAACTGTAAGGACAAATTACTGTCAATTTCTTTCAAAACCTTTGAAACCTAATCCGGTAATTTTTGGTTTTTCGGAATAATCTTCATCAGAAGTATTTGTGAAGGATTTTGCAACATTGGGAACTATTTGAAAGACACTATATGAAGAATTTTGGACAGTAAGATGTTACTCATTGCATATATTAGTTTATAATCATTTTGTGAAGAAACAATTTTTCATTTTGGTTCTCAGTGAGAGTTATAACTGAGTCCTTACAGTTTATTTGGACTACTAAAGAGAATTACATTGTATTATTTTCAAGAGCTTTTGCCAAAGAATAAAACACAACAATTCTATTCAAGATATATTATTGTTGCCTCACGTTGGGTTTTTTTTTTGTGGTTCTGGATATACTTACCATTTGGACGGATTCTTTGTTGGTTATATAAGAAGGCACTGTAAGAAAGTGTGTAAGTGACACTATAGTAGAACTTTCGTCAGTATGGTAAGCCTTTAATCAGGAGCAGATAAAACTGGCATGGGAAAAGTCTAGTTCAAGGTGGGCCACACATGGTTAGTCAACTGTAGCCAAATTACTTTAAAAAAAAAAATTAACAAGTTATATTTCCAAGCAATCTGCTTTCTCTTATGGTCTGTTAGCCAGAACTGTGTATCCTTCCAAAAACTGCCTCTGCCTGGGAAAATGCCATGAAAATGGTACTGGCTTACAATACCTGAAACAATTGTAACAAAACCACAGAATCAAAATAAAGGAAGCTTAAAATTTGTGTGGGCTTCCATTTTCTCATATCCCAGGGTATAATCTACATCACCAGTTCTGGCACCATGGTGATTAATGAACATAACTCATTTTAAAAATAATAATTAGGTTTTTCTAATGTTTAGCCCTGAATCACATTCAAAAATGAAGGCCTTTCTTGAAAAGTTTTGGTCTACAACTCTCATCATCCTCATTCAGCATTGCCAATCACAAAAGATCGCAGGATTTGTAATCCAAGTCACCTGGAGGAAAAAATGTACGTCAGCTGTGTTCTAAAAGAACGAGAATTGTCTGCAGTATCCATGGGACATTTATCCCAGGAGGGACCTTCTGCATGCAAACCGAGGTGCTTTTATCACTGAACTGAGGCTCTTCCTCATGCTTTCCTTCAGGATTGCTCAAAGAAACATAGAAATCAGCCCAAATTATGTATCCAATTGTTCCAGCACTTTTCATCTCTCTCTCTCTCTCTCTCTCTCTCTCTCACACACACACACACACACACACACACACACACACACACACACACACACACACACACACACACACACTTTTTATTATTGACATGATGGTCTCTATTCACAAAGCATGTGTGGTTGTATGTGTCTTTTACAAAGAGAAAGGATTTTTTTACAAAAAGAAGGACCTCTTTTTACAGCAGAAGGAGGGTGCATTGGGCGAAGATCATTAATACCATTTTATCATTTACGTATAATCTACCTTTGTCCCAGAGACAATCCTAGGCATTTTACAATATTAAAACCATCCATATGCTCTGTTGCCTAGGTCACTGTATTTCATCCAGACCAGTTCAGTTTTGTTCACTCTATCCAGACTATGAGGAAATTGTTTGTGACAACACCAAGTACAGTAAGATAAATTCTGAAGAGGAGTCAGCTCTCTCTCCATCCACTCAGACTTTGTGTCCTAAAATAAGAATACCTTTGATACATGAATGTTCCAGCTGTGAGAAGGGGAAAATATGGCTTCCCTAGTCATGATGTCTAGTACAGCCTTAAAAGAATCTCTGAGCCACTGTGCAATTCATGTGCACAAGTGAAATGCTGTGAATGTGGGAGAGCAAATCTGACATCTAAACAACAGGTTCTAGTCAATGTTGGTTTAATATTTAAACTACAGATAAAAGAAAAGGTATTGTTGTGTCATATATAGCCATCATTTAGCTACCTTATAATCTAATGGTTTAGGTATCTGGCTGTAGAGCCAGAGGTTGGTGGCTGGGTTTCCCACTGTGCCTCCTGTTAGAATAGCCAGCCTTTATGGCTTTGGGCAAGCTATGTAGTCCCAGAAAAAGGGAGTGGTAAAACCACGTCTGAGTATTCTCCATCTGGAAAGCCCTTGAAAGGAATACCATAAATCAGAATTGATATGACAGCACTCAATAATTAGATTATTATTAATCTAATTGTGATGCAGTTGAAAATGGCCTTTAGCCCTGGGTGCCTAATCATGCAAGGAAGCTTATTGCAGTATGATCTACTTTGTTCAGTCTTGTAGACCCAAGGGTATCTTATAGCTAGGAAGGCCAGGTGTCCTCCTGCTCCAGCAAGCACTGAGGATGGATAATAGACTGAGTAGGCAAACATGTCACTGTGTCAAAGTCTTTCCCATTCTGGTAAGATGTGTTGTGTTTCCATTGAAAATATACATTTTGTCAGCTTGTATCTCTGTCCAAAAAACACATTCTATTGTTCATTTGTTCATTCATTTTTCGCAGGACAGTTTTGGAGGAGAAAGGATACATGAATTTGAAAACCTCTATTCATCTTTGATTTTTAAACTGAAACTCCCTTGTGACACACACACACACACACCAATGCAAAGTACAGTAATCAAAATTCAGGATCATGACACATCATGGAATTTACAAAGGGCTTTCCTGTAATGTCTATATTACAGTAACCTTCCTTTTTCACAGCTTGCACATATTTTATCTTTAATTAACACCTCACCTCTCCTTAGATCCTTTCTTCTTGCTCCGAAACAAGCGGGTCCAATTTCACCTACTCTTCCCTTTTTATATCTCTCTGTCTGGATCCTGCCAGCTGCAGAACACTCCACAGAGATTAGACTGTTTGTTCCTTTATGCTTTATGAAGATGAGCCAGGCCATTAATGTCAGTGAGGATAAAACCCACTTGTCTTTAAATTTAAATAAATCTCTTGCATTTATGAGATTGCATGGGTCTGACAGTCTCTGTGCTGACATACTTTTCCTAAGTACGTACAACTCAAGGACACATACACACGCATGCATACACACACACACACGCACACACATGCATTCTCTCTCTCTAAAGCAGGGGTTCCCAAACTTTTCCTGCCATGGGCCTGACCACGCCCCCTCAGTCAGCTGAGCAGGCTGGTCACATGGTTCTTCCCAATGGCGTTGTCATCATCACATGCATTTGCACCATGTTTCCGGACGTTTTTCCCACCTCTGTTGCTTCCCTTGGAGGAGTGAGTAAGGAAGGAACATTTGTGTGCCATTTTCGAACGTTTTTGCTGCATTTCCCCTACATTTCAGTACAAAAATGCAGCGATTTTGGCACTTCCAGTGACGTCAGGTCACTTTCAGCATTGGTGGCTAGACGAATTCAGCCAGGGGACAAGATCCGGTCTGTGGGCTGTAGGTTGGGAATCCCTGGTCTAAAGAGATGGTTTCCTATCAGTGCACTGTGGCCCCTGTAGCTCATGCAGGGTAGAGAATAATAATCTGCATAAAAATAGGATTAAGCAGAAGTACAGGGACCCAGGTTTAAGTGTTGTCAAAATGGAGGAATTGAGCAGCTGAACTCATAATGAGTTTTGAACTCAAAAGTTACATGACAAATGCAAATCAAGATTATGGAGAACGCTTATTGTGAAAATTAATTCTATACTCAGAAGCCAACCTTTTTTGTGATGTTTTTAGAATGGTCCCTGTAATCTCTATGTCTCAGTTCAAGTAAACAAATTTTAAATGTGTGGAAGTAAAAGACTGGCATGTCTTATTCCTGTCTTCTGGATTTCCTTCCATTTTCCTTGTAGTCTGTCCTGTGCCATTTTTTAGGTTGTATGTTTTTTTGGGGGTAAGAATCTGCTTCATATTTCTTTGTAAAGCATGTGGTATATGAAGAACACTTAGGTATGGTATGTGCATCTACAGAAATCTCATGCCAGTCAAGTTCTTCGGCCTTCTCATTTATAGTTTCTTCCTGATGGAGTGATCTCCTTGTTGACATTAGATAGGCTGCTGACTGAAAACTTCCTTGTCAGCCCAAACATTTTCTCTATCTCCAGTCTACTCCATTACTCTGAACAATTTCATTGCTTTTAGTGACTCAGGGCTGCAGTAGCTCAATTGTTAAGAAGCTCACCTTGTTAACTGGAACTCTGGAAGTCAGCAGTTTGAGACCTGGGCACTGCATGACGGATTGAGCACCCGTCTCTGTCCCAGCTCTTGGGGACATGAAAGAACCTCATTTGGGCATTCCCTGAGTGGAGTTTCTCCAACAAAAATCCTTTCAACCTAAAATAATTTCTGTCATGAGGTTGTTGTTGTAGCCGCCGTCGCCGTTGTTGTTGCTGTGAATGATTTTATGATATTGCTATTTTATCACTGTTTTACTTTATTAACATTGCAATACTGAAAATCGCTTTGGAATTTTAATGAAAAGTGGCATACAAGATGTTTTCAATGAATACATAAATTAAATACTGACTAATGTTTAACAGCATCCTATCCCAAAATGAAAGAAAGATTATCAGCCTTATGTTTACTGTGCCAATCACAGAGCAACAGCAGTGTCACTGTTGACTAGAATAGATTGGAGTAGGCTAAGGGCATCTACATGGGCATTCATCCCACTTTTTAGGGCAGTTTTTGTGGCAGGTTGATCCACTTTTTATTGTGGTGTCCACATGTGTTGGGTAGATTAGAGCTGCTTCTGGTGTAAACTTCCAGTATTGTTCAGCTGGCAAGGTGTTGTTCAGTGCTGGCATGGTAAAAACGTTCTCTGGTTATATGAGGACGGTTAGGGGAAGTGTATTTCCCTCTTAAATTCAGTAGATGATTACTGCAGCACTTCATTAATCATCTAGCCACCCTGAGTCGGGTTCACCTGTTTGGGTGGCATAGAAATTTGAACTATAAATAAATTAATGTAAATCTACTGAACCGAATTTTAAAATTTTGATTTCCGCTAACCATCCCCAAACAATCAAGGGAAGTGTTTAATTTGCCTCAAGAAGAGTAGATAAAAGAGCAAAGTGCAATTTGCACATCGGGATCATGCAAAATTGATTTTGCAACTCCTCACCACCTCTTCATCTCATACTACACTGGCCTAAAATTGGCCAGTATAAACAGGACCTGGGATAATACCCCCCTTTTTTTGGTACTTTGTGATTTTGAAAAGAAGAATCGCTAGTAAATGTGATATTTACCTATTCATAATCTGCAGTGGTATAGTCCTCTTTATCCTTTTATGATTCCATTTCATTCTACTACATCTTTACCTATAAGGTGGGACGTTAACCATTGGACTCTGGCATACATGCCCGCACCCATCCATAGTATCCTGTACTGAGCTGCCTGCACTCACCTTCACCTGGCCCGCAGAGCGCTGCAAGGGTCCCGCAATCAGCAGTGGGGCAACAGCCCTATGAACGCAAACAAAACAAAACAACTTCAATTCCCAACATCCTCCGTGCTGCACCACCCCTCAGCCAATCAGGCTGACAGGTGAGAGCAAAGAGAACATTGGGAAATGCGGCATGCCAAATAGAAACTGAGCCGCAGGGAAAAAAAGCCACCGCACAAACGCGAACAAAATAAACTAAACTTCAAGTCCCAGCATCCTCAGTGCTGTGAGCACTTCGGCCAATCAGGCTGAATGGCATGAGTGCACAGAATGCTGAAAAAGCCAGTGCGTGAAAAATAAATTTAAAAACGCCTCACGCAACAGGAGCACAAGGCCCCCGCAGGTGAATGCAGCACCTCACGACACAACAACAACAAAACCCAACATGCAAAGCACCAAAATTAATAAAACACAAATAAATAAACAAATAATTAAAATAAACCCATTAAACAACAAAACAATAAACAACAAAATCAACAAAAAACACCTGAAATACCAAAGGCTAACAATAAACCATTGAAGCACACTAAAAACACCTATCTACAACACAAAAATACCTAACTCAGCAAACAATAATAACACAAATTAAAGAAAAAATATGGAAAAAAATAAAAAAATAACAACCAGAAATAATTAAAACACTTAAACACATCTAAAACCAACAATACAAACAAACAAACACTTTGTGGTGTTTAAGTAGAAACTCTCTACTTAAATCCCCAAGCCCAACACCACAAAATAAAAACAGAATAAACAATCAAGAAACACTTTGGGGGGATTTAAGTAGAAACTCTCCACTTAAACACCCCAACACAACACAACACCACAAAATCAAAACAAAAAAACCAGAATAAACAAACAAGAGCACTTACTAAACATGTCCTCCCTCCATGGAGACCGGAACTAAACTGAACAAAGAAAGGAAAATAGCAAAAATCTTAATAGCAGCCCCACCTAGAGGCCGGGAGAGTAAAAACAGCAAAAAAATATGTAAAAAATCAAAATGCCAAATTTAAATTAATTAAATCAAATAAAGTCGCAAACCACAAATGCAAAACACCCCCACCCAAACCACCCCTAACCAAAAAATCACAAATAAAAACTTTCCGGGAAGGCCGGGCAAACTATTCTAGTGTATATACAAGACTACTGTATTGCCTCCTTTCATATGCTGATATTACTCCTTTCTCCAATCTCCTTCTCTTTCTGAGTAAGTTTTTTCTCGCAAGATATTTGGGAAAGTCTATATCATATCTATTCGTGACTATTATATATAAGTTTTGCTTTTTAGAACATTTCTCCTTGTTATTTGAAGGCAGGATTCCAGATGTGTCATGATGGAAGCACAACATAACTGTTTGTTGTATTTGCAAATGCACTTGTGCTCACCATGAACACTTTTGACATATTATTGTGTTATGCCATTATGAGCACAAAGGAATATTAAGCACATGTTCAGGTCCTCACTGTTTGGAGGAGGAATATATTTAGTCTCTTGCACTGAAGCTATGACATTTCTGGAAGAAAACTAGCTTGTCTAAACCTGTATCAAGCACTTTGGTCCGCTCAATTAAGATGCAACTAGTTGAAGAACTTATTAGATATTTGCAGTCAGATGACACTGGGATCTTTGCATTTTGGATAATCAATTTTGTTTTCTCCAGGAAACCTATTCGTTAAATAGAAATTTAGCTAAATCTGAATACCAATTCTTTTGAAAACGAAGCCTATTTCTTGAGTAATTTGTTACTTCAAAAATAATGTGAAGCCATTTACTTGATCGGACTGAACTCACATGGGAAGTACTGTAAACGTAAGCATGGTTTCAATGTGTGCTAGGTTACTGTTCCCTTCATCCCTAACCAATATGTCATATGTTATGAGGGTTGTAGTCTGACTCACAAAGAAGGTGCCATGTTGGAGAAGGTTGTTTTATAGAGAAGGTGAATCCATTTTAGAAGGACAAAGAATAATGCTGGACTGTGGACCTTTTTGACTCCGTTTCGTAATGAGAACTTCACAGTGAGGTGAAGCATGCAATGATTTCTCCCCCACAGGGGTAACCAAAAAGAGGACATTCAGAAAGCATTCACAACCCAGCGCATTCCTCACAGACCAGGTGGTGAATTGTGTTAGCAACATTTTTCTCATGGTTTTGTTTTTAGTAGACAAGAAGAAGTCTGGCCCTTGGAGGATTCCAACCAAGTAGAAAATATTCAGAGGGCAAAAGCTATTTGCAGACAATACAGGATAGGGAGCAACTGGATTATTCTTAGCACCAAGCTAGACTCTGTGGCTTTATGTAAACTATGATTCACTGTCCTTGAGACTAGATGTTCTGCTTGGCTGGAGCACAGAACTTGAGTGATGCTCAGGCATTGTTAAAATTAGGACATTGTACACATGAGTAAATTTCAGGTAAGCAGAACAGTTTCTGGTCTGAGAGCCACATGACTGAAACTGAGGTACTTTGAAACAAATCTTTAACAACTCAGTCACACAAAAGAAATTGTCAAGTCTCCAGAACAATTAGAAAACCAGGCCTTCAAAGCATTTGACAAAATGTCTCCCATAAATAATTACTGAAGTTTTATATAAGCAGTTTTGGGAATTCAGGTAGTACCCTAAATTCAATTGAATATTAAAATGAAATACAGCACATAAGGGTAAAGGTAAAGGTCACCCTTGCTCGAAAGCCAGCCGTATCTGACTCTAGGGTTCAGTGCCAATCTCTGTTTACAGCCAAAGAGCCAGTGCTGTCTGCATCTGCAGACATTTCCATGGACATGTGGCAGACATGACTAGACACTGGAGTGCACAGAATGTTCTTTATCTTCCCACCAAATTGGTTGCTATTTATCTATTTACAATTTCTTGCTTAGGTTGGCAGGAGCTGGGACTGAGATGGAAGTACACTCCGCCATGCAGCACTTGGACTTGAACAACTGACCTGCTGACCATCCAAGCAAAAAGTACACTGAATGGCAGAGGGGTATGAATAACAGAAAAAAGACAAAAACCACTCAAGGAGCAAATCAAAGTTCTGTGTCTTTAAAGAATATATATTTGGTAAAGTATTAGCTTCATACAGTACTCCAAAATATCAAGATCCAAAAATCATGTCTTCAAATTGTCTTCAAAATTCATAGATAAATCAAGTGGAATTCTTCTTCTAATCTAAAAATCCAAGACAATATCAGTGGTGATATGAATAATAATAATATAGGGACAATGTAAATCCAAAGTACATCAAGACTGTTCCAGTATAACCAGCTTTTCACATATAGCTTCCTCAGGATAAAGATTCTGTAATATACGTTTGAACAGCCTCTAAATGTGTGTTCTATTAGTTAATTTGAAGACATGATTTTTGGATCTTGATTTTTTTGGAGTACTGTATCAAGCTAATACTTTACCAAATATATATTCTTTAAAGACACAGAACTTTGATTTGCTCCTTGAGTGGTTTTTGTCTTTTTTCTGCTGACCATCCAGTCATCAAGTTCAGCGTCCTAACCACTAAGACACCACAGCCCTACAACACATAAAGCCTGGCAGAATCCAGACCTTGGATTTTACTTTGTTTAAAAAAATTCTGTGTCCCAGAATCTCACAATCAATTTGACCATTCTGGTTGAGGAATTCTAGAGCTGTAGTCGGAAAAAGTAGCTTCCAAGTTCTGTCTAACACTGTGGGTCAAACTGTACATTACAGATTTCTCAACATTAGATGAGCTGAGAATACCTGATTATTATAGGACAGACTTTTCATACCTCTTACATTAGGTTGCTTTGTTTTTGTGATTGAGCGTTAAGAGTAAAGCATAGGATTTCTTAGCAAATATGATTTCATGAAAATGTGCCAGAATTGGGTCCCAAGAATGTTAATAGCTTTTTTAGAGTAATAGCAGGAGAAAGCAGGAGTCTGAGAGGATGCAGAAGATATTGCAATCAGCTTAGCATGCAGAGCGTTACCTTTTTACTGGTGGTGGAGAAAAATATGCACAGTTATGTATGTTAACTGTGTTTTCTGACATGAGCAGAATGTATCTTTTCTCATGTATCTATTCTTATGCAAATAAGTGGATTGAAAATGTGCACATTCTATTAGCCAATGGGCTTGTTGTAGGAGCGGAATGTATCTTTTCTCATGTATCTATTCTTATGCAAATAAGTGGATCAAAAATGTGCACACTCTGTTAGCCAATGGGCTTGTTGTATTATTGTTACTGTTACTGTTTATAGTGTATATAAGTCCGAGTTTTGCCCCATCCAAACTGTGTTCAAACCCCACTATTAAAGAGCTGAATTTCACTACTTCACTTGTCTGCTTCTTCATTCCCTGAACACCAAACTGGCGGCGAGGATGGAATGGCATCCCCACATGGCAGCAACATTGGCCCATTTGACCCAGCACTTCCAGAGAAATGGGCAACATACGAATGCCGATTCCGCCACGTAATGGTCTTACAGAAGATCACTGACGAAGACCAGAAGCACTCCTGTTTCCTCGCTCAGTGTGGTTCTGAGACGTTTGAGCTGGCAACCCACCTCATTCTTGCAAGGGACGGGGATGTGATGCCGCTCGCAGAAATCATGTCCGCACTGAGGAAACACCTGCAGCCAGAGGTCTCGATCTTCCCGGCCAGGGTGGCCTTCCACAGAAGGGAGCAGTGACCTGGGGAGTCCATTGCAGACTACGCCACAGCTCTGTGCATTGCAAGTGGAACAACATCGAAGAAGCACTCCGGGACTGTCTGCTGGCCGGCATGAGGGACGAAGATGCTCAATGTCACTTCATGATCAGGAAGATGCTAACTTTCAAGGCTGTCCTAGAAGAGGCGGTAGCATCTAAGGCCGCACGGTCCGACATTAAGCTTTTCTGGCATCACCACTCCACTACCAGTGCCACCGACTTAGCTGTGCAAGCTCAGCAAAATTCATCTTCATCCTCCTCAGCTTTGCCTGGTTCCACCTCTTCATCGGAGTCCAGTGACGCAGAGGGAGAAGTCCGAGTGGTCTGACGAAAGCACCGAGAGCACCGTGACGATCAGGAGAAGAAATTCCTTTGCAAGTGTGATGGCTGCAGAGCCCGGCATGACTGCAGGAAGTGCCCCTTCCGCACTGCGGAATGCCACAACTGCGGGCGACGAGGGCACATTGTTAAAGTATGTCAACAGCGAAAGCAAAGAACTCCAACACCTGAGTCCAAGAAGAGTCATCACCACAAAATGTCCACCGCCAAAGTGTCAGCAGAGCCTGAGCCATGCCAAGTGGGCATCGCCAGCGAGTATTTCTTCGCAGACCTGAGCCTGCAAGACATCCCATTCAAGATGAAGGTGGATTCAGGTACTACCTATTACATAATCCCACCGCATGAGTTTTTGAGAATTCCCTCTGCCTTTGGCCCAAGCTCAAATCTTTTAAAACTTCCCTTCGGAATGTGCAAGGTTGCCAGATTCCAGTCCTGGAGGTGGGAAATTTCGTGGTCAAATTCAAAAACATTCGCACCTCCTTGCCATTGGTTGTAGTGAAGCAGGGCACTAGCTGTCTAATTAGGACCCATTGGTTTAGGCCCCTGGGAATCCAGCTTTCTGGCATTCACGCAATAGACGCTGACCCAATCCAGGACATTTGTGCGGCACATCCTGAGATGTTCATAAAGGGTTTAGGGTTGTACAAAGGACCCCCTGTGGACTTTGAGCCTGACCCAACCATCCGGCCCATCCGGATGAAGCCACACCAGGTACCCTTTGCTTTAAAGGAGAAGATAGAAGCCGAGCTGGACAAACTGGTGGGGCAGGGCATCCTAGTGCCAGTGGACTCCGCAGAGTGGGAGACACAAATAGTGACTGCTTTGAAAAGTAATGGGAAGGTCAGGATATGCACTGACTACAAGTATACCATCAATAAAGCTATTCGCCCGAACGCATATCCTGTGCCCGTGGTAAGCCACCTTCTTGCCTCCTTGCATGGAGGAAATTGCTTCGCAAAACTTGACCTTGCCGAGGCTTACCAACAATTGACTGTGTCTCCTGCTGCTGCCATAGCCCAGACCATAGTAATGCATAGGGGGACATTTAAAGTAACTCGACTACAATTCGGGGTGAATGTTGCCCCTAGAATATTTCAATCTCTTGAAGAATGTATTTTAAAAGGTTTGCCTGGTGTCCTGCCATATTTTGACGATGTCCTGATCACCGCTAAGGACACCGTCGAACTAGCGGCCAGGCTCGACCGAGTCCTCTCACGTTTCGAGAGGACCGGTCTACGTCTCAGAAGAGACAAATGTGTGTTTTTGGCACAGGAAGTGGAGTTCCTGGGGCACCGAATTACATCCCAAGATATCATGCCCCCTGACTCCAAGGTGGTGGCCGTGCGAAATGCACCCAGGCCAAAATGTAAAGCCAAATTGCAATCATTTCTAGGATTGTTAAACTTCTATCACACTTTTCTCCATCGCAAAGCCTCAGTTGCCGAACCATTACAGAAAGATACAGTTTGGCACTGGGGTCATTGCCAGGAGAAAGCGTTCCTAGAACTTAAAAGGCTGCTATCTTCGGATGCTGTATTAACTCATCTTGATCCTAACAAGGAAGTTGTACTTATGTGTGATGCATCCCCTGTGGGGGTGGGAGCTGTGTTATGCCATGTACTAAATGACGGAAGGGAAGCCCCCATAGCATTCTATTCCCGTTCACTCTCTAAGCCTGAGAAAAATTATGCTAAGACAGACAGGGAAGCATTGGCAATCGTGGCTGGCACTAAGAAATTCCACAGTTACCTTTACGAAGACCTTTTACCATCGTAACTGACCACAAGCCCCTCCTTGGAATCTTTGTGAACGGGAAGCCCACACTTCAAATTCTGTCCCCAAGGACGTTGCGTTGGGCAATTTTCCTAAATGCATACAATTTTACTTTGGTGCACAGGCCCGGCAAGATCATCAGCCACGCTGATGCCCTGTCACGTTCTCCACTGCCAGGGGTCAGGGAAGCCAATTGCATGATCGAAAGCGACCACCAGGTCCTTATGATTGAGGCTTTCGACTCGCCCCCAGTCGTCCCCTCAGATGTAGCCAAGGCTACGGCCAAGGATGTAACAATGACATAAGAACATAACATAAGAACAGCCTTGCTGGAACAGGCCACAGCCCATCCAGTCCACCATTCTGTCTCACACAGTGGCTCACCATTTCCTTCAGGGTATTCCCAAGGAGATGCCTTCACCTGCTTAGGATTCCCTGGAAATGGCATTGAGAGATATCCTGCCTATCTCTCCAACCCCGAGGTTGTCCTTAAGTATCCATAATTATAGCCATTGATACCCTTGTCCTCCAGGAACTTGTCTAATCCTTTCTTAAAGCTGTCAAGACTGACAGCTGTCACCACTTCTTCTGGCAGGGAGTTCCATAGACCAGTAATTCTCTGGGTGAAAAAGTACTTTCTCTTATTTGTTTGAGAACTAGTACCCAAAAGTTTCATCGAGTGTCCCCTAGTTCTAGTGTTATGCGATTGGGAAAACAGTTTTTCCTTATCTACTTTGTCCACACCGTGCATGATTTTATAAACTTCAATCAGGTCACCTCTTAGACACCGTCGTTCAAGAGTTGAAAGGCCCATCCGTTGCAGCCTCAGATGGTAAGGAAGGTGTTCCAGTCCCCTAATCATTCTGGTTGCCCTTCTCTGCACTTTCTCCAACTCCATAATATCCTTCTGGAGGTATGGCGATCAGAACTGTACACAGTATTCCAGATGGGGCCTCATCATAGATTTATAAAGAGGCAAAATGACACTTGCTGACTTATTTTCTATACCCTTCCTAATGATCCCTAGCATTAAGTTTGCTTTTTTCACTGCTGAGGCACACTGGGTTGACACCTTCATTGAGTTGTCCACCAGGACACCAAGGTCCCTTTCCTGGTTTGTCGCAGAGAGTTCAGACCCCATCAGTTTATAAATGTAATTGGGGTTTTTTGCCCCAACATGCATCACTCTGCACTTACTAATGTTGAAGCTCATTTGCCACTGTTTTGCCCACTCCCCCAGTGTCAAGAGATCCCTCTGGAGCTCCTCACAATCTCTCACAGTTTTCACTACCCTGTATAATTTAGTGTCGTCAACAAATTTGGCTACCTTGCTTTTTACTCCTACCTCTAGATCATTTATGAAGAGGTTGAAAAGCAGGGGTCCCAGTACTGAACCTTGGGGAACCCCACTCTTTCCTTCCCTCCACTTGGAGAAGTGTCCATTTAGTGTCCTCTGTTTCCTGTCCCTTAGCCAGTTGCTGATCCAGAACAAGACCAGTCCCTTTATTCCATGACTGGTAAGTTTATTCAAGAGCCTTTGGTGTGGGACCTTGTCAAAAGCCTTCTGAAAGTCCAGATAAACAATGTCAACTGGATCCCCCTTATCCACATGCTTGTTGACATTCTCAAAAAATTCCAACAGATTAGTGAGGCATGATTTGTCCTTGCAAAAGCCATGTTGGCTCTCCTTTAGCAGTGCCTTCTCTTCTATGTGCCTATTAATTCTATCTTTTAGGATGGTTTCCATCACTTTACCTGGGACACATGTCAAACTGACAGGTCGGTAATTTCCTGGATCACCCCTGGATCCTTTTTTGAAAATTGGTGTTACATTCGCTACCTTCCAGTCATCAGGCACAAAGCCTGATTTGAGGGAAAGATTATATATTTTGGCTAGGAGATCAGCAATTTCATCTTTAAGTTCCCTGAGAACTCGTGGATGGATGCCATCTGGTCCTGGTGATTTGTTAGTGTTTAGCTTAACAAGACATGCAAGGACCTCCTCCCTGGTTATTTCTATCTTGCTTAATTTTTCGCTTTCCCTCCCTACGAAGATAGGCTCTGTTTTGGGCATGTGGTCTCTGTCTTCTTCAGTGAATACTGAAGCAAAGAATTCATTGAGTCTCTCTGCAATCTCTGTTTCCTCTTTAATAACCCCTTGCTTTCCATTGTCATCTAATGGTCCAATGGCCTTCCTAGTTGGGTTCTTACTTCTAATGTACTTAAAGAAGTCTTTGTTATTTCTCTGAGTATTTTTAGCTATACGCTCCTCAAAGTCTTGCTTTGCTTTCCTGATTGTTGCCTTGCATTTGTAATGTCTTGTGTACAAAGTAATGTCTTGTGTACAAGACTAAAGTAATGTCTTGTGCACAAAAACACTGGCCTGTCTCTCCTCTAGCCAAGGAACTCAGAACATTCCACTGCAAGCGTTTGGAACTGTCAGTGGAACGAGGTTGCCTTCTATGGGGCCGGCGGGTGGTCATTCCTGTCACTGTCAGGAAAAAGGTTTTACATCTACTTCACACAAGTCACCCGGGAATTGTCCGTTCCAAAGCCCATGCCTGTAGCTGCTTTTGATGGCCTCAACTGGACCAAGACCTAGAACAAATGGTCAGCACTTGTGCCAGTTGTCAATCCTCTTTCCCAGAGCAATCCCACCTTCCCTTTCGGAAATGGGATTCTGCTAGGGGCCCATTGTCCAGGTTGCACATAGATTTTGCAGGTCTATTTAGGGGTGCCCTATTTTTGTTGGTTGTGGATTCATTCTCTAAGTGGCTGGAAGTGATTAGGGTGCCTAATACCACTTCAGCCACCATGATAGTGCACCTAAGAAGGCTGTTTGCAGCATTTGGACTTCCAGATGTGCTGGTGTCCGACAACATGTCCATGTTCACATCTGCAGAATTCCAATCCTTCATGGAAAGGAATGCAATTAGGCACATCACTGCCGCCCCATTCCACCCAGCCACCAATGGCCGGGTAGAGCGGCAGGTGCGCACAACTAAAGACGCTCTTCGGCATATGGGTGAAGGGGATTTGCAGCTCCAGTGATGCCAGTTTCTTTTCACATATAGGCTCAACCCCCTTGCCTCAGGGCTGTCCCCTGCTGAATTGCTCCAGTGAAGGAAACTGTCATCCTTGCTGAACAGATTGGATCCCTCTAGGGTAGAGGACAAAGGCACAAATATAGCAATCCAACACCAGAAGGGTTTCTCGTCCGGAGACCCTGTACATTGCCGCAATTATGCAGCTGGTGGTCCTACGTGGGTGCCCAGGTTTGTGATCGATCAGACTGGTCCTGTTTCTTACAGAATGGAAACAGCCACTGGTCTGATCTGGAGGAGGCATGCAGATCAATTGAGACCCAGAGTACTGGACCCACAAGACGAATACAGATACTCAATGCTAGGGTTGGCCCCCACCTGTTTAAACCCAGGGGGCAGAGGTAATAGCAGCCAGCCAACATTGACCCAGAAGTGTCTTCTAGGAACCGATTTCAAGGGGAATTTGTGGAATGCTCCCCTATTCCGGCCAGATGTACCTCTACACTGTCCCAGCATATCACTCTGGATTCCTTTATTGATGATGACCAATTTTGTTCAGAGTCGCCCTCCACTATTAGTACACACAGGAGGGACCCTGAGTTGTCTTATTCATCCACAGAATTAGATTTTGGTTTTGAGCAATCCCCTGCTCCTCCATCTGACAAACGGGGCTTTAATTTGGGTTTACAATCCACCCCCTCTAGTTAATCACTCACTCCATTTGGGTCTCCCATCCTATGAGCCCCTGTGCTGGCTCAGCCAAGCGTCCAACCCAGAAAGGGAAACTAGACCGCCATCCTGGTTAAAGGATTTTGTTTTTACCTAGGGGAGGGGGGAGAATGTTATGTATGTTAACTGTGTTTTCTGACAGGAGCAGAAGTGGATCGAAAATGTGCACACTCTGTTAGCCAATGGGCTTGTTGTATTATTGTTACTGTTACTGTTTATAGTGTATATAAATCTGAGTTTTGCCCCATCCAAACTGTGTTCAAACCCCACTATTAAAGAGCTGAATTTCACTACCTCACTCGTCTGCTTCTTCAGTCCCTGAACACAAAAACAGTGCAGCAAACAGAAAAAATAACTAGGATGCTTTCTCCTTTTTGGCAGCCAGCTATTTATAGTATAAACAGTTCAAATAGTTATTTGAATAATAAAGAGATAATAGCTCGCAAAACTTGCCAAGACAACCCTTGAAGCTCTGTGAAGCCTTGGAGTAGCAGAGGTGATATCCGAACGTGGTCAGGAACAAATGTGGTTGGATAAGAGAAACAAACTCCAACAACGCATTCAACCCAGGGAGATGCCAACAGCAACAGGCATCTTCAGGCAGTAATCTCATTTCACATTCAGTACAGCATATCAACAGCAGTTACTGGGCTTTTCCAGCAGCATATAACCCACCAATGAGTCAGCCCATCAGCCCAAATAGTTCAGGCAAGCTGACCAACTTCACAGTTTGAGATAGTCTTGTTTCTAAAAGACATTTCACAGGCATAATTTAATTTAATTTAATTTAATTTAATTTACACATTTATATATATTTATATATATATATGACAATACAGAATACAATATACAATGTACAATATAGACAATAGTTGACACCATACAAAGGTACCAGGGTACAACAGCCTCACCCGACTAGGTGGAAAGAGTACCAGGGGAAGGGCGAAGATGTCCTTGAGCGACCACACAGCTGGGGAGGCAGTTGCAGCTGCCCGCCCAGCCAGGGCAGCTTCTTCGGCCATGGCTCAGTCCAGCAACCCTTTATCCCCCCGGACAGGTGGAAAGAGTCCCAGGGGGAGGGCGGAGATGTCCTTGAGTGCCCACACAGCTGGGGAGATGGTAGCAGCTGCCCACCCAGCCGGGGCAGCATCTTCCTTGATTCAGTGGGGCTGTGACAGAGCATACTCAGAGGTAGGTCTTAAAGGAACATTCAACAAAGTATAATATGCTACCCAATTGATCCTGACAGAACTTAGGATCTAACAAGTTTTGTCTTTGAATGATGGGGTATATAGAATGTATAATTTCACACTGAGAAATGCTATTTCAGTCTTGTGCAGCAATATATATAATATAGTGATCAATAAATCAATACAGTACTTTGAATAATTTTTTAAAACAATTTGCATTCCTCAGCAGAGATGGGCTCCAGCTCATTGGCACCAATCAGCTGATTGAAATAGTCCTGGTTCCACCAATCTGCTGGATCCCTTTTCCACTGCCACTGCTTCTGATCAGCTGGGAAAGGGTCCTAGCGGATTGGTGGAGACAGGCCAACTAATTAGTGGGAACCTCATAGACACAAAACGAACCAACACATGCAGTCTTACTTGCACATGGGATACACAGCATATCAATAGAGATATATTGGTAAAAATAAATGACCCCTACCAGTTGGTTTAAAATAAACTGCTTGGCAGCCAAAATAATGTATAATTAAGGTATGTGTTGTGTAATTGCCAAACTTGCAACCCTGTCACAAATGTAGGATTTTCTGCAAGTGTAGACAAGCACTGAGAAGTGGCCCTTTTGTCTACCAGGAACCTCTTAGTGGTTTTTGACACCTTCGTGTAATGGCTTTTAGTTTATAACCACCTTTCTGCTGTACTTCCACCTCCCCACTTCTAGGAACCAGAATTTGTTATTACTTAATTAGTTGTTTATTGCCATCGAAGTATGTAACATGATTTGGTTTTTTAAAAATTCCTTTAAAACTTGACTCTTTTCTATTTCAGTTTCCCCCAGTAAAGACTGTGGCCCAGGCCTACCTATATGCAGTGTCTAGAGACCAAATTTTTCTGTCGAAAGCAATAGGTCTCAATAGATTTCCTAAGCACATATCCTTAAACCAGATAGTCAGGTGTCTGCCCTTCAAAATCCAGCTGTTCTGACTTGACATGAAGCTGGGGATTTTCTCCTGAGAGTTCAGTTCTACATGTCACTGATTTAAATTTTTTAAAAGTCATTTTGGCTTAAGAAAAATTCAGTATCTAGGATTGCACACTGCTTGGTGCATAACACCACATTTATTCCTGAAGAGCAGTTGACAATAGGAATTGATTCCTACATTTGGTTGTGATTAGATGTAATGGGTTGGATCCAGCATACATTAGCTATAGATAGGGGGGGGAATGATCCCTTCTCTGCTGTGTCCCCTGGCTCTGGAAGGGTTGGGGGGACAGACCCCTTTTGTCCCCCCAACCCTACCAAACCCAGGGGACCAGGGACAGGGGATCGAATCCAGCCCCCTCCCAAACACTCTGTTTTTTTAAAATCTTTTTATTAAATTTTTGACAGACATACAAGAAAAGAAAAAAAATAACAGTACAACAGTACAATATAATAATAAAACAAAAACAACATCAGTACAATGTTGGCTCAAATTCATAAGAGCTAGCACATAATAGTACTTAAACTAGTTATTTACCATATAACCACCAATATTAGATAGCACATTGTAAATTATTACATAATCATAACAATAAAAGCTTTCTGTGCTACCACTATTATTATTTTTTAATAATTACACATCACCCTGTGAATATATACAATGCCCGGAGAGTTTAGTTTCTACTTCAACTCCAAAACCTCTTTGAGATGGTACAGGTCCTGAGCTATCGTTTACCATAAGAGAATGATCCACAAACGGTTTCCAAATACTCCAAAACCTATTCTCTTTTAATTTATCTCATTTTACTTTGATCTCCAATGTCAAGTTGTCGTTCAATGCTAAACTCCACATTTCTTTATACCACTCTCCAATCTGTATATCTACATCGTTTTTCCAATTTCTAGCTATGCATTGTCTACCTGTAGTTAATACAATTTCCAGTAATTCTTTTTCCTCCTTATTGAGACCCAAACCTTTCACATTTGTTAGAAGAATGGTACCTGACACCAACTTAACACTTTTACCCATTATTTCACCAAACTCACCTTCTATTCTTCCCCAAAAATCCCTTATTTTTTACAACTCCACCACATGTGTTCATATGTTCCATCCGTTTCTTTACATCTCCAACATAACTTGTCTCTTTTATTATCCATCTGATAAAGTCTTAGTGGTGTCAAGTACCATTGCCACAACATTTTAAAATTGTGTTCTTTAATTCTTACAGACATTGTTCTCATAATCCTCTTTTTCCATTTATTTCTCCATTCAACCTCCCCTATTTTTATATTCAAATTTTGTTCCCACTTCCGTTTCAAATCTTCCTGTGGATCTTTACCCTTATTCAATATAGTGTAAAGTTTGCTTACAAGACCCTTAATGCTCATTTCCCCTTTTCTGATCTTTATTACCAATTCTTCAAATTCAATCTTTGTTCTATCTATCCCTACTTCTCTTCTATATTTTTTATTCCAGTTATCCACCTTTAATTTCTGAAACCAATCCAAATTTAACTTCTCAAATATTTTTTTTTCTCTTGGAAATATTGGATAAAAATGAGATGTTCTTACTGAAGGACTGGTTAAAAGCTTGCGATGATGATACCAAACACTCTGTTTTTAAATAGAAGAAACAGCTTGGTTTCTTCTCTTTAATAATGGGGTGTCCTGCGGGGGGGATCCCCTCTCTGCAGGGTCCCTGGGTTTGGGGGGTTTGGGGCGACAACACACACACACACACACACACACACACACACACACGACACTCCTGCCTTGCCAGGAATTTTTAATGTGTGTTGCTGGTTGGAGTGGTATAGTATGGGTGGTGGTGGTTGTGCACACCCAAAACCACCCCTAACCACCAACACACCTCTTTTTTACATAAATTACAAAAAAATTATCCCTTACAACACAATTTAAAACAGCCCGGCAATGCCGGGCAACCTCTGCTAGTTCACTATAAAATATAGTGGGACCCAAATGTGACCAAATGTCAGGATCCAGCGTTATAGCTGTGCTTCTAATGACAGATATAGATGGAATCCAGATGAAGTCATCCTTAAAAGACCCACTGAAGTGATTTGGTCTGGAGCTAGGCAAAACAATGCATCATTATTAGCAGAGTTGGCTTAAGAAAAAAAGCTATCTTATTCATCAGCAAACATGTACCACTGATTTCTGCAGAATTGCCTAACTTGATCCAGCCCGACATTATTTTATCTTCTGCAGGTGTAATCACTCATGCATTCTTCTTGCAATTTTTTTCTTGATGATTGAGTAAAGGCATAGAGGGAAATTTCCTACAATTTACTCCCCTCAATAATAATTCATTTCTTCTGAGGCATGGCACCAAAGTAATGTATTGGATTTGTAATCCCACTCTGAGACATCGGGAAAGTGTGAAATGCATCATAGGAAACTAAACAGATTTGTTTAGGAAGGGAGGCTGTGAAGGGAGATCTCTGGAAGGAAAATTCCATACATGGGACCAGTACACTCAATAGGGAGGCAATAGGATTCACTGGGACATTGAAGCATGCCCTAACTATACATGAAGAAAGCAGAATTTTAATACATATTAGTCTCCTTCAGTTTACACTCTTGTCATTAACAAGAAAGTTACCATTCCAAGCTTGTTCCTACTATTGGACAGAAAGATGATTGATTCCAAGAGTTGATCTGAGGTTACATTGAAAGGACAACAATTCTTAGTTAACTCGTTATTGTTGTGCTGCTCCTAAGAGAGGCATTTGTCGAGTGGGTGTTGTTTAGTTTGTCTTAGCGTCAGATGTCAAGCCAGCCTTGGTTACTACTACCTTGAAAGGAGGACACAAAATTGGATGACAGCATGTTTTCTATTTTATATCAGGCTGCAGAATATCAGAGACTCACCCATCATTAGCTGCTGTGTTTAGTTTGAAAGCCTTATGCTACAGTGATTATTTTGCTGTGAGAAGATGAATGTCCTTTTAATTTCCTACTTAAAGGTCATTAATTTAGTAGGATGGCTCTTTCCTATTTTTGTTCTCATTGTGGTGTGACATGAAAAGAAAGCTGATTGGGTTTCTTTTGAATTCTCTGTAATAATGTAGGCTATTTCAGTTAAAGCTCCATTAATTCATCTCCCTTCAAGGCTAAATTTAATCAGTGAATTATCACATACATGAAACTTAACTAATTTTTTTACAAGCATGACAAGTTGAGAAATGGGAGGAGGAAGGGAAGAAGAGATCAGCAAAGCTGTTAGTACATTAACATCATGGCCAGAGACATTAGGATTAGATAGTTGGAGAGCCAGAACAAAAGGAAGGTTGGAAGTAAATAGTTGTAAATACAGAATTCAGTTACCCATAATGATTGCTTTAGGCAATGAATCTCATAACTAGTCGTTATATGTTACTTTTAAGTTAAATAGGTATTGCTTACGTTACTTAGGTATGACAAGTTACATCTAGTAACTTTTAACTGTTAATTTTTAAAGAGCATTTCAGGGCATTTTTAGAGGCATTTTGATAGGAATCTATTAGGTTTTATGCCTTTCTGTTATCAGTCCTAAGTGGCAATTCACTATTCATTAAAAGTGTAAGTTCTAATTTATTTAAATATTTTTCAAATAATCTTGTAAAAATGGCCACTAGAGGGAAGTAGAAATTATTTTCTTAGAATTTTCTGGCCTGCTGTCAACAAAGATGGAAGATATTAATGGCACATGACACAATGAATTGCTTGTGTGATTACAGCAAGAATAAGGACATCCCTGGCTGCCAAGAGGTATTGAGTAAAGCAACAACTTCCTTTTAAAACAAAATGTCCCAAGCACTGAGAGGAACCAGTATGACTAGTCTTATCTGATGTATAAGTCTCATAGTTTTTGTATTTATGGTTGGCATAACAGCAACATTCCAGTTCCTGAAATATCAGCACTCAAAGCATAAGGTTAGGATTTTGTGATGTCAGAGAAACAGGGAGGCAAAGTTGGGAGGAGGGAAGGAACTTCATCTGAGCCAACTAATTATGACCGATTAACATAGAAATGTGGAGAATTCAGATAAGTGGGTCTAGAATTCAGGGAAACCCTCTGTTCCCTGGTAATATGGCAACCATGAGCCCAGAAAAGAGAATTTTGACTACATGGCAGGTAGCAAAATGCACAGAGCAGCTGACAAATGCCTCTATTTCTGCATGGACAAACAAAGATAGTTGTGTGATCCATACACAAAACAAACGTAGGAGGAAGGTGTTACCTTGATTGGATCACTCAAAAAAATCAATCATGGCGAGCTTCCGTGATTCAAGATCACTTCTTCGGGCAGACATGCATCGGTTTCTTGTGGATAGGACAGGAAAATTATCAATGAAAGTCCCAAATGTTTATGGCATGATGGTCTGCCAGGCTCTCTTCTTAGAAATGAATCTGAAAAAGCAGATTGTATGATACCCTCCCCATTCAGCAAACACAGGAAGCCAGGTACAGTATCAGCTTTTTGCTCTCAAATGGCCTTTTGAAGCTGTAGCTTCAATTATCTCTCTCTCCTATCCACAAGATACTGATGCATTCCTGCCCGAAGAAGTGATCTTGAATCACGGAAGATTGCAATGATTGATTTTTTGTGTGTGTGACCCAATAAAGGTATCGCCTTCCTCCAACATCCATTTCTGCAATGTTTCATGTTTACTTGGCCTTACCTACAACACACAAAATATAAGGAGTTTTCCTTGACTCCAACATTGCTGTTTGAACTTCGAAAAGTCTCAATGTCAATCCACAAGAAATTCACACACCCCAACCCTGAGCTACTGCTGCGAGTGCTTGTTCTGTGTTCAAAAGTCCTTGTATAGATATTCCACTCCTCATCTTTTTGGGAAATGGCTGAATGGATCCAAGTTCATGCATCCATTTTCTGTCTCCACAGTCCACTTCCCTTGCTTCTGGTTTTTTAGTGTGCTGATGTTACACTTATTAGAGCTCATGTAAAAATAGCTGAATAAAGAGTGTGTACCATAGAGAGTGTGTTAACCTATGGTCTGTGTGTATGGTTTGGGAGTTGTACAGCTAGGGAAAGAACAATGCTGTCCAGGGTCATAAAGACTGCGGAGGGGATAATCAGGTGTACTCTTCCCACTCTAGATCAAATCTATGCCACCAGGTGTTATAAGAAAGCTGTAGAGATTGTGCAAGATAGTACGCACCCCGGAAATGATCTCTTTCAGCTTCTGCCTTCTAGAAGAAGGTATAGGGTCATAAAGACCAGGACCAGCCACTTGAGAGATAGTTTCTACTCAAAAGCGGTTCTGGCTTTGAATGCAGTGCAATGCAGTCTATGAGGGAGCTTCTATATATAGTTTTTAGAGGTTTTAGAGTTTTTAGAGTTTTAGAGCTTTTTAGGGGTTAAATGTGTATATGTGGGGTGGAAGTATGTTGATAATTTTGTATAGTTGTATTTTGTTAGGTTTTGTTGGGTTGATAAGTGCCCCCCCCCCCATCTTGTTGTTCTGTGCAGGACAATGACAATAAAGATTTATCTATCTATCTGAATGATTTGTCCTTGGTGCTATCTGAGAATTAGTAGAGGTGGGCATGCAGATTTTATAAAGCAGCCCTCAGGTATGTAAAAAATAACATCCTCCTTCAAACACTTGCTCTGAGAATTCTCTTCCGAACCAGAGACATAAGCACACATAAAAATGCCATGAAACCTTAGCTGGCATCCTGAGATCTGGAATCTCCATCTTATTTCATGCTAGTAGAGACTGCTTCCATTTTGTATTTCATTGTCTTACATATCACCCTCTCTCCTGCTCAACAAGAAGTAATTTAAGTGGGCAGAGGTGGAACTCCCATGATCCTCCATTCTACCCAACTTGTTCCACAGTCTTACCTTCTATCCACTTTGCTTTCTCCTCCCAAAGTGATTTTGTTATGAGAAGTGACAAGGCTGCAAATACATGCCCAGCTGTAACATTCACCAAATAGGTGCTCTGAGCAAAGCCGTCAGCTCTGACTTTAAACTCATAGGAGTGTTTTGAGGATATTTGACCAATACACACTCTAAACTTCTCAGAGAAATGGCAAAACATGGAGGCAGAAAATGCTAAGTAATGAAAAAAGACAGGAAATTAGAGGAGAAGTCTATACACCAGGAGATGTGAAAAGTCAAAAAGAATTGAGGAAGGAGATACTGTACAATATTTCTATGGAGACAGAAATTTCACAGTGTTTCTTTCTGCACATCAATCTTCTTTTTGGTAATAGACTGGGAATTCCTCTGCAGTTTGGATTTTAATCCTTTCAATTTTGCATGTGTTTGCAATTCACCCTTGAAGTTTGTTTATGGCCTCAAACTCGGAGAAATTTACCAATAACTAGCTCTGGAGAGACTTGTTGTATTTAGAGGCTGGTAGGACTCTGAATAGGGGTGGTTTTACCTGCCACTTTCAGAGCAAACAGTGCACTTGGACAGTCTGTTTTATGTTATTGCCAGAATTTCAATATAGAAATAAGTTTGTTTAAAAAAAAAAAAAAGAAGACTTACTGTGTGCTGGACAGTCATAAAGTCACAAGGATTCTAACCATTCAGACAATAGTCTTGCCCTACTTAAAAGAAAAAAGAAACACAGCAATCCCACTTATCAAAGCAAGTGATTAAAGAAGATTAAGCAATTGCATAACAAGGCCAACAGATTTGTTAAAAATAAACGTAACACTCATCAGTAGTCTGTGAGATGAGTGAACGTGAGTCAGTATCCTTACCTATGCCTATTTCTATAAGATTTTATAATCTCTATGCAAAGGGATTTGTTTTCCTCGCATGTTCCCCAACCTGGAGATCTGCAGAAAAGTTGAATAACTCCTCCTCCTACCTCCAGCTTGCAATGCCACACAGAGTAAGGATGATGGTAGGGGTCACACTTAGAGGGACCAAAGTTGGGGGTTGCTTCAGCAAATGAACAGAGAATAATCAAGTGCAGAAGTTAACTGTGCTTTTTATTGAACTGCAACAACACCTTTCTGAAGAGTAGGCTCTGGAGATGGACAATTCATTCAGATTTTATACATGTTGAGACTGCCCAATTGTTGAGTCCGGAGCGTTCAATGAAGACACCAGCAAGCGGTGAATCAAACACGAAGCAATGGTTTATTCACTACTCTTGGTAAACAATGATACAGCTTAACCGGACATGAATTGGCTTTGCCTATTCCCGCTATTCTGCTGCCCAGGATCAGTTCCACACATGCGCCATTCTGGAATTTGCCCACACATGTGTGTGTTGTGCATGCGTGCGAACCAAGAGCCAATGCCCTGTTACAAGCAGTGCTTTATATAGCGTTCGAGCGGCAGTTACCCAATGATACAATCTAGCTACCTTTTCGGAAAACCTTAACTAACCAATCAGTAATACAATATTCAAGTATTGGCGAATAACCTAAAGGATCCAAACTCATACCCAATCGGATATTACACATTAACATAAAGAGCATGCCTTGAAACTAGGGAAGGGCGTGGTAAAGTTACCCATAACCCAAATGGCGCGAAACACCATTTTATCTTGCAATGTTAAGCAATCATAATAATACTAGATTTTATTCCAATACACAACACCAATAGTTGGAGAACTCTGAGTTGATTTTAATTTAATTTTAATTTAGTCATATTTATATATATGCCGCCCACTCAGGTAGTACCCGACTCAGGGCGGCATTACAACAAGTTCTAAAAACACATAAAAAAACTTTAAAAGACCCATATCCCACCCACTTTAAAAGACCCATATCCCACCCACCCATCCCACCCACTATAAAAAGAAGAAGAGAGAGTTCTTAATTGTTTACATAAGCCAGCAGGCGGGGACCGTGTTCCCATTAGGGCCCCACACCTGCCCTGCCAGCCAGGTCTTCAATCCTTTCCTGAAGGGCAGCAATTCTCTTTGAAGTCTTAGATCTGTTGGCAGGAGGTTCCAGAGGGTTGGTGCGGACACAGAGAAGGCCCTCCTTCGGGTGCTGGATAGATGTGCACCCCTAGCTGATGGCACTATTAGAGAGCCTCTCCGGTCTGCTCTGGTTGGACGGGTAGACACTCTTGGGACGATGTGGTCTCTAAGGTATCCTGGCCCACTGCCATATAGGGCTTTAAAGGTCAAAACCAGCACCTTGAATTGCACCCGGAGACAAACTGGTAACCAGTGCAGCTCCCGAAGTAGCGGTGAGGCGTGGGCATATCGTCCACATCCCATCACCACTCGGGCTGCTGCATTCTGGACCAGCTGCAGCCTCCGAATGGTCATCAAGGGCAGCCCCATGTAGACCGCGTTACAATAATCTAGTCGGGAAGTGACCATAAGCAAGGAGCCCCGGTCCAGGAGCGTGCGCAACTGGCGAATCACCCAAAGTTGGGCAAAAGCCCTCCTGGCCATAGCCGCTACCTGTTCTTCTAGCAGCAGCCCCGAGCCCAGAAGGACCCCCAAGTTGCGCACTGGGTCTGTTTGGGGCAAAACAGCCCCATCCAGTATCAAAGATGGTAGCTCCCTGGATAACATGGGGCCCCTTATCCACAGCCACTCTGTCTTGCTGGGATTCAGCCGAAGCCCATTGGCCCCCATTCAGACCCCAATGGCCTCCAGGCATCCGGATAGGATTTCATCAGCATCACTGGGGTCCCCACGGGCCGAGATGTACAACTGGGTGTCATGCACGTACTGATGGTACCGCACCTTGTGGGAACGAATGATCTCACCCAGTGGCTTCATGTAGATGTTAAATAGGAGAGGAGAGAGCACCGAGCCCTGAGGCACCCCATACTTGAGGAGCCTAGGGCTGGACCTCTCACTCTCTAACCACACCGACTGGATACGGCCCTCCAGAAAAGAGGAAAACCAGGACAACACGGTGCCCTGGATCCCCAGTCCTTTGAGCCGTTCCAGAAGGATACCGTGGTTGACGGTATCGAAGGCCGCTGAGAGGTCAAGAAGAGCAAGGACGGATGATAACCCCCGTCCCACTCCCGCCAGAGATCATCCATCAGTGCGACCAATGCCATCTCCATACCATACCCGGGCCTGAATCATGATTGAAAGGGGTCTAGATAATCCGCTTCCTCCAGGTCACTCTGCAGCTGGCGCGCCACCGCCTTCTCCAAAACCTTACCCAGAAAGGGCAGGTTGGAAACCGGCCTGTAGTTGTTAAGGACAGCTGGGTCAAGGGATATTTTCTTCAGGAGGGGGCGCACCAAAGCATGTTTTAGTGGTGCAGGAAACACCCCCTCCCCTAATGATACATTTATTATTGCCCCGACCCAGCCACCTGTCACCACCTTGGAGGCTTTCACCAACCAGGTGGGACAGGGGTCCAAAGGACATGTAGTGGCACGCACAGCTGCAAGGAGCCTGTCCACTTCATCAGGGACAACAGGATCAAACCGATCCCAGATCATACAGCAAGACTGTGCTCTGGTGCCCCCCCCCCCCCCGACCCTCCCCATCCACGCAGGGATTCAGCCCTGAACGAATCCGATTGATTTTCTCCACCAGACGTTCAGCAAAGTCCTCAGCTGAACCCTGCCAACCGGGCACCGATCTCCCCCTACCGAGGAGGGACCTGGTTACCCGGAACAGGGTAGCTGGGCGATTATCAGCGGAGGCAATAAGGGTGGTGAAGTATTGACGCCTCACCACCCCCATCGCCACTAGGTAGGCCCTAATAGCAGTCTGATGCCCTCCACTCACTTCCCTAGTGTTTTGTTGCTCTGTTAGGCTTTGCTTTTCCCCTTTCTTGGACTATTAATTGTATATTGACCGGTTCTTTGCTAATAAATAATGGACAATATTGTGGGCAATAATTTTGTATTTTTAAGTGACAACATGAACAAAACAGTCACTATAAATATGTTTTCCTTACCTATGATGCAGTAAAGTGCCTTACTGGTGTAAGCTTTGCTTTGGAGTGGTATACTAAATCTAATTGGAGCTATATCCAGAACAACAAGCAAGCAGAGCCACCAAACAAGATCAAGAGGCTTTCACTGCATTCTTTAATTACCGGCCACCATTCAAAAATTACAATTTAGATTAGGGATTCTCAACCTGTGGCCCACAGGCCAGATGTAGCCTGCATAGCCATTTAATGTGGCCCACCTCCACCACACCAGGACGTGCCATGTGGTGGAGGAAGGGCAAAATGACCATCTGGCCCCTGAAGCTGTCTGAGACTGCAGCAATGCTTGTGTCCTGGCAGAGCAAATCAACAGGCTACCTAAGAGACTGCATCGCCCTAAGGACGTCTGCCCATCCAACCAGGGTAGACCGGAGGGGCTCTCTTATTGTACCATCTGCTAGAGGGGCTCGCCTCTCTACCATAGGAAGAGGGTCTTCTCTGTGTCCGCACCAGCACTCTGGAACCTCTTACCAATAGAGCTACGTCTCCAGATGGAATTGCTGCCTTTCAGAAAAGAACTTAAAACCTGGCTGGCAGGCCAAGTATAGGGTGCAGGTGGAAGGGTGACTTCCGTTGGGTGGTTGGTATAGTGAAATTCCGGCCCCCTCGGTCCCTGCACCCTTTTTTAGGGGGAGGGTAGTTTTTAAGCAGTTTTTAATTATGTTTTTATTATGATTGTGAACCGCCCTGAGTTGGCCTTGGCCAAGTGGACAGTATAGAAATCAAAATAATAAATAAAATTCTACAAGACAATTTAAAAAATGAAAGCATTTTAAACAAACTATTTAGCTTCACACCAGCACCACCAAATTTGGCACAGTTGTAACAGACAGTCTGGGAAGTTTGGGCAAAGGGTTATGTTTTACCACCACTATCACCTCACGTTCATAAATGTGGTATCCTATGCATTGTCAGATTTAAAATGCTCTCATAACTTGAAAAGTCCAAACGTGCTTATTTTGAAAGAGAATGGTTGGCTCCATCTGCTGTTTTTATTTTGAAAGGGGGTACACAATAAGAACCTTCTCGAAAACTGTGGTATTGGACATGCCCCCACAATTGGGCATGTCCTGAGCACCAGCAACTTTGTACGGGCTGCCGCCAGCCCTTGTCATGTGTGTGTGTGTGTGGGGGGTGGGGGGGGGGACAATAGGATTGCTCAGAATGGGGCCCAGAAATTTCTGATGGCGGCCCTGTCCAGACATGAAACTGCCAAAATGAAGCGAACTTTGGGGAGTTCATTCTGTAGTTCCTTTCACCTGACCTTCTCACACTAGGTCAGGCAAAAAGAACTCTGGAATGAATTCACCAAAAGGTGGCTTCATTTTGGCAGTTTCCCATCTGGCCTAGACATGGAATAATATTTTTGAAAGAATCTAGGTGTAAAGGAGGCCTTTCAAAAGGGAGAAGCAGTGATTTTTTTATCACACTGAGCATGCCTGAAACAGGCTTCCCAGGAAGACACCTTGAGAAATGGTTGAAAAACACCTGTGGCAATTGCTTTGTGTTTGGATGAGAAGTGGTTAACTGATGAAATAAAGAGTGAGGTTCTAGAATATTCTTTTGCATATGAATGGTAGTGAGCACAAGAGGGAATCCTGTTGACCACTTTGACTGCTGATATTGGTGTCATCAACATTTAGGCTAACCTTTGTTATATAAAGTCTGGCATCCTTTTTGCTGTTGACAACATGGGAATAATCTTGTGCAGCAATATCAGACCATTTCCTGACATTCTGAATTGTGGATAAAGAAGCACAGTACAGTGGTACTTCGGATAAAAAATGATTCGGATAAAGTCTGATTCGGATAAAGTCACAGTTTTCATGCACACATGATGCATTGCATAAAGTCCAAAACTGCTTTAAAAAATGGACGTTATCTGAGGTATTTGGTATAGGAACCTCGGATAAAGTCGATTTTGGACGTTATCCAATGCATCGCCCATTTGATTCAGATAAAGTCCAAAATCGGATAAAGTCTAAACTTGTGGAATGGAGTTTGGACAAGGTTCTACTGTATCCCACATTCATAAATCTGAGGGTTTTTAAAGAACCTAATTAAATAAAGAAAACATGGATCAAAGCAGTGATACAGAGCTGGTATTGCATTTATAATCCCACTGTTCTCTGAGAAATGTGACAGATTTCCTAGGAACTATGGCAAAAATCCTGTTGCATAATGTGTCATACTAGAATAAGCACAAAGAATCAGAGGAATCAACTGCTCCATAGGTTCCATTCATTGAAATGGACTTACTCTAACTGTGATTTATATTAGTGTAGTAAGCCATGAGTAGTAGAGAAATGTAGTAAGCCATTTCAATCAATAAAACGTAAGGCAAAGTTGATTTACCAAATTCCTACTGATACAATGGACCTATTCTGAGCAATTTACTGTGCTAAGCAACAGGAATTTGGCCATTAAATCTAAAACTTACAACTTAAAAATAGGACAACTTCAGTATTAACAAGCAATTTTTAAAAATCACAGTTGAAATCTATTAAGCAATAGATACCCACATAGTAGAATGTAATAAGCTGTTTTCTACTGAGTTTGACAATTTGTCCATCTACCCCAAACTTGTCGTCTGTGACTGAAAAGGGCTCTTCAGTGTTTGAGGCAAAATTCCTTCCTAGCCCTATCCAGTGACCTCTCATTTCCCATCCAGATACTAACCTGACCATGTTTAGATTCCAAAATCAGATGAGATCCAGTGTGTTTCAGGCAACATAGTGGTAGAAAGGCAGTGGGCCTCTTGGTCACTCACTCACTCACTCCTGAATAGAAAGGATTTTGCCTACCAGTAGGAAGACAACAGGAAGTAAGACAATCTAGCCTCCTTTGACATTCAGTTTCACAAGCTGGGAGGAAGCACAGATTGAAGGCCATCACTCACATTCTTATTCTGATGATGATGAGACTGGAGGACTTCAAAATCCAAGCAGAAGAACCCAATCCTTTAAAAGTACTTAAAAGTAAACCATTAGTAAATCAGTGCATATTTTTTTAAAGTAAGAAAATTAATGACTAAGAAGTAGGGGAGGGGGATTAAGATTCCTAGCTTGCAGAAATATCTTGCTACCTTATGTAGTACATTATTAAACCTAGAAGGCTTTTTGAAAATGAATCTTTCAGAGAGTTCTCTGCTTTAAACCACATCAGAAAGGCGTCTGCTACATATTAATCTCATATCTTGCATCATGTTGCATCTACACTGACATAAAGAAAACCTAGCTCTTCGGTGCTGCTGAGAGACTTGTCTTTAAATTTTGTGAGTCTCTTCTAAGATCATGAAAGCTTTTCTAATTAGAAACTTGTGGAGTGGCGTGGCCAGGATGGAGATGGATTAACACAATGAATCGCAGGCTCGCACACAACAATGAGTAAACAACCATAAAAACATCTATAAATCAAGCTTTAATTGCTCTACAAAGCTCACCCGAAGAAAGCCTTTGATCTTCTTTCCTGTGGTTGGAGTTCGGGAGGCAGTCCCGGCTGGAGAGGCAGGCAGCGAAAGCTGCAGCTTTACCGGCTGGGCTGTGGCGAACAGGACTGAGGAAGGAGCTGAAGAAGGGAATGGAGTGAATTTTACCAAAAATAAAGATTTGGAGCTGCGGCGGGAGTCTTTGTTGGGGTGAGTGAAGTGAGTGAAATGAGAGTGGAGAGTTTGGATTAAGGAAGGAAAAGTAAGTGAAGAAGGGGTGTGGAAGTGACTGAAAAGGACTGAAAGAAGGCGGTTAATGGCGGCGTGATTCAAAACTTAAGGAGAAAGTTAAGACCAGAGTGGAGTAAAGGAGGAAGGTTTTAGAAAGAAGAAAAGGAGAAGAAGGAGAGTTAAAGGAGAACAAAAGGAACGAAAGGAGAGGGAGTCTGGATAGTGGAAGAAGAAAGAATTGGAAGTTGGAGAAAGGAGGGCCACCCCACGAAAACCAAAGCTGTGGCTGGAGTTTAATGGCGGTGTCCTTTTTGCTTTGTGCCCTGTGCTTTCTTTGTGGATGGTATAGAGTCTATAGACTCTGAATGAAAGTGGCTATAAGTTTGTTGTAGCTGGATTACAAAATTGGATTATAAAGTTTTTGTTACTGCTAAAGTGGATTGGTTTTCTTCCATGTTCTACTGTGGATTATAAATATATTTATTTTCCTGCTTCATCGTGGATTACAAATTCTATTTTTTTTCTCCTTCATTTTTGGGTTGTTGGAGAGAAAGTGCTGATTTATTTTTGTGCATTCCTTTTCCCTCTTCCGACAGCTTATTTGGTTACAGTGTGGCTGGAATTTTCATTTGGGCTCAAGATTTTGGGATACTTTCTTACAATTGGTTTATAATATGCAAGTTTGATACCTGATTGAATTACAACATGAATGAAGAGCTTTGGAGCTTATATTTGGATTTTTTAACAGAAGAAGGGAGCTCTCTTTGCTGATACACTGGAACAGTTTCAAGGAGAAGGGTTTGCCAGAGCCAAGAGTGTTGCGGCTTTGAAACTTTTATTTGATGTTACAATGGATAAGATTACAAGGGGGAAGGGAAAGGAGGAGGAGCCGGTGGTTAAACCTAAGAAGAAAGATAAACCAGCAGCTGGGGAGGCTCCTCCATCATCTTCACCATCTCCTGAGCCATATGATCAGACTCAAATAATGGTTGAACTGGGTAAATTATTCCAGAAATTTGAAAGGATGGAAGAAGCAAGAGTGAAAGACAAAAATGAAATTCTGGAGAAACAGGACAAATTGGCCTCAATGTTTATTGATTTTTCAAAAAAAGTTGATTTAGATTTTCAAAAACTAGAGAGAAATGTTAAGTTGATGCAAAGTGATGTGAAAGTGATGAAAGGGGAAATAAAAGGGATACAGGATGAGGTGAAGGAGAATAAGATGAAAGTGGATGATTATGAAAAAAGGATGGATGTTATGGAAGAATTGATGAGAAAACAAAATATTGTGATTCGTCATATGATGAAAAGATCGCCAGAACAGCTAAGGGATAGAATAGTTGATTGGTTAAATAATTTGAAAATGGGGAAGGATTTTGTTAATGAGGATATTGCAAGTGCCTACAGAGTGGGTCCGAGAAGGGGAAAAGTTCCAAGAAATGTTTTGGTTAAATTTGCATATTGGGGAGATAAGTTGAAGGTAATGGGTTTCTTAAAACAAGCTGGTTCTGGCACTCTGAAAATTGATGGGTCTGATGTGGAGGTATATAATTTCATTTCCATCAAAGAACATGGTTGGAGGTACAAGATGAAACCTGTAGCAAAATTTTTGATGAAAAAAGGAGTAAAATATAATTGGCGATTTCCACAACAATTAAGATTTTTCTATGATAGTAAAATGCAGGAGATTGACACAGGGACGGATGCATTGGAGTATCTGAGTTTACTTGATTTAGTTAAGGTGGGTTCAAATGAGTGGCTAGCTTTGAGGAAAGAGTTGTTGGATTCGGGAGGTATAAGAAGAGACTATGATGGAGCAGATGAGGATGGGGCTGCAGCAGGAGGGCAACCAGCTGGAGCAGAGGATGACTTATCACTGATTGTGGTGGAGGAAGAGTTGAGTAAAGGTTAGAAGGTTAAATGAATGAAATTAAGCAATTTTACAGGAGAGGATGGTTTAATAAGATTGTTTTTATAATGTGGAGGGTGCGCTAGGGTGCTGATCACCACGCACATCTTCCACGTTCCCCCCTCCCCTCTTTGGAAGGTGAAGGCAACTTTTTTTGAAGAAAAAGTGGGGAGGTTGGTAATGAGTGTTTTTTGTTTAAGGTTTTGTTTTGTTTTTTTGTGGGTTGGTAGCATGCCTGATGGAGAACTTGGTAGTGGTAGAAGTGGTTATTAGATTTAATTATGATCTCAGTCCAGCCGTTCCCATTGAGTAATCTTGATGCTCTCTGAATGGTGTTACTCCCCTCCTTTACATCTGGGCTTCCTCCTTTCTCTTTACGTTTAAATAACCACAAGTTCTCATCCTCCTCTGGAGCACTTCCTTTCCGTTCGCACCGGCTCCCTTTCCAAATTTCTCTCTTACCCTTTCATTCATTCAGGTCTGACCCGAGCGTCACGCTCTCCATCCGACACAGCTCCGAACTTCGGCAGGGGCTCGTAGACCACTTTCTCGCCAGCACACTCTCCGAATTTCTCTCTTTACCCCTTCATTCATTCAAGTCCAACCTGAGCGTCACGCTCTCTGTCAGACACCGCTCCGAACTTTGGCAGGGGATCGTAAACCACTTTCCCTTTACTTTAGTTGAGTTTCTGATCCGCCTCACTCTCCATCCATAAACTGACCACAGCCCTTCTCTTCTTCCCCATTTGCACTCTGCTTCTGGTCTCTCCAACTCCCCTCAAACAAACCTCGACCCATCTTGTTCAGAACGGACTATCTCACTGCATTCCAATATTATATACGCCTCCTTGAGTCCCTTGCCAATGAGGTAACAAAGTAACAATTTCTACCCAGTTCCAGGCTTCACACCTCGGCAAGAGCGTACAGTCAGCTTTCTCTTTCCTCCTTTAAATTTCTAGTCCAATGTATGCATCTCGCTCCTTCTCTTACAGGAGCCCAGAACACTCCTCCCTCCTCCTTCGAATGCTGCAAACACTGCCTTTCCGTTCTTAATGGCTCACTCTTTATGTTTCTCTCTTGCTCTCTTTACTCATTCTTTACTCATTCATTCTTTCTTACGCATTTTTCTTTTATCCCGTTTCCAAACAGCAAGTCTCGTCCACCTTTCTCACTCCTGTGAGAAACAGCTGCAGTAGATCCCCAGTGCTGTGGATTTAGGAGAAAGGGAGAAATACTGGGCGTGACCTCAGAGTTTGTTTGTGTGATAGAAGAAGAGAAAAGGTGAAAGAGGGGGAAAAGAAAAGAGTAAAGCTTGGAGCAAGTGAGAGAGACTGGAAGTGACTGGTAATATTAAACTGTGTAATAATACAGAACACCATTGAGCGTTTTGAAGTAGAAATAATTAAGATCTCTTTGATGCAACAGTGCAAAAGGGGTTATGAATAGTATATAATGAGACCATGACTTATAATGGGAAAATGATGAATTGGAATTTTTAAAAGTTTTATGCACTATCTGAGTAGTGAAAGAAGAAATTTAAGATTGTTTAAAAGTCTGTTTGGTGAAGAAGAAGAAGGGTGGTTTAAGATTTGAAAACAAGTATAATAAAACTTAACAACCACTTCTGGGAAAGTTAGAAGTTACCCAATTCTGACTTGATTGGTGAAGGAATAAAGGGGTGAAAGAGGAAAAGGCTGGAAAATAATAGTAGCACGAAGTATATAACTATATTTACATGTAAAGGATTCTTAAGGGCTAATTATTATGGACTGTTAATATAGCCACCTTTGCTTATAGTGTAATTTCTATATAAAGATAAAACAATCTGAGGGGTACCTGTTGAATATCAATAGTTATCATGGTCGTAAAAGTAAACTAAACTAGTATTAGAATACCAGTGATACATTGAAGATAAAAAAGTACTAGGGAATAAAAAAAGGAAGGTTGATAGTAGTGAATGAGTCGAAATAGAGGTATTAAAGACCAAAAAACATTTTGGAAGAGAGAACAAAGAGAGACTTCTTCCAGAGAGATTATATAGAAGGCTAACTCGAATGGAGGAAGAAGTAGAAAAGGAGATGGATGTGGACAAGGGGAAAGGTCATGGAGGTAAGACTAAAAGTAAATTTGAAAAAGAATCAGATATTTTTTCTGAGACCATGGAAGCTCTGGGAAAGATTAACTTAAGAATTGATAGTTTGGAGAAAAAATTTCTTAAAAATGAGGAAGCAAGACGACAGGACTCAAAAGAAGTACTGCAGGGGCTACAAGGAATGAAAGATTTGATGTCTAATTTTACCAAAAACATAGAATCAAAGTTTGAAAAGATGGAATCAAAGATTAAATTGGTAGAAGAAGAGGTTAAAGCAGTTGAAGAAATGAAGGATGAAGTTAGACAGATAGCAGAGCAGAATAAAGAACAGGAGAAAAAATGGAAATGCAAGAAGAAAGATTGTACAACCTAGAAAATCTGATGAGACAAAAAAATATTATTGTGAAAATTTTCCAGGGAAAAAAACCCAGATCAGTTAAGATTCAGAATAACTAAATGGTTAAAGGAAATGAAACTAGACAAAGAAATATGTGAAGAGGAGATTGTGACTGTTTTTCGGATAGGACAGAAAATTCAGGGGGATACAAATAGACATGTGGTGGTTAAATTCTCTAGTCTTGAAGTAAAGACAAGAATAACAAAACACATAAGAATGCAAGTAAAGGAAGTATTGAAATTTGAATCGAGAAACATAGAGGTATACCAAGGTATCCCAAAAGAAGAGAGACAATGGACAGCTAAAATAAAACCAATTACCAGCTTTTTATCCTCTCAAGGGGTAAAATATAACTGGCAACTGCCCCAAAAATTAAGATTTTTTTATGCAGGGAAAACTTCGGTAGTAAATAAGCAAATTGACAGTATGGACATTTTAGAATCATGTGGCTTAATAAAAGAGGGAACGGTCGATTGGGATAAATTGAAGGAGGACTTAACTAGAACAGGAGGGCTTAGTCCCAAGTAATTTTGCTAGTCGTCAATATTTGTTTAATCCCATGTTCTGAAAATCAACTCTGAATGAATAAAATTAAATTTAAAAGGTTTTCTCCAACAAAAAATTCTAGTTTAGTGGCTGATATGTTACAAAGACATAACCCTGTTACATAAAAAATAAAAGGGTAAGGATATTTGAAAGCAAGCAACTCCTTATTGGAGATACTACAAAGATGAGAGTTGAGAGTGAGTCCTGCTCAACTTAATCCCACCTTTAAAGGTGTGGGTAAGCGCTAGAACGAAGGTTCTATCCCTCTCAAACTTCTGCACTAGAAGGCAGCTGTCTGAGGACAGCAGAGAGGAAAGATATAGATAAGAGGTGGGTGAAGGTAAATATATAGATTTGTGTTTTGTTTGTCTGCACTGAATTAATTTGCTCAAGTTTATTTATGTCAAATGTAATAAAAATAGCATCATGGAATGTAAAAGGTTTGGGGACAGTGATAAAGAGAAAAAGAATTGAAAATGCATTTAAAAAGAGAAGCCGGATATTCTATTCTTGCAAGAAACACATCAAAAATGGATAACATTAATAATCTCTACCTGGGATGGATGGAAATATATGAAAAATCATTTGGATCCTCCAAAGCAAGAGGGGTTGCTATTCTCATCTCCAAAAAATTAAATTTTTCTATAGTCAAATTGGTAAAGGATGAAGAGGGGAGATTTTTGTTAGTAAAGGGAAAGATCGGAGAAGAGGAAATAACCCTAGTTAATATCTATGCACCAAATTAAATGCAAGAGGGTTATTTGGAGAAAATAGGGTCAATGATACAAAAAGAGGATATACAAAACTTGATAATAGGGGGAGACTTTAACATGATAGCAACTCATCTGGATATGTCCACGAAAGGGAATGTAGGAAGAAGAACAAAAAATCTAGGATTTGAAAAATGGATTGAGAATTTAGGAATTAAAGACACATGGAGAGTTTTAAGAGGGACAGAGCGGGCATATACTTTTTTCCCCCAATGCACAAATTGTTTTCGAGAATTGATTACCTGATGGTATCAAGCAATTCAGTGGAACGACTGAAAACTACAGAAATTGGAATAATTAGGGAATCAGACCATGCAATGGTCAAAGTAGAGATACTGATCAAACAAGATAATAAAAAACAAAAGCATTGGAGATTTGATACACATTTAATAAAGAACAAGAAGATATTAAACAAGTCAAAAGCAAAATGGCAGGAAAACTGAATGTTAAACGAGACAGGAGAGGTACAGATGCAAAATCTTTGGGATGCTATCAAGGCAGTATTTCGGGGGGATTGCATTAAAGAAGCAATAATGCTGAATAATCAAAAGAAGTTAATAGTACAAAATTTAGAAAAGGAAATAAAATGTTTAGAACTAGAACACGCAGAAGGCCAGAAGGAAGAAGTATTCCAGAAATTAGTAAGATTGAGAAATAAACTTATAGGACAAGATTTGGAGAAAGTAAAAAGAGACCTGATCTATTTAAACAGAGATAATTTTGAATTTACCAATAAGAGTCATAAGAGATTAACTAAGGCCACCAGAGA
The DNA here is from genome assembly GCA_035047345.1 of Bradypodion ventrale. Lineage (NCBI taxonomy): Eukaryota > Metazoa > Chordata > Lepidosauria > Squamata > Chamaeleonidae > Bradypodion > Bradypodion ventrale. The sequence continues at coordinate 254,849,138 of JAWDJE010000003.1, forward strand.
CAAGAAAGTAAGGAGGTATATAAATGTATTAGTAGACGACAAGGGAAAACATATGGTTAAAACCGAGGAGAAACTAAAAATAGTTGAACAATTTTTTAGTAAATTATATACAGAAAAACCAATAGACATGCAAGAATTAAAAAGACAGTTAGAATTAGAGACAGCACTAAGATTGCAGGAGGAACATAGACAGTTAATGGAGGATAAAATAACGGAAAATGAAATAGAAGAAGCAATTAAGAAACTTAAACTAGGAAAATCTCCGGGAGAGGACGGGTACACAACGGACTTCTATAGGACTTTCCTAGAAATAATTACTCCAAAATTATGTATTCTATATAATCATATACTAGGTAAGGTTCCAGATTCTTGGAACAAATCAATAATTGTTTTAATCACAAAGCCAAATAAAGACCCAGAAAAGATTGATCATTATAGACCAATTTCCCTATTAAATCAAGATGCTAAACTGTTTACATCTGTAATGGCTAATAGATTGAGTACCTTTTTAGGAAAGTATGTACAGAGAGATCAAGTAGGATTTCTTAAGGGACGACAACTAGGAGAACACATAGAAAGAATTATTGATATTCTTGAAACAGCAAGAAAGCAGAAATCTAAACTAGGTATTTTGTCACTTGATCTATTCAAAGCATTTGACTCTGTACAATGGCAAACATTGCGAACTATAATTCAGAAAATGGGTTTTGGAGTCAAGTTTCAACATGTATTTGATCAGTTGTATAACAAAGCACAAACAATCATAAAAGTGAATGATGTATACACTAATAAGATAGAGATTACGGCAGGGACAAGACAAGGTTGTCCACTGTCACCGTTATTGTTTGTGCTATCCATGGAGTTGCTAGCTAGTGCCATCAGAAGGGATCAAGATATTAAGGGCATAAGTGGGCAAAAAATTAGTATGTTTGCTGACGACACATTGCTTGTATTAAAAGATGCAAAAAATGCAATTAGCAAAGTTCAAGACCATTTGCAAAAATTTGAACAAATAACTGGTGTGGGAGTTCATTATACTTTTAGCTTAAAACATTGACTGTGTAGCATATAGCTGGCAATTGTGGTTAGCTTTTCCTGCGCTGACCACAACAAGAACTGCGGTTAGCTACTTCCTGAATCAACAAGCGCTTCCTGCCTCTGCAGAGATTCTGCCTCTGTGCAGAGATTCTGGTTTGATGCAGAAAAGCGTCTCTATGTAATGTTCATATATATGCTTTTGATATTAGCCGTTTACAGCTGAAGTTAGATCGTAGCTACTGCTGAATATACAGGTAACAGCTTTTGCAAGGGTACCGCCACAGAGAATAGGCTTTGGGCCTATTCTGGCAGGATATAAGCTACTGCGCATGTACTAGTAAGAGATATAGGTCATGCCATATATGGTTATGCTATAGAGAATGTCATATTATTGGCTGAATACCACTGCAACTATGCTTGCGTATACATCCTGTGTATGCTGTCGTAATACATCCTGTGGAACCTGTGTATTTTTCAATAAAAACTTGCTCCCCGGTGCTGGAGCAGCTCTCTTTCTTGCGCACCTTTAACTCTGACTGCTGTTTCAGTTTCTTCTGACCTTATGCTTACACCCTTGTTGAGCTGGATTCTCAACAAGTGCTTGGTCAATCTCTGACCTGATCTCCTTTTCTGTAGCCACCCTCTGGCTAGAATTTCTCCACAAACTGGTTTAAGAGTCAATTGGGAAAAGACTGAAATGATTGCGTGTAATTATAATAAAATGGATAAGGATGAGATCAAGAAGAGATTTAAATTAGAAATTAAAGAAAGTCTGAAATATTTGGGAATATACATAACAGAGAATATTAAAAAAACTTCAAAAGTTAAACATAGATAAACTAAGGCAAGATTTGAAAATAAGCATAACAAAACTTAATAAATTAAAAATGTCTTGGTTTGTGAGAATATGTCTGGGGCGAATGAATTTTTTACCAAAAATAAATTTTGTAATAGGAAATCTCCCATTAAAGATTTGTAAAAAACAATTAAAGGAATGGAAAAAAATGTTTGATAAGTTTTGCAATGGAGGTAGGAGACCCAGAATAATGAAGTCATTGTGGTATCAAAGTCAGGGAGACAGGGGGCTGGGAATCCCAAACATAATAAATTACTGTAAGGCATTTCACTTGAATAGAATCATAAATTTACTAATACAAAATAACAATGAAGTCAAAGGCACAAAATAGAGTGAATATAAGAAATATAAAGGGAGTCTATTTTTGTGTACCCAAGATAAGAAAATACAATTCAAGACCAGGACATTGAGGAAATCTTACCAATTTTGGAAAGGAATAAAAGAGGAGTTAGTAATACAAATTAATGAATGGATTTTGAAGGGGTCAACATACCAAAAGAGAGAAGCAATTTATCAAACATTAAAGTTAAATTGGTTACAAAAGATTCAGGTTGAAAAATAGGATAAAAAAGTAAGGAAGAAAAGACAGAGAGTTAGAGAGGTTTCAAAATTTGAAGAACTTGTTTATAATGTAAGAAAGGGAATTGTGGGTAAGAAAGGAATGATAAGCAAATTATATAAAATGTTAAATAAAAAGGAAGACCCCCAACGATTGATAAGGAACGGATGGGAAGAGGAATTGAATATAAAGATAAATGAGCAAACATGGAATGGAATATGGAAGCAAAGAATAATGAAACAGTTATCAATAAGGGAAAGAGAGCATAACTTTAAACTAATTTGGAAGTGGTATTTGACCCCGACCATTTTACACCACATGGACAAGGCAAAGTCAAACAAGTGTTGGAGGTGTAATAAAGCTTTGGGTACATATGTCCATATGTGGTGGGAGTGTGAATACACACAGAAATGTTGGCAGATGGTCGAAAATGAGTTAGGTAACATTCTGAACAAAAACATAATATTAAATCCAAAAATTGCTTTGTTGGGACAGAAGGATGATGTAAATACAGAACATAAAAAGAAGGAGTTAATAGTTATCTTACTCACAGCTACAAGACAGATAATTGTCTTAGAATGGAAAAATAAGATAAATATAAGTAGAGAAAGATGGTTTAGACAGATATGGCAGTTGGCATTAAATGATAAATTAACATCTGAAATGAGAGTAGAAAGAGGAGTGGTCAAGAATAGTGTTTTTTGGCAAATTTGGAGACCTTGGGTAGAATATGGTATGTTAAGCAAGGATGGAATAAAACCTGCACAGGAAGAGAGTAAATTTTGGGCGAATTTATAGTTCATAAGGGAATGTAAATGGTTGGTATTATTAAGTTCAACACAGGGTGGGGGAAGGAGGGTGAAGGGGAGTAGGTTATGGGTTTTATGTCATGGTATGTTATTTTGTTTGATGTATGTATTTAATGTATAAAATTTTTAAAATATATTTTTTTAAAAAGATTTAATTATGAAAGTTAGTAAAGTGTTATCATGGAATGTAAAAGGTACAGGATCTGTGATTAAGAGGAGGAGTATAGAATCAGCCTTGAGGAAAAGTAGACCGGATATAGTCTTTCTACAGGAAACCCATCAAAAATCTCAAATAAAATTTTCTTAGGGTGGATCCAACACTATGAAAAGTCATTTGGAACATCAAAAGCAAGAGGTGTCGCAATCATGATATCGACTAGGCTGGGGTTTGAGATAACAAATACCATTTCAGATTTAGAGGGTAGATATCTGATAGTAAAAGGGAAAATCGATGACGAGGAAGTAACTTTGGTGAATATATATGCCCCAAATGATCATCAAGCTGAATTTTTAGAAAAATTGCGTAACATTTTGATAAGAGAAAACACAACAAAAATGATTGTGGCCGGTGATTTTAATTTAGTAAGATCAAATTTGGATTGTACTAATTTATCAAGATGTGGAAAATGTCTTAAAGGACAGGTTTTGGATAATTAGATGGCTGCCATAGGTTTGAGAGATTCTTGGAGAGAGATTAAGGAGGGGGGTCAGAAAGTGTGTACACTTACTTCTCACAGGTTCATAACTCATACTCCAGAATAGATTATATATTTGTAACTGAAGACATGGTCAAAATGTGGAGGATACTGAAGTTGGAATTTTTAAGGAGTCAGATCATGCTAAAGTGGTTTTAGAATTGAGATTACAGAAGGAAAGTGGTTCAAGAAGGAGTTGGAGATATGATGTTAATTTATTTAAAGACCAAAAGTGCAAAGAACAAATTATGGAGAGTCGGAAGGAAAATTGGCAATGGAACGATAATGGCGACGTAAATTTTAACATGGTTTGGGATGCAATGAAGTCGGTTTTTAGAGGGGAATGTATTAAGTTGGCAAGTAATAGATATAAAAAGAATAAGTTAGCACAGGATAGAATTGAAAAGGAAATATTGCAGCTACAGGAGGAGCATTCAAAGATGAAGGACAAGAAGGTTTTTGCTAATTTACAAAGATTGAAGGCTGAAGTGGTAGGTAAAGATATAGAAAAGGTGAAGAGAGATTTGGTTTATTTAAAAAGAGAGTACTTTGAATATAGTAACAAAAACTCAAAACTATTAGCAAAAGCAGCAAAAGATAAGAGGGAAAAAAGGAAAATTGGAGTTTTGATTAATGAACAAGGAATGAGATGTAATAAGACTAAAGATAAATGCAAAATTGTGAAAGAATTTTTTCAAGCCTTATATGCAAGAAACAATATAGATGTGGAAAAGCTTAAAAAGCAACTAGAGAGGCAGATAGTTAGTGGAATAAAACAGGAGCATAGAGATAGAATAAAGAACAAGTGTCAGAAAAAGAAGTAAAAGAGGTTATTGCTGGTTTGAAATTGGGGAAAGCCCCCAGGGAAGATGGATTACCTGCAGACTTTTATAAGGAATTTAAAGATATAGTAGTACCAAAGTTGGTAAAGCTATATAACTACATATTGGATGGGGGCCAAATTCTGAAGAACATAACATAAGAACAGCCTTGCTGGAACAGGACACAGCCCATCCAGTCCAGCATTCTGTCTCACACAGTGGCTCACCATTTTCTTCAGGGTATTCCCAAGGAGATGCCTTCACCTGCTTAGGATTCCCTGGA